>BSBM01000519.1:4751875-6093750 GCA_027924585.1 Larix kaempferi
ATTCCTTATGTAGCAGAAAATACAACGGCCCATGCAAAGTACAAAGCTCTAGTGGATTTGTTCTAAAATGGCAACATGAACAAGAAGATGATCTTGAGAAACAAACTCAAAGATAATATTACCAGTTACCTCATAAGGATCACCTAGATTCGTGATTAACTTGCAGCTATTGGGGAGAAGGTTCTTGATGCAAAACTCGTGAATATGGCACTAAATGGTTTCCCAAAGTCTTGGGATCCATTTGTCAAGGGGGTTGTAGCTTGAGAAAATTTTCTAGATTGGAAAAGGCTTTGGGATGATTACATCTAGGAAGATACTCAAGAGGAGTCTAAAGCATGCAAGCAAGAATATGAGGAGGAGAACCTGGCTCTAGTCAGTGAGGCCAAGAAGAGCAAAGGAAAAGGTTCCAAGGGTAACAGTGAGGGAGCATCCTTACAACCAAGGAAAAAAGACTTGAGTAAAACCAGCATAGATCCATCTTAAACCTAGATCTATCGAGCACCAAGAGGGATCCAATTTTGTGAGGTGTAAATTTTTTGTCGTAGATTTTTTTGCACATTTAAATTTACACCTTAAGAAATTGGATCTCTCTTAGTGCATAACATATCCAAGTTTAAGATTGATTTATGTCGGTTTTAATTTTGTTATTTTATGAGCGGACATGAATTTGTTTAATTACTTTTTATTTTTTATAAGTTATGAGTCAGCATGGGAACATTACATTACGTAAAGTGACAAATGCAACATCTCCCCTACACTAGGTTGTAAGCACGTCGCTACTCTTGACGCAAGTGTTTCATTTTCCATAAGAATGGGCACTATGCATCTCATTGTCCGAAGAAGAAGAAGAAGGGGCAAGAGAAGGCATAGGAAGGGGCATCAATAGAGATGCAGATTGATGAGTTTGCAACAAAGTTCGAGAAGGACTTTTCACTAGTCTCATGCTTCTCCACTAACTCTGACAAAAGGAGTGCTCGATACTTGGATAGTGGTGCATCGCATCACATCACTAAACACGGGAGCTTTTTAACAATCTAACGAAGAAGGACTCAAGGCCCCATGTGGAGCTTGGTGACAACACCTAGTATCCAGTGAAGGGAGTGGGAACTATTTGGTTCCAGCTTGAGGCAAGAGGTTCCTTGGAGGGTTGAGATGTGCTTTGGGTGCCAAAGTTGGAAAATAATTTGCTCTCGTTATCAGCTTTGGAGGACAAGGGTTTTGTTGTCATAATCAAGAAAGGGAAATAACTCATACGTCTAGAGGGAGCTAGCCCCGACACAACAGTGAACATTGGGGTTAGAGCGGGAAAGCTATACAAGTTGCAGGGCAAGCATGTGAGTAAACCAATGTCAATAACAGAGGAAGTGGATCGAGAGGCTTTAAAGGATGAGCAGCAGTTAGCAACTTCCAGTTCTGGGATTCAAACTCCAAGAAGAAGACTCAGTTGGTATGAACTAACATTGGGGGATGCCCAAGAGCAAGTTGAGGCTCCTAAGAGCATGGTCCAAGAGAGCAAGCCTCCAAAGAAGTTTCCACGTCATATGCCACTCATAAGTATCGTCATTGATGATGAGCTTTCCAGTTTTGAGGAAGCATCAGATCAGCGGGTATGGCAAGATGCTATGGTGTAGGAGGATGTGCATGATATTATGTTAGGATCAAGGGGATAGCCATCTCTAGGTGGCTCTTCCAGAAGTACCTAACTCGCTAAGAGGGAATGTTGATGTTTGTATCATCAAACAGGTACTTCCACATGCTTTTGTGTCAACAAGTAGAAGGCATCACTAATACCTATCAGACCTAGGAAATTCACTTTAATTATGTGGTTATTAAAGTGAACATCTTTCTAGATTAATTTAAATAAAGTGCTTAAGTTTTAGGCACTAGTGACTTAAGTTAATTGAGTGAATCTTAGCCATTGATCTGAAGTAAATGAGATCTAATCTCATCCATTGGAGATAAGGTTTCGGTTCGTCTCAAGATTATAAAAGGCAGCAAGGTAAGAGGAGTAAGACACACAACAAACACTCAAAGTAAGATAGTGAGATTTCATTGTATTGGTTGGAGAAGGACTTTCATCCAAGGGTGCAGGGGCAACGTCTGAAGAAGGGAGCAAGGGCAGCAAAGGAAGTAGCGGCCAACAAGATCGGAGGACAAAACTTGAGGTGTAATAAGCTATTCTTGATTTGTATTTCACCTCAAATGGGCCATTATCCCAAGACGGGAGCCTAGATTTGATAATAATAAAATCATCTCAAGACTGGTCTTCCCCTTAAGGGTTTTTGCCTAGGGTATTTACCCAGAGATTACATGTGCAAATGTGTTTGGGTTCATGTTTTGCTTCCGCTATTTATTTTTTATTAATAGATCCCCGCAATATAATTTAATCAGTGAGGTGTTAAAGTCACTATGAATTATTTTATCTAGGCCTGGGGTTAGAAAAATTAACAATGAAAATGTTGGATGCTTTCATTAAACAAATAACTAACCTCATTTAAGCTACCATAGGAGATGGCCCTTTTGGGATTCCCATTCTCTAACCATTATTGTTCCCTATTAGACAATTAAAGCATAAGATTTACAGGTAATTTGGATGTTTAGAAATGGGATGTAAATTTATCTGTATATTTTATATCATGGTGGACATATTTTCCATTGATCAATTTGAGCTAGAAAATGTCTTGTAGTTTTGTCTTACAAATTTCTAAGAACTTGTCTCTCGTAAGGATTAGATTGCAACTTTAGACTTTATTGGGGATTAGTTTGCAACCTATGAAGTGACGAGCAACTTTAGCTACAAAATGTCTTGTAATTTGTCTTGAAAATTTCCAAGAAGTTATATTTAGTCAGGATTAGATTTGCAACTTTAGATTTATTAGGGATTAGTTTGCAAACTATGAAGCCTTTTGAGGGGTCAATCCTTTTTAGAGTTATATAAATATAAACACACAATCAAGTGGTTTCGTGCTATAGGCTTAATGTAGGAGCTCTTGGGGTGGATTCCCCGAAATAGCTATCTCTATTGTCATGAACCTCATTTTATGGGCCATGTCAAGTTGAGGGTTGTAATAATGCTAACAATTAATTTGCTCACCATCCTAAAATTGTGAGAAAGGCAGGATCCCACAAGGTTGGGAAAAAATAGGAGAGCTTGGTGGGCTAGCTCAAGTGGTTTGAGTGCTTTGAGATTCATGCAAGAGGTATCGAGGTTGATCCCCCACGTTTGTTGTCTCTATCATGCCCCTCACTTGATGCCCCTACAACGTCAAGGGTGTAATTAGTGCCAACAGATTTACACTTGGTACCACTACTACCATCCACAAAATGCAGGGAGGTGCCTGAGGGTTTCCCTACAAGGTTTTCCTTCGAACATATATATAATTAGAATTTAAAAACACGGGGGGTTAGCTCAATTAGTGGTCACCAATGTCGCTGGGCATTTGGTTAGTTTTGTGGCAGCAGAGACCTAATTCAAATCTCCATAGGTGAAACAATCTACCATGATTGATTTGCTAGAGATGCCATCCATTAATTTGGGAAAACATCCCTGGGATTCCCTCACGGGATTAGAAAAAAATAATAATCATATATTAATATTTATATTTGAAAATCTAGGATTTTTAACATAATGTATGGAAGCGAAGGAAACACCATCAAACCCTTCTCCAAATCAATCCATATTTCTGCAAGTTGTTTTCCGTTATTGCAAGTTACTTCTACATCCCCCCAGGGTCATACAATCGAACAAACCGACGACTCCGAAGAGCTCCGACAGCGAGCAAGCACCCCGTTCGTCCCCCTCGCCCTCAACCATCAAACCTAGGAGATCTTGACATCATTGGATTCATCTTCATCTCTCTCACATGATCTTCCTCTCTTGACAAGGTCTTGAGTTGTTTGATTTGTCCAACCTGGACAAACTCACATTGTATTTTGCATTCCGCATTGTTAACACAGATATATACATGTTTATGAGATTGTACTACTATTTGTATCTTTCTTTATTTTATTGTATCTTAGTTTTGACTTTTCCTATGAGTTGTGTTCGCTTTCCCACGTTGTACCGACACTAGATGCATCATTTAGTCCCATTGACCTACTTTTATGGTCATAAAATTATCTTAACTTATCTTCCCTATGATGTTGCAAGCCTAATTAACTAATGTTGGGGATGGCCCAAAGGCAAACAAAAGCTTCAACTATGAGCACTATATGTCGATCTAGCTCATCTAACTAGGGATCAACATTCGACCCCATGCAAAAAAGGTCTTTTGTAGTACTATTTGAGAAGTGGAAGAGGAGAGAAGGACACTTGAACATTTGTTTAAGGCACTCGGACATTTGTTCTAGGGCATAGTCAAGTTGTTCCTAAACGGGTTCCAAGGTTTAACTCGATGTCAATGTCTTCCACACCCATTTGGGTGGGATTGCTTAATCTTCCTTTGCACCTATTTGGATGAAGTAATCCTAAAATGAATTCGTGCAAGGTCCAATTAAGAAGTTGTGGGAGGAGAAAAGGGCACTAGAACATTTGCTCTAGGGGCAAGTCTAATTGTTCCTAAAACCGTGGGTTCCAAGGTTTTATTCAACCTCAATGTCTTCCACACTCATTTTCCTAAAATTGTGGGTTCCAAGGATTAACTCGGCTTCAATGTCTTCCACACTCATTTGGGTGGGATTTCTTAATCTCCCCTTACCCCTGTTTGCATGAAGTAATCCTAAAATGAATTGGTGCTCTTTCCACATGCATTTGTTCAAGAGAAAATATTATATGCAATTATATTTACAAAATTGGATCTCTACAAGGGACTTGTTGATCATATTACTATCAAAGAGGAGTTGCAATGGATTCAATGGCTACATTTATATGAAAATTTTGACAAGGGGCTGTTGCATCTCATGGCATAATGTCCAAAGAAAGTCCATGTATGAAAGGATGGGATAGTCAATAGAATGCCTCTTTGGAGAATCAGCATGGGTTTTTGAAAGTAAAAACCTCTTCAAAGAGTCGACGTATTTTTGGAAAGTCGCAAGACAAGAAGAAAATGTCAAACTTGGTGTCATGTCCGAAGGTCCAGTCTAAAGGGTGGAATACTCCACAGGATGCCTCTTCCTAGATTCAGCATGGGTTTTTTAAAGTAAAAAACTCTTAAAAGAGTGTGCATGTTTAATGAAATTCACGGAACAAAAAGAAAATGTCAAACTGACCTGATGGTGAAAGACATAGTAGCATAATTCGAGTAAGAATACGAATATGATTCGATACAAAAAAAATACGTAATGAAAAAATCTAGTACGAATAAAATACACGAGTGCTTATATGTAATACTTTTAATTAAATATTCACAAATATACCATGCTTATTTATAATAGTTTTAATTAAATATTCACAGATATACCATAAACGCACATAGACATTTATATAATAAAATTAAACATATATTTAAATATATATATATATATATATATATATATATAATCTCAACAACCTAGACCTGTGAGACACAGCAACTAGTTATTAATAATTATTTTAATAAGAAAGTATGAAATTGAATGATATTTTTAAAGTGTTTAAATAATTAAAGTTTGGTTTTTTCTAAATTGGTTTTCAAAATTTAATTATCCAAGAATCGTATCGTATTACACCTAGACTGAATATTCGAATAAAGTGTTTAAATAATTAAAGTTTGATTTTTTTTTAAATTGGTTTTCAAATTTTAATTATCCAATAACCGTATCTGTATTATAGCTAGACCCAATATTTGACAAATTCGAATTTATTCTGAATTTCGGTACAAGAACTACCAATACGGTCGAATTATGCTACTATGGTGAAAGATAATCCCTTAAAGAATGAAGGGAAAGAGGTATGAGAAAATAACAAAAAAAGCTCCAAAGGCATCGCAGAGGAGACTTTGGTTTCAAATAGAGACATGACTAAAGCAGAGGTGTTAGTAAAAGAAAGCTAAAACTTCTAAAAATGTCAAGACTCGAGTCCTCTCCGTAAACATTCAACAAAATCAGGGCTGAAGATTCAAGTACATGGTAATGTTGAGCTGATTGCTTTTTTCTTTTGTATTCAATTTAATTTGCAGTTTAGCTATGTAATCTCGCAAGGCGCGCCCCGCAAGGGACTTAGTTTACAATTTTGCCAAAGAGAGTTTGTATTACATTATACATAAATTCATGCTCCCTCAGCTAAATCTGTTAAATCATAATTTCTGAAATAAGGAGGAAAGTACCTATTTTTTCACAATATTAAAAAATTAAAAGTTAGAAATAATAAGGTTAATATATTCATATCCAAACAAAGGATCCACCTTAACAGTTTTCTTTACAAACTTTTTATATACTGTAGGTGTAGCTTTTACTTTCCAAGAAAAATAAAGGGTGGGGTCATGAATAAATGACTCAAATTTGATCATTTAAATATGAAGTTGATCATAACTCGAAATTGGCATAATGGCTCCAAAATCAGCATGGCAGTACATTTGTTAGCACCTAACTGATCTTTCAAACTTCTTCCAGGTCTCCTACAAGTCAAAAGTTCCTTCTACAGGCATCCATCCACAATTTCACAGTAACTCAAAAGAACATTAAGTGATTGTGCTGAAAAGAATGATGCAATATGCTAAAGTGCATGGAATTGACAAATCTTTCAAAAACACATGCAGGATTGAAAATTCAAAATCATCACCTTGCCATTATATCTTCAGTTTGACTGGCACTTCAAAATTGTGCCAGCTAGTGCCCCACACCCCTCCTCTATTATGGTGAAGGCCAGTGGCATAAGAGAGTTCCGGCTTGATAGTTTAGTGTTTAATAACAAGGACCCAAGTACAATGCTAGAAACAGTGCTTAGATGATCCACCTATGATAACTGTTTAGATTCAGTAACCAAAACCTTAATCCATTCAAATATAGAGCTTTAACATATTTTAAGGAGATTAATAACAATTCATAATCGACTAAAAATCAATTAAAATGTTTCTGTTAAAGCACGTATGCCATATTTCAAGGTCAATAAGTCATATGACTGCCTAATGTGGGATACACAGTTATTTTCAACTCTCTCCTTTGTAACAGAGTGACCTTCAATTCTAGAGATCACTAAATATTTGATCAATAGCTTTCCTCTTGTCAGGTTTTATGATAAAGATTCATTAGAATCGTCAGATGACTACGTATTCTTTGCAAAATAACTAGCTTACCATGGGAAATT
This sequence comes from Larix kaempferi, assembly GCA_027924585.1. Lineage (NCBI taxonomy): Eukaryota > Viridiplantae > Streptophyta > Pinopsida > Pinales > Pinaceae > Larix > Larix kaempferi. The sequence goes on from BSBM01000519.1 coordinate 4,759,098, forward strand.
ATGAAATTTTACAATACCTGTTACAAACATTTTTCTAAACCTCTTTTGCAATGATGATTTCAGTTTGCAGACAGCAATGACAAATTGGCTCCTTTACAAAAAATTATCCCCAGTTTCTCTCTACAAAAGACAAATTGTCATCTCCTATAAAATTTGAAATAGCTTCAATGAGTAGGAGCACTACAGAAATGCTTGTATAAACTTTTTCAATTGTCAGACACCTTGCTATTTTTTCCCTGAAATTGGAAGATACACTCCCTCAGCAGCCAGCCATATATTTTCTGGATGTTTCCTTGTAATGCCACAAACCTGCAGAAACACATCACAATTTAGTTTTGTAAATAGTTCACTACATGGACCTTCTTAATACAAGGATGCCAGGAATAAGTTTCAAGGCACGTGACAAGCTGCTCCATCTCAGTAGCAAAATAGATTTTAAGCTAACTCTATCAAGATAAGTTACAACTTACATGGTATACAGCTGGGATACAACACACACATATATGCAGAATAAAATGACGCATAGTAAATTCAAAATAACATTCAAGAATTTGGATGCAATACAACTGGACATAGGATATTAAAAAAAATACATAATATATATACTCTATAATATGCACATAAATATACAGAACATACATACATAAGCAACATGAAAACGAAGACTGAGCTGTCCTCTGCCTGCATCTAGGGTTTTCCCTAGCTGCCATGAGAGCCCCTCCAGATCTGTTCCTGCCCAACATGCAGAGAAGCACAGTTTGCTCGCAAAACAGTTTTCATAAGAAACCTCCTAAACATATTCCAATGTGGCCCAGCAGACACACTTCAGGCCACATTTCTGCCGGACTGCACTTGGCCAAAATGCTCCCAGTAATTGAATCAAGCACAGCCCAACTGGACAAGAATGCAGCCTTCAGAAGAAGCCACCAATTCCTCTAAGAGAGCCAAGCCCGCCAGCTATCAGTTACAGGTCAAACAGCTAGAAAACATTCCCAAACCAAGCATTCAATCTGCAGGGCCGGGAAAAAAAAAGATCTATTGTTTGATGATCATATTCTGATCGGGATGTTTACAGGTGTGTGGCAAAACCTCAAAACTCTGGAGTCTTGGATCCAAAGCCAGTGGATTTCCCCCACATGAAAGGTGGAATCCACATTTACTTCCGTTTTGGCTTTCACTTTCAACTCAAATATGATCGAGGACTATCCAGGGACATCATATAGAGAAGAGGCATTAGAGAACGTGGCAGGGGGAAATGGTAGGGGAAGATGATATGCCAGAAGCTTTTGGGGGAATGGATAAGGGAAGCCCACAATTCACATTTTCTATGTGAAATAGAGGTGTTTTTGTGGCAAAGGAGACAACGGTAAGAAGCTTTTAGGCTGGCATAAGATGACAATCATGGGAAAAGGCATGCCAAAGTTGGCAATGGAGAGTTTTTTTATCTGCATCATACCACCAGTTCATGGGAGATGAGCCAGTTTTGGGGAACAGAAAGTGGATAGAGTGACGTGGGGGTACGACTTGAGGGCTGCTTACCAAATGGAAGACGAAAGACAATCATATTTGGTGGATGTAGAAGTGAAAGATGAGAAATGGAATTCAAAGGGAAGCATCTACTAAAGGTGGGTTGAAAATGAATTTGGGTCTCCAGCATGGTCGGCTAAAGGGATGGAGGTTACCAAGAAATGGTGCACCAAAGGGAGTACGTCCAAGCTGGACATGACATAATCCACTACACTAGCTCCCCCACCATGTGGGAAGCATGTGAAGTGACAGGAATCCCAGAAACAAGGGAGATCATTCAAGATCAGCAACACATGAGACTCACACAGTTGTAAACACAGTTGTAAAAGGTGACTGCTATAAGTTATTGTGGGCCCCAAAGAATCCTCTGACAACCTGTGAAGTCCCACTACCTTTGAATCTACCTGTTGAATAGAAAAGGCATCCTCAAACCGATCGTGGAAAGGGAAGTCAAGAAGTACTGAGAGATGTCAATATACAAATCTATATAGGGGTCCCCGTCAAAGTCATTATAAATAGCAAACGATGATGAAGATGGAGAAAAGAAGCAAACCACGATGTAAATGCCTCTAAGGGGAGAGGCTATGCCTCTAACCTGAGTCCACATAAATCTGGCAAACTCATATGTGGACACCATAAAGACTATTCCAAAGGGAGTCCCTAGCTAAACAAGCTAATCCACCTCAACCTCTAACCCCACTTGAGCACCTCGTCTGACGTCTCCTATCGTAAGTTGAAAACTAGTGGTACCCTACAATCTCTAGGAGAGGTCGAACAAGGCTTACATCAGTCTCAAAGATGAAGAGGATGTTTGATGACCCAAGAGCATCATAAATAAAACCCGGTGATAACCGAAAGGATCCATTGCTATTCCAACAGCTAATAGAGATACCTCTATCATGTCGCCTCTCCCACCATGCCCATCATTTGGAACCCCCAAATCAAGGTTCCCAACCAAGTTGGAAGGAATCCTGAATGACCACTCTGAGGTTCCTAATGACTGCCCATTTCCCTGCTTGTCATGCTGCCATAACCAACTCTCTAGAGTGTTTGAGCTCAGCAGCTTGTGATCTGGTGAGATCTTCATCTAGGAATATCTTGTTGGGATGAGAGAACAAGTTCCACTTAGTTCTAAGGCCTTGAAGCCAATCAGTTGTGGTCTTGAATCAAAGAAAAAGAGTGGGAATCGAAGCCATGACAAACTCTATCAAGTGCCACATCAAGGAGGTCAAGGGTATCCCAAAGAAACATGACCCCAACCTCCACGGTGTCCAAAGATGGATGAGGTAAGGGAAGACCCCTCACCTTAAGATTCAGCGCTCTTGACCACGTAGTTTGCTCATCAATGAGCTTAGCTTGCACCACTTCTTCAATTGCTGCAAGAGGTGGGGGGCTCTATCCTTCCCCAAACCACCTGTGCCCATGAGTTGATGAGAGTTTTGGTTTCTTGTTTAAAGGTGGCCTAATGGAATCTGATATCTTCTTGTTTTTTTTAAGGTCAACAATTTGTGCGCAGGGTGTCATTAAAAGTTGATCCAAGATCAGGGTTTTTCACTTGCATCCAAATCTATGCTGAAGTAAACCTTGAAGAAGGCCTCCTAGAAGCAATATGGCTTCAATCAACAATTTGACTATAAACAAAGTCCATTCAAGTGCAATTGTTGCCATGAATATGGTCACTTCAACAAGAACTACGTTTTGCTCCCTAGCGCCAAAAAAAGAAGAAGAGTTTCAAAAAGTGTCCAAATCCTAAAAAGAAGGTGACATTCCAACCCAAAAACGAGGCAATAGCGAACCCAAGCCTGAACAAAGTTTTGACTTTGGACACCATCGCAAAAGAGAAATCTCTTAAACCAAGAAAAGAACCACTCCTTCCCCCTTCGATGGAGGAAAACCCGATAGCAAAGGAATTGTGAGAGAGCTCAACTACGAAAAAGCATCACAACAACCACATCCTTCAAAAGACATTCCAAAAACCTTTGTTACTAGATGTCAACCCTAGGATATGGATCCACGTACCGAATATGGAATCAGATCTAGACCCACTTGGATATGCCCATGGTTTGCTCTGAAACAAATCCCTCACACATGAAGCATATCATGAGGATCATACGTCGATCTTGCCATTTTGGTTTTTTTAAATATGATAATAAAATTATTTGTCTTCAACTTAATTTGGTTGGGCAAACTTCTGAGCATTGATGACCATAAAAGTGGACTATGACCACACCTGCATCAAATCGTTGAACTAGCCATTCTCTCACATGGACATTCATTCGCCTTCCCTGTTGGCTTGTTGGATAGTGTTGAATCTCTCACACTTGAATCTTAACAATGCAACACCCACTATGTTGAAACTCGATTGTCTGGTGTGCCCAAAGTCTAACGATTGATGGTGTGGTTAAAGGTGTCACACAATGCTCACTGGCAGCTCAACCCTAACTATCATTCATCGGCATCTGTGCTTAAAGTTGATGGTGTCATCTAAGTCCAAAACAAGAAAATAACATATGATTCTAATTTTATTGTTATTATTATTATATTATATTCAAAAGCATATTATCTCTCAAGAATTCAAGAAAGAAATGGCCTCACCAAAATTATCCTTTTCCCTCTTATGATCGGTGAGATGAGCATATGCGAGTAGTCTTAGGGGTATTGAGTTTCTTGTATTAAAAAATGTTTTGGTCAAAAATGTTTTGATGCTGGGAAGAGTGTAACATATAGCTCCAAGGTAGGTTTGAGGACATTTCAAGACTTTATGAAGGAGCTTCAATGCTCGAAGATGTATATTTTGATTTACTTTTGAAATAACAAATATAATAATTTTTTTCATGGGGAATATATATATATAGAGAGAGAGAGAGTCAATTTGGTCTAGCTTGAGCAGTTGAGAGAAAGAGTGTTATGGTCCCCACTCAAGATAAATTCCCACAAATATAATAATTTTTTTCATGGGGAATAGAGAGAGAGAGAGTCAATTTGGTCTAGCTCGAGCAGTTGAGAGAAAGAGTGTTATGGTCCCCACTCAAGATAAATTCCCACAAGTGACATGTTGAGCTCTTCACAAGTAATTCAACTTGGTACCATCCTCAAAACGAGGGGAAGTACCTGGTTGGCTTCCACGAGATATCTATTTCGTAGAAAAAATATATATATAAAAGAATAAAGTTATAAACTTAGAACCATATGTTATAAATTATCTTTTTTATTTTTTTATTTATAATATAATTTATAAACTGTAATATATAAGTTTACACACTTTAATATGAGTTCGGAAGTTTGTGTATTATAGGATTATAATTTAACTTCCATAACTTAAATAATTTAACTTATAGAAAGTATCTTCATATAACCAATGTTAGGAAGTTTATATACAAGTTTATAATTTAACTTGTATAAAATAATTAATGTATTAGATTGTATTATACATTAATTATTTTATATAAGTATTATATATTACAAATGTATATATAAGTTATGTATTTAAAAGACATTTTTTTTAATTTTTATACAAGTTTTTTTTAATTACAAAAATATTTTATATTGTGTATCTACTACCTATAGATTTCACGCATTATTGGAATCCTGGCTTTTCAAAACTCTTGCAAATCCATATCCGAATCCTGGTAACTTAGCCAAAACACAGATCAGGGACATACACAGGACAAGCAGCAAAAGAAGCAAGTTGAAATTCTGACCAAGGATCCATGGATTACACTCTCATTAGAATGTATAAAGTAATCACTGTCTTAGAAGACACTGACAAATCCCAGGAATCCTTCAAAGTTCATCGACTATGTGACAGGAATCCTTCCTGATCAAGAAGCAGCTTCTAAAAGGCAGCTTGAGCCCCCCATTCACACAGCCCTCACAAGAGGCAGTAAATTAAAAAAGGATCTTCTAGAGAGAGAAGCCAAAAAAGCGTTAGGTTCTCAATCAACACTGAGTTCATCCATCTTCATTTGAGAAAAATGACTTGAAGCCCCTTCAAAGCCTCTATTGAGTCAGAGACTCAGAATGTTTGTTTTCTTATCTGGATATATGTGTGTGTTGTCAACAGTGTCTCTGATCAATGATTAAGAAAGGGTGGTGATATTCCCCCCACCAAGGTTCAAACCCTCATAGAAATGTTTCTCCCTCATGTGCCATCACACCCGTGCAAGCAGACCATTTCAGGTACCCCACCCACTGCTTTTTAGTTGAAGGATTCTTCCTTGGGTATTGTACACTGGCTACACTTCATTGTAATACTCCCAAATAGGTGTAGGGCATATATATGTGTGTGTGTGTGTGTATGTGTGTGTGTTGTAACAGAGTCTCTGCTCGATGATTAAGAAAGGGTGGTGATATTCCCCCCACCAAGGTTCAAACCCCATAGAAATGTTTCTTTATTGTGTGTCATCACTCCCATGCAAGCAGGCCATTTCAGGTAGCCCACCCACCACTTTTTAGTTGAAGGATTCTTCATTGGGTATTGTACAATGGTTACACATCATTGTAATACTCCCAAATTGGTGTAGGGCATGTTTGTTGTGTCATGATAAAAGGAAGCATCTCTTAAAATATCTGTGTAATTTATAGTTTACCTATAAACATAAATTTATTTATAATATAAATACATATATTAAAAGGAGGAAGCACTAGAAACTTGGTTGGAGGACAACGAGGTAAGAAAATATCACTCCCTACAGTTAATTTTCCTATGGGCTATTTGGCTTACAAGGAACGTTGAAGTTGTCCCATGTCACGACTTTCTACAAGCTAGATGGAGCTTACAAAAATTACGAGTGAAGTCAATAACGTAAGAAGCAAAGTGTGGTAGGAGAGCCTGAGATGAATACGTCAATTCCTAATGGATTGTTTGATGGAGATGCTAATCAGAACCCAAGAGAAAGTGGTGCAGGAGGCATCCTACACATCTCAGAAGATTACAAGGTATCATTTGGGTGTGGGTTGGGTCTGGACACAAATACTGAGCAGAAGGAAAGGGCCAAAGGCAGCTAGCTTATTGATGACCATTGCTTTGGAGGAAGGGATTCAGGAAATAAACATCTGTGGTGACTCCAACCTAGCGGTTGATTGGACGACAGGATAGGGAGCCTATAGATGTTGAGAATATCCTCCCTCCAAGAATGATAGCTATCTGATACTTTGTTGTGGATTGTTTGAAGTATGTCTATTGGCTGTATGCGTGTATTTCCCAAACATTAAGGTCAATGTTGAATGGTTTCTTCAAATTCTGTATGTGGTGGGACCCTGGTGCCTTTAATGTCTACAGATTTTTTCTTTTGAATAAAAATGTAAACAATATATAAAATAATATAGTAAAAATACAATGCACAATATACTTGAGAGATGAAGAAATCAACCTACAGTCCAACACCAAGAAGATCCTCCTTGGAATCAGCCTACAATGAATACAATCAACTAACAGTAAAAGAATATCCTCCATGAACTCAGCCCAGGTATGATGCAAATTACACCAAATCCTCAAATTACCCCTTCAAACAAACTGTATAATTGAGGTAAATTACAGCACAAGCTTGCATGAACAGTGGGAAATGTGGCATTGGATTCGCATTTACAGGTAATAATCTTTCTACTTTCAGGCTTTAGTTCATTTTTTCTTGTTAATTTTTTTTTTAATGTTAAGGATAAAGCTGACATTTCCCTCCAAGTTGTATCCAGATTGTATCCAAGCCATATCCCAGCTATATTCAAGCAGTATCCATACAGGACAGATACCTGAGCTGTATCTGGGCCCTATCCATATCTGATATGGGATATGACATATCCAAAACCCTGCAGAGATATATACAGTAACTTTGGCATCAAGTTTATGCAACTTTATATTCACAGGAAACTCATTTGAAGCTATCAATGTAGCCAATACACCGCTTAGAAACCCATACTAGCAATTAACATCTCGTTTTCTGAAACTTCTCATGGTAGTCAAAAATTCCCTTTTTCTTGGGTAGGCAGGATAATATCGCAGAAAATAGAAGCGAGACTTAATGTCACATAAATAAACTAACTACTTATTCATTCCCAATGGGGATAAGACATATCTGGGAACCTGATAAAATGTATCCAGTAACTTAGCTATAAACTTTATGTAACTTTATAATCACAGGAAACTCATTTAAAGATATATATAAGACCCTGCAGAGATGTATCCACTATCCAGTAGCTTAGCTATCAACTTTATGTAACTTTAAATTCACAGAAAACTCATTTGAAGCCATCAACATAACTGATACACCCCTTAAACTAGAACCACAACTGAATGTGATATAAATAAGATTAGTAAAGGTATCAATTACCATAAAGGAGGCTCTGGATCGCAAAAAATACAGTATGTGTCCAATCACTGAAAATCAATGACTCTTGCCTTCCCTATTCTAGGGTCTTTTCCTAAGTTGCCAGGAAATGTGGGTATGGGGATGGGTACTGGTACGGGGACGGGGATGCCACTTTTTGAAACAGGGTACTTGGGTACGTCGAGGGTACCGTAGACATATATATATATATATATAAAACATGTCACAGTCACATCATACATGCATATTTCTAAATTCAATGATTCATATGAACATTCACATTGAAAATTTCAAACATAAAATAATAAATTTGATAAACCATAGACTCGTAGTAGATATCAAGTGGAAGACTGGAAGTTATATAATTAATAATATTATATGTCCATGACTCCATGAGTTCAAACATCATTGTCATACTACATTCAAAATTTGCCTAATGGCATTTCCAGACATGAAAAAGAAAGTTCAAAATAGTAAACAATGAACAAGATAGCTGGTTTGGCTTCTTCAAGCCATGTCATCAGCATCCTCAGGACCAATGTCATTAGCATCACTAAGGTCCTCTGTCAGCAAGCTCTCTATATATGCATCACTCTCTAGACCGTCGCTGGAGTCATGAGCACTGAGCAATTAAATGGTGAGGCATGGAAATGAAATGTTAGAGGGACCCGGGTTTAGGTAAGGGCCCACTTCTTATTTGTTAATATTTTTAATAATGTTTATTAGATTATTATTAAAGTTTTAATTTTAAAACATTGCAAATCGACCCCCTAACCGGTGGATTGACCAAACTTGACCGACGGCCGTACCCCCGGTGTACCCAAACACGGGGTACGACGTACTGAAATGAGTACAAGTACCTGAATTTCATGGATGACATCCCAGGTACGTGAGGTCTGATTTGGGTACGGCAGGGTACGTCCGGGTACGTACATTTCAAGTACCCGGTAAGTGTACCCAGTACGGGTTCGTGTACCCAAACCCATACATGTACCCAGTACGGGTTCGTATACCCAACACCGTGATACAGGTACCCATGCAAGTTGCAACACGGGTCTTTTCTAGCCTGGAAGGTTGGGAATGGCTCAAATGTCAGAGTGGGAGCTGATGCTATTATGTGTTGTAACAGGAACATTTATCTCCCTGAGGTGATTATCAATCATTTGCAGGTTAATGGAAGGGTAACTCTCAATCAGGTGGCAAACCCAGAGGAGACTACACTTTGACAACAGGGGTGGTTGACTGCTGGTGATCTTGTTCTGGAGGACCATTTGGCCCCAGCTTGGGATCTCTTTCTCTCTAAACTGCACAAATCTCATACTTGATTGACTCATGGTAATGATGAACTTATTTGGGTTTATAATGAGGATGGCAGTTCCTATTCAGCAAAACTTGGTTACACTTCTCTGGTTGTACAGGATGATGCAGATCCTAAGTGGTGGTGGAGTAAGCTTTGGAAAGTTAAAGCTTCTAGTAAGGCAAAATTATTGATGTAGCTTGCGTATTGAAATGGGATCAGCTGCAGAAAAAAGGTAAAGTAGGCCCAGGAATCTGTATGTTATGCAAAGCTTGTGATGAGACAGACTAATGAACATCTCTTCCTAAACTGTTCTTATACTGCAGAGATCTAGTCACTGGGAGGGGCAGCCTCGTCTTTGATCCCTTTGGCAGGACATCTCTTTGGATACTTGTCTCTACTCTTGGTTTCAAAACAGGAATCTAAAGAAATGGAGGGTGCTTCCTTATTTAACCCTCGGGGGTTTGGATTGAAGGGAAAGTCGTCCCTCCCTTCCAGGCCTCAACTCGGATTTGGTCCCTGCTCCCATATTTCTAGACGTTGCTCTTAATAAAGAGCCCAGGATCTTTAGGGAGCTTCCAATTGACACTTCTATATCGTGGGCTTTTTTGGACAGAGCTTGCCAGGACCCAGGATCAACCGTTGGCTTGGGGTTGCTTCTTAATTTTTCTAAACAGGTTCAGATGTGCTTCAAGGCTAATTTCGGCAAGGGCACAAATAACACAGGCGAACTAAATGCCCTATTTTTCCTTCTGAAGCACACTCTCAAGTTGAACATTAGCTGTGACCAGGTATTCGGTGACTCAGCGATCAATTGTATGAAGCGTCTCTCACAGATCAATAATCTCTCTCCCTCCTCACTGGCTCTACAGTTAAAACAGGTGGCTTCACATTTTCAGCATATTACCTTTCATGATATCTATAGAGAATGAAACTGTGAGGTCGATACTCTTTCAAAGGAAGGCCTCAGTCTCCCAGATTATACATTTTGTATAGAGGAATTTCACGATGGCCTTCTGTCAGATAGAAGAATTTCTGATTTAGATGACTTTTAGTTTCTTTTGAATACTCATTCTGGATGACAGTATAATGACCCTTCTGGATGACCTAGATTTTTACTTGCAGGCTATTTCATAGCAACTTTATGGGTATCTATTATTTGTCAGTGTATGGAACTTTTTTCAGAACTTTTTTCAGCACTTTTTTGGGGGGTTTGTGCTAAAGGTGTCAATTACCATAAAGGGGGCTCTGGATCTAACCAATTTTAATTAGTATAAAGGATGCTCGTCTGAGAAAAGGTGTTAATTTGAAATCCAGAGCATCTACAAGTTTATCATTTGTTTAATGTTTTTTAACTGTTGGTAATCATTGCTGAAAGCAATGTCTGTAAATTCCCTATTTCCACATAACAGTAAAAACCAATTAAACATGTTGAAGTTTCTACAAAACTTATGATAATCAAGTGCATGCATTTGCAACCCACTCAGTTTATTTCATGGCAATGTCTTTAATCCATCTACCATGATACTCAAAACTAACGTTTTATGCTCTTAACCATATATTGTCTCTAGATAAGTTTCTGTCTTTAGACACTGGCACTCCAAAAATTTCCATGAGCTAATGGAATCGCATTCCTTCTTCCCAAAGGAGTGGCAAAGTCCAGACACTTTACCATGAGGTTTCTTCCAAGAACTAAACTGATACTTGTTTCAGAGAACTCAACAAATAGCTCCAAGCTACTTCTAGTCTGTATAATATTTTGTTAGTCAATTATTTCTGCTTGCTGGTAGTGGAAGATAATGTCCTTAGTCAATTATATCCTCTTGTTGGTGGTTGGCAGAATGAGCCTCATATTGGCATCTGCCAATCAACAAAGGGCTCCACCAACAATCAACCTTTACAGCAAGAAAATTAAGGATAGAGAATCAGGAAGATCAATACGGCAGTATCTGTTAGTCTACTCTAAAAATTCAATTTGACAAGGCATTGTTTTTCAAAGTCGACCTGAAGGTACTGTCCCTATGTGGTGGTGTGATGCCAGAACAAAGTCTATACCACAGTAGGTGGCAAAGAACATCAGCAATTGCCTTCAAGAAGATTTACTCGCTGATCAAGGACAGCTGTATGAGAAATCTCTATGGAATTGCCTCTTCACTAACAGAAAAAAAAACTCAGGATAAATGTCTAAAAGCTTTAGAAGGCAGTAACCATACATAAAAGATGGAGCATCGCCATCCTCATAAAACAACAGAGATCCGCTACATATTTATAGTTTTTCTTATAAATTGAAACAAGAGTTTCTGATAGAAAGGAGTGATTGGTAATGAAGAGTTAGCCAAGTCAAGCCAACCCTATTCTGTTCAGAAGATATCTCCAATCATAAAATGGGCCCAAAAAATTTGAAAAGTGCTGTTGAGGGGTATAACCAAGCTTTACATTTTAGAACTGCCAAAATTAATTAAGAAAACAATCTAAAATCGAGTTGTCTCATAAAAGAGTAACACACCTCCTGCTGGCCACCAACTATTCGAGTGTACTTCTTATCGTGACTGTGCAGATAACCACCAGTATCAACATGTTGTAACCGTATCTTTTGATCTTGCGTCCATACTTTCCCTTTGCCCTCAATCTCAAGCCTGGCAGCATAATTAGGACATTAATGAGCATGTGTTATAGTATGCACATATTTAAGAAGGTACACAGAAATGAATCTCAGAACCTAACCAGCCTACAAGTTGAAAGTAGAATCAGTTCACCTCCAATAGTCTCCAGTGTCAGACTGAGTATCTGCCCCAAAGCAACTAACCTGAAAAATGATGGTAGTCAATTGAACATCCAAAACCAGAAAAGAGAAAAAGAGGAAAAGCACGTTTCAAAATACCATGTTTGAAACGCGGGGGGTAGGATCAACAGGGACAGAGAAGCCCAGCCACTAAAGCATTCTAACAGGATGTAGAAATCTAGCTAAGAACAAGGGAGATTATCAAGATTAAAATTTGGTGACTGCCACCAAAATACCATTCTTGCATTTGGCTACTTCAAGTATAAAACTTCAGAATGCTTATTAGTATCTTATAAAACTAGCTACAATTTGTGCAACCCTCATAAAGGCATGCACCAAGATTTGCTCCTAACAAATTACACCCTTCAAGGGATTCCATGCAACCAAGTGAAAGGCTTCAACCTTAACAAATTAGAAACCAATATGTCTCCCAACGTAGGTGATTGACAACATCCCATTACCACATAGGCAGATTTTACAAATGTTTGGCATTAGACAGTGCCTTTATAAGGATTATCATTTGGCACATGGGAATTTAATAGCATATGTGCCATTTTCATTCAAATGTAACCAACATGAACAATACTCTAGTTATTTTACACACCATACTTTTGATACATCATTATCTCTTCTAGGCATAAGACTAGAGATGCATTTCTCCCTCCCATTTACTACACTGATCTTCAAAATACAACTGCCATTGTGCACTTTTAATCATCAGCGGACACTATTATTTCTTGCTTTCCTTATCATGTTTTTCTAGGAGCAGCCTCTGCACTCCCTCTTTTGGATCTCGCACTATTGTACCTAGCAGTCTCATTGACCTATTTATTGTCATTTGTTGGACATTAATAAATTATCTTATTATCCTATTCTCTTATCTAGCTGTTATGGACATGCCCAAATAGCTAGAAAAAAATTTACTCACCTCCAAGTTACCAGAAATAGGTGATGCATGCAAATGACTGTGTAGCCATCTACGTGTTTTCATGTGCTGCAACCGAATAATTGTTCCGCTTGTAATTACATCGCCTTGTTTGTCTGATGATTCAGGTATTGGTCTTACAATCTACACAGCCACATCCAAAATAAATTATTCTATAAATTACAACTTTCAGAGAATCACTACATTTGAATCTTTCAAGTGAAAAACATTCTTATCAGAAATCATTTTGAAATCCAAATTATCATACAGATTCATAGACAAAAGACAAATTTGATCTAATAGCCACAAAATTATATTTACCAACAGGCAGAGACAAAAAGAATCCCCTCAATATATGCAACTGAATTAACAATACAGGCTTCAACATCACTCTCTGTTGACATGGGTACTTATAATATGACATGCACTAATTTACTTAAGCATACTAAAACCTAATTGCACAGGCATATTGATCAGGTTTTAACTAAGACACAATATTGAAGAAAGAACACAAGGTAGTAAGATACAGTGAAAACCCAATTTCTGTTATGGAGACAATGAGGAAAAACACTGTACATGTACAACTAGCATGGTGGAAGCTATCATCGAGAAGAGATGTGACTGCACTCATTTGCAAAAAGCCCTTAACCAGGAGGCAAAAAACTCTTCTTGTTACAATATGAAGTAAGCTTAAAGTGCAAAAACTCTAAAAACATAAACCTTCAACCTAGGAGCTGAGGTGGCAAAAGCCAGGCCCTAGGAAGCTGAGTGCAAATGACACATCAACTTCCACATATGAGTTCCAAGAATTTAAACACCATAACTCATTGGGGAAATCTCGGTCAAAACAATCATATTCTACACTGACATGTGATTGTCAGCTGGGGTCAGGCTGAAAATATGCTGTTTACGGCCCAAAAAATGAGTCAAAGTTCAGGACCAGAAAACTGCCCAAAATCAGAGCTGTTTCTGAGATGGCCCAGATCAGCCACCTGGATCATATATGAGCATAGCAATAGCACAAGACAGACCATGATAAATGATAATGTATGAAATTCAACAAACAGAATATAAGACCGCCCTAAATGGTTCTTAAGGTTTAACTTGTTGTTTTCAAGACAGGTACAATGGGTTCTATTCAAAAACACTGGTCGAAACAATCAATGCAATCCTTCAATGATGTGAAAAATGGCTTTCAAAGAGTGTCAAAAACTTCTGATTTGAGCAGGTATTAAAATATGGCTCCTAAGCAAACACATTATACAATTCATTTCAACTGATTATACCAAGGCTTGGGCATTTGTACACAGATTATGACCTGCTAGCAGCAGATAGCTTTTTGATATATTATATATTCCTACACAAAGATTATACCTCTCCACCTTCAACAGCATATATCACTTCATGCCAGACATATTATATCAAGAAAAGAAGAAAAGAAAATAACAACTAAATCACTAATTACCAGCAACTCTAGCTCCCTTAGAAACTGCACTTAACAGCTCAAAACAGAAATCAAAAAGATGGATACATCTCAAAAAGGGAAGTTAGTAACATACCCAATAACTATTGGAATCATCCACATTTGGAAAACCAGTTACAGACTGCTGCCCACTTCCAGATCCATATGGAACTTCATGAGAATGTAAGCGAAACTTTGTCCGATCATGCATAAGCTTCAAAACAGTCCCATAGGTAATCTGTAGAATCCACAACACAATTAGCACAAGTTCCATAACCCTGTATTTCTATCACAATAACTGAAGAAGAACAAAGGTTTTTCATTTTTTGTAAATCTATGACTGAGCATACATATATACAGAGAGAGAGAGAGAGAGAGAGAGAGAGAAACCCTGTCAAAATTGACTGAGAAGGCTAACTCCAATCCGGAAAACTCGATTGATCCAAAGAAAACTGTGGGTTTATTAGCAACCCTTTGATCAAAAGGGGGTCCTGATATGAAAATTTATGGGCCTCTGACCTATTGAAAAAACCCTCACTAGATGAATCCCAGCAAATTGGAAGCCAAAGAAAGGGCTTATGGTGTCACTCCTTGGTAGATAATACTTCCTGGTTATCCTAGTATCCACAAGCGATATGCAGTGAATTTTCAACTAAGGGCTATGGCTCTTGAATCAAGCAGGGTTATTTATGTGGTATTGGTCTACTGGATTTGAACCCCACATGGAGACCCCAAAGAGAGGGCTTATGGTTTCACTCCTTGGTAGAGAATACTTCCTAGTTATCCTAGTATCCACAAGCGATATGTAGTGAATTTTCAACTAAGGGCTATGGCTCTTGAATCAAGCAGGATTATTTATGTGGTATTGGTCTACTGGATTTGAACCCCACATGGAGACCCTTACCATTACACCAGTCTAGGTCAGATTACCATTCCTTCCCCTTGAATTTTGGAATGATTATTGTTTCAAGCTAACTGGCAAAAGTCTTGGTGCCTTCATCAAATCCTCAAGGCTCACGGATAACTCAGGAAAGAAAGATGATTACTTATAAAATAATTTGTGTCAATATGGACTTGGGCCAGCTAATCCATGATAAGGTGAGATAAGATTGCACATCCAATTGCAAGATCATGAAGCCATCCCTTTCAAGCACAGGAATTGTCATGACTATGTTGAGAAAATGTCCTTACAAGCTGCAAAAGAACCAAGAAGACAAGAAGAGCAAAGATCAGATCCTCAAATACCTAACAGACCCAAAAAAGGCATGGAAACCAACTGGCGTTATTCGGACGAATCAATGAGGTTTTAGATTAGGATCAAAATGGTACAGATAGCGAGCAATCTCCTCCTTTGACATAAGAAATTCCATGAATACCAGGAAAGAGCCCGGTTACCCCCTGAAAAAAAAAGGCATGGAAACCAACTGGCATTATTCGGACAAATCAATGAGGTTTTAGATTAGGATCAAAATGGTACAGATAGCGAGCAATCTCCCCCTTTGACGTAAGAAATTCCATGAATACCAGGAAAGAGCCCGGTTACCCCCCTTTTCAGGGGGGGTGACTTTGATCAGAGTTTTGAAGTGAGATCTGTGGATTCACCACTGATCATGTGTCTGAGATCCTCCAGCCTTGTCAGATGGTCCATATGCCTTGATATGCCCAGCCAGAGACAATGCCTGATCCTCTAGTGATGTGACATCTTCAAACCTTCATTTACTCTTAGCATGTTTTCTAGTATGACAGTATGTTGGCAGGAGATGTTACAGGTATACTTTATATTGACACGTGCTTTAAATTGTTGTCAGTCTCATGTGCTTTAAATTGTTGTTGGTCTCTTAGTCCAACCTTAGTGTGGTTCTTTTAACTTAATAAGTGAGTTAGTACAAGGTTGATTTGCATCTTGGTCAACTAAGCCAAGTAGTTTTCATATATCTCATCATATTTTGCCTAGCCATTTTTCATCCCGCTAGCCAATTCATCCATCCCCCTCATTTCCACTTTGTGAATGATCTATCTTTGATTCTTTAGTATAGATACATGGTCTCATTACTACTCCCATGTATGAATGCCTCAAATAAAGCTAAAATAGTCTTGTACTCTCCAAAAAAGGATTTGTTGATAAATTAAATGCAAATGGAACATATCATGGGAGATACTCCCCATCGCAAAAGCCAAGTTCCCTTGTCCCAAGTTGTCAAAGCCATATATAAAGAAAAAGGGACTAAGCCAGTGAAAGGCTAAGTGCAAAAATGCAAATAAATGAAATATCAAAGGAAAATGAAAATAAAAAAGGATTGCAATATGAAGGCGCAAGGATGGATGACCCATGACAGCACTCCTTAGGCACACATGGAGGAAACATCAAAAAATCTCAACTCTTGAAAGTCAAGGATAGACCAACACATTCATGTTACTAGGATGGTTATTTCACAAAGACCCCTTTTCTTCCCTAGTACGTACTTCCTTCATGTACCCTCACTTGACTTAAGTAAGCTAAGCTCTACACGTTGGCTTAGTCTCTCACATGTAAAAGGGTTTTAAGGGTTGCTCTAATGTTAGACTTAGATGGGTAGATTATTTTATTGAGTTATTAGACAAAGCGTGCTTGTAACTTGCATCTTGTGTATTATTGTCAAATTGGATGAACATTGCCTAAGTTTTAAAGATGGTTAGCCTTACTCCACTAGAGAGATTACATTTACACACATTGCTATGATTATAGTTTATACTTGCATGTTTGCTGATCATTAGGCATTTGGAGATGGAGCACACCACTCTAATGATGCAAGATGTATCCTAGCACACATGGAGGGAGAGACATCACTCTCCTAGACACTTTGTTGATGATGTATGTCACATGTGGGAGGGTTGGGAGACTCTAGACCCCTCCTCCCACACGTGTGAGCCCCCCTTTCACATTTTGGGCAATTGTGTTGACACTTTGATGGTTCTAGAGGGTCATTTGGAGCCACATGATGGGATTGTCCCCTCTTCAGCACATGTTTGTTGGATCGTTGGACCATTTGATGAGGGCACTCCACCTTTTGACTTATGTTGAGCCATTATTTGTCAGTGTTCCACGGGGACGCGTCCCGCAGGGTCGGGAACGTGTTTCCTGCGTCTCGGGGACGTGGGGACTCTTGGAGAAATGTTTCCCCCCTCCATACACCTAAGAATTTTATTTTTATTTGTTTCCATTATTTTCACTTTTACAAACACTACTTGGTACTACTTAGAAAATAAATCAATATATTTAGTATTTACATTGCATAATCATGAACCCCTGTCCCCCTCAAATTTCCCTAAAATTTGGCGGTGGTCTCCATGCATCCCGAATGTGCGTTTCCCCGCTCCCACATCTCCCCGTCCCGGAAACTTGGGGGAACATTGTTATTTACCTATTTGGAGGCCAAGCCACCCACTTTTATCGAGTTCGTTGCACTCTTGGGGCATTCTTTGGATAAACATCCCACTTGGATGGTCATTTGTATCACACATGTGAGGGTTTTAGTCCCTCCTTGCTTGAGCACCCTCCTTATTTGGCTATTTAATGGACCATTCATCATTCTTGGACCATTTTGTATGAGGATGTCCCCCTTTTGTTGAGCATTTCATGATTATTTTATGTATTGGGACTCGGGAGGATTCCTAGATTGACTCTAGGGTTTTCAAAAATCTATTATTATTTTATTGTAGAAAAGGTTGAGCCTCTCTCCTATATAAAGAGTTCACCTCTCATTTTCATTTGTGTGAAGCATTGAAGAGAAATACTATCACTTTGCATCTAAAGGTTTTGTTTCTTGGTCTTCTTCTTGTTGAGGTAACATGCTATCTTCTTTGTTGTAAGGTTTATGCTCATAGTTCATTGAAAGAGTATGTTTGCTCCAATGGAATGATGTGACATTTTGTGGTTTAGTTTTGTTGTTGATTTGTAGTTTGCCTACCTTTGTAGAGGCTGCAAATTTGGTCGCATGAGCTATAGGGTACATGCAAGGGCATGAGTTGAAGATGTTGTTCTAATGACCACTCTTCTTTGATGAGGGTTTGCATGAAGCTTCAATAGCTTGGGATAGAAAATTCTTTTGTGTTGTGCAGATTTAAGCCAAGCACTTACATACAAAGCCACCTAGAAGATTTGATTCCAAGACCCCATAGGCGAAGAGTTTGAAGGTACGGCACTAGTCTCTCTTCCATTTCTTCAACCAAAAAATACCAAAATCTTCATTTTCTCTTGTTTTTCTTGGGGTAGGTTTAAGATGGAATTTATTTCAAAAAATCAGAAAATTATATTTCCTTGCTTTTTTATGGTAGTTTAGGGTAATTCTAGGGTAAAATTAACCTCAAAAATATAAAAAATATTTTCTAGAATTTTCAAGTTAGTTTAGAAAAAAATTTGGGTTGAATTAGCTTATTAGATTTAATTTCTGCATTTAGGTTTAAGTTCTGCATTTTACTTCTAGAAAAATCAACCCTAAAATTTCATCATTTGCATAACTTTCTAGGGGTTTTATGCTAGATTAAGACTGCTGAAAATTTTTGGGCATTAATCTTACATATTTCTGTTATTTTCCAACAAGTTTTATGGCTAGAGTTGCTAAATTTTGATTTCTGGAAATTATAACAGCAAACAGCAAAATTGTGGAAACAATTTTAGGGCCATATCTAGAATACAAATTTCAAATTTTTGGATTAAAAATTTCTGCAATAAATTTATGGATAGAAATCTAAAGTTTTCTGAGTTTTTCTTGTTGATTTAGTGGCTGAAACTGATTTAGGATAGCAGTGCTCTATTTCTAGAAATTATTCACTGCTTAAAAGTTTAATCTAACACCTCAAATACATTAAATTTGTGATCTAAAGAGTGATTATGAAGTGCTGAAAATTTTCTGGTTTTTTATTATTTAATAAATCCATAAACAACAAAATAAGTTGGTATCTCATGCTTGGTTAATGCTGAATTTTACAGTGCAAAGATTCTGGAAGAATCTAAATGTCTAAATTCTGAAATTTTTCGCAATCTGCTATTTTAATTGCAGATGTGTTACAGCAGAGGTATTTAAAGTTTACTTGGTTGATGATAAATGAATTGAATATGCTATATTGACTAAGTAGATCTTGTCATAATTCTGGAAAGTTTATGTTGGTGAATAATTAAATATAATTTCAAAATCACACAACACTATTCAAACGAAAACAACTTCCAAAATCTTGTTTTTCCTCATGAGTTTGTTTTTTTCATTGATCAATAAACTGGTTGATGATTTCTAATGTTCATAGTTCATTTTCACTCTTGAGAAGCTTCTATGTAATTGATCGATTGAATATTGTACATCTTGAATAATAAGTTACTCATTTGGGAAGATCAACTACACAACTCAACACACACATCAATATCTAGCTGACCCCAATTTCCTTATCTCTCCTTAAAATCAAATCTAATATAACCTGTAAGAAAGTCTACCTTGGCCTTGAGAGTTGGCCTAAAATAGGGAAATTCGCACTGTGGTGACAATGGTGCTTCTTTCCGAAGTTTCCCTTGATAGAACTGGTGAGTTAGGACTTCCTCATTTAGGTTCTAAATCAAGCCATAACAAGCCCTAAATCACCACTGAAGCAAAAACAAGTATTGGAAGACTCATGATCATAGGTTGTTGCCCAAAAGAAACATTCTAACGAAGTCTCTCCTGTAATTTTGAAGAGGCAATCAGCATCGAACCCTCCAAGTCCAACAGGCACAAGGTCCAAAGAAAAGATTGCCTGTCATTTTGAAGAGGCAATCAGCATCGAACCCTCCAAGTCCAACAGGCACAAGGTCCAAAGAAAAGATAGACTTTTGACAGCAAAGAATGGCTGAAACAAACAGTGAAAAGGACTGAAGAAGCACACGCCACTATAGCTAATGAGTCTAAAACATTGATTACTGATTTCATGAAAGGCAGTTCAAAATGTTAAAATTAGTGCAGCTGCGAGACCCATTCTTAGAGAGGATGGTATCCTAGTCAATTAACCAGGGTTCCTAGTCAAGTTAACCAGGCAGAGTAGAGAGTAAGACCCTAGAAGGTACCCTAGGGCCCCCAGCTGCCTCCTGGGGTTCTTGGTCGGGGACCAAGCAGGTTGATGCCATGTCAAAGTCCCTAGCATGTGGCTAGGGCCCCTATTTGTCTCTAGGGTATTCTGGTCTGGGACCAGACAGTTTCTTGGTCACGAGGACCAAGCAGAACCTGCAGGTTGAGACAGAGACATCTTGGTCTATGACCAAACAAATTCTTGGTCAAGGACCAAGTAGGTCCTGCAGGTGGTTGATCAACATTTAGTGTAGTACTGAAAGCTCAGCCTGGGGTTGAGAGCCATTCTTTACGAATGGAGGCACTTGGTCAATTACCAAGATGTTGACTTCGGTCAACCTTCAACCTGGGGCTGAAGAACCTAGTCAAGGACCAAGTGGTTGATCAACTTGATTCAGTCTAGGACTGAAGCTCAACGTTGGGCTGAGAGCCATTCCTTGAGAATGGAGGTTCTTGGTCAGTTAACAAGATGATGATGTGTGATGTCCTCTTCTCCTAGGTCTTCGAGATGGTTGAGCTAGGTGGTCTTCTCAAGGGACTGGCCACCCCTTGATGGAGTCACTAGCACTTGACCTAAGGAAGAGTTTGGAGGACCACATGATCACACCATCTAGTATGGACCCTTCCTTATACAGTGATGATGAACTTTCAGGTTATATGGAACATTTGTACATTTGCAAGAGAGATGATTGGTTGTAGCTTCCCCACCTTGGTTGATTTACAATTGGTCCTTACACCGTGTTGTTTATTGATCTTGTGGTACCTTTGTCTTTGACTTGTGGTTAGTGGGGTCTTCTACCCACTTTGAGTTGCTTCTTGATTCATAAATTGATGTTTTTGGTCCTATGGGTACTATGGTTATTTGACCACTTTGCGGTTTACCCTTGGTCCTAAGGATGATGGGTCATGTACCCACACTTATGTTATGATGGATCATATTGATTGGTCCTTGCACATGACCCTATTTATGTTTCATGTTATTTCTATTCTTATGTCTTAAACCTTTATGAGTTGGCACCTACCTAAGACATAATTATATTTTATTTTATTTTTTACCATAAACGTTGGTACCTACTCAAGTCATTTTTTCATTTTTTTATGTTACCCTCCTAAATCTATGGAACCCTAAGTTTTGAACATGATGCTTCTACAAGTCATCACGGTTCTATTTATTTGAGACCTCTCTCTCATTATCATCCATCTATCTTTATCGCAAGGTCTGCTCCTTCCTCTGCTTGACGTCAAAGTTATCTCAGCTGTTTTCTTCTGAGTTTGATTGTCGCCCACCTGCTGATCAAGTTAAAGATTTAATTTTTGATGTTAGTAAACATTCAGGGTTTGTTCTATGTTGACTGGTAACCTGACTGAAGGAGGCCGTGACAGTTGTGAACCTGTTAACTTCTGATTTTGCTCACCTGGGATTTTTGTGGAAGACCGATCTGCTATTATCAAGCTTGATCTACCTGTGTATAGACCCGATCTGTTTCTGTGAGGACGGGATCTGCTAGTTGTTGGTTCGATCTATTGTTTTTGAGCTCGGATCTCCTTTACTTCTGGTAGACCTTAAGTCCGTGACTCTTTGACTCAGTCTTAAGCTCTAGATCCAACTGTTGGTGGAGGCCGTAAGGTTTTGAGTTTATTCTCAGTCTGCTGGTTGTATCTTTTGTGGAGGCCGTGAGACCTGAAAGTCTAAATTGGTGGAGGCCGTGAGCCTTGGGATCTGATCTACTCTTTATAACGATCAACCAGTTTGTTCTAGAACTGATCTGTTCTAGAACTGATCTGAGTACTTCTTTGGAGGCCATAACTTGTTGGGGTCTGCTCTTTGTTTTTATGAGGTGCCCTAAACCTGATTCAGTCTGCTGAGACTTGTTTTGGTATTTAAGATCAGATCTTCTGTGTTATGAATTTGTTGGATTACATCTTGTGCTGAGTTTTTGGATCAGATTTTTTATTTTGAGTCTTGATGCTGTCACTGTGTTTTGACTGTCTTTGACTACTCCTGGTTGACTGTACCTCATCCCAGTCATCTCTCTCTCTCAGGTTTGTAGTTTGTACTAACCCTTTAATAGGGTCAATTGGTTCCTAGTGTTTGACTGGCCTAGGGTCAATAGGCACAGTTCTTTTTCTGAAAGTAATATTTCTGAGTATAAAACAGGAAGGTTCTACATTCCAGGTAAGTACCCCAAACTTGTCTCCTTTACTTATGTTAATGTTGATTAACTACTGTTAGTAACTTAGTAATTACATGTTACTGAAGATTACTTTAACACGGTGACCCAACTGGTAGTGTTAAAGATGAAAAGTTGAAAGAGATGAAAATTATGTTTTGTTAGAGCTACTGCTGTACTATTTCATTGTTCACTACTAGTTATTAAATGTAAATGTAATTTTGCATTAAAGTACATTGACTTTTTTTATACATCAAACCCTAACTCTACCAAAAATTAACACAAAATTCCTCCAAAGCCTAGCTTATCCAGTTCCTGTTAAGGGGAGTCATTCACTTCTGAATCAAACATGAACATACTATCATGAAATGTAAGAGGTATGGGTCTAAAGGATAAACAAAGAGCTTTTAAGTTTTAATAGAAAGTTCAGCCTAGAAAATCCAGAAATTGTATTCAGTCAGGAATCCAAGCTTAATGAGGCCAGGATGGAAGCAGCCAAAAGCAGTTAGGCACTAGTCAAGAGGTCCCATTCTTCCTTGTAGCCATCCAAATTTGTTTAAATCACTTTTTATAATTTTGTTTCAATCTGGAAATTAACCTTCACTTTAAGTTCATAATATGCAAGCAAATTTTCAAGAAATAACCCATTAAAACCCTCTTCTAGAGGGCTGCACTACACTTTTACATTTACTTTGTTGTAACAATTATGCTATTTTTAATCTTAAAATCAAATCTTTAGAACATCATTTGGTATACTTAATTTGACATAAGTTCTTAAAGTGAAAATATTTATGGATCTAATGTTAAGCACATTTCCTTACATTTAAATTGGGTTGAATAGCTAAATGTTTTCTGAGTTGTTTATGCTTAAAGTTACATCAATTTACAGAACTCTTTTAACATTCCTTTATGAAATTTCAGATCTGATTTATCTTTAATATCTCATGGCATGGATTCACAACTTACACACTAAATCGGATGCCTACGTAAATCTGGAATTTCTCTTAACTATCAACTAATCTAAGCATTATTTTCTCTTAAGTTCATAGTTTATACGAGTAACTCACTCCATTTGAAATATTTTGCATATGGTTACTTGTCATTTCTTTTTTTAGATTCTTTGTACTAAACTTTATCAATTCAAGTTGTTAGAAATTATTTTCATTGTTATTAACCACATTGTCATAGCTCCATCATTAAGGGTAATTAACACTTCATTTTGTTGCAAGTTATTTTTTAATATGGTATAGTTCTATTCTATTGGCAATCCCAACAATAGAATTAGAGTTGTGATCTATTGAGTTACGTTATTTTACGCTATTTTTCAGATTTACTTGCAAATTGCCTTAATACTTTAATCCTTGCACTCATTGCTTATACAATCTCATAAATGGTTTAAAGTAATGGATTCAATTGTTGGTTATTCCTCACTTGTAATAGCAATCTTAACTAGATCACTAATGTTGAATGGGATATATTTTCAATGGTTATGTTGATCTAGTATTTGGCAACAAGTTCATCATTTGTTCATTTGGAAAAACACTTAAGGTTTTGGGATTGCACATTTTACTTGCTTTATTCCAATTTCAAGCAACTTAATGGATTCATGGGTTTTGTTTTGAATTATTTTCTTTCAAGCATTCTAGACTTCAACTCAAAATATTCCATAATCTTAAGTAATTTGTCAAACCTCTTAAAACTTAGTTGTTACCGGGATTCCCCCCTTGTGACTTGGGAAGTATTTGCTAAGGTGACAGTGACACTACTTCCATAGTTGCACATAGCTACACAATAGTGAGGACGTTGCACTGTAGGGGTGTTAGTTTTTGTGGCAACAAACATCACCCCAACCTACATCTTATGATTCATTTGGAAGGCTAGAAACCTCGAGATCTTTGAAGGAAGGGAGTTTGTACCTGAACAAGTATGAAAGGGAGCAAAATCTGCAATGCTATAATCCAATGAAGCACGACCCACGAAGGACTCGCGAGTCTGCGTGAGTGGAACCCCAACCCGAGTAATCACAGCAAACTCGGCCACGAACTTGCCAGCTGCCACGAACTCGGTGAACTCGCTGGACTCAATGAAGACTCAGCCCACTCGTCACAACTCAACTGCAAACTCGGCCGTAGATTGGACCCCACAGACGCAGATGAAAAACAACGGGAAAAATGACGCAGGAGAATTATTAAAGTCGTCGACCCCCACTCTGTCATGCATCTCTCGATTCAGTGGTCGTGGTCGTGTTCGAGTTTTGTTGGTCGTGTTCAAGTTCTGTTGGGTCGTGGTCGTGGGAGTTTTGCAGCCTATTGGTCGTGTTCGAGTTCTATTGGGTCGTGGTTGAGGTCTGCTGTGTCATGGTCGTGTTCTACTGCTTCGAGCTTCAACTCACAAGTTGGTTGCATTTGTTTTTTATTTTTATTTATGTATAAGTTTATATTATTATAAGTTATAACATTCGTTTTTACTGTTTTTTAGTTTTAGTTTACTTATTTTTTAATTTTTACGTGTTGTTTTTTATGGGCAAATCCCCCGTGGCTGAGATACTCAGCCACACGGTCCACTGTGGGCTGAGTATCTCAGCCACCATGCATTCGCCAATGCCCCGTGGCTGAGTATCTCAGCCACGGGGCATTGGCGAATGCATGGTGGCTGAGATACTCAGCCCACAGTGGACCGTGTGGCTGAGTATCTCAGCCACGGGGGATTTTAATTTTTTCCCATAAAAAAACACACTTAAAATTTAAAAAGAAAAATCAAGCTAAAAGTAAAAACTAAAAATTGAAAACAATTTCAAATTAAGTATCAAATTTCATTATTTTTTTTATTGTTTAATGATTTTTTTTTATATTGTTTCACGAAATTTTAAAAAAAATTGGCCCTGTGACCAATGGGCTGAGATACTCAGCCACACAGTATCTCAGCCCACGGGCCACAGGACCATTTTTTTTAAATTTCGTTAAACAATAAAAAAAATGAAAATTTAATTGTCTTTTAAGTTTTATTTTTTCATTTAAAATTAAAATTAAATTATGTTTAATTTTTTTAGCTTTTAAATTTTAATTTTAAATTGGAGATTACTAATTTTTTTATGGGCAAATGCCCGGTGGCTGAGTCTCAGCCACACAGTGGACTGTGGGCTGAGATACTCAGCCGCAGGGCCTGTGGGCTAAGTAGAGGGCCGAGTAGAGGATTGAATTGTGTTATGTCATATAATCATAGTTTATGAGACAATGTTATGAATTATTGCATAAATTGTAGTTTTATAGCTTATATGGATTGGAAATGCTTTTAAACTCTTTTTTGTGCCAAAAATGTACAATATTTTTTATTTTTTTTCCTATTTGTTAAGTCTTCCCGAGTCTGTCCCAAGTTTTTCCCGAGTCTACGAGTCATATGCCAGGCGAGTATTTGCCGAGTCCGAGTCATGCAGCATTGCTATAATCATTCATGGATTCACAATCAAAAATTATGGCAATCAAAAATAAAGTTGATCTGTTAAAATCCTTAAATTTCATAAATCAATCTTCTCAACCTGTTCAAACCCAATCTAAAATTCAGCTTTGGCTCCCTCGAATGGATTAAAATCAATTTTGGCAATGCATCCAATGAAATATTGGAATAATTGGTGTTGGTTGCATCCTAAGAGACCATGCATATAGGTTTCTTAGGATTAAGAACAACTTCTTGGGCACTTTCACTACCAACAAGGTAGAGGTGATCAACCTTATGGAACACACGAGTTTGGCAAGAATTTGCAACCCCGAGAAATTTGATGTTGAAGGAGACTCTAAATTGCTTAAAGGCCTAATCAATGTCAACACCAAGCCATCACGATGGGATTTGGAAGCAATTGTCTAGTAGAGAACTCAGATCACTGAATACTTTGATGAGGTAAGATTTGTAAATATTCACAAACATGCCAAACAAGGTCACTGACTGTATCACCAATCTTGCCATCAAAACCAAACTAGAAGGCATCCATAACGTGGAGCATTAGAACATACTAGAAGATTCTAAATTGAAATTTGTCCTGGTGAGGGAAGTATCCATAGAAACACTTTAGGTTATCCATCAAATCTATAGTCAGTTGAATACAGTTGTAGGGACTCAAATGCTATGTTGCACGGGGACACGTCCCCCCTAAAATTTCACACGTTTCCTGCGTTCCCACGTTCCAGGGACTTGGGGACTCCTCGAAAACGTCCCCAAATCGTCGGGGACTCCATCGAGGGCTTGGGGACTTTTTGGACGTCCCCTAAACGTCCCCTTCCAAATCAGGGACTTTTCGGGTACGTCCCCCACGTCCCTCGAGCAATAGGGGACTCCCAGACGTCCCTCGATCTCTGCACATGAAAAAAAAATAATCAAAATTAAAAATCAAAAACCTAAGGTTAAAAGTAAAACTAAAAAACTAAATTCTAATTTCTAAGTTTCTAACCTAACCCACGCCCCCCTACATTATCTTTCACCTCCATACTCCGGCGGCTACCATACTCGCGCGGCTACAACACTCTTCCTACAGCGGCTTCCATACTCAGCGGCTAAATTTATGCTTAAATAGACCCTTCCTTAATCATCTTTAGACTTTTATGTATCATGAATGATTCATAACTCTAGACTTCTAAATTTAAATTTAAAATTTTAAGTTTTTTAGTTTTATGATAAAGTTTACATGGAAGATATTGTGTTGCAAACACCTTCTGATTTTTATGATTTATCTCAATTAAAGGATGCAAACATGTTTTGATGTTTTCTGATAAGTTACATGGAAGCTATTTTAATGTTTTGCTACAAACATGTTCTAATTTTTATGATTTCTCTCAATCGAAGGTTGTTTTGATTTTAATGTCAATGTGCTTATAATTAAAATATATATATTAAATTTAATATAATCATTAATTATATATAATTTTAATTATATATATATATATATATATATATATATATATATATAATTAAAATTATATAATATATATATATATATATATATATATATATATATATATATATTATATAATTTTAATTTTATATATATATATATATATATATTATAAAATTGTCGTCCCCAACCTGCCGTCCCCTGAAAAATTGGGGGTGCGCTTTAGCCGTCCCGGAAACTCGTCCCCGCGTCCCCCACGTCCCCCCGTCCCCAAGGCCAGTGCAACATAGCTCAAATGCCTTTGGTACACCATCAAATTGACCCCTTCGGTTCAAGGATACTGCATTCCATGGAAGCAACCAACAAATTGACTCAGATCATATCCATATCCCCAAAGGTGCTTGGTAAGGAGTGAGGAGCCCTTATTCACAAGCAATATCCTAACACACTCCCACATCTTCCTCATTCCTCCAAAGTTGGCCATTCAATATTTCCTTAAACAAGGTAGCATTGCTATATATTGGAGAATGGTAGCCTCAAATATATACGAAGTGTTTCAATCTCTGACTAATACTCCATTCCAGTGTTTTAAAAACCAATCAACTCGAAACTGGAACCTACCATGTTGATTGGTTTAACCCTCATCAATTTCGAACCGATACAAAACTCAACCTAGACGCCAGTTTGGTGCCAAATCGACTGAGTTGGACCTTGACTCAATTGGTTCGGCACCAAATTGGCCTCAAACCAATCGATTCCACATTAACTCAACTACGTTAATCAAATAATGCCCAAGGTGCACACGTGGAGGCTAGACATAGATGTTTTAAAAAAATGACCAGGTTTGTACTAGTGACATTGAAGCCAATAATATTGAATGGTAATGTTAAATTGTAAAAGTAGCATTCTCCTCATCTTTCACTTAACATTACCATTAATTGTTTCAAGATGTTTGAGAGTGGTTCCAACCTCATCGGAATTCATATGCAAAAAGTAGAATTTGGATCCCATTCAGAATTCAACAAACTTAATAGTTTTCAATATTTCAAGATTGCAAAGTTTCCACTAGATTCTATCATGTACGAGGGTAAGGGATTGGAATTTAATCAAGCACAACAACTCTCTATGTACCTTGATGTTGGTGGTGTTGATGCCTGATTGTTGAAGTTGATTGAACTTCTATATCATGAACTTGATAAAAATGTACCCTTTAGTCAATCAAAATCACTTATTAAGCAGGGGAAGCTTTTTCTACCTTATTTTAACGCTTGGATTAGGAAGTTTCATCAAAATTGTAGGGTGTTGACTAATGTCCTTGGAGGATCAACTTTGAGATTCGAGGTAGAGGCAAGGACTATAGCCTAGAGGAGGGGGGAACATGGTGTTATTGATGAATAGGATTCCAATATAGGCAATGATTTTGATGATTATCTATTTTCAATTTTGATTCAGATATGTATTGCACTTGGTGCCATTTTCATATATTCACCCTTACATGAGTAGGACTTTGCATATTTTGTCTCTAATGGTTTGAAAACATAGCTTGGAATGTTAAATATATTGTTTTCATTAAAATTGTAAAATTTTGTGTATTTTTGAATAGTTCGAGTCATTGAAATCAAACCACTCCAATTCATAGTCGGTTTCAACCGAGTTGACCCTCAACCAATTCAATTCCTAGTTCTGAGTTTAAAAACATTGCTCCATTCTAGTGCATTCCTCAATAGTTCAAGGGCAATCCAAGATGAGGAGAAGTGGTAGTACCTCCTCTTTTGAACCAAAATTGAAGCCTTCTCAACTAGACAATATTCCAAGAAACCCTAGATAGGGTTACATTGTCGAAGACATGAGAGCTCAATAACACACAATACAAATTATTATGAGATGGTACAGTACAACAAAACATTGAGGGTCCTCGTTCTTATAAAGAATCTGAGTGACCACAACCCTAACCCTAATACGTAAACTCTAAGACGCCTAAAAACCTAACTTTTGTCCTCAGTCATTTAAGTGACTTTATTACATGTGTAGTCTTATATCTTAACACCCCCCCATAAGGCATACATTGTTGAAAGATAACAAGTTGAAATCAAATACATATACTTGAATAAAACCACATAAACTGAAAGCTTCATTAAGTTGCCTTGTAACCCTAGTAAAGGTGTAGTTCCTGAGTTGAATTCTCGAGTTCCTGGATTCCACTTCCCTGAACTCCCAAATCATGGATCTCCCGAACTCAATTACTAGAGAGCAATCCACATGCATGTCGCCTAACCGCATTAGTAGACATCCACATGCATGCCTCAACCAATGAAAAATCATTCCCTAGATCCACAACTATCCACAACTACTGAACTATCTAGGCAACCATCCACTTCAAAAGCTAAAATTTTAACTGATCCCCTCCTATCTTCAAAGTATGGGCCTCTTAAAATATTCATCTGTGTATTGTCCTACAACATAAACAAATCCTGCTGTACCACTCTAATCTTAACCTCAAATATGTTTTTAATGGGCATGGAAGGCCTAATGCATTCCCTAGATAGCCAAATTTGTTCATACATAATTCATTTTTGCCACAAATTGATAGAACACAACTAGAACAGCCAAGAAATGCACAGCTCTGCCACTAAACTGTCAAAGATTTATTGACAAAATAGTATTCTACCCCAAGAAGACCAATAACTAATGGATGTTAAAATCTGTGCAACGAGTAATTTCACACGAAAAAAAACTAAAACTTCTAGGAATACACACGTTATAAATGCCTATTGGAAATCTCTATTCATTCTTCAATAAAAATTGTACCACTAGCAGCATCCGGTGGTTCTTCCTTGATAAACCCGACAACTCAGGTTGTGTGACCCATCATCATAGGTCTCAAAGTTCCCTCGCTATTAAAAAATCCAAGACGATAATAGAGTGCTTCAAGAATGGCATTTTTGTACTTAGCATGTGAAGAACCTATTCTATCCCACGACATATTCATGGCTTTAACATGTCTAAAATCTCTTATGCTTCTCAAAAATAAAAATTTATGGACACTTTTAAAGCCATGACATCATTATCGTTGATCTAGGGCCTCTATGACATGTCTTTAATTCAACTTACAATTTAATAATAAAAAGCTACGAGTAATAGTTCCAAAGTAGGGTTTTCTCATACAACAATTTCGTTAACGAGGGGAACTTGCAAATGCTTCACGGCCTTTGATCTTCCAATGGCTCGATTGGTAGCGGGCGGATCAAAAAAAATGACGACTTCTAAATTCAATAGCTCTAAAAACTCTAGTGGTGGCGACTTACTGTTAGAAATGGTGGCTACAGTTGTTTTCGTGGTGGCTACTTGCAATTGGTTCCTTGCTTTTGATAGTGGCTTCTCCCTTTCAACGACGACTATTCCCTTGCGATGAAGGCTAACTTTAAACACAACTCGCGACTAGCGATGGCTCAACAATTTGATGGGCGACTCAGTGCATGGCACCTTCTTCCTTTCTTTTTTTATTTATTCCAACAACTGTGTAAAACAAGCGTGCAGTTAATTCAACGACTCTAAAAATCAACTTATGATTGGACGTGGCTCATACTGCAAACAAAAAAAACCATAGCTCCTTAATTTGATTTGTTTTGGCAAATTTTCCCTTTGCGACTAACCCATTTTTTTATTCTCCAGATCATCTTGCGATGCAAGAGAAGAGCATACTTAATGGAATAGTCCTATGTGGTCGCCCTCAATACCATATTCTAAGAACCAATAAACCAGAAACCCGAGAAACCCTAGATAAGGTTACGTTGCCGAAGACATGAGAGCTCAATAACACACAACACAATATTATTATGAGATGGTACGATAAAACAATACACTGAAGGTCCTTGCTCTTATAAAGAGTCTGAGTGACCACAGCCCTAACCCTAATACGTAAACCCTAAGACACCTAAAAACCTAACCTTTGTCCTAAGTCACTTTTAAGTGACTTTATTACATGAGTAGCCTTAAATCTTAACAGACAAGATAGGAAACAAAGTCCAAGGTATCCAAAATCAGGCTAGGGATCAATACAGCAATTTGGAGCCTACGCACAACGGTTTGAAAGACCAACACAAAGAAACAGATAACAAGATTTGAAGCTCCAGCATGCAATGTTGGAGCCAAGAACCTGGATTGAAGAAGAAAAGTCTGACCTAAAGAAGTGATGAACTTCCCATGCGCCTAAACAGATCCTTCAATGTCTTTGATCTTCTTACCATCTCTGTCGATAAATATTAGGGTAGCTTGAATTCATATTTTCCACAGTGTTTGCTCCAATCCTTGTAGCTCCTATCTTATATATATAGGAGCTAATATTTATCTCTGTGGATAAATATTAGGGTAGCTTGAATTCATATTTTCCACAGTGTTTGCTCCAATCCTTGTAGCTCCTATCTTATATATAGGCATGGCCACATGGCAAAGATTAGCATCAGGATTTTGGCTTGTCATTACAGGTTGTTTCTTGTCATTAACTCTCATCCAATTACAGGTTGTTTCTAGTCATGAAAAACGTTTTTTACCAAAACTAAAATATTATATATCTACACACAGCCCCAAGGTATAGCTTTTTTTTCAACCCTCTCTAATAAGACATAATGCCCAAGGAGGTTGCGGGATCCATTTCCACTCTTGAGGATTTAACAACCGCTATTGCACCTGGCAGATAAAACTTAATACTTCCATCCATCCCATACCAGGGAAGAGAAAGGAAAGCCATAGGGTGTTGGCAAGGCACCACCACTTTCCTCACTCTAAACACTTGATACACAGGAGGGTGAGGGGAATTTATTTCTCCATAAGAATATAACATGCACACATATAGAAAAAAACATTACAAAAGTGTATACATGTATCTGCTTTTATTATTAACAATATATTTGAGACATTTTAAAAATTAGTTTGCTAATGGCATTGGTGGTGAAGATGCTCGCATGCTAGGACACCTAACAAGGTTCAATTTCCTCTAAGACATTAATAGGCAATTTGGTTCAGGTGTAAGTCTTGGGTGATTGTCCGATGAGTACGCACCTGTTGCAGCAGTTTAGCCAAACAAAGTGCTTATGATTAGTGGCTAGCCTATTGAGGGCCATTTTGCTCACACAAGCAGGCCAGTTGTACTTGAAAAGTTCTGCAGGCCATTTGTGATGCTTCTTTGAGTTTAATGGAATCATTTTAAAAAAAACTAAAATGGCATTGCTAATAGGGCATTGTGCACAGGTCAGGTCAACAGAGTGCTATAAGCTCGCCAACAAGATTCCATTTTTGCAGTGGTCTGCCTCACCCATATAGCATTAGTTTCAAAGGGATGAGGGCAGGTGCAAGTAGAATTTGATATAGGTAAAATAGAAACCCCTCAGATCTAGCACCTAAGCTGAAGGAAGTCCACTTTTGCAGGTGCAGCCCTTGACAGAATGTTTCTTGAAGCACTTCCAAATATGATTAAAATAAAATTCAGCTTCTAGTTTGGGCCTCAGATATGCTCACACATCCAAGAATTGCAAGTGTGTGATGATAAACTAGACATACTGTATAAATATAATTGTCCCAAATCACAGTTAATACTACTAGTACTAAATCGGCAACCTATAAACCAGTGGCACTCTGCATAGTCTATATCATAATTAACCCCACCACCAAATGCACATGTATCTAACCCTACATCTCTGTGAAGACAAAATGAAGCAAAGTTACACTGACCTCTAATTTTTTCTAATTTTCAATCACATTAAAATATTAAATACCCAACATTTTCATGAAATTGATGATTTAACTTTAATTGTTTGATTTTCAATTTTGAATCTAAGAGAAAAGTCTAAAGATCATGTGGGTCTCAAAGGGCCGGAGAAGGGCATCCTATACCGGGTCTATTCTTTTCTGGGAATATACAAAATCTCAAACCCAACATTTTAATTAAGTTATTGACTTAATTTTAACTAAATGATTCGGTAAAAAATATTTAATTATAATTGAAATTGATCTTCAATTTCGAATCTAAGAGAAGAGGTCATGAGGGATCTCAAAGGACCGCAAAAGGGTATCCTGTACCTGGCCTACTTTTTTGGGGGTATGTACCAAATGGGTATTCTCTAACACTTGTGATCTCAGCCGCCAAGATCCCAATTACCCATTATTCCAAACTGCAATCCTCCTCTAACCTATATTTCTATCACAATAACTGCAAACCCACAATGCTCCATATTCTTCTCTCTCTTTTTTCTTGAGAACGACTATAATAGCTGATTTAAAATTATTACACATAAATAACAATGAAAACCTACCTCAGCCTGTTGACTTGCTGCTGCTACAGGCGAAGCCGAATACTGATCCAGTGGAAGATCTAGCAGGAGAAGCAGGGCAGCGATCCCCAAAAAAGAGATACCCATTACAAATAATGTTATGAGAAACCAGGTCTGGTGCCAGAAGGGCAGCTTAGCGGGTATGGTGTACACAATCCTGGTACTCCCCGGTTGCCTATGAACAACAGCTGGATTTGCAAGGCGCCTGTGGTGAAGTGATGAAGAAGACGCTCCTTGCCCTCTCGGAGCCACCGTGTCTTCAACTTGGTTATCCAGAGCGGACACAGTTGATTAATTTTTTTGATCGCTCACAACCCAAAAACCACCATTAAATGGCCTTTGAGCTGCTTCATTCGCAATTCTCTCGTATTGGGTTTTAATTTCCGCGAAGAAAAATTAGGAATTTGTGTTGATACATGACTGAGTATATAGAAATGTATATTTGTGTGGATTTATACAGAGAAAGGAGTGGACCCTCTAACTACCACGTCCGTTTTGATAAATGAACCAATTGCTTATGGCCATGTGTGATGGTGTATACGTGGAGGGGAGTGATTGGTTAGGGCTATATGTATCGTTCTCATTAGCTGGTGCTTCTTTCTTGCCAACATTGACCATGGCAACGACCTGGCTTCCGTTGAACTAATATTCCTTGACTAGTCATACGGAGGATTGGAATTCAAATCCTAGGATTTGAGCGTTTTGTGATTGGTTTTAGTCGTAAATGCTTATAAATCATTAATTTTGTGAATGAAAAAGTGAAGGCATGTTTTGGTTAAAGATTTATATTTTTATTATGTCCTTCACATTTAGTTTTTGGTCGGGGGCATTAATCAGGAGGACTGTTTCCCAAATTTTTATCTTGACAAAGGTTTTTTATAGTTTTGAGTGATTTTTGATTTTAGTGATTTTTTAATTAAAGATTTTTCTGTATTTTGATTGGCTACTTACCCCATGACGCCAGTCTGGGGCAATGTGGCCCAGGCCCTGGCCCTGGCGGCGGGCTGGCATCATAGGGTTTTAATGCATTGCAGGGTTAAGTTGTCTTTCGGATGTGATAAGTTGTCTTTCAGATGTGATTTGCATGGTAGATGAAGCAGAGAAGTGGGTTCTGCATTCACTATATTAATGCATTGCAGGGTCTTGTACAGTACCTTGCACCAACCTGGATAGTCTTCTCTAAGATCTTCGCCTGCAATGGGTTTACAAAAGTGTTTACAGATGATGTTACGAAGGAACTGTTCCCCGGAAGTGACGGCCATGTTTTCCTTATCCGTCTATCAATCTGTCTGTCACACGGCATTGCAGTATTCATGAGTTTCCTTATCCATCTGTCAATCCGTCTGTCACACGGCATTGCAGTATTCATGAGTCGTCTTGTTGAAATTTTATATTGATTCTCGCGTTATAAGCCACTAAGTTACAATATGTTCCATACTATCTGAGTTCTCCACCGCCAAAGTAGCTGCTCAAAGAGAAATAAATATTTGAAGCTGCTTTGCCTCAAATCCAATCCAATCCAATGGAAACACTGAAATCACTAGAGACTATGCTTGGCATGAAGGGCGGAGATGGAGGTACAAGTTATGCTCGCGTTTCACTATCTGGTCAGGTAACTATTTTTATTTCAATAACTATAAAGGTTATTTAATAAGTTAAATCATAATAATCTGTTCTCTCGGGTTAAGATCAATGCCCACTTTCCTCGTTCTCATAGTTGAAATGTATGCAGTTCAAAATGATATAGGTGATCAAGCCTATTCTGGAGCGTGAAATACCCCAATATTTGAACCTTCACACACTCATGAAAGGAGGAGATGTCGTATTTCGCATTGCAGACTTTGGTTGTGCAACAGGAATAAACACTCTTCTCGTGGCCGACACCATCGTTCGAGCCATCCAGTTGAAGTTCTGAATTTATGGAGCTGCCAGAATTTCAAGTTTACTTTGTTGATCTTCCTTCCAATGATTTTAACTCACTCCTTCCTTCGCTGCCTCCACATGAACAGCTAGCAGAACCACAAGAGGATCAGCGTGGTTTTGCTGAGCCTCCAGCGACGAGATCTTATTTTGCAGCAATGGTGTGCAGATCATTTTACAAGAGACTTTTTCCACCTAAAACTCTCCAATTTTGTCACTCTTCTAACAGCCTTCACTGGCTAAAAAACACAAATGAATAAGCTTATATAGTATAAATTAAAACAAAATAAATGAAATGCAAGCTTTCTCCTCAGGCTAAGGTTTACCATAGCCGCCGCCCATCCACTTATAGACTGTATCTAGCATCAAGCTGTGCCATCGAGCCTGTATGCAAAGCATTCAATGCTCGTGCCCTTGATGGATTTTTGTTCATCGAGTGGGATATTCTTTGCAGTATGCAAATCTGGATGTCTGTGCATGAAGTCGTCACCCTTCCTGTAGGTATTGACTGGAAGGTCATCCATTCTGGTCTTATGAGTAGAACTGTGGAGGGCTCTTGCAATTACTTAATTGTCATTTTGTATGCTTTTGGGGTTCTGTTTAATGATTTTCTGGATGACGTCCCCATAATTGCATTTGTTGCCACTAGGGTTTTCCCTCATTGTTTTTTGTCGAAGAGGTTTCCCTTTTTCCGTCAACTGCTCTTCAATGTTGTAGTTTTCTTGAAAACCTAAATCTTGCTAGGGCTTCACAGTCTGTTTTATTTTATGTGCTTTTTTCTTTGTACCGATAGTCTACTTCCTACAATTTTTCCCATTCCAGGTATGAGAATCTGTGGACATCTTTATTCAGCGATTATCTGGGTTATCTTGCTGCAACTCTAAGGAAACAAGCTACAGAAATTTCGTGGCATTCATGTTTGCCGATTGAGTTGGTTAATTCGTGGATAGATTGATCATGACTACTTAAATTTTTTTGCAAAATTTAATTGCATAGAGAGCCCGACTTGCTGGTGCGCAGACCCCTTTCATGCATTTGACAGGTTTCCTTGGGAAATTTGAGAATGCTACCTCCACTGCCTATTCCATTAAATTCGTTTGTGTCATATATTCACCCTGCGTGCGAATTCAAAAGCTTTGGGCATCGACTCACAGGCCTTGGCTTGATTCCTTGAACGATATACTTAATGCACAGTTGTAATTGCTGTAGCATATGTTTCTTATGTGAAATCCATCGATCCCGTTGCTTGTTATGATATGTCTCGTTTATTTACGTGATAATGGCTCTGTTTATGCTCTATTGAGACCATGAGGATTGAATGTTTAAAAGCAGTTTTTATATACATGACAATTGAAATATGAAAACATTTGCAGATATTTCCTTTATTATATTTTTTTGGCCAACAACTCAATATGCTGCGTGCCATCAATTTTCATCCTCATCCCTCTATCTTTTTTTCTCATTTATTTGTTGCCTTTAGATTCAATAAAAATGTTGGTTGCAGAGGGCTTGTGACACATCAATGACATTTAACACATTTTTGTATCTGAACTTTGACATAGTTTCAATACTCATCCTGGTTTGCAGCAAAGAGAATTTATGTTCTTCGCAAAGACATAATGGACAAGTAAATAATTTGTATATTACATAGCTATTAACAGATAGTAGTCTCATGTTGATTTGCTAGATGAAATAACACACAAAATACCTATTATTATTCTAGAGTCTTATTCCTGAAAGTTGTTCTTGCTTTAGTTGTTTTTTGTGGAAGCTATTCTGACGGTGGTGATATGATTAACTTTCTTTTGCTGGATCATCAAATACATAATCATTTTGAGTTAGTTCCCATTAATTTGTAAAGCAAAGTGTGGCTATAGAATATAATCATAATTTCCTCTCCAGTCTATAAAATATATGATCATAAATGGTCACCAAGCAACATGATTTTTTATTTCGTTCATTGGTCATTGTATTGAACATTTGAAAAGTTGTGATTACTGAAATGTTTTTTATTGCTTGAGTCGTCCTTTGCAAAATCCATTAAGATGTTATTCATTTTATTTTGCCTTGTTTCTTTGAATTAACAGTTAAATATGAAACTCTGATGGGAAATGTTCTTTCTTCTGCTCCCAACAGAAAATGTCATGTTTGAATCTTTGATAATGTATATGCTAGGAATTTGAACCCTGCCTACAACAACAGTTAAAATATTACCCAAAAAAATCTATTGCTCTTTTGCATTGTGCTCTTCCAATAACCTACCAGACTTTTAAGTGCAATTACAACTTTTAGAACTTGGGTGTGAGTTAATATTTTTTTCCCCAACTTGTGTTTTGCAACAAGAAGTTTGCAAGCTTCTGTCATATTGAATATATTGGTTTGCTTTCCATATGTTCAAGTAACTATTCTTGAAATTTGTGTAGTGGCTATATTGTGTGCCATTATATCTTTTGTAATAAATAACTGACACATCCAATGCAATTGGCAACCAAAATAATTTATTTAGAATATATAAATGAAATGTATATTTGAAATGAAAAATGCTAGCATGCCATTTTATCTTAGATTTTGAAGTTAGGAAAAATGTCTGTTCTGTATTTTTAACAATGCAACTGGTGAAAAAATTAGCAGTGCTTGTTCACTTGCATAAATGCTATAATTATGTGAAACACAAATATGAGAATCAATTTTTGTTCCATCGTTGTTATTCGAATTGCTTCACTTCCGCAACAAAAAAGATGTTTATTTAGAGACTTGCAAATACATATGCTATTGCCATATTTGATGATGTTTTAACCTTTGTCTGTATACAATGTGCACCTGTAGGTACATACATATATAGCCAACAAAGCATAAATACAAAAAAAAAAAAAAAAAAAAAACTCCTCGCAAAAGGAAAAAAATAGAAGACCTGATGTTGCTGTTACTTTTTCCTTCCTTCTTTGCAAATATCATGTGGTCATCCAGGCCATTTGCGCTTCCTTGATGATATAGTTTACCATGTCAGATGCCTTGACATATGAAAAAAATTGCAAAAAAACCCAATCTGTAACAAAAGACTATGTGCAATGTTTGATTACTTTTGTAGCCACAAGTTTTTTTGGTTTTTTTTCCACCTTGTTCAAAGAAAGAATAGACAAAAAACATTTTCCCATACTATAGGCAACCTCAGTAGCTAATTGCAATTTTGTAGTTGTTTCAAAGCTCTTCAAGTGTCAGTGCAAATCCACAATTTGTGGAACTTATAATTCAAAGACTCTTTTGCCTAATGCACGAACACAGTTTTTTTGAATACTTGAACTAAAATAGCAGTAAGCTTTCTTAATCACTATTGATAGTTTGTAGGTTCTTTTCCGTGTGCAATTGTTTCAAATTTTAATTTTACTTAAAACCAGTGATTAATAGCTATAGTATTTGATTTATGTCTTGATCAGCTAAAGTTAATGTCTATTCACTTTATCCTGACATATAATTTGTTTAATGAGATAATATAGAATCTAACTTGTCTAGTAATGCACTTGTATTTGTTTTTGAAAGC
Organism: Larix kaempferi; assembly: GCA_027924585.1. Classification (NCBI taxonomy): domain Eukaryota; kingdom Viridiplantae; phylum Streptophyta; class Pinopsida; order Pinales; family Pinaceae; genus Larix; species Larix kaempferi. The sequence continues at coordinate 4,798,319 of BSBM01000519.1, forward strand.
AACTTACGAGCATATATTGTCCATTCTTGAGGTTCTTAAAAGATATTTTCAAATTAATGTGTTGGCTACATCATACTTTCAAATGACAACACTAGAGATTCCACAATTAATTTGTTCCCTTTTTGAAAAACCATAAAGCTTGTTACAATCTTCTTGTTTCTGTTTGAACTTTTAAGACATACATACAACATATCCTGTGATCAATATTCAACTTTGTCTATCTATATTTTCTCTTCAACTATTTGGTAGACAATTGCTTCCACAAACATACCCTGAATCACTGCAACACATAAAATGGACATTCTAGGTCATGTCCTTTAATTGCTTTACCTTTTTTTCTCTTGTAATGACTTGTCCTTGGTAGTTTTATTTTTCCTTGCTTTCTATTAATTTTTGTGGCAACCTGCTTGTCACACATTCCCAATTCAATTTTCGAATAAACCAAATTACAATATAATATCTTGCCTTAATTTTTTGTTTCACTATCTTTCTTCAAAATCACTTATTGTCCTCCTATATTTTTGAAGGACTTGGTTGTGTCAAAGACAAACCCCTCTCTTATTTTTTACAACATAGTAATAAACAACCCACTCCAGTTGCTCTGATTTTTCCTTTATATGGCTAGTGAGCAATATTGCTTTCAAAACTTGGTTCCATTCACCTTTGAAAATTATAGTTGTAGCATATTTTGAAGTAACTGAATATTTGTATCGAATCTATGCATAAGAGATGCTAAAACAGATGCAACTAACTAACAAGTAAGCGCTTTGTAGGCAGTCATGACACATACTCTTTATCTATGAAATTGTAATGACCCTTGAGCTGAAATTGTCTCATGACTTGAATCTCCATACCTATTCAAATGCTCATTGTCTTCACAAGGATACTTGGTTCTATTCATATTTGAAGGTAATGATTATAGAACATTGTCAATACAATGAATATGTGTGCTGAATGAAATGGAAAATGAAATACTTGAATGGATCTAGCTTTCAAAGAAGTAAATGCGGTGACTCTACAATGGAACTAACTTAGTGACACTTGTTAATGATATTGTTACTTGAATATTGTTACCCATTGATATGCTAGTCAATGATTCATGTTCATGAAATGGCAAATGACATTAACAAGCTGATTATATATAGTCCCTACACAATGTGCTAGTTTAGTAGTGCACACTGCAGATTGTCTATGAATATGCCATAATCATTTATTGCTTTCGCTATGGAGAATATTGCATTGTTTTGCATTATATTATAGTATCCATGTGATAGTTTATCACTACATATTGCAACTTGTTTGGATATGACTGACTACTTGAAATTGCTCCTACCAAACTAGGGTCCTACCAACTGCAAAACACCAGCTAATGCAAGTGCAATGTCAAGGACATTGCCATCTCATGGCTCTTGTTAGATAATTGGTTTTGGTTGTTATATTTTAGGGTGAAAGAGGTGGGATATTTTTTTCACGCAGTAAAAACTAGCATTTTCCTCAGGAGGTGCAAAAGTGAACGCTGTTAGGAAAAGAGTAAAGTTTGTAACAATCTCGAAACACGCGTTGCTGACTTGAACAATTAGTCGACTCATCGACCATCACATTTCTGGATGGAGTTGAATAGCATAGATGGTGAGAAGAAGTTGACAAAACTCTAAGTTGGTTAATAAAGTTGTCCCGTCGATATGAAATGGTCGACCTTATTATCATTATTATTAAAAGTTGTTGGCATTGTATTTTTTTTTTGTAAACTATGGTCGGTTCGATGAGTCATTCTATTGTAAATATGGTCGATGTAGTTGTGTCGATACTAATTAGTCGAGAGTCATCTTCATTTGATTATAGAGCATAAATTTCTATGTGGACGAGATATATCAATTCTGTAGGAAGCATTGAGTTATATATGTGTACTAAGAAATGCTCAACTGCTCCAGAATGAGAAATGTGATAACAAGAGAAGGCGACATAACTGGGTGATGGTGTAATTAGTCGACAATGAACTTGTGCGTGGTCGGTTGGGTTCTTTGGTCGACAGTTAGTTGGGTATGTCGATCACATCCATTGATGGTTGGTCGACTTTTAAAAAAAAAAAAAGTTGTCGACCAAATGATGTGTCGGCCACCTCAACCATATATTTAAGAACCGACCAATAAATATCAACTATACCGATCATATAGCTTTTAATATGTCGACGATAAAGTATCGACCGTACTATAATCATTTAAATATGGAAAAGGTATTCTCGACCCAAATGTAAGTATCAACCATAAATGTTATATGTCGACCAAAATATCGATGAGATTGGGCTTTGACTAAATGCAAACACTTGTAACTTTACAAACATAAGTTAAAATTGACTAAAATATATTACAAAATTAAGTAAAGCCATAAAAAATTTTGATGGACCCAAATCAAGCAAAAACTCTAAAACGCCATGCATTTAGCACTCTATAACTCGCATTGGTTTGTTAAATATATCATCTTGTCGACCAGACTTTGCAGCATGAGAAGACAGGCGATCATCGATGTGCAACAATATTCAATTATCAAATGCATCTATCATCAACAATTACATTATTTGATGATGCACATTTGGAATCATCTATCATCGACAAGTACATTATTTGATGACGCACATTTGGAGTAGCGCTTGACTATTTCAATAGGGGTCTGAATCGAGTGTCTCTAGGAACGCCCCTTCTAACTTTCCTCTTTCCCTATGCTTGATGCCCCTCATCAAAGAAGAAGGAGAATCTCAACCAAGAAAGAGAGTTCAAGCTTTTTCATTATCAAAATCAGTAGAATAGACCAACATTGAGTATAAATTGACCAACTAAGTGATTGGGGAAGAGACCAAGAGGACCCATCCAATGTTAGGGATATCGAGAATATCATATGCTAAAAGATTGTTGACATCAAAAGGAGAAAACTATGAATGTTCATAACATTCAAGAGGTTACAACTATTGACATTATAGCAATGTCACGTACCCAATAACCTTAGTCCAATGTAAAGGATATGGCGTACCTTAATTCTACCATAGAGTTTGTCTTTTGATACCAATATCATTTTTTATGGTTGATTGTATATATTAATAGCATAAGCAAGCTACAACAATCTTAATTACTTAATTATAATACTAAACATGGATGCATTTCTATTGTGCTTTCATCCCTAATTATGCTAATTAAATTCATAAACACACAATTGCCCAAACTATCAAATAAACAAGATAAAGTTGCATAACAGTAGGTCCCTGCATCTTATTTTAATTTAAGACTTTATATATCTAGCATATTTAAATGCAACAGAGGAAGTAAACACAAAGAGTCATAGTCATCTATCACGATAACATATACATAAACACAAAGAGAGTGATGAAAGTAGTCGACAAATATTTTAACCAAATATAATCCACGACCATATGTTAAATTCAATTTAAAATGTCTTGACCTTCTTAAATTTATAAGCAATATTTATAATTCGACTCAAATATAGGTTGATATATTAATAAATTTACCAATCGGTGGTCAGCCTAGACGACAGAGTGTTACATTTTCAATCAACTTCTCAGTTCGGGGACGATGGTGCCAAGTTTCCTTTTGGTCATTATTATTATAATGGTCGGTTGTAAAATGTCAATGTTTAAATATGTCGCTACTATAATAAGGTCGATGTGTCGAGATCGACTACTTGTCATGTATAGTCGGGTCTTTGAAAATTAGTCGAAGCTTCGACTAATTTTTGGACAAGCTCATCCAAAAAACTTCAACTAATATGTGGAAAAGGTCGTCCAAAAAACATTATTTTAAAATAAAGATTATATTTGTTTGAAATTCCTTATAAATTAATTATTTTTTACATAAGTAAATTGGAACTGGAACGTTGGACTTATATTTTTATGGTAGGTGTTAAATATCGAGTGATGACATTTTATAAACATTAAGGGTTCATTCATCCTTATTCGTTTTCAAACTCACCAGGCCGGAAATATTAAACGTTGACACAATTGCAAAAGTTCATCAACTTGATAAGGTTTCCGGACACGTCAAAAGGAATTCGACCGGTGCAGCCGGTGGTCAATGATACTTAGTCGAATGTTGACGGCCAGTGCAAGTGGTTGTCATATGGTCGAACCTCCCATTGTCGGTGTAATTATGGTCGATGCCCCTCTAATATTGAATGGTCGACTATCACCCAATAGTTGATGAAGTCGTCGACGGTGGCAAGGAAGACAAATAGCCGGTTGTCGACCACCAACAAGTTACATAGTAAATGCAGAACTCAAATTAATTTCTACAGGTTCCAATAGGTAAAAAGAAAAAATATTTTAAACTTTGCTTTTGTGTTTATGTTTTTATAAGAAAGCGAGTCATAGGCGAGGATATGAATGAAAAGTTTTCATTTCTGAGAACAATTCTGTCGAAAATAACAAAGGTATGAATAAGTTATTTTCCAGTACATTGTTATTTTTTCTGTTATATATATCCTTTGTATTTAGAAGCACTTATCAAAACGACAAAGCCTCAATGAATGAAAGACACAATAAATTATGCAGCCAATAATTTGCTCTTGAATCCTGAGCACCATTTCTGCTAATCAGTCCACCCCACTTGTTGTCATAAAGGAATGAGGTCATGGTTGAATATGGCACACCGACATTCACATGTTCTTCACCTCTGTACCGATGCATGAAGCACTGCCAGCAGAGATCCGCAGGTTCCACCATGCAACTCGATCTTAAGTGTAGGGTCATCGTGCAAGGGCGCAGTTCTTATTCACTATGAGCAGCAGCGCGCCCTCACAACAGCAACACCTTGTCGTTGTGAACTTGTTGATGGTTTAAGATTGAGTTACAACAATTTGTCCGATACTCAAAAGAGTTGTTTTCTATATTGTGGTGGATTTCCAGAGGATGCACAAATTGATGTGGAGACACTGGTGGAGATGTGGTGTGCCGAAGGATTGCTCGAGATGACCTTGTTGTCGTGAATTAAGTCTTGTGGCTTTCATGATGACTGGCTCGCATCTTCACGTTGGCCCGAAGACGAAGCCGACCTTTTACTTCTTAGGTATTAGGGTTATCATATTTTGTTTTGTTCTTATAGATTTAATAGTCAACATGTTTGGATGAGGATATTGACAATATAGATCCATTTAATTATGGTTTTACAAAGCATCTAGAGGAAACATTTCACCACTAAAGTACATCACACATCCCTTTCATCACTATGTTAAAACAAATTGATACATGCATTTTTTTTTATGATATAAATGGAAACTCCCCCCACCAACTATGCTACAACACACCAATTCATGCATTCTTATTTTTTATTTGTATTTGTATTTTTTATTATGTTTTTTAATGGGACAAATGAACACTTTCCTCCACCAAACTATACCCAAACTATAGAAATACACATATTAATTATAGATTTAATATTTTAATTTTGGAATAAAATATTTATACTTAACTAAAAACTTGTTTTTTTTATAATAATAATTTAATATCAAAATACATCTAAAAGTTCGGTGAAAATTTACCTTTTATATAGATTTTGTATTCCATTATAATGTGATGTTCTTCCACATTTACATCTTTATGTTCTAATTAAAAAAAAATTAATAATAATAATCCTCCATATCATAATTTTTTTATCTATTAAAAAGGTAAATTAAAACTCTTGAGTATTGTAATTTTTTTTAAAGTTCCATATTAAATCGATAGCTATATAAATCTCCTCTACACTATATAAAAAACAATCATGCTCCCTTTCTAATTGGTTTTTCATATTGATCTAACCCTTGTATTAACATGGATATGCATTAGTTATGGTTAAGTAATGGCTTCCTTTTTAAATGGCTTTTCATGCAGATCCAGCCTTTGTATTAACATGGATCACTTCGTCCCTTTTCAAACCTTGGTTTGGTTAAGCAATCTGTATCTTTGTAGAGATTGAGCAACGTTAAGAATGACAGATCGCATTACCATGATTTTGCAAGCATTTAAAAGACTGCAACCTGAACATGATTAATGGAGTTTGATTTCAATTCGGAAGAAAGTCACAGGATCTGTTGATGTCGACCTGAGCATAACGCATTGAGATATATATGCACTCGACGGGCTCATAATCGCCAACGAAAAAAGACAATCGACCGAGCAAAGCATTCGAATACCCTGAAGGTAGGCGCTAAATGGCCTGCTACCCGGAATAGTCAACTTTCGACTGGTCGTGGTCCTTTTTCCCTTTGTTAAGCTTTGTTTATAAAATGTTGCCCATTCTCCATTGTCAAGTTTTCGCACCATATTGCCCTTTCAGTTTCATCATTATTATTGACTGGAAATTTGGAGATTTTGGATGAAAGCTTGTGGCTTGAGATACAATGATGTAATGTAAATAGTTTAAGCTACCACTCACGTATGATTAATTTAATTAATTAAATTAAATTAATAATATAGTGATAAACGGCTAAGTTCACCGCCAGGCTGAGCCCATGGCCCTCGGGCGCCCACCTGAAGGCAACCTTCCCCATGCGAGCTTCCCCCTCTCTGCCCATGCGCCTTATCTGGCACTCCCTTCTCCTGCCACGACCTCTTCACGCCTTCCTTTCCACCACTCTCAGCATCAGCCTGCCTGCTCCCTACTCTCCCCAGCTCTCCTCCTTCCTCCACGTCGAGGCCCCACTTCTTCTCCACCTCCCGACCCCCCCATTCTCTTGACTCCACCTTCGCTCCCTACCTCACCGTGGTCGAATCAGTCCCCGAACCCACGTGAGCCCAGGATGCATGCGTGCCACGCGGGGCACACATGCCTGGAGGAGATCGATCCGTAGCACCAAGGACTAACTTCAAACACATCTCTCCCTCACCCGCGGGAGATAATTTTCCAACTCTCTCTAGCTAGCAGATTATGCCGACTGGTGCGAACTCATGGCGTCCCAAATTTGTAGTGGGGATTCAGAGTTCTCCACGGAGTATAGTCTGATACTGAGTTTGTCACTGAAGGCTGACTCAACCGAAGCTTGCAAGCATAGTAAATTCTGCGATTAATACATATTGCCGCTCGGGACTTATCTCTCATCGTAAAAGGTGCCTTTCTGCTATTGATTTTTGCTCCATTACAGGCAATTTTACGTGGACCCGGTTAACAACCGTATGGGCAAAGTTTCCGGACAGAAAAATGGTTCGTTGACGTAAACACATAATATATTTTGTGGACTCTCGTATCAAAAGCAAGACCCCCGAATCTAGATCCCTACTATGGTTTCTGGGTAGTAAAAAGTTACGTACGGTTGCTTTCATTCTCGACGACGAACGAAGAGAATCTCAAAGATCTTAGAAAATCGCCGCTAATTCTGTCAAATATTAGAAAATAGAATGGCTGCAAGAACTGCACCGATGATCTTACATTTATTCATCTCTTATTTAATATCATTTCAACAATGTTCCGCCAAGTTTGCTGCAATTTTAGGTTATCCCAGTATTTTATCTTTCTTGAACTGAGAATTTCGTCACCACTAAAGATCAGAATCTTTGCCACAAGTAAGTAAGCTTTCCCGTGCGTATTGGATAATTTGGCATCGCTTCTGAAAAGAATTTCGAACTTTTCTGGTTAAGAATAGATGCTTTACTTGAACTTTAAAAGTTCCATGCATTTCAAAGGTCAGAAGTTGTGCACGAGTTTTTAAGGTCTTTAGGAGATTTGCTCTGAATATTGAAACTTTTGGCATATATCTTCCAGTTTTTGGCGTGTTTGTGGACAGGGATGGGCGTTTTCGCATAATTTTAATATCGGATGCTTTTAGAAAACAGCTAAAAAAATCCAATCGGTCCAACTAAAAGAGTTTAATATATTTATATTGTTTCTTTTCGGCGTCTTAAGCTCTGAGCTTGTGTGTTTCCTTCTCTGCTGTTACACCTGCGGCTGACCTGCCCATCCTCTAAGTTATGCTGGATGACTACCAAGCTGCCCGAAGGAACAAGGAAAAACTAGGAGACGATGGCCGCTTCGCGAGCACACATGGCATTGGCATTGATCCAACGGAGATGGCATCATCCACGTGGCAGGATTCCATTCGCTCCATGAGTGAGGAATGAGGAATCTAGCTGACCTGGAGGTTGCCTGGAGGTTATGCACCTTCGTGGTGAAACGCCTACGGTGTAAAAATATGTCGTTTGTTATTCATAGAAACAAAGAGTATATATAGCTAATCATAAGACTTTCTTTTCCACTATATTTGTAGATCCATACAATTAAAAAATAGATAGATTTGTGGATCGATGGAATTACAAATTTTAGATGTTAACATTACACAATTCATAGTAGGGTATTAGAGGGTGTTGAATCTATTTATATATAAAATTGGTAATTTCATCGATCCAAAATTGGCGGAGTGATGGCAAACTAGAGAAAGATAAATTCTTAAAACATTTAGCTCTCTTCTTATATATGTAACACTACGTTAAAAAAAGGATAGTATCTGATAGTAGCATAGATCCATCTTCACCTCGGGTCTTTGAAAGGTGAGAAGTGGGTGTTTTTTTCATTCCTCTCAATATTTAATACATTCATGTTTAAGATAGATCTATGATAGTATAGTTGCCTCAACATATCAAAATATTTAATTGAGTAAAGATTGGGTGTTAATGGATTAAAATAGACATGCCAAACATTGTAACTAGGGTCAAAGCCAGGGTTTGTAGAAAGGTCAAGTTCATCATGCTCAGGTGCACCATGGTCTCTACATGGAGATTACAATTGGATAATGTCTCCCAAAGGGATACTTTGTGGGCACATTAAGGCTCTCCATCTTAGAACATTAGCGTTGATTCTCTAAGTAGATATTCACCTTCAATTCATTCATTCAATTTAATAATTGATCAATCGAAACTCTCCCTTTGGAAAAGAAAATTACATTCAAGCATAGTTTCATTATAGAGAATAATACCATGGTATTACACATCAAAGAAAATTAATCCATAAATTGATAGTTATATGAAAAATACCTTGATAGTTATGGCTTATATTGATAGCTCTCAGTGCTTAAGGAGGTTCCAACTATATGACAATTTAGACTAATCATATCAAATAACAACCTACTTTCATTTCTAAAGATAGATCTGGCATTAAAAAAGCTATTGAAATAAAAAGAAACTCAAGTGGACAATGAACCAACAAAGCAATCTAGTTTATCCAAGGACTCCACCCCATAAAGAAGAAAAGTCTAAAGCTGCTTCGCAGTAAAATCTTGTATGTGGGAAAGAACATTAAAGCACGGGGAATTCAACTTTTGCTAATCTAAGAAAGCAAGGACCCAATTTAGAGTTCATTTATCTTAAAGTCGAAATATAGAAAAAACCAAGGAACAAGGTTGCTATAAATTATTAGTTTCTTAATTTTCACTCATATTGTTTTATTAACATAATGAAAGGGAAAATGCAGCGAACAATAATGTTAAGAAATTTTGAGCTAAATGTAATCTTGGATATCATGAAATGTGAAATAAATATATGGTTATAGTTAAGCCACAAAGGTTACTTCAATTATTTGAACCATGTGCACAAGGCATGTTGTCAATAGGGAGGCCACGGGTCATAGGTTCAAATCTATTAAAGTCTATTACAATTACTAGTGACTATTGTGTCTAGCACTTGAGCCAACCTCCATCCATATGTTTATAAGCAGGGAGAATCCCACAAAGTTTTAATTTAAAAACAATATGGACTTAATGGCTTTGCACATTATTTCAAGAATAATATGAATCGTTTGTTTTGTTAAAAAAAATTCAATTTCCTCCCCATATAGAGTAGAAAAATATAAAGTAGAATAAAAGTTCTAAGTAGATGATTAATATAAGATAAACAACTTTGTCGACAACATGAGTAAGGTGAATTAGTGAAATTCATGGGTTTTCCTCGTGAAGACTATGTTAAACTAGATGGGTTTTGTACCATGTTAATGTAGTATGGGGTTCATATCTCCCCATGAAAAAACAAAAGCATTTAAAAAAAAAAATTGAGATGCAACTTCTTAAAACTTCTTAAATTGTAGATGCTCAAAGTCCAAAAAAATTTAAATCCATCTTTTCATAACAAGCACCACCCAATTTACCATTGTATTTATGTGTTCTTGCTTAGTACCATTGGCTATTATTACAGCATTATAGTTGGTCTACCTCACTGCTACCACAATAGTGTTACCATCACCAAAGGGGATTAAACTTGAGACGTGGAATCTATGTTTGAGCTCTAAGCTTTGCTTAAGATTTTCTTAATATAAGTTTATATTTTTTTTGGTATAAGCTTCTTATATCCCAATGCAACAAGCATGCACATTCCTAATGTGAGAATATATTCAATGAAGCAAAGTCGGTATGCAACATTATGATATTGAAGTCCTTTGGCTAAAAAGTCACAAGTAGGAGGTATTTGTTTTTCCAAAAGTTGCCCAAGACTTGCTCCTAGCCTCAATTACATTTGCAAGCAAAAGAACCAACACAAACACAGGCATAAGTAGAAAACATATTATTGGAGCAACTTGAACCCTAGTGGGGGAAAGAACAACCACGACTGACCTAGCAAGTAACCATTAACAAAAAATTATATTTATTTATCACTTTGCACCACTTGAAAGTATTGGAACATATAGTCAACGTAATTAATAGTTATTGCAGGAATGTCTTTAATGAAGTTAGGGGCATGATATGCCTAATAAACCAATTTTCATTACAAGAATACTTGTGATGGCTTGTTCGATAGAAAACATGGTAATATAGTCTCAAGTGAATTTCCAAACACTCAAACTCTATAGAAAACTAGACTCGGACACAAAGGGAAATGATATACTCGTTCTTATTAATAATGGAAATAAATAAATATAGGCCCCCAGGGGTGTAGACCAAGTGGCGATAGAGTGTATTGTCAAGGCACTCCTGATGACATCCCGGGTTCAAACCTCGGCAATCCCATGCCCCATGATGGGGGGTTGTGAGGGTGCACCTGGGGATATAGTGGTAGCAGAAGGGAATTGACCCTATGTCATGTGAGTACGATCCCCACCCCAGTTGTCGATTCCACCAGTAAAAAAAAATAAAAAAAATATAGGTTACAATCTCTTCCCTTGCTCTCACCACTCTCCTACTTATCAGTTAATTGACTCTCTCTAACAACTCTAAGCCAACTAACTTTGATACTATACTAGAGACATTGCAACGCACTACCTTACATGACTAGATAACCAACTCTAACGGTTTCCATCCTCTTTGTTCTCCTTGGTCGACTATCCAAATCCCTCTATAACTTTTCACTCAGTGCTTCTTTATTGATCCACATTCTACTTGATTACTTAGGCCTTTTCTTTATTGTTCAAATTCCTTAGGATGTGACATTTTAACTTCCTCCCGTGTTTTTCCACACTCTCATGTCAACGTGTCATGTTCACCTTTCACAAACCTTGCCTTGCCCTTATTGATGTCATCATAGTCTATATGATTATCCTTTGATTGTCGTGCATTGTTCACCTTCATGTTTGAACTGTCCACTTTGACATCCTAGCACACTCATTTTACTTCTTAACCCACACTTCTATCTTTCGTGTTTTCAGTTTGTTGCACTCCCTTGTCATGTACTTACACTTTATATTATCATAGATGCTCCTCCATCAACTTGCCTTGTAAATAAAACATCATGTGTCCATATGTTAATCTTTCATCCTCTACAATCATCTTCCCCTTGCAAATTCTTTGGTGCTCGACTTTAGAAACCCAAGGATTGTCCTCATCTAGTCTACTTTTCCATTTCATGAAGTATTGTGTGTGCTCCACACTCTACATCTTAATTACCTTCTCATCCTTTGTTTTCTCAATCTCCTATGAATGCTTCTTTGACATTTGCATTAGCCAATCCACCTTTATGCTTTCTTCATTTGTTACATCATCTCTTCTGTGACAAGCTCCCCTTGTATTTGTATAACTTTGTGATGTTGAATATGGGAAGCTTGTCAAATTATTTTGTAGACTGACTTTATAAGCATTATCTCCCAACTTTTTTGTATTCAACATGGTTCAATCATATTTGTATTCAACATGTTGTACACACCTATGATATAGAGTTCCTTGGATGTACCATAACCAACTACCCAACTTCAAACAACTTATATCTCTATTGTGTGCTTGTGTGCTCTTTATACTTTACACTTTTCTCCTTCAGTGTGTCATTGACTTGCACATACACTTGCTCCATTTGCTTTGTTAACACTTTATTGTCGTCATTCTTTTCATATATGTTGTCATCTCAATCAAGTTTTCTATTCCTATCGAACATATTCCATACATAGTTGTGAATGGCTTCTATCATACTAATCTTGCTCACATAGCTATTATATGCAATATCAACTTGTGCAAAAAATTGATCCCATTTTTCAACTTGAATCCAATTAAACATCTCAGTATATATCCAAGGTTCTATCTAATAACCTTTGTTTGTCCATCCATCTAAGGGTGATATGTTGAATTGTACTACAACTTTGTCCTCATCTTCTTCCACGATGTCCTTAATAATGACTTAAGAATCTCATGTCTTTGTTTGATGTAATTGTATTCGACAATATATGCGACCACACAATGAGTCACATCACTAGTTTTCTTGCAAGGAATTAAGTGTATTGTCTTTGAAAACCTCTAAATCACAAGAAGCACTACATCAACTTTATATTGAGTTCTTAGCAAACGAAGTACAAAATCTATTGTTGTCTTCCCAAAACATTTGTGAATTGACAATGATGTGCATAATCCAACAACTCGTGGATGGGTGAAGGTATGGTCTAGGAGTTGTTGTGGCCCGGTTTTCTCCAAGTATTAGCGTAAATATGAGTTTAGCAAAAGATGAATACATAGAAAACATGAAGCCATAGAAGCCTAAGTACGTAAAACTACAATAGCTTGATTATGTAGAGTCCAAGGAGTCATCTTATAAACACTATATGCACATTCTCTCTAACCCTCTATGTATTTTCCTAAAGGCATATACCTTTTTGTACAAGTCGGTTACAAATGGCAGATTCTCTAGTATATTTGAGAATCTTTTGTAACAACCTCATTCATCTATATATATGATGATTGCTATGTAAAGAGGCTAGTTCTTAAACTTGTGTAGAACTCAGTGTTGATCGTGGTGCTTCTTATACTTGGCATTGGCTTTCTACAAAATATAATGAACCTATTATTGGATGTGGATTCATTCAACAAATTTTTCCTCTATAGTAGCCTTAGTCTAAGCATGGAAGGATTCCTCTTGTGTAGATGTAATTGGCAAAGCTACATCTATCAGGGCTAATGGTTGGAACCATAAGGACACTTGAAAAGGGCTATGACCAATAAAGTTACGAAGGGCTCTGTTGTAGTTATGTTGAAAATAAGGAAGTTTCTCATCCCATGTGCATGGATTTTTGCATAGCCTCCATATGTACATGAGCCACCCACCATATCTTATATTATGGAGGAAACCTCCTGCCATTTGATTTGAGACCAGATGATGAGGATGGAATAGACGGTGGGGAGGCTTAGTGACAATTTGTTGTAGCAAGAAATCCATTATAGCAGGTGAAATAAAGAGAAAGGGATGATCATCAAAATGGACATGGCAAATTATTTTGATAAGGTACGTCATTCTTTTTTTGTTTGAAGTCTTACACAAATTTAGTTTTGTATAATCTTTTATCCTTTGGATTTAAGCCTACATTGGATGCCCATGGATAACCCCTTTGGTAAATGGTAGGCCTACCTCCTTTTTATAGATCCAACAAGGATTTTGTAAGGATGTCCCCTTCTACCCCTATTGTATATTTTAATGGCAAAGTCATTAAGCGAAATATTAGAACAAGAGTAGCTAGCAAGGAACCTTCAAGGAATTTGAATAGTCAGAGGAGCAAAGGATATAAATAATTCTCAGTTTGTGTATGATACCCTTCTCTTGGGGGGGGATTTGCTTTATCACTTTGATGGAATATGAACTAAACCTCAAGCATTCCTCATGATTTATTATTTGATATAACATAGACAATACTTTATCACATATAGAAGAATATTATTGCTCATATTTTGACGTCCATAACAACTGATAATATTCACTTAGTTATTTGGAAAATTCTACACCGCACCACAAATATGTTAACCTAATTCTTTTCACTTAGATAGTAATACCTCTCCTCCAACAAAACATGTGCCTTGTTGTGCCCAAAATGACCTCGCTAGCTACCGCTATGCTATTCTTTCATCAAATTCTTTAATATTTATCCTTCAGGGGTGCACAATTTATTTCTTTGAAAAAATATCCATCATGTAAGAAATAATTAAGTTGTTGTTTAGTCATGCATTGCAAAGTTCCTACACAACTCCATGACTTGCACATCATCCTTGTCACACTCATCCTTAACTTATTCAGATCCAATTGTCTTAGTCTCCACCGTCACCAACATTAGTGAATCAACAATCTTGTTCTACTTTTCAAAAATGCATTGCATCGTGAGTGTATAGCTTTGCAATAATTCCACCCATCTCACATGTTGTTAACTCAACTTTGACTAAGTATTTATCAAGTTCAACTCCTAATATTTTTATGTATAGAATGAACTCAGTTGGCAACAAGTTGTAATGCTCCAATCCTTCAACCCCTACACAAATACATAAAACTCCAAATTGTATGGAGAATAATTGTGTCTCTCTTGATTCAAATTCTCATTGAATAATGTTATCGACCTTCCTTCTAGATTCAACATCATGCCAATAGTTGCACTACAAGAAAAAGGCCATGTAGCATAGGTTTTTAGTGTTACAAGATTGGTCAAATTTTTCAAAAAAACCTCCACTACAACCTTCACCAATGGTACTAGATGTTTTAGCGAAGGTTTTTATATAAATTTATTATAATTAAGAAATCTTGGCAGTTGGAAGATTTAGCAGAGGTTTTCATTGGTGCACTTCAATGATTATAGCACACCAGTGCGCACCAACACACAACGCATTGGTGCCTTTAAATAACAACATGCATCAGGGTGCCACAAAAAGTTTAAAAGCCTCAATGCTTTATAACAATATACGACCCAGTGCTTGTCAATAAATATAGCACCAGTGTGCATGAAATATTTTAATGGTGCATGTGCTTTATAAATATGCATGCACTGGTTTAGTAAACTAGATATAACATCGGTGCTTATGTACTATCGGAAAGCATCAGTGTGTTAAGAGAATAATAACACGCATGTAGAGTTGACTAGGATGTTGACTTTCGTTGCATTTTTAAAATTCAATGGTGCAGTCACAATATAATGGGGCCCAATGCATTTATGAAGAAAGAACCTGGTCATAATAATAACAAAGCACCAAGGCATGCAACAAGTATTGTTACACCAATGCATTTTGGGTGTAAACACATCGGTTGCATGCCATCAAATGCAATGGCACGATTAAAACAATCAAAAGCACCAATATTAATTCTTTCTTTAGTGAACAATGACCAATGATATCACATTGGAATATCTATATTTTATTTTTATTTTCTTAAATTCCATTATTCATCAGAAATGAAAATATTTTTTATAATAATATTCATATAATTTTAATTTTAATTTTTGTGTTTGGATATGATGTTTGGATTAATCTGTTATACCATATTTTTTTGAATTTTTGCATCTATTGCAATATTTAGTCGACTATCCATATATTTAATCAACGATGTAACATTTCACAACGACATTGGACAAGGCAATGGAAAAAGAAACTTTATTTTATTATATATGAATAAGAGGCCCTTTGTCATACAAAATTAGACAACATAAATTCCACAATAATCAAAATGTCAACATGCATGTAATTGTTACACTTACTGGTAACCCGTTGTCTTTCAATTGGGACACTATGTTCAATACATTATACAAAAATGTCTGATTTTTACAGACAGTTATTTCAAAATATACAACAGCTTGCATTAACATCCAAATATATCGATCATCATTCTTCATTGGAACAATTGTCAGTGCTCAAGCCACTTGCATGACTTGGGTTATTTGGCCGAATGTTTTGTTGGTTTCCTCGATTGTTTTCCTCTTCTTCAACTTCCATCTACAAACATAAAAATAAAGTGTAATGGGTGGGAATAATGAAAATAAAAATAAAAATATACATGAATGTAAATTGAAAAACGACGTACCATAGAAAGAATTGAGTCTTGAATGATACACATTCTTTCAAAACCAAATCTCATGCCTTCTCTCAACAACTCTTATGTTGGCTCCACTCCATACTTTGTTTCCTACAACTTTTATGCTCCATAGCAAATCATAAATTTAATATAAATGTTTTTTGTTGTTCCATTAATTATAAAATAAGAGAAGTAAAACAACATAGATACTTACAAATTCCACAATTAATTTTTGATATGCCAACATATACTCATAACCCATACTTAACTCAATGTCAATCAATTCTTCTGATGGCTTTTCTTTGTATGTTAACACATCTTTGAAGACATCCAAGGATGGCCAATGTAAATTAAAAAATTAAATATAAAGATCACAACCAATATGAAACCTTAAGATGTTATAAGGAAATAACAACCACTCACAAACTTTGCTATCAATTCATTTTTTCCTTGCCGTCCTTTTTTTTTTTGTTGGAAAAAAAAGCGTAATTTCATTTCATCCTTAAGAGTACGAAATTACATTGAACGTCATCACTCAGTTAGAGTGGAAGATGTAGCTACTAAATCTAGCTTTAAGCTTTAGTCTGAAATAAGCAATGATGTTCTCACCACATGAGCAATAACATCTTTTACAATGGTATGTTAAGACCCTGTATCATATCTGAGTAGTTTTACAAACAAAAAAATTATGCCTGCCTGTACAAGTTTTTTAAAGAGCAAAATAAACTGAGAAATGCAAGAAATTACATTAATCCACCCTACTGTTCCGCTGTAATAACTAGAAGTTCATCAAACTTCCAAAATATGTGTCTTAACATCATTCAATAAACGGTCTGTGGAACAGTTCCCGACCAACCCCATCTTTAAATTCAATGATTTTCCAAATACCGATTCCTAGCAGCAATCCTTTCTTCGAGGCTTTGTCCGCCTCTGCGTTATTTTCCCGAAATATGTGCCTGCAATTGAAAGTATCAAAGGTGTAAGAGACATTCTGAATTTGATCCAAAACAACAGCAATTCTCCGGTTGTTGCATTGATACAAGCCATTGACCCACTTTATCACATTCAATGAGTCCCCAAACACTGAAATATTACTGACAAAATGTTCCACAGGAAAGGAGATAAGTAACTTAAGACTGAGAATCTCAGCCCAGTTATTGGTCCCTCTCCCAAATCCAAACGACATCACATAATAATGAGTAGGAGTCAAAAAAAGAAGAGCCCCGCCCCCACATAATTCATTCTGACAAGCCCCATCAAAGAAACCCCATGGCTGAGTTCGATCGATATCCACCGGTTGAATATTTCTAGGAATAGTAGCATATCTTATATGCTTGAGAGCTAAAAAGATGCCATAGCTGTTAATAGCCACTAAAGCTGGAAGTCCCTTTTTGTTAGAGAACAAACAATTGTTCCGAGATAGCCAAATTTCCCAAATAACAATAGGGGGGAGTGCTTTATAATTGGCAAATGCAGGATTATGTGACCACCGGCTCCAAGCCTCCTCAAGGGAATTCCCATCCCAAAGGAAGTTTACCTTTAAAATTCTAGACACAACATTCCATACCTCCGTGAGGAAGCTACAGTGGAGAAACAAATGTAGTACATTTTCCTCATTCTGATAACACAGGTAGCACCTACTTGCACCATGCAGACATCTTTTTTGCAAAAAATCCCATGTCGGGATCCTGTTGGCCAAGACACACCACATGAAAATTCTAGCCTTGAGTGGGCACTAAATTCTCCATAGAATTTTCCACCACCATACCTGCTCTCTGTCCACATAGTTCTCACTGATCCACTGATATCCAAATTTTGGAGTATAATTGCCCGAGGGATCCCCATCCCATACCAAAGTGTCGTCTTCATCTTTGAGGAAAATCTGATCCCTACTGAGGGCCCTCAAGTACAGTCTAAGTTCATTCTCCTTAACCATATCTAATCCAAAGGTATCCGCTCTCCTCCATATAGGCCTTCCCATCCATACATTCTCCAAGTCCGCCAAGTGATGGAGAACAATAATATCCCTCTGCCGCAGCTCCTTAATCAACCCTGTTGACAGTAAGTGCTGTGCTTCACATCCCACCCAAGGATCTCGTCCAATCCTCAGCTTCTTCCCATAGCCAACGTCCCAGACTAGATTCTGTTCAATTACATGAAACGAGGAAACCAAAGCTTTCCAAATAACAGACCCCCCTTTATGTGACTTGTGAGGAGTCCTAATCCACTCTTCCACTGTATCTGGTTCAATATATTTTTGAATCATAACTCTAGCCTAGAAGCCCCCTGATTTGATTAACCTCCAACCACACTTAGCTGCCAATGCTTTAGATAAATAAAATATGTTTTTCAGTCCCCACCCTCCCAGAGCTTTTGGAGCTGCGATTCTCTCCCATTTCATCCAGGGAGTCACATGTGCATCCTCCATGCCATTCCACAAAAATCTGAAACAAATTTTCCTAGCAGCTTCAAGAATCCCCTTCGGAATCCATGCTAGGGACATCCAATACACTGAAATGGCTTCCAGCACCGATTTCACCAATACCAACCTACCAGCTCGAGAAAGCCACCTGAAGCTCCAGCTTTTTAACCTTTTTTCCAAATTTTCCAAAAGCCATACCCAATCCTGTTTCAAATAGTCATTAGGCTTTAAATGGAAGCCCAGATATCTTAACCCTTCAGAACAGGGTAAGGAGAAGGAAGGGAAACAGATCAGTGTAAGTGTGTAGTTCCTCCTCACATAAGATAGAAACAGTAAGTGAGGATTTCCCATCGTTAATCTCCATTCCAGTTGCAAGGGAAAAGAGATCCAGAATTTCTTTAAGTTTAACTGCTTCCCTCCTAGAACCTAAGCAAAAAATCAGAATGTCATCCACAAAAAGCAGATGTGATAGAGAGGTGCCAGGTGCCACCAGTATCCCTTTAAAATCTCCCGTTCTTTTAGCTTCCTTAATAGCCCTACTCAAGCTCTCGGCCACCAGTAAGAATAACAAGGGAGACAGTGGACATCCCTGACGCAGGCCACGTCCAGAGTGAAAGAAGGGGGTTGCCGCTCCATTCATTAATACCGAAAAGGAAACTGTGGATATACAGCTCATGATCCATCGAATGAAACCAATCTCAAACCCTAAATGTGTTAGCATAAGTCGAATATAAAGCCAACTAACCTTGTCATATGCCTTTGATAGATCAATTTTTAAAATTGCTCCTTTCAGCTTTCTGGATTTGATACTGTGTAAACCTTCCTGAGCTATACCAATCGCTTCATGGATCTGGCACCCTTCAAGGAACCCGAAGTTCTCCTCTGAGATATGTGTAGACAAGATAGGTTTGAGTCTTTGAGCAATCACTTTTGTTACAATCTTATACACACAATTGCATAAGGAGATAGGCCGAAAATCATTAAGATTGGAAGGGGTGTCCACTTTAGGAATTAGAGCAATGAAAGTAGAGTTTATGCTGGCAGGAACTCTGCCTTCCTTTCTAGAATCCTCAACAAGCTGTAAGAGATCATCACCAATAATATCGAAAAGTGCTATAAAAAATTCAATCGTCCATCCATCAGGCCCAGGACTCTTGTCCTTCTGAAAACTATTCAAAACAGCCTTCAGTTCATCCCCTGTAATGTTGTCCATCAGCATCCGGTTATCATCCTCTTCAACAAACCGAGGAAAAAGTTGAGCTACCCTGATGACCTCTTCAATGTTCACTCTGTTGTTGGCTTTGAAAAGGTCCTGGAAATGATTAACCCCAACCCCGGCCAAACCCTCAAAGGTGGACTGAGAATTACCATCAGAATCTTCAAGGCTCCAGATTGTGTTGATAGATCTTCTGCCTTTAGCGTATGCATGAAAAAACTTGGAATTATCATCCCCACTTTCCAGCCAAATGGCCCTACTTTTCAGTCTCCAAGCCTCTTCATTTTGCATAAGGATCATGTTCCTCTTATCCACCAGTTTTACAAGATGTTCCTTCGATGCTTGAGAGCAGTATCCACCACCTGTTCCATCAGAAATAGAAGTAATGTCCTCTTCTATAGACTTGAGATCCCTGTCATCCCTACTCCTCTTATCTGCAGCCCATGTTTTAATAGGTTCCTTGAGTGATTTAATGTTCTCCGCAAAATGAAAGGCTGCAGTATGTACAGATCCCGGATGATACGGGATCCAATGCTGGTGAAATAGTTCAAAAAAGGTTGGGTCTTCCAGCCAAACCTTATTAAATTTTAAGGGCACAGGAGGTTTGATAGGGCCTGCCTTCAACTCCATAAAAATCGGTTCATGGTCTGAACAACCTCCCGACCCTATCCATTGCCTAACATAGAAAATAGTCTCCACAATCTGTTCAGAGATAAGGAAACGGTCCAACCTTTTTGCCACTCTATCCATACCAACTCTCTTGTTTCTCCAGGAGGGCTTCAAACATACAGGCTCCACATCAATCCAATTGCCTTCTGAAAATTTCCGAATAAAAAAGTTTGAAAGAGGATCCACTTGAGCGTGTAGCCCCCAAATCTCAGCTTTCCCAAGAGAAAAATTGAGATCCCCTCCCAGGATCGTAGAATCTCCCTTGAGCAGATCTCTATCCAACAGGGCAGTCCAAAACGGTTCTCTGTCACAATAAGGTCCATAAATGTTTACAATATTAAAAATCCTGTCAAAATCCAATGACTTACAAGTCATGCCTAACACCGAATGCATTCCCCAGAGAGAGGAAAGACAAACCTTAGCTTCATTCCAGCCAATCACCAAACCTCCGGAGCGACCCCTAGCATCCAAACCCTCAAAACCCCATCCCAGTAACCATAACTTAAGCCTACTTACAGCTTCTTCACCACTACACATAGTTTCTTGAAACAACATAATATCAGGATGTTCCAGTTGCAACATCCGACGCAGTGCAGGTCTTTTGGAGGGACCAACTAGACCTCGGCAATTTAAGGACATAATCTTCATCAGATCCCTTCCTTATGGGCATTCACCGCTCTAAGTGCCCTCTCAATAGACAATTGTTTACCGTTCCTAAGATTCGAGCAGGCTCTGAACTTAGCTTGGGAGATGAAGGACTTCCTACCTCTGGGTTTGCGGAGTTTTGTCTTCTCTTTCCCTAACCCCCCAGCAGAAGGATTATTCATAGACCGCAGAAAATAACCAGACTCCGAGGAACCAGTGGGTGAAGAAGGCTCAGAAGGTTTAGTCAGATGTTCAGGGGAGTCTTCAGGGTTATTCTCCGGGGAGCAATCTAACAGCAGAGGCTCCACAACAAGGGGTGAATCCACTGAACATAAAGGGACCAAAAAAGATGACATCATCTGTGGGGAAATATGTAGATTCCTAAGCCCATCCACCCAATCCAGACCAGGAAAAGTAAAGTTTTTAATAAAAAGACTGAAGGAAGGATTTGAAAAGGAAACAGAAGAAGAACCTGCTGCCATGTCCGGTGACCGAAGAAAGGAAAGCAAAGATCCCTCCTGAGCTGAATCCCGTGGCTGAGTAGATTCTGGCTCTTCTGTAACAACGGTGACACCCACAACCGGGACAGAACCTTCCTCCTCCACAATGTCAACAGCCTCCTCACCACCCGTAGGAACATCTCCATCAGAACGAACAACCATAGGAACCTCCATATCAGAACGAACAAACACATGTTGATCCTCAGCATCCTCTTCCAATGTCACACCGACCTCCTTAGCCACAATCCGTCGCTTCAGAGTATTACCAAACTTCATACGAACAGGCACAGAGCATTCGATAGCCGGATGTCCATATTCATGACACCGTCTACAATGAAATGGCACATTTTCATAGTCCAGAGTTTGTTCAAATGTGTAAGGCCCCCATTTCAAATCCATGCCCTCATATAACCCTTCCCTAACATTAATACTCACCAAAATGTGCGCAACCTTCTGCATCGCAGTTGCCACAAAGGAAAAATCTACATCCAGGTAAGTCCTCAACAGGTTACCAATCCTCTTGAAATGTTCCTCAGTCCAGTAGTGTAAAGGGAGACCCGGAAGTCAAACCCAAAGTGGGATAACATCCATATGTTCGCGGTTAGCATCGAAAAGAGGATTCCACGGCTTAAGCAGAAGAGGAACTTTAAGAATCGACCAGTTTAAGCTTAATGCCCACTGAGCATGTGCGTCCGAGGAAAAATGGAAAGCAAACCACCCTCCAGAAATCCCCACTACACGAGGGACATAACCGCAATGACCAAGCCAAGCCCCCGAAGCCCACTGAATCACCGTCTTGTGGCTTACAGGATTTCCATAAACCCAACCCACCAGCACCGACTTGACCATCCCTACTATCTGTTGGATGCCAATATCTTCCCCGAGCGCGTAATTTGGAGCTTTGCCCGTATTCTTAGTCCACTTCCTTCAGCTCTTCACGCGTGGTACATTCTCCTATAAACCTACTAGTCCGACTACACGACCACGATCCCTCTGATCAGAATCCCCGGACGATCTTGACAAACCACGCTGTTCAACAAAATCCAAATTTGCTGCCACAAAACCTCCAGGGGGTGACAAATGACAAAACCCTTCCCGCTTGTCCTCTCTAGCCACCGACTCAGCACTGATACCCTGCATAGGTGAAATATGATTGTATCCATCCGAGGAGTTAATGAAATCCGGTAGATCCCCAATACTAGCACTCAACGAGTCCAGAGAAGGTGAAGAACAAAAACCCTTAACGCCCCAAATACTCGCACAACATTCCTCCAGCACGAAACCTACTGCATGACCTTCCCAGAACGGCGAGTTGGGATGGAATGGCGGAATAACTGCCTCCAGGGTTGAATGTGGTCCATCAGAAGACCGTCTACCTGCTAAACCTCCAAACCCTAAACCACTATCCCCCTCAAAATTCCGAAAAACGCCAGGTGGCGAGCTCCAGATGTCATGGTGCCGCAATGTGTCGCTACTGTAATCCACCTCGTCCATCGAATCCATAGGGAAAAACAGGTGCCTTCCCGAGGAGAGAATAACAGTAAAAAATAAAAAACACCGGTAAAAAAGTTAGTAACAAGCCTTGTAACCACTGTTGGAGCCTGTCTTGGGAAGCGTGCAGCCCAGCTGACATGACTGACACCCTGCTGTCGTCTGCAGTGGGCTGCACAGAGCCCACCATCCACCGTTCATGACCTAATCTCCATCAAACCCCAGCCGCTCTCCCATCTTCACCAATTTCATTTGAGTTCAAAATGGAATTACTACTACAACTATGGAAATAATTAAAAAACAACAAATGCAATTGTAATGTAATTGAAATTTAAATCTGTCCTGTCTTATATGTTGAATGGGTTCTATTTTGTTTTCTTTTATGCAACAAAACAATTGAAAATTAGTATTTAATGCTAAATTAATTAATTACATGTACATAATATAAAAATTCAATGATTTCATACATTTGAAGTACGTTGTTGTTGAGACGACTCCTCATGTGATGCAATTATGTCCATTTCCTTGACCATCTCCTTGTACACTTTTTTGGACATCCCTACTAGCATATTTTGGATATCACCTTGTTCATCCTTTGGGATTTTCTTAATCTTCCTGAAAATTTTAAATGACATTAAACTATTTTTATACTAATATGAAAAATAAATATAGCAAAAGTAATATTAATAAATGAATGCTTTGTAGTAATAAATACACATTATATAAAAACATGTTTATGAATATCACTTTTTAATGATTCTTTTTGCTGTTGTTGTATGTTTTTGCTATTGCAAGTCTGACATGTCTCATTGATCATTGCTCTGGAAACACCTCCTGTAGTTTAGATATAACCTAATTCTTGGAATCATTGGATTGATTTATGCATTGTAAGTGGAAAGTATCTCCATATGTTCTTTCCACTATATCCCTCGTAGTTTTATAAAAGTCCCCCCCCCTTCTTTAACTTTTAGCACCACACCAAATGAGCTAAGGACCAATTCATCATCATTTACATCTTCCATAATTTGTTTTTTCTTATGATGACATTCCATCATGTTGTTGTCATTCCCTGCATAACATTCAACATATTTGAATTAGATTGTTTGAAACATATTTGAATATTCTTAAGTACAGTATTACTGAAAAATTTAAGAAAAAAATCATATTGATTACTTTTTTATTCACTTGATTCATCCATCTGCAACTTTTCCATCAAGGTTTTACCCTCTTCTACACTTAGATTGTAAATAATTTTATCAAGATTCTTGATTTTTTGGCTCTACATGCCACACATTTATCAATACATATTAGTTAAATTTAGGTATAATTCAGACATATTATTTTAATACATAAATTACAAAGAACTTGCCTTCTTCGCAATTTTGGATGTGATCCCATCATGTCGACTATAATTATTGTTCATTGAACTTTTATCACACATTTCCTATCAATAAACAACTTGGACCATTAAATAGAGAAACTATTAAATATATTATCCAGATAAAGAAATAGTTTTCCATTTCGGTGCACTTCAATAATAAAAATGCCTTGGTGTGTCTCATGTTGGAGTGCACCGGTGCAACATACTTGAACGCACCGTTAATGAAAACTACATAAACAATATCATACACGCCTTTCTTGGTGCAATTTATTTAATCTAAAGCACTGGTAAAACACGATACACTGTTACTATAAGTGCATCGGTGTGTTAGAACACAAATGCCACACCAAAAACTACAAAATCATTTAAAAAAAAATTGTCAGGGCTGGTAGGGTTTCGAACCCGACCCAAGAAGTGGTCCCGTCACACCCAACACCTTATATATAAAGCCACAAACCCATTAAATCTAAAATGACTAAAAGGAAAAATCCTAATCGTGAAACAATAGAGGGAGTTAAACCCTAATGTAAAATTTTGTAGCCACATAAAAAATGGAAGTAACAAGAAAACAAGGGCTCCAGCGTTGAAGGTAACTATGAACTTTCTTTTAATTTATTTAAAATTTAAATAGGAAAATAAATCAATTATGCTTTGTGATCAATAATAATAATTTACATACTTGAAATTTTTACTATGTGGGGTTTTGTGTAATTTACCATATCTTACAAATTTCGATCTTCAAAATAATATGGTTGCTCCAAACTCCTCCCTAGTAAGTCTCTCTTCCAAAACTCCCCCTCAAAATTTCGACAAAATAATGAAATAATGATTAGTTTTTTTTAACACTTTGTAGAATTAGTTTTTGAAAAATAAATTCCCGTTCCTTTTTTTAGTTTATGGGAAAAAAAATTCGTTCGATTTTTTATTTTTAATTTTTCGAATATCAATGCACTATATATACAAGCACACTGGTGTGTCATAACAAACAAAGCTCCATTAAGATATAAATTTTTAATTTTTTCAGAAAATCGGTGCAATAGAAAGATAGGAACACACCGATGCGTTATGTATTCCAAGATGCATCGTATTGGCATAAAAAAAAGTTAAAAAAAAATATCAAACGACGGTGTGTACTAAAATCATGGTCGCCTCAGTGTGCTCCAATATAGTAAGTGCACCATTGTCAATAATATTTAAAATTGCATAGATACCTATCCACTATCAAATATGGTGGATAGTTTATTTTGCATTTTTTTTTGTGAATGTTCCAACACAGTGCATACATGCTTTAGCCGCACCAATGAGTATAGTCACTCGGGACGCACTGATGCTGATGTAATATTATGGTGCACTGAAATAATTAAAAATCCCTATGAATGTCTGCTTGAACTTAAAATGATATATTCATCTCAAATGTTCTTTTAGGATTCAACCACATCAATTACAATACTTCGTAGTATACATATGTTGCTTAAACTCACCTTATTCTTAAAGAAATGGTTTCAAAACTATATTGGAAGTTAGATTGTGATATGGTTCTCAAAATTTATTTTAAGACTGTAGACATGTATTGAAGGTTGATCTGGCTCAAATGTGGGGAGAAAAGGTTATAATATCAAATGGCAAATTCTTCAAATTCCAGCTCATTCCATATTGTTCAAAGTTCAACGAGTTCTCCCTTCCGTTTCTAGTAAGTTCATTTATATTTTGATTATCTAATTGAATTTATGTTATTTATAAAATCTGAATAACAATGTATTCAATTTTGTAGGATCCCTATTCAGGATCGAGTTTGAATGCACAAAATATTCCACCAGTTGAAAATTTTCGTAAACTCTTATCAAGAGCAAGATACTGCAAGTAGTTGGTAGATGAAAATGGGAAACCGCTTTACCCCACCAATTGTAACATGCCATATTCCAGCCATAATATTGGGTTATTGACGATAAATCGTCATGAGTTGGATCTCTTTTATGACACCCCAATAGTATCTAGTTGTTCAAAATGTCAAGGGTCGAAGGAGAACCCTCGACATGTCACACTCACCCATTATACTAATGATTGACTACCCAATGTTAATGGTTTAATACCCCCTATTACAGTAAAAAATCCAATAGGTGATATAGAAAAGACACATAGGAACACTTCCCTATGCTCAGTTTTGAAAAATTTGGAAGCCAAAACGACTATGTTTCATCCTAAATTGACCAACCCCTCTGCTTTTGTTCAGTCAACTGAAAGTTCTAGTGATCCAAAGTATTATATTGATATCACCCAAAACATCTCTACTATGAGATCCAAAAATTTGCATGAGTTAAGATAAAAATGTCCAAATACACACCAAGTTTGGTCACGTAGCAATGACTTTTCCCTTCCCGTGAATTTGCAAAGTAAATATCAAACTTGTTACGACCGCTCTTTGTATGGCGCTTGTCCGTCTTCTCTACCTATGCCTAATGTTGGAACCAAATTCTCTTTTTGTGGCAATAGTTTTATGATTTCCAAGTCTAATATAGATGTTGCAAATCTTGGGTTGTTTATCCTTTCACATTGATTAATTGTATTTTTTAATTTTCAATGGGATTGATGTAAGTATTGCTTAATTTGAACTTTTGTTTTATAAATTGTTTCCAGTTGAAGATTTACTATTGGAAAAAATCCTCATGCTTCTATAATAATTGTTTGGTATAATGCTGGAAAAAACCAATTCCATTATGATTACTAATATCATAGATGTAATGTTCAATGTTTTTGAAATCGGGATTTTGATTATGAGCAACTTTTCTACCATCTTCGATTGCACCCCACTATAATGTCAAATCGAGAGAAGGCTACAAAAGGAGCGCAACTCAGAGAGGAAGCATACCAAACATGGTTGAATCAACCACCTATTCAATTCCCACTACGTCCAAACTTACCAATTACGAATTTTTATAGTAATAGTAGTTCTTCACGTGTTGGAAATGGAGGCAATGAAATAGTGGTTGGTATGGATGAGTTCTTACGACATACGAGTGCCATTGATGCAATGTTGTTAGATGCATTTCAGGACAATGAGCTAGGGGATGATGCCCATATCACTGATACCTTCTTCCAAAGCCTTAAATTGGCTTCCACTACCCCTCTATTTGGACATGTCCTGTAAAAGTCTACCCATTTAGGGACAACAATGTTACTATACAACTTAAAAGTAATGTATGGCATGTCAAACGCGTGTTTCTCGACATTTTTGAAGTAAATGACCATCGAGTCCCTTATATTTTGAGGAATATTGTCACATAATCAACATTGAAAATGGTCAATTTTATGAATGTTAAATGAAATTGTACATTTATGTTTCCCACTAACTGCAGGATATTGTAATGTCCCCATTCAAATAAATTCCAAAAAGAGAAAATGCCACCAATCTACTAGTTTCCTAGGTTGGGTGGAGACATTAAATTTGGAGTAAGGAGACTAATAAAACCCAAATGGACTTTAGCTTGACATAAATATATGAAGAGTGGATGAATAAATATTTATGATGAGAAAATAAGATGGCACTTGGTCATGGAGACACATGGATGGTGTGGGACCCACACAAAGCTAGATTTCCCATGCCACATGGCATTCCACTCTCACCCATTTGAATCCAAGGTGGAGTCCAATATCCTTGGGGGAGTTGGAAGGGAATAATACTTGGCATGACTCAATGAGGTCGAAATGTAGAGGAAGAGTAACTCCCATGGAAGAGGAAGAGGCAATTTGGAGCTAGTGGGACACTTGGGCTAGATTCCCTACCTCTATGACAACAATGATGAAGATGCTATGACACCTGTGACACAAATCAGACCTGAATGTTGACATCTAATGTAAATTACATGTCAGGAAAAAATAGCCTCCAAGAGGGTGCACAAGGGATTTAGAGAAGCCAAAGAGACACCTACTCGAATTGAGTGGAGGAGGAGGCTAGATTTGGAGGGACAAGTGGCATAATTGGGAATCTCTTCCCAAATTGAGTTGGCATGAGGATTATGGATGGAATTCAAGTTAGGGAAGCATTAGGAAGTTTATAAAAGTCAGGAACAAAGAAGAATACCAGCTTTTGATCATTTGAGATTTTGCATTTGGAGAGGAAAGCTAGTAGAGTGTTATTCTACTTGCCTTAGCACCAATTTCGAGGGTGAAAGATTCCCATCCTAATTGGCAATTGGAGAGGCCATTCAGACCTTTAATTTGGAGATACAATGGAGTCTTTTGTTACAGGTTGAATCTATAGGGCAGCTCGTGGTCACATTTATTTCAGCTTGCTTCTACAACCATTCTTCCATTTCTTGGCATATTCTTTCTCCTTGAGGAGAGGCGCACTTGATGAGGTGATGAACTCTTTGGGATAGCTCTTGAGGCCCCATATATTTGTAATATGATATACATAATATGTATTTACTGCTCATAATAGTTTCAGGTCGAAACTCCAAGAGATTTGATGTAAAAATGCGAAACTATGAACAAATTGTGTCATTTCCCCAATACCTTGTTATTTGCACTTGAAGTGGTATCAAATTTGAATGGTTCAGTCAATATCTAATATATTACTGTTGTATGGAGTTCCATTAATATTGTGAAGAAGTTTAATATTCATTAGACAAGCATTTGGAGCAATATTTTTAAGTTTCATAACAATTTGTGAAGATTTACTATCATTTCCCCCTATGTCAAAGCTAGTATACAAACCTCTAATTTATGGGAGTTGCAGAAGCTTATAGAAACTTATTAATGATGAATTGGGGAGCCCATTGAAGTCCTTTATCAGTACCATGTCTCTGTTCTTAAATTTGAGAAGGTTTTACAGTGTTTGGGAAGCCATCTTTGTCTCCTATCCTTGGGGATTGTGAACCTCGATTTGACTAGTAAAGTTCATCATTTTTCCATGATTATAAATGAATGTTGTAGAAGTGTTTTAAGAGTTTCCAAGCATCCATAATACTCATTTACATGTCTGAATACATTCCAAACTCATTCAGACCCAATTCAGAACCATTTGGAGCCATTTGGAAGCAGTTGAGTCAAGACTAGTCTAAGGGTCGAATTGGCCAAAAATTGCCATTTTTCCAATTTATCCAAATTTCTTAAAAAGGGAAACTACAAGTGGTATCAAAGCATGGTCCTTGCACCTAATGTGGATGACCATTTATGAAGACAAGAATCCAAAGAAATCATCCCCCACCCTTACAATCTGAAACTGAAAGAGTTTTTGTTGAAGAGGAAGAAGAAGGAGAAGAGGTGTATTCTAGTGAAACTATGGCTAAGGATGAGAAGGGAACCTCAGAGGATAAATATGAATTTACTAAATTCATGAAACCATTCTTTGAAGACATGAAAAAACACATCATGAAAGGGTTCTAATTGTTGGCTAGTCAACTTGAAAGCAAAGGAGTAATAGGAGGCAACAGTATTTCTTCCTTCGAGGAAAATAAGGCAATGGGTGAAAACATTTCCTCAAGGACAGGACCTCATAATAGACCTAGTGAATTTTAGAGTTCAATAAGGCCTACTACACCTAAATTTATTGAGTCCAAAGAAGAACCTAACACCCAATTTGACATGCAGGAGATTGTAAAAGAATGGGAAAAGTTGAGTGAAGATTGTAGAAGGACTCTACCCTTTGAGCAATACTTTAATGTTGCAAGCAAACTCAAAATGAGGGAAGGTAATAGGACTCCATTTCAGAATAAAGAATTGATTTATGCCATTGGAAAAATTCTCCTTCCCACTTTTGATGGCTCATCTCAGAGTTCTGCAAATACTTGGGTACAAAAACTAGATGTGTATTTTCAACTGAATCCAATGGTGGAAGATGATGCTTTAAAAATGGCTATTTTGCATATTGGAGGAGAAGCCAATGATTGGTGGTTCCATGGTCTGAAAACTTTGGAACATGATCAGGTTACAACATATGGAGAATTTGTTGACAGGGTATTATAAATATTTTAGTAAAAAGACCCAGAATTTCCTTTCAAAGAACTAGCCCAATTGAAGCAAGTTGGAACCCCTATTGAGTATATGTCGGATTTCCAAAGACTATCAGTTAAGGTGGCTGATATATCTATGGTAAGATTAGTATTTCTCTTTACTGAAGATTTGGCTGAACCCTTAAAATTTGTAGTTAAATCCCACAAACCAAATTCATTGAAGGATGCCATGAACTTGGCAAGAGATTTGCAGAATGTGCTACCAATGACAAGGGTTCCCCCCAAGACCAACTTTCCTTACCAATTCAGATTTGAAAAGAAGCCATGGAAAGAAGATGAAATTGGAAAGGATAAGAAAGAGGGACCAAGCAGGGAAGAACTCAAAAGGAAGAAACTATGTTACACATGCTTCCAACCATGGGTACTAGGGCATAAATGTGCTAAGGGAAAGGCACAATTCATTGAAGTATTTTCTGATGATGAGTATGAAGAGGGTATGGAGGAAGGAGGAAATATTTCATCCCAAGAAGAGGAATATGCCACAACAGAAGAAGAGAAAAAAGAAGAAGATCATCCATTACCTGACAAAGGGAGACTAGCAATGCTTTCAGGAGTGCCTCGTTTCCACACTATTCGATGCCAAGGAGTTGTACAAGGACAAAGAGTTTCGGTATTGTTAGATGGAGGACCCACACATAATTTCATTGATGCAACCATGGTGGAGAGGAGAAAGCTACCTGTTGAAACATTCGATGGCTTCACAGTCATCATTCCGGGTCACTATACTATGGAGTGCAAAACATGGATTCCAAAGCTACAACTCACCATAGGTAATTACACATTTTTTGATAGCTTTTATGTGGTTGATGTTGATGATACTAATGTGGTATTGGGAGTGCAATGGTTTTAATCTATAGGGGAACATACAATGAACTATCAAATCCCTGAAATGAGATTCAAAGATTCAGAAGGAAAACAAAGGGTATTGAGAGGAATGCACACCTATGCGAATCAAGTAGTGTCATCCCACAACATGAAACACAAGAATGAAAAGGTTTTGGGAGACATTCCTCATGGAAGACCACTTGATAAAGGAGGAACAATTTTTCAACATCCTAAATTGAGATTGCTTGAGGGAAAGCAATCTTGGGTGGGGAGGACTGTAATGTCCCCATTCAAATAAATTCCAAAAAGAGAAAATGCCACCAATCTACTAGTTTCCTAGGTTGGGTGGAGACATTAAATTTGTAATAAGGAGACTAATAAACCCCAAATGGACTTTAGCTTGAAATAAATATATTAAGAGGGGATGAATAAATATTTATGATGAGAAAATAAGATGGCACTTGGTCATGGAGACACATGGATGGTGTGGGACCCACACAAAGCTAGATTTCCCATGCCATGTGGCATTCCACTCTCACCCATTCGAATCGAAGGTGGAGTCCACTATCCTTGGGGGATTTGGAAGGGAATAATACTTGGCATGACTCAATGAGGTCGAAATGTAGAGGAAGAGTAACTCCCATGGAAGAGGAAGAGGCAATTTGGAGCTAGTGGGACACTTGGGGTAGATTCCCTACCTCTATGACAACAATGATGAAGATGCTAAGACACCTATGACACAAATCAGACTTGAATACTGAAATATGACATATATGACATGTCAGGGCTAAAAATAGCCTCCAAGAGGGTGCACAAGGGAGTTAGAGAAGCCAAAGAGACACCTACTCGAATTGAGTGGAGGAGGAGGCTAGATTTGGAGGGACAAGTGGCATACTTGGGAATCTCTTCCCAAATTGAGTTGGCATGAGGCTCATGGAAGGAATTCGAGTTAGGGAAGCCTTAGGAAGTTTATAAAAGTTAGGAACAAAGAAGAATACCAGCTTTTTATCATTTGAGATTTTGCATTTGGAGAGGAGAGCTAGTAGAGTGTTATTCTTCTTGCCTTAGCACTAATTTCGAGGGTGAAAGATTCCCATTCTAATTGGAAATTGGAGAGGCCACTCAGACCTTTAATTTGGAGCTACAATGGAGTCTTTTGTTATAGTTTGAATATACAAGGCAACTCGTGGTCACATTTCTTTCATCTTGCTTCTACAACCATTCTTCCATTTCTTGGCATATTCTTGCTCCTTGAGGAGAGGCACACTTGATGAGGTGATGAAATCTTTGGGATAGATCTTAAGGCCCCATATATTTTTAATCTGATATATATACTTTGTATTTGCTGCTAATGAGACTTTCAGGTCGAAACTCCAAGAGATTTGATGTAAAAATGCTAAACTATGAACAAATGGTGTCATTTCCCAATACCTTGTTATTTGCACTTGAAGTGGTATCAAATTCGAATGGTTCAGTCAAGATATGATATATTACTGTTGTATGGAGTTGCATTAATATGCTGAAGAAGTTTCATTTTCATTAGACAATCATTTGGAGCAATATTCTGAAGTTTCATAACAATTTGTGAAGATTTACTATCATTTCCCCCTATGTTAAAGCTAGTATACAAACATTTGATTTATGGGAGTTTCAGAAGCTTATTGAAACTTATTAATGATGAATTGTGGATACCATTGAAGTCCTTTATCAGTACCATGTCTCTGTTCTTAAATTTGGGAAGGTTTTACAATGTTCTGGAAGCCATCTTTGTCTCCTACCCTTGGGGATTGTGAACCTTGATTTGACTAGTAAAGTTCATCATTTTTCCCTGATTATAAATGAATGTTGCAGAAGTGCTTTAAGAGTGTACAAAATCCATAAGCCTCATTTACATGTCTGAATACCTTCCAAAGTCATTCAGACCCAATCCGGAACCATTTGGAAGCAGTTGAGTCAAGACTAGTCCAAGGGTCGAATTGGCCAAAAATTGCCATTTTTCCAATTTATCCAAATTTATTAAAAGGGGACACTACAGATATTCAAATATAATGTACTTCCGAGTGATAATGTCTTTCCCGATGGCTACGAAGAGGCAAAACGAATGTTGAAAATATTGGGTGTTGAGTACATATCGTATCATGCGTGTCCGAATGATTA
Organism: Larix kaempferi; assembly: GCA_027924585.1. Classification (NCBI taxonomy): domain Eukaryota; kingdom Viridiplantae; phylum Streptophyta; class Pinopsida; order Pinales; family Pinaceae; genus Larix; species Larix kaempferi. The sequence continues at coordinate 4,831,828 of BSBM01000519.1, forward strand.
TATTCTATATAGAGGCGTATATGCAAACACAGAGATATGTACAAAATGTGGGCATGAAAAATACCGTAAATAAATAAACAAGGGTAAAGCATATGGTCCTCCTCATAAGATATTGAGGCACACGCCTATAATCCCAAGGATTCAAAGGCTCTTTTTGTTGCAAATAATTAGCTATGTTGCAGGGATGGTATGCCTTGCACTGAAGTGAGTCAGGAGTTATGCGAATCCCAACAGATTCAATATCCATGAATCATATAGAGAAAACATGGCCTGATAAATTCAAGGATGAAGTATGTATCCTTCGATCGAGCATAGCCATGGATGGAGTCAACCCATATTCCCTCCAAAACACCAACTATTCTGTTTGTCCTGTAGTAGTGATCAATAACAATATTCCCCAATGGTTTTCCGTGAAGAATGGATATATTATGGTGGCTCTTATAATCCCAGGTATAATAAAAGTGAAGAATATGAATGTATTCCTATACCATTGATTGATGAATTGAAGGAATTTTGGGAAGGGATACACGTATATGATGTATCAAGACCCATCCCAACATAAATGAGTTTTACATTGTATGGCATATATGCATACATCACACATGATTATCTGAGATTAGGAGTTTTCTCTGGTAAACATGTTGTTTGATTTGATTATATTCATAACAATATTTTTTGCTATATTTAATTCGGTGTGACTGTATTGATATTCAACACCAACGTGCTTTGTATACCATAACACCACAGATCTTGTAACAAAAGGGTCTCATGAATGTAAATGTTGTGGACCTTCTATGAAGGCAATGTGTTCCAAAAACCTACGAAATCCGGTGTACAACTGCTTGAGGGTATTCCTCCCAAAATACCACCCTTATAGAAAAGAAACATCTGCTTTTAATGGTAAACTAGAGAGAACCCAAAGGCCTGAAATAATGACACCGACTCACTAGTTTAAGGCATATGACAAAGAGAAGGAGAAGGAGAAGGAAATTGCATAAATGTTCAATTCAAATGGGGAACCTATGTTCGATGATCCTGAATTCTTTGACACCTATGTTGAGAAAATGCCCTTTGGGATTGAAAATAAAATTGGTATTTTATGAGCTCCAATATTGGGAGCATCTTAATATTGTCCACTTACTAGATCCGATACATATATTTTAAAATGTTTCATCTTCTTTGTGGAGGCATATATCATCGAAACAAAGTGACATGTTGGCTATCAAGATATATATTATTTCTTCAAATACTAAAAAATAAGCGTTGGCCAAGACAAGAAAATAAAGGAGAGGTTGGCCCCTCTTGGTCGTTTAAAGAAGGTGATGTCCCATCGGTTTTGAAGAAAGATGATATTTCTTTGGAAAATGAAGTTATATTGGGTGTAAAGGTGCCTTCTTTATATGGGTTTGCTCTACGACACTGCTTCACTGTAGACAAAGATTTGTCAAGTTTGAAATCACATGACCATCTGAACCTTCTAAGGGTATGTATGTAAAAAAATGTTTTTATTTTTTGTTTTTTATCTTTTACCCCACAAGTTAAAATGCAATTAAATTTTTATGTGTTCACTTTGTAGTATCATTATCCTTTGCTCGTGCGTGGGTGTGTGAACCATGACTTTCCCAAGGACCTGCAGTGTGCCATATCTAAACTATCTACATTTGTATAATGGATCATATCAAAGGAGATTCGCATGGCTAGCGTTCCACTGTGGCATTAAGAGATAGCTAAGATTGTTTGTATGTTTGAGAAGGAACTACTGTTAACACCTAAAAAGTGCTCACTAGCTCATTCCTTTATTCACATGACCCATTTGTCCACTTTTCCACCATTTGAGTCTCTAAAGCCACCAAAAGGTCACCAAAAGACCTTAATACACCCCTTTTCCCACTCAAAATGATTATTTTTCCTAAAAAAGCATAAAAAAACCCTAAAAAAGGGTCCAAAATTCTCAAAAATATTAAAAAGGGAATAAATATATTAAAAATATTCAAAAAAGGAAAAAGGAAGGAAAATGTACCTAAACCATGTTGGTCAATACCATTGGTTTCCACAAAACCATAATGGTATTCCCCACCACCAAAAACTATAAAAAGGTGGTAGGGGCTCCTCATTTCACATCCATCCATCTTCCTATCCTCATGCTGCCAAAATCTCCCTTGAGTTTTTGGCCATTGTAGCTACCTTGGAGAAGGGACCCTTTGGAGTTTGGAGCTTCTCAACTATCTTCATCACTTGGAGGTATTATTATTGCAAGCACTTGCTTGCCCCCATTTTCAATACAAAGTTATTTTTTCTATTTCTTGTTCTTGTTTTTTAATTCAAAAGTTTATTATGATATACACATGCTAGTTTAGTTTAGATTTAGATTTAGTTTATTGTTTTTGCTTAATATTGAAACTGCTGCTACTAGTTAGCAGGTGCCCATAGCACTAAGCTTGGTTGCAAAACCAAGCCAACAGTTTTTGGCGACTCCGCTGCTTTCGAATTTTTAGATCTCACTTTTGCTTTAGATATTAGTTTTTGATAGTATTAGTTAGTTTAATTCATAGATCTGCCACCCTAGACAGCAGATCCATTGCTGTTCTAGATCTTGGCCCATTTTGTTGCCATTAACAGCCCGAAATAATCATTTTCGGGTTCATTTTTCGGCGTCGGCGTACGACTTTCGCCTCGCGGCTTTCTGCCCAACAGTCGCGCGGCTCATTGCGACTGCGCGACCCTTTTCTGCGCGGTTCACCGCGGCTTCGCGGCCAATTAGCGCGCTGCACATCGCAGCTTCGCGGACATTTTCCGCGCTGCACATCGCGACTGTGTGACGAAATCCCGCGTGGTCCATCGCGGCTGAAACCCGCGCTGCCCATCGCGACTGTGCGACAGAAACCCGCGCGGTCCATCGCGGCTGTTCTGTCAAAACCCGTGATGCCAATTTTTTCCATTCGGCCAATCCGTTTAAAAAATTATTTTTTTACAGTATTTTCTGTCCCCATAGCACATTTTACAGTATTAAAATTCCTGCATTGTTTACAGCCATAGAAAAATTTTACTATTTAAAATGCACCTTCGAAAAAGTCTTTTTAAAAATTTTCAGAAATTGAAAGAAGGATTTGTTTTGCATTTTATCTAGATTAAAAACTTTTTACTGTTTACTTCCTTCATATTTTGCCCATAGCAATTTTTGAAAAAGAAATCCATTTATTTCTTGAAAAAGTCATATTATTTGCTTTCCTATTTCAAAAGATCCTTTGTTTTTTGAATATTTTCTACAAAGCATTTACTTTTTCAATTTCAGTTTAAAATACCACACGTGCACCCACTCAAACACATAATTTAAACTGAGCCTTAAAATTTACCCTAACTTCAACCCACTTTTAACCCCACTTGGGGAACACTTAAAAGAACTTTGTAGCTAGGTAGTATTGAGGGGATAGGTGTTCCAATAACACCCCTCAATTATTACATTTGAGACATAGTTGTTGTCCATTAGGGAACCAAAATCTCCTAGTATTTTTTGGCACGGTCATAACCAGTTTATCGGAAGGCCTCTCCCCTAGGAGGGTTGAAGTCGCGAGGATGGTTCTGGAAGCCTGAGTGGAATACCGAAATCCATTCAGTAACCGAAGGCTACCATTCGCAGTTCTCGGGATATCCCTGTATGGGGGTATTGTGGTAAAAGGACCAAACGACAGATTTACCTTTTCTGGACGTGTCATGAACGGAGTATCCTAGTTGCCATTCTTTAGGATTGATTACCCGGCGTCCCTCCCGGTAGGGGGATATATAGCCGTTGATTCAACACTCAATATTGTCTGACTTGGATTTCATCACCTTGCAGAGAATATCGTTTGTTGATTCACAATACTTTTAGTTAGGTGTTTGCATGATACAATCCACCTTTGGTCTAGTAGCACCTCTTTTTTCTAGAATTTGTTTGCATGTTGGTACTCTGACCATTTTTTTTTCATCCCTCCACTTATTATAGCACAACTGCTATAATAAGTGCTTTTTGAGGTTGATTTTTTGGCCTGAGAGCCTTTATTTTCACTCCCCTTCTTGCACCCTTGGTTGCATTAGGGTTTTGAGTTTTTTATACATTACCATTTTACACAGAAGATTTTTACACAAAAAACTTATTTCTCACCATTGAGAATTTTAGACGCTCTCGTCGTCTTCAGGGCGAACTCCCAGAGTTCAGTCTACTTGGCTCTCCACGTCACCGACGTTGAGCCTTATCCCTTGACTCGACACATCGTCGGTCAAACAGACAGTCATCTGATTCTGACACGCCTCACTTCACATCTGATTTTGAGGCAGAATCCGAAAACCCTACCGAGTTATTACCAACCAACCTCATGGCTGGGACACAATTCGACCCACTTTTTACTAGCACCATAGGAGATACATCCACAAACCCTTCTACTGCGGTGCCATCCATGGAAACAACCACCCCCCTGGGTATGCCTAATATGGCAGACACTCCATTTTTAGGAATGCCAAACACAGGACCACCTCCTATTATGAGTATGCCGAACATAGGGGTCACACCCCCTCTCATTTCCACAACCCATATCCCAGGAATCCCTACTACTATTCCTAACCCTGGTGTAACCCATGTTGCACTTGGAAACGCTGGCCCATACCAGACCACAGCTATTGGAGGACACATACCTTCAATACCTAGCATACCCTTAGGTGCTACTGGACCCCTACATCATACCACCATGACTAGTCATGTCCCAGTCACTACGCCACATCCATCTGCTAGATTACCATACATGGCGAGTCTGAAATTACCAGACTTAGCCAGGTTAACCAATGATCCTATCAGACATGACCCTGCGTGGCCTCACATGCCCACCAAACTCCCCTCCGACATCCCTAAGTTTGAGGGCAAGGTAGGTGAGGACCCCCAGAACCATATCATGTCCTTCCATCTATGGTGTTCCTCCAACTCCATAGTGGACGACTCTGTCCGCCTCCGTCTGTTACAACGCACCTTCACTGGCTCTGTAGCTAAGTGGTATATCGAGCAGCCCCATGGGACCCATGCCACCTTTACCTCCCTTGCCGTAACCTTCCTGCAGTTCTTCCAGTTACCCGTCCGCTATGACGCGGGAGTCAAAATCCTACTGTCTTGCAGACAGAACACGACCACCCACATCACTAACCACATTCATGAGTGGTGTCGATGCTGAAGCCTCTGCAAAATCAAGTTAGACGACCATATCTTCTTAGATTGGTTCCTAAAGTCCCTCCTCCCTCTCATTGCCAAGGATGTGGCATCCAAACGACCCCAGTCTGAAGAAGAGGCCATCCTCAAAGCCCAACAATTTGACCTCATTTACGCCCAGTCAGGTTATCTGTATACCATTATACCAGACGCCCCTCGGGGCGAGTCATCCCAACACGATGCGCCGGGGGCATCCCATGCCGCAGATGGCATCATCGGTCGTATGGCCTCGCATCCCCAACCCTTTTCCATTGCACATCCTAGCCATGGTCCCGACCTTTCGCGGGCTACATCTCAATCTGGAGCAACCAATTCATATGCTCCCATGGCACATCACCACCATACCCACAGACCTTCATGTCCACCTCAGTGCTTTGGTCATGCACCACCTGCATACGCCCCCCCAGCCGCACCTCAACCAATGTATTACCCACAGCAAGCTGTGACAGCTAGCCCAACACTTCCAATAGCTCAGGGTTACCAACAACCCCAGCAGGTAACTGGACCACCTCCAGCCCCACCAGCTTATTATGCACCGCAACCTACTCCCGCACCTGCGGCAAACCAAAATCCTCCCGCTGCTCAAGGGCAAGTGTACACACAACACAATCAGCCCCAGTACCAAAACAACCAACGCAACCAGGGTGGGCAACCAAACCGTGGAAGAGGACGTAACCGCGGAAACAACCAACAACAACATCAAGGTCCTCCACCTCCCAATCCTCCGCAAAATAACAACGTTGCTCCTCCCAACCAGAATCCGGATCGTAATCCCAGGCAGCCCAAAAAAAATAACCTTAGAACAAACCATCCTTGTTCTATTTGTGGGGTCTATGGCCATTACACACATGCTTGCCCACATTTGGAGCGAGCTCGGAAACTCTGGACTGACGATGCCCATCGTCAAGGACAAGCGGCTCCTCAGCCGCCACCCAACCCTCCACCACCTCAACATCAACCTTTGGTGTTGCAAAACCCCTTTCCAATCCAAGGCGTAGTGAACACTCAGCCGTTAGCTCCCCTTCAGGGCAACGCGCCACCACAACAAATCACTTATGCTGCTCCTGATCAACCCATGTTCGATTCAGATACCCACCATTTGTTGATGATGTCATCCGCATATGCCAACCTCCAAACCCGCCGGAACCAATATGGCTCCACCCCTGAAGCCCCCCCCGCCGACAAGAACACTAACGTCCATCCCACAAATCAGATGTTACGCATACCTACGGCTCCACTTGAGGGCGCTTCTAAAGCACCTCGCTTCCCACTTCGTCGCATCAACAATAATCCCAATGCTCGTGCAGCGTCGAATTACAACATTGTAGATGACTTAGCCCAGTCCCCTGCAGCCATGTCTGCTTTAGAAGTCTTAAAAAATTGTCCTTCACAGCGCAAGACTTTGCTCTCTGCCATTGGCACTATTGACCTCTGTTTTTCGCACCATTTGTATCGCCGGATTCATTTTTCCGCGCTCGTGATGACGCTTGAGATCATTTCTCGCTCTCACGCCCAGATTTTCAGGCATTTTTCCCATGACCCCTTGTCATCTCGGTTTGCGTGCCACATTGGCCGTTGCCCCTTTTTGACAATGTTTATGTCACCGGATTCAGTTTTCCGCACTCATGATGATGCTTGAGACCTTTTCTCGCTATCATCAATCCCTTTTTGTTCGGTATAATTTTATCCCTTTTTCGGGCCGAGCAATCCCTTTTAACGAAAAAGGCACTTAGGGAGTTTCTGTTAAGCTCTTTTCTGACTCCTAAAACAATGAAAAGATTGCCGAGCAACCTTGCTTCCTTTCATGCTCGCTAAACGTATTTGAAAGAGCGTCTAACTAGTATAAGTTTACCCCTTTTTCGGACCTTGTAGACTAATTACGAAAAAGAAATACTCTAGTCACATCGGCTAGAAGAGTTCTCCATCTGCATCATTTTATGCTTTTTTGGGCCTTGGAGACTAACTTACGAAAAAGAACACCAAGGGAGTCCACTTACCGCTTTCAGACTCTCTAAACATGAAAGCAACCACGAGCAACCACCATCCTGGGCTCGTAAAACCAACAGGACAGTAATCATAACCACTGCAGAGTCTTCTTATCATTTTCAGACTCCTTAAAAATGAAAGCACCAATGAACACGAACAGTCCTGGGCTCACAAAATCCACAGGACAGTACGATTTCAGAGCACACTTTTATCCCTTCTTCGAGCTCATTAAAACTACGAAGAAGGACCCAATGGTGCTTCTCGGTACCACAGCAGATCACGTCTACTCATATAGCAGCTTCCCCATGTTGGTCACCTTTGTTCAGAGTATTCTGCAGTATGTCACCCTGAGAACCCCTCGACAGCACCCATCAGCTTGATTCCCCCCCAGAGTCAAATACATACCCTTCGGTCCTTAAAAGCTATGATCCCCACACCTACAAGTCAGTTCCCTACGCTGCCAGGTCAACCATGTCATCATGCTCTGAACAAAGGAAGTTTGAGTCTACCCACTATATGACCCCAGTTACTTCCCATCCCCACAAGCATATTAGTCCTACCATCAGTAATACCACACTTCAGTTCTACACCTCGTGATCCTATCAAGGAAACATCATTACCTTGTTAGTTGCTGGTCTCCCTCTGTTGACGACAACCAAATTTACTCCAGAGGATAGACCTAGAGGTCCCTGTGTCTTGGACTCATCACCATTTATGATGAGTGCCTACGAATCATTTCGAGAAGAGTCCTCAGTGCTTCTCCAAATGGTTGTTTCTCACATGCTCGACTTCAACACCTTGATCGCATCGTTGAGACTCGCATAGGGTATTGGTCCTTTCAGTTATCAGTCGAAGACCCCGGATACCACCTAACTCTTCCACATTCGAGAGTCTACTCATGGAAACAACCAGTTACATTTTGTCTATAGATATCCGGGTTGCGCATGGCGACAATATTCAGAAGTACCTCAGTTTCTGTACTCCCTCGAGTATCCAATTACATATACTTCCCAGAGATGGCTTACAGTCATTGCGTCCGTACAGATGTTGGACACCTTCAGTTTCAGCAGTTCATCAACCCTTCTGAGACCTTATTCAGAACGGTTGTTGCTTTATTCCAGTGTATCGGTTATTGAGATCAGTCATGTTATGATCATGAGTACATCCCAAAATGATGTCCCCTCTGGACCATCATGATGTACCAGCAGATTTTTTATGTATTTTTTCAGGTACCCCTTCTTGGGACTAATTGTTATGTCTTGATACGAGCATGGGTATGCCCGCCTCGTCCATTATCAAGATTATTCCTCATTCATATTGAGGCCTTGTAATATTGTTTATTTTTTGCAGCTTCCAAGGGCCGTGGATCCAGTCTCCAATCGGTCTCTTCTCCTCCCCAAAACCCTAGAAAACAAAAAAGACAAAAGAACTATGATGTCTATCGGCCATACGATGAGCTCCTGCCCTCACACATCAGGGGGCAATCTGTTAACACCTGAAAAGTGCTCACTAGCTCATTCCCTTATTCACATGACCCATTTGTCCACTTTTCCACCATTTGAGCCTCTAAAGCCACCAAAAGGTCACCAAAAGACCTTAATACACCCCTTTTCTCACTCAAAATGATTATTTTTCCTAAAAAAACATAAAAAACCCTAAAAAAGGGTCCAAAATTCCCAAAAATATTAAAAAGGGAATAAATATATTCAAAATATTCAAAAAAGGAAAAAGGAGGGAAAAGGTACCTAAACCATGTTGGTCAATACCATTGGTTTCCACAAAACCATAATGGTATTCCCCACCACCAAAAACTATAAAAAGGTGGTAGGGGCTCCTCATTTCACGTCCATCCATCTTCCTATCCTCATGCTGCCAAAATCTCCCTTGAGTTTTTGGCCATTGTAGCTACCTTGGAGAAGGGACCCTTTGGAGTTTGGAGCTTCTCAACTATCTTCATCACTTGGAGGTATTATTATTGCAAGCACTTGCTTGCCCCCATTTTCAATACAAAGTTATTTTTTCTATTTCTTGTTCTTGTTTTTTAATTCAAAAGTTTATTATGATATACACATGCTAGTTTAGTTTAGATTTAGATTTAGTTTATTGTTTTTGCTTAATATTGAAACTGCTGCTACTAGTTAGCAGGTGCCCATAGCACTAAGCTTGGTTGCAAAACCAAACCAACAACTACCAACGAGTTTCATGAACTTGCAGGTTCATCTTCCAATTCACCTAGTTGATGATGTTGAATTAGTCGGGGTGGTCTCATGTCATTGGATGTTCTTCTTAGAGAGGCACATGAAAAAATTAAAGGAATTTGTTTGACAAAGTGCAAAACTAGAGGGGTCTATGGCAAAGGGATACATAATAAATGAGCCGTTCTATTATGCCAGTGAGTACATCAAGCAAATCAACCACACCAGGCGCAGTGATTTGGGATGATGCATGCTAAAGGGGAACTACTCCAAATGAACGGAAAAAGGTGCATGATCAAGAGTAAGCCACTTATCTTTTGTCATAGTTCTACATAGTAACTATTCACAATGAACTTCATAATCAATATTTGATTTCATACGTACTATATGTCGATTTGATTTCATGAATACAACAATGAATTTAGAAATTGATGCCATCAATAAATTCATTCTTTACAACGCAGAGGCAACACAGCCATGGGTCGTATTGTATGAAGAGAAGAGGAGGAAATGGGACATTGAAAGGAAAGAATTCAGATGGTTGAGTGGTAGAAGCACACCTTATCTTGATCATTTAAAATAAAATATGCCAGTGATCTGTCCCAACAGTTGGGTTGTTGACCAAGTTAGAGAGAAATACGGTGCATTTGGTCATTACCCTCCTGCTGAAGAGGATGCACTAAACATAGGGATAGGGTGCAACAACTCGATAATAGTCTATTTTTGTACTTTTTAACTTTACAATGCACATTTGAATTATAACATCTATATTTTATATATTAATGGTCAGGTTATTAGACATATGACACCGTCATTTGTTCACTTTTTTACAGCTGCATTTGTTTCCATCTATGTGGGCATACATGCATCAATTTCGTACCGAGGATGTCGATGATGGACGTGCCACACAAGACTGTGGAGTGGAATTCAAGTTTGACCAATCTAGTCATGCTATCCACCGCGATCAAAACCTAATAGGGGGAAGTTGGGTTACGCCAGAAAGATACAAAAGATCATTCAAGTGGACTTCTCATATTTCCAATATGTTATTTTTAGTTGCAAGTGGTGGGACACCTTCAACCAGAATGATGTAAAGGAAGATCGTGATATTGGGATGATATGTATCAACTCTAGAAAGATCTGGGATGACAGTAAGGAGCCTCATGTTTTCCCAAAACACTGCAACCAATTTTTTTTTTTACCTCAGATGTGTTGGATAGGGATCGGTGGTTCGAATTAAGCCACGACCCTACATCAAAATATATTTTTGAGAACAACAATGCTATCATGCCAAGCGAGGAAGATAATCAGGGTGATGGCAACGAAGAGTGATATGTACATGTTTTATTTCATCATTTACAGTCTTGATGTATCATTTTATTATTGATATCTTTAATTATCTAATTATATTGTTTATTTTTCTTCTTATGACGGTTAATTACCAGATGTTTTTAAACAATTTTAGTTGGTTAACAATAAATTCACTGCGAAATGTGTTTTCCTATCGAGTAATTTGTGATTGTATGGAATGATTGATTGAAAACAAATTTTATTTTATTTGAAGGTATTTATATGTCATTGCTTATTTAATATAAAATACTAGAATTATTGTGGCACCACTATTATGGCGGAGTGTCATTCTAGTGATAAATTAATAGAGTCCTCATATAATTTTGACAACAAACTTTAGCCATAATGACATCACTATTTTATTGAACTAATCATATACTTCTTAAATCCTCATATAAAGTTTAAACGTAATTGTTAATGACCAAGTGCACTTTAATTGTAATATTTGCATTAAGCAAGTGTACCCTATTTATAACATCTTTTTTGAAATCTATGTTAATAAAATCGAGAAATGTTTAAAAGATGATGGCTACATTGGAATTAACATGGCTAGACTTATTGTCATCCTTCATAGATTACATTGTTATTTTTATATTTAAACTTTTAAATCTCTTCATGAATAAGAGGCTTAACCATCTCAATCATCTTACAAGCTTTATAAACTTAACATAAGATGGATAAAATCAAAATTATGATAATTAAAACTAACACAAAAAAATATCATCTTATTTTCTATGGTGGTAACACCCTACATAGGCATCGATTTAAATTGTCATTTAAAATAAAAGGACAATAGTGAAATCATTAATAAAAGGAACATGGTTACTACAAATATTTTATAAATCATAAATTTAATTATCAAAGCTATTTTTCCAATTTTATGTGCATAAAGAGAAAAATTAATGCATTCAAAATTAGAACAAATGGGACTCATAACCTCCATAATGAAACTACTCAATAATCTAACCAAGAACATTAGATTGAGATGATTGATTTTGTAAAATTTGTGATAAATAGGAAGTGAAGAAAGAACATAATTTTATTTTCACATGGCCCATATTTAATAATGTAATAAAAAACTTTACTTAGATTTATATATTAGTTTTTATTTTTCCTTACCAAAATCACTATGAACTTGGTATTTCCATATCTTATTGCCCTATGCATCTTGTTATTGCAAAAGTGTAATTGTAAGAGTATTGTATCACTGTACATTTGTAATTGAAACTGGAATTTGTAAATTTGCAAGTTTATATTTTGTAATTGTAATTTTGCAATTTTGCATTGTAAATTATTTTGCAATTTTGCGTTGTAAATTATTTTGTAATTTGTAAACGTAAATGCAAATTTGTAATTGTAATTTGCAAGTTTTGATTGTTACTGTAATTGCATAATTGCAATTTGTGATGGTAAATTTGTAGTTGTAATTGTCCAATTTGTATTTTGTAAATCTAATTAGTAATAATTTTAATTGTAATTTGTAGTTGTGAAATTTTAATAATGATTGTAAAGTGTAATTATACCTGAGATTGTAACTTGCAATTATAACTAAGATTGTGCGCAATTTCTAATTATAATTATAGCTAATATAAAATACATCGACATAAATACATAAATAAATAAATAAAATTGCAGCGCACACATGAATGATACTCATCGACATAAACAAAATACATCATACACACGGAGATAAATATCATAAAATAATTTGACATTCCATTGAGTTCATAAAAAAATAAGTCTATTTATACATAACAATAAATAATAGTGCAATGCGATCATCAAATCAATGGCCACCACCACAACACCTAGCATCATGTAACATACCATCATCACCATCATCATCATCATGACCACCTAACAAACATAAACATCATCTAACATAACCATCACACACGTATGAAAAACATCATCTAACATACACATCTATCATAACCTATCAAACATAAGCACCATCTTACATACACATAAAAAAATAGCTAACATAATCTAACATACACATCAAGCATCACCTAACGTACACATGTACACATTACCTACCATCACCTAACATATACATTTAACAGATTTAAACATAATTAACACACAAATCTAATAATAACATCTTACAAAACACAAGCTACATTATCTAACATATTAACCATCACACACATCTAATAAACACCATCTAATAAACACTATCTAACATACACATATATCAAGCACACCTAGCAAACATATCCAACATGACTTGACATACACATCACCATCAACATATAAATAAACATCAACATCAACATCAATATCGACTATGTGAAATGCAGTATATATATATATATATATATATAGATATATATATATATGAACAATAATATCAAACTCGTGATATATCCCAAATATACATCTCGATTCCAATAAATGCTATGAGATAACTAGTCCACCTCCGAAACCAGAGGCATCACTACCTCTGCCAACAGAGCCAGAGGCATCGACACCTCCACCAACAAAGCTAGAGGCATCAATACCTCTGCCAAGAAAAAAAGAAGACTGGAGAGCAACATATATCTCCATGAAGATGAATCTCACCCACTGCAACCATCCTATCTAGAGCTAAGTTGAGTGCAGTAGGAGATGGTGCATGGTCGGGTCGAAGAGGAGGATAGGCTAGTCGATCGACCTGTGGATGAATAAGAGATGTTGGTGGGTCGGTTGGGTGGAAGAGTAAATAGTGGACGACCGTCATGATGAGGAATAGGAGGAGGTGGTGGATGAGATGTCGAAGCTCCATCCTCATGGTGAGGAGGAGGAGGAGGAGGTGGTGAGGAGGAGGATCTCCACCCTCATCAAATGTGGAATCGTCCTCCGACCTCCAAGTATCTAGAAGGATGGATGCACTGGCGATATATTGCATCAAAAAACTCATATCACGAGGAACCATCCTCCATAAATCTACCATATTAGGGTCTCGCATGATCTCCTGTGCCCATATAGGTTGGACTCCTTGTCGAGCCAACAATGCGGACAACATGTTTGTCACATCCTGTTGAAACCTATCGTCTGGTTTGCGTCGTAGGCCGAGTATAGGAAATGAAAGAAACTTGAGCTCCTGCATATCCACATTAGCCTGAATGGGTGGAAGCCCCTCCCCACTGTACGTGCCAATGTATGCAACATATATAGTACACAACAATAATTAGACAATTTCATCAATCAATTTAATAAAACAATTTAAAGAAAATGTTAGAATGAATTTCATTTGCATTAAGTAAGGCAATAAAATGCAATTAGATTAATTTAAACATAATGCTAATATTACCTATGTCATCCGGTGGCTCAACCTGGGTGAAAAATATGTCGTGACATGCTCTCCAGTCCAATCCCACATACGAATATGGGAGAGGATCCAATGTATGGTCCTCCTCGCTAGCTATCATCTCCAACACCTTTGATGTAATCCTCGCTGGGAACTCTGGTTTTCCCCTCTTGGGCAACATCTGTACCCATATGTGCATCCGCACCTCCATCATCTTCCTAGGAAGGTGAAGGTCAAATGATGGCCTCGTGGCTAGAAACCGATCAAACAATAAACAAAAAATCTCTAAACCAAAAGGGAAGTTGACCCTCACCTTAATATGTGCATGGCATCGATCCAGAACAAAACAAAACTGTCACAAAAAAATGGCAGACCACCAAATGCATCTAGATCTTTCCATTAAATAATCAACATAATACAATAGAGGGAAACTAATGTGTTTCCCATTAGCGGTGGAGTGTGCCGCCATCGTAAGCAAAAGAGAGAGGCACCTAACCTCCTTTGCACCGAAAGTAGCAATACACAGTTGTCCTCTGGAAACCTGGAAATCAGTAGGGTCAGTGAACTCGACACTGATATGTTTATGAGAGTAAGCAAGATGACTCTCTGTTGTGATACCAATTGGCACATTAGGGAACCAGGGAAAATGCTCCCCTCTCTTGGATAGCCCATTGATGAAGTAAATGTTCTCCTTTGTGGGATGAAACCACAGATCGGGACCAATATGAAAGGCCTATCTATGTTGATCCCAACTATGGATCAACTACCTCAAGAGATATGAGTTCCCCATGTGCCTTCTAATAGAAATTCAGAAAATCCTCAAGAGGTCTCATGTCTGATTGGTAATGGGCCGAGGGTACAAGTCTCTCTCCCTCTCTCTCAACTCCCACTCTCATACAACATTGTACATGTCCATTCTTGTCTGTTGTTGCTGCTCCCTCAGCTAACATCTTTAATTCACATATAAATTTCATCAGTCTCATACATAGACACATAAATGTATATATAAAACATAAAAAAATTAATTAAATGATCATTTTATTTATTAATATGAAGAAAATCATAGTGGTGCGCCCAAAACATAGTCAAGCACTGCTTGTGATGCTTTTGTAATTGGAGTATGTCGTTGATAGTGCACTACTAGATAATTAATGCACTGAAGACACAAAACATTTATTTTTTTCAATGATTAAAAAATATATAATTCTAACCATGGTGTGTCCCTATGCATGGTGAGTCGGTGCGTGGTATACACATATCTGCCTTGCCCATAATGCACATGATAGTTATTATTGCACCACGATCAGTGGGGCCATGAGTAAAAATGAGAAGGTGTATGGTGATACAATATTTTTATAAAAGCCGAGCCGGTGCGTTTTACAAGTTGGAACGCACCGCTAACGGTGCGACCATATTACTCATACGCATCAGATTATGTCGTAAAATAAATTTTCATTAAAAAATGAAATTCAAAATCGGTGCACATGGAAAAACGTGAAGCACTGCTAGTAGTGCATTTGAATCTACATAGCACCGCTATCGGTGCACTATTATATAGTTAACGCATCGAATACTTTACAATTATTTCTAAAAATAAATAAACATGGTTGAATAATGTAAACATGATTTTGGTCTGTGGTTAGACAAGTGCGTCTATAATCCTATCATGAATCAGTGCTTGTTTTCCTATCAACACCGATGCACCTATAAACGTCATGCATCGGAAGATGGTGGAATAATTAAACACAGTTTTGCTTTGTGGCTAGATTAGTGCGTCTACGATCACATCATGCATCGGTGATTGTGGTTCCTATCAACACCGGTGCACCGATAAAATTGATGCACTGGTACACAGTTAAATAATTAAACACGATTGTGGTTTATGGTTATCCTGGTATGTCTAAAATCCTACCATGCACAGCTACATGTTGTACCTGTCGGCATTGGTGCAATGTTAAAATTCAAACACTGGGAAGGTTGTTGTTATTTTTAGTTTCGTTTGTGCAGTGTGTTACTCAAAACATAGCACACCACAGTAATAGTGCATTATGGTTGACAAGGTTTGCCAGCCCTGCAACCAGTGCACCATGTAGATTTTCAGGGTGCATCGTTGGCGCGGTGCAAGCTGAACAAAATGAATGCACCACACATATTTTTTTTAAACTAACTAAATTTAAGGTGAACTTTAAAATTTAATCTGCTAAAACTTTAAATTAGAAGGTAACAAAGACATTGCCTAGACATTTGTCATCGGGGAGACATGGCTTCCATGTGGACCACAAATCCAAGTTTTCCCAATGTTTGGAAAAATTCTAAATCCATATAGTGAGAAACCCATGGGAGAATATCAAGCAGGGACAACACCGATGGCAGGGTGCTTCATGGAGGCAACAATTGCACTGGTGCTTAAGAGATATAGAGCACTGACAGATGATAAAAATTATTTTACCGACCGGTGATTTGTTTTTATTTACCCGGTTATGATGCACCCGATATTGAGACGCATTGATGCATACAGAAGTTGTAAACACACCGGTATTCAATATAAAACATAAAAAAATTCGACCCATAATTTTTAAATTTAACCCTATTTTGATGCTCTCCACTATACAATGCACCGATGCAGTTGAGTTACCTAAATGCACCTTGAGTGAATATTAAATTATTTTAAAAAAATTGTCAGTTTTTTTTTTTAATTTTAACTTAATTTGGTGCTTTAAAGTATTAGACGCACTAGTGTGGTGTATAGATATAAACACACCGTTAAAGAATAAAAAAAAAATCCGCTTGACAATTGTTTTAATTTCACCCTTCTTCGACACCCTTTAGTTAAGAACACACCAATGCATTGT
This sequence comes from Larix kaempferi, assembly GCA_027924585.1. Taxonomy (NCBI): domain Eukaryota; kingdom Viridiplantae; phylum Streptophyta; class Pinopsida; order Pinales; family Pinaceae; genus Larix; species Larix kaempferi. The sequence continues at coordinate 4,848,733 of BSBM01000519.1, forward strand.
AAACAATAGAACGCACCATTAAGGGATTTATTAATCTAATTTTATTTTTTGTCGGTGCTCTAATATAAGCAACGCACCGATGCGTTCGGTATATAGAACGCACTGTATTTGATGTTATTTTTGTTTACTTTTAAACATATATAGATTTCTATGGAAATTTTTTTTGAGCTAATAATAGTGCGTTAAATTTTTGTACGCACCGATGCGTACATATGTATCGAATGCACCAATATCTATTTTGGGGTTAGATATAAAATAATTTTCCTCTGCATTGAACTTGGATTTTCGGCACCGATGCGTTGTTTTTCTAGGTGCATCTGTGCGTATATAATGAAGGTGCACATGTGCATTTAAAATGTATAAAAGCATAGTACAAAAACATCCATTTAAACCTCCACCCACTTGCCTCCACTAGAGACCTCCGCTATAAATAGATATTTGTCTCTTTTTATAGGAGCTTCCACAAAAACCAATGCTAGAAAGTGTTTTCGTTGTATTGTTGTCATGATTGAATCACAACCCAACTAGAACACTTTACTACAATCATGTAACGCCAATATGAGTGCCTCATGTAATATTCTCTTCAGCAACACAAAGTTTCATTATGATGATTCACTCCATTGAAATCCTTGTGATTTCATGTTATCAGAGAGCATATCCCACTCAGTCCTCCAATGAACTTCCTATAAAAATTAGCAACACCATGATCCATTGCATGCATGGGTTAATATAGTATATCCTTCACCTTTCCTTGATCCATGTGCAACCCATTCTTAGACACTTGAAGAATATGGTACATCGACTCCTCCTTGAATATTTTACATTTATTCAGGTTAATGTGTAGTTGGTGTTGGAGTAGTGTTGGAATAACCGCCACAACTCTGGGAATATAATGTGGACTAACCGCCACACTGGTATCATAGGACTATGTGATTGGATTGGAAAGTTTGCAAACATATGTAGGTTTTGGTGTGATGACAAACCTTACATGGTATCAGAGCTTCGGTTCCAGGTTCAATTCCCCCAAGTTACGCCGAGGGGGGTGTTGGATTAGTGTTGGAATAATCGCTATACATCTGGGAATACAATGTGGACTAACCACCATAATGGGATCATGGGACTAGGTGCTTGGTTTGGAAAGTTTACCAACATTTGCAGGTTTTGGTGTAACAACAAACCTTACATGGTATCAAAGCTCAAGTTCTAGGTTCGATTCCCCCAAGTTATATCGGAGAGGGGGTGTTGGAGTAGTGTTGGAATAACCACCGCACATCTAGGAATATAATGTGGACTAACCAATACACTAGGATCATGGGACTATGTGCTTGGTTTGGAAATTTTACCAACATCTGCAGGTTTTTGTGTAATGACGAACCTTACAGTTGGTCCTTCTTCAGTGCTTCAAACACCAACTTCAAATGTGTATGTACTCCATTATGCTCCTTTTAAAAATCAAAATAAAATTCAAGTAAACAACCACAAATTGACTAATGTATTATTGTGATACCTTTGTCACTAGTTGTACAAATGTATTCTACACATTGGTCAATCCAAAAGACATAACCAACCACTGTATAGTTTTTCCTTGGTCTTGAAGGTAATCTTCCATTCATTATTCCCTTCTCAAAGTCTAAATCTAGTGATATACACTCTCCAAAACTATTTGTGTAAAGTATTTGTTACTACTAAAACTATCCATCAATTCATCCATCTTTGAGAATGGGAAAATGTATCTAATTTTGGTCTTCCTTTTCGTTTGGAACCTATATGCATTCTCCATTATCCATCATCCTTTGGTATGACCAATGTTAATACTACTCGTGGGCTCCTGCTCCCCCCATCAACCTCTTCAACAACAACTCAACAACCAATTGATTCAATATTTTGCTTCCCATTGGACTCATCCTATGGACTACTAGACTAAGTAAATTCTCCTTGGTCTTTAATGCAATCTTCCATTATTTCCCTTCTCTAATATGAATCTAGAAAAAAAATCTATCTTTGTAAAGAATTTGCTACTACTCAAACTATCCATCAAATCATCCATCCTCGATAATGGGAACATATGTATGATTGTGATCTTAATTTGTGCTATGTAATCGATACGCATCCTCCATGATCCATTCTCCTTTGGTATGATTATTTTAAGTATTTCTCAAGGGTTCCTACTCCCTTCATCAACCCCTTCAATGCTAGCTCATCAACCTATCATTGTAATCCCTCCATAGACTTTAGCAATCTAATTGCTACGTGGAGGGGGTCCCTTGTCCCACAAACAAGGGGGTCTCATACACCAAATTGGTGTCTAGTTTGGCTATGAACTTAAAAATAGATTATTATTATTATTATTATATTCTTATTATTATTATTTAATAATGTGCTTCCCATTAGACTCATCCTATGGAATAATTTAATCATTAATATCATGCCTAGAATCAAGTCAATAATGTGTGTCATATTCCTCTTTGGTGGTTATCCTTATGGCAGTTTTGCATGTACTATATCATTGTGTTCATCCAACAATGTTTTGGCTTCATCATGAATCTCCTTGTCATCATGATATGTTATTTTCCTTGTCACAATTTCATAACATTCTTTCATTTATTTCATAATATAGGAATATTAACCCGTTGTCCATCGATTATGCATGTTGACTTGATCTTAAGCCTTAAATCACCCTCCGCGAACAAACCTTGTGGATAAATCCCTAGGTTTTGGGGGCCTTGGATTCTCACCAATGTCTACATTACTCAAACTGAAATTCTTGCTTTTGCTTTGTTCACTCCTACTTGCATTAATATGTCCCTCTGAGGTGGAACACTCCCCCACCAGTGTATTTTTACATCCCACAACTTCAAAATATTGCTTAGCCCCAATCATCTTCGACACAAGAGTTCTTAATTAGTGAGCTATTACACAATATTTCAAGGCAGGTTGCTTCTAGGTAAACCTCCCTGTCATATTTGCACTCAAACCTACTTCATTGATGGGTGGTCATTTAGGGTTCTTAGTTAGTGATGTAGGCTTCTTTCATTGCATTCAAAAATGTATTAATCAATAACAACACTTCTCTAGGTTATTCCTCCTTTATAACTAGAATTTTATTCCATCCTTGGTGATAGTCTAGGTGTTCTTCCTTCCATCTTGCATTGCATTCTAGTCATACTTCCACGACCTTCCTAAAAACAAGTGGAAAGTGTCCACGAATATAACATCACATATGATTTCATCCTAACATTACCCTATGTGGAATACCATCCTACATTGATTTTTCACAGGGACTTCATAGCCACGATGAAACCAAAACAACTAATACAATTTTGGAAGCTTTTATAGCACCAAACTTCACTTTTCTACCATCCCACCCATGATAACGTTATCTATTCTAACACTATCAATGATTACCTTACAAAACCTATGTATGCTCTAGCTCCATGGTCATTCACACAGCTTGTATATGTCTACTCCACAACCGTAGCCATGAATCTACCACCAACAATTTCCTCTTCCTCATTCTTTGGAATTTATCTCACCTCTACCTTATTGTCCGCATGTTGCATTATTTTATTTTTACCTTTCAATCCTCTTGTTACGTGAATTTTCCACCCTCTGTGTGGAATTACAACCTCCGTTTCCCATGCATTGTATTCCATGACCAAAACTCTTTTGATTGGTGTTGCATGCTAACTTCTCCTCAACCTTTAGTGCCAGCTAATATGATTATTGTATTAACTGTATCTTATGAAGACTAACCTCATGCTAACTTGAAAATTCCAACCCATTAAAATACCTCAATACTTATTGAACTTGACCTTACTTATTTCCAACTCGAATTGATATCTTATAAAACTCCTTTGTGTTCTCATGCACATGATGATTCTTCTATCACATATTTGTCATTTCTCTAAACAATGTTTGTTTGTAGTCCATGGATAAAAATTGTGCATGCAAAATTTCAACCATCTTGCTTCAACTTCTACTCTCATCTTTACCCTTTCAAACTCGCTTGCATTGCACAAAATCCCACCAAATAGGAGTGTGACCCTTCAACTCTGTACTTGCAAACTTCATCCTCTAAGGGCCTTCCATCCTTTCAACATTAAAGCATCTCTCCATCCTATCAAGTCAATGAATCAATTATCCTACTGTGAAGCATCCTCAATAGAAAGAACCTTATAATTATGTTTCCCTCTTGTTCTTCAAAATCCTAATAAGTTTCCTTGCGATGTATTCATTTTCAACTTCCTCATCTTCCTCTTCTTTTGGTTCAAATTTGTTAACTTCTTGACTTCTCTCCAACTCTTTAATTATTCTTTGTAGTGTTTATAAATTTTTATTCGCAGTTGTTCTTTTGCCTCTCCTTGCCATTTATTCCCATACACAACTTCTTCTCACCTTCTCTAAGCACTTCATCTTAATCAATTATCATATTCCAAATATTCAACCTTCATCTAATATAAAAAGACGGGGAATTGCATGTTTATTGCACCAACCTATTTCATGCAACACCCCGCAATGTTAGAACAAAAAACACTCTAATACAAATCTTAAATGAATTCTAAACAATGTTAAATAATAACATGACCATACTCATGCATCAAGGAGCAATGGTTACTGATATTCTAATTAATAATCAAAATGAACAAGCACATATTACAATACCACTACATGTTCTTGTTGCTCTCCTACTTGGCACTTAGCCAACTCTAACAAACAAGTCTAAACTATTGACTGTTATACTAGACTAGCCATAATGCAAGTGTGCATATTGCATAGTTGTCTAACCAATTCTAATGGATGCCATCCTCTGTATTCTCCTCAACCCAACTATTTATCTCCATCTCTAACTCTTTTCCTACTTGTTTGTTTCTCCACCTTCCCCTACTTAGATTTGTGCCTATTTGACTTCCTTTAGTTGTAACCTTTCAAATTACTCTAGTGCTATGTCGCACTCACCTTGTGCACTGGTCCTCGTCACAATCCCAATAGAATAACCATACATCACATGGTTTTATTTTTACAATCATACACTTTTCACCTATATCTATGCCTAAAGTATGTGCTTCACCATACATTTGTGTTTTGCTTCTTCACATGTGCTTCTATATGTTGTGCTTAACTCCATCATGCTTTCTTGTTTCAAGATCCTTTACCATGTGCTCATGCTTAATGTTAACATGGATGTACCTACATCAATCATGATCACCAACAAGGATAGAACTCAAGACATCGTGTTTGTGTTTCAATCCCAAAGTTTGGTGAAGATTTTCCTTTTACCAAAAATAATATTTATTTATTGATTAGCATCATTAGATGTTATTACAACATTATTGTTAACAAAAATAATGGCTAGCACAAGAGTGCCATTTATCATTGCTTAGGATGGAACTTAAGACATAGAATTCACATTTCAGCCCACAACTTTGCCAAATATCACTATATGTTATTGCAACACTATAGACAACCTAGTTAATGATTATCACAAAAGTGTCACTATCATTAACGAGAATAGAGCTTGAAATCGCTTCCAAATTTTTTGCTTTGTTGTTGGACGATAAGTTCATCCCCTCTTCGACTTAAAACTAAAATTAAAAACATTATGTTGTCGACAATATTAAATAGAAGCTCAGGGGGTTAGCTCAATTGCTTGTTACCAATGTTATTAGAAATTTGGCTAGTTTTGTTGCAACATGTGCTTGGTTCAAATCACCGTAGGTGCATGGGGTGGCAGGTGTGGGAGGGGTGGGAGGGGTTGTTTGCGACCCTGAAGGAAATAAGTTATTTCAATTCGCATGGGGATTAGGAAGGAGAACCAACAATCAAGTTGAATGGGTGACCCTCCTTCAAGGGGTTGAAGTTATGATCTCACTCCATATAGATCACTTCTCCGTCCTTGGAGACTCCAAGATTGTTATTCAAAAAATGATAAGTATTCAAAGAGGCCATGAAAAGACCATGAGAAGAATACAAAAACGAATAGTCTCCATCATCGGTGACATCTCTCGGGCCCAGTTCTTTCACACTCCCAGGAATAATAACGTGGAGGCAGATATCATGGCTAATTAAGGGGATAATCTTATTGAAGGGACACTTGTTCTAAACCAAAGCCCTCCTATCTCTAAATGGTATCCATGCTTCTAATCCAAGGTCCTCCCCTCTACCTCCCCATGGGGACGCGCAAGCATAGCTCCCCCTCCAATTCTCGGACAAGTGGATTACACCATAGCCTAAGCATTAAAGTTCGGCCTTGGGATTCTCCACGCATTTATGAAGCTCCGTGCGAAGGTAATATGGAAGCATGCAGTTTAATGACGAAGTTTCGAGGTTCTTGCTCGCACAAAACTATATAGTGGGATGGTACTGCTCTTCATTTGGTGGTATCAGGCATTGAAGCTCTCACTTGTTTTGAAGGAATTCTCTTGGCTAGTCTGCACTCTACCTCCTGGTTTGTCTCTTCTCTCAGAAGGATGAATACGAAGAACATGTTGAAGGAGCTCAGGGAAATAAAAGGTGTCCATCAGGACATTAAAAAGAATGCCCGTAACGCTTTTGAAGTTTCTAAGGCCGCTCTGGATGAGAGAAGACTCATAGGCCATGATATTTTTCGGATGGAAGAACACATTGAAGACGTCGAATCCAACTCCAAGGTGCATGTGGGCGAGCTTGAGGAGTTGCAAAAGGATGTTAAAGGCATACGAGAGTTTCAACAGACCAACTTCGAAGGTCTGAAAAGGCTTATGTTCTCATTAAAGGGGAAAGTCTTTGGCACTTTGCAACTTGGCAATAATAGGATTGAGGCTCGCCTGGATCAGCTGGAAGCATCCCTGAGCGACTTGAAGGATGAATTCGAGAATCAAACTGGAACTGCCGACCTAGGAAATCAACATGAAGACAACTCTTTGATGGAAGACGACTCACAGACTCATGAAGGAATTCCACCCGCCTAATTTCAGGAATGTTGAAGTGTTCCATATTTTTTTACTTGTTAAATGTTTTTTGGTGCCTTTTTATGTAATCAGTATGCCAGGATATATTCGAAAAAAAATAGTAGATATGAACAATTAGGAAGAATAACTCTTAGGGATGAAAAGCTGGAATTTTTCATTTCTGAACAACTCTTTAACTGTGCTATGGTTTACCCTTCAAGGAAGGGATTTTGTATCTTATCCTCTATTTAATATAGTCTTTTTTGCGTCCCTGTTAAAAAAAAAAATCACCGTAGGTGCGGTGCATTGAGGTAATAAAGGGGGATAACTAATGTAATGTGGTCATAGTCATGAAATAATCCCCAATTGGTAGTTTATGGGTCTAAAATGAAGAGTTTGATAAACCTATGTAAGAAAAGGAACACCGACATAATCTAAAACACAAGAAATAGCAATGGAATACACACAAAATACACGAAGATTTACCATGGGAACCTTTAACTAGGAAAAGTAGCCCAATTGAGAGTCTATCCTCTCTCTATCTCATTGTATTATATTAGCGATTTACAATGAAATATTAATGCATCCAAAACCCTAAAAAGTTAATGTAGATTAGATTACTACCCTAATTCCTTATCTAGAATTAGTTTACAATGGGCCAAAACAATACATAATGGACCATATTTTTTTTTCTCTCGGGGTGATTCACTCCAAAATCCATGAATTGGGAGGCCACTAGCCCCCCATGCCCCTCTAGTAAGGTGGGGGGGATTTGGGGGAAGCCCTAGAAACCCGACCAGGATGTGACTACGTCTACTTATAAATAATACAACACATATCCAACACATATCCAACATTCTCCCACTTGTTGAATACTTTGCAGAAAATGGGGCACAAGAGGAAGGGATTCATATAGTCAACTACTAGGGGAAACAATGCCCATTAATTCTCTACACCAAGAGAAATTTTTAGTACTGACAAAATTTATTAATGAATCTACAAAATACAAAATCCTTCAAGGTATCAACCTTCTCCAACAACACTTTATTGTTTTTAACCATGTGATCTCTAACAAAATGATATTGCACATCAATATGCTTTGTCTTGGAATGATAACCATGATTCTTTGCTAGAAAAAATGAACTTGAGCTATCATGACCTATCTTCATTGCTTTCTAAACAAAACCAATACCCGAACACAATCTTTGAAACCATACAACTTCCTTACTTCCATGAGTGGCTGCCATGTACTCAACTTCTGTAGTTGACAATGCAAATACAACATGCCTCTTACTTATCCAACTGGTTGTTCCACCAAATAAGTTAAAAACACAACCACTTGTATATCTTTTGCAATCAATATATCCATCCCAATATACATCAACAAAGCCTCGTATATCTATCTCCCTTTGAGGTCCAATTCTTCCTTGGTAGTAGATTCCATAATATGAAGTGCCATGCAAATATTTGAAGACCCTCTTTACAAATATCCAATGTTACTGCCCTAGTTTGTACATATTCCTTCCCAAAACTCCCATTGCATGGGATATGTAAGGTCTAATATAGACAATAGCATACATCAAACTTCCATCAACACTAGCATAGGGAACACGAGACATGTATTCTACCTATTCTTTAATATTGGGACACTAATATGCATATTACTTTGCACCTAGATGAATAGGAACCTTTACCTCTTTACAATCCTACATATTAAATCTCCTCAATATTGTCTCAATGTATTTCCTTTAATTCAACTAGAGTTTCATGTTTGTTCATTCTCATTTATTTCCATGCCCAAAATAAATTTTATAGCACCAAGCATATCAAAGTTAGAATACAACTAAACTTTGACACCCTTGATGACTTCCTTGTTGTTTTCAATCAACAAAATATCATCAACATACAAAACCACATAAATAATGTACTCACTGACTTGCTTGGAATACATAGTGATCAACTTTGCTTCTTGAGAAATTAAGTCCCAATATATAAGTATCAATTTTTTTATACCACATTATTGGTGTTTGTTTTAATCCATATAGGGACTTCTTTAGCTTGCAAACTAACTCATTATTTCCCTTCACTACAAAACCTTCTAGTTGTTTCATGTAGATTTATTCTCGAGATCACCATTTATGAATGTTGTCTTTACATTCATCTTCTCTACTTCAGGATAAAAACATCAATAGAAAAAATAAATGTAATAGAATTTAATTTAGCAATACGAGAAAAACTCTCACCAAAATCAATTCCCTCCACCTAGTAATATCCCTATGCTACCAAGTGAGGTTTGTACTTCTCTACCTTGCCTTCTGCATTCAAGTTCTTCTTAAACACCCATTTGCTACCAATAGATTTTCTTCCATCCAGTAACTCAAATAGATCCCAAGTCTCGTTTTTATCCGAGGCATCCATTTTTTCAACCATGGCCTTCTTCCAAAGTTTACTATCCTATGAATCCATTGCCTCACTAATAGTTCTAGGATCACAATCAATAATAGATAGAATAAAACTAGAACGAAAATTAGGTGGAGTATACCTTTTTGTTTTCCTTCTTTCCTGAACTGATCTCCATAAGACTAGAGTGCGAGGTTCTTCATCTTCTAGTTCATCTTCTTATGTTGAGTTAGATTTTGCACCCTCCAACTCAAACTCTATTGTCTTTGGTTCTCATTCCTTTGTTTGGAATTCCTATTTGGTAATAAATTTTACCTCTCTAAATACAGCATCTTGACTGTAAACAATCTTCTTAGTTACTGGGTTCCAAGGTTGATAACCTTTTATACCATCTTTATAACTAATAAAGATAATTCTTTCAACTTAATTATCTAGATTACTTGTGTTTTCCTTTGGAAAATGCACATATGCATCACAACAAAAACTTTGAGATGTTTAAAAGAGAGTTTTTTACTACTCCATGCCTCATGTAGAGTTTTATCAACTAGTGTTGATGTAGGTGATTGATTTACCAACTAACCTGTAATATCCACTACCTTTGCCCAAAATTCTTATGATAACCCTGCACCACCGAGCATATTTCAAGTCTTTTACATCAATGTCTCATTCATTATTTATGTAACTCCATTATGTTGAGGTGTGTATGGGGTAGTCTTTTGCCTTGCTATTCCACACTTTACATAGTTCCTCAAACTTATTTCCACATAACTATCCACCATTATATGTCCTCAACACCTATATTTTCTTCTCTATCTTGTTTTCTACAAGAGCTTCAATCTCTTTAAATTTCCTGAAAACCTCATATTTCTTATGGAGGAACTAAACCCATGTGTTCCTTGAGAAATCATCAATGAATGAAACATAATACACAAATTTGCATAGTGATGGAATATGAATAGGTCCAAACACATCACTCTGTATTAACTCCAAGATTCATTTTTCTCTTGTAGCACAAGATGAGAATCTCATCCAATTCTATTTTCCATACATATATTGTTCACAGAAATAGAAATCTAATGAGCAATTAGACATACATTCAACCATGCATTTACCATGTAATGTTTGAAATCCCTTCTCTCCACTATGTCCTAGTGTTTTATGCCATAGCATTGTCTTCTCTCTAGATAAAATAATGTTCTTATCTTCATTGATATTCTTAAGAACAAAAAAAATGCTACACCCATCATGAAAAATGATCACAACAACTCATACTGTGTTCCAATCCAAACTCCACTAATTAAAATCATTGCTCCTCGAACCATCTTTCACGTGTCCTTTCCAAATATAATATGCACAACTGCATCACCCATATTACTTGCATTAATTAAGTTTTTGTCCAAATCTAGAATGTACAAAACCCTAAGGAGATTCCTAATCCTTCCATCTTTGAGCAACAACTTGAATTTTTCCACGTCCTATGATTTTGAATGACGAGTCATTCAAGGTTTCATAAAACATATGAAAGGATCAAACAATCATTTTTCTAGGAAGGCGTGAGGAAGGACATCCACACCTTTTTGGCAAAGTGCGACATTTACCAAAGAAATAAGGGATAGATAGTGAAACCTCTTGGAAAACTACAACATTTACCCATTCCGCCAGCCGTATGGATTGACATTTTTATGGACTTCATTATGGGGTTACCAAAATATAGCAATAAATTTGTAATCATGGTTCTGATTGATCACCTTTCCAAATATGCTCATTTTTGTGCTCTACAACACCCCTTCAAGGCCTCTATGGTGACTCAAATATTCCTAGATAATGTCTTTTCACTCCATAGTATGCTGTAGTATATTGTGACGGACTGTGATTCCACCTTAACTAACAATTTCTACCAAGATTTGTTTGGGAAGTCAACTAAATCTCAACACAACCTATCACCCCCAAAGTGATGGTCAAACTAAAGCTATCAACAAGCTTTGAAGAGTATTTGTAGTGCATTACTTCAAAGAGAAAATCCTAATGGGTTAGATGGTTACCTCTTAGAGAAAAAAGGTGGTAGAATACAACTTATCATGGTTGAATGATTCCCTTTGAGGCTATCTATGGCTAAAAATTCCCCATCAATACTATCTTGCTTACTAGGATTCTCTAAGGTGCAGAAAGTAGACAAAACCCTCACATATTTAGATGACATTCTCCTTACTCTCAAGGATAATTTGGCAATGGATCATAATAGGATGAAGCAACAAATTAATTAACATCATTCTGAATGTCATTTCAAAGAAGAGGATCAAGTGTTCCTCCATCTACAACCTTATAAGGAGACTTCATTTAAGGACAACCACCACCAAAAACTTGCTCCAAAGTTTTATGGCCCCCACATTTCCTCAAACATGTTGGGCCAATGGATTACAAATTCGATCTCCCTAGACAATCTATGATTAATCCGATCTTTCATGTCTCCTGCTTAAATAAAGTGGTTAGTTCTAATTGTCGTATTCAAACTAGCCTTCCAAACCTAGATGAAGAAGGTTCCATTTGGTTGTAGCCCAAGGTAGTTCTTGACAAAAGAGAACATTGTGTCTGCTAGTGCATTATCCAAGAGGTCATGATATAGTGGAAATATAAACATCCCAAGGATACCACATGGGAACCAAAAGAGATACTTCAACAATTTTATCATCTCTAGATTTGATGACAATGTTGTTTTCTAAGGGGGAGGGCATGTTAGGGTCCTAACCTAACCCCCTTAAGTAGATAGATAGGTTGCTATGTATTGAGGTCATCTTCTCTTTATAAATAAGGCCCATGAAATAGATTTAGTGTGAAAAAATAATTGTACGAAGTGTTACTAGAAGGGTTGGCCAGCTAAAAAGTTCTTGGGAGATTAGATATACACTATTGTAAGAAGGATTACTAAAAGGTTATGCCTATTAGAAAGTTGTTTCACTAGAAATTTCCCAGGAGGTTAGATAGAAACTATATAAAGAAGTAGAAGAAATGTAATGAGATGTCTTGTGAAGCATATTGTAATTAGAGCTTTGCTCAGTTGGAGGTTACCCCATTGAAGAGGCAAGTGAACATTGGTTTCATTAATAAAGGTATTGCATTTTGTGGTATTTTGGTTCTTCTACAATTTCCTATTGTTGTTGTAATTTTGGAATCTTTACTTTAAATCTTACTATATTATGTTATTTGCACTATGAATCTTCTATTTTTCTAATAAGGAACACTACACGACAATGATCAAGAGAAAAAAAAAATTATCACAAAAAAATGACAAACCACCTAATCAATCTAGATCTTTGTATTAAAGAATCTACATAGTGCAATAGAGGGAAACAAATACATTTCCCATCAAAGATGTAGTGTACCACTGTCATGACCATAAGTGATAGACACTTGACCTCCTCAAAACCAAAATACAACTAACCACCCACATCCTAGAAGTCACCAGGTGATGTCCTCACTGGCATATCTTTGAATGCATGCAATCTAACCCTTTCCTGCAATGCCAAGCGAGAGACCAAGGAATTAGGGAAAATCCTCCCCTTTCCTAGACAATCCAAAAATAAAGTATATATCCTCCTCTATGGGTTCGCACCATAGATTAAGACCCAACCTAAATGCTTTCCTAACATACTCCCAACGATGTATTAATTGCTTCAACAATCATGTGTTCCCTTTGAGGGATGTACCCTCCTCATAAAAGTTGAGGAGGCCAAGCTTCCTTAAAAGGAGATGAGTTTGTGTTGTAATAAGGTGAGGGTACAAATCCCTCTCCCTCTTGGGTCTCCCACTTCCCTACAAAGTTGTATGGGTTGACCTATTGTTGATGTTGCTACCGTCATAATTGTATTTGATTCAGATACAATTTCCATTAGGTGCTCACACACACAAAACATTATTTTTTTTGAGTAAATGGCCATTTTTATTTATTAAAAAATAGTTTTTTTGGGCAAAACCACTATGTAAAAAGAATGATGCGCTCCTTATGTATGGATGCATAGATAATGCCACATAACACACAGACAAGTTTGGGTTATTTTATGACAAGAACTCTTAATGATGCATTTATAATATCAAGAAGCATCGTCGATGATGCCTATAAATATTACAAAATGTACTGCAAAAACATGGGATTTTTGTACAACTATGTTATGTTTTACTAATGCACTCCATGTCAAGTGCACTCCGAGGCTTTTAAAAATTATATACTAATACCTCCAATTCTCTAGAAAATGTATAGATGTACCATTATCAATATCTCTGTGCATACCAAATTCATCAGCATGCCTTGTTTAACTATTAAATTTTCCTATGTTAACTGGTGTGATGATGATATTGAGAAGCACCACTAAAAATGCTTCTAGATATTATAAAGAGCATTGAAGATACATGAATTTTTGTTTTTTTATGTTTGACTAGTGCTGTCAAGGTCAATAGATGCACCAAATATCTTTAAATATAGATAACTTAAAAGATGTAGTTATATATCAAGACACACCACAAACTATGCTTATAGATATTATCAAACACACCACAAAACACAAGATTTTTAAAAATTATTTGATGTTTTACCATTGCGCTTAATGTCTATCTATGCACTACAATGTTTATTATTTTCCCATGACCCTCGGTGCTCTAGGAAATATATGCATGCACCATTATCGATGTCTCCATACATACTGAGCACATCGACATGCATTGTTCAACCGTTACATTTTATCAGAGAAGCATTGTTAATGGTATTTATGTATGTTATAAAGAGCATTGTGTAAATGTTGGATTTTTTCTAATATTTTTTTGCTATACTGGTATGCTTAGGGAAAATAAATGCACTACTAATGGCATGTCCTATATATTTATAGGATGCACCATGTTGTTGGTGCGAGCCATGTAGTCTGAATGCATTGCACAAAATAAATAAAAAATGAAAAATGGAAAATTGAAGCTAAATTTTAAATTTTAATCGACTAAAAATGTAAATGAAAAGGTAACAAACAATTTACCTACTCTCTTCCCCACTGAGGAGGCATAGTTTCCACGTAGATAGAAAATGAAATTATGAAATGGTTTTGAAAGATTCAAAATGAACCAAATCCACTGGTGAATCGAGGAATCTGACAACACAGTAGCATCAATGACTGGGAAGTCATACAAGGATGCTAAGCTAGTGCTTGTGTGGTTGGAAGCATTAAAATTGTTAAAATGAATTATAGTTTGGTATTTTTATTTTATTTATTTTCGATTATGTTTTGGGTGCACCATGGATTTTTTTAATATAAAATTAACATCTTGGTGCACGATTTTGTTTAGTCACCCCGATGCAGGTATGGACAATCAAACACATTAGTTTGCTTTTTGAATTAAAAAAAAATGAAAACTATTTTTTATTGCTAAATGTCATAACCTACAATGGTGTGCCCGATTGTCATTCGTACATATGCAATCTTATGTTTCGAGTACATGGTTGGATTTTTAACAAATGAACATGGCAGTACATCGTGTATTTAGATGACCCAGTGTGCCTCTTTACAATTAAAAGCATTGATTAGTTTTTGAATTTAAAAAATAAAAAATAAAAACCTTTATTCCAGATGTATTAGCTTACTTTAGTGACCCCTAGATTACGATGCACTGGTTTGCCATGATGTTCCTAGTGCACCATTTGAGTCGTAACAAAAATGAGTATTGGTGGCTATTTATTGAGGAGCATTAATGTGTATCATGCGAATTAAACACACTGTTTAGTTCTAGAATTTTGAAAAATAAAAATCTATATCTTATACCAACCGTTTTAACCTACTTAGTGCGTTGTGCATTGGAACACCCTGGTGCATTTGTATGTTTCAGGTAGATTAAAGATAGTCTTTTTAAAAATAAAATAACCCAAGTTTTTTTCACAAAATGGGGTCATGCTATTATTTGACGCACCAGTGTGCCAAATTTGGGGTCATATCATTGTATTTGTACAACTTAGGAGCACCAAAAGAAGAAAAAAATGCCTTTGCTAAAACCTCTAATCACCCTCCTCCACTAACAACCTCCGCCAAAACCTTCGACTACTTGTCTCCGTTATAAATGGACAAGGCAAACATTTTGGGCGAGGTTTTGCAAAAAGCCCTTTTAGAAGGTGTTTTCTTTGTAGTGGTTAGGACTCTATTCACCCAATGTATTGGGTAACTTATTTTAAGAATGGAAGAAATAGATTAGTGTTGGAAGTATGAGCATCTGTACACATTAGAATTATTTTATTATTATTATTATTTTTTTTTTATGTTAGAGTAGAACATAGTATTAATGATCAAATTTGATGAAGTTAATACTTATCTGCATTTTATTTGATTGTGGAAGGGTAAATTCAAAAAATATGTTGAAATTGGCATGTTGGTTATGGTCATGATTTAAAACGTTGTTGTTGCTTTTGTCTAAACATGAAGCGTATAGTATAATTTTTTTATAGATAATATATGTTAGCTAGTGGCTCCTTAAAACCACGATGAGAACTTGCATACTTAATAATAAGTACGGAGTTACAATTGAAACTTAAGCTTTTTTAATCTTGTTTTTCTAATATAATTTTAGATTTATTTACCACTTTTAGATGTTATTGCAACACTATAATTAGCAAAGTTAGCAAATATGAAAGAATGTTACTTCACCAACAAAGAGGAAACTTGACATATACATCCGACCATTTTTTCTTTGTGGTCACATAACAAGATCATAGCCTTTCTAACCTATAATTGAAAAAAACATTATGCTGTCAACAACCCCAGATAAAGGATACTAGGGTACAAAGAAGCATAAGGAATACATCACCTACTGTGCTAAGTGGATTTAGTCATTGCTATGAGATTTGAAGATATATAGATATAGGTATATAAAATATGAGATATACTGTGAAAATCAAATCAACCATCAATTAATCATGTAATAAATGAAATAACATAGAGCATTACATAAGAGACTACAACAAAAGAAGAGAAGAATGATATATTTCATGTAACTTGAACGAGTGGTGGAGTACAATATTTAAAGAGAAGCAATTTGAATTAGGGTTGGAGGCAATTCAAATTTCCATGTAGTTGATGAGATGAGTTAGGCTTAACAAGAGGCTAAATGTTAAGATCCTAGTGGGCGGCCTTCACTAACATCTCGAGGTTTTGTTGTAACAGTTCGTATCATTTGGTATCAGAGCCTCCACCCAGGTTCGAGTCACAGAGCGGGTGGAAACGTCGGCATTGCAGTGTTCGTCCGGGGCTCGTATGGCTCAAAGGGGACACCACCGTATGGGTGCACATCCAACCCAGAGTCTGGACTGCGGAGCGTGGTGGGATGTTAAGATCCTAGTGGGCGGCCTTCACTAATATCTCGAGGTTTTGGTGTAACGGTTCGTATCACTGAAACCCCTTAGTTAGCCATGGTAACTCTCCTAGACTAAGTTAAAATGACTCAAGACTTCATAATAACGAGTGATCTGACTGAGTGCTTAGTTAATTGATTGAATATTCAGTTAAATGACTAAAAGAGAGTGCAAAACCTCTAATTAGGTCCATTAAGGCGCTAATGTCTGATTTAGGGCATGAATGGCCAGTTAGGATCAAAATTAGCAAAGTTCTCTCAGTTACTAAGACATAACTCTAACATTCCTAAAATCAGGGAATTACTCCCTAAATCAAAGGAGGCACCCTCAAAACTAGGAATGCACCTAGCTAAGTTGATTTTGGTGATTAGGGTTTTGGTTTAAGTGGCAGATAGAGTGGTTAGAGACCCTTAGAGTTTAGAAGAATCTTTATGGTGACTCAGGTGGTCAAAATGAGCGTGGTTTGGCCCTCAAGCGTAATGAATTCAAGGTCTAGGTGACTAGAAAGGAGAATGATGCTATAGAGAGGTTTTTCGCTCTAACAGGCCCCCATAAACTTGACTAGATGAAAAAGAAGAAAAAAAACGAGTCCTAACAATTTGCAACCATATTAGGTACCCATGCACACAAAATAAATTCTTTGAAAGCTGGTAAAAAAGGAAAAAACCACATGGGAACCCCCCCATAAAAGAGAATGTAATGAAAATAAGAGAAGAAGGCCTCAAGGAGCCTCCTCAGAAGGTGCTTTCAATCCCAAAGAAGCTCTCAACTAGGTAAAAATCTTCTCGGTAAAGGATTTGGTGAGGATATCTACAATCTGCTCAGAGGAAGGACATAATTGCAAATTTATGAGATGATCATGTATTAGCCCTCTTATATAGTGCATATGGATCTCTATGTGCTTGGTCAATTGTCGTTGAACATGATTTCTTAAAATTTGGATGGCCCCATGGTTGTCACAAAAGATGATAGTAGGCCGGTGAAAATCTATCCCAAACTCAATAAGGATATGTTTCAACCAAATGGCTTGTGTTGCAGCATTCACCACTCCTCTGTACTTTTCTTCCATTGTCAATACTGCAATAGTGGCTTGATTTTTGCTTGACCAACAAATAGGCCTTGAGCCCAAAATGAAAAAGTAGCATGAGGTGGACATGCAGTATGTCCCATTGCAAGCCCAATCAGAATCTATGTATCCAAATAGATCAAATTTGCAAGCTGTTGCATAGTGGATCCCATAGTCATTTAACCCCTTTACATATCAGTGTCTTCTTTTGGAAACCTTCCAATATAACTCATGTGGTTCTTGCATGCATCTAGAGACTGCCCCAACTGTAAAGGAGATATTTGGTCGACTGTGTGTAAGATAAAGAAGATTCCCAACTAACTGTCGATACAGGGTACAATCAACCAAAGGTGTAGTACCTCCATCTTCAAGCTGGATTCCAGAAAGAAAGGAGAATTGGGCTGGTTTGCAATCTTCCATTTTGAATTTGATAAGGAGATCTTGTGCATACTTATACTGTGCTACAATGATTCCCAAATTTGATTGGGTGATTTGGATTCCAAGAAAATATTGTAACCGTCCTAAGTCAGTCATGGAAAATCTATCATGCAAGGTATATTTGAACCATGCAATGGAAGTGGTATAACTTCATGTGACGAGGAGATCATCCACATATAGTACAATAAGTAATAGAGAGCTTCCTTCTCGAGGAATGCATACATTTGGATCTAAATTACATCTCGAAATTTTTTGTGCTAGAAGAAAAGAATCCATTTTTGCATAACAAGCTCAAAGAATTTGTTTTAGTTCATACAAATATTTATTTAATTTGCATACCAGAGGATGAGTTTTGAAAGCACCTTAGTGGCTGCTCCATGTAGATCTCCTCTTCAAGGTCCCCATGAAGAAAAACACTCTTCATATGCATGTGATGAATCTCCCATTGTTGTGCTACTGCTATGGCAAGAACAAATCAAACTGAATCCATCTTTGCAATAAGTGCAAAAGTTTTTGTGTAGTCAATGCCATGTATTTGAGAGAAGCCTTTGGCCACCAATATTGCTTTGTACTTGCTGATAAGTCTATTGTATGCCATATTGGTCTTATAAATCCATTTGTACGAATCAATTTCCTTCCTTCCCTTCAGAAGACGTACCAAATCCAAAGTTTTGTTGTTTATAAGAGATTGATATTCCTCGTCCATGGCTGCTTCCCAATGAGGATTGCTGGAGCCTGAGTTTGCATGTGTTGAGGATCATATGTGGAAATAATATAGAAATGAGTGGGAAACAATGGCTCTATGGCTGAAAAAGGGTGTGTGGCTGGAAGAAAATATGAATGGGTTCTTTGACTATTAGCGGGTTCACCCACTAGTTCCTCTACTACTTCAAGTGTCTGCCTTTCCCAATGAGGTTGAATTGTTGGGTATGCAACTCTCTCATTTTTTGTATCCTCATCATCATCCATATGTGGATCTAAATATGAATTTGAGTCTGAAATTTCGGTTGAAACATTAGAATCAGAATCAGAAAAATCATTTTGAATAACTAGTTGTGCATCAATAGGAGAACTAATTTCCAATGTTCTGTTTTTCTGCTCTGCAACCCCATTCTATTATGGAGTATAAGGAATGGTATGTTGCATATCTATACCAGCTATGGAACTTAGATGATGTACATATTTATTGACATACTCCCCACCATTTTCCATGTAGAGAATCTTGATCCCCTTACCAAATTGTTTCTCTGCAAGTGCTTCAAAAACTTGAAGACATGGAAATACATCATTTTTGGGCTTTAATAATTACACCCATATGTATCTTGAAAAATTATCAATGAAAGTCAACATATATCTAAATTTATTCATAGAGAAGTGAGGAAAAGGACTCGTGATGTCACTATGGACTCTTTGATGGCCACAAAAGCACTTCTTTGACCCACAATAGAGGATTCATGGCTACTAATGAGCTCTTTGATGGATGCAAAAGCACTTCCTTTATCTACAAAAGCATGATTCCTGAGAAAAAATCATTGAAACACTAACTAGTTTAGTACCCCCTATGCTCTGATATCATATGAGATTTGAACATATATAGATTTAGGTACATAAACTAATGAGATATACTGTGAAAATCAAATCAGCCATCAATTAATCATCTAATAAATGAACTAACATAGATCATTACATAAGAGACTAGAACAAAAGAAGAGAAGAATGATATATTTCATGTAACTTGAATGAGTGGTGGAGTACAATATTTAAAGAGAAGCAATTCAAATTAAGGTTGGAGGCAATTCGAATTGTCCATGCAGTGAATGAGATGAGTTAAGCATAATAAGAGGTTAAAACCCCTTAGTTAGCCATGCTAACTCTCATAGACTAAGTTAAACTGACTCAAGACTTCATAATAACTAGTTATCCTACTGAGTGCTTAGTAAACTAATTGAATATTCAGTTTACTGAATAAAAGAGAGTGAAAAACCCCTAATTAGATCCATGAAGGCGCTAATGTCTAATTTAAGGCATGAATGGTTAGTTATGAGAAAAATTAGCAAAGTTCTCTCAATTACTAACTAAGACATAACTCTAACATTCCTAAAATCAGAGAATTACTCCCTAAATCAAAGGAGACACCCTCAAAACTAGGAATGCGCCTAGCTAAGCTAAGTTTGGTGATAAGGGTTTTGGTTTAAGTAGTAGATAGAGTGGTTAGAGACCCTTAGATTTTATAAAAAGTTCTAGGGTGACTCAAGTGATCGAAATGAGTGTGGTTTGGCCCTCAGGAGTCACGAAGTTAAGGTTTAGGTGACTAGAAAAGGAGACTGATGCTATTGAGAGGTTTTTAGTTCTAACATGTCATGTCCCCTCAAGAGTGAAAATTGGATCAAGATCCTATCCCAACCAATCCCTTGGGTTGAGGAGACAACTTCAATATCATGGGGTTAAATTTTGTATTCTAGGCGTTTAATTAATTAGGAGTGTGCATTTAATTTTATCCGAAGTTTGTTATGCACTTGGAATATTTATTTATGATGCATTTAATATTTTTATGTTGAATAAATGAAGATAATGATCCACTAGGGCGCATTAGTGGATAAGGTTGACTGAGAAGAGACTTGAGGAAGAAGTTCAGGAGAAAGCACATAAATCTAGAAAATCAGGAAAAAGGAAAAAAGGTGGAGCAAATCAGGAAAAGCAGCACAAAGCAGAAAGTAGCACAAAATAAGAAAGTAGGAAAGTCAGAAAAGAAGGAAAGTTCAGAAAATCCAGAAAAAAAGAAGAAGAAAGAGCTAAAGCAGAAAGTGGAAAAGCAAACAGAAAAGGAAAAAGGAGGAAAGCAAAGAAAAAAAGGAAAAGGTAGGAAAGCTAGCTTTCCTTATCCACTCAAGGAGGGTGCATTAGCTTAGGATACTTGCTCCTCAATTCAACCACTCTCTATAAATGAACCAGTGCGCACCACATTCACATCTTTTGTCAGTTTGATGTTTTGCTTGAGAGCAATTGTGCCTCAGAGATTTGGGAGACGTGTCCCTGCTTCCTGTGAGAGGATGATGGTATTCAAACATTATCACTGAGTTTATTTGCAAGTCCTATAGCTTATCAAGTCGAATTTGAATTTCATAAGAAGCATCATTCATTTCATGGTTCGAATCTCCAAGCTTCCTATGGATTTCTAGAGCTAGATACTTGTGTAGAAGAAGAGATGTGTTTCTATAATGGTTTGAGAGGCCTATTGGCCTATATATAATTTAATTAAAGTAAATTTAAACCTCTGATATCAGTCACATCAATTAGAATTATAGAATTCTGAATTATTCTTATATTTCTCCACCCTCTCTAGATTTGCATAGAAATTGACTAGTTTTCAAACTATGTTGAATACATGAATGAGTAGAGGTCCAAATGAATTGGTTTATGTTCCTGATGTTAATTAAAATATTATTTGACCCAATACATGTCTTATTTGAATAATTTGTGAGCCTTCTCTACCTGTTTGGGAGCTCCTAAATTTTATTAGTTGTGCAATCCTGAAATGCAATTTTGCTTGTATCTTTGTCAAACTTTCTCAGAACTTCCTCAAACTTGATGGAGTGAACTATTGCTGTGTATTGACTGATATTTAATGTTATTTAACCTCTCTAAGTCAGAAACACCCATCCATAGCTTCCAGTCAAACTTTAGATCCATACTAGTCTACATATGCTGAGGGGCCCAGGAGCATTGGAGTATATTTAATCCTTGTTGATATTGAAACATCAATGGTATCAGTACTTTGTGCATAGGTATCAACATTTATCAGAACCTACATTCCATCCAGAGCTTTTGATCTTGTCCACCCTTAGTCAAACTAGCTTCCATAAACATTGTTTTAATTGATTTTGTGAAGTAAAGAGTTTTTGTATCACTAATACTATTTGGTACATTTGGTATCAGAGTATGGTCCTTTGAACCTTGTCTTAACATATTTCTATGATTCCAATAAGATACACAGATTCTAAGAATAAGGATCCTCTGTCATAGGAAGAAGAGGGAGAAGAGATAAATTCTACTGAAGGAAAGTTGCAAGGAGAATCATACATGTCTCACAATGAAGACAGAGAGGAGTTCAAACTCTTTGTTCAGAGCATGATGAAGGGGTTGCAAGACATCTCCCTCAATATTGTTCATTCTGGAAAAGAGACCAAAGAGTTCTTATCTCAACAGTTAGGAAGCAAGAATGGATAGGGGAGCAACAATGGTACCCCACCTGGTGAAAGGAGGGTGAGTGGTGGCCATATTTTCTCAAAGACCGTGCCTCACAATCACCCTGATGAATTCAAGATGAAATCTTAAGCTCACTCTAGGCCTACTATGCCTAAGTTTATTGAAGATCCAATAGAGGAACCTGAGGTTCGAAATGGAGGTGTTGCTTCATGGGAGGACAAATATGTTGAGTACCTTAAATTGAATGAAGAATGTAGAAGTGCTTTACCATTCAAATACTTTTGTGATCTGCAGTACAAGACCAACCTAAGAGGAGGCTTCCAGATGCAAAATCAGAACTATGAGCTCAAAAATACTATTGGTAATATTTCTTTACCTTATTTTGATGGTTCACATAAATGTACCGCTAACTCTTGGATTCAAAAGCTTGACACATATTTTCAGTTGAATCCTATGGATGAAAGAGATGCCATTAAGATGTCTACTCTACACTTAGATGGAGAATCAAATGATTGGTGATTTCATGGCCTAACAATTCTTGGGCATGATCAAGTTACCACTTATGAAGAGTTCACAAGATGGTTAGCTAAAGGATTCGAAAGAAAAGATCCTGAGATCACCTTCAGAGAGCTAGCACATGTGAAGCAAACTGGAACTCCTTAAGCTTACATAGCTAAGTTTCAAAAACAAGTTGTGATGGTCCCTAATATTTCAGAAGCTAGATTGATATTGTTGTTCATTGAATGGCTATAAGAACCTTTGAAAGGTTTGGTGAAGGCTTACATACCTTCTACCTTACAAGATGCACTAAGTCGAACCAGAGACTTATAAGACTCTATTCCAAGGACCAGATTCCCTCCTAGGATTGTTGGTCCTACTCAGTTCAAGAATCAAAGGACACCCATGAAGGGTCCTTTTGGAAATTTCAGAAAGGATAACTATGCTAAGGATCAAGATGAATTGAGAAGAAGGAAGCTGTGCTTAACCTGTCAGGATCCATGGGTTCCATGACATAGATGTGTCAAAGGGAAGGCACACTACATTGAAGTTTACTTAGAGAGCGAAGCTAAGGAAGAAGAAGAAGAGGTGCCAACAGATGCAGAAGTGGCCTATGAGACTGCATAAGAAGAACCTAATCTCGAGGTGAGCAAGATTGCAGTACTCTCAGGAGTTCCTCTCTTCCATACACTCAGATTCAAAGGAGTGGTTCAAGGAAAATCAGTCACTGTGTTGGTGGATGGAGGAGCAACACATAACTTCATTGATTCAACTCTGGTTGAAAGGAGGAAGCTACATACTGAAAAATTTGGAAGATTCACTGTTATCATTCCAAGTAATCATTCCATGAACTGTTGTAGATGGATTCCTAAATTGCATATTTGTGTAGGAGAAAATACCATTATAGATATATTTTATGTTGTTGGTGTGACTGATACTAACATGGTTTTGGGAGTACAATGGTTGTATTCCATTGGGAAGAATTTAATAGACTACCAAGTTCCTGAAATGATCTTCAAGGGAGAAAATGGAAAAGAGGTAGTGTTGAAGGGGATCAACACCTATTCAAAACAAGTGGTAAGTGCACACAGTATGAGATCCATACTAAGGCATGGAGATATTGAATGGGATACATAATGAATAATCACTACAAAGGGAAACTCATTTGAAGTAGCTCATTATCCTGAAGACATTCAGAAGTTGCTCCAAAAGCATAAGAGGGTGTTTGGGGACCTTCCTCATGGCAGGCCTCCAGATAGAGGAGTGGGGCATAGGATTGAGTTGGAGATAGACACCTCACCTATCAAGGTGAACCCCTACAAGCACCCAAAAATATTGAAGGATGAGATAGAGCGAACCATCAAGGAAATTCTTGACTTGGGGTTCATTAGACCGAGTTCAAGTCCTTTTGCCTCATCGGTAGTCCTTGTGAAGAAGAAAGATGGTACCATGAGGATGTGCATAGATTACAGAGCTCTCAACAAGAAGACTATCAAGAACATATATCATATTCCAAGGATTGATGAGCTTATGGATGAGCTCCATGAGGTCAAGTAATTTTCGAAGACTGATCTTTGATCTGGTTACCACAAATCAACATGAAAGAATAAGACATACAGAAGATAGCCTTCTGGTGTCACCATGGGCACTTTGAGTTTTTGGTTATTCCTTTTGGCCTAACAAATGCACATGCAACTTTTCAATCTTTCATGAACATAGTGTTCAACATGCAGCTCGGTAAGTTTGTACTTGTTTTCTTTGATGATATTTTGATCTATAGTAGGGCTTGGGAAGAGCATTTGCATCATTTGGATATTGTACTAACAATATTGGCAGATCAATCTTTTTATGCAAATATAACCAAGTGTGAGTTTGGGATGACTGAGATTTTGTATCTTGGTCATGTGATTGGTCAAGATGGAATTGAGGTTCACATGGAAAAGATCCAAGCCATTCTAGATTGGCCTAGTCCTAAAAATCTCACTGAACTAAGAGGGTTCATTGGGTTATGTACCTACTACCGGAAGTTTGTCAAATGCTTTTCCAAATTGACATCTCTATTGGCATACCTCACTAAGAAAGGAGCTTTCCATTGGTCAGAGGAATCTGAACAAGTGTTCAATAGAATGAAGGAGGTAATGAGAAGTTGTCATGTTCTTGCACTTCCATATTTTTCTCAACCTTTCGTTCTTGAGTGTGATGCTTCAGGGAATGAATTGGAGCAGTCTTGATGCAAAATAAGCACCCCTTGGCCTTTGAGAGCAGAAAATTGCAGCCCCATGAAAGGTTGTATTTAGTCTATGACAAAGAGATGTTAGCCATCATGCATGCGTTAGTAAAGTTCAGATAATATTTGGTAGGAGGTAAGTTCATTATCAATACTGATCACAACAGTTTGAGACACTTCTTAACCCAAAAGGAGCTAAATGATACGAAACAGAAGTGGGTAAGCAAGGTCCAAGCATTTGAATTTGATATTGAATATATGAAGGGTAAGATGAACATTGTAGCTGATGCACTTTCTAGAAAACCCACACTTTCATTGCTCAAATTTCTTGATGATTGGAAAGTACAGCTTGAGGTAGAATACACAAAGAACCAATTAATTGCTTGTGATTTATTTGATGGATTAATTTATGATGATGCTTATAAGATTCTCAATGATATTATTTATTATAAGGATAGGATATTTGTAGTTCCAGAATCCATACTAAAGAAGAAGATCCTTGAATTTTCCCATGATATGCCTTTAGAAGGTCATCTGGGGTTTGTGAAGACTTACAGGAAAGTGAGGGAAAGGTTCACATGGAAGGGGATGAGGAAGGAGGTGATGGAGTATGCCAGGTATTGTGGCATGTCATAAAAATAAAGTAGAGCATACTCATCCAGTAGGGCTCTTACAACCACTCCCCTTCCTGAGCAAACATGGGAAAATGTATCGATGGATTTCATAATTGGGCTTCCAAAAAGCCAAGGTAAAGACAATATTTTTGTTGTGGTTGATAGATTGAGTAAATATGCACATTTCTTTGCTGTCACAACTAATATTGCAGCCATACAAGTGGTTGAAATTTTCATCAAATAAGTCTTCAAACTTCATGACATACCCAAGTCCATCATCAATGATAGGGATAACAAGTTTACTAGCAATTTTTGGCAAGAACTGTTCAAGTTAGTGGGGACAAGTTTGGACATGAGTACTGTTGATGTATATGTAACTTCAGAATGTATTTCATTTATATATTTATTGTACTCCTATAGAGATGTGTCATTCCTCTATACGGAAGTGTCGTCATTTGTACTGACAAGTGTCGCAAGTGTGTTAACTTGTCGATGGATTATTAAACCACCATATGTGGGGTCGGCCCTGATTTATGTAACATGTGGTTATTGTACCTAGCTAGACAAGTCGGCCCCATAAGGTTATTGGGCAAACAGAACAAGTATAAATAGAGATCGAGAGATCTCTATTTGGATCACTCAAAAACTCATTCTTCCTTCACTCGGAAAGTGGCGCACATGTGAGGGGGAGGATCATCTGCTAGTAGAAGACTATCTCTGTGTATTTGGTTGTACTTTGGTTGAGCTATTGCTCTCTCTATCTCTGAGGAAGTTGTGGGGTTTTTCACCTTAGGGTTTTCCCCACGGAAACTCTGTGTGTCTATTGTCTCTCATGCTTTTGATTCTTGTTATGATTGATATGCATTGATATACTGAACATGTTGTTCTCTTAGTAAAGATCCTAGAGTATTGTGAATTAATGCTTAAAATTTAACATGGTATCAGAGCTAACCCGAGAAGAAGACATTGTGCAGTGACGAAAACTAGGGTTTTTTGTTTATTGGGTTTCTCTCCACAGATTTTGGAAAGGCAATATAGTAGATTGACTCTACTCATCAAGGAGAATCTATCTGTCCAATCAGAATTCAATTCTGAGCATTTTCAGATTTGGCCCTAAAAATTAGGGTTTCCACAAAAATAGGAATTTTTGAAATCTGAAGACATAGTTGGAAGCTCCTTGGAAAAATCGAAGTTTAAAGCTTTGGATCGAGATTTTTGGCTGAGTAAATCTCCGGGAAACTCAAACCCTAATTCAGGGTCCTCCCTAGTGAACCCAGGAAGACTAAAAGGAATTTCTGAAGGGTGAAGCTTTGCAGATCTCAAATTATGAATACACCAAGCTGATCAGATCATCAAATTGCATCTTTCTATCCTCTCATAAAGTTGAAATTCACTTTTTGAATTTTTAGGGTTTTTTCGACAAACCCTAATACGGGACCAGATCCAGTTTTTCAGCAAAGCAAGTGGTAAGACCTAAATCTCTTCTATTTCCATTTGAAGTACTCCTTAAGATGTCTCACAACACTAAGCTTGAGGATAAGCTTGAAGGGGCTGATAACTTCCGAACCTGGAAGTATAGGATTGGGTTAATCCTGGAAGAAAATGAATTGGACTCCTACATCAACTCTGAGGTCCCTATCCCTGAGGATGAAGAGGCTAAGGTATTACATAAGAAGAACTTGGTCAAGGCAAAGAGAATCATTGTTGATTCTATCAAAGACCATCTTATACCACATGTGTCATCTCTAAAGACACCCAAGGAGATGTTTGACTCCCTGACCAAGTTATTTGAAGGGAAGAACATAAATCGAAAGATGACTCTGCGGAATCAATTGAAAGGAGTCAAGATGATGAATGGAGAGACCATTCAATCTTACTTCTCCAAGGTCTTTCAGATCAAGGAACAACTTGAAGCTGTGGATGAAGTACTGGACAATGGTGAAGTTGTTATGACCACTCTGAATGGCCTACCTAGGTCATGGGACTCCTTTATTCAAGGAATCTGTGCAAGAAAGAAATTGATCTCTTTCAATAGACTGTGGGAGGAATGCTCTCAAGAAGAACCTAGGCTTGTGGCACGAGAAGAAAAGATGGGAAGTGAATATCAAGCTCTCACAGCTCACACCAAAAGAAGCAAGCCTAAAAAGGAGCACTCTCAGCAGAAGAGATCCACTCACTATCACCAAAAGAATAAGAAGGATCTAAGGTGCTTCACATGCAATGAGAAGGGTCACTTCGCTTCAGAATGTCCCAAGAACAAAAGGGATAACAACAACTCCAGCAAGAAGAAGAAGGGTAGCAAAAGAAAGTTCCATGCTCATGCTGCCGAAGATGATGAACCTCCAAAGAAGAAGGCTAGGGCAGAAAGTGATGATGACTCATCAAGTGAAGAAGAGTATGTTCTAATCTCTGCTCTCATAGGTACTATCTCCCATGGTTGTAATGATTGGATTATTGATAGTGGGGCTTCCAAACACATGACTGGGTTTAAAGAATCTTTTGTAAATCTATCTGAACATGAATCACCCCATAAAGTGAAACTTGGGGATGACTATCAATACCCCATCAAAGGAAGTGGTGAAGCCTCCTACAACCTAGATTCTGGAAAATCTTTGAAGATGAAAGAAGTCCTTTATGTACCTGGGCTCCAGAAGAACCTACTCTCCATATCTGCATTGGATGCAAAAGGTATGAGGGTTGCATTTGTAGATGGCTAAGTTCTAATGTGGCCAGAAGGTAAAACTATCGATGATGCAACATTGATTGGAGAGCAAGAGGGAGGTTTGTATAAATTGAAGGGACAACCAGAACATGCCATGGTACATGAGTCCATGGAGCCAAGTGAACTTTGGCATAGAAGACTTGCACATATGCACTACAGAGCATTACCAATTGCAAGCAAAGCAGTAGAAGGTCTTCCTGAAATCAAGACCAAGCATGAAGGTGTTAGCAAAGGATGTGCAAAAGGAAAGAACATAAAGAAGGCATTTCCAAGCAGTGAAAGCAAGGCAAAAAGCATCTTGGAAATTATCCACTCCGATGTATGCGGTCCGATGTCATCCAGTTCTATGAGTGGGTATGTTTACTATATCTTTTTCATTGATGACTTCTCTAGGAAGACTTGGGTTTACTTCTTGAAGAACAAAGATGAAGTATTTGATAAGTTCAAGGAATTCAAAACCTTGATCGAGAATCAAACTGATAAGAGAATCAAACTGATAAGAGAATCAAGACTTTCAGATCCGACAATGGTGGATAATTCACTTCAAGTGACTTCAAGAAGCTATGCAGTGATTTAGGGATTAAGAGGGAGTTGACTACTCCTTACAATCCACGACAGAATGGAGTTCCAGAAAGAAAGAATAGAACAATCATGGAAGCAGCACGGGAAATGCTACATGACCAGGATCTACCTATGCATCTATGGGAAGAAGTAGCTAGGACAGCTGTGTATGTGCAGAACAGAACACCCCACAAGATATTGGACAACAAGACACCAGAAGAGGTCTTCTCTGGTAAGAAACCTGAGGTCAGCCATCGACAGAATATTTGGTTGTCCAGTATATACACATGTCCCAAAGGAAAAGAGGACCAAGCTGGATCCTTCAGGAAAGAAGGGTATCTTTGTGGGTTACAGTGAAAGCTCGAAGGCTTACAGAATATACTTTCCAGGTTTCAAGAAGATTGATGTCAGCAGGGATGTAACATTTGATGAAAACTCGGCATTCATCAAATCAAGGAAGACACCTGTTGAAGATTATGAAGAACCCAAGGAAACTAGATTTCAAGACACTACCATGATTGAAGCAATTCCAAATGTTGATCGTGAAATTGAAGATCCACAAGAACTTGTAGACCCACCTCGTGAGAAGGACTCTCACAAGAGGAAACCTGCATGGGCTAGAGAGCTCATTCAAGATGCAGAAAGATATGGCATTCCAGAAGAAGAACACAGAGCAAAGAAGAGAACAAGATCACATACCAACTATGTTGCCTTACTTTGTGATATCATGAACAAAGAACCTTCCAGTTATGAAGAAGCAGTGGAAAAGAAAGAATGGAAGGATGCCATGGTAGAGGAATACCAATCAATAATGAAGAATGATGTTTGGGATGTTGTCCCAAGACGTGAAGGGAAGTCTGTTGTGACTTCCAAATGGATTTACAAGATCAAGCATGCTGCAAATGGCAGCATAGAAAAATACAAGGCAAGATTCGTAGCTTGTGGTTTCTCTCAGAAAGAGGGAATAGATTAGGAAGAAACTTTTGCACCTGTAGCCAGGTACACTTCCATTAGATCAGTACTTGCCCTAGCTGCAACGATGAAATGGAAGATACACCAGATGGATGTCAAGACTGCTTTCTTGAATGGTGTAGTTGAAGAGGAAGTGTATGTGGAGCAGCCACTCGATTTTGAAACACAGGACAGGGAGTCATATGTGTGCAAATAGAAGAAAGCCCTGTATGGCTTAAAGCAAGCTCCCAGAACTTGGTATGGTAGGATGCACAACTTCCTATCTAGTTTGGACTTTACCAAGAGTAAAGCGGATTCCAACCTTTACTACAAGGTTGAGGAAGGAAATCCTGTGATACTACTCCTATATGTGGATGACCTATTTGTAACAGGAGATGATAGACTAATTGCCGATACAAAGAGGAAGCTTGCTGCCGAGTTCGATATGAAGGACTTGGGGATGATGCACTATTTTCTAGCTATGGAGGTGTGGCGGAGTGCAGATGGGATCTTCCTTGGACAAGGGAAGTATGCAGTACATATCCTGAAGAGGTTCGGGATGATGGATTGCAAGGCCATGGCCACACCTATGGCATCGAACCTGAAGCTTCTTTGTGATGCTTCATATGAGCCGGTGGATGTCTCTATGTATCGTCAGATGATTGGGTCCTTGATGTACCTGACAAATACGAGACCAGATATTTGCTTTGCGGTGAACACATTGAGCCAGTTCCTGACAGATCCGAGGAGTGTTCACTTGGTTGCTGTAAAGCATATTCTGAGGTACCTGAAGGGTATAGTTGATTATGGGCTCAAGTATGATGTGAATCAAAAGTTTAACCTGTAGTGTTACGTTGATTCAGACTGGGCAGGAAGTGCTGCAGATAGGAAGAGCACATCTGGGTGCTGCTTCAGTATGGGATCAGGTGTGATCTATTGGTTTAGTAGGAAGCAGTCCTGCGTAGCACTGAGTACAGCTGAGACAGAGTATGTTGCAGCCTGTTCAGCTATTTGTGAGGCAGTATGGCTTCGGAAGCTACTGTCAGAGTTATTTGATCTCTCGCTGGAGACTACTGGTATCTTTTGTGACAACCAGAGTTGTGTGAAGTTGTCAGAGAACCCGGTGTTCCATGACAAGTCGAAACACATAGAGATCAAATACCACTATATCAGGGATATGGTGCAGAGAGGAGCAGTGAAGCTCCTGTATGTTGCGACGAACAAGCAAATTGTAGATGTGTTGACGAAGCCACTAGCCAGAGTGAAGTTCGAGTACTTCAGAGAAAGGCTCGGTGTTCTTCATATCGATGACACTTCGAGGAAGAAGTGATGGAGACATTTGTTGTAGCCATTCCTAGCATGGTGGAAGGGAGATCCTTCACATGGCTGTGGATGTAAGCGCTGGATGATGAGCATCAGGATGATGTTCTAGTTTCTGCTCTGTATGATCAGTTGGATCATTTACATTTTTATGTATGTATGCATCATGTTGATGTTGGACATGATCAGTTGGATCATTTATGTATGTATGCATCATGTTGATGTTGGACATGATCAGTTGGATCATTTATGTATGTACGCATCATGTTGGATGCTTGGACCATGTATCTGTATTTGTATCAGGTGGATACGTTGCATGATCAGGTAGATCATGTATATTGATATGTATCAGGTATGATCAGGTGGATCATGTATTTGTATATGTATCAGGTGGATACATTGTATGATCAAGTAGATCATGTATGATGATATGTATCAGGAAGATACTATGTATGCATCAGGTGGATGCACTGTATGATCAGGATGATCATGGATGACGAGCTTCAAGATGTTGCTCCAGATGACATGCATCAGGACGATGCAGTGATGATGATCAGGATGATCATGTGTACATCGAGATGATGTATGGTGAGTATCAGGATGATACTTTGTGGTCGTGGATCAGGTTGTGCAGATGAGCATGTCTGGGAGATCCTATAGGTCGGAGTTGTGTACCCGTAATAGCCTGGGATGATCTTTCGAGACATTGCTCTGGGAGGACATGTAATTTGTGCCTTGGGAGATCCTTAAGGTCGGAGTTGTGTACCTGTAACATCCTGGGATGCTCTTGCGAGGTTTTTGTCCTATGGCATGTAATTTGGGCCCTAGGAGATCCTACAGGTCGGATTTGTGTACCCGTAACATCCTGGGATGCTCTTGCGAGGTTTTGTGGTGACCACATGTAATGTGTGCCGTGGGAGATCCTACAGGTCAGAGTTGTGTACCCGTAACATCCTAGGATGCTCTTTCGAGGTTTTGTGGTGGGGTCACATGTAATAGTGCCTTGGGAGATCCTACAGGTCGGAGTTGTGTACCCGTAACATCCTGGGATGCTCTTTCGAGGTTTTGTGACGCACGTAATAAGTCCTGAGGATTCCACAGTATGGCCAGTGATGATGAAGACCTGCAGGTGGTGGGCCTACATCCAATATTAAAAAGGGCTAGCTCTGTAGAACTTCCTATGACGAGTAGATTTAGAGATTAGTTGAGATAGAAGCAGCAGTGACGATGATGATTATGATGCATTGATGACGATGATCTAGAGAAGAAGACTTGTTCTAGCAGATCTGTGTCGAGAAATACCTTCCTACTTAAGAGGGAGTGTTGATGTATATGTAACTTCAGAATGTATTTCATTTATATATTTATTGTACTCCTATAGAGATGTGTCATTCCTCTATACGGAAGTGTCGTCATTTGTATTGACAAGTGTCGCAAGTGTGTTAACTTGTCGATGGGTTATTAGACCACCATGTGTGGGGTCGGCCCTGATTTATGTCACATGTTGTTATTGTACCTAGCTAGACAAGTCGGCCCCATAAGGTTATTGGGAAAATAGAACAAGTATAAATAGAGATTGGGAGATCTCTATTTGGATCACTCATAAACTCATTCTTCCTTCACTCGGAAAGTGGCGCACATGTTAGGAGGAGGATCATCTGCTAGTAGAAGACTATCTCTGTGTATTTGGTTGTACTTTGGTTGAGCTATTGCTCTCTCTATCTCTGAGGAAGTTGTGGGGTTTTTCACCTTAGGGTTTTCCCCACGGAAACTCTGTGTGTCTATTGTCTCTCATGCTTTTGATTCTTGTTATGATTGATATGCATTGATATACTATACATGTTGTTCTCTTAGTAAAGATCCTAGAGTATTGTGAATTAATGCTCAAAATTTAACAAGTACCAGATACCATCCACAGAATGATGTCCAAATAGAGAAAGAGAACCAATGGGTGGAAGGGTACTTAATCACCGACCAACAAAAGTCATGGACCACTTGGCTCCATTTGGGAGAGTTTTGTTACAACACTACTTATCATCTCTCGATTGGTATGTCTCCCTTCAAAGATATTTATGGTTATGATGCACTTAGTTTTTCTAATCTGATATTTGGTGATTTTAAGACACAAAAGGCAAAGGATTGGATCCAAGAGAGTCAATACATACTTAGGACTCTCAATGACAACTTGCAGGTAGCACAAAACCGACAAAAAAAGTGCATGCATACAAGCATAGAGTTGAGTGAGCTTTCCAAGTTGGAGATCTAGTATATTTGAGGTTGCAGCCCTATAGACAATCATCATTGAAGTCTAAGGGGGCTGAGAAGTTGTAGCTAAGGTTCTATGGCCCCTACCAAGTTTTGAGAAAGATCGTGGAAGTGGCTTATGAGCTAGAGTTGCCTCCGGGCAACCGGATTCGCAATGTTTTCCATGTGTCCTATTTGAAGAAAGCAATATGGCAGCAAGTTAAAGTTTCACAAGACTTGCCACCCCTTGATGATGAAGAGAATTTGGTGCTGATTCCTGAGAGGATCTTGGAGGTCCGAGAGAAGAAGCTAGGGAGCAGAATCCTTAAATAATTTTTGGTGCAGTGGGAAGGATTGCCTAGTGAGGATGCTACTTGGGAAGGAGAACATATCTTGCAGCATCACAATTTGAAATTGCTTGAGGACAAGCAATTTTGGGTGGGGAGGACTGTCATGTACCCTCAACAATGAACATTGGAGATCAAGATACTAACCCAACCAATCCCTTGGGTTGAGGAGACAACTTCAGTATCATGGGGTTAAATTTTGTATTCCAGGCATTTAATTAATTAGGAGTGTGCATTTAATTTTATCCAAAGTTTGTTATGCACTTGGAATATTTATTTATGATGCATTTGATATTTTTATGTTGAATAAATGAGGATAATGCTCCACTAGGGCGCATTAGTGGATAAGGTTGATTGAGAAGAGACTTGAAGATGAAGTTAAGGAGAAAGCACATCAATCTAGAAAATGAGGAAAAATGAAGGAAAGGTGGAGCAAATCAGGAAAAGCAACACAAAGCAAAATCCGGAAAGTCATAAAAAAGGAAAGTTCAGAAAAGAAGAAAAGTTCAGAAAAGCTAGAAAAAAGAAGAAAGAGCTAAAGCAGAAAGTGGAAAAGCAAACAGAAAAGGAAAAAGGAGGAAAGCAAAGCAAAAAAGGAAAAGGTAGGAAAGCTAGCTTTCCTTATCCACTCAGGGAGGGCGCACTAGCTTAGGAGAATTTGTCCTCAAGACACCCACTCTCTATAAATAAACCAGTTCACACCACATTCACATCTTTTGTCAGTTTGATGTTTTGCTTGAGAGCAATTGTGCCTCAAAGACTTGGGAGATGTGCCCTTGATTCTCGTGAGAGGATGATGGTATTCAACCATTATCACTGATTTTATTTGCAGGTCTTGTAGCTTATCAAGTTGAATTTGAATTTCAGAAGAAGCATCATTCAGTTCATGGTTCGAATCTCCAAGCTTCATATGGATTTCCAGAGCTAGATTCTTGTGTAGAAGAAGAGAGGTGTTTCTATAATGTTTTGAGAGAGGCCTATTGGACCATATATGATGCAATGAAAGTGAGTGTAAACCTATGATATCATTAATGTCAATTAAAATTATAGAAGTCTGAATTATTCTCATATTTCTCCACCCTCTCTAGATTTGCATAGAAATTGACTAGTTTTCAGACTATGTTGAATAAATGAATGCGTAGAGGTCCAAATGATTTCATTTCTGTTCCTGATGTTAATTAACATGTTATTTGACCCAATCCATGTCTGATTTGAAGAATTCATGATCCTTCTCTACTTGTTTGGGAGCTCCTAAATTTTACTAGTTGTGCAATCCTGAAATGCAATTTTGCTTGTATCTTTGTCAAAATTTATTAGAACTTTCTCAGACTTGCTGGAGCGACCTATGAATGTGTATTTACTGATATTTAATGTTATTTAACCTCTCCGAGTCAGAAACACCCATCCATAGATTCCATTCAAAGTTTAGATCCATAATAGTCTGCATATGCTGAGAGGCCCAGGAACTTTGGAGTAAGCTTAAGCCTTACTGATCTTGAAACATAAATGGTATCAATACTTTTTGCATAGGTATCAACATATATTAGAGCCTGCCTTCCATCCATAGCTTTTGATCGTGCCCACCCTCAGTCAAAGTAGCTTCCATAAACATTGTTTTAATTGATTATGTGAAGTAGAGAGTTTTTGTATCACTAATCCTAGTTGGTACATTACATAACAATTGTTTGAAAATTTTAGATGCTCTTGTGACACTATAGTCATCCTAATTAAAGAATATGAAAAGAGTGATATTATTACCATCAAAGATGGAACTTGAGATTTGTCACTTGTAAATATTTCGCTTTGTTATTAAACCATACACTCGTGCCCTCCCAGAAATTAGAATTAAAAGCCAAAAACATTATGTATTAACAATAATAAATGGGAGATACCAATGTGCAAAGGTGTTCAAGAAAGGGGTAGCCTAGCTTGCACTAGGTGTAAATTCAATAATGCACTCTCTATATCAAGTTTGAGTTAGTGCGTCAATATTTTAGATCATAGTTGGGTCCATTTTCAAGATGAAAACAAGAATGTAATGATAAAGATAGCACCTAGGTTGTATTTAATAATATTAATTATTTAAGAAACTAAAATACTTAATTAACATCAACTATAAAATAATTAAAATTATTTATGTAATTATTATTACTATTACTATTATTAAAAACTTTACTACAATCAAATATAAACTTATTCCATTATAGCTTTATTAATATTAATATTTACTATTATTATTAACAACTTTAATACAATCAAAGGATAAACTTATTTGATTATAATATGCAAAACTAAAACTCGATATTGATCTAAAACTATCTAAAACTAACGTCCAACCAATAAAGTTAAACAAAAAAAGGAACCTCTCTATATAACAAGAAAAGCAACCACACTACTCTTAAAAAAACAAAGAAAAACACCAAACTACAAGAACTTGAGAGGCTAAAAAACCAAACTTTCATTCAAGTCGAACAAGTGCATATTCTAAGGGAGCTGTTACAATAAACCATCAAATTACTTACATGTGCTCTTGGTTGCTTAACAAAGGCAGTCAAGTGTTCTTGATTTGAAGACAGTCATTATGATTTATATCAGCATAATTTCATTGTATTGGTATGAAATTTGGAACAAATTCAAATTTATCAAATATTGAGCAAAGGTGTAATATGGATATGGATTCTTACTAGTGGACAATTAGATTTTGAAAACCAATTTAGGAAAAAACAAATTTTAATTATTTAAACACTATAAAACATAAATACTATTCAATTTCATACTTTCTTATTAAAATATATTTTAAATATTTGTTTGATTTTATTATATAAATATCTATACATTTATGGTATATTTGTGAATATTTGATTAAAAGTATTATATATAAACAATCTACTTCCAAACTAGATATTTTCATTACATTTTCCATATAGATTCATATTCATATTCGTACTGTAATCATGACACTATGATCTAAACAACTTGACAGAGAAAAATGTTCCCATCTCCTTCGGAGTGATCCCTCGTTCATACTATTCATATTGTATCTAAATGAAACCAAATTTATAGACGTGCCAGTATTAAAAAAAATTAGAAATCTTACTGCAAATGATGTTTAATAGAAATTGTTCCTTTGCTTGTCTGGATGCAAATATCAAATGATCTTTAATGGAAATGGTTTCGTTTCTTGTTTAGGTGCTAAAATCATAGTATCGAGAGATGACTTAAATACTGTAGTAAACATTTCTTGTTCAGATGTTAAAATCATAGAATCAAAACATGGCTAAAATACTACTAGTTTTGAGAAAAATTGTTGTGGCAAGATATCGGCTATACACTCTAGTAAATATAGTTCAAATCTCACCCAGTTGTTAATATCATATCATATTTTAGGCAAATTGTTATGTTTCTTTTCTAGAAATCGTCAAATTTTAATAATAAGATTAGGTAAAATATTGAAGTATAATTATTATATATTTAAAAATATGTATTTTTAAATTTTAGAAAATCTAAAATATATATACATTTTTCAAAATTTCAAAACAAATATAAATTTTAATTTTAATTTTTTTTTTAAATTTCAAGATTTCAAAATAATTTCAATTTCAATTATTTTGAATTTTTTTTTCAAAAAATAAAATCGAAATCTTAACCTTAATCTAGTTCCAAAGTTTAAACCAGGGGACATAATAAATAAATTGATTATATTACATATAAATAATTATAATAAGTATTTTGATTCCAAGTTATTAAAACAAAAGAAAGGTATAGATTTATACTCAATAAGGATTTTAATAAGAAATGTAAAAATGTTAGTTATTAATATTCACTAAAATTAATTATAGTTTATTGCATCTTAGAAAAGATAAGAAATCAATTGGTTTACTTTTTTTATTTTAGTTTTTGATGAGTTAAAATATTATGAAGGTTATTATTGAAATACATATTTTGAATTTAAGAAAGTAATTTTCATCTCTATCTTCTTAATGTCACAAATATGATAATTTTTTTAGTTCCATTAGCTAACAATGTTGGGTTTCTTCTTCTTTTTTACACTAATCAAAGCAAGGAGATACACTTGGAATTTTAGATTAGGGTTGATCACTTCCTTAAAGTTTTTTAATTTTCCTTTATCCTCTAATTCTTTATCACACTATAATTTTTAATATTACTCATTATTTTGTATAGTGACATTTTCCCAATTTTTTAACCAAGACAAATAGCATTCTGTGTTCACTAGCCACAAGTTAAATGGTTGGGCTACTATGAATATAGACCCACTAATTCTTTTTAATTCATTCATATAGGAAAATTAAAATCAATTGGTAATTAATTTAATTCATTCATATAAAAAAATTAAAATTAATTTGGCTTACCTAGAAGAGAAAAAGTGGTTCTTTTATTTATGGACATCCAATGAATAAGGAACAAAGTCAAATTTACCATTTAAGCTAAAACATGGAAGCTTCCAAGAGGGAGAAAATATAAGCATCATACATGAATCTTTCTTGGTATTTCTATTTAAAAGTATACACAAAATTGATAAACATTTAAATCTCCTCCATGGTATGTTGAATGTCCCAACTCCTTGCTCCAGACCTTTATTTTATGTACATCAATCTCATGTTATTCCTCTTTTTCTATGGTGGCTATATGTAAGGTTTGTTGTTACACCAAAACTTGCAAATGCTAGTAAACATTTAAAACCAAGCATATAGTCCATGCCATTACACCAAAACTTGCACATGTTGGTAAACATTTGAAACCAAGGACATAGTCCAAGGATCCCAGTGTGGCAATTAGTCCACATTATATTCCCAGAGGTGCGACAATAAACACACCATTGCAATGAGCAGGGCAGCATTACCAAGTAGGGAAGTGTTACCACCAGCATCTTCAGGATGAGTAGCAAGGCAACAGTGGCCTTGAGGTTGGATGGGAGTAATGACCAAGTGAAGCGGACTCACACCCATCATCGTCTGTGTGGCGTGTAATTTATAGCACCTTTCATTCGAATTGCACATGGAATTTCATGTTCTGCTAAACATGTAACATGTAGAGTAGCAAGGTTAAAGGAAACCATCAAGGACAAATAGATTGCACAATCATTAATAAAATGATGACAGGGGAACAACCATAAACTGTTAGATTCAAGTAAAAAAATGTTTTACATAAACTACCACCAATTACCTTTAGAAAAACATTTACAAACTTACATAAAAAATATATTAACTAAGGAATTAAACTTCATATGTTCATACACCATCCTAGATCCATTTAAATTCTAGATCTACCATGCGTTGAGAGGGATCAAATCCCTTGAGGTGCAAACCTTTTTTATTGTCAATCTCTTGCTGGATAGGTTTGCACCTCAAGGGATTTTATCCATCTTGGTGCATGGTAGATCCAGATTTTAAATGGATCTAGGCTGGTTGCAGTCCGAGCCGATCGCACTACATTTGTAGATGATCGTGATTATGTATATGAAGTGTGTAAAGACAATTTCAATAGTTAAATGAGAAATAAGATGAATAACAATGTTGAATGGTGAAATGTGTAAACAGTAAGAAAGTAAGAGGATGTGTACAATGAATAAGAAATAGATTACAAAGTCATCAATCTCAATTTATCTTCTTCGGCTTTCTGAATAGCTACAATTGCTACTTTTGCCATATTTTTATATCGATCGTATGAAAAGGGTGGTTGAAATCGAAAACCATTCAAAACTTTAACTCGAGATATTGCAGTAAATGTCATATCCTGCCTCTCTTGCTTCCCAATATTAATAGTAGCTTTCTCCAATGTCAATCCTTGAGACTTATGGATCGTTAACCCCCATACGAGTTTCAAAGGAAGTTGTTTTTTATTACCTCTTTCAATCGGTGTAGTAGGAACAAGTTGAGGGGTTGGCTTATCCCATGGAATCCCCACATATTTATCAAATCTTACCAAAACATATGTGGTTGGTTCTAGGGGTAATGTTCCAAGGTTATACACAATTTGTTCTACCACTCCAAGAGAACCATTGATGAGTCCTGCATTAGTCCATTTGTTAGATGTAAGCATCACCCTAGATCCATTTGCAAGAAGTAACTCAACTTCCAAGTCCTCATTTGTTTATGTAGAATACTTGCTTCTTACTCTTGTAGCAACACTGGCTACAATGGGACAATTCAAATTACTTATACATTGATTATTATGATGTTGTACATCATCATTTGTTGCAAACAAATGTATGGCCTTATCAAAGGACTCATTCGTGGAAGCATCCAACGAAGTATCTGTACGAGTCATAAGCAATTTCTAGTCTTCCACCATTAGCACTGCATCTCTAACATTCATCAACAAATGACGAAAACATTTTTGCTCATCGCTTTGTCCATCTTGTCGAAACACAGTATCAAAGGTCACAACTGTTATGGATGAGTTCCATAATTCTTTTGCAAGACCTTCCAATGCATATACAGGTTTATTCATGGCAGGTGGCAACTAACCCAAATCACCAACCAATATAATTGACCTTCCACCAAAAGGAATATTGACATTTTTTGGAAAAGCTTGTTGAAGTCTTGAATCAATTCTTATTAATAGATTTCTTCCAATAAAACTCATTTCATTCATTTCATCTATTAGGATATATTTTACATGTTTCATCTCTTCTTGCAAGGTGATTAAAAGTAATCGTTGTAAATCAGTTATCTCTTTGATTGCGCCGAGAGGCACTCTACAACCCGGTATGGGGGAGATCTTGTAACGTGTAGCGTTGTGTAACGTTGTGTAAAAATACAAATGTTGTCGGCTCAATAATTAAGAATAAAAATAAACAAAATTAAAAAATGCAAACGATGTACGGGGGAGATCTAGCAACGCATAACATTGTGTAACGTTATATAGTGTTATGTAAAAATACAAATGTTGTTTGCTCAATAATTAAAAATAAAAAATACAAATGTTATCGCTTCAATAAATAAAATTAAAAAATGTACTCTTCAAAGAAGCGTGTCGTTTAAATCTCCACGAAAACACCATATATATATTTGAGAAAAAACTTCTGAATTTTGAAAAGTGCTAAAAACACATAAAGCAAGTGTTTTATTTTTCAATAAATAAAATATGACTTTTTTCTATTCAAAAATATATATATATATATATATATTTGAGAAAAAAAATTGAAAATTTCATCTCATTGTCCGAATAGCAAAATATATTGTATATGAGAGAAGTGAGAATCGTTGAACTTGAAAATTATTGGATTTCAAGCCATTTCAGTTGTCGTGATTACAATGTTTCTAAGATAATATCCAATGGCTACATATTTGATAAAATATAAAATATCACGTTATATTACTGTAAAAAAATATAACGTACAATTATTTGTCAAACTCGAAACCTACATATTATCTTAGGAATTTTCATAACCAATTACTTGCATATTTGATAATTATTTATATTATTGTAAAATATATCGTACAATTATTTGTCAATCTTTACACCTCAAATCCATTGAAGAAATCTATTACATAATTTTCATAACCAATTACTTGCATATTTGATAATTATTTATATTATTGTAAAATATATCGTACAATTATTTGTCAATCTTTACACCTCAAATCCATTGAAGAAATCTATTACATTGTTTTTATATTATCTTAGGAAATTTTATAACTAATCACTTGCATATTGTAAAATAAAATATCACGTGCATTTTTTTATATTTTGCAGTAATAAAATATAACGTGCATTTTTTATATTTTGTAGTAATAAAATATAGCGTGCAATTATTTATAAAATATAGCATGTATATTTTATATTTACAAGGTGTTACACAACACGTTATATAAAATATGCATTATGTTGTAAATATAAAATATGTATGTTATATTAAAAAAAAATGTTATATTTTTACATAAATGTTTGTTAAATATAAAAAGGAGTAGCTTATGAGAGGTAGAGCCATTGGTAATGAATAATTATAATGAGAAATTTTAAATGGAAAGTCACAAATTCAAATCCTTGTAGATACTTACAAAATATATATATATATAAAGGAGTTGAGGAAATATTAAAATATTAAAATCTTTAACTCATTTTCATTAATAACTTCTTCCAATGATGATGTCTCATTAATTTAAAATGTTTAAAATGTGGTGTATAATATATTTGTAATTCTTTTTTTTTCACCATGTAACAAAATGAGTTTTAAATTTATGGGGAGTATAACAACATTTCTCCTAACCACCCAATCCACACTCAATTAAAAATTGTAAGATTAAACTTTAGTTTAATATATGTGTAGTATAATTATAATTTACTTTACTATGTGCGTTGTAAAATGAAAGTATTTGTTTTCACCATGCCACAAAGTGAGATTTGAACCTAAGTGGAGTGTATATGAGTTTTAAATCTATGTGGGGAGTATAACAACATTTCTCCCAACCATCCAATCCACACTCAATTAAAAATTGTAAGATTAAACTTTAGTTTAATATATGTGTAGTATAATTATAATTTACTTTAATATGTGCATTGTAAAATGAAGTATTTGTTTTCACCATGCCACAAAGTGAGATTTGAACTTAGGTAGAGTGTATAACAACATTCCTTCCAACCACTTGATCTACCATTAATTAATAACAATTGTAAACTTAAAGTTTAATATAATATATATTTTGTAAAATTATGATTTAATTTAATATATGCAAAATTAATGTGTTGTTTAGTTATTAGATTGGTTTTATGCATTAATATTGTGTAACTAATAATGCTAAGTATTCTACAATTAACTCTATTGCATTGATTTGAGGAATTAATAAATTGAATTAATTCTATTGCATTGATTGCATCAAATTACTACATTCTTAACTGCAATGCATTGATTTCAACAATTAGTAAATTGAATTAACTCTAACTCTACTGCATTTTTTTTTGTGCTAGGGGAATCGACAACTAGAGACTGGGCTAGTACTCGCGTGACACGGGGTCCAGAGATCCAATCCTACTACCACTATACCCCTAGGTGCCCCACACACCCCGCAAGCATGGGACACGGGTAAAGTCGGGTGTGATTTGAACTCTAACTCTATTGCATTGATTTCAACAAATTTCAACAAATTACTACATTTAATTAACTGTGATGCATTGATTTTAGTGATTAGTACATAGAATTCATAAAATAATTACATATTTTCATTTAATATCAATAAACATCTACTTGTACTTGTATATTGCCGCGATTACATATACATGTCAATTAAACATCTTGATCAAGTCTATTTATAACTTTGGTTCCATTGATTTCAGTGATTTCAATGAATATTGTCTTCTCCCAAGGAACAAATGGATGATGTACATGTTGATAGCCGAACATGAAAACATGTTAGTTAACAATAAGAGTATTTAGAAGAAATGGCTGTTGAACAAGGAGATAATAAAAAACAAAAAGTTGATCAAGAAATAGTATATCGACAACGAAAGTCTGAACAAATGACAACTAAACAAGAAGAAGAACAAAGAAGACGAAATTCTGAACGACAAAGAAAGTTAGAACAAAT
This sequence comes from Larix kaempferi, assembly GCA_027924585.1. NCBI lineage: Eukaryota > Viridiplantae > Streptophyta > Pinopsida > Pinales > Pinaceae > Larix > Larix kaempferi. The sequence continues at coordinate 4,892,176 of BSBM01000519.1, forward strand.
AATGACATAACAATTAGAAGAAGGAAGAAAAATAAATTTCGAATGACAAAGAGCGTATCATCAAAATAAACATTCTAGTAATACAACCATAGTACAAGGTGTAGATATTCAAAAATGTAAAGTGAGGATGATGCATTGGTTGCTATTATGAATATGAACAATGTTATAAAAAGAATGTTAGAACAAATGACGACCGAAGAACTAGAAGAACAAAGAAGACAAATAGTCTATCGAGGCAAATAGTCTATCGATAAAGAAGGTCGCTACAGATGACACCTGGAGAACTAGAAGAACATAAAAAAACATAATTTGGAACAACAAAGAGCATATCGACAAAGGAAACAAACTGATACAAGCATAGTAGTAGGTGAGGAAATGCAAATTGAGGATGATGTTCCAACAACAACTATGGAGATGAATATTGAACAAAGATTGTCAAAACGAATGACAACTGAAAAACAAGTACAGCGAAGACGACATTTTGAACGACAAAGAGCATATTGAGAAAGAAGGTCTAAACAAATCACAATTGAACAACAAAAAGAAGTAATAAAACAAAATTCCAAACGACAAAGAGCATATTGAAAAAGGTCATAAGTGGTGACACTTGAACCATGACTACAACAAGAAAGTGAAAGTTTTGAGGGACAAAGAAAATATTGACAAAGAAGTTCACAACAAATAACCTCTCAACAAAAGGAAGAACAAAGAAGACAAAATTCGAACAAAAAATAGCATATCTTCAAAGAAAACAACAATCAACCAATGCAACCATGGTACAAGAAAATATTGAAGCAAGAAATATTGAGATACTCCTTGGTGAAGAAATTCGTACGAGGGATGATGTGCATGTATCATTTACAAATTTGAATATTGCACGTCAAACATTCCGTGATAAAATTGATAAATTGGTTGAAGATCAAGTGTGCCATGTCTGTGAAGAGTCATATGCTGGAATTCATGTTTTAAATTCAAATAATGGTCCAATGTGCATGAGATGTAAAAGAGAGGGAAGTCGTCACAAATTTTCATCTCAAAACAATATGGATCCAGAATCACAACCTCGAGTGCTTGCAGAGCTCACATAGGTTGAAAGATGCTAATAGCACATGCAAGAACAATTTTAGGTGATGCATTCAATAGGTGGACAATACAAATATATAGGGCATACCATTAGTTTTCTCCAAGAGATTAAAGATGTTGCCATGAAATTACCTCGACATATTAAAGAGTTAGATTTAATGATTGCCGTGCGAAAAAAAAAGGATGACAAGGAACACGTTATGATTTCACTGTAAGAAGACAGAAAGTAATGGATGCATTATTATATAAGATTCAAAATGATCTGTATTATCATGATTTTCAAGTTGATTACAATGCGCTAGATGAGTTGCCCGAAATTGCATTGGATATATCAAATGTGATTAATTATGTTACTTTGTCGAAGATAGATGATGACACATAATTTGCGATGTTAAAAGGGGTAGCAAGAATTGATGATATGTTAGATAGCTTACAACCCTCTTCATTTGCAACTAGGCTTCCAAATGCACCACGAGAGATTGAGATTATTCGAGCTTGGGAAAATAACCCAAATTCCGAAGAAAAAAAAATAGACAAATGGTGGGCCCATGAATGTTCTTAACTAGCCTAGAACTGGTTCTTCTCCCATCAATGAGTATAACATTGAGGGATTGTTTGATATGGCTTTTCCAACATTATTTCCTAGAGGTGAAGCTGATTGGTTGCAACCACGAATGCGAAATGTCCATCTTCATGAGTATGCCAAACATCTACCTAGATATCATGACAATAGATTTGGAAGCCATCCTTGCTTTAAGATACTTTTAACATAACATTATCATGAGACATCGTGCTCAAGCTTCCAATGCAGTTTTTGTAAAAAAAAATATAGCAGATCTACCTACAACAATGGAAGAGTTATGAAAACATTTACAAAATCTTCCAGATTCTCAACTAGCAGAAAGATTAATGAGATTTGGAACTGTACTAAGAGGTACATGTTCATATTGGAGCAAGTGTTGTGTAGAGTTATTTGACTTAATTCAGCAAATTGGGTGTCCCACGATATTCTTCACACTAAGTGCAACTGATACGCAATGGCTAAATTTGCATAAATTAATGCCTGGTACTAGTCCTCTAGATCCTGCCGCTAAATCTGGAAAGGGATCAGAAACATTCCATAATATGTTGATGTGTGTCTCTTCTATATAGAATCCAAATAAACCAGCAGCACATGCATACAGGAGTTTGTTGTGTGAAACAATTATTGACAGGGACATAGGTGCTCAGGAGACATGCCATTTGCTTCTGGAACTTTCCCTTTGAGAATGCAGCTGTCGATTTGTGGTTCTAAATGTTGGTAGGAAAGTTTTCAAACAAGCGCAGGTTGATACATACAATGCCAACAATGATAACTCTCTTATTCTAGAAAATTATATAGAACTTTGTCAGAAAGGCATAAAAACATTTTAAATCTGACTAGAAGCATCCTACAGGTTACTAGGGCTTAAATTTTCATGTTAGCAAGTAGTGCATAGTGCATGATAACAGTATTATCTATAAAACAATTTATCTCTACTATACTGACTGTATTCCCTAGAATGCCTTGATCTGTAAAATTTCAGGTTGGCATGCTCTAATAGCTCATTTGGAGCACAACCTCTTGAAAAGTTTGACATAAAGAAGAATTACATGATAAAATTGTTGTCACTTAGACATCAGTAAAAACAGGTAGGTCTTGAGACTTCTGATCATAGTTGAGGAACATCCGTAACAAAACTTTCTTTGACTCCAGAATGAAAAATTTCTGACAATGCTGTAAAATGAAAAACCTCATTAAAGAAATATTTTTTAAGCAAGAAACCAAAGCAGAATTTAAATGTTCTTCTTAACCAGAGCATTGAGGATTATATTGTCATCATTAAGAAACTCTAGGAGGTTGTACCAGTGACCTCAATATCATATAGAAGATTCTTCAATGCCAGAGGTTTGCATTGAACACCAGCATAGATCCATCTTAAACCCGGATCTGTCAAGCATCGAGAGGAATCCAATTTCTTGAGGTGTAAATTCTTTGTATCTTAGATTTTTTACTCATTAAGAAAAAAATTACAGCTCAAGGTATTTGATCCCTCGCTATGCTTGATATATCTAAGTTTAAGATAAAATCAAGATAATTGATTTTTTGTTTAAGTCAACATCATTTACATTTTTTTTAATGGGAACAACATGTTATATAACATTACACAATGTTACACGTTACAACATCTCTCCCATACTGGGCTGTAGAGCACCTCGCTACTCTCAATGCAATAAACAACAAAATGCAGATTCTGATCATCCTGGGTTTGAGTGTTATTTGCTACGTTTCTATTCTCACTATTTTTCCAAGAAGGAGAACTAGACATGCTAAAACCCTCTGCACTGCTCAAAATAGTTCCGCTCATAATGCTTGACTTATAAGACAGAAAATGGAAAGTCAACTGAGCAATGGCATTCATCAACTCCTGTATCTTCAGAATTGACTTTTCTCTAGTGGTTTCATCTTCCTCAGGCTGGCGATTGGTCAAAGAGAATCCTTGAATTTCAGTAGGTGAGCTCTTCTCTCAAAAAATCTCTTGATGGAAACCCAATATTTCTATTTTTTTTAAACACTTACCTGCAAAAACTGCCATGCTTTGTATGTGGAATCCCCAACTATTTCAACAAAAGAAACAATATTACCCTGATTTTTTTATATCTGCTGAGTTCTTCATTGGATTTATTAGCTTGCATGCAAAGGAGGATAGAGTAAGGGATTATAGATCTGCAAAAATGGAAAAACAAACTCCTGGAAAATGGACCTCCCTGAAGACAGAGACTCCTTGGAAATCTTGAAATTGTCATTCCCAATCGGCAAATTGACAGAGAATTAGATAGAATACTGCACCCATCCGAATGATGCAGAAATTAGATTGTATAATATTAGAAAAACACTCAAACACAAAATCCCTCTAATTCTAACTTGAGCATCCTGTGGATTCTGCCAGCAAAATCGTTTGGCTCCTCCACCGAACCCCAAGATGAGCAGCGCAATCTCATACACGAGTTTCACCAGATCCTTCACAAATATGTGTAATCCTTTGTGATTCACAACGGCCTTTTCGAAGCAAACAGGTTGTCCATTATAACTCAGAGATTTGATGTTTGGCTCCTCCACCGAACCCCAAGATGAGCAGCGCAATCTCATACACGAGTTTCACCAGATCCTTCACAGATATGTGTAATCCTTTGTGATTCACAACGGCCTTTTCGAAGCAAACAGGTTGTCCATTATAACTCAGAGATTTGATCTTTGGACTCAAACTGGTTGCCTTCAAAACTCTTTTGATCCAGTTGCTCATGCTCAATGTTAGATGCTCCAAATGAAAAATCACAATTCGGCTGGGTGATGGAGCATTGATCCTCAGTTTTCCAATTAAAGAAGGGCACAAAATTCGTCAAGGAATGGCCAGAGGTTGACGAAATTGTAGCTATTTTCAGATATAAGTGTTTATCCTCTCAAGAACAGAACATTAGGTCGAAGTGTCTCAGGGAAAGCAAAAGCATATTGATTAACACTGCCAATGGACATACTGTTGCCTTTAAAACACAGGACCCTTCCACCTGGAAAATGAGATGGAAAGTTGAAGAATTCAGGCATTCCCATAGCCATACCTCTGCTTCTAATCGAAGACATGAATCTATGGATACCATCCTTTGCAAGCTTGGGTGGTATGCCCTGTCCATCAAAGGTCAAAATCCAATATTTTGTGCCATGTACATTCTCATGAAATCTGATGCATTTTCCAGTGCATTGAGCCTCTTCTCCGTTGCATTCAACATCAAGCTGGTATACCATAGCTGCCCTTGTAGACCATTGATTTGCTACTGCATTGTCTGCATGACATTTCGAGTCTGCAAGGCTCGAAAGTGGATCCAGGCCTGCAATTTCTGACTGCTTTTCTCAGTTGAAACTGCAAATGGAGTCATAAGAAGAGTGAAAACCATAGAGTGCGAAGCCCACAGCATTCATCAATTCTAACCATAATATTGTCAATGCATTGAAGAATATGAGAAAAGCAAACAACTCAGCACCTTCCGTTTTCTTGCCATCTCTGATCCTTGCAACTTCAATGCTAGTTTTCAGATTTAATTCCTTTGGATATGCTGATGAGTTTTCTTGGAATAAGCCCAGGATCCTTGGACAAAAGAAGATACATCTGTATATTAATGTATTTGGAAAGGGAAAAATTGGTGGTTTGCTGTCTAAGTGATTTCTCTCACCTAAGACGGAAGACCTGAAACCTGCACATTATTGATTAATGAAGTTAAGTGGGAAGGCTTACTTGTGAGTAAAGGTTAACTCACAGCGCTGAACAGACGAAGGTATGAAGTAATTATTTTATTTTTATTTTTTTAATCTTGTCAATGATAAAAATAGTCTAATCATATATTCTAAAAGGGAAATGCTGAGACATATAGTCTCTGCCATAAGCAGGGACTAAAAATAGAAAAAATTGGATCATCCATGGGGTATAAGAAGAAAATGGATGATGGCTTGAATTTTCTCTCATCCTCACCCAATGCCAATGATTTTTTACTCTGACAAATATTAAGCATTGTAGTAGGGGCATTGCTATAGGTTTCTAATTGCACCTCTAAACCAAACGCTTACCTTATTCCTATGTATAATTAACGAACTTTGACAAATAAGACCAGCTTAGACTACCTGGTATCAAAAGATTTCATATTGTACTTTACAAATAAGACACAGGGTTGGACAATTTGTTATCAAAATTTGTCATATTCTAATTAGCCTTTATGACAAACTTTAAATGGACTTATGGCACGTGAGGAATATTTTTTTATAATACATTAATTTTTGGGCATGAGTATGTGCCTGGATAATAAAATGGTTTAATCGGGAAACACATCTTAAGGTTTACCTTTGTTACTCTTGTGGTAATTGACTTGATGATAAAATGGTTTATTAGGGAAACACATTTTAAGGTTTAAAACTTTAAACACCCGCATTAACTCCACTCTTGTGGTACTTGATTTGATGATAAAATGGTTTATTCGGGAAACACATTTTAAGGTTTACCTTTGTTAACTACAGTTTTGTGGTATTTGATATCTACATTAGTTATCACTAGGATCTCATGCCTGCATTGGTAGTCAATATCTAGGTTAACTACCACTTGGATTTCAGTGCGTGGGCTCTTTACTATGAGTTAAGTACTCTTTTGCTTTTGCACCAGGTGATATCATGGAAACATTGTTCTCGCACCAACAGATGCCTTGTAGTTTAATAAATGTGATAAGATTAAAGAACTTTCAATGCAATAATGGATCAACTTCTTCGGACTACATGAAATAACATGAAGGGCCTGTATGAATCAACCCACCTCAATTGACCTTCACCACCATGACCCTCTTCATTGAGACTACCCTACAACTGCATCATTTCTCTTTTCTTCATCCAGCTAGGAAAGATTTCTACATCACTAAAATTCAATTATCACAACACCAACGGTGCAATATGCTACTGAATACCAGACTAAATACTAACATGGATCAAATGAAGAAAACACATAAACGTGAAAATATGAAACAAGATGCGGTATTAAGAATATCTGACAGCTGTAACTGTAAGGAGCCACCAATATTTTGTGTGCCTCACTAAGGTCACCCTATAATCTGTATTTATGCTATAGTAAGCCTATATATATATTAATGGAAGAGGATAAATAACGTTCATGCAGGGGTTTAAGCAGGGTAGTACAGCTGTGGCTGGCAGAAGCAATATGACACCCATGTGCGAATCCAATAACACCGGCAGACCTGTACAAATAGGTTCCACAAGGTGTGCCAGCATTATTGTGTGTTGAAATAGGGGCACTCCATGCGTACAGTGTAGTAACACACAGTAAAACTTGGACGAGTCAGGCTGTATCTTCCACATGTATTTGTACAGTGATCAACATGCCGTCTTCCTCAAATATCACATATTTATATGGAACTTATGGGTAGGTGAACAGCCCAATAATTCCAACTGATGAAGTAGCAACTCTCATTAATATTAGACTTTCAAGAATTCTATGGTTTATTGTCCCCACCAACATAAAGTTTGGCAACCAAAACCATCTTCGCCAACAAGTGGAGTGCATGAATAGTTCCCCTTTGTAGGAAAAGCAAAAAATTACCATGGAAAATAAATTTGCACATAGTTGCAGCCAAAAATTCAATACAACAATGTCAAACTGTGGGAGTGTACATTCCAGGATACCATGCCCAAGTTGGTCATGTCCCAAAAACTGAGGTATGTATGAGTTCAAGAAACTGTGAATGAAAGCACATTCCTTATCTTAATAAATCACTTTAGGAGAAACTATCTAACGAGACCTTTACCAAATTCCCATAATCAAATAATCCAGGGTTTCCTTCTGCCTTTCTGCTCCTCTAACTAAATTATTTCAGCCATTTTACATTGAGGATGCATCCCACGCCTAAGGAGTCAAGGACACATCCCTAACATTTGCATGCCACCTTTTCTCTCCAGGACATCTTCGCAGCCTCAGGATGATTCCCACCATTATATTTTGGGGACATCCCCAGTGTCCCTAAGGACATCCAAACATCCCTTGATCATTCCAACATCCATAAAGACACACATGATTAGTAGACCTGCATTGGGATAAGTAGAGAAGAAAAAAAATTGCCACAAACTTATGAATAAGCAAAGTAAAAGCAAATCACAATTGGCTGACAATTAAGGAGCAGCACCGACAACTTAATGCAGGTTGATGAATAAGGTGGAACTTCGGCAAGTTGATTAGGGAAAGGGCAATTCCCTGTTTCTCAATTCAAATAGGCTGCATATTGTCATGGCATGGCACTAAATAAAGCATCTTGCAAAATTCTGTTAGAATGCAACGTGATATATTGTTTTTGGCTTATATATATATTCTGGGGTACCTTCCAGATGTTCTCAAAACCCACCCCCACCTGTGAAACTTGGTACAATATAGGTTATAGTTCATTATCAAATCATCTCCTATTACATGTGTTAGCATTTATTCAGGCATGTTAGTGAACTTGCCCTGTGTTAGGATCAACATTATGCTGCCAAACAAGAGACTATGAACTTTAGGAATCAGAGCTGAAAGAAGCTTGTATGGCTAGATCATTGGCAAACATGAAGGCAGTACAGCATTGTTCTTGTAAAACTAGGTTGAATGTCCAATTGGTCTTCACAGCTGCTACACTTCATAGCCATCATGATACTGTGTCCTGATTTTCTTCTCTATTATGAAGACTTAAACCCACAGTACAAAGAATTGTGCCTATTACCAATAAAAAAAAAGATTTTCTACCATAAAAAATGCATCATTCTGTTGAAGCATGCAACAAATGAAACTCCCTCACATAAGATCATAAGAAACACCGTTTTTCTTAAAAAAATTGATGCCAAAAGTGTGTGCATATATTATCATTATTTGTTTTTGTGCAGGAACAAAAAGAAAATTGCTAACCCATCTCAGAAAGAAATTCAAAACATCCAGCCCTGTTTCTAAAAGCTGAGTAATATAGCTGTATAAAACTTACTGTACACAACTTCAGAAATAATGTGAGAAAACCAAGTGACGTTATATTCTCAATATGCTTTATCTAAATTGTGACCTTGGACTTCATATAACCAATGTTCTCAAAGTTCAGTCTCGATTATAGTTTTAATTGTTTCATTGGGAAGCAGGCCTTCAGTTCGAATTGCAGGCTTTTGAGAATCTGGACTGATAAAGACCATAGTGGGAAGTCCACGGATCTGAAATGAAAAATTGAGGACAAAGTTAAATAGATGAGAATAAAAGCCAAATAGCTTTCAATTATGAGACAGTCATAAACCTAAAGCATACAGGACTGCTAATTCCTGAAATAAAAAGTAAAAAAATCATCCCAAACATAACCACAGTAACTTGTAACTGCAGTGTAAATCATAAATAGGCAGAAAAGAAATGTGAACTTACCTGCAGTTGTTGGGCTAGTTCATACTCTTCATCGGTGTCTATCTTGACAAATTTTACAGTTGGGCCGTATTCCACAGCAAGCTGCATGATTTTTATATGAATGATAAATTAAATTGCAGCAAAAGGAGCAGCTAATGTCCTGAACGGAAACATACTAGTAACAAGATATTCTCTCAAATAATTACGTATACTAAATCTCTTAATAGACAAATGCAATCTCACTGAATATCTCAAAAAACAGAGATAGAAACAGTTAGCTTAGACCATAATATGCACAACCTGATGGAGAACTCACTCAGAAACCTGATTGTCTAGAGGCAGAAGGAAAAAAATCAGTAAGCTAGTTTCCATAAGAATACAGAAGAGTAATGCATTTCAAACACTTTAGGACTTCTATCAAATAAACAGTTCTGTTCTCTACTATTTGGAGATTGTATTTTATAGCCGGCATCCTACAATGCGTAGGGTTTTCTTCTTGTTCTTCTAACTTAAGGTTTTCTATTGTACTTCTGGGAGATAACTTTTGCAGTCCCTTATCACCCATTTTGGCATGTTGTAATTTCCAGTTCCATTGACCTATTTTGGTCATCAGTAGACATTAATATATTTTCACTTCATTTATCTAAATTAATGGAATTGTTTTCCCATTCATGTTGGCCCCTATTGTTTACCAGAGTGCTTGGTTCAAGCTTTCTCAACATCAATTAATGATTTAACACATGCACACACACAAGCACACAACATGAACAATTTACCAATGTAATTGCAGTATAATCTCGAAATACTAATAGCTCTTACCAGAATGGGTTAAGAAAGCATATAAAAGCAAAAAGGGAATTCCAGTGTAAAGCTCTATGCATAAGGCAATAAATCAATTATACCCAAAAGCTCTAGGCAGCAAACAGACAAGCTTTTATGTAACTTTGTATGATCATTCCTGATGATAGTATGTTCAAAATGAATCTGAACGTGAAGAGGGCCATATAGAAAGATTGCAGATGGTCCTAAAGGCAATCCTTCAGGTAGAGGACCTAAAAACTTTATGATATGACATGACCTTGCTTTTCACTTGCACATAGGCATAACATAAGATGGGTTGTGCAGGCATAGTGTTAGTTTTTTGGGGTCACTCCCAAAGTGTTTTCACCTAGCTAGGCAAGAACTAGGTCCCCAAGTCCCTAGGTGATGCCTGATGGACATATGGATGGCTCAGTGTGAGTGGATGCTTGAACTTGGATAGAGTGCTAGGATAGTGCACTTATCTAGGAGGTTGTTATCATATGTGCCATGATGACTAAGTCATTGGGTACACAAATGAGGAAGTTGGTTGCTTGATTTGGAGAGGTACCTACCTAGGAGAATGAGTGCTAGGCACTTGGAGGAGGGCACTTAGCCCTAAATGCATCGGACCATATGACATACACCTTGGAGGTTTGAAGCTTGACTTGAGGATGATTAGGATGAGGAGCACACTTCATGGAGGGTGGTTGGTGTTAATTTTTTAGTGCAGCTGCGAGACCCATTCTCAGAGAGAATGGTACCCTAGTCAATTAACTAGGGTTCCTGGTCAAGTTAACCAGGCAGAGTAATGAGTAAAACCCTAGAAGGTACCCTAGGGCCTCCAGCTGTCTCCTGGGGTTCTTGGTCTAGGACCAAGCAGATTGATGCCATGGCAAAGTCCCTAGCATGTGGCTAGGGCCCCTATTTGTCTCTAGGGTATTCTGGTCTAGAACCAAACGGTTTCTTGGTCATGATGACCAAGCAGATCCTGCAGGTTGAGACAAAGACTTCCTAGGTCCTGCAGATGGTTGATCAACATTCAGTCTAGGACTGAATGCTCAGCTTGAGGTTGAGGACCATTCTCTGGGAGAATGGAGATCCTGGTCATGGACCAGATGGTTGATCAACATGTCCCAGTCTAGGACTGAGGCTCAGCCTTGGGCTGAAAGCCATTCATTAAGAATGGAAGATATTGTTGTCCCCTCTCCTAATCGGTTATTGCTAGGTTGCTTCTCAAGGGACTGGCCACCCCTTGACGATGTCTCTAGTACCTAACCCTTAGGAGCAGCGTTAAGGACAAAAGGATTGTACCATCCATTTGGATCTTCTCCCTTATACAGTGATGACAAAATATATAAACTATGTATCTTGAGGAAGAGAAAAGTATTTGATCTTGTTAGTCCTATTTGATTGCTTGTCCTCTTTGATCTTGTGGTTGTTGGCTCATGGTCCTATTCTTACTTGGTCCTAGCACTCTCAATTGTGTGCACATTTGTCTATGATGAGTCCTACTTTATGGACTACTTTTACCTAAGGGTATATTAAAGACCATTGGACCATGTATTATTTTAGGGCCATTGTCCCACTCATGTTTTTGGTTTATTTACTTTATGTTGGACCCTTGGACTTTCACTTTATGATAAATTCATTAAATATTTATTTTTAATCTTATTAATAAAATCTTTATGATTTTATTAATAAAGACTTTGAGTTTATTAATAAAGTTTTTTATTTTTATTTTGACCATTTAAGTCTTATCCTAATTTTTCTCTTGAACCATTGGTACTCTACCTTTTTACCTTTTTCTTTTTTTATTATTTATTTTATTTATCTTATCCTTTTTTTATTATTTTATTCCTTTGTTTTGTCCTAAGTTTTTAACTCTAAATCTATATAAAGTTTATTAACTTATGCTCTCATATATCTCACCGTGAGCTCACTCTTCTCGGGTAATATTTTCAGTCTGCTCTATTTGGATTTCACGAGTAATATTTTCGGTCTGCTCCTATTTAGATTTCACGAGTCCACGCATGTTTTTTTTCTGCTCCACGGATCCATCCTTCCTCGATTGGTCTCACGGGTTTGACTCATGGGTTTAGCTCTGCGTTTGATTTTTTATTGTCTCACTTGCTGATCGGGGCTGATCACCTTCACAGCAGCCTCTTCCCTTCACGGTTGTCTCTCACGTGTCTCTTACCTTCACGGCTGCCTCTTCCCTTCACGGCTTTATTCACGGTTTCACCTTTCACAGCTTCACAGCTATGTTACATGCTTTCACGGGTTTATCTCTGCATTTTTCTTATTTGGACTTGTATCACTTGTTTGATCTCTTCATGGTGATCTCTACTATTTTCTTTCTTTCTCAGATATGTCTCTGAATGTTTATGGACCCATCTTATCTTTGTGATTTACTTCAACTGTGATTACAGCCTTGACTTATCTATGTCTGTGTGAGTTCTTATGTGTGGGAAATTACTTACGTGCTTGCCTTTCAAAGTCTGTTGCACCTGTGTGTTTCTTTTATCCCTGTCATTTTCTTATTGATTGAAAAACTTGAGATCTATTTTTTTTACCTGAAACTTTTCTCTCTCTCAAGGTACATATATGGTTTAACTAGTTTGACTTGTCCTTTCAGTGACAAGATCAAACTCAGAACTATCTGAGTATAAGTTGGATCCAAATGTTGGTTTTAATTCTTTAATGCAGTACATGTTTATTTTACTGTAAATGTTATTTGAGATTCATTTTATTTTTCTGAACTTAGCATTTGATGATTCTCGAGGACCAACATTAATGCAGTGACCAAATGGAGCATTAAGTTGAAAGAGATGAAAATTATGTTATTTTTGTTTTAATTCAGTTTAAATTTAATTAAGCATTACATTTGTTTACATGTTCTTGTATCAGGGTTTTATAAGTGATAAAAACGTATCTAACCTATAATTTCTACAGTTGGGGACTTGGGCACATATGTGGAGGAGAAGCATTGAAGCAATTAAATACTTTGGCACACATGTTCAGCAGTGTTGGGCATAAGAGGACATGTGGCACACAGATAGGAGAGGAGCACCTTGCATGATGACACTTGGAGAACGAACCATTGTATAAGAGGGAGTGTTGGGCTAACATCTTGTTGGATAGCACACCATCTTGGAGGGGCATTGGGCCCAAGGAGCATCATGCCTTGAGGGTGCACCACCTTGGGGTTAGGTAAAACCCTAGTGTGACATTTGTCATCCTTGTATTGTATCGTTGATTGAGGTCTAAGGTTACTTGTAAGTTGTGTAAACCTAGTCCATGTTTTATGTTGGCCTTCCTCACATATTCTATATAAAGGAAGGAGAGCACCTTTGTCATCACTCATTATTCTATCTTTAAAATTGTCTTGGAGAAGTCTTGTAGAGATCAAGACCTACGCTTTGTGATGTAAACCCTAGAGGATACATGAAGGTGAATGCTAATGCTAGGGATGGGCTTGGGCGTTAGAATTTATGTGATGCAAGAGAAGAAGACCTAGGGTTTGTGTGATGTAAACCCTAGAGCAATAACATGGGGTGCTATGGGAGTAGAGGAATCTTGGAGCTTGGTGTGATGCTTAGCTTGAAGAAGACTTGGAGCTTATGTTGATGTACTCTTGATGTTCCAATGTAACATTGTTGAGAGGTCTTCATTCTTGTGTGATGCATGAGGAGAAGACCTAGGGCTTGTGGGATACAAACCCTGGGATAGACAAGAAGCTTGGAAGGCTAGTGTTGATTTTTTGAGCAGCATCGAGAGCCATTCTCTAGGAGAATGGAGGTACCTGGTCAGTTACCAGGAATATCATGCGGTTTGGGACTAAGGCACTTGGTCAGTTACCAAGTTGTTGACATTGGTCAACTTGATTCAGCCTGGGGCTGAGGCACCTGGTCAGTTACCGGGAACATGATGCAGTCTGGGATTGAGGCACTTGGTCAGTTACCAAGTTGTTGACATTGGCCAACTTGATTCAACCTGGGGCTAAGGCACTTGGCCAGTTACCAGGAACATGATGCAGTCTGGGACTAAGGCACTTGGTCAATTACCAAGTTGTGACATTGGTCAACTAGATTCAGCCTAGGGCTAAGGCACCTGGTCAGTTACCAGGTCATCACTATAAGCCCTAGTCCGGGCCTAGGCAAGTGATGTACTCCTCTCCTTGATCAGTGGGCTATGGGACCTTCTCAAGGGACTGGCCACCCCTTGTTGAAGTACCTAGCACATGATCTTGGTGTCAACAAGGAGAACAAGACAAACAAGAATAATCTTCCTTATTCATGAGTTGGCACGTGTGGACTATAGAGACCAAGAGAAGGGTCTAAGATGACTTGTTTAAGGAGTTATGGTCATGGAACCCGAATGAAGGATCAAAAGCCCACTAATGAAGGACTAAAAGTAAAAACCCAAGATAAAAGTCAAGGCCCCTAATGAAGAATTAAAAGTGAAAAATAAAATGGAAGCCCCAAACTAAGTATTTATATTATTTTGACTCCTTAAATTATAGAGGTTATAACCCTTATACCCTCAATGTAGAATTATAAATGAAGAAGCTCTCTCACATTATTATTACACAATTTTGATCTTCTTCTTGTCTGCCAAAAAGATTATATTTTCAGGTTCTATCTCAGCATAGCATTGATCAGTCTTCGTTGAGCAGATCAGTCCATTCACAGACCTCATGCAGACCATTTGGGAAGAGTTTAGGGCTCCGTCATCACTGTTCTAGCCCTAGAGGGCCAATGCAGGTAGAGTGGAGGCCTTAGCAAGCTCACGCAGGATGAGAAGGGGCCCTAGCAGATTGACGGCACACTAGATGAGACCACCAGAGAGTCATCCGCAAGCATGCCCAGGCCTTAGAGGCCTTACGGTGGTGCAGATAGGGGCTGAGTGTGCTCCGTTAGACTTCTCCAAGCAACTGGCAGGGTTCCACAATCAGTCCAGGCAATCGGCAAGGTTCCTACAGCAATCCGCAGCCTCCTCAAGGTTCCGCACATCCTTCACAGTGTTCCATGGGGTCAATGCAGGCTGTCAGCATTCCAGTACAAGGTCACGTTGACTGTCTTGAGGATCTGGCAGGCAGATTTAAGCCCTAAGGGGCTAACGCACAGTGACAGCAGCAGGCTGTTGGGTTCATCGTTTAGATCAGACCCTAAGTAGGGCTGCTACAGAATTACAGGGGACAGATCTAGCGCTTACATCATCTGCATCGGCAGGCAAAGTCCATTCTTCTTGGCAGTTTTATCTTCAGACCCTCTTGGTATGTGTGCCCTAAGGGCAAGTGAATTTTTTGATGTACAAGTCTGCTCTCTAAATCTGCTCATGTAAAACTCAGTCATCTCATATTTTAAGGAAGATAATTCTTGCTGGGGTTTTATTCCTTTAAAAGGTTTCCCCAGGGTAAAATTTTGTGTGCCCTATTGTGTTGGTTGATCTATGGTAAATGTTTTATTTTCAAATGTATTTGCTAAAAGTTAAAATCAGTATATTGTTCTGCTCGTAATCGTATCAGATCTGCAAAAATTATAAAAATTTAACAGCTAGCACTAGGGTTTGTCTTGAATCCTTTGCACTTGTGTGATGCAAGTAACTATAGAGCTTGAATAATGTAAACCCCGAAGTAAGACATGAGCGCTAGAAGAGTGAAGAAGACCAACAACTTGTGTGATGCAAGCTTGGAGAATCTCCTAGAAGACTCGTGTGATGAAAGTGGGAGATCAAGGGTGGATTTGTTGGTGTTGATGCTAACTTCTTGTTGAGCCTTTGGAGTGGCAAGGAGTAGCTTGCTGTGATGCCCTTCTAGTCTGTGGTCGTTGGTTAGGGTTTTCTATTGATGATTGATGCCATAGTTAGGGTTTGGATACATTGGAGAGTCCGAGTTTGTGATAAGCTTGAAGGACTATCTTGTACCAGCTTGTGATAAGTTGTTGGTATGTACTTGTAACTTCATTCTTATGTATATATGAAGTGTACTTTGCTGTCCAAACTTTGTGTACTTGCAGATTTGATTTTCAACTTATGTTCTCATGGTGATTGAGTAATTTCTTGTGTTGATTATGTATGTTTGATTTAACATAATAGCGAGCAGATTTTGTTGACTGATTTGATAACTAGATAGAAGCTAGAAGGCAGATATGTGACTGTAACAACTCTGTTGTTTATAAGTTATTTTCAGAATTGTTATATGTTAATTGTGCCTTTGGGGCTGTAAGCATAATTTCCGTGAAGTAGATTTATTCCACGTTTATTTTCTTCGGCTGCATTATGTATTTGGCTGGACAGAAGTGAAATATATGCTGGCGTAATTTATATTTAAGATTCAACCCTAAGGCTGAAAGTTCACAGGAAACAGATCTAGAGAACCTCAAAGCTGTGATGAAATTTCTGAATTTGCATTAAGCATGGATTTTTGAAATTTCCAACAATAAGAAATCAAATGGGTTTGGAGATATCATGGCATCTAGAAATCCTTCTTGTCTCTTAAATCCAGGCTTGCTCAGGTGGTTGGTCCTCCATGATTCACAACATCCTAGCAGTCAAATATATAGGCATCATTAAACAGGACTTTTGGGATGGTTGTTCTGTGATCTGTCAAAAAGCAAAAATAGTTGAAAATATTTTTTGGGAATGCAAGATAGCCCAAACCATCTGGAAATGGGTTTCTACAAAATATCACACACTCTGTTTGTTGCTCTTCTTACTTCTCAAACCCTCATTTCATGAGATAAAGTCATAATGCTCAAGTAAGACCTTGGAAGAACTAAGAGGGATGCCAATGTCACCTCACAGACCCTCTTCTCACTTTAGGCCAGCTCTCCTCCAGCTCAAGGGTGGCTTCCCTAGAATAGGATTACTAAAACTTATGCAATGAAGTCCAAGGTGAAATGAGACAAGATGGCAATTGAGACTGAAAAATACAAGCTACAAAGGCCCTGTCCTTGCACTCCCAAATTGCAGAAATACAACTAGAGAGATCCCTAAAGTAGATGAACTGCAACACTTTTGAAGATTATGATTACCAGGAATGAAATGTATGTGCACGGTTGCACCCATCCAGGAGTAAAGAAATATGCAACCATAAACAACATCCCAATGACAACATAAAAGAAGAAGGAATAGAGTTACCCGATTCAATACTCCATAAGCATGTCAAGATAATTCCAGCAATAAGAGAGAGCATTAAGATCTACAAGACATCCTCGTCCACAAAGCATTTCATCAACCCTCTAAAAGCATCCAATAGATATTCAACTAAGCACCCAGGGGATTTCTTCCCAAATCCACCATGAGTACAATGAGGAAGGGCTAATCTTTATAGAGTCTAGCTCAACTTCATTGACAATAAAATAATAATTTCCTCTTCTAGATCCATATTTTATTCCAACAAGAAATAATAAAACAAGCATTTCTTGACCTCCTCAACAAACTTTTCTCAAAATAACCTAAGTTGTTTAGATCCACTTTCTTCTCCAAGGGAAAGTAGTAAAAATCATACCCTCCTAACCAACTTCCATGAAAAGTCAAACAATGAATAAAATAAGATGAGTGGTTATGTATAAAGTTATAAACATGTGTGCAATTAATTCCTCCAAAAGTGTATGTCTCTTTCTTCCAAAGACTAAGCCATGATGTACTCCTTAAGGTGGCATGTGTGACCTCCAAGAGTGAGACGATTTCCAACCTTTAGGGTCAATTCATCCTCCAAAGTGCTAATAACCAATAAATCATGAAAATAGGGGACTGCCTCATCAAATGGTCTTCGAGGATGGGCCCACTCTCCAATACATGAAATTGTCAACAACCATTTCCCAAACAAAACGGAATAGTCTTCTTTATATTTGCTTCTTTGACCAAGTAAAGTACTCAAATAGGATGTCCGCTACTCCAACTATAGCTGTTAACTCTGGAATATATGTGTAATATCCCAACCAAAAATTGGCCAGAATACTAATAACTCCAACTGTCAAATTTATCAGGATTTTTACTAGTAAAATTTTAGACAATTTCTGTATGGTGAGCAGGATGTAAGTGAGGTGTACAGATGAACTGATCAAAGATGGTAGGGATGACTTTTGATTCTGGAATTTGTTTGGGTACACAGGGTACTCCCAAAAGACCGAACACCTAGAGCAACCACTTCACACAAACAGATCACAGATCGACACACGATGTTTTTACGTGGTTTAAACCCTCGAGAGGGAAACACTCCACGGCCTCGGCCAAATAGCTTCTACGGAGCAGTTTATTATGCAAAAGAAAGAAAGTTACAAATGAGCTTCTCATAATCGATCAACTAGACAATGACCCTCCATGCTTTTTAAATAGAGATCATGGACCAATCGGGTGTTAAGCCACGGATCAAGGGTAGGTATGATCTGAGAGAAGTTGAGCCATCGGATCACTCTATGTCTAGAACATATCGTGACCGTCGGATTAAATATTTACAAATGCATACTAATGTATACTAAAGAAACACACTTTACCTAACGGATATATTACACAAGTTGATCTTAACTAACTCCTAAGTGTCTAAATATCCTAACATCCCCCCTTAAGAACAACTTGGGATAGGATTGAAAGATTTACAAAAGTGACACTATTAGGAGAAGGAAGGAGGCATTAGAGCCTATCCCCCCTTAATGACAAATTCTTGAACTCCTAACATAGATCGAAGTTTAGAAAACTTCACTTCTGTGAGAGACTTGGTGAAGATGTTGGCAACTTGATCATCTGTAGGGCAAAAGAGCACTTCAAGAACACGATCATGAACAAGATTTCTAATGAAGTGCATATGTAGCTCAATGTGTTTGCTGCGTTGATGTAGAACTGGATCTTTGGCGAGCTTTATGGCACTTTGATTGTCGCACCAAAGTGGAGTAGGCTGATGCTGCTCGAATCCAAACTCTGAAAGGATTTGTCGAAACCATAAAGCTTCCTGACTGGCATTAACTGCGGCTCGATATTCTGCCTCTGCTGAAGAAAGAGCAAGAGCTTGTTGTTTCTTACAAGCCCAAGTAATAGGTCCAGATCCCAAACTGAAAACATAACCTACAGTAGACTTTCGATCATCAGGATTGTCGGGCCAATCTGAATCAGTGAAACCAACCAATAAAGGTTTCCCCCTGTACTGTAATGAATCCCAAACTGAATTGTACCTCGAATATATCGAAGTATTCGTTTAGCTGCTTTCCAGTGACTTTCATGAGGTGTTTGCATATAACGGGAAACACGACCAACGATAAAGGAAAGGTCAGGACGGGAATGTGTCAAGTATAAGAGACTACCAACAAGCTGACGATACAAGGTGGCATCTACTTCAGGTGAAGTACAAGTGGCAAAAAGTTTGACTCCAGACTGGAAAGGGGAAGGGGTTGGTGTATAATCTTCCATGTGAAAGCGACGAAGAAGGTCACAAGCATACTTAGATTAAGAAAGAAAAATTCCTTCTTTGGTTTGTAGGACTTGGAGACCAAGAAAATAATGCAAGTGTCCTAAGTCTGACATTTCAAAATTTTGCTTAAGACTGGATTTCACATGGGTTAAAAGCTTAGGGTCACTATTAGTAAGAATAAGGTCATCAACATATAGAACAAGTATGATGAGATGGTTTCCTACTTTCTTGGTGTTGTCCGCCAAACTGCACACCAGCAGCAGAAACCTTTTGAAAGCTGTCTCCCTCAATGGAAAGTGGGGAGAGGTGTGGCCTTGGGGGCAAGCAATGAGCCAGGTACTGTCACCTGAATCCCAGCTCCTCCGTTTAGGCAAAACTCCTAACGAAGCCAAGGGGGGTAGTTCCTATTAAAGAGTTGTCTAAGGCTCTTTGTGTGTTTAAATGTATTTTGTGTTGTGATGCGGATGGGTGTTGTTTAAGAGTTTTTTGAATGATGATTAGAACAGAATTAAGCACGCAATCCACGTTGCAAAATTCACAAGATACAAAATGAAAAATGACAATATACTTTGACTTAGAAATTGAAGTGAAGCATCCACAAGATAGATATTAAGCAAATGACAACGACATATGGTCTAGATTTCAAAGATGTATAAATATTACAGACCAGTGCCAAATGGAGTCAAATAAAACTTATGATGCTAAAATAAAATAAGTCGAAAGTAAATGTTTGTGAGGACGTTTTGCAATTGTTCTTGGTAAATTTTACGTGTTTTTAGATGTTCTTGATTATTAGGCTAAGACCAAAGGTATCAAAAGATGGTGGAACCTTACCCAAGGAAAGTACTGACAACCCTAAGTGATCTGTCGGGAGCACCCAGATTGCAAAGAGGGCAAGTGTGCTTACGGCTTGACCACCCTCAAGTCTGACAGTGATTTCCCGGCACCACCTCTCGTGGGGAAGAACAGTAATTTGCCTTGGTTGAGGTTTTGGGTAAAAATTTTAATTAAGTTATCGATCGTAAATTATCAAGTCTTCCACCTTTCTGAGTACTAGCCCAACCTTTTCAGGTTGGCAGAGCATACGGGTGTAGGACAGAAACCAAGATAAATTAATTAAAGGGTGTGTGAGTGGAAATTTTTATTATTAAGAAACCTTGTTCAACTCTCCGACAGAGAGCGCTCTTGACTCGGTCTTATGACCACAGTTCAAGAGACTTGCTAGATTAACAATGCCTAATGCAGGGAAATGCAAGAAACTAAAATGCCCTCCGATAGAGGGTGCTCTTGACTTGGATTATGGCCAAGTTCAAGAGACTTTGGTTTATTTTAAAGAAACAGAAAGTAGCAGCAGTATATCTCAGATTGAAACAGACTTCAAGCAATATTACTGATCACAAGATATAAATTATCACTAACGATAATGCCTGCAAGATAAACAAATCTAGTGTTCTACCACACAAAATTAATCTGCTAGGTAGGATTGATCCCCGAAACAGGATCAACCGCTAGAACCGCCTGCACTTGAGAACCTCCAGCTAGCTGAAAGCTCTACCAAGGAAACCAACGGGGATGGAAGAGTAACCACAAATTATGTGGTCCTGCCCTTGAGACGAAATCTCAAGGATACAACTTCCGGCTGAGGGCTTTGGAAGAGAAGCAAGATAAAATGCAATATAAAACTAAACTACCCAAGAATCTCTTTCAGGTTGAAGACCCTACTCGGGAAAGCATGGGGGTAAGTAGATATGGAATATAATCAAGATGACTTATTTGAAGCAAAATTTAAACTAAGAGCATGAAAATGTAAATCTAAGCTAAAACCAACCACAAGACCCAACACCCTTCCCCAAATGGGGAAGAAGACCCAAAAAGTGGAGGCCTCCTCCACTTGAAAGTTTTATTAGATAATTACAAGTGCCTCAAGGGAAAATCCTTGAAAGGTCTTTTAATGACTACCTAGAAACAACTTATAAAGATTTAATGGATCGAAGCCCTTGATGGCCTTTACAAAGGATAAGAAGAAATATTCTGGAATATGTCTTATGATGCTTGAGTTCCTCTTCTCTCTTCGATTTGATCTTTAGATTTGAGAGATCTTTCTCTTCCCACAATCCTACCACAAGGATAAGCCAATAACTCATGCACCCATTAGCGTTAGAAATCTAATCAAACTTTGAACAATAAAGTCTAAGTTTGCAAAGTAGGACTAAAACATGAAAAAACATGAGATTTTGTCTTAAAATATTTAATATGGTAAAACGGACCAGCAAGCTAAAATGCCCCAAAATATGGTGGGAATGAACATGCAACCATAAAATTTTACACTATCCTATGTGCCAATGTGTTTGTCTTTGAAATAAAGCTAAGAACTTTTATTGATAGATACTAGATGCAAGTTATAATACTATTTCTAAAGCATATACTAGGAGCTACTTAAGCAAAATGATTGAGATCTAATCTACTTCAATCAAAGGACAAGATCTATGCTCATAAAATAAGTCTAACAAAACCAACTTCTAACTTGTTTAATGTTTTGTATTTTGTTGTGTTTTGGCAGGTGGACGAGGGGGCACTTAAGAGAGGAACGGGTGCTAAAGGAGGTAAGACGAGAGCACAAGAGGAGAAAGGCGAATGGAGAAGGAGAAGCTTGGAAGAGAGGAGGAAAAATGGGAGAAGATAAGGAGGGACGAATGCAAGCTAGGGAAGCAAAAAATGAAGTGGGACGAAGTCTAGGATGAAGATAAACCTATGGGGAAGCAGATCTAGGGCAAGGGCTTCAAGTGGAACACTTGAGATGGTAAAAACACCGCCTTGGAAATCCTCCGGTTAACCGGTGATACGCCGACAACGAGTGTTGAAGAGAGCACAAGGGAACAAATCCCAAGTTATTCCCCAAGGTTGAAGGAACTTCAACCTTATGGAGTTCTAATCTATAGCTTGAAGACAAGGTAACTTGGGTCAAGGCTAGAGGGGCTAGAAATGGCTTAGCAAGTCAAAACAAAAATTCAAGGAGCAAAGTAGAAGGCTAGAAGAGATGTAAGCCTATAGTAACAAGTAACCAAACATGTATTTTAGAAGTTTGATGGAGAAGATCTTACTCTCTTTGTTTCCCAAATCAAAAAAGTTAAAGCTCCTTTGGTCTCGTTTATGGAGTGAAGATATACCTGCAATAACCTTAAGCATGAATAATACAATTGAAACAAAACATTCAAGTGAAAAGATCTAGATAGATGCTACTTGTGCTAGATTGTTAGCCATCATGAACATGTTCTACAACTTAAGAACCTCAAATGAAATGTAAAACAATATCACCTCAATATCAAGTGAAGCAAGCACATCAAAAGCCTCCACGTTTTTGACCTCCAAAGTCTCAACTTTATTCCAATTAAAAGCGTTTACAATTTTATCAGAGCTTCGATGCACAAAAATCCATGAGATAATAACCCAACATGGGCCTCTCTTTATAGTAAAAGACTCTAGAAACCTAAGCCTAAACCCTAAATCGAATTGGCAAATGGGAGATAGGTCGAATTCCAATCAATTAGTGGCTTGGAGCAAAAGACATGGCCAAAGTCGAGTTCATGGTAGGTGGAACTGGCATGAGGTGGCAAACTTGACTTTGGGGTAGGTTGGGAGTGATAGCACTATCCAATGGGCAACGTACAACAAGGAAAGGCGAGCTAGGGTAGCAAAGGCGTGATCCAAGTGGAGATACGAGTGGGTTGTGGTAGGTTGCATGCTACTTCAAGGGATGGCAAGTGGCAAAAGGTAGGTGTTAAATCGTAATTGCATGGGAACCAAGCCAATCAACGATTTTACTAACCAACAAACGAGTTCCAACAAGGCTTAGACGTGAATCTTGGTAGGTATGGACTCGAGTTTGAGGATAAATGCGAGTTGGATGATGGATGGCGTGTGGAGACTAGTAGGTAAGGATTCGAGTTTGTAGGAGCCAATCAAATAGTGCATGCGTGGGAGCTTGACCAATAGAAGAAACCCAACTAGAATCCACGTGAGCTATGGAAGAGTGACATGAGGAAAAAGCAAATGCGAATGGGTTGTGAGGATAACACGTGGTGGATAGGTAGGTGTAACTTGAATCCATGAAAGGAGCCAAGCTTATTGGTGATTGCAAATCAACCAATCCATGAACTCCAACAAGGAAACACGAGTCAAATAGAGATAGCGTGAGGGTTTGAGGGAGATACGACTTAGCTTTGGTAGGTACAAACTCGAAATTGTGAAGGGAGCCAAGCTTAGGATTAGGGTGAGTCATGAGGGCGCCCACTTCAAGTTGTAATGCAAACTACCACCCAATCATCAAATGACACATCATAAAATCGATTTTTTATGAAGGAGGGCGAATTTACTTAAGAGGATAACACTCTAGTGACTGGATGGATGACTGGATGGGCTTGGAGTTGATTGGAATCTTCCTAAATACTCATTGCCATGTCATTTAGCCCTTTATTTTAATCAGATTGATTAATTTTGGAGAGATTTGGATTATCTCCAAAATAATCAATTTTATTATTTTAATTAATAATTTCTCTGTAAATGACTTTTCAGAGAAAATATTAATTACGGGGCGGAATTGACATCCGAAAATTTGGTTTAGCTGCTCCATGGGTCATGTGTGATTTTTGGCTTATGAAACGAGCCATCAAACACTAAGTTCGGACCCCGGATGATTGACATATTACAAATTATTATTTCTCTATTAAACTATAGAGAAATTTATTAAATTTAAAAAATAATTAAAACCCAAATTTCGACGGACCCGGTAAAATTTTTTCGAAATTTTTTCTGAGGGTTTTATGGACCTAGGACATGACCGACACCTATTCTAACAGTGTCTAGTAGGCTTATATACATTAGTTGGCCTCTAATAACCCCCCATGGCCAAATTTTCAAAATCGAGCATTCCAGCTTTGGAGGAGCGGGAGAAAACCTCATCGATTATACCTCGCCTTAAGCAAAGCATAATTGACAAGGGAAAAAACTCCTTGGAATGCCTTAGTTGCTTAATCCAGTCATGAGAAACCGAGGCACTCAGATCCTACTAGCACACTTTTATTACAAACCCCCATGGGGCCATGGTCATGTCGACTCAAAAAACAAAACAAGCTAACCACAACTGGCTAGCTACAAAATGCTGGATCATCCGATACACTGGAATCAAACATTCATCATGTTTGTCAAATGGCGGCTCTCCAGAAAATCCAACTATGGTACAAAAAGTTGGTAACACTTGGTATAGACATTGGGGTCAGAATGGCTTCTAGAAAAACCAGTGTCAAGGAGAAAGCTAGCCATTTTGGCATACCAAGCTCTAAGAGCTTGCTTAAGGCCATATAAGGATTTCTTAAGGCGACAGACAAGGCTAGAGTTATTCTGAACATATCCAGGAGGTTGTTCCATGTAAATTTCCTCCTGTAAATCACCATGTAAGAATGCAGATTTGACATCCATTTGATGGACTTCCCAGTTATGTAAGGTTGCAAGGGAAAGAACAAGGCGGATGGAGTTGTTAAATTTTTAGTATTAAATCACAATACTATAGGATCTTTGTTGAGAGAATAACATCTACAGTATATCAATGCATGACAATCATAATATGACAAGCATCACAAGCATCACAAGCATCAAAAGCATAGAGACAAGAGACACAGAGTTTCCGTCGGGAAAACCCTAAGGTGAAAAACCCCACAACTTCCTCAGAGATAGAGAGAGCAATGGCTCAACCAAAATACAACCAAATAACACTGAGATAGTCTCCTAGCAGATGATCCTCCTCCTCACTAGTGCGCCACTTTTCAGAGAGAGAGATAGTTACTTTTTCCGAGTGAGTAAAATAGAGATCTCCTATCTCTATTTATACTCACCTTTTTGCCCAGTGACCTACTGGGGCCGACTTGTCTACTTTGATACATCCACATTATATTATATATTAATTAGGGCCGACCCCATAAGGTGGTCTAATAACCCATCGGCAAGTACACACACTTGCGACACTTGTCAATCCACATGACGACACTTCCTTATAGAGGAATAACACATCTCTTATAAGGGTACAATAAATATATATATAATACACAGATGAAATACATTCCGAAGTTACATATACATCAACACTCCCTCTTAACTAGGAAGGTATTTCTCGACACAGATCTGCTAGACAAGTCTTCTTCTCTGGATCATCGTCATCATCATCGTCACTGCTGCTACTATCTCAACCAATCTCTGACTCTACTCGTCATAGGAAGTTCTACAGAGCCAGTCCTTTTTCATACTGGATGTAGGCCCACCACCTGCAGGTCTTCGTCATCACTGGCCATACTGTGGAATCCTCAGGACTTATTACGTGCGTCACAAAACCTCGAAAGAGCATCCCAGGATGTTACGGGTACACAACTCCGACCTATAGGATCTCCCAGGGCGCTATTACATGTGACCCCACCACAAAACCTCGAAAGAGCATCTCAGGATGTTACGGGTACACAACTCCGACCTGAAATCTCCCAGGGCACAAATTACATGTGGTCCACCACAAAACCTAGCAAGAGCATCTCAGGATGTTACGGGTACACAACTCCGACCTGAAATCTCCCAGGGCACAAATTACATGTGGTCATGGCAAAACCTCGCAAGAGCATCTCAGGATATTACGGGTACACAACTCCGACCTGAAATATCCCAGGGCCCAAATTACATGCCATAGGACAAAACCTCGCAAGAGCATCTCAGGATGTTACGGGTACACAACTCCGACCTGAGATCTCCCAGGGCGCTATTACATGTCCTCCCAGAGCAATGTCTCGAAAGAGCATCCCAGGCTGTTACGGGTACACAACTCCGACCTATAGGATCTCCCAGACATGCTCATCTGCACAACCTGATCCACGGCCATAGAGTATCAACTTGATACTCACCATACATCATCCTGATGTACTCATGATCGTCCTGATCATCATCACTGCAACGTCCTGCTGCATGTCATCTGGAGCAACATCCTAAAGCTCATCATCCATGATCATCCTGATCATCACTGCAACATCCTGCTGCATGTCATCTGGAGCAACATCCTGAAGCTCATCATCCATGATCATCCTGATCATCACTGCAACATCCTGCTGCATGTCATCTAGAGCAACATCCTGAAGCTCATCACCCATGATCATCCTGATCATCAATGCATCCACCTGATGCATACCAAGTATCTACCTGATACATATCATCATACATGATCCACCTGATCATTAATGCATCCACCTGATGCATACCAAGTATCTACCTGATACATGATACATATCACCATACATGATCCACCTGATCATACAATGTATCCACCTGATACATATACAGATACATGGTCCAAGCATCCAACATGATGCACATACATACATAAATGATCCACCTGATCATATCCAGCATCCAACATGATGCATACATACATAAATGATCCAACTGATCATATCCAGCATCCAACATGATGCGTACATACATACATAAAAATGATCCAACTGATCATATCCAGCAGAAACCAGAACATCATCCTGATGCCCATTATCCAGCGCTTACATCCACAGCCATGTGAAGGATCCTCCTTCCAACATGCTTGGAATGGCTTCAGCAAATGTGTCCATCACTTCTTCCTCGAAGTGTCCTCGATCTGAAGAACGCCAAGCCTCTCTCTGAAGTACTCGAACTTCACTCTGGCTAGTGGCTTCGTCAGCACATCTGCAATCTGCTCGTCCGTCGCAACATATAGAAGCTTCACAGCTCCTCTCTGCACCATATCCCTGATATAGTGATATTTGATCTCTATGTGTTTCGACCTGTCATGAAACACTGGGTTCTCGGACAGCTTCACACAACTCTGGTTATCACAGAAGATACCAGTAGCCTCCAACGGGAGATCAAATAACTCAGACAGTAGCTTCCGTAGCCATACTGCCTCACAACTAGCTGAGCAGGCTGCAACATACTCTGCCTCAGCTGTACTCAGTGCTACGCAGGACTGCTTCCTGCTAAACCAAGAGATCACACCTGATCCCATACTAAAGCAACACCCAGATGTGCTCTTCCTATCTGCAGCACTGCCAGCCCAATCTGAATCAACATAACCCTGCAGGTTAAACTTTTGATTCGCCTCATACCTGAGCCCATAATCCACTGTACCCTTCAGGTACCTCAGAACATGCTTTACAGCAACCAGGTGAACACTCCTCGGATCCGTCAAGAACTAGCTCAATGTGTTCACAACAAAGCAAATGTCTGGTCTCGTGTTCGTCAGGTACATCAAGGACCCAATCATCTGACGATACAAAGAGACATCAACCGGCTCAGATGAAGCATCACATAGAAGCTTTAGATTTGATGCCATAGGTGTGGCCATGGCCTTGCAATCCATCATCCCGAACCTCTTCAGGATTTCTACTGCATACTTCCCTTGTCCAAGGAAGATTCCTTCTGCACTCTGCCACACCTCCATGCCAAAAACAAATAGTGCATCATCCCCAAGTTCTTCATCTTGAACTCGGTAGTAAGCTTCCGCTGCGTGTCGGCAATCAATCTATCTTCACCATACCAAGTTCTGCACATATATGATTTCCTATCATGTGTCTCAGAACCAAGTGGCTGCTTCTTCTTCAACTACACCATTCAAGAAAGCTGTCTTGAATCCATGTGGTGTATCTTCTATTTCATCACTTTTATATTTCTCTATGCTGCCATCTGCAACATACTTGATCTGAAAGTTCTATTTGGAAGTCACAACAGACTTCCCTTTAGCTCTTGGGATCGCATCCCAAACATCATTCTTCATGATCGACGGATCATGGCATTCCATTTCTTCATCCCAGATCCTATGAACTTCAATATCTTCAATAGATATCTTTGTTGCTGGAACAAATGTTGTAGTCCTTTTGTAGGTGAAGATATACGGTCTTTCCTACAAAACAGGTTAAATTGCATGATTAGAAACATCTCATAATTTTCAGAACAAATTCTTACACATGAAGAAATATGTCATACAGTCATGCAATTATCTTAGCCAATGCTTCAATACAACATTTATCCATATCCCGTAACTTTCTAGATGCCTTCCAATCTCTACCAGAACATTGTTAAGAGTGTGCACAACTCCCAACATGTCAGCAAAGAGGTTTCATTCTAGATAAGTAGCAATGGAATGTTGTATAGTGCCATAGGCCACTTACCCAACACATGCATATTAGTAGTATATTGTTCATTAATTCAATCATTCTAATATGCACAATACATATCCTAAGTCTAGGAACATGAGCATATACATCATTGAACAATTTTATTTAAGCAAACAAATATGCAAGAAAATTAAAATACTTATCTTTGTTTGTTTGTTGGGTGGACTCCCTCTGAGTCTTTTCTTCCTTGCAGGAGCTGCTGGAGTCCTTCTACACCTTCTTGTTGTGGAATGTAGAGAGATGGACAACTCCCTCTGAATATCTGCACCCTTGCAGAAACCACTGGAGTGTGCTCCCTCTTGATCTTTGCTTCCTGGATTACCTGTTCTTGAACTCATATTCATCCTTGGTCCCTATGCATGCTTATTAGTATCATGATTGTGTTATCCTTGTGATCTCATACAAAATCATACATTCATTAAAACACAATAATCTCAAGTATGTATAGTCATGATCATTTCAAACAGAAATAATAAGCATTAGCATTCAAGGTTTATATAGGACTCTTATGGTTAGTCATATCATAAGAAACATAACATGTCTAAACCTGTAATTACTCAAACCTATGACTCTTCTGGTTAGTCATATTATTAATTAAGGTAAGACACATAATATGCATATGCCCATGATTATTCAAACTTATGACTTTATGAACAATCATCATCAATCATGCCATGCATACTTATATGATAGATCCTATGATATAAGAAACACATACCTGGTCACCATATTTGCTAGTTATGTCTAGCAATGTGTTCTTGTTCTCTTCAATGACCTGCATAACTCATTAGTTAACTTTTGCAAAAACAAATTATACATACCTCTATGTGATCCATGACTATGGCTGAATCTTTGTATTTATGTCACCATGGCATGTTCAGGTTGTCCCTTCAAATTGTACAAACCTCCCTCTTGCTTTCCAATCACTACTACATCATCTATGGTCTTTCCCTTTGGCCACATTAGGACTTGGCCATCCACAAATGCAACCCTCATACCTTTTGCATCTAATGCAGAAATGGAGAGTAAGTTCTTCTTGAGCCCAGGTACATAAAGTACTTCCTTCATCTTCAATGATTTTCCAGAATCTAGGTTGTAGGAGGCTTCACCACTTCCTTTGATTGGGTATTGATAATCATCCCCAAGTTTCACCTTATGGGGTGATTCATGTTCAGATAGGTTCACAAAGGATTCTTTAAACCCAGTCATGTGTTTGGAAGCCCCACTATCAATCAACCAATCAGTACATCCATGGGAGATGGTACCTGTAAGAGCAGAAATTAGAACATATTCTTCTTCACTTGATGAGTCATCATCACTACTCCTTTCTGCCCTAGCCTTCTTCTTTGGAGGTTCATCATCTTTGGCAGCATGAGCATGAAACCTTCTTTTGCTGCCCTTCTTCTTCTTACTGGAGTTGTTGTTATTATCCCTTTTGTTCTTGGGACAATCTGAAGCAAAGTGACCCTTCTCATTGCATGTGAAGCATCTTAGGTCCTTCTTACTCTTTTGATGGAATCTTTTGTGGTGAGAGTGATCCTTCTTGGTTTTGCTTCTCTTGGTGTGAGCTGCAAGAGCTTGATCTTCTCCTCCCATCTTTTCCTCACGAGCTATGAGTCTAACTTCTTCTTGAGAGCATTCTTCCCTCAATCTGTTGAAGGAGATCAATTTCTTCCTTGCACAAATTCCTTGAATAAAGGAATCCCATGACCTGGGTAGGCCATTTAGAGTGGTCATCACCACTTCACCATTCTCCACCATTTCATCTACTGCTTCTAATTGTTCCTTGATCTGGGAGACCCTTGAAAAGTAAGATTGAATGGTTTCTCCATTCTGAAACTTCACTGCTTTCAATTGGTTCCGCAGGGTCATCTTCCGATTTATGTTCTTTCCTTCAAATAGCTTGGTCAAGGATTCAAACATCTCTTTGGGTGTCTTAAGAGAAGACACATAAGGTATGAGATGGTCTTTAATAGAATCAGCAATGATTCTCTTTGCCTTGACCAAGTTCTTCTTGTGCAATGCCTTGGCTTCTTCATCCTCTGGGATAGGGATGTCTTCTTTCGCATATGAGTCCAACTCATTCTCTTCCAGGATTAACCCAATCCTATACTTCCAGGCTCGGAAGTTGTCAGCCCCTTCAAGCTTATCCTCAAGCTTAGTGTGGAGAGACATCTTTAAGAGTACTTCAAATGGAAATAGAAAATATTTAGGACTTACCACTTGAAGTGCTGAAAACTGGATCTGGTCCCGGATTAGGGTTTGTCAGAGAAACCCTAAAAATTCAAAATGTGAATTTCAAAATTCCGAAAGGATAGAAAGATGCGCCTTGGAGAGCTGATCAGCCTAGTACATTCAGAATTTGAGATCAACAAAGTCTTGCCCTTCAAAATTGCCTTTTTGTCCTCCCGGGTTCACTGGGGAGAGCCCTGAATTAGGGTTTGAGTTTCCCGGAGATCTACCCAGCCAAAAATCTCGATCCAAAGCTCTAACCTTCGATTTTTGCAAGGAGCTTCCAGCTGTGCCTTCAGTTTCCAGAAATTCCTATTTTTGTGGAAACCCTAATTTTTAGGGCCAAATCTGAAAATGCTCGGAACTGAATTCTGATTGGACAGATAGATGCGCCTTGATGAGTAGATCCAATCTACTATACTGAATTTCAAAAATCTGTGGAGAGAAACCCAATAAACAAAGAATACAAGCTTATGTCACTGCAAAATGTCTTCTTCTCAGTTAAGCTCTGATACCATGTTAAATTTTTAGTATTAAATCACAATACTATAGGATCTTTGTTGAGAGAATAACATCTACAGTATATCAATGCATGACAATCATAATATGACAAGCATCACAAGCATCACAAGAATCAAAAGCATAGAGACAAGAGACACAGAGTTTCCGTGGGGAAAACCCTAAGGTGAAAAACCCCACAACTTCCTCAGAGATAGAGAGAGCAATGGCTCAACCAAAATACAACCAAATAACACTGAGATAGTCTCCTAGCAGATGATCCTCCTCCTCCTCACTAGTGCGCCACTTTTCAGAGAGAGAGATAGTTACTTTTTTCGAGTGAGTAAAATAGAGATCTCCTATCTCTATTTATACTCACCTTTTTGCCCAGTGACCTACTGGGGCCGACTTGTCTACTTTGATACATCCACATTATATTATATATTAATTAGGGCCGACCCCATAAGGTGGTCTAATAACCCATCGGCAAGTACACACACTTGCGACACTTGTCAATCCACATGACGACACTTCCTTATAGAGGAATATCACATCTCTTATAAGGGTACAATAAATATATATATAATACACGGATGAAATACATTCCGAAGTTACATATACATCAACAGGAGTTCATTTTTGCGACAGGAGCAAAGGTTTCATTGTAGTCAATCCCTTCAACTTGTGAAAAACCTTTCGCAACTAACCTTGCCTTAAGTCGTTCAACACTTCAATCTGATGCATACTTAGTTCTATAGACCCATTTACATCTGACAAGTTTTCTTCCTTTTGGAAGAGGTACAAGATTCTAAGTATCGTTCACCATTAAGAAACGATATTCTTCATCCATAGCTGCATCCCAATCTAGATTTCCTGAAGCTTCTGCAAAAGTTTCTGGATCATGATTCTCGAAAACTTGAGCCAAAAGAGAAGAGGCTCGCTGAAACTGAGAACGTGTTCGACGTTGATCTGTAGGATCACCGACAAGATCACCAGCTGCTTCACATGTTGAATGGACCCATTGAGGAAGTACTTGTGCTGGTGCAACTGGAGGAACATGAGCAGGCAGAGGTGGATTTTCATCCTCACTATCATCATCAGAAACTGGAGTTGGAAATATGTCAAAGAAGTTGAAAGTAGAAGAAGGCACAATTGCCGAATTAGGCTTGTAGGCCAAAGATGGCACAATCGTCGAGTTAGGCTCGCAGGGCAAGAGATTTTCATCAAATTTAACATCTCTTCTAATGATTATATCATGAGAATGTGGTTGAAGAAATCTATAACCTTTTACATCTTCAAAATATCCAACAAATATGCACTTTTCACTTTTAGGCTGCAATGTTTTCTGTTTTTCATCTAGAATGTGAGCCCATGCTTCACTAGCAAACACACGGAAGTGACTTACATCGGGTTTAGTTTTACTCCATGCTTCTTCCGGTGTGATACCTTGTAAAGCTTTAGTAGGGGTGCGATTAACTATGTAATTTGCACAATTTATGGCTTCAACCCAAAATTGAAGACTTAGCCCCTTAGATTGGATCATACAATTAGCCATTTCTTTTAAAGTGCGGTTCTTCCATTCAGCTACACCATTTTGTTGTGGTGTATATGGAACAGTGTGTTGTTGTTGGATTATTTGTTTAGTGCAGAAAGTAGTGAACTTTTTGTTAACATATTCTTCTCCATTGTCGGATCTAACTTAATAATTTGATGACCAGATTGTTTTTCAACAAGGGTCTTGTAGGCCAAGAACATGTTAAATACTTCGTTCTTAAGTTTTAGGAAATAAACCCAAGTGCGTCTGGAGTAACCATCAATGAAAGTTAAGAAATATTTGAAACCAGAAAAGGAAGCAGATGGAAGAGGACCACACAAGTCACTATGCACAAGCTCCAAGGGAACCGAGGCGTGCCAAGAGGCACGTTTGTCAAAACTGTCCCGATGATGTTTTCCGAGTGCACAACCGGAACAAACACCATCCCTGCAACATACCATCGGAAGACCTGTCACCATATTGTCTTTACATAGTTGTTGCAATGAGCGATAATTTAAGTGACCAAATCGCTCATGCCAAAGTTTGCTCAAGTTATCACTATGAGCAACGAAAACTGAAGGAAAAGGTGATGACCCAAAGTTGTTAAATTTGTACAACCTGGTAATATCATCAACAATTCCAGTAGCAAGGACATGTTGAGGATCCTTAAAATCCTTGATTACAACTTGATGAGGTGTAAACGTCACAGTTTTACCTTCACCAGAATGAGTGATTTGATAGACTGATAACAAATTGCAGGAAATTCTTGGAACACATAGTACATCACTAAAATGACCATTATCTACTGGAACTGTTCCAAATCCTACAACACTTAGAGATTTATCATCACCAACAAATATTTGTTTGGTGTTACATTCATGCATGGTAGAAAGGATGGCTTGATCCTTAGCCATATGATAAGATGCTTCAGAATCAATGAGCCATTCATTTGAAGTAGAAGAAGAAAATGCAGTATAAGAATAACCAGAAGCACAAAGTGCATGTCCATGAGAGGTAGATTCTGAAGGCGAATCTAGGCTGATGTGGTGCTTCTTCATTGCTGCTTCCAAGGCTGCCATCTTCTTGAAACACTTAGATTCATCATGATTATCTTTCCCGCAATAGTTGCAATGACGCTCAGTCTTTTTTCCTTTTGGCTTGGATCCTTTGTCATTTTTTAAAGAAGGAGCTGACTGAGAGGGTTTGGGACCCTTGTTTGACTTATTATTGCGAAAATTTTGTTTCTTGGGAGGCTTGGACTTTTCTTTCTGTTGGGACAATAAGGGTTTCCCAGATGTATCTGCATTGTTGATCATTCCAAGATGGATGAGCTTATCTTGCTCTCTAATCAAGGAATCACAAAAGGATTCAAGACTAGGCTCTTGATAGCTAGCTGCATTCAAGGATTCTTTCATGGAGTAAAATGTAGATACAAAAACAGAATATGCAGGTCCAAGTTTTGAAAGAATATGATAAATGCATTGTTTGTCTTCCCTCTTAATCTTGCATTCTTCACATAAGAGTTTAAGAGTTGTGTACTTAGATAAATAATCTTGAATGCATGAAAAATCACTTGGATTTAAAGAACTCAACTCATTTTTGAGTTGATAACCTCGAATTTCATTGTGTTTATCAAACACAGCTTCCAACTTGTCCCAAGCAGTATCAGGTTCATCAATACTAGATATGTGGAATCGCAAATCAATAGAGATTGACATCCCAATCAATCCACGAGCTTCATCACATCTATTTGCCCATTTTATTTTCTTATCATCATCAGTGGGTTCTGTTTATTTCCCTGAGGTAATTCTGAAAAGTCCCATTCTTCGTAGAACATCCTCCATACGAGATTTCCATGAGAAATAGTTGGAACTGGTAAGTAGAATATCACAAGGGGCGGCCATATTGTAAATTAATGGCTGTAAAAACAGAAACCAATAGTCTGGATGTGAAGAGCTTGAAAAAATAGGCGGTTTAAAAAAATGGCACTAAAAACTGACTCTGTATGATGAAGTTATGCTTGAACAAGGAAAATGTTGAAGATTTCCCCAATAGTCACGTGGCAGATAGTGAATGTCCAGCTAAAAAAAGGAACCCCCCTCTTTCCAAGATGAACCTTTGAAAATCACTTTACAAGAAAGTTGCTTTAAGTGAATCACTTTTGTAAAATAAGTGATTTTCACTTTTACAATGATGTTACTTTAAATAGTGCAGCAAAAAAAAGGAACTTAAGTGACTCACTTTTTATTTTTATTTTTATTATTTCAGTGAGATGCACTTTAACAATAAAGTAACTTAAAAAAGAGAAATTGCATGCACCTTTGTTTAAAAGTAACTTAATAAGACTTGAACTCAAGACCTATTCAGGAATAAAACAACTTTAAACCAAGTGCGCTAATATTAAAAGGTACGTAAAAGAAGGGAAGGAGGAAGGGGCTTTTTTTTAACTCTTCTCTCTCGGTTTTCGTGCTTGCCTCTTTTCCTGCAAATCACACCACAAACCGAAACAAAAAAAACTTTTCCACATTTTTGGGGTTAGATCTCGTTAGCTTTTCCAGAAAGTCCACGTTTTCTCTCTGTTTCTGATTTGCCGCGATCGCTCAAGGTGCACAGCAAAGAGCATACGTAGCCGAGAAAAACCCTTTCCCTTTCTGTTTCTGATTCGTCGAGATCGCACAAGGTGCACGGCAAAGAGCATACGCAAACAGGGAAAGCAACAATCCGGAACTAAAAAAATCTAATAATAAAAACTGATCAAATATGAGATATTTTTTAAA
The DNA here is from genome assembly GCA_027924585.1 of Larix kaempferi. NCBI lineage: Eukaryota > Viridiplantae > Streptophyta > Pinopsida > Pinales > Pinaceae > Larix > Larix kaempferi. The sequence continues at coordinate 4,927,704 of BSBM01000519.1, forward strand.
ATAATAAAAAACGTTACTGTAATATTATCCTTTCAGATTTGATGAAATGTGCGTTTCTGAAGCAACCGAAAACCATTTTTGATCAAACGAAAAACTATTTCCCAATGGAAACGACGCTCCGGACACAATGGAACACCTCCCACAGCCCAGAAATGCACAGAAATTTCAGAACCAGAAACCCTTTCAAGTTTCAGCAACACACAGTTCAAGATCTAGATCATAACCGGAAGTGGCTCTTCATAAAAGCTCTGATACCATGTTTGCTATGAATATTTAATTAATATTATTAATTATAAATTAATAGTTTATTAGGTTACTAGTGAAAAGGCGTAACCCTTCACTATGCTTCCTCAAGCCTTATAAAGGCCATCTTATTGTAATTTTATATTCATCATCTAATATATTATTTCTATTTATCATTCAATATGAGAGTCGGATTCGACTATTAACTTAGTGAATGGATACGTTCACTGCATTTGGTATCAGAGCACGGTTTCGGCTCCTTCAACCTGAGCTCGGATTCGGCTCCTCCTACTATCGAGCTTGGATTCGGCTCTTCATTCTCATCACTCTCCATACCCATCGCTGCTACACTCCTGTCGTTCCATAAACCCCACTCCCTTCCGCTCGTTCGACCCCTCCTCACCACGCTGCTTTCCCATTGTTTTCCCCATCTACCACGTCGTGCCCCATCTCCCTATCAGCTGCTCCACGCACTTCTCCACCGGCTCCCCGACGCCCCCTCTGTCCAATCATCCCTCCCGTCCTCGGCCTACTCCCTTCCCATCTCGCTAGCACACTTCATCCATCCCAAACCCCTTCGCTCCACTCTCCACGCAACGCCTCTCCTCTTGCTATGCCCCCCTCTAATCCTCCCTACCACTGCGCTTTCCCTAATCTCTTCGCCTCCACCCACGTCGTCCTCCCACACTCTACAACCCTGCGTCCTACATCCCACCCCCGCCTCCGTCTAGCTCCCTGCCACCTCTGCTCCTCCCACTTCCGCGCCCCTTTGCCTCCCTCCTGCTGTGTTTCTTTCCTCCGCCTACTCTCCACTCCCACGCCAAGCTCTCGCATCCATAGCCGTCGCCCTAGCCGCCACCTCGACCTTCCCTCCACTCCTACGCTTCTTCCCCAACTCTCCCGCCCTCCTACAGACCCCACACCTCTCTCCTCCGCGCACCACCATTCCGCACAGCCTTTGCTGCTCCCTCGTAGCTGCCACCCTACCTCGTCCAACACCACCCTCTCGACCAGCCACCACGCCCACCTCTCGTCCAGCTCTCCCCACCTGCCCTCTCACTGTGCCTGCCTCACTCGACCACCACCTCGGCCGCATTCCCTTGCCATCCATCTCCCATTCGAAACCCTAAATTTTATTTTTGAAATTAAATATTAAACGTATAATAATATTATTGTATGGTTAATATTTTAATTTGTGGAAAAGAAAAACTATATATAGAGTTTATAAAAAAAAAAACATTAATAATAATAATATTATTAATTAGTGAATTAATAATAATTATTATAAAACAAATAATAATTATTTTGGGAAAGCAAAAAAAAAAAAAAAATCCCCCTCTACAAGACCTATGGTCTCATTCAATGAAGAATTGATCAAGCTTTTTGAACAAATCAGTAAGTATATAATTGAAATAAAAAAATTCTATTAACAATTTAACACTTACAAAAAATGAAGATGTATGTGAAGATTCCGTAGAAGAAGCCACTAAAACTGAGGTAAAAGAAGAAGATGTAGTAGACCATTATGTCAACCATGATGAAAGTAATGGCATTGATCAAGATAATATGCAAGACAAATATACCACACATCCTATTAATGAAGAAACCAACAACGAAATATTTGATAAGGAGGAAGATACAAAAAACTATTATGTCAACCAAGAAGAGAGTATGGATCTTGATCAAAATTGCAGCAAGAAGCACGCCAATTATGTAGTCAAGTATCTGAAGGAAGTTGTATGCACAAAGGAAGAAAATACAAAAGAACTTTTGATAAAGACTAAAGAAAAGGGTAGTAATGAAGATCAATACATCAACAAGAATGTCACATACATAAACACACGAAGAGAAGATGTCATCATAAGGACCGCTATTAAGAACATCAATAAGAACAACTATAAAATCGGAATAACAACATGAAAATACTTATTATGGGAAAGTTGATCGAGTCTGTTCAACCAAGAACAAAAATAGTTAAAAGTAACAACCAAGCAAGCAGTAAAAACATAAACAAAACTTCACCAAATATAGATTTAATACAGATTCTGAAGCAAAAGAAACAAAAGGAAGCAATGGTCGTAATCAAAATCGCACCTCTCAGGTCATCAGTGCGACATAGAGCCAGAATAAAAGACGACATTAGGAAAATACTCAAGCTTTGAGGACAAAGCTTTCCAAAAGGGGAAGGCAATGCTATGAATATTTAATTAATATTATTAATTATAAATTAATAGTTTATTAGGTTACTAGTGAAAAGGCGTAACCCTTCACTATGCTTCTTCAAGCCTTATAAAAGCCATTTTATTGTAATTTTATATTCATCATCTAATATATTATTTCTATTTATCATTCAATATGAGAGTCGGATTCGACTATTAACTTAGTGAACGGATACGTTCACTGCAATGTTCGGGTACACAGGGTACTCCCAGAAGACCGAACACCTAGAGCAACCACTTCACACAAACGGATCACAGATCGACACACGATGTTTTGACGTGGTTTAAACCCTCGAGAGGGAAACACTCCACGGCCCCAGCCAAATAGCTTCTACGGAGCAGTTTATTATGCAAAAGATAGAAAATTACAAATGAGCTTCTCATAATCGATCAACTAGACAATGACCCTCCATGCTCTTTAAATAGAGATCATGGACCAATCGGGTGTTAAGCCATGGATCAAGGGTAGGTATGATCTAAGAGAAGTTGAGCCGTCGGATCACTTTATGTCTAGAACATATCGTGACCGTCAGATTAAATATTTACAAATGCATACTAATGCATACTAAAGAAACACACTTTACCTAACGGATATATTACACAAGTTGATCTTAACTAACTCGTAAGTGTCTAAATATCCTAACAGAATTTGTATGGGAAAAGTGCAGCAGCAAGTTAAGTCAGGTCTGAACAGTGAGTCCTATGCACGAGGTACTGGAGCCATTCACTTTTCAACAACAGATAAGCCTGTTGCCTACTTCGAGGCTTCCTGGGGTTCCAGCATATGCATACTAGACTGGGTAAGGGTTCTGGATAGCAGTAAGGGGAATCTCCTCCAAAACTAGCTGAGAATGAGTGTAGAAGTGAAAGAAGAGGATGTAGATCAGATCTAAAACTGATCTCTGATTATAAGCAGCTCTTATCTCTGTAGATGAGGGCACACTGGTCTCCCTGAAAGATCCTGGGTGCATTCATTGAAAAAGCTTCCTCCTTCTAGTGGTTCTCCTCCAAAACTAGCTCCAAATGCACTGGAACTATAGCCTCCTTCTCTGGATGATTGCGGATCTTCAACTGTGGACTGATATGGATCTGAATGGCAGCAATCTCATTCTCTTGATCTGAATACTGACTAACTGGAAACTATGAAGCCATGGGGCACATCTCCCAAGAAAGAGTTGAGGCACATCACTCAACAGATGAGAAGCTCAGAGTTCTCAAGACAAAACTCAAATGACCAAAAGATGTGAATGGGAGTTGGAAGGATCCTTTAATACGCTGAGGTAACTTCATCTCCAAGACACCCACACGTGTGAGAGAGGGAGGGCGCATTCCTTGAGCCAATTAGCAATTGCTTGCTTTGCAAACTTTCCTTCCTTGTGTGTCCTCTCACTGAAATTAGCAAGTGCACCTTCCTTTAGCTTTTCTGAATGTTGCTACTTTCTAACTGACTGTGTTTCTTGTGCTTTCCTTCTTTTTACTTTCCTTCTTTTTGCTTTTGCCTGCTTTTGACAGTTTCTATATTCTCTTGTTGCCATCTTTCCTTTCTCTAGCTCCTTGATTTTCTGAGCTTTTCCACATAAGCAAGTGAGGTCCACTTGACCCTATTGCGGCCTCCTAAGCAAGTCATCATCAACTCTTGCCAAAAATTCATTAGTAATGATGATGAAATTATTATTAAAATAATTCAAACTCAGAATAATAATAATTATTTAATAATTAATTAATGACTACAGTATTGTGCCTCAAAATTACCCCATTAATTAAATCTTCATTTAATTAATTAACTTAGACCCCCTAGGGATGGAAGGATCCAAGTAGTGACCAAGGCCACTAGGGAAGGGAAATGACAGTCCTCCCTCCCCAAGACTACTTCTCCTCAAGCAGTTTCAAACCAGGATGTTGCAGAATCTTTTCATCTTCCCAGGTTGCATCTTCACTGGGCAACCCCTTCCATTGCACTAAATATTCTTTAATGATTATGCTCCTCAACTTCCTCTCTCTTACCTGCAAAATATTTTATTGTTCTAAGACCAGGTGTCCTTCATCATAAAGAGGAGGCAATATTTCTGAAACAATCACTTGTTGGCCAACTACTTTCTTTAGGCATGACACATGGAAAACATTGTTTATCTTGCTTCCAGATGGCAAATCTAGTTCATAAGCAACTTCACCCATCTTTCTTGTGATCTTGTAAGGACCATAGAACCATGGCAATAATTTCTCAGCCCCTTCGATTTCAAAGTGGATTGCCTGTAGAGCTGCAACCTCAAATAAACTAAGTCACCTTCTTGGAATGTTCGATCTGTTCTCTTCTTGTCTGCATACAGTTTCTGTTGGTTCTGTGCAACCTGCAAAATTTCCTTAAGCGCCTTGAGTATGTCTTGGCTCTCTTGCAGCCAATCCTTTGCCTTTTGTGCTCTGCAATCCCCAAAAATTAGATCTGCAAAAGTGGGGGATTCATATCCATACAGAACTTTGAATGGGGTCATTCCGATGGACATATGGAATTGTGGTATTATAGCAGAACTCTCCCAAATGTAGCCAATTGACCCATGCCTTTTGCTGCACAATAACATAATTCCTGAGATAACTTTCCAGCCACTGGTTCACCCTCTCATTTTGAGGGTGATAACTTGTGCTGAGGTTCAAACCAGTACCAACCAACTCAAACAAGGTTTGCCAGAAAGCACTAGTAAACTTGCTATCTCTGTCACTGATTATAGTCGTGGGCAGACCATGCAATCTGAATATTTCTTTGAAAAATAATGCAGCTACTTGGTTGGCTGTAATAGTTGATGTGATAGGAAAAAAGTGAGAAAATTTAGTCAATCTATCAACTACTACAAAGATGTTGTCCTTACCCTGAGATTTTGGCAGTTCGGTGATGAAGTCCATGGACACACTTTCCCATTTCTGTTCTGGAATTGGTAGCGGTTGAAGGAGACCAGCAGGATGAGTGTGCTCTATCTGGAATTGGTAGCGGTTGAAGGAGACCAGCAGGATGAGTGTGCTCTACCTTATTCTGCTGACATGCAGTACACTCCCTCACATGCCTTAACACATCATCTTTGAGGCCCTTCCAAGTGAACCTCTCTCTTACCTTCCGGTAAGTTTTTAGAAATCCAGGGTGGCCTGCTACTGGTGCATTGTGGGCAACCACCAAAATCTGATCTTTGAACTTGGATCCAGGGGTTAGAAAAATTATGTTCTTGTAATAAATAACATCATTGATAACTTGGTAGGAATCATCCTGAATCATCCTATCCAAAACTTCATAAGCAAACTGATTTTTCGAATATTCTCTAGCTAGTTGATCTTTCCAATCAGTAGGAACTTGCAGCAAAGAAAAAGAAGGTTTTCTAGAGAGGGCATCAGCCACTACATTCAACTTACCCTTTTTATATTCTATGTCAAAGTCATAAGACTGAATTTTACTTACCCATTTATGTTGTCTGTCATTCAGCTCTTTTTGGGTCAAGAAATGCTTCAAGCTGTTGTGATCTATCTTGACTTATGAACTTGCCTCCCACCAGATATTGTATGAATTTAGCCAAGGCATGCATAATGGCCAACATCTCTTTATCATATATAGAATAATGCCTCTCATGTGACTGCAATTTTCTGCTCTCATAAGCAATAGGATGCCTGTTGTGCATTAATACTGCTTCAATGCCTTCACATGTGGCATCACACTCCAATATAAAAGGTTGATTGAAATCCGGAAGTGCAAGTACTGGGCAGCTGCTCATGACTTCCTTCATTCTGTTAAAAGCTTTTTTAGCCTCATCTGACCAACAAAAAGCACCCTTCTTGGTGAGGTATGTCAAAGGAGAGGTGAGCTTAGAAAATCCTTTTACAAATTTTCTGTAGTAGGTGCACAAGCCAATGAATCCCCTTAGGGCTGTTATGTTCTTTGGGCTTGGCCATTCAAGGATGGCTTTGATCTTCTCCATATGTACTTTGACTCCTTGCCCAATGATGTGGCCAAGATAAAGGAGCTCTTTCAAACCAAACTCACATTTTGACAATTTAGCATAAAAAGATTGTTCTGCAAGAAGTGTTAAAACATTGTCCAAATGCTGCAAGTTTGAGTTTGGACAATGTTTTAACACTTCTTGCAGAACAGTCTTTTTATGTTAAACTGTCAAAATGTGAGTTTGGTTTGAAAGAGCTCATTTATCTTGGCTACATCATTGGGAAAGGAGTCAAAGTACATATGGAGAAGATCAAAGCCATCCTTGAATGGCCAAGCCCAAAGAACATAACAGCCCTAAGGGGATTCATTGGCTTGTGCACCTACTACAGAAAATTTGCAAAAGGATTTTCTAAGCTCACCTCTCCTTTGACAAACCTCACCAAGAAGGGTGCTTTTTGCTGGTCGGATGAGGCTGAAAAAGCTTTTAACAGAATGAAGAAAGTCATGAGCAACTGCCCAGTACTTGCACTTCCAGATTTCAATCAACCTTTCATATTGGAGTGTGATGCATCAGGTGAAGGCATTAGAGCAGTATTAATGCAGAACAGGCATCCTATTGCTTATGAGAGCAGAAAATTGCAGCCACATGAGAGGCATTATTCTATATATGATAAAGAGATGTTGGCCATTATGCATGCCTTGGCTAAATTCAGACAATATCTGGTGGGAGGCAAGTTCATAGTCAAGACTGATCACAACAACTTGAAGCATTTCTTGACCCAAAAAGAGTTCAATGACAGACAACAAAAATGGGTAAGTAAAATTCAGTCTTTTGACTTTGACATAGAATATAAAAAGGGTAAGTTGAATGAAGTGGCTGATGCCCTCTCTAGAAAACCTGTTTTTTCTTTGTTGCAAGTTCCTACTAATTGGAAAGATCAACTAGCTAGAGAATATTCGAAAAATCAGTTTGCTTGTGAAGTTTTGGATAAAATGATTCAGGATGATTCTTACCAAGTTATCAATGATGTTATTTATTACAAGAACATAATTTTTCTAACCCCTGGATCCAAGTTAAAAGAGTAGATTTTGGTGGCTGCCCACAATGCACCAGTAGCAGGCCACCCTAGATTTTTGAAAACTTACCAGAAGGTAAGAGAGAGGTTCACTTGAAAGGGCCTCAAAGATGATGTGTTAAGGCATGTGAGGGAGTGTACTGCATGTCAGCAGAATAAGGTAGAGCACACTCATCCTGCTGGTCTCCTTCAACCGCTACCAATTCCAGAATAGAAATGGGAAAGTGTGTCCATGGACTTCATCACCGGACTGCCAAAATCTCAGGGTAAGGGCAACATCTTTGTAGTAGTTGATAGATTGACTAAATTTTCTCACTTTTTTCCTATCACATCAACTATTACAGCCAACCAAGTAGCTGCACTATTTTTCAAAGAAATATTCAGATTGCATGGTCTGCCCACGACTATAATCAGTGACAGAGATAGCAAGTTTACTAGTGCTTTCTGGCAAACCTTGTTTGAGTTGGTTGGTACTGGTTTGAACCTCAGCACAAGCTATCACCCTCAAAATGAGAGGGTGTACCAATGGCTGGAAAGTTATCTCAGGAATTATGTTACTGTGCAGCAAAAGGCATGGGTCAATTGGCTACATTTAGGAGAGTTCTGCTATAATACCACAATTCCATATGTCCATCGGAATGACCCCATTCAAAGCTCTGTATGGATATGAATCCCCCACTTTTGCAGATCTGATTTTTGGGGATTGTAGAGCACAAAAGGCAAAGGATTGGTTGCAAGAGAGCCAAGACATACTCAAGGCGCTTAAGGAAATTTTGCAGGTTGCACAGAACCAACAGAAACTGTATGCAGACAAGAAGAGAACAGATCGAACATTCCAAGAAGGTGACTTAGTTTATTTGAGGTTGCAGCCCTACAGGCAATCCACTTTGAAATCGAAGGGGGTTGAGAGATTATTGCAACGGTTTTATGGTCCTTACAAGATCACAAGAAAGGTGGGTGAAGTTGCTTATGAACTAGATTTGCCATCTGGAAGCAAGATACACAATGTTTTCCATGTGTCATGCCTAAAGAATGCAGTTGGCCAACAGGTGACTGTTTCAGAAATATTGCCTCCTCTTTATGATGAAGGACACCTGGTCTTAGAACCAGAAGATATTTTGCAGGTAAGAGAGAGGAAGTTGAGGAGCATAATCATTAAAGAATATTTGGTGCAATGGAAGGGGTTGCCCAGTGAAGATGCAACCTGGGAAGATGAAAAGATTCTGCAACATCCTAGTTTGAAACTGCTTGAGGACAAGCAGTCTTGGGGAGGGAGGATTGTCATGTCCCTTCCCTAGTGGCCTTGGTCACTACTTGGATCCTCCAATTCCTAGGGGGTCTAAGTTAATTAATTAAATGAAGATTTAATTAATGGGGTAATTTTGAGGCACAATACTATAGTCATTAATTAATTATTATTATTCTGAGTTTGAATTATTTTAATAATAATTTCATCATCATTACTAATGAATTTTTGGCAAGAGTTGATGATGACTTGCCTAGGAGGGCGCAATAGGGTCAAGTGGACCTCGCTTATGTGGAAAAGCTCAGAAAATCAAGGAGCTAGAGAAAGGAAAGATGGCAACAAGAGAATATAGAAACTGTCAAAAGCAAAAATAAGGAAAGCACAAGAAAAGCAGTCAGTTAGAAAGTAGCAACATTCAGAAAAGCTAAAGGAAGGCACACTTGCTAATTTCAGTGAGAGGACACACAAGGAAGGAAAGTTTGGAAAGCAAGCAATTGCTAATTGGCTCAAGGAATGCGCCCTCCCTCTCTCACACGTGTGGGTGACTTGGAGATGAAGTTACCTCAGCCTATTAAAGGATGCTTCCAACTCCCATTCACATCTTTTGGTCATTTGAGTTTTGTCTTGAGAGCTCTGAGCTTCTCATCTGTTGAGTGATGTGCCTCAACTCTTTCGTGGGAGATATGCCCCATGGCTACATAGTTTCCTGTTAGTCAGTATTCAGATCTAGAGAGGGAGATTCTTGCCATTCAGATCCATATCAGTCCACAGTTTAAAGATCTACAATCATCCAAAGGAGGCTACAGTTCCAGTGCATTTGGAGCTAGTTTTGGAGGAGAACCACTAGAAGGAGGAATCTTTTCCAGTGAATGCGCCCAGGATCTTTCAGGGAGACCAGTGCGCCCTCATCTACAGAGATCAGAGCTGCTTATAATCAGAGATCAGTTCCAGATCTGATCTACATCCTCTTCTTTCACTTCTACACTCATTCTCAGCTAGTTTTGGAGGAGATTCCCCTGTAGGAAGAAGATCGTTCAGTGAATGCACCCCAGAGACTTCCAGAAGTTCAGTGAGCACTCTATATCAGTCACCAGACCTGTTGGTAGTCAGATATCAGCTTCAGATCAGAGCTACAGTGATTTCTCTACTCCCCCCAAGGTGTAAGAAGTAGAGAAATCACTATAGCTCTGATCTGAAGCTGATATCTAACTACCAACAGGTCTGATGACTGATATAGAGTGCTCACTGAACTTCTGGAAGTCTCTAGGGCGCATTCACTGAATTATCTTCTTCCTACAGGGTAATCTCCTCCAAAACTAGCTGAGAATGAGTGTAGAAGTGAAAGAAGAGGATGTAGATCAGATCTAGAACTGATCTCTGATTATAAGCAGCTTTGATCTCTGTAGATGAGAGCGCACTGGTCTCCCTGAAAGATCCTGGGCGCATTCACTGGAAAAGATTCCTCCTTCTAGTGGTTCTCCTCCAAAACTAGCTCCAAATGCACTGGAACTGTAGCATACTTCTTTGGATGATTGTAGATCTTCAACTGTGGACTGATATGGATCTGAATGGCAGGAATCTCCCTCTCTGGATCTGAATACTGACTAACTGGAAACTATGAAGCCATGGGGCAGATCTCCCAAGAAAGAGTTGAGGCACATCACTCAACAGATGAGAAGCTCAGAGCTCTCAAGACAAAACTCAAATGACCAAAAGATGTGAATGGGAGTTGGAAGCATCCTTTAATAGGCTGAGGTAACTTCATCTCCAAGTCACCCACACGTGTGAAAGAGGGAGGGCGCATTCCTTGAGCCAATTAGCAATTGCTTACTTTCCAAACTTTCCTTCCTTGTGTGTCCTCTCACTGAAATTAGCAAGTGCGCCTTCCTTTAGCTTTTCTGAATGGTGCTACTTTCTAACTGACTGTTGTTCTTGTGTTTTCCTTCTTTTTGTTTTTGCCTGTTTTTTGCCTGCTTTTGACAGTTTCTATATTCTCTTGTTGCTATCTTTCCTTTCTCTAGCTCCTTGATTTTCTGAGCTTTTCCACATAAGCAAGTGAGGTCCACTTGACCCTATTGCGCCCTCCTAGCCAAGTCATCATCAACTCTTGCCAAAAATTCATTAATAATGATGATGAAATTATTATTAAAATAATTCAAACTCAGAATAATAATAATTAATTAATGACTATAGTATTGTGCCTCAAAATTACCCCATTAATTAAATCTTCATTTAATTAATTAACTTAGAACCCCTAGGGATGGGAGGATCCAAGTAGTGACCAAGGCCACTAGGGAAGGGACATGACAATATGTTTGTTGCCTTCTTCTAGGCTGGGCATCTTCTCAAGAACTTCCCAAAGTGTAACTGAATCTTCAAAGAGTGTGCACACAGTTATATCCATGAAGTAAGGAAATAGGCTAGCAATCAATTCATAGGTCAGATCATCAAATGACAAATACTCAACCAAATCCAAGAAACAAGGGGATGGCCCCTCAAAAAACAAGCAATAAGAGTGTGATTAAGGGGTTGCTATGGCAGCCAATCATGCCAAGGTTCAATCCCAGTGCCTAGTCACCCGCTACAAGTAAGGGCATCCTCTCTCCTTTCACATATATGTATATATCAGTCCTGCAAAAGACCTCCAAAACCAATGATCAATCAAGCCTGCAAAAAGATGCTCGGCTCTGTTGTTTATATTGTCTTTACTAGGTCCGCACCAAGGTTGATTGGATTAGATCTTGCTGGAGATGCATCCCTTTCAGATCTGAGAGGCATAAAAGAAAAAAAGGGCTTACTGATGCTGCAGTTTCCTTGTATGGTTCAACCATTTTTCTTATTTGCTGCTGTAGGTCTTCTTAAAGAATTCACCAGGTATGCAATGCTTGGCACCCAAAGAAATCAGTATAGTATAATTAAGAAGGGTACACTGCTCTCAAATTACTTAGAAACCATGCCCTGTGAATACCCTTACTACTGAATTGATTCCTGATGCATTCGGACAATGAAACATTAGTAGATGCCGGATTCAACTTTTGTTAGATCTGAAAGGTTTAAGGAATGCTGGCTGCACCTGATAATATAAAATATCATACTGTTGTTTTGGTGCTTACAAGTCTGGATTCAGATAATAATTCCATGGTTGCCAGTTACTCAACTCTTCTACCGGTTGAAGCATTTTTCCATTTCTGTTTGGATCTGATGTACAACCTCTACAAATATTTCTCCATAACAATTTCAAATAGATCTACATCAGAACTTTTGTATCCCTGTTTGGATATGCCGATTCTGAGCTTGTTGGATAGTTGTGTGTTGAGAAGGAATGTTGGCAGCTTATGAATCATTTTCTGAAGCTTTTCCAGTATGCGGATTTGAACCACCACCTATCCCAAGTCTTACCTCGAAAGCAAGTGTGGATTTATCTATACTGCTGCCTTAACCTGCAAATATATCCTTTGGCTGCTACTGAAATTGTATGCTAACATTAGATCCTATCAATGCTGGGCGTTCTCCTTATGACAGACTTCAAATGGGGTTAGGCTCTGCCATCAAGCAGCTGGAGACAATACCATCCAAGAGGAGTGCTTTAGTATAGCCCCAAAAAAGGTCTGAACTATCAGTCGTAGGACTCTAACGCTACCCAAGTCACTGTGCTTCAACATTATGAAGGACCCATATTAAGAACATAGATCTATGGAAATTAAAGTCCTAAAACTGGGTGGCATATGATATCACAGTCATCATGCATATGACAGATCTGGAATGAGAACCCCCACTAGTGCAACTTGCAGACTTAGTTGAATATAGCCTACCCAAACTTGCATCTTTGATTCAAATTTCAAAGCCGTGAGTAGCCCATCATTCGGCATGTATCAATCTACCCTGCCATCAATCTTTCTGTGGCTAAACTCTGATAAAGAACAACCATCTTGATAGGGGATTCTGCTATCAACCTGCCTGACACAAACAACAATAACATGAGATTTCCTGCCATTATGTTTCTGTTTAGTATTGGCCTTCTCGATCTGGGATGAGCTCTTTTGTTTCTTCATCTTTCTCTTCAAAATGGGTGTAACAATAATTCTTTCTAAATCCCACAAGGAGAAGCAATTCCTCTTCTGCAATTTATTCGTATTCTCATTCTCAATCTCATCACAGCTATAACATAATGAGTCACTTCCACTTTGCTGATTACAGATGATCCTCTTCTAAGTTACAATGATTCAGTGTATACTCTAGTAGCTGGAAATGGTAATGAGGCAGATGTGAAAATGATTTTAATATACTGAGATGGCGATAGGTGCAGGGATCCACTTAATTCATGCATGATGATATCAACGGGCTCCTCAACTATAATCATCCCCATTGTCCAAAATGCATCTAACCTGATGTAATACTGCTGACATAAATATCTCTTCAATTCCCAAAAGGGTGTGTCATCAATGGCACATCTTCCATACTGAGCTGCTAGAAAGAATAGGCCCAAAATGTTATCACCCCTCTCAGTTGGAAAAGGGTAATTTTTAGAGACAAATGGTTGATTAGGTAGGCAGATGAAAACATCTAGGGCACCTTAAGATTGACTAGGATTTCCTTCTTGTGATAAAGGCGTTGTTAGGAAACATTTAATGGAGAATCCACTCAGCTTCACAAGGGTACATTTACAATATTCAAATATGATCTGTCAATACAATTTTCAGCAAGGATAGGGTTATTCATAATCATAAAAGATATCAATCTCTTCAAATTTGTGCCAAAGTGACATGCTAGTCCTCCTTCCATATGTAGGGATGGGTAATCCACATGTTCATGCCTTAGCCTATGCATGTATAATTATTTGATGTGTTCTCATATGTGTATTAAATTATTAATGAAAAATATAAGATGTATTTTCAGAAATAAATCATATAGTCAATCATAAATATTCAATATCAAATAATATGCATCCACAAATATATAAAGCAGCACAAGAATAATTAAATACCTTTATAATCATAATTTAGGCTTGGTCATGTGCCACACATCAACTTCACCCCAAAATGTCACCTACCCTAGAAATACTCCAATGTGAGGGTACTAAAACTATGGAGTTTCATGTTGCAGTATTGTTACGATGGTACCAGTACCAACGCACCTACAAAGGTGCCCCAGGGAGAGGGTGTCATTTTTCTCACCAGGAGAGGTGTTTAGCCAGCTTTTTCTAAGTAGGGATTATAGTTGGACCCTCTGATTTCTCTCTTGGAAGTACTATGGCTCAATGGCATTGCTGACTGCCTCATGAAAGGGCTTGAAGCCCTAAGGTTGGTGTTCGGGGCTTCCAGGGGTGGATCACTGGATCACATGACCCATTGACCCCATCTCTGTTCCACCACTCTGGCGGCAGATTTATCCTCCAAAGCATCTCCAGTACCCTCCTGGCCCTCCAGCTCACCAATGCCCTCTCTCTGGGCCCTCCTACATAAGATGACGCCATCCTTCTTGGCAGACTGTTATGTTTGATTAGGGGGGGGCGTTGAGGGATATTCACTTCTGCTAGGGTTAGTTGGGGCATGACGACCCCCCCTCCGCAGTCTGGCCATCAGAACGGACCGATTTTCTCATTTTTCGCCTTTTTAGTCATGGGTGGATCAAATCTGGGGAAAACACCCCAATTTACCCACTACTTTGATTATTTTATATTATTTTTGTTTTAATTTTAAGTTGACATTTCTAATTTCAAATTGACATTTTAAAAAGGCATGTCGGCCTGGATTTTAATTATTTTTGTAAAAGTGAGTGTGAAAAGTATAAATAACTTTTCCTTGCTTCATTTTTACACGTCAACTTTATGGGATTACACTTTTATTTCTGATTTTTTCCCTCACTAGGGCTCTTTAAGTGATGTGCACCTCTTGAGGATGATTATGCTTGCTAATTTGGGGACAAATATTTGAAGTCTTTGCTCTTGTTTCTTTGCTAAGGTGATGCTAAGAGTTGTTTGCTTAACGCATGCACAAGAAAGTATCTAAGTCTTTCTCTTAATGTCTTTTTGTTAAATGTTGGATATATGCTTGTCTAAGGTTGAATGGTAGCCATTGGTGTTACATTTTGCCCTAGCATAAGTAATTTTCTAGCCTTTAGTTACCCTAGCATTGTTAACTTGAGTTTTAGGTCTCCAAAGTTTGGCTTAACTAGGGCATCATCAACCAACTCTTGAAGTTGTTGAGGAAGCCCTAGTTTTCCAAACTTGGCAAGCACCATCTCAACATGAGGGCTATCCTCATTGATGCCTAGGATTAGGGTGAATTTCTCATGCAAACCCTAGGTTGTTCTATATCTTTTAACCTAAATTTTACTTGCATTTTCATGGTAGAATTAGGGTTAGAATTAGGTCTGCAATTTTATGACAAAAACCCTAAAAATTAAAAATTTATTTTCTTTTACATTTTTTTGGCCTCCCTAAAATTTCGGCCCTTCCTCCTATAATTTCGGTCTGCCCTATTTGTCTCTAAAAACCCTAGAGCAAAATTTTAGGAGCCCTAAAAATTCCAAAATTATCAAAAACTCCCTCTTCAAAACCTAATTTTTTGAGTTTGTAGATGTTGTAAATATTATCTTAGCTTTAAAATTTAATCTTTTTTATGTTATTTTAATATTTTATTTCCAAGTTATGTACATTTTGCAAATATTATTTTAGATTAGTTTTTCCATTTTTATGTCATTTTCGTAAATTTTAACCCTAAAAAAAAGGTCTGATTTTTCTGCTAAAACCCTAAAACGCAGACCTAAAAGAACCCTTCCACCTGTGCTTTCCCTTATTTTCCCTTCCATCTCCTCTCTTCCTTTACGCCTTACCTTCCTCTCTTGCTGCCACTTCCTTCCACATCCGTGGCCTGCTCTTCACTCCATCCTTCGCTGCCCCTTTCCTTCATCATTCCCCTCTCTTCCTCTTCTTCATCAAAAAAAAACCCTTCGCTGCCCTTCCTTCCATCTCCCTCTCCCTCGTTGCCCTATCCAAGCCTCCCTCTTACATTTGACAGAGGTTTGCAATAAAATTGCAGACCAACTGTCATCCCTCCTATCCGCTGCCCTAATACACAGTAAACAGAAATCATAAGTGAGTTAGTATTTTGTATTTCATTTTTGCTTGAAGGAGGTCTGATTTTTAATTTGTGCTCAAATAATTGACGAGAGGTGTTAAGTTTAACTCTGATTTTGATAAAGTGTGAAGCTGCTATAACAGTCTGACATATTCTCTCACAGATCTGAAAATTAATACTAAGATTTGACGTCATTGGGGTTACCTTACTGCTCATACATAGTGTTACGGATTGTTCTCTTACTGCCAAAGGCTTGAAGTGGTTGAATATATGAACACTAAATGCTGATATACATTACTATATTGATAATACAGTGAAGTTTGACTTTTGAATTAATTAGTTAATGGTTATTATTAGCCCTTTGGCATATGTGTTGATAAACATTTGACTCATACCTCACGAAGTATTATGATTATCTCATTTTGCATTGCAATAAACTTTGGGTGTCATTTAGTAACGTTTAGACCTGTTTGGATTCTATTATTGAATGCATATCTACTTATAAGTTTTGACACTACTTCTGTAGTAGGTCTTTGATTGTTTACAAGTTGCCATAATACATGCTTACTTGCTACATCTACTTACACATGACAATTGTTATATGACGTCCTTACATTGACTTTATACTCAATTGGATGTCCTAAGTGGTAATGGTGTTTTGGGCTACCTATTGGTTAATACTGATTAGTAATATTGCTATGATACTTGCTTATGTGATGAATGATCTTTCATAAATAATGATCTTGGATTAAGCTTACACTCTCATTGATTAATCCGTGTTGGTTACTAACCCTGGTTGATTAACTGATCTCACCTAATGCTATTATTGGAGAATTAATTGTTATGTTATCTTCCTATTGACTCCATTTAGGCACTGGTCTAACTAGTATTTGCATATAGAATATAGTCTTTTTGGTTGTACTAGTGTCTTACAGCCTTACAGGTTATCAAAGGATACTTCTCCTTGGAGGTTATTCGCTTCCGAAGAAGTTAGAACTGTGACCGAGGTAACATTGGGTCACTGTTCTTATTTTTGCTTACTGGGAATTAGCCCTGCTAATTTGCCCAGTAACACAGTATCTTAAATAAATTCCCCAAAATCCCTAAAGGCATTGTATTTGGATTAACATTGTGTTATGCATTACATGCAACAATTTTTATTGCAATCACCGTGCCTAAGAAAAAATTTGTTCTTTTTTGGAGTGGATTCTTTTGGGCTCACTGTGTTTAGTCTTGTAAATTCAATATTGCGGACCTCACAATTGCAGTCCATCTTCAAGACAAAGGATGGTCATCCTAAAACAATTGATTATCCCATTCTTGAATTTAGCTCACTCATGGGAAGTATTAACCAGAAGGCCCAAGCTCTAATTAGAAGTAATATTCTTGTCTTTCGACATCTTGAACCATATCACCATAGCTCCTCTAAAGTATGATCAATTGGTCTCAATCTAAGTCCCGATCTCAACTAGAAGAACATAGTCTCTGGGATCTTATAACAAATTGTCTCACCACAGATCCACACTTCTTCCCAATAGGTCAACCATCCTGGTACTGCTACGAGATGATTTCACTCATATTTGGTGTTCCATCTTAAAGTATCTTGAACCCAACTCCCCAAAATACCTATAAGTGTAGTACCTGGATATACATTTTGTTCTCATATAGAAAGAATACATATTATTCAATTATTGCAAGTTTCCCAAATCCCAAGTAAAAAGAAATTGCACTGTTCAAGATCAGCCCACCTCCATTTAGCTTGCTCTACACTTGGAAATTACTCAAAGACGCCCAAACTCAAGAAAAATTGAAGTCGTGATGGTCACAACTCACAGGTGGGACTCTGGGTGGAAGTTGGAACATATACCTAACTTCTAAGGCCTTCAACAAAAGCTCATGGGCAAAACAATCTGTTTTTGATTATCAATTGCACAACTCTTGAGTCTTGACCAAACATACTTAGTGTACACTGTAAACACAATGCTTTCACAGAGACCTCAAAAGAACTCATATCAGCTTTTCAAAAGGTGTTAATGCACATTCTTGGAGAGGTATGCCCGCCACTCGACACCTAACCACTCACTTAATCCCAAAGGACACCTTAACACTATACATTGGTTGATGACATGTTTACTATTTGCAATTGACCAGAAGTTCTTTATAAGTTTTTTAACTATTTTCTTTGGTTGAGTTAATCAAGCTGTAGACCAAGAGACCTGATTCACAGTGTTCCCCAATTTCAGCAAAAGAAAAGGACACTACAATTTATATGCAAACAAGCTGTGTCAGAAGTACTACATACCATCTCCAATTGTTGTGCAAGCAAAATACAAGGACCACACCATGTTGCATAGAAGTCCACCACTAAGGGAGTCGTTCTTTCTGATTCCAGTAGCTTGTCTAAATCCTCAGATTTCAACTTTTCCTATTCCAGAAAACAACATAAATCAGAGCCATTTCCAGTAAGAATGAACTATGAATTATAAAATGAACTCTCCCTGGTTCTCCAATAGATTATTAGAAAATAAACGGGTGACCAATTAACAAATCACAGGCGAAGGGTGCTTGGGGGCAGAAATTCCACTGTAACCGTTTACAATCTGCCATTGTCATTTTATTCTAGATTCTGACTGCACACAACGGCCAAATGCCAATTTAACCAATAGGAGACATTAAACGGAATGAATGTAATAGATATTATATTGGAACTCGAAGCTCATGTCCCTGCTTAAATATATTTTTAGACTAAATTTACTTGAGAAGCATAAGTGCCCAATATGATGGTTTTGGGCTTCAAAGGAAGCTATACTAAGCTGAGTTTCTTGGGTATCCAAGGAACACATTGCTCTTTAGTAGTAAGAGCCACCAATTGGCATTGAAACAAACTAACCAGTGTGTGCGTTATAACTGTGAATTCAACCGGTGACAATTAACTTGTGAACGCAACCAATAACCATGTGACCAATATTATTGTCTACAATCAATCAGGTACGCCCACCAATGAAAACTTCTTCGTACTAATCTGTATGAGGTAAGCCCACTAAACGAATAAGACAGATGAACTTCAGTGATACACATACATTAGACTCAGACATGGGTGCCAAGTTGCCAACTTAACAAAAGCTAAAGGAACCATGCCATGCCATGCCAGGCTCCACAGATGATTGAGGTTCATTTTCCTCTGCATTTGGATACAGCCTGCTATAGCAAGGGGAATCGCATTGTGATTTCATGTTCAAATCCCATAAAGCTTGATAACCATCAATTCACAAATGTCTTTGACAAAAACCTAGTCATTTCAACCATTTCTACACTGAGCTAACATGAAGAACAGCAATACCACTTAACCAAAGCTGGGTTACATTCAAATTTAACGCACAAAATCCCACTTAGGCAACAGGACAGACTATAATCAGGCAAGGAACAAGTGCCCAATAAAAGCATTAATGTGAAATTGACCAACGAAGTATAACTATCAATTAGCCAAAGCTAAAAGAGGACAACCATAAACGTAGCTTTCAGAGGTGAATCGTCATTGATGCAGAGGCTCCTAAATAAATAAACTCGAAGCTCATACCAACATGTGGATAATATCACTCTATATATGGATTTAACTCCTGAAGTCTGATAAACAATTACTGCCCATACCCTCAGTCAAAACAAATTTCCTTCTAACACAAAGCATCCACTTCACTAATTCCTTCAAACATGAACCTGTAAACTACAAGTCCAAGATTAATCGAGCGGGCAATCCAGCCCGAACCATATAAAATCACCCACGTGCCCAAAAGGGCAGATGAGCCTAAAACACATATGATACAGTCTAGCCCATATATCAAACTCTGTATTACAGATTTACCCACTTAGTCCAGTGGCTCGGGATAATAATATAAGCTTACCACTAGATAGTCTGGCGAGGCTTTTACTGCAGAGATCTTGAATTTTTGTATTTGTTGTTTCTTCTGAGATGCCAGAGGTTTGAGAGGTTTGAGGGCCACTCCCTTAAATGGAGAAATGGGAAGTGATAATACAGCCTTAGAATAAAAACGAACTTTCAATGGAGAAACGGATTGTAGAGCTATGTCTGGACGTGCCTGCATATGCAGAGAGGCAGATACGGAAGCCATCTTCTTTGGCTTCCCTTCCGCGCGAGAACTGTGTCCAGTGTGATTTACGTTTGGTCCGGTATTATATTGGAAATTTGGAGGATATTGGATTAGCTATATAGTGCTGAAACGGAGAAAAAGCTCGGTATTCCTAACCGATAGGAAGGAAAGTATCCAAGTAATAATGCACGCATTTACCCACAGATAAGGCTGTGTTGTCAAAATACAGGAAATGTTTCCCAAAAAAATGATTTCGTATAGGTAGAGATTAGCCTGAGGAGTGGGTATACTCTCAAGATAGAGAAGAAGAAAGAGAGAATGAGTTAACACTAATCATTCCATTCTTTCAATTTAATTTTTTTTATAAGAATAAAATTTTAAAGTAAATCAAATAAATCTTTTTAAAGTTAGATAAAGTTGGTTTTAATGTAAATTAATTGTCATCATCATATATTATTCTTTGTTTATTTCAGTGTTTTGTTAATTATGAATTACTTCAAGCCAATCCTAATTATATTTGAGTATAGGGAATGCTATGTAAGTTTAGTTTTCATGGTTTATAATGGTTTTTGTATGAAGTTGATAATGATGTTAGTCTAGATGAATTAATTTAATTTTTTTTATAAGAATAAAATTTTAAAGTAAATCAAATAAATCTTTTTAAAGTTAGATAAACTAAAGTTGGTTTTAGTGTAAATTAATTGTCATCATCATATATTATTCTTTGTTTATTTCAATGTTTTGTTAATTATGAATTACTTCAAGCCAATCCTAATTATATTTGAGTATAGGGAATGTTATGTAAGTTTAGTTTTCATGGTTTATAATGGTTTTTGTATGAAGTTGATAATGATGTTAGTCTAGATGAATTAATAAAAGTTTAGGTGATATTTGAATAATCTTACATTTATAATTGTAAATAAAAGTGGTGTATAAGTAGGGTTTGAGGGTAGGAGTAAGCGGTGGGGCTTTAGTTGGTTTGGTGGAGAGATTCCCTTTTGTGTAGTGGGTGCAATATTTTTTATGGGGATTGTTGTAGCCCTTTAAGACCTCGTGTTGACACGGTGACAATTTGTATTTGTTTTTCTACTCAAACTAAGGTTGGGACCGACTTAGTTAACATAGCTTGTTGTGCGATGGGGTGGGTTCTCGTTTTTTTTAATTCCTTTGTTAATTTAAAATTTGATTTGATTATATATATATATATATAATTTGTAATTTTGATTTTGATTTTATTGTTAATTGGGTATAGTTCAAGTGGTTATGGGATGAAATGTTACGTTCTTCATCTAGGTTTTATTTCCTTAACTAACATATTTATGAGCTTTGTAATGACTTCTAACCATTTTTATCACTAAATTTTAATAATTTTTGAATTTAAAGAATGTTTTTTTTTTTCCCTTGGAAAAATTCGTAATTTTATTTCAAAAGAACAAAATTACATTCAGCACATGTAATAAGATCACTACGATCCCTACATTGTCACAAATTACTTTCCATATTCATAATTACAAAAATATGCAGTGTCTTGATCATCTCTGATCGAACGTTGTCCTTACTTCCCGCATCAATATTTCATATGAATTCAATATAAGGCTGTCCCAGCCTGTATCTATAAATGCTCCTTATGTGCCTGATAACCGGTTAATGCTGTTCACAGCACTCTTTGTTATCATTTTTTTTTTACTCTGGTTCCAATACTGTGCGATATACCCTGTGGACTCGATCCTTGACAGACCGGTCCTCAAAATCATTTAAATCGTCTCCCATCTGGATAATAATCACGTGCTCTCCCCCATCAAATCTTAGTAGAGCAGAGCCGAGTCTCCTGATCCTCAAATTTGACTGTGTGGTTAGCTGAAAGAGTGTTGTTTCTCAACGCCCCCAACAAATATATGCTTAGTAGTGCAGAGCCGAGCCTCCAGAACCTCATATAAATGGACTGTGTGGATAGCTGAAAGTGCCAGCCGGTGAGTGAATGGTGATCTTCCATGTACCCATCGCGAAGTCCGTTGCCTCTTTGGATAGCTGGTCTGCCAATACATTCCGCTCTCTGTAAATATGTGTAAATGTGATGTGGTTGAAATTTAATTTTATCCGGTTCACCTCTTCCAGGATAGGTAAAAGCTCCATCACATGACACAAAGTAATCTCCTTAGCCCAGTTGATGATTATCAAGGAGTCACCAAAGATCTGTAGGGACAAGCAACCTTGTTCCAGTGCAAATAACATCAGCAATTTTAGTGACATGAGTTCTGCGTAGTTATTTGTTCCACTTCCCAATCCCGCCACCAGATGGAAATAATGTGCCTCAGATTTGTAAAGGATTCCCCCCCCTCCACAAACCGATTGTTGGTTTGAGGCACCATCGAAGAATGCCCATGGCATGGAGAGATCAATCTGTTCCACTCTCACAGGTCGTTTTCTGCTCACTTGTACTGGGGCCACGAAATGAAGAGTGACCGCCACCATCTGAGCCACTACATACTCCACTGGTACCCTGCAGTCCTGGAAAATCACCTTATTGCGGGCAAGCCATATGCCCCATGTGTATATACACGGGAGAGCCCGGAGAGGGGATGAATACTGATCAGTCCACCATAACTGGAATGCTTCCAGCACACACGTTCCCCTCCACCCCACCTTATTAGCCAATATCTTGCTGATCTCAGACCAAACAGCCTGTGAGAATGGACAATGTATGAAAAGATGGGCCAGATTCTCTTCAGCAACCTTACAAAGGGGACAGATTCCCGGACCCTGGAGGAAACGTTTTTGCAGAATGTCCCAAGTAGGGGCCTTATTTTCCAGTATAGCCCAGAAAAGTAATTTAGCTTTACCCGGACATCTCAATTTCCATAATAATTTCCACCACCACACCAAAACCCTGTTATGGTTTTCCACATTGAGCTGGATGTATCCATGTTTTGGAGAATATACACCGGATGGATGGTGCTCCCATATCAGTAAATCAGTCCTATTGGACAATCTAATATGGGACAGTTTTAACCGCCGTATATATTCATCCCATTCCTCCTGCAGTTCAGCCGAGATCCCAAGTTGTTGTGCCGAAAACCACCCCTGTTGCCATAGAGTAGAAGCTCCCTGATCCGCTAAGTCATGCAGATTATAACATCCTCTAGAAGCCAATAAGGACCTCAGATCCATTGAAAGTACATGTCCACCCCTGCAGCCAACCCATGGATCCATTCCTATCCGAAGAAGTCTCCCGTCGCCAATCCTCCATACTAAACCCGATCCGACTAAATTGAAGTGCTTAACCACAGCTTTCCACACCACTGAGCAGTTAGCCCTCGACTTGTTTCTCATCCTGATCCATTCGAGAAGTGTTAAAGGGGCAATGTATTTATGATAGACTACTCTAGTCCAGAGACTCCGTGTATGTATTAATCGCCACGACACTTTAGCCCCCAATGCTTTTGCAAACATGAAAATATTCTTTAAACCCCAACCTCCCAATGCCTTAGGAACAGCAATCTTCTCCCAGCGTACCCACACCAACGCCCGATTCTCGCTTGTACCCTTCCAAAGAAAGGCAAAACACAGTCTCCTGATCTGCTCCAGAACTCCAGTGGGAATCCAAGCAAGTGACAGCCAATAAACCGGAATTGCTTCCAATACGGATTTTATCAGAACCAGCCTCCCTGCCCGAGAGAGCCATTTGTGACTCCAGCCGTGAAGACGCAGTTCTAATTTTGCTATTAGCCAGCTCCAATCTGCCTTCAAATAAGCATTCGGTTTCAATTGGAAGCCAAGATACTGTAATCCATCATCTAAATCCAATGTCTGGTAGGGTAGTTTGTTCACCAGGTTTAGGATCTCCGGCTCGGATAAATGCGAGCAAGTGATAGTTGATTTGTTGATATTTACTAACATACCCGCTGCAGCTTGTAATAAGTGGATGCCTTCAATCACCTTGTCAATATCCTGGCTCGTGCCATCACAGAAAATCAGGATGTCATCAACAAAAAGGAGGTGTGTAATGAACAGAACCTGAGAGATAGAAATGCCTCTAAAGGCGCCTTCAGCTTTGGCTTTCATCATAAAACGGCTAAGGCCTTCAGCGACGAGGAGAAACAACAGAGGAGACAGGGGACATCCCTGTCGTAGACCCCTCCCATCCTGGAAGAAAGGGCTTGCAGAACCATTGATTAGTACAGCAAAACTCACCGTGGTGAGGCAGGCCATAATCCATCTGATAAAATCATAGCAGAACCCCAGGTGAGTAAGAAGCAACCGGATATAAAGCCAGCTAACCCTGTCAAAGGCTTTGGAGAGATCGATCTTAATCACCGCTCCCTTCTGCTTCTGCACCTTGAGCGTGTGTAAGCCTTCCTGTGCAATTCCAATTGCCTCATGAATTTGGCGTCCTTCCAAGAAGCCAAATTGCTCACACGAAATGTTCTGAGATAAAATCTTCTTGAGTCTGCGCACCATTACCTTAGAGATGATCTTATATATGCAGTTACAGAGAGAGATTGGTCTGAATTCTGCAAAATTGACAGGCTTGTCAGTCTTAGGTATCAGAGATAAAAACGTGGAGTTGAATGGCCCATGGATAAACCCAGCCTTGCGCGATTCTTCCACCACTTGCAAAATCTCCTCCCCGAAGAAGTCATAGAATCCTAGGAAGAATTCTATCGGCCATCCATCAGGCCCCGGGATGCTATCTCTGTTTAATGATTTCATCACCGTCGAGAGTTCTTCCAGCGACACCTCCTCCATCAACATACAGTTATCTGCCTCCCCCACAAAGCTGGGAAAAAGCTGAGTCACCCGTATGACCTCAGCAATTGAAGTTCCAGGTGTAGCCGTGAAGAGATCTCCAAAATGTCGAACTCCCAGCGCTGCTAAACCATCAAAGCTGGAAACCTGCTCCCCAGTATCTGATGAGAGTTCCCAGATAGAGTTTTTGAATCTTCTCCCCTTAGCGTAAGATTGAAAAAATTTGGTGTTCTCATCACCGCACTGTAGCCAAACCGCCCTGCTTTTCAATCTCCACATCTCTTCACGCTCACCCAGTATCAAATTCCTGCGTTTCTCCCACTCCACCAATTCATCTTTCTGCATATCATCCAGGTATCCCATGCCCAGATTATTTTGTAACCTGGCTATGTTGAACTCAGCCTCTTTTAAGTTCTGATCTTCAATCTCCCTTTTACCATGAGCCCAGGTTTTAGTGGCCTCTTTAATTCTTTGCAGATTGTGGAAAAAATGAGAACCAGCAGGAGCCTGATTGTCAAGTGGATGATGAACCCATAGCTCCTGTACCAGTTTAATGTAAGTCTCCTCCTTCAGCCAGCTAGGATTGAATTTGAAGGGGCTGGGTGGTTTTAGCCCGCTGCCTCGTATCTCCAGGAAAATGGGACAATGGTCTGATATTCCACCTGACCCAACCCACTGTCTGACCAGATCAACCCCATGTGCCAACCCTTCGGCCACCAGAAATCTATCCAGACGTTTAGCTACTCGATGCACCCCAGCTCTCATATTCCTCCAAGTGGGAGATAGCTGGGATGGAATGATATCAAGGAGATCCTTTCTGACAAAGGCGTTGATGAAATGGTTTGCTAAGGAGTCCGGAACAGCCCGAGGCCCCCAAACTTCAGCAGATCCCAGAGTGAGGTTGAAGTCCCCACCCAAAATCACTTCCCTGCCATCAAAAATCTCCATACCTAACAAGGAGTCCCAGTATCCCACCCTGTCAAGGTAGGGCCCGTAAATATTGAGTACCGTGATCATCCGACCAATCTCAGCATCCCAGACTTCCAAACCAAGACCAGAGGATATCCCCCAAGTACAATCACATCTGCAGCTCGTTACCTTCCACCCCGAGGCCAGCCCTCCAGAGCGCCCCCTGGCATCCACTCCTACAAACTTCCAGCCAGGGAGCAGAGATTCTAGTGTACGAACCACATCCTCACAGCCTCCCAATGTTTCTTGCAGCATAATAATGTCCGGTTGATTTAAGTCAACCAACCTACGAAGCGAAGATTTTTTTAGTGGGCTCGCCAACCCACGACAATTGAAGGACATAATCTTCATAAACTATCCCCATCCGGGGCAGTCACTGCTCTAAGTGCCCATTCAATAGACGATTGCGTGCCCATCACTAAATCCACTTTCGCCCGTTCCTTTGCTTTAGTCATATGGGATTTACGTCCCCGGCCTTTCCCCTCCACACTAGTGGCCAACTCAGGTAGTCCCTTGCCCCCCAAACCATCTGCTGTAATCTCCCTACTACGAAGAGCATAGCGAATTTGCTTACCCTCGGAGCATGAAGAGTGTGAGGAAGAATCAATAGATGGAGTGACAACACCCAAAACAGGCCGTGGGATATGGACAGCCAGTCGAGGAGGAGACCCATGGCTGCCCCCCCCCACATCAATTGGGTCAGCAAGAATGGAAGGTGTATGAATAGAAGACTTACCCAATTGTATCTCAGTAGGTTCCTGCCGAGGAGAGGACCCCTCCTGCTGCGATAAAGTGGCCGGAGAAGTCGGAGTAACAGAGCTCAAGGAATCCCCCTCAACTGCGGGAAGCTCACGTCCATGCTGCTGCGTTCCAGATGTCACCAAGGATGGCATACGAACCTCTGATTCGATCCTCCCATCATTATCCAAATGATCCACAGATGCAAGAAACCCCCCCCCGTCAATAGCTGGCCCACTCCCCTCTACTACCTCTACCTGAGGGTCCACTTTCACCACCGGGACAACTACAACCTCATCATCATCAACAATCTGTGGCTTGCTTTTCCGAAACGATAGGGGACAGCCTGCTACAAGATGTCCAAGATCATGGCAGCGATGACACCTAAATGGCACGCCCACATAGTCCAGTGTTTGTACAAAATCCCCATCCTTGGAATGGACTTTAATTTCAGCAGAAAGCCCCATCCTCATGTCGAGCTTGACTAAAATCTTAGCGACCGAGTAGATACCATTCTGCAGATGGGAGGAATCAGAACACAAATATTCACCCAGATAATTCCCGATCTCAGCAAACCTAGTCTCGTTCCACATGTGCATGGGAAGTCCTGGGAGCTTAACCCACAGCGGTTCTTTAGCAATTCTTTCCGTTTTAGCATCGAAAAAGGGTGACCAACGTTTCAGTACAAGTGGTACTCCCAGCATCGACCAATGTTTACCCAGAACTGCATTGACCTCCCCGCTGTTCAGGAAAATGAATGAGAACCATCCTTTTGATAAAACACGGACCTCAGGGACAGAAGGTGCGATGTTAAGCCAATGCTCAGCCACCCAACGCTGAAGGAATCCTCTGCCTAATCTCCTGCCTCTAACATGTCCTACTACGGCTGTATGAGTGTAATCCACTGCCTCAGCCAACGTAACATCGACCCCCAGCACCAACTGATCCAGTCTCTTACATTCTTTGACCTTCTTGACAGGGATTTTAATGGAGTCAGGATTGGCATACATCCCTGATCGTGGCTGGAAATCGTCAGTCACTGCCTCCTCTCGCCTCGGGACCGCCATAAAAGTTCCACACCGCTGCCAGCTAATGGGCCAGTCGAATCCACTGAGCTAAAGGCAGTGTCCAAAGGGCAGATGTGCAAGAAGATAGAATAATCCCTTTCCAGCAAATCGATCACCGCTTCACAAAAGCAAGAAACTACCCTCTGATCAAAGAAATCGATCTAATGCAACGCCAGCACCATTAAATCACAGACAGCTAGCAGGCTGGAAGGAGCCCATCAGATGTCGCCAAAACGATCCTCCATCCACGGATCCATCATAAGCCATTACCAGTATAGATCCCTCCCTGCAACGATCCCTGTAAATGCTTCCGTGCAAGTGACCAATCGCCCCGCTACAGTCGCAGAGGGTATCAGCTAGCCCTGGCACTCCACTCAGGGAATGATCTCCGTCTAGTTTCTATCTGTATTCCAGCTCAAAGCTGCCCCCAGTCTCCATCATTCATAGCTAACGTACTCCTTCACTTCTTGGAGCCAAAATTCCGCCATCACAGAGTCAACCCGAATTTAAAGAATGTTATGTAAATTGTGTTGTCATATTTTTTATGTTTTTTAAAAGCTTTTATATGAGATTAAGAGTATTGTTGAGTTGAATTAACAAAGTAAAGTATTAAGGTGTTTTTTTTCTTTTAAAATAAGATTAGCTTTTTTTCATAAAAAAAATTGTCCTGGACTTTTGGACTTTTTTTTGTTAAGGGCCTAAATTTTATGTTTAAGTTGTTTTTAAAGGTTTGTTGTTTTTTTTAAGAGAAGTTAAATTGAATCTTTAAATTAATAAAAGGGAGACAATTTCCATGCCTAATATCGGTCTCTCTCTCACACACATAAACAAAATACAATATCTAAACATAACTAATAAAATAACATTTTAAAATGGATGAAATGTGTAACTTTCATACTTTTTATTTCCATTTAAAAAATGTTTATCTTCAATATTTCAAGTGTAAAATCAAAATATACATTTGATTGCCTTAAAATGCTTAAAAATCATATAGTCTTACTATTGTCTTCAAACAATATATTTCTCTATCCTATTAGTATTTATTATAGTCATCCCTGGCTCCTCCAATACAACCTTCAAAATTATTTTACAATAGTCTTTACAACCCTAAGATTGTATAAAAAAAAACAAGAGAATAACACTAGATGTCACAAATCAAAACTTCTTATAGCTCATCAATTAGTAAAATGATCTTTAAGAATTTGAAATTTGAGTCCCTCCTTTGAAATCTTGCTCGGATAGGAACCCCTCCTGTAGTAATAATGCGTCCTTAGATAACTTATTAAATTTTGTATTGGACTCTCTATAAATATGAGTAAACGATAGATAATCAAAATGTTCTTTACCTTTAGAACTTGATTCATGATTGGGGCTAACAATGTGTTTTTAATTTTACAGTTATTATTTGCCCACTAATCCATCAACATCTTGGAATCTCCAAATACTTGCAAGACTTTTAAACATTTGTCTAGTGATGTTTTTAAAAGAAGCCACATTTCATATAACTCAAGTAGGTTATTTTTTCCTTGCCCAACAACATATTTGAAAGAAATATAATGTGTAGATTCAAAGAAAAGGATAACCCCCGCCCCACACATACCCAAGGTTCTTTGACATGCTCCATCAAAGAAGCCTTAGGCCTTATCATAATCAATATTCAATTATTTTTGTGCTCTTTGAGGCTTTTCTTTTGGGGCTTTCTAGCTCCCCTCAAAAGATACCCTAATTTTGTGAGCGACTTGTGATGGAGTCATGTCAAAACCTTGAAAAATCATGGTATTCCTCGATAAATCCCATATTACAAAGCATGATAAAGCTTTAAATGCTTTTCTGTACTTATCAATTAGCCATGATAAAAAAAAGACATTCTTATAGAGACCTCTATTCCCATTTGTTCCTCCACTTGATATTGTAGGACTTCATTCCACGTAGCTCTTGAAAAGAAATACATGACAAGTAGATGATCCACAAATTCCTCACTACACTTGCGCATAATACATCTCCATGGTCCATGCCAACTCCTCTTTTAGAAATTGTCCCATGTTAATATTTTCTTAGCTAGAGCCAAGCAGAGAAAAATATTTTAGTTTTTAAAGGGCTCTCCGACTTTTGTACTAACTTCTGACACAAAGCTCTTTCTTATTCCTATGATTCTTCCATTTTAGTTGAGTGGTTAATTTTGGTTGTGTACTCTCTAATTTTTGGACCATTTTAACATATCTACTTCTTATAAAATATTTATGGGAGAGTGATTCAACATGTTCACGTGTTGAGACCATTCCTCTACTTCTCCCCCTTATAAATTCAATACTTTTGTTGTTTTCCAACCTTGGGACCAAACATTCCTTCCAATAGGGTATGTTGCATCCTCCAAGGAGAAAATCCCCATAAAGTGCAGTTCATTTATTATATCTTTAATAGTCAAAAATTTCGCTTGCAGCCAATCCAAGTTTCTTCCCCAATTCTCACTTGATTTCCTCTTCCTGCTTTCCAAGCTTACCATTTTCCAATTAAAGGGAAGGTCCTAACCAAAGCTTTCAAAAAATTTCATTTCCACTATAAACCATTCTTCCATGGTGTTTCCTTTTAGATGCTTTAGTTTTATCACTTTGCCCCATATCTCTTATTAGGTGTTTTCCTTCTATTTTCTTTCATCACCTTCTAGTAATTTGTCATCTTCTCCAATATTCATCATCTTCTTCAATATTTGTCATCTTCTCCAATGGAATTTTTCCATGGCGTACACCTTCTAGTAATTTGTAGGTTTCCAAGCTATCAAATTCTACCGAGGTTCTCATTCTGTCGAAGGTAGTTGACCTTCCTTACTCTATACTCCTTGTGTGGTCTCTAATGTTGTCGAGCTATAGCAAGCAATGTAGTTTGTTGTCCAAGCTTGTGTGGTTTCCAATGTTGTCGAGTTATAGCAAGCTATACAATGCAACATTTAATATAGGGTGTTCTCTCCAACGATATCTGAGCAAAGCAATGGAAATCGATGACTGATGGTAGTGTGTTTTGATACACATTTCCTATATGATCAAATAACTTTAATGCTAGTGGTTGATAGAGGTCGTTGGCCATCTTTTCGATCCAATGATCTCTCCTCCTCATATATTTTAGATCTTCCATGTTGTTGGCTGCTTTTTGGACAGACCCGGGTTTTAATGAAGCGCAGCAACAACACCCCTTGGCGCACTGGCCCTCTCGGCAACGAGCTGCGCAGCAGCTCGAGGTCTCACCCGAAGTGGCTATGGGGGGGCTAAGGAATCAGGTTTCCTTAACCTAGGCGACGCGGTGACTGCTCTCTCTTCCCCTTCGACTCCTCTAAGGCGAATGTCTGAGCCTTCTTCAGACTTATGAGCGCAGCAGCGCTCAAGCTCCTACCCAGCAGCCTAGCTGCGCGACACTTCCTCTCCTGCGCTAGGACCAATTATCCTCTGCGCCGGTATTCTATGCGTAGTTTCACTTGTGCGCCCATCACAGCCACAAGTTCTACTATCGCAGCGGCGACGTCGTCTTACCGATTCCTTCGACCCTTAACGATTATAATCCTCAAGGAAGCTCCAAAGACTTACTCAACACTCAGAAAGATAATGCAACATTCCTGTATATGCCGTTAGTAAACTAAAACAGGCAATTACTTCAATCACAACATCATAACAACGAGAAATATGAAGTCCGCCTCCACGGGGAAATCCAAAAGACCACGGGAGTATCTTATATTAACCAGAAAATTATAGAGTTATACAATATGCTGCGCACACAGCTGCAGCCTTAGATCTTTCCAGGAAACTCCACGCACACAGCTGGGAGCCCTTCTCTCGATCTAGTCTCTTCCTCTACGGAGATTACAATAGTTCAGACGTCGACTCAGACCGTCTGCAACTCAAAGATTAGCTTCACTGCTAACCAGCTCTAACTCCTGTTTTCTAGCAACACGGTAGAAAACCATCCACAAGATCGTAACAGAGGATGATCAACTCGATCGATCCTTCTTACATCTAGTATCTACTATCTTAGCTAGCTCACTCACAGGCTTAGCTAACTGACTAACTGACTGGCTATCTAACCAACCTCTACCCTTTACAATTATACATATATATAGGTGGCCATGGCGGTCGCACCTTTACAAAACTGTGGGCCTTTCCCAGTAGTAATCCCCAAAAACCCTAACCACGCACATGGCTAGGTGTACTGTAGGCGCCGCTTGCAGTCATGTCGCCGCTTCCTGCAGGCTCCATGATTTCCGGCGCAGCTTACGGGTATGGGTGCCTTGTCCTTCGCCTTCAATGCTTTGGTCCGTTGCTCCTCCTTGATCCGAGCAACCATAACTTCTGTACTTAGCCTTAATGAGGGTAGCTGAGCCCTCTACTCCATCGCTTCATTCATTGTGGTAGCTGGGCTTTCCGCTCAGCTTCCTTCATTCTCTTCTGACGTGCACGCGAGCTCCGAGATTTTCGGTCCGTAATCTACGCTGAGATTATCCATCTGGCACCGTACTGCGCACCGTCTGCTTCTATCCCAAAATTGGCGCTTATTCAAAACTTAGCACTTTCTCTTCCATACTTGTGCTTTTTCCTCAAAATTCGCAGCTTCTACCATAGCTGCGGCCTTGGCTCCAACAGGCCCCTAACACTTACTTGTGGCTCGCCCTCGAGCCACTCGCACCAGCGTGTGGTCGCTTTACTTGCGCATCTGCTTTTACTTGGGTCTCCGCGAATGTTTTCTTCCACTGCGCAATAGCGGAGTCCAATTCATCGACACATTCCACAGCTGTCTGCACCATTTCTGCAGTGGCTTCTTCTTTAGTTATGGCATCAGAACCATTTGTTGGCTCAACAACAGGGTTCAAAGCAACGGAACCATTTGTTGGCTCCTTCTTTCTCTGGGTTTCGCCTCAATCTCGCGTGTCGCTGAAATAACAAGTCTCATTCACGCGGCAACAGAACCATTTGTTGGCTCCCGCAACAATCTCCTACGTCGCAGAATTAGCAAGTCTCACAGTAACAAGTCACAAGGCAACGGAACCATTTGTTGGCTCCCGCAACAATCTCCTACGTCGCAGAATTAGCAAGTCTCACAGTAACAAGTCACAAGGCAACGGAACCATTTGTTGGCTCCCGCAACAATCTCCTACGTCGCAGAATTAGCAAGTCTCAAAGTAACAAGTCACAAGGCAACGGAACCATTTGTTGGCTCCCGTAACAATCTCCTACGTCGCAGAATTAGCAAGTCTCACAGTAACAAGTCACAAGGCAACGGAACCATTTGTTGGCTGCTTTTTGGACAGACCCGGGTTTTAATGAAGCGCAGCAACAACACCCCTTGGCGCACTGGCCCTCTCGGCAACGAGCTGCGCAGCAGCTCGAGGTCTCACCCGAAGTGGCTATGGGGGGGCTAAGGAATCAAGTTTCCTTAACCTAGGCGACGCGGTGACTGCTCTCTCTTCCCCTTCGACTCCTCTAAGGCGAATGTCTGAGCCTTCTTCAGACTTATGAGCGCAGCAGCGCTCAAGCTCCTACCTAGCAGCCTAGCTGCGTGGCACTTCCTCTCCTGCGCTAGGACCAATTATCCTCTGCGCCAGTATTCTATGCGTAGTTTCACTTGCGCGCCCGTCACAGCCACAAGTTCTACTATCGCAGCGGCGACGTCGTCTTACCGATTCCTTCGACCCTTAACGATTATAATCCTCGAGGAAGCTCCAAAGACTTAATCAACACTCAGAAAGATAATGCAACATTCCTGTATATGCCGTTAGTAAACTAAAACAGGCAATTACTTCAATCACAACATCATAACAACGAGAAATATGAAGTCCGCCTCCATGGGGAAATCCAAAAGACCACGGGAGTATCTTATATTAACCAGAAAATGATAGAGTTATACAATATGCTGCGCACACAGCTGCAGCCTTAGATCTTTCCAAGAAACTCCACGCACACAGCTGGGAGTCCTTCTCTCGATCTAGTCTCTTCCTCTACGGAGATTACAATAGTTCAGACGTCGACTCAGACCGTCTGCAACTCAAAGATTAGCTTCACTGCTAACCAGCTCTAACTCCTGTTTTCTAGCAACACGGTAGAAAACCATCCACAAGATCGTAACAGAGGATGATCAACTCGATCGATCCTTCTTACATCTAGTATCTACTATCTTAGCTAGCTCACTCACAGGCTTAGCTAACTGACTAACTGACTGGCTATCTAACCAACCTCTACCCTTTACAATTATACATATATATAGGTGGCCATGGCGGTCGCACCTTTACAAAACTGTGGGCCTTTCCCAGCAGTAATCCCCAAAAACCCTAACCACGCACATGGCTAGGTGTACTGTAGGCGCCGCTTGCAGTCATGTCACCGCTTCCTGCAGGCTCCATGATTTCCGGTGCAGCTTACGGGTATGGGTGCCTTGTCCTTCGCCTTCAATGCTTTGGTCCGTTGCTCCTCCTTGATCCGAGCAACCATAACTTCTGTACTTAGCCTTAATGAGGGTAGCTGAGCCCTCTACTCCATCGCTTCATTCATTGTGGTAGCTGGGATTTCCGCTCAGCTTCCTTCATTCTCTTCTGACGTGCACGCGAGCTCCGCGATTTCCGGTCCGTAATCTACGCTGAGATTATCCATCTGGCACCGTCTGCTTCTATCCCAAAATTGGCGCTTATTCAAAACTTAGCACTTTCTCTTCCATACTTGTGCTTTTTCCTCAAAATTCGCAGCTTCTACCATAGCTGCGGCCTTGGCTCCAACACATGTATGAGATGGTTTTCAACACACATTGCTTCAGTGAATTTCTCTTGTTTGGTGTTTCCTTGTTATTCCCATGAGAAACATTTTTTGGTTTTGATCTACTAGTCAATCTTAATCTATTTTGCGCTTGTATTGTTTGCAGGGAAAAGATATCATCTTTTAATTTAGGCTTATGAATCTCTTGTTAATAACATTATCTTTCTCTTTGGTGCAGATCATTCCATTTCAATAATGATATAACTAGATATTTACAAGACAAATCTCCTTTCTCATTTTTTACGCTTAACAAATACAAAGATTTCATGCATGAAATGTTCCTTGCACTCGTATTCTTTATTTCAAATTTTTGTTATCCGTATAGTGTCAATAAGGTTTAGGATGCATTGTTGTTATAATTCCGCAATAGTGCCATTCACATTTGTTTATCTTTCCTCGTCTTCTTCACCCTTTTCAACCTACCAACACTGACTTTCCAGTTTCTAGTATTACTTTACAAAGTGAAAGAAGTACATGGGGCCTATATTTCTCCTTAATTTGATAAATAGTACCACATTTGTTTTAAAAACAAAGGTCTGTCATCTCTTTAGTGCTTTGTATACTATTTATTAGGTTAGAGCTACAAGGGTGAATTATTTCCATCTATTCCCTCCAATGCATTTATAATGAATTTACAATCCCTATTTGGAAAATGTGCGGGAGGTTAAAGACTTGCTTCCTATCATTTATATAAAAAGAAAAAGTGAAATCAATAAATAATGAAGTTTTAACCCACTACAATTGCCTTGAGATGTAGTCCAATTTTTCATTCAAAAGTTTATTAAAAATATGGACCAGGCAATTTCTTGCAGCATGTCACTACAAAAACTAGTACGTGAAATAAATCCCAAAAGAACAATGATAGCATATGACTAACTAAGAGGGGCTACACATTTTCACCCCAATAACTCCCTCTCCAACTTTAGGTTGGCTCTTCTCCAACACAAAGGAGTTATCCCTAAAGATATAAATTCTAAGACCGTGACAAGGAAAGCTCAAGGTGTTGTGAAACGATAGCTTAGAAAAGTATGATTGTAGCATAGAAAGTAAAAGTGTGATGGAAAGATCAAGAGATTATTGCCTATGCCAACAAGGGTAAATGGAGTTAAGAGGTTAACTCCATTTGTATTAAGGTAAAACTGACACCAACTGACATATCAATTGAACCTCAAATGGTTGAAAATTATCACATAGAATTGTAGAAGGAAAGAGCAAATGAATTCAATTTCAAATTATGATCAAGATGATATTTCTTTAGGATATCTACTAAGCAAGAATTAACAATTTCATGCAAAATTGATTTTCTTAATAAAACGAAGGGAGTTAAGGAGAGAGAGGAATCTTCACACCTAATCCACTTGAAGGGTAGCAAAGCTTTGCTCTTCGCCTTGTCTTGAATACCATGACTTTTCATCTACATTCATTAAAACTCATAACACAACAATGGTTAACCCATGAAAGATTCACATTAATAGGATAAAAACACTTACACTTTACATATGCTCCATGAAGAATATATTCATTAAGCTCCAAGGAGAGGGGAAACTCCAACAATATAACCATGAAAATGAAAATGGATGAGGAAGGGATACTCTCTATCGAGAGTGTAGCTCAACTTCCTTTACATCAAGATAATAATTATCTCTTGTAGACCCACAATTCTCTCAACAAGATGTTAATGTGGTTGTAGGTGGTAGTCAATAGATCTGATTTTTGGGGGAAAATGATGGAACCCTAGAACCAGGCATGGGCGATCATGGTTGGCGGCTAGGTCTGTTGTGACGTAGGGGTTTACAGTGTAGCCCTCTGCAGGCGGTAGTGATGCCATCATCCCTGTCAGAGGGTCTACACGGTCACCGAGGTGGCTCTCTCTTCTAAACTGTTAAAGGTTATTTTTAATCTGTGGGTAATTTTTTATTACAGTTTTTGTTTATCCCTAATCCATCATCGGGGAGGTTCTTTGTTTACCGAGCATGGATCCACTAAACGACGTGGATTACGAGAATGACAGTTTGCATCATAGGGACTTATGGCGTTTGCCACCTAGCGCCTTCAGGGATTTCTCAGGCGACGGGAGTCCTGGGGCACTTGTTGATGGTAGCTGCCGATCGTCTGACTATTTTCCTGTTTTAGAACTAAACCCGGTTCTGGATACTATTTTCTCGTCGGTCCTTTCGAATTCGGTGCTCTCCCCGCATTCGAATGGTCTAGATGAGGGTTCGGTGTAGGTGGAGGCATGTGATAGTATTTGGGGTGTTAAAGGCTTCAACACTCCCACCTTTTCGTCTGGTTCTTTATGTTCGGAGCTTGGGAATATCCAGGGTTTTCTAAACTCGTCGGGCAGTTCGGGATCTCTAGTGCGGGGATACAGTGTGGAATCTTTGGTGAGGTTTGAAAAGGTGGAAGGGAATTCACATTTTTCTTCTTCGGATGGATATGTAGCTGCAAACTTGGGCACTGCCGAACAACGCGGCTTCTCTAGCCCGTCTATGGATTCAGTTAAGAGGGATTTTGCTCGGGAGGAGGATTCTGCGAGGTCGGAACCACCTTGTTCACATTTAAAAGGTAGGAGAAACTGGCTCAAAAATTCTAGTAAGGCCCCGAACTATGCTTTAGGGGAAGACATTGATTTCCAACAGATATTCGACATGGTTAAATCTGTATTAGTTGGTAGGGTTTATGGTAGGGCGGTGAGCCTTAAGACGGTTATTCAGTGGGCATCTGGGACCTGGTTTGGTCATTGTGGGTATGTTCCTCGTGTAGTGGCCCTTTTGGGGAGATGGTTTGCATTTCATTTCTCCTCAGACGCTCATGCACAATGGGCCTTAAGTATGAATTGGTCGATTCTTAAAGTACCTCTCTTGCTCAAGCCATGGAACCCATTATTCAATGCAAGCCATGAACGGATGGACACCATCCCACTTTGGGTCGACCTACCTGGGCTACCTTTACACTATTGGGCTGAGGAGCATTTCCGAAGGATAGGTAATCTGTTGGGAACCTACCTAGATGCGGATTTTTCCTTTGTGGCAACATCAATTCAAAAGGTTGCGCGCATTCTGGTTAGTATAAATGTTAGAGAAGGGTTATTTGATGGTATGGATTTGAAATGGGGGCCTTATACCTACACCCAAACCCTTGATTATGAAAATGTGTCGTTCCATTGTAGACGATGTCATGAGTATGGCCATACGACCATTAAATGTTCTTTGCCGGTTCGAATGAAGCTTGGAAACTCCTTGAAGCGTAGGATGGTGGAGAAGGTGGCATTTGTGGATTCTGGAGATGATGTCTTAGGTGAACCTGAGATTATACAGCCGGTGGTGCCTTCAGTAATTTTGGAGGAAGAAGGATTGGTGGGGGAGGATGGATTAGTACCGGAAACTGATTTGGTCGCAGTCTTAGCCAAAGTTGATCATCCTCCTCCAGTGCTCACTGCTCCAGTGGGTCCTTTGCAGAATATTGTTCGATCTCTGGATCTGGCAGCTGGTACTTCCTCTGCTCCCTACCCTAACCCTTCCTTTAATTTTTTTATTAAAAACTTGTCATTTCCGGGTATTGATTGGGTGGATGGGTTTAAAAATTTACATATCTCCTCTCATATGTTGGCATCACTCACTATTCCTTCGATTTCTCCCGGCTCACCCCCTACTGAGAAAACCATCTTACTGGATTGCCCCCTTGAGGAAAACCCTGCTGACTCCTCGGTTTTACAACAAGTTGTTCCTATGCCCGCCTTCCCCTCGGGCTCTGCTGAGTCTAGTTATTTCCTCCATTCTATGAATAAACCTTCTGTTGGTGGAATAGGGAAAGATAAGCCAAGAATCTTTAAGCTTAGAGGACGAAAATCTTTCATTTCGCATGCAAAGTCACGAGCATGCTCGGATATTAGGAATGGAAAGCAACTTTCAATTGAAAGGGCACTTAGAGCAGTGAATTCCCATAAGGAAGGGTTCTGATGAAGATTATGTCCCTTAATTGTAGGGGTCTTGCTGGTCCCTCAAAAAGACCAGTGCTGCGGAGGATGTTGGAGCTCAAACATCCTGATATTTTGTTGTTACAAGAAACTATGTGTGGAGGTGATGAAGCTATTGGAAAATTAAAATCCTGGTTCCCGGGGTGGGGCTTTGAGGCCTTTGATGCAAGGGGATGCTCTGGAGGATTGGTGATTGGTTGGAAAGAAGCTAAGGTCTGTGTTTCCTCTCTCTGGGGAATGCATTCGGTCTTAGGAATGTCCTATAAGTTTTTGGGTCTGGAAAATGACTTTATTATTATAAACATCTATGGACCATATTGTGACCG
Organism: Larix kaempferi; assembly: GCA_027924585.1. Classification (NCBI taxonomy): domain Eukaryota; kingdom Viridiplantae; phylum Streptophyta; class Pinopsida; order Pinales; family Pinaceae; genus Larix; species Larix kaempferi. The sequence goes on from BSBM01000519.1 coordinate 4,966,196, forward strand.
GGAACCCTTTTGGACCTCTTTACTAGCAAGGGATATGATCAAAGGGGATTCTGTCATCTTGGGGGAGGATCTAAACTTTTCTCTAGGTCAAGCTGAAGTTTGGGGGCCCCATGCTCATGTAGATCCACTCACCAATTTTTTTATCAGGAAGTTCACTGAAGGAAGTTGGGTCGATGTTGATCCTGTGTGTTTAAAACCATCATGGAGGAATAGGAGGGTTGGCCTGGAAAGGGTGGCGAAGAGATTGGACCGTTTTTTTATCTCTGAGTTATTAGTTGAGTCTTTTTTCTATGTCAGGCAATGGATTGGGTCTGGAGGATGCTCATATCATGATCCTATCTTCCTGGAGATGAAGGATGGCCTTGAAAAGCCTCCGGCTCCCTTAAAATTTAACAAGATCTGGCTTAAGGATCCTACCTTTGTTGAGTTTTTTCATCAATATTGGACTCCTTACCACCCTGGGCTGATATATTCGACAGCATTTCACTTTGCTGAGAACATAAAAACCCCGAAGGATCCAATCAAAACTTGGGCGGCTGAAAAGAGAATTAGGGATGAAAGGACTCTAAAGATTGTCGAGGATGAAATATCCTCCATCTCAGGAGGGGTTGGAGGTGGTTTTGCTTCTCAAGCTTCGAAGGATTATCTTGTACAGTTGGAGGATCAGCGTAACAGGATTTTGATGCAATATGAAGAGACTTGGAGATTGAAGAGCAGGGCCATCTGGTTGGAAAGCAGGGATGAAAACTCGAAATTCTTTCATGCATATGCAAAAGGTAGAAGATCAGCTAACACCATTTGGCATCTTGAAGATGAAGACGGTATTTCAAATGCTACTTTTGAAGGGTTGGCTGGTGTAAGGGTTAATCATTTTCAGAACCTCTTCAAAGTTAGTGATAGAGTGAACATTGAGGAGGTTATAAGGGTAGCACAGCTATTCCCTTGTTTTGTTGAGGATGAAGACAACAGGAAGCTGATGAACCCCATTATGGCTGATGAATTAAAAGAGGTTTTGAATAGCTTTCAGAAGGATAAGAGTCCAGGGCCGGATGGCTGGACCATTGAATTTTTCATTGCTCTATTTGATATTATTGGAGAGGATCTATCACAACTTGTTGAAGATACTAGGAGGGCCGACAGGATACTAGCCAACATTAATTCCACTTTCATAGCTCTCATCCCAAAAGTGGATTCTCCTTCAAATCTGAATGATTTTAGACCTATATCTCTCTGCAATTGTGTGTATAAGATAGGTACCAAAGTTATTGCCAACATAATCAAACCTATCTTATCTGCTCATATCTCAGAGGAACAGTTTGGGTTTCTTGAAGACCGTCAGATCCATGAAGCTATTGGGATTGCCCAGGAAGGATTGCATAGCATCAAAACCAGAAAATTGAAAGGAGCAGTTCTTAAAATTGATCTTTCAAAAGCTTATGACAAGGTTAGTTGGATTTATATCCGTCTTATGCTTACTCATTTGGGTTTTGAGATTGGTTTCATTCGATGGATCATGAGTTGCATATCCACTGTCTCTTTCTCTATCTTAATGAATGGAGCGACGACTCCTTTTTTTCATGCTGGACGGGGCCTTCGCCAGGGGTGCCCTTTATCTCCACTGTTATTTTTGCTGGTGGCTGAAAGTCTAAGTCGGGCAATTAAAGATGCAAGACGCTTGGGACATTTTGAGGGTATCTTGGTGGCTCCCAGAATTTCTCTCACTCATCTGCTTTTTGTGGATGATATTTTGATATTTTGTTCGAGTTCCAAGAGGGATGCTTTAATACTCAAGGAAATTTTGGATCTTTTTCATTAGCAACAGGGATGGAAATAAATGCTGGGAAATCCTCTCTTACTATTTCCTTATTAAGAGACGAGGAACTCCAGACTTATTCTGATCTATTCCCCTTCACTATTCTTACCCTTTCGGAAGGGTTCAAGTATCTTGGATTCAACCTAAAGCCAAATGATTATCAAAATCAGGATTGGGTTTGGTTACTGGAAAAATTGGAAAAACGGTTAAAATGTTGGAGCTTCAGGTGGCTATCAAGAGCTGGGCGATTAGTTCTGGTTAAGTCGGTATTGGAAGCTATTCCAGTCTATTGGATGTCACTGGCTTGGATTCCGAAGGGCATTTTGGATTCAGCGAGAAAAATTTGTTTCAGATTTCTCTAGAATGGTAAGGAGGATGCTCATGTTACTCCTTGGGTCAAATGGGATCGAATTGCGGTACCAAAAGCTTTGGGTGGATGGGGACTCAAGAACATCTTTCACTTTTCCAAAGCATTGGCTGCGAAATGTGGTTGGCGTTTAATAAAGTCTGAGGGTTTCTGGGAAAGGGTTATGGTTCATAAATATGTTGAGCCGGACTCTGTTGAATCATGGATTCGGTCCCCACAGAAATCTCATAAAGGTGGGTCGTGCATTTGGAAAGCTGTTGTATCCTCTTTTCATGTTATAGAACAGAATTTGGTTTGGGATGTTGGTAATGGGCACAGAGTGAGAATTGGTTGTGATCCCTGGGTCGGTTGTGAAGCTCAGCATTTGTTGTCATCCGAGCTGATTGATGAGTTGGGTCATAGAGAGTATCACTATCTTAATCAATTGGCAGACTTGGAGCATGAATGGATGGGAAGCCCTGTTTGGAGGAGGGATGATTCTTTTGGTTTGGAAGGAGAGCTGGAGGATGAGCTAAGGTAGTATTTGAGGGCTCTTAGCAGGGATCAAATTTACTTGAATGAACAAGAAGACACACTTGTTTGGGATGGGGATCCCTCAGGCAACTATACCCAAAAAAAAGGATATCTATGGACTAGTGAGAATTTTATGGACAGAGATCAGGTCTGGTGGTGGAAAAAGTTATGGAAGCTACAGTGCCCTCATAAGGTAAGGTTATTCATGTGGTGTGTTTTAGTTAATAGAGTACCAACTTGGGACTTTCCGCAGAGAAGAAGCCTACATGGACCAAGCAAATGTTACCTGTGTAATCAGGCGGAGGAGAATGTGATGCACCTTTTCTTACAGTGTAGTTTTATCTCCGAGGTTTGGAATATTGCTTCTATAATATTAAAAGTAGTGTTCCATTGGACAGGAAACTTTTTGGAAGATGCTTGGAGACAATGATCACATAATCTTGCCTTTTCTTCTTTTAAAGCTCTTCCACTCATTATAATCTAAGGGATTTGGTTATCTAGAAACAAATGTCTGTTTTCGGATATTGTTGGGCTACCTGCTCTATCAGCTATTAACAACTGTGGGATATTCCTTGCATGCAAACGTCTCAAACCTGCTACTTCTGTCAGATGTATTCAACTTGTGGATATAGATCGCTCTCAGCCTTGGGGATTCTTTGATGGGGCTTGCCAGAATGATCAGTGCGGGGGAGGGGCCCTACTCTACTTGTCTCCTACCCATTTCTTTGTGATGTTGTTTGGGTTTGGGAGAGGAACCAACAATTGGGCTAATATTCTCAGTCTGAAACTACTTATCTCCTTCGCCTCGGAACATACAGTGAGGAACATTACTATTTATGGGGACTCTTTAAATGTGATACAGTGGGTGTCAAGCTCTTTTCAGTGTAACAATCGTCGGATTGCTGCTGTGTTGGAACATATTCAAAATGTCGCTCACACTTTTGAAACTTTCAATTGCAAGCATATCTACCGCGAAAACAACTCAGAGGCAGATAAGGCATCGAAAGATGGGTTGCTGTTGGGGGTCGATATATGGAAAGTTATAGAATTTGAGGATGGGGTGGGAAGATAATTTTATCATCGGCCATTCATAGAGTGATGCCCTGTTTTAGATTTCAGAATGGATACTTTGAACCCTTTTTGATACTTTGCAGTTTACTATATTCTACAGTTATTGTACAGGATGGACTCAAAAGTTTTGTAAATTATGTTATGACAGGATCATGATGAACAAGTATATTTTACTTTTTGTAAAAGATGTTAATGCTGACGTGGTGAGAACATCATAGCTTATATTAGTCATATGCAGGATGGTTCTTTAAAAAATACCTATATTCTACTCTTTATGAGTGAAGACGACACAATATAATTTCGTACTCTTGAGGATGAAATGAAATTATGCTTTTTTTTCCAGGAAAAAAAAAATTTCTCTCAACAAACTCTCCAATAATAACAAAAAGTGGTTAGATCCACTTGTTGCAAGTAAGTAACTCCATGAAATGGTTTCAATAATGGATAAACAATGTAATCAATTAGCAACCACCTCCAAAATGGCTCAAGGAAAGAGGGACAACCTTCATTTGAATGATTGACCAAGAAAAGCTTCATATGTGTGCTCCTTAAGATATCAGATGTGTCCATACATGTGGAATATCACAACATGTTTGATTGGTAAATGATTTTCCTATTTCTTCATAAGTGTGCCCTTCAAGGAGAGATAACAAGTGCACCCTTAAACATTGTGAAAATAAATTCTTCATGTGATACATGTGGCTCTAGCTTTTCCCTTAGATCTAGGGTGCTCTCTAAGAAAACTATTATTACTTCATTAAATGTGCAACTAACCTCCAAGAAGTGGACCAATTAGTTTCTAGACATTTTAAATTTTACAAGGTATGCAACGTGTGAACAAGACCTATCAAACATGCAAGTGGGACTCCTAGAGGAGAACACCACCTAATGTTCTAGAAGAATGTGCAAATCTATGAATGAGTGTAAATGCATTAAGCGACATGGTCAAAACCCTAGGGTGCATGTATAACTAACCCCTCAAACAACATGCAAGCTCAACAACCTTCTCAACATATGTGCCAACGCGGGACACATTAAAAGAATATATTGGCACATGTGAACAAGGCTAATATTAGGCCCCAACGGATTTATGAAGAGAGGTGACAATTAAATACTATTTTTTTTAGGATATTGCCTCAACATGTGTGCCAAAGGGGGAGCGCTACCCTCAAATGTGTACCACGTGACATAAAGTTGCATTCCCTAGTAATTAATTAAATTAAAACTTAGGAAGTGAGGATTCAATGCCAAATTACAACAATAGGCCAATTACTATAGCACTTGGCATAAGGTTTTGGTTTAATTAACCAGTAAATGAAATATATGAAACTAGTTTGATGTGTTCACACACTGAAAATAATGAAAGTTGAAATATGACAAAATGAAGGGTTAATATAAGATGAAAATTTGGGAAATATGATCAAAATGTGACATGTTCCCTTTAGGAAAGGGGAAATGATGAAATGAAAGTGTAATATGGATTTTACCTAGGTAAGAAGTGAAGATGTGATGAAATATCCAAATTACCTAGGAAAAATGATAAAAAAAAGTAATGAAATTTTAATGATACTTAGGAAAATTCTAAGCAAATACACCACCATGCTAGAGGACCATAAAAACTAAGAACAAGATGTGAACTAACCAAGCAATAACCAAGTGAAAGTAGTGACTAGAACATGGGGAAACAACTAGGTGATCTCCCCAATATTGATCCAATATGAAGAATACCTCCATCAACTACAAAGAACATGATACACAAATAAAGCAACCTCCACCATACCACCAAACATGATCATCAAATATGGAGAAATGAGTCTTCTCCACCCCCAAGTCATTACATGCTCCAAAGGTGCCGAGGAATCCCTTTGAAGAACTGGACATATAATTGAAAATAGGAGATGGGATAAGATATTCCAAGAACGGAGGTGGTGTCTAGAGCCACAGTTTACAACACTTAAGCACATCACATTATGATCATAACATCATAATGATATTATTGTCTCATTTTCATTATCAATACAACCCATAGTGTCGCTCTTTTATAGTCTCTAGATCTAACTTGAATTGAGGGTGATCTGGTCCATAAATAAGGGCCATCAATTTTAATTGTTTCTTGAAAGACCGTAACATTCTGTTGATTAGTAGGTTGTTCTAGTCGATCCGACCATCCAATCGAATGCTCAATCGAGCATATAGTCGACTGCTCTGCTAGTCGATTATTGACTTTCGACTGAATATCTCCAGAAGGTCCATAGGTGTGATAAACTTGCATAACCTTTGGTTCCAACACCCCCCATCAGCACAACACTTTGGAGATTTAGTAGGTGGAATTATGTTCTTTGAACAAGCCCCCATAATTTCATCATCATGAACCCCAAGATGAGACCAAAGTTTAAAAAACTTAGCTTCTGGTAACGGCTTCATAAAGATATCAACAAATTGATCATCAATCATGCAATAAACAAGAGTGACAACATTGTCCTTGATCAAGTATCTCAAGCAATGGACATGAAGTTCAACATGCTTCAATTTGTTTTGTGCAATAGGATTATCGACAACATGAATTGCACTATGATTGTCACAATAGATAATAGTCGAGGCTTGAATAGGAAATCCAAGCTCCTCCAAAAGCTTACAAATCCAAACTGCATTTGTACCTACATTGACAACTCCACGATATCATGCTTATGTAGTTGAAAGAGAGACTGCCTTCTATTTATTACATGACTAGACCAAGGGTCTAGAGCTAAGTCAAAACATATAGCCAGAAGTGGACTTTCCGTTGTCAATGTCACCATCCCAATCATAATCAGTAAAACCTAACAGTGGATTTGTATTGTGATAATATTTTATACCAAACTTATAAGTACCATTAAGGCATCGAACGTCACTTTGCAACTTTCCAGTGGATTTCTATAGGATCTTGCATGAAACAAGAAAACACAATAATGACAAAGGAGATATCAGGTCGACTGTGAGTTAAATTATCATGATCCCAACCAATTGTCAATAAAGGGTGGTGTCGACTTGGGGAGAGTCACGGTCTTTAGACAATTTGACACCCGACTGAAATGGTGTAGCATAAGACTTATATTTGTCCATTTTGAATCATTTCAAAATATCCAAAGCATATTTGGGTTGAGAAATAAAGATACCATCATTCATTTGTAGCACTTGAATTCCCAAAAAGAATTTCAAAAGGCCAAAGTCAGTCATTTCAAGGGTACCTGTAAGCAGTTTTTTCAAATTCACAATTAACTTGCTATTGTTTCCAGTTATGACTAATTCATCAACATACAATGTAACAATCAAACTATCATCATGAACATGTAACACATAAACACTATTGTCAGATTCACAACATTTGAATCCAAGTTTGCTGAAGAAACAATCAATCTTCTCATACCAAGCACGTGGGGCTTGCTTCAAACCATACAAAGACTTATTCAGTTGAAAAAAAGTTTGGAATCCTTCACATAACCAGAAGGTTGCTCCATGTATATTTCTTCAGACAAATATCCATGAAGAAAATCACTTTTCATGTCCATTTGATGAAGTTCCCAACCAAACTGAGTAGCAAGTGAAAGAATAAGTCGAATCGAGTTCATCTTTGCAATAGGAGCAAAGGTTTTGGTGTAGTCGATTCCTTCTTGCTGAGAGAATTTCTTGGCTACTAGATGAGCCTTGTGACATTCAACAACACCTTCAGAGGTAAATTGGGTCTTGTAGACCCATCAACACTTCACAACATTCTTTACATGTGGTCGAGGAACTAAATCCCAAGTCTAGTTTTTTAATAAGGAATCAATTTAACCATACATAACATTCTCCCATTTAGGGTGTCCCTAAGCATCATCATAGGTGTCAAGATCATAGATTTTGAGAACACGAGCCATCAAGGCAACACTGCCATGTTGTTTCCGATTGCGGGTATGTCGACCAATACTGACGTTAACAACATTAGGTCCAACTGATTTAATGGTATTGGTATCCCACCGAGCTAAACAATTTGTTGAAGAAATAGGTTGGTTGGTTTCAAGATATTGTGCAAGGGTGTCGACGTCTTCAGTCAATGTAGGCCGACTTACAATCAACTTAGGAACAAAGGTCGACTTTCTAGTCGAAATTTCAAAGGAATATATAGGCAATGCATATTCTTCAAGAATATCCAGAGGATCATTGTGTAAAAAGCTAGAGGAAGAGTTCAATAACTTATACCTAAAGTATTCTCATCAAATATCACAATCCTACTCAATATAATCTATTTTAGTGACAGGGTCAAACAATCTATAGGATTTGGATTCATCAAATTAGCCATCATGATGCAAGCATGACTCTTTGCATCCAATTTATTCCTACAGTTATCACTAATGTGTTCCCAAGCAACACATCCAGAGGTTTTGAGGTGTCTAACAGACGATTTCCTTCCTTTCCACTTTTCGAACGGAGTCATGTCGCTGACAACTATAGTTGAAACAAGGTTCGGGAGATAATTTAAGGAATAAACAAATTCGACCCAAAATTTAGTCAGAAGGTCTTTGACCTACAGTAAACATCGAGCCATTTCTACCAAACCCCTATTCCTCCTCTCTTCCACTACATTTTGCTGAGGGGTGTAAGGGACAAATCTCTACCAAGAGATACCATTTTGCAGTATGTAATATTCAAATTGTTGATTCACATATTCTCCACCATTGTCTAATCTCAAGCATTTAATTGGTCGATCACATTGATTCTCAGAAAATGCCCTAAATTTCTTGAATCTTTCAAAGACATGACTCTTATTTTTCAAGAAATAAACCCATATGAATTTGGATAAATCATTAATAAAGATTAAAATATACTTCACACCTGCTACTGAGGGTTTGTTCATGCAACAAAGATCACTATGAATAAGTTCTTATTGGTCCTGTGCTCACCATGCTTTCCCAAAATCAAATGGTTCCTGATGATGCTTTCCAAGCACGCATGCTGTACAAACTCCATTAGGTGGAATAGTATTCGGGAGACAAGTAACCATATTCTTTGTTATCATCATCTTTAAACATCGAAAGTTCAGATGCTCGAGTCATTCATGCCAAATTTGAATTTGGTCTAGAATCATGCTTGGGAGAGTCTCAAAACTTGTATAGTCTGTCTCTGGGATCTAGATAGCTTGTAGCAAAAAACGCCCCCCATGCCTTAGATCCTTTATGATAAAACAATATGACCAAAATTCAATTGTCTTTTTAGTTTATGTAAGTTGAGAAATAGACAATAAATTCACACTCAATCTAGGCTCATGATAGACATTGGAGATTCTACCATGACGACATTCAACATCTCCTCTTCCAATGAATATGAGAGCATAATCATTAGCTACATAATTTTTTTGTTATGGATCTCCAATTAAGGAAGAGAATATAGAAGCATCATTATCCATATGATGAGTGCAACTAGAATCTACTATCCACTTAGCCTGAGTAGTGTGCGCATATGATGCATGGGAAGAGCTAACATAAAAGGTAAAATTATTTGTAGGTTGATTGGTCAATCAGGCAACTGACACGTCTACTTTAAGATGCTTGAAATTTTCTTCCAAATCCTTTTTCTTCTTCCAACATGTTTTCTCCACATGTCCCACCTTTCTATAGTAGTGACAAATTTTCCTATTTCGATTCTTCTTGGTCAATGCTAACTCGCTAGTCTTTCCTTTAGTAATCTGGTCGATACACTCCTGTCGTTTATTTAGGGTGTCCGGTCGACCTCGTTATTTGTAATTTTGCTTGACCTTGCCTTTGAGCAAGTGATCCTGGTGTCTACTACCAAGCTTCCCTTCATCAAACAAATTTTGTTGATACTTGACCAATACATCACATAAAATATCAAAGGAAAAGTCCTTACCGTCTTCCTCGCGTGACATCCAACTAGCGTGGAATGAGGATCATACCACATCATAAGTTGTCCTTAGGTTCATAGAGACCAATTCAATGAGTTGTACATCCTTCTTTGTAAAAATTTCCCCACATTTTCCCAATTTCAATTGTAGCTCTTTGATATGAGCCAAATAGTCTTCAATCCTTTTAGAGGAATGGGGTTCTAAAAATATCAACTCTTTCTCTATATGCATTACTTGAATTTCATTAACCTTATCAAACAACAAATCCAATTTATTCCAAACAACATGAGTATAGTCGATCCCACTTGTATGAAAGTGAATCTCCCTTGAAACGTAGGTCGTGATGACCCCAACAACCTCATCCTTCTTTCCATTGATGAGAAACTTAGCCTAGTCATCCGTAGGATCTGGAATAGCAATCTTGGTATACTACCAAAGTCCCTTTCTCTTCAAAATGTTTCCATATCCGCCACCCAAACGACATAATTATGTCCATTCAAAATAATAGGTTCTATATTGGAAGTCATCCTCCTGATATATTACAGATTTGATCCAAGTTCAAAAGGTACAAGTAGAAGAATCTCTAGCTTAGAGTTGATTAACCATAGATCTGACTCAACACAAATTGTGGAAAATGAGATAGGTCGAAACCAATAGCTTTGATACCATATTGGGGAATCCCTTTGAAAAATTGGATATATAACAAAAAATAGTAGAAGAGATAAAGATATTCTAAGAATAGAGGTGGTATCCACAGACACCGTTAACAACACTTAAGCACAATACATTATGATCAAAACATCACAATGTATAATCTCATATCAAATTATTGTCTCATTATCATAATCAATACAACCCATAGGGTCATTCTTTTATAGTCTCCAGATCTAACAACCTTCCTTGAATTAAGGGCGAGCTGGTACACAAATAAGGATCATTGGTTTAAACTGTTTCCTGAAAGACTGTAACATTCCGTTGATTAGTCAGGTGTTCTAGTCGAGCTGACCATCCAATCGACTGCCTCATGGACCAATCAATTGGCCACTTAGGCGAGCATACAATCAATTGCTCTTCTAGTTGACTATTGATTTTCGATTGACTATCTCTAGAAGATCCAGAGGTGTGACGAACCTACATAACCTTTGGTTCTAACAAAAGGTAATAACTACAAATTCCCATCATTGTGATAAAAATAACAAGTTTGACCTTTATGCAATATGAGGGGTAACAACTAGCTCCACCTTGGGGACATGTACTCTCAAAGAAGGGTACATGAGAACCTTGGAACCTTATTATTTCACCCATTTGAAAGGAAGAAAGAAAGAAAGAGAAACTATGAAATGGGATGGTTCAGTTCACATCCCAAAACCCCACATGCTTATTACATACTTAGAGATCACAATTGAGTTTTCAAATGACAAGGCATAAGTCAACAATTCCAAAAAAACAATTAATAAAGTCTAATGGTCACGATGTTGAGTCCATTCTTCTTATTCTCATGCTATTTATGAGCTTATTCATCCTACCCTACTCTACTATAGGAAAGTACATATGCTAGGTGAAATCATTCAACCAATGTAACCATGCTAGCATCTCTTCAAGGCCATGAACTTCTCCCTTGTGTTTGATAATGAACCAAAACAAGGATACATTAAAAATAAGGCCTATGATGCTAGAATCTCCATAACATCATGGCTATAAAATGAATTTACATTATATACATAGCAGCCAATATAAAATTTTGAAATAGAAAAATGTAATGTCCCCATTCAAATAATTGCATAGTAAGACAATCCCATCAATCCTACTAGTTTCCTAGGTTGGATGGGCACATGTGGAATTGCAATAAGGAAGCTAATAAATGATGTTTAGACATTAGAAGGGTTCAAGTATTTAAATAAATAGGTTGAATAAACAAATTCAAGATGGAAAATGGTTTTGAGGACATTTGGAGGATGCGGGACCCACACTAGCTTGGTTTCTCACTGCCACATGGCAAATATCTCTTGCCATTTCGAATCCATGGGAAGGAACACATTATTGGGTGAGTTGGTAAATCATACACATGGCATGGATCATCTTAGGTCAAAATGGGATGGAAGGGTAACCTCCATGGAAAAGGAAGAGTCAAATTGGAAGCTAGTGGACACTTGGGCTAGATTCCCTAGCCTTATGACAACAATGATGGAGAATCTATGACATCTATGACAAACTTCAAATATGACTTCTAACAACTGAACATTATGACATGTCAGCGCAAAAAATAGGCTCAAGGAAGGTGCTCATGGAAGTTGGAGAAGCCAAAGAGACTCCAACTCGAATTGGGAGAAGATGGAAGGTTGGAAACTAGGAGACAAGTGGCAAATGTGGAATATTTCCTAAGTGGAAATCTCTAGACGCTAATGGGAGGAATTCGACCCTTAGAAGGATTATGTTGGTTATAAAATGTAGGAATCAAGTATGAGAATAGCTTTTGATCATTTGAGAAAAATTGCATTTGTGAAGAGAGAGCTAGTGGATGACTAGTTTCTTGCCTTAGCCAATTTCGAGGGTGAAAGATTCCCATCCAAGTTGGTGTTTGGAGAGGCCACTCAGGTCTTTCATGGAGCTTTAATGGAGTTTTATTTGTAGGTATCAGCTATCAGCTACAGGGCAGCTCGTGGTTTTTTTTAGTGCAACACCATCTCTCAACCATTTCCAGTTTTGAAGGCATATTCATGCTCCTTAAGGGAGGGCATTTTTGGTGAGCTCTTGTGCTTCTTGGGAGAGATTATATTGATGTATTTATGATTGTAATAAGCATTATACTTTTTTCTTGATCTTTAGAAAGTCTCAGGTCTAAATACCAAGTGGTTGTATGCAAAAATGAAGATTAATGAGCAAACAATGTCCATTTCCCCACTACATTGATGTATGCCATTATAATGATGATGATTTTGAATAAAGGAATGTTTATCTGATATATTTGTGATGAATGGAATTCAATTGATATGTATTACAAGTTTCATATTCAGTACTTGAGCATTTGAAGCCATTATACTCAATTTATTTGCATTTGAAGAAGATTTGGTGCCATTTCCCCAAGGGTCGAATTAATGGTTTTTGCTGTTGTTTGGGAGGGGTTTGGAACATAATTAATAACTAATGAATGGTGCATTTTGGACCTTAATAAAATCCTTGAGACATTCCCTACCTCTTTTCATAAATTTGAGTGGGTTGGAAGGCATTTGGGAATCCATTTTCAGTACTTACCCCAGGGGGATTGGAACCCCAATTTACTAGTAAAATTGCATACTTGGTCCAGAATCTTAAGAGAGTTTGCAGAGGTCTTTTGGTGGCCATATATCATCCCTGAACATCATATTCAAGTCCTAACATCAGTCACATACCTTCTCAGAATATTTGGGATCATTTGGGGCAAAATTGGGACCTAAGCATCAAAACTAGTCAAGGGTCGAAATTGGAAAAAAAGTGAAAAATTGGGCATTTTTATAAAAAATGAAAAAGGGACATTACAAAAAACATGTTTCAACACGTACTAATTCATTACAAAGTTAAAGAGGGTTGAAATAAGGCTCTTAAAATAAATATTGTATCCCTTGATCAATTTGAAAAACATCACCCATGGACCTCTCTAAAGGCAAATCTGCATGCAAAACATCGTTCACATTCTCAAGCATAATGGGTGTAGGTTGCTCCAACATCAAAATGTCTTCCACAAAGCACAAAGAAAAATATAAGGCAAAATTTGAGATCTAGAAATTAATTTCTACTCACTTTTGGATGGCTGGAAATTATCATAAAAATTTATGAATGGAATAACTTGTTATACCAAACAATTTCCACAAATAAAAATACACTTTCTAGCCCCATTTTCACATGAAAACACACTAAAATTTGAAACCATTGATAGCTATACTTTTCTTGCATATTCATCATCAAAATCTATAAACTTTTTGAACTATTTATGATAGAATTTTTCTGGATTTGTGCTGTCATAAGTATGGCCAAAAGTCTGAAATAAATATGCACTATGCATGAGAAAATAAGGTTGAAAAAATTCTGATTTAACCATCTTATTTCTGCAATTTGATCCACCAAATATGTAGGGCTCTCATACTCATGGTTGCATAAAAATTCTTCATTCACCGAGGGTTTATCTTCAAACATACTCTTCTTAAAATCATCAAATACTAATTTATCATATTCATAATTTTGTTAAGAATTATAATTTACCAATACCTTGTCACTTTGAGTAAATGAGTTGGATGTTTTATCAACATTATCTTACTCATACCTGGTTGAAAAAGAATCTTCAATGGCTAGATCATCAACTATATCTTCTTCATTTGGAGATGCAATGGATGCTTCATTGTCTTTTTCATAAGGGGATGCAATGCAACTCTCTTCATGGGAGGCTAAAACATCAACTTTAACAATCTTACCACCCATATTTTCTTCATGAACAGGCATAAATGGGACATGGTATGAGAAAATTTCATCAAATACATGCATATCATAGTGTTCTTTGATATATTTTTCCAATGGCCACATCGCCTTATTTTTATCAATCATTTTATCATAGAGAAAAGTAAGGCTCAAAGCATCATGTTGTTTTTCCATTCTACTATGAATATCAACCAAAATTGTTGATGTATTTGTAACTTCAGAAGATATTCACTTGTATATTGTATTTGTACTTTATTGTATCCCCAACGGAGATGTATTATTCCTCCGATTGGAAGTGTCGTCAATTGTACTTGCAAATGTCGCAAGTTATATTGTAAGTGTCTTAACTTATACTTGATGGGTTATTAGACCACCTTGATGGGGTCGGCCCTGTATGAGTCATGTGGGTTAAAGGGTTATTAGACCACCCTAGTAGGGGTCGGCCCAGTCAACATTATGTTAAGTGGTTAAGTTGGGGTCAACCTAGTTAGAGTTAAAAGACAAATGAAGTAGTGTATAAATAGAGAGTGTGTCTCTCTCATTTTACACATTCTCTCATTCACTCACTTCGCATTAGTGAGAGAGAGGAGGAGTGCGCACTTGTGGAGGAGGAGTAGCTGTTGCAGTCATCTATCTCTTGGGTTTGATCTTTGTGATATTTGTATTGGTGCTTATTCTATCTCTGAGGAAGTTGCGGGGTTTTTTTCACCTTCTTGGTTTTCCCTGGTGAAATGTTTTGTGTCTCTTGTCTCTTGTATCTTATGCTTGATATGTTGTACATGTTGTTCTTTCAATTAAGATCCTAGATCTATTGAATTAAATGATGAAAAACTAACATGGTATCAGAGCTAGCCTTAAGGAAGGCATGGTATGGAATTTATGACACTTGTTGCACTTGCGACAAATTGGAGGCTAGGGCTTGGTATAGTAAAAACCAGTCATCATGGCACTTTCTCTATAACTCCGTTTTAGCAAAATTTCAGGATCTGAAACTCCTACATGTCAAAGATGAAATTTCCATGTACCTTGTGTCCGAAGGACAACCTCATATTCGTTGTACTTTGTGAGATATGGTCCGTACAAGTTAGGGTTTCTGCCTCTTCCAAAATGTAGTCCTAAACAGGCGACCTAGGAAAAAAGGTCATATCTCGGGCTAGGAAGTTCCAAATGAAATCATGTAAAAAGTGACAGTAAGAGAACAAACTTTAGTTTCACAGGTCTAGGTTTCAGAGGCCGAAGTTGAAACAGTGACACATGGCACTCCGTACAAGTTCGCTATATTGTCTAATCCCATAAACAGGCCACGTTGCGTCATTTGGCATATCTCTCTCTTAGAAAATCCATTTGAGGTCAGACCTATGGGGTTGGAAAGATGACAGTTCAGGCTACCATGGGACGAAGTTTCAGACAGGATGAAGTTTCAGACCTTGTGGATCCGAAATTTTAGGGATGCACCAGAAACAATGAGGCACATATTTCTGTGAAACAGAATTGGATTTTGAGCATTCTCATTTTTGGCTTGTCACTGTTGCGGGAAATTAGGGCTCTTGACAGAAGTGGAATTTTGGAGTGATCTCAGCATAGGATTGCTCTCCTCAGCAAAATCTAAATTTAGAGACCAAGATCAAAGTTTTTGGTTGGGCAGAACCACGGGCATCATCGAACCCTAGTTCGGGATTTTGATCAAAAAGGTGGAAAATTGGGGTTTCTGCAAAAGTTGAAATTTTTGGAATCTGAGACCACGGCTGGAATCTCCTTCGAAAAACTGAAGTTTAGGGTACAAGATCGAATTTTTTGGTTGGGCAGAAGATCGGGCTTTATCAAACCCTAGTTTGGGATCTTGTCTAGAAGATCCATAAGTTTCAAAGGCAATTTTGAAGGGTCAAATTTTGCAGTTTTCAAAATTGAAGTATACCAGCTTGATTAGCTCAACAAGGCACATCTTTTCATCCATTCAGAAGTTTGAAATTCTAAATTTGAATTTTTAGGGTTTCTCTGACAAACCGTAATCCAGCTCCAGATCCAGTCTCAGCAAATCAAAGTGGATTGGGTTAATCCTAGAAGATAATGAATTGGACACCTGCATAAGTGAAGAAGTTCCAATTCCAGAAGGAGATGAGGCTAAGGCCTTACATAAGAAGACTACAAGCAATCTCGATAGGTATGACTTGAGAAAATACAGGTGTTTTGAAATTTGTTCATGATTAAGTTTATGATATGTTTGTCTTCATATTATTGAAGTTAGTATGATCTTGATTAATTTTAGACTTTTCTTATCACCCTAGTAAAAGTATGAATGCATGTGAATGATAAAATACATTCATTGATTAGGGTTATGACACTTATGATTGTACTAATGCACTGTGGTATTGTATGAGGATGATGTTGTCCGCTAACATGAAAGGTACATCAAGAAAGACAAATCAAGTTCTAGATCAAGAACATATGACCATGGGGACATGAAGACAAAGACTCATCCATAGTCATGGATCACATAGAATCTCCACTTACGAGGTATGTATAACTTGGTTCTACAATTACTAACTTATGAGATATGCAGGTTGCTAGCACAAGGTATCTAAGAGAACAAAGAAGATATTCTTTGGGTATGTTAGACAAACATGATAATCCAGGTATGTTTTCCTATATCGAGTTAGAATCCTACTTTATGTTAGGATCTTATATAAGTATACTTTTGTATGATTGATAATGATTATTCATGAAGTTATAAGTTTGAGTGATCATGGGTTTATGCATATTATACTTCTTACTTTGATTGATGATATGGAAAACCAGAAGAGTCCTATGGTCAAATAAGAATATGCATGAGTAAAAGAAGTACTCCCTGAAACCTTGAATACTAACGCTTGTGATAAATTACCTGTGTATGAAATGATCATGACCATACATGTTTAATATTATTTAGAATCATAATGTTTTGATAGTATTGAGATTATACTAATGGATGTATGACTATGTATGAGAGATTGAGGATGACACAATGATGACACTAGTGCACACTTAAGCATGCATAGTGGTCCAGGATGGATATAAGTTCAAGGACAGATAATCCAGGAAGCAAAGATCAAGAGGGAGCACACTCCAGTAGTTCCTACAAGGAAGCAAAGATTGAGAGGGAGTCCACCGAAAACTAAACAAAGATAAGTATTTGAATTGTCATGTGATTGCTTAAATAATATTGTTCAATTGTGTATATACTTATGTTCCTAGACTTAGGTTGTGTATTGTGTATATTAGAATAATTGCATTAATGAACAGTATACTACTAATATGCATGTGATGGGTAAGTGGCCTATAGCATTGTACAACATTCCATTGCTACTTATCTAGAATGAAACCTCTTTGCTGACATGTTGGGAGTAATGCAAACTCTTAACAATGTTCTGGTAGAGATGGAAGGCATCTAGAAAGTTACCGTGTGAATACGGGATATAGATAAATGTTGTATTGAAGCATTGGCTAAGATAATTGCATGACTGTATGACATATGTCTTTATGCGTAAGAATTTGTTTTGAAAACTATGAGATGTTTCTAATCATGCAATTGAATTTGACTTGTAGGAAAGATCGTGTACTATCACCTACAAAAGAAGGATAACAACATTTGTTTCAACAACGAAGTTCAAGAAAACTATCTATTGAAGATATTGAAGAATCTGAAGTTCCCAAGATTCGGGATGCAGTAATGGAAGGATGCCATGATCGAGGAATACCAATCGATCATGAAGAATGATGTCTGGGATGTGGTCTCGAGACCAGAAGGGAAGTCTATTGTGACTTCCGAGTGGATCTATAAGATCAAGCATGCTGCAGATGGCAGCATAGAGAAATACAAGGCGAGGTTTGTAGCTTGTGGCTTCTCCCAGAAAGAGGGAATAGATTATGAAGAGACTTTTGCTCCTGTAGCCAGATACACTTCCATCAGAACAGTACTTGCTCTGGTTGCAGTAATGAAATGGAAGATACACCAGATGGATGTCAAGACAGCTTTCTTGAATGGTGTAGTCGAAGAGGAAGTATATGTGGAGCAGCCACTCAGTTTTGAGACACATGATAGGGAGTCATATGTGTGCAGGTTGAAGAAAGCCTTGTATGGTTTGAAGCAAGCACCCAGGACATGGTATGGTAGGATAGACAGCTTCCTATCCAGTTTGGGATTTATCAAGAGTAAAGCGGATTCCAACTTTACTACAAGGTTGAGGAAGGCAATCCAGTGATACTACTATTGTATGTGGATGACTTTTTTGTTACAGGTGAGGATAGATTGATTGCCGACACGAAGAGGAAGCTTGCTGCCGAGTTCGAGATGAAGGACTTGGGTACGATGCATTAATTTCTAGGCATGAAGGTGTGGCAGAGTGCAGATGGAATCTTCCTTGGACAAGGGAAGTATGCAGTAGAGATCCTAAAGCAGTTCGGGATGATGGATTGCAAGGCCATTGTCACATACCCAAAATTTCATAAAAATTAAAACTTTTCTAAGTGCCTAAAATGCCACTAAAATATATGCGGAAATATAAAGTGTGGGTTTACTTTCTTAAATTATTGCTTACAATAATTAAAAGCTTGCAATGTTTTTTTTACTGTTTATAAATGTCATTATAATAATCAAGGAAAAGACCCTCAATGAAATATTAAGTACTATCTCCCGTCATCTTTGCATGAATAGATAGATGTTTTACTTTTAACTAAAATCAATGCTTAACTTAAGATGTCCACCATTTCTTAAATCTTGCGGAAACACAAACTTCATTAGGTCTTAATATACATCCTTTAAAAAAAACATATATTTCTTCCAATAAAACAATCTAAATGGTAACAACACCATCATAATCATAAGAGAAGCATTATATCAATAACCAACCTTCTATATGAATCGTATACATCAAAGTAATCATAAACATTTTTAAGGACAGAATCAAGTACTCATACATAAGACACATTGAAAAACACCATAGGAAACATAAGAGACAAAATATAACGTGGTTCACCCGTACACGGGCTAGTCCACAAAAGGTGTGTGCATCATTTCTTATTAAGCAAAAAGTAATAAGATTACAACGAGCAACATGGTTGCCGCAACAAGATTCTCTCTACTACCACTAAGCCTCTATCATCTAGAGCTTTACATGTTGTAACTATATATATAACGAACCCTAAAATTGGAACCCGATTAACTTCATGGTGGCAATATAAATGTCTTAGATGGTGATATTTGTTAACTTATATGTACCCTTCATATAATTAACATATTTATATAACAAGCTAATATGTGCTAAGCTATATGACAAGGACCATTTATAAATATAAAGAATTCTTCATAAAACTCCAATAGTTTTATTGATTTTATAAAATCTATGATGATTTTATTTGTATCTAAAGTGCATATTTATATATGAAGAAAATCTTCATATGACTACAATCGTTTTCAACGATTTCTCATTAAACTTGTACAAAGTATTTATATATATAGTTCGGCGTTGACACACATCTCCTAAACCGCAGGGTGTCTATCAGTTAAACTAACATGACGTATTTCCTGATATCATTGAGTTCTATCATATAAAACTGAAACTCAAGTGTTTAAATATTCGTAGAATATCTAGAGTTTAACCCTACCAATGCCATGCGTTTTTTCCTGAGAAAGGAAGGATCTGGAAACAACAGAAATTATTATCATACAGTCAAACGGTATCATCAATGGCAACACCTGCAGTACCAAAACGACCCAATGCTATGGCAGCATCGAGCCAAGGATTCGACAGGCTAGAAAAATACTACTACATAACGTTTAGAATAGAATACTAGCATTTAAACACACCGACGACAATACCATCAAAGGATTCAATAGGCTAACTTATTTCTTTCGGTGTCAGGGGTGGTTTCGATTGGCTTGGAAGACTTCCTGCCATGTGGAGGTCAATAGGAACAGTCTTTCGAAGTGGCAAGTAACGACTTCAGTCAAAAGGATTGGATTCTTCTAAAGAGAGAGAGTGGCCGACAAAACCCCTAAGAACCGGCTCGATCTCTTCCTCGAGAGAAAAAAAATGCATTAACAAAATATAATGCAGAGAATAATAATGAAACTACAGCCCAAGACAACTGGGCACTTCTTCATTTCGACTTAAAAAATAGTACCACGCATTATAAGCTTAAAAAAAAAACCTAAACTATGTGCTGAGGTAGGGTTCGACAAATCAACGACCACGAACAAAGATTAGGGGTTCTGTTGGTAGTGTATGCCATAAGGCTGTAAATCAAGCCAATCAAGGCAAAAGATATTACATGGAATAGCGTTGAGAGTATTTCTTACTATGATTCCTTCAGCCAGAATAACACTAACCACTACACTGCTACAACTCCTTCAGCCAAAACTAGATATAAAATCAGAGATCACACTTTGAAATGCATGCAATACAATACTTACAAACCAGAAATCACACTTGAAAAGCAAGCAACCCTAGAGGTAACACATCTCTTAATACTATAAACAAAATAAATAAGGAAGTATGAGATCGACTTTGTAATGCAAACAACCTTAGAGGTATCGCATATCTTGACACTATAATTAGATAAATACAAAACAAAGATTCGGTTTATTCTCCTCAAACTTAGCATGCAGAGATTCGAGTTATAATAAAAGAAAATTTTGTCCAATATAGAGAACGGTCGTATCAATAAGGGTATGTGCAGAGGTCGCACCTGAAAACCCTCCAAAAATCTGTCAAGGTATAGCGTTGAAGGGATCACCGTTTTTCCTTTCATGCCGTATACTGAATTCAAGCATCAATTGCATCATCCCTTGTGGCAACTACTCGCCCGCGTGCCCTTTCCACTGTCAAAATCAGTGTTTGCAGAGAACACCTGAATCGATCTCCCTTTGTTCCATCCTTCAGCTTCCTTTAGATAAGCGGAATCACCACCTGAAAACCATGAATTAAATAATGCTTTTCCCTATCTAGCAGAGTTATGCACAGAGCACAAGTATGAAGACGACAGGGAAACTTGAAAGAAAATACTTAGCTGAGCCTGCATTATGACAATCCTGTACCCGTCGAAATCGCTTTTCCTCCCAAGCTCAGAACACTCGACCCTCTGACCGATTGTACCCCGAGGAATACAATAATTAAACTTATGTGAAACAGTGTGCATGCCGCACATAATAACCATGGGCCCATTCCACAAAGTATCCGCCCCCTTTTTACAAAAGAATCTGGGTTTAAGTAAAAGACTCTGAATGCCAAATGGCAAACAAGCTAACCTCACTACCCTCCAAGCTACCTGAAACTTTAAAGAATGCAACAGCTAAGTGAGGTTGTTTTCCTTCCAGCGAGGTGACCACTCCCCTCCTACTCTAACGAGAGTGACACCTAATGTAACTAACGCCTAACGTTTTTAATAGAATAACAAATGGCGCCAAAAGTGGATTTTTGACACTCTACTAAGGAGACAAGCTCCCACTAAAAACTCTACCAAACTTCTAATAATAGCTACACGTCTTCTCCCATAAATTAGAGTGGTATGTTCTCCTTTAAAAAAAAAAGTTATATAATAGTTCCAAGGCTCTATTATGGTGTATAGACCTTTCTTCATTATCCATTCCAAAATAGATAGACAAGATAATATGTACTCCTATGAGTATTTTTATTCTATAAAATTTCTAATACCTATTTTTTTAAATACACCCATACGTCTAGGTGTAATAACCATCACACTTTGTTATTAATATTTGGAATGTATTACTATGTGATGTACTACCACAAAATTCGTGTATATAAAATACATCTATATTTTCTACATAATAATACTATTCGTGTTTGCATATATGAACATATTCAACCTTGTTCCAAATTACTTTATGTTATTCTCTTCAACATGCATAAATATATATATATATATATATATATATATATTATGTTTCACAATACTACAAAGTATACCTATATTATGTCAATACATATATATATAATCTTAGCATAATATATGTGTCATGCTTATTAACACAATATACAAAGGTAAGTTTTTCTTTCAATAAAGATATATATATCTCGACTTTTAATGCCAAGGTCAAATGATTATAATATCTACTTTTATAGCTTAGTCATATTAGGATCAGAATAACTTAGGCCATAGTATCTTAGCTGGATACTTAAGGTGAATAATAATCCTACTAGGACAAACTTATATCTCCACTCATCATAATCGAATATGATAAGTCATGATATGGTCAACCGATCACATGGCTTCCTAGTCACTATCCGTTAGGTTACTTATCGTTTAGTCGCAATTAGCATCTTTTAACCTTCTAGGCTTAAACTAAGACTTATAAACATATAAATCGCTCGAGGTCCATTGGTGGGGCCTTGGCCTTGAGCTCCTCACCATGGCCATTTACAAAACTCATATTTACATTTACAAAATAATAACAATAGGAGTGAATTTTAGGGATGTTACAGCCATGGCCACACCTATGGAATCGAACTTGAAACTTCTGTGTGATGCTTCATCTGAGCTGGTTGATGTCACGGTGTATTGTCAGATGATTGGGTCCTTGATGTACCTGATGAACATGAGAACATATAATTGCTTTGCGGTGAACACATTGAGCCAGTTCCTGACGGATCCTAAACATGTTCACCTAATTGCTGTGAAGCATATTCTGAGGTACCTGAAGGGTACAGTTGATTATGGGCTCAAGTATGATGAGAATCAAAAGTTTAACCTAGAGGGTTATGTTGATTCAGATTGGGAAGGCAATGCTGCAGATAGGAATAACACTTCGTGGTTTTTCTTCAGTATGGGATCAGGTGTGATCTCCTAGTTTAGTAGGAAGCAGTCCTGCGTAGCACTGAGTATAGCTGAAGTAGAGTATGTCGCAGCTTGTTCGGCTAGTTATGAGGCAGTATGGCTTAGGAAGATACTGTCTGAGTTATTTGATCTCCTGTTGGATGCTACCTGTATCTTCTATGACAACTAGATTTGTGTGAATTTGTCTGAGAACCCGGTGTTCCATGACAGGTCGAAGCACATTGAAATCAAATATCACTATATCAGGGATATGGTGCAAAGAGGAGCAGTGAAGCTCCTATATGTTGCGACGGATGAGCAGGTTGCAGATGTGTTGACTAAACCACTAGCCAGAGTGAAGTTTGAGTACTTAATAGAGAGGATTGGTGTTCTTCAAAAGGAAGATACTTCGAGGTAGAAGTGATGGGACACATTTGTAGGAGCCATTCCAAGCATGGTGATAGGAGGGTCCTTCCCATGGCTGTGGATGTAAACGTTGTGTGATGAGCATCAAGACAATGCTCTGGATGATGTTCTGCATGATGTTGATCAGGATGATCATATGTGATGATATGCATCAAGTGGATGCTTTACATGATCAGTTGGATCATGTGTGATGATATGCATCAGGTGGATGCTTTGTATGATCAGTTTGATTATACAATGATGATGAGTATCAGGACGATGCTATGATGATGATCAGGATGATCATATGTGACGATGATCAGGATGATCATGCGATGATGATGTGCATCATGATGATGTACTATATGATGATGATTAGTATGATCATGAGTATCAGGTTGATACTCTGTGGCTGTGGACAAGTTGTGCATGTAGCATAGAAAAGATCCTGTGAGATCCTATAGTCTGAGCTAGGATGCTCTTTCGAGGTTTTGCTACTAGAGGCATGTAATCAACCCTAGAGATGCTATAGTTGTGTTAGGATGCTATTTAGAGTTCTTGCAAGTTGCAAGACACTCTTTTAAGGTTTTTCCTAACCACATAGAAAAGATACTGGGAGATCCTATAGTCTGAGCTAGGATGCTCTTTCGAGGTTTTGTGGTGGGGGTCACATGTAATCAACCCTCGAGATCCTATAGTCTGTGCTAGGATGCTCTTTAGAGTTCTTGTAGGTTGCAGGACACTCTTTTAAAGTTTTGTGACAGTCAACATGTAAAAGATCCTGGGAGATCCTATAGTCTGAGCTAGGATGCTCTTTCGAGGTTTTGTTGATGCACGTAATAAGTCCCGAGGATTCCACAGTATGGCCAGAGATGATGAAGACCTGTAGGAGGCTAGGCCTACAACCAACATGAAAAAGGGTTGGCTCTGTAGAAATTCCTACGACGAGAAGAATTGAGAGATAGCACCAGTGATCGAGATGACGAGTACAGCAGCAGTGACGATGATGCTCCATGATCCAGTGACGATGATCCATCTCCATAATTGAAGACTTGTGCCTATATGTATTGATGACTTGTGTCAAGAGAATACCTTCCTAGTTAAGAGGGAGTGTTGATGTATTTGTATCAACGGAAGATATTCACTTGTATATTGTATTTGTACTTTATTGTATCCCCAACGGAGATGTATTATTCCTTCGATTGGAAGTGTCGTCAGTTGTACTTGCAAGTGTCGCAAGTTATATTGTAAGTGTCACAACTTATACTTGATGGGTTATTAGACCACCTTGATGGGGTCGGCCCTGTATGAGTCATGTGGGTTAAAGGGTTATTAGACCACCCTAGTATGGGTCAGCCCAACCAACATTATGTTAAGTGGTTAAGTTGGGGCCGACCTAGTTAGAGTTAAAAGACAAGTGAAGTAGTGTATAGATAGAGAGTGTGTCTCTCTCATTTTACACATTCTCTCATTCACTCACTTCGCATTAGTGAGAGAGATGAGGAGTGCGCACTTGTGGAGGAGGAGTAGCTGCTGCAGTCATCTATCTCTTGGGTTTGATCTTTGTGATCTTTGAATTGGTGCTTATTCTATCTCTTAGGAAGTTACGGGGTTTTTTTCACCTTCTTGGTTTTTCCCAGTGAAATGTTTTGTGTCTCTTGTCTCTTGTCTCTTATGCTTGATATGATGTACATGTTGTTCTTTCAGTTAAGATCCTAGATCTATTGAATTAAATGATGAAAAACTAACAAAAACATGTGCCTTGTGTACAAAGTGAACCTCACTATCACACCAATTTTGATAAAAAACCTCAACAAAATGTGTAAAACAAAGTATTACCCTTTGATTAAAACCATCGTACCATTCCCATGCATTTCGCTACCTTAATGAAAGTGCAAACATTTTCATCGTGATATCTCTATGTATTTTATCAAGAGGGTGCCAAGAACTTTGAAGCTCCAAGAGGGTTTCCAAAAAACTTTGGAGCATGCTCCTTCCATATTCAAAACTCAAGATGATGTGGATACCCATGAATATATGAAGAATCCAATAGTGCAAATGCCATGCTTGAAACTCTTCGAAAAATATAGAATGTGCAACAATCATATTCACACCAAATGAAATATGTGGAGTCACCAAGGTGAATCTTCAAGTGCCTTCAAAATGTTGAATGTTTCACCTATACAAACAACAAGTCTTTAAAATCCGCAAGAAAAAGGGCTTTTTCCCTTCATAGAGTTGCCATGTGAGAATACGATATTCAAAAATAAAATTCTCACAAAATATAATGTAGTATAGTCTTCAAATTTTTCAGGAAATGGAATTTATCCTCGACATCGACACCAAAATGCTATTGCACAAACTAGTATGCGAAATTAAAGCCCAAAGAACAATGCTATCCTATGATCAATTAAGAGGGGATACCCACTATCACCTCAATAAATCCCTTTGCAACTTTGGGTTGGCTCTTGTCCAACACAAGGGCATATCCCTAAAGAAAGGATTGCTAAGACTATGACAAAGAAAGTTGAAGGTGATGTGAAAAGATAGAACATGGTTGTAGCATAGAAAGTAAAAGTGTGACAGGAAGATCAAGATATTAGTGCGTATGCCAACAAAGGGAAAATGGAATCAATAGGTTAATTCAAAAGAGTTGATTTCTTTATAGGCATTAAGGTAAAATTGAAAACAACTATAATTTTAATGGAACCTCAAATGACTAAAAATTATCACATTAGAATTGTAGAGGGAAAGAGCAAATGAAGTCAACTTTCAAATTATGTTCAAGATGACACTAAAAGGAGAACACCCTTCTAGTGGAGGTTGTAGAACCCCTCCCCCCCCCCACCCACCCCCCCGAAAAAAAAAATGTCCCTTCTTCGTTTATAGCGAAGGTTTCTGAAAGTGGATGGAGGTTTTAGTGGATGTTTTTTATCAGTGTGCTTAAACTATTAAGGCGCATTAGTGCTTCGCATGGTTTAGGTGCATCGGTGTTGTTTTTTGGTAATGATGCAATGATGCTCCTCATTGTTTTAGGAGCACCGGTGCTCTATGACCCATGTGCACCAGTGTGATTTTATCCCAAAAAAATATCTGTGCTCCACCTTTGTAATGGCGCACTAGTGCTCCTCTTTGGATAAGGTGCATCGGTGTCGATGTTCCTCATTGATGAAGGCACACCTGTATTAGTCCTCCTCTTTGGTGAAGGAACACCAATGATGTTTATAAGGTGTGGGCACACCGATTATCCATGACCCATGTGCACCAATATTCTTTTGGTAAAAAGAACACCGGTGCTCCACTTTTGAAATGGTGCACCGATGCTCCTCTTTGGTCAAGGTGCACCGGTGTCGGTGCTCCTCTTTGATGAAGGTGCACCAGTATCAGTGCTCCTCTTTGGTGAAGGTGCACCAGTGCTCCTTTTATGATATGGGCACACTAATGCTTTTGAAAAACAAAAGCACCAAACAATAATTTTTTTTTTACTTATTGGAAAAAGTGGGAATTTTTAAACATAAAGAAGTGGGAAACAGTCTTAAAAAAAGGAAAAAAAAAGGGGTTTGTTTCATTTATTCATTTCACATGGTTCTACCAGAGAGAAGAGAAAGAGGAAGAGTATTGTAGCCAAGAAACCATTTTTTCCCTCTTCATTGTTTTATTTCTTCCCATTATCTATTTTATTTCTATTATTTTGCATTTCTCACTATTGTTCCCAATTTCTTATTTGTTTTTGTTGGTTTGAGGGGTTTTCCTCTATTTTGCAGGTTAATGGTGGATTTATTTTAGGATTTTTCTTCAAAATATATTGATAGAAAATGAGGGGCAAGGTTAGCAAAGAAAATGATACATTTTTGTGTAGCATGGGTGCATATCCATAGGGGTTTTCACCTCCTTTTCTTTACAAGTTAACAAGGTTTTTGTGTGCGCATAAAACTATTTTATGTTCACGAGATTCTATTTTTTGTTCGCATTGCTCCTATTCCGTGTGAGTGCACTGATGCTTCTCTTTGGTGATGCTACTCTTGGGTTAAGGTGCATTAATGTCGGTGCTCCTCTTTGTGGAAGGTGCACCAGTGTCAACGCTCCTCTTTGGGGAAGGCGACCTGATGCTCATTTTTGGTATAAATGCACTGGTGGTCCTATTTTAAGATGTGGGCACACTAGTGCTCTTCTTTGGTATGATAGCATTGATTGTCCACATTAGGCATATTATCTTTAGTGGATGAGTGGGTTTTGGAGAGCTCTCATTAAACATTTTTCATGTAACAATTGAGTGGTTTTGTAATTACAAGAGGTCCACTCATTAAGTGGTAAATGGAGTGGGTTGACCCTCAACATGGTTTTGTATGGATGGTTTCATCACTATTACTATAAATTGTAATATTAAACATTTCAATATTAATTGTTGTACATTTTCATAATATTATTTTTATGCTTATTGATAATGTCTTATTTCATATTCTTTTAACTATAATTCTTTATTTCAAACAATCAAAACTATAACTTTTGTTTAATATTGGACAAGTATTTCATTTTTAAATTGTAAATAAGAGATTCATTAATAAATAAGGTAAGAACTAATACTTGTTGGGTATGTGTTATATTCTTTGCATGTGTGTGTGTGTGTGGGGCGGGGCGGGGGGTGTTGATGCCCTCTCCCTTCCGCGAAGCGAGTCCTAGTGCTCTACCGTATGTGTCAGGCTTTGCTAACAAAAAACCTCCGGTTGCTAACAAAAAACTCTACTAAAAACCTCCATTAGCACCTCTGCTAAAACCTTCGTTACCAATTGTGCAGTTTTTTTGACATTTTTCCCAAATCTTGTAACACCAAAAACATTTGCTACAACATCTACTAGAAGGTGTTTACTTTATAGTGTGATATTCATTAGGAAATATGCTAAGCAAGAATTTCCTTAATAAAATAAAGGGAACTAAGGAGAGATAGGAATATTCACACCTAATCTAGTTGAAGGGTAGCAGAGTTTTGCATTTCACCTTGTCTTGAATACCATAAATTTTCATCTACAAGCATTAAAAGTCACAACACAACAATAGTAAGCCATGAAAGCCTCACGTTAATAGGATAGAAATGCTTACACTTCACATATGATCCAAGTAATATATTCATAAATCTCCAAGGAGAGGGAAAACTCCAACAATCCAACCATAAAAATGGACGGGGCAAGGGATATCCTTTATATAGGAGCGAAGCTCAACTTCCTTTACAATAAATAATAACTCTTTCTCCTAGATCCACAATTCTCTCAACAAAATATCCAATAATAGCCAAGTAGTTAGATCTACTAGTTATAACTAACTCCATGAGATAATGTCAATAATAAATAAACCACTAGTACAAAATGAGAAATTAATGACTAAAATTCGACTATAAACGATTATTTTTGAGTCGGTGACTAATAGTATCCGATTTCCACTATCTTATCTCTAGTCGTATTTCACTAGTCATTAATTGATTGACTTATTAGTCATTGATTTAGTCATTGATAGTCATTGATTAAGTCATTGATTTAGTCGTTGATATTCACTGATTTAGTCACTTATTTAGTCATTGATTGTCACAATTAATGACCAAATATATGACTAAATAAACTACTAGATGATAACATATTAATGACTAAGCTAAATACGACTAAACGTTAGTCACGCTATAAGATACTGGAAATTAACTACTAATAGTCGTATATATGTGAATTTAGTCATTTTCTTAGTCACTAATTTATGATAGGGTGCAGAGGAATCGAACCACCAATCTCCTGCCTATAATTAGGCAGGTGCTCTACCATTGAGCCAGCACCCTTTAAGAAGTTGTTATTGCTTGATAATGATGATATTCAAGAAGAATGGGCATTAGCTCTAAGTACTCTTAGCCACTAGATAAATGGAAATGAAATGAGATGAAATATTAACAACAATACCTTCAAGTTTGCTTGTTGACAAGAAGTATGAATACTTATGTGATCATTTTATTCAGAGGTGACTTAAACAACCATTAACCTGCAATCAAGGCAAGAAACCTTGTTCATATTGATATATAAATAAAATAAAAGTTAAAGATAGACTATGCTGATCCCACTATCATATATACCTCGAAAGAGAACTAGCAAATCTCCCACAACTGTTCAACTTTGTCCAAAATGCCCACATGGAATGCCATTGTTTAAACAAAACAAAAAGAAATTGAAAACATGAAAGTAGTAATTTACTCTACTTGTCTATTGGATGCAGAGTCCCATAGTTATACAACAGAATTAGTCAAGCACATGCAATAAAATTATAAATGGACAAAAAGAAGAAAACAATGTGGTTTAGACCTTCCTTTATATCGAAAGAGAATTGAAATATTCACAACCTCATGTATCTCTCTACTAGGGTCAGTCAGCAAACAAAGATAAATCCACAAAACAAGGCAATTAAGAAAACATAATTTGTAAATGGTTCCAGAGTTTCATCACTAATAACTTATAAAAAGGACAAAGTCACCAGCAAAAAGTCTCGTCACACTTACAAATACACTCCATCATGTTGTTAAAAGATGTCTCTTTGGTTGACGTGTCATAGCAGAATCCATATGTGTTGCAATTTACCAGAAATCAAAGTGACATTTTGTAAAGTGACCCTTCAAATAGATTTTCTTTGGATGGTGATTGATAATTCGTTGCTTGTCCCCTGCTACAAAGGTATTTTTCTGTCTTAAAGAGCATTTTCACCTCCTATTTTTGTTCTTTGGGTTTTAATCTCTCCCTTGAGATTCCCAACATCTAGAGATTTCTACCCTGTTGTAAATGTTGCACAAGTTGCATAGTGATTATGCAGTAACAATAGTGCTAACATTTTTGCACGACTACTTTAGCAAGTGATTTCCAGGGTAGCTTAAGCCATCTTTGCAACATTGGAATCAATAGGGAAGTGGCATGCAATCACCATAATTAGTCAAGCAAGACTTGAGGATGACTCCAAAATTTTGAAGCATTGTTCTTGCTTCTAATATGCTGCTATACATATGTCAGAATCCATGTTGTTCGTTTTCCTCACAAAGCATTTGACCTCCATGGGTTGATTCCAAGGGTTATTTTATTCCCATAAAGCTATTAGATATTAATGATATGTTTGATTGGTGAATTCATGTTGTAAAATGTATATTTTTTTCATCTATATTTACTATTGCATGCCAAATGTTGTTGGACCATGTCCCAATCAAGAAACCATCTGTAATGACAGTGGCAGTTATTCCCATGTAGTTGGTTGTCGTGGGTGGATTCTTGAATCCCAAGCATAACAAGCCAACACCTATATTGTCATCATTACTAAAGATGGATTCTATGACATGGAGGAGACCTCAGATGAGCTCAAAATCCAGTAGAGGCAAGTCTTCATAAACTCTAAATGTTCATAAGATCTAATTTGGTGTTATTATGCACTGGAACCATGGGACACTATGCAGTCCCAGCTAAGGATGGTTTTGTGGGGAGAAATATTGTTTGAAACATGTATTGTGATTAGGGGGAATTCATCCTTTTGTACCACTAGCCATGCATGCAAGCCCATAGAATTTTCCAAGACCGAGAATAGTAGGGTTGTAGCCTTGTACCAAACTATATCATAATCACTTGAACCCTGGACCGCTAAAACAAGTAATATTTTAAAAATTGCTAATGCACTTTGTGGAATGGTAAGTGCTTGACATAGTGGAATTGTAACCTTCAAATACAGCTTATGGTATGTGACCAATATCTTCATATGTGATATCTTAAAAGATGGGAAAACTACATTACCAAAAAATTTGGAGAAAACTACAATACCAAAACTTTGTATGGACAGTCAATTGGACAAACTTTGGAGGCTCAAATCTAAGCAACAGAACTAGCTCTTTCAGTTGCACACCATCTAGAAAATGTTGGTTGAAACAATAAGGCTTTCATTGCATTGCCTGATTTTGGGGGTCTTGGCTATGTTGAAATTATAGGTTAGATACGATTTTATCACATATAAAAACCTTGATACAAGAACATGTAAACAATTGTAATGCTTAATTAAATTTAAACTGTATTGAAAACAAAAATAACATAATTCTCATCTCTTTCAACTTAATGCTCCATTTGGTTACTGCATTAATGTTGGTCCTCGAGAATCATCAAATGCTAAGTTCAGCAAAAGAAATCTCAAATAACATTTACAGTAAAATAACCATGTACTGCATTAAGGAATTAAAACCAATATTTGGATCCAACTTATACTCAAATAGTTTTGAGTTTGATCTTGTCACTGAAAGGACAAGTCAAACTGGTTCAACCATATACGTACTTTGAGAGAGAGAGAAGGTTCAGGTAAAAATTAAACAGACCTCAAGTTCTTCAATCAATAAGCAAATGACAGGAGTAGAAGAAACACACAGGTGCTGCAGACTTCGAAAGACAAACACGTAAGCAATCCCTCACACAAAAGAATTCACACAGAGATCAATAAAGATCAGACTGTAAACACTAACTCACCCACCGAACTCACACAGAGATCAAAACACAAGAAGGAATCCGAGATAGCTGGCCGTGGGCAGTGAAAGTACACTGTGGTCAAAGATCCGAGCCACAAGCTTGTGTAGTTGGTTCCAAGCAAGAACAAAAAGCGTGGAACAACGGAAATGAGAAACCATGAGGTAGATTAGCATGTGAGACCGGCTCCACTAAAACGCAGAGATAAATCCGGTGAAAGATCAATCCGTGAGACAGTCCAGCAAAATAAGAAAAAAAAAACGTAGCGATAAAACCAGTGAAAGATCAATCTGTGAGACAGCCCAGGAAATAGAAAAACCGCAGAGATAAAACCAGTGAAAGATCAATCACGTGAGGCAGCCGTGAATGATGAACCTGTGAGAGGAGAACAACAGTGAGACAGCCCAAAAGATAAAACGCAGAGAACAAAATCCGTGAGACCGGTTGTGGAAAAAAAAAGGCTCGTGTAGAGAAGCAGACCCGAAACAAATGACCGAAGAAGTTAATACATGAAGTGTAAGTTCACAGTTCATTGAATTAGAGCATAAGTTTAATAATTTATATATAGTTTTAGAGTTAAGAAACTTAGGATAAAAAGTAGGAAAAATAAATAAATAAATAAAAAAGAAAAGGTCAAAAGATAAAGTACCAATGGTCCAAGGTTAGGACAATAAAAAAACCTTTATTAATTAAACTCATAAAGCTTTTATTAATAAAATCATAAATATTTTATTAATAAGATAAAAATAAATATTTAATGAATTTATCATAAAGTAAAATACCAAGGAGTCCAACATAAAGTAAGTGGACCAAAAACATAAGTGGGACAAGGGCCCTAAAACAAAACATAAGGTAATTATAATAATACATGGTCCAACGGTTTTTAATAAACCCATAGAAAAAAAGGCTCCATAAAGTATGAGTTATCATAATCAAAGGTGCATAGAAGTGAGGGTGCTAGGACCAAGTAAGAATAGGACCACGAGTCAACAACCATAAGATCAAAGTGGACAAGCAATTAAATAGGACCAATAAAGACCAAAGACTTTTCTCTCTCTCAAGATACATACTTTATATATATATTTGTCATCACTGTATAAGAAGATCCAAACGGATGGTACAATCATTTTTGTCCTTAACGCTGCTCCTAATGGTTAGGTACTAGAGACATCATCAAGGGGTGGCCAATCCCTTGAGAAGCAACCTAGCAATAAGCAATTAGGAGAGTGAACATCAATATCTTCCATTCTTAATGAATGGCTTTCAGCCTTAGGCTGAGTTTCAGTCTCACACTGAATCAGGTTGATCAATCCCTGGACCCTAACCGGGTTCTCCATTCTCTCGCAGAATGGTTCTCAGTACTAAGCTAAGTTTCAATCTCACACTGAAAGTTGATCAACTACCTGCAGGACCTACATGGACATCGTGTCCCTGGTTCAAGACCAGAATATATCTCTGCCTCTGCCTGCAGGCTCTACTTGGACATCGTGTCCCTGGTCCCAGACCGGAATACCCTAGAGGCATATAGGGGCCCTAGCCACATGCTAGGGGCTTTTCCATGGCATCAATCTGCTTAGTCCTAGACCAAGAATCCCAGGAGACAGCTGGGGGCCCTAGGGTACCTTCCAGGGTCTTACTCATTACTCTGCCTGGTTAACTTGACCAGGAACCCTAGTTAACTGACTAGGGTACCATTCTCTCTGAGAATGGGTCTCACAGCTGCACTAAGAATTAACAGGCTACAAGAAACAAGTTAATTCATCAAAGCATCCCCTACCTAATTGTTACCTATGTGATTAAGCTGAAACCCTCAAACACCTTTCTGGTTCTATTCATTTTTCAAATTAGCCTGAGATTGAGTGACTAAATTCTGCATCCAACTCTTCCCTGCCTCTATTTCTCAGAAAACCACCCTGTTAAGAGATAGTACATCCTTGAGCCATTGAATTCCACACACCATCACAACTTATTAGAATCAAAACGCTCTTCTTCATATGGAAGAAATGAAATGATGCTATGTATTCCACAGCCTGCTAAAGCTTTTTTGGGCACATTAATTCAATTATTTGTGCTAATATCTATATGCATATTACTATGCAGGTGTAGAAAGTTGAAATCAATGTGACATACTTGTGCCAATTGCTAGAGTATACAAGGGGGAGCCACATGTTGAACCTCCATCCAACTAGTCACATGGATTTGATGGAAGGCCACAACTTAGAGCTAGTCATGTTTTTCATGTGAGGAGGGAATGCCACCATAGTTGGCCCTCACTGCCACAACACAAGAATGATAAATTCCCACAGCTCACATTGGCCATCTCCATGACTGAGAATCCTCCCAAGGAGCCTGTGGATAATGAGGGAAACCAACCTTGAAACAAAACCAGAAAATGATAGATGGAGGCCCACACACAAGGACATGGATCCACCCCACCTAATGTAGGGCCTCATCCCATCAACAAACTAATTTAGGATATTTCATAGAATCATATTTGTTTTTGGAGCTTTTGATTGTGTGCCAGGGCCCAACAGTCCATTTATTTCTATTTATGGTTTTGTGGTAGCTATTCATAATTTATGTATACCCAAGTGGTGACTTTGTTTATTAGTGGATCCTACCCAGTTTTGAGATAGCTCATGGTGGTTGCTAAGCAGACCACTTTTTTGTACAAAATTCCCTGTATGCACATTATTTGATAACATATGATATTCAAAGGAATCATTTAACTCAAAAGAAAAAAATATTAGGTGAGAGAAAGGAAGAGATAATGCAAATTTTTAGATTGATGTACATGATAGATCCTTTTACTTAAATTCTTAACATTACCATTAATTGTTTCAGGATGTTTGAGAGTGGTTCCAACCTCATCGGACTTCATATTCATAAAGTAAAATTTTAGATCCCATTCAAAATTCAACAGACTTAATAGTTTTCTGGATTTCAGGATTGCAACGTTTTCACATAATTTTATCATATATGACAGTAAGGGATTGGAATTTAATCAAGCACATCAAACTCCCTATGTACCTTGATGTTGGTGGTGCTGATGCCTGATTGTTGAAGTTGATTGAACTCCTCTGTCACAACCTTAATAAAAATGTACCCTTCAGTCAAGCAAACTCACTTATTAAGCACGGGAAGCTTCTTCTACCTTATTTTAATGCTTGGATTAGGAAGTTTCATCAAAATTGTAGGGTGTTGGCTAATGTCCTTGGAGGAATGCTCTGAATTTTGATGCAGGTACGCAAGTCCTAATTAAATTTGATAGGAAAGATACCTTTGTGTTGTCTAAACTAAAGATAGTAATGTGCTGTAATGATGATATATAGGTGGCGGTGAAACCCACTTCTGAACAATGGGCCATTTAACTACAAAAAAACTGTCATGACTCCTACATTTAATTTCTTAATGAGATTAGGACATAATAGTGGGTTATGTTCCAAGTAATTGAAATTCAAAAGTGGATATAACCCTGAACATCTCCCAACCATTTAACTACAAAAAAATTGTCATGACTCCTACATTTAATTCTTAATGAGATTAGGACATAATAGTGGGTTATGTGCCAAGTAATTGAAATTCAAAAGTGGATATAACCCTGAACATCTCCCAAAACTCTCCTTAAATATTTCCAATTATACTCGTTCCCCAGAACACTTTGTTTCCAGGTACCTTCAATTCCTCTAGATGTTGATCATGTTTTCTTCACAATAAATGCCAAAATATCCCGAAGGATATTAAAATGAGAGAAAACAAGTACTAAAATACAAATTAGTTATTATTTTTGAGAATACTTGTTTCAGATCCTTCTATTGATTGCTCTATTTGTGTATAATGCAGATCTTTTCATAATATATTATTATTTTATATATTATGCCTTGTTCTTCAACATTTCCTTAATTCAATATTTTTTGAGATTGTCTACTTTGTCCCCCCCTTTTATTCCGTGTTCTGTAAATCTAGGTTTTGAATAAGCAGGACATCTTCAAAATTCAACCCTACCAAAAGAATTTCAAGAACATGAAACTGTTTTGAGGCAATGCATTGAACAACTTGAAAATAGTGAAACCAAACAGGCAGCTCTAGTCTCTCAGCTGAAAGAGGCACTTCAGGAGCAGGTTGGATTTCATAGTAATTCAAAGATTTTTTTTTTAATTTTAACTTCTAAGCATAAATTTGAGGAGTAACTCAGCATCACAAGCAGTCAGAAGTACAATTCTAACAAGATCTGTGTTACAGGAGTCTAAGCTGGAGCAGGTTCAGACTCAACTGCAGGTGAGATTATTGTGCTCTTCATTTTATTTTTGCATGTCATATTGTTGGATTAGGTTAGAACTGCCTATGTTGTTCACAATGATAACATTTCCTGGAGCAAGTCATGATGTAAATGTGAAATAATTATGTTTCATTTTTTGAAGAGGACAATCATTTGCTCACTTGCTGAAGGATCTAAGAGTCACCATTTCAAATGTATTTTTTCAGCATTTTCTTTCTAAATCATTTAGAGAAGTAAAGCAATTATTGCTCTCTCCATCTTTGGAGTTGGTTTTCTGGGATTTAGATTAAAATCATACTTTACTTTCTGTATCTTTTCTTTTCATTTCCTATTTTTTTAAATGGAATACACATCACTGGAAACCCTTAGAGTACTTCCAGTCTTCCCCCCATTTCGAGGATGGTTCCCGAGGTAAACCATTTGGTTGCAGTTTTGACAACCTAACCCAACGGGGAAATCGAGTGAGACCCTTAACATTCACATAGATAGCCAGCTTGGGGACTTGACCTTGTGACCTAAGTCACATGGCTTGGGTTCAAGTTTGGCAATGTTAAAATTTGATTTAGGGTCAAATTTTCCAATGAAGATTGGATAAGGTTCGTCATTAGGTTCGAATATATATATATACATATATATAATTTATTAACATCTATTTATAATATCTGCATTTAAAATTTAATATATAATATAAAATAATAAATATATAATATTTCAACTAAAAATCAAACATAATATCTATCCTTTGCCCATCAACTGTGAGTCATTACAATGGCTATTGGCAAGTTGCAACCCTATACTAAAACCAACTTGGAGAACCGAGACAATAACCAAATCGGATGATTATATTCGAATGTAAAATCAAGAGCATAAAATAGCCAATGATGCTGCACAGAAAAAATATTTGCAACGCGGTCATATAATGAAATCGTCTTTGACAAGGCCTACTTGTCAGTGTAGAGAATGGTCATGGTCGCTGCATCCTGGAGGTATACAGCCACTAGTTGCTCAATGCAGCATTACGCAACAAATCACACTAGTGTAGAGGTTACACATGCAGGAGAACTGGTTTGATTAGTGTTACGCGGAGGACGCATGGAGGTTAAAACTCGCAGCAACACGTGGATAAGGGCCAATGGCGTCTGTTGTCCGCCGAGATGCACACCAGCAACGGAAATCTTTCGAAAGTTGTCTCTTCAATACAAGTGAGAGAGGTGTGGCCTTAGGGACAAGCAATGAGCCAGGTACTGTCACCTGAATCCCAGCTCCTCCGTTTAGGCTAACTCCTAACGAAGCCAAGGGGGGTAGTCCCTAAAAAAGAGTTTCACTAAAGCTCTTGTGTTTTAAGTGTTTTTTGTGTGGGGTGATGCGGATGAGTGTTGTTTAGGAGTTTTTGTATAATGATGAGAACACAATTAAACACGCAATCCACGTTGCAAATTCCACAAGATACAATTTAGAAGATGAACAATATACTTTGACTTAGAATTAAAACAAAACATCCACAAGATAAAGATCAAACAAATAACAAGGACATATGGTCCAGATTCAGAAGATATATAAGAGTTTTTTAAAGACCAGTGCCAAATGGAGTAAAATGAAATGCTTGTGATGTTGAAAAATGTAAGTCAAAAGTAGCTGTTTGTGAGATCGTTTTGAAATTGTTCTTGATAAATTTTAAGTGTTTTTAGATGTTCTTGATTATTATGGCTAAAACCAAGGATATCAAAAGAGTGTCCGGAAAGACATTCTAAGCAGCTCCTTTAAGAGACATGTCGGACCTGTCTGGAATCACAGCGAGGCACGCAATGTTAACCAACCATTGTGTCCCAGATTGGGCAACCCGACGTCTCCCCTGAGAACTACTTTGAATATTTTTTGAACAATGCCGGTTCGTTGGTTATGGGGGTGAAAGTTTTAATTAATTATCACTTATGAGCTTATCAAGTTCTTCACCTTTCTGAATACTAGTCCAACCGTTTCCAGTTGGTAGAGCATACGGGTGTTGGACAAACGACCAAGATAAATTAATTAAGGGGGAAATGTGGGTTGAAATGTTTTATTATTAGGAGCACTTGTTCAACTCTCCGACAGAGAACGCTCTTGACTTAGTCTTAAGACCATAGTTCAAGAGACTTTCTACTTTAAAATGCCTAATGCAAAGGGAAAGTGCAAATCTATATGCTCTTCGACAAAGAGTGCTCTTGACTTGGATTTGGCCAAGTTCAAGAGGCTTTGTTCGTTTTATTGCAAGAAATGAAGCGATTGCGGAACTTAAAGAAGTAAATGAAACTAAAAATGACTAAAAATATAAGGATAACCACAAGAAAGGTTTTGAAGATAACAGAAAACAAAATCTAGTGTTCTACCAAGCAAATTTATTCTAAAGTGGGATCAACCTCCGAACAAGGCTAATCACTAGAACCGTCAATCTTGGAAACCTTCCAGCTAGCTGGATGTCCACAAGATGCTAACAGGGGAACGAGAAGCTACCACAAAACTATGTGGCCTTTGGGACACAATCCCAACGTTAGCTTACTCTGGTCAAAACTTGAAAGAGAAGCGACAAGATGAAAATAAAATACTGATTTAAAGTATGAAATGAAAAAATTAAACTAAGAACTTGAAAAGCTGATATCTAAGCTAAGCAAACCCAACACTCTTCCCCAAATGGGGAAGAAACCCAAAAAGTGGAGGACCTCTCCACTTAGCTTCTTTATTGAATGATTACAAATGCCTTTGGGATCTAGATCCTTAAAAGGTCTTTTGAGAAAAGTAAACTTTGGAAATAAACGAGAAAACTCTTATGAGTTTGTACAAAGGATAATAGCTTGTTTCAAAAAACAGTCATGGTTTTAAGGTTTGTTTTCAAGCTCCTTCTTAGTTTTGCAATTTTCCTTCTCTTTACTTGATTTTGCTCTTCTTCCACCACTTCGAGCTCTCTTTTGGATTTAACTTCTTTTCATACCTACACACAACAAAGATTCAAGCTACAAGTATCCTTTAGCATTAGTTGAAAAAATTAAGACTTTAAGCTTACTTGAACGTAGAATTGAAAAATGAGGCCCTAAATGCAATGTGCATGAGATTTTGAATTAAAATTGCAATTTAAATAAAACAGACCAGCAAGCTAAAGTGCTCCAAAAAATGATGGGAATGAGGTTGGAACCACAAGTTTTTTGAACTAGCTTGTATGCAAACTTTCATATCTTTAAATGAGACTACAAATCTTAAGACAAAAGATAAAAATGCAAGCCCTAAATGATTTTTTAAGATGCCTAAACTTAACTTTTCAAAAATAAAACCACTAACTATTTCAAACCTCTTTTGTTTGCTTAGCTTCTTTTGTAGGATGGATGGAAGGAAGATGGAAGGGAAAGGGCAAAAGACAAAGGGAAAAAAAGAGGCCAAATGGGCAAAAACGAATGGATGAGGGGAAGATGATGGAAAAAGAGAGTAAGAAAATGGCTTGGGATGGACGAGATGAAGAGGAAGATGGGAGCTAGGAGGAGAAAGAGCAAAACGAAAGAAGGAGAAATCTAGGGTAAGAGTGGAATAAATGGAAAAAAGAGGTAAAACGAATGGGTGATGGAGAGGGAAAAATCAGGTGAAACACTTGATGGGTAAAACACTATCCAAGAAATCCTCCCAACTAGCTGGATGATACGCATGCGATAGTGTTGAAGAGAGCACAAGGGAGCAAATTCCAAGTTATTCCCCAAGGTTGAAGGAACTTCAACCTTATGGCAAACTAATCTAGACTTTAAAGGTAAAGAACTTCAACTTTGGATTCAGATCTAGAAAGGGTTTTCCACAAGAAGAAGGTGGGTCCAAGTAACAAGTAACCAAGAAGAGAGAAATTGTGTTGATGGAAGAGGAAACCCTCTCTGCTTTGATGCCAACTTTAAGATCTTGCTCCTTGGAAGTATCCTGCAAACACACTATTAGTAAAAGCTTTTTGTTGGTGGAGAAGAGAGAGATACAACCGAGTTCATCTCATCTCAACCATTTTGAAGATTTGCAAATGCACAAAGACTTACACAAACAAAGCTTGATCAAATATAGAGAGTTAGACAAAAACGCATGAAGAGACAAGGTAGTAAAACCAATTACAATTTGCACTCTTTATACTATTCAAGCTTAAGCCTAGCAAACAAATTGGGACCATCAAATGCTTGCCCTACGCTCTTAAGAAAGAGATCTAAGCATGTATTTAAATCAAACTTTGAAATTACATAAATCAAGAACACATTACAGATATTACCTCAAAGTAAATTAATAGCTCATGAACCAATAGAAGTGTACACAAATTGCCTCCAAAGCGAACTTTATTTCCAATGATAGCCAATAGCTATTACAATCTCCGCAGAGTAAGTTTACAAATAATTCTCCATGAGAAGAGAGCTAGAATGCATCTCTTATATAACAAAACAAGAAGCTAAAACCCTAATTCGAATTTGGCCAAAGAGAGCCAAATAACACTAAGTTGTAAAGTCGAATTCCAGTTCAAACTCAATCAAAAGGCTTGGAGTGGTGGTGCACATGGCAAGGTCGAGTTTGGGAAGGTATGGGAAGCTCCACCCATCCAATGAGGGAGCTCCAACTAGGATTGACGTGAGCTTAGAGAGGGATGATGCGAGCTTAATGAGAGAGGGCGTGAGCTTGAAAGGCGACAAGTGGAGTTTGTGGTAGGTGCTAACTCGAGCTTTCAAAAGGAGCCAAGTCTAGTGATCACACAAATCAAGGAAGGCACCTACCTCAAGCCAACCAACCCATTCATCACATGACACATCATCAAATCGAGTTTCCAAGGAAGGAGGGCGAATTCTCTATTGGAGTTTGACTTATGCTGACTGGATAGTGGTCTGGTTGATCACTGAGATGATTGGAATCTTCTTTAATACCCAGTGCCATGTCAATTAGCCTTTTATTTTATTCATTTCTGATTATTTTGGAGAGATTTGGATTTCTCCAAAATATTCAAATTTATTAATTTAATTAATAATTTCTCTGTAAATGGCTTTTTAGATAAAATATTAATTATAAGGCTGAATTGACATCCGAAAGTTGGGTTTAGCTGGTCCATAGGTCATGTGTGATTTTTGGCTTATGAAATGAACCATCAATCATTGATTTCGGACCCCAGACGACTGACATATTACAAATTATTATTTCTCTATTTAAACTATAGAGAAATTTATTAAATTTAAAAAATAATTAAAAACCCAA
This sequence comes from Larix kaempferi, assembly GCA_027924585.1. Taxonomy (NCBI): domain Eukaryota; kingdom Viridiplantae; phylum Streptophyta; class Pinopsida; order Pinales; family Pinaceae; genus Larix; species Larix kaempferi. The sequence continues at coordinate 5,007,512 of BSBM01000519.1, forward strand.
ATTCGACGAACCCGGTAAAAAATTTTCGAAATTTTTTCTGAGGGTCCTAGAGACTTGGAACATGACCAAAACCTATTCTAATAGTGTCTAGTAGGCTTATATACATTAGTTGGACTCTAATAACTCCCCATGGCCAAAATTTTCAAAATCGGGCATTCCAGCTTTGGAGGAAACGAGATAAAACCTCATTGATTATAGCTCGGTTGTAGGGAAAGTATAGTTGACAAGGGAAAAAACTCCCTGGAATACCTTAGTTGCTTAATCAGGTCATGGGTAACCGCGACACTCAGATCCTACTAGCACACTCTATTACAAACCCCCATGGGGCCATGGTCATGTTGACTCAAAAAACAAAATTGGCTAGCCAAAACTGGCTAGTCACAAATGCTGGATCATCTGATACACTGGAGTACAAACATTCATCATGCTTGTCAAATGGCGCCTCTTCAGATAATCCAACTATGGTACAAAAAAGTTGGTAACAGCGTCAAACCTGAGATGAACCCTCCACGAACTTCAACAAATTTACAATTTTTTGGGGGTTCACTGAATTTCAAACTTCAACCTAGAAGTTTGGTGAACCCTGTGACTTCTCATAGCACTCAACCATGCAAGCTGGCCCATCGGGCTAAAAAAAATATTTTTGGGCATTGAGGTCTGCCTGGGAAATACAAATTGCTCCACTCTCAAGCCCATAAGTGAGGATGAGGTTGCCAGTACCTTGACAGCCCCACACAAATATATGCAATAAACAGATTGCTTAAACATGTACATACCCTACCCCCTCCGGATTTGAACCTGACCTCCAAGGAGATAACACATGTTCTTAACCGTTAGGCCCACTCAAGCTGTACTTTCCTTTCTGCATTTTGCTTTCATAGGAGTTATTTTAGTGCTCCCACATTGTATTGACATCATTTTGTGCCCTACAGTCCCTTGACCTATTTCAGTTGTCATTCTTTGGACATTAATAAACTTATCTTATCTTATCTCTTCAAATGATTCTTGCCCCATTATGCTTTGACATTTCATTGGCATAATTCAACAAGAGTCGGTAGTTTCTTTTGGTTTTTGTTTATTCCCATTTTTGTCACTGGGGTAAATTCCCTAGCTTAGGCATTCTGCACTAGGTATTGATTTTTCTAGTCTTTCCTAGAGTTTTTTTTGAACTGGATCTTTACCTTCTTCTTATACATCAAGTGCTTCTTGCAGTCATTGCCCTTGTGGCTGTTCTTATTCCTGACTGAATTGCCAAATTACTGTCTTTTAATATTCTCTGGATTACAGTCTATTTTTAATTTTTTTCATGCCACTTTTATCTTTCTTTGCTTGTTTTTCACCCTTCCCAATTATTTCCAGTCGACCTTTCTTTGCTTTGGTTGTCCTTTGTTGCCTGCTTGTGCATGTAATACTTGAACATGAATTGCATGAAATATGATTTTGGAGAGTGATCAAATTATGTCTTTGTGATCCCTTTCTTTGCTTTGGTTGTCCTTTGTTGCCTGCTTGTGCATGTAATACTTGGAACATGAATTGCATGAAATATGATTTTGGAGAGTGATCAAATTATGTCTTTGTGATCCCTTTCGGGTTGAATAAGAGTGGTGCAGTGGAATTGCACCTGACAAGATGAAATTGTGGAACTCAAATTGATAGACAATCACACATTCACACAGAAATACTCTCATCATTAAAAGTTACCTTAGTTTTCATTTAATAGATCACAAATGCAGGACAGTTAACTTGGAGTTGTAAATTCTATACAATGGAAGTGACAATTTAAATGCTAATATTGTCAGTTCAGTTTCCTGTCTTTTCAACTTCCAGATTTCAAAATTACTCTACAATTGCTAATTTATGCGGGGGAGAAGGAGAAACAAAGAGTCATGGAAGATAAGATAAGATAATTTTATTAATGTTTGATAAATGACCACAAAAGTAGGTTAGTGGGAATAAAAGGTACACCCAGTGGCAAATGGCAATATAGCGTGCAAGTGCAAAAGCAACTCCAAAATCAACACTGAAAGAAAAAAGAAGTGAAAGAAAAAAGAAGTGAAAAGCAAGGAAGCACAACTAAGTTATGCATGCCAACAACATGTGGTGAGCTGGGAGATGTTACAATCATGGAAAGTAACAGAACCAAAGTATCTTCACCAATTTAATATTCATCTTGTAACTCATTTTCCTATGTATAGTATGTATGATATGAAGCATAGCGACAAAGCATCAGGCCTCTCACTTTCTTTCACAGAGTATTGTACAAAATATTAGACAGTAATACAAACATTGTTATGTTCTGTTTTGCAGTGTGCACATCTTTTTCATTATTTGCTTAATTTCTTGTCATGCTTCTACTGTCATAGCTTAATCGGTCCTACCTGTTTAAATTCTACTCCAATTTACACCTTGAATTCGGATGAGACATGCATTCTAGATGTTAATGCTCTATCATAATGCTGCCTATGCAATTCTGGATCTCTCATTTTTCTCTTCCCTACTGAGTCGCATTAATGGATTGTGCACATCGTTGATCCACAATTTGCATTTTCTGAAGCTACTTACAAATTTTCTTGCTAAGCCAATCCAATGAGCAAGGTTCAGGATGTGACATCGTCAACAAATTGTGCATCCTGCTTTGGAGATCAAATCTTTGGCTGTCAAAAACTGTGCTGATGAATTATTCTTCAATCTTGATTTTGATGGAGAACAATTTCTGTCGTTCTGGGTTATTGGGATGAACTGCAGACATCAAGGAAATGACTTCAATAGTGGAGTAAAGTACAACAATTTATTTCTTGCCCTGCTTAGGCTGCACAGACTTCGGATCAATATTAGTCCATTTTTTACTCTGTTTTAGGGATTTTCGACAGGTTCAATCTGATTAGAAAAAGCTCTGATTTGACTGTAGCTTCCTGTGAGCTGACTATAACTTCCTGTAGGTTGACATTTGCAAATACTTCTTCAAACTGGCACAGTTCAACCAAGCAACCTCTGTTTGACATCAATGCCAACTCAGATTTCCAACACCTTCGTCTTCTCAGTGACTCATTATACTTTCATCCTTTTCCCAATTTTGTCATGACTTTCTGCATTCAATATACATTTCAAAAATCAACACTTTTATATGATATTAAAAGTGACAAAGACGTTTCCAAGGTGTTTTGTATCCCACTATTATATGACAAGGACGTTTCCAAAGTGTTTTGTATCTATTTCCACATTTACAGAAGAGGTATGCCACCATTCTAGGTGTTTCCTACAACTCAGAATTAAATATATTCTCTGGCACAAGACTACCATTGCAACCTGTATGAGCACACTGGAGCTCGGCACAACAAATTTATGATGGCTCATGTTTACTTGCCACCACAAGGCCCTAAATGGTTTTATATTCATATAATAGGAGTTAGGACTAAGGTGATATCCACTCTTTGTTTTGAGATAAGATGTCAGGTAACAAACTTCTTTTCCCCTCATGTGGTTCAATTTTAAATTTGTTTGGAATGTTTTTTTATTTTTTCAAGTCTGGAATAATTTTTGTATATGTAGTTATTTTGTATGAGGTTTTTTTTTGTGTGTGTTTGTTGTATAATATTGCTTCTTGTATTGGTTTGTGTCTAACAATGCTTTATATACCAAGTATTTTCAATGATTATATCTACACCAGTAGCCTATTCCTGGAATTGGATACAGTTCAAATCAAGCAAGGGCAATTTTCAGTTGATAAAATGATTTCTTTTTTTAATTTTCTCAATGTCTAAATATGCTTATTTGCAAGCCAAGCATTATTGCAAAGCGAGTCTTGGATTTCCGTTGTCTTATGGGAGCCTGAGAATAACAATCCCTCAAACACTGAATGTAGTTATGTGGTACATTTAGGGTTGGAAATATCTCATTTTTTATAAGGTAAAGTTAAGCATATGTTCGTTTTTCTCTATTTTCTTTATTGCTGATAATGTTTACTAATTTTTTTGTTTAAATCATTTCAATTTCCGATCTTTGGCACTTAGTGAAAAAAAATCTCTATTGACTATGGTTTTCTATCAAATCAGAGATCACTTCTCGCTGGAATTCTCTATGGTTTTGCAGATTGCTCGTGATTGACAGCATACTTTCATATGAGTTTACTTTCACTGGTAAGGGTAGCAATTCTCTGAATTTTCAAAGTAGAATGGGAAAAATATGGTAGATTTGCATGGAATAATTGATTCAATGAATTCCTCTTTAGACTATTCCATTTTCGGATTTTAATTCCCCATTCTGAAACTAATGAAGCAAAGTAATTTCCTTTCAAATATGTCCATGGCATATAATTGAGCAGGACAGTGAGCATTCATATGCTCAAGCTGTCCACATGATAGATTGTCCCTAAGCCTTTTATCCATTACACACCTGATTGTCATTGTTTGATTCATATGTGTTGTTTTAACATGATTATATGCACACATTGGATAGCTGTGTGTCTGAAAAGACATGACTCTCAAGGATCAAAGGAATGGAAAAATAACATAGAAGCATTCCATAAACATCCAAAAACAGGGCAGCAGTACCAAGCATCTGGAGGCAACCATAGCATTTGAGGGCACAGATGCTACAATTGGTTTGCCTACTCACAAGTCCTACTGGCAATGATTTCAGATGTATAAAAAGGCACTTCCTCTGCCCCAAAAGAGTAACAGTCCCATGCGCAATGAAGACTTCAAAGAAGTTTTAGTCCGGCAAATCAATCAACGTTGACAGCGGGTCATCCAACAGAAGGCAAAATGTTGTGAAAAAGTCTTTGTAGAGAAAAAAGTAAAATGTAAATAATAAACTCCCAACGTTCATGAGAAACGAACGGCACTTTCTTGATTTTCCTGATAACAAATTTACAACAATACCATTTTAATCATATAAGTAGAGATATTTCCCTGTTTGTAGATGATCAGTAAAATGCAGTTACCATGTTTTTCCACAGTTTTTTAGCTCCCAAGTGTGTTTAATTTTGATTTTCAGTGGGCAAAGCTCAGAGCTCAAATGTAAATCCATGCTTATCAGGCACCCACATTGCGGCTTGGGAGGTCCGCAGCAGTTGTTTACAAACTTTTCATTTGTACAATGTGCTATGCCAGGAAGCAATGGTGTCAGGTTTGTTTTGAACTAAACCTGTAGCTAATTGGATTGTAATCAGGATAACGTGTTGGAATTCAGAGGGCTTATTTTCACAAATCGTATTGACACAGTATTGTAGTCAGAATAAGGTGTTGGATTTTCAGAGGGCTTATTTTTACAAATCGTATTGACACAGTTGTAAGTCATTCCAGATCTTATTCTTAATGAGGATTGGAGCGTTGAAAAGCACAACGGATCTAACTGGCAGTGTCGAAAACCTTCTAGATCCTGGATCTCATAATAAATATCGCCTTAACCTATCATATCCAACTAGAAGGGCAGATATAGCTACTGCAGCTGGACACATCTAGGGGAAGGTCTTGTTGGTTTGTTGGTAGAAAAGGCTCATAACCAATCCTTCCAGATAATCTTTAAAAAGACCCTAACCTGGTTAGATGAAAGGGTCAAATGCATAGCATTACACTGACTCAGATCGTTGTCCAGATTTAACTCAAATCATAAGTCTCTATGAAGCATACAAAACAGAAGTGGACAAATAGCAATAGTTGAAAAATGAAATTGGAAGAATAGAAGTGGGTACCGTGCTGCCCCATCGATCTTGGGAATTGACGTTGGCTCCTCTGCTGAGGAATAGAGCAACCACGTCCTTACGAGTCTACGACCCTCGCAAGCGGCCACATGAAGGGGAGTCCGGCGATCGAAATCCGAGGAATTGACATCCGTTCCTGAGTTGAGCACAACCTTTATGGCCAGTGGCCACAACATCCCCTCCGTTAGCCAGATAAAGAAGCAATTCGAACAAAATAAACCTAAAAATATATCTAAGAAAAGTAAAAAACGTAAAATATTTAAACTATTCCCTAATTTAATTCTAAAATATATATAAATATTCACCATTAAAATGGTGAAATCTTTCTTATACCAAAATTTATCTAAATTCACTTATATTCCGAAGAAGAAAAAATATTGACAAACAATCCATTTCATTCCATAAGATCTTCCCTGCTCTTATCAATGTTGTATATGATATAATAATTACTAATTGGCATTAACGTCCGAACAAAATGGCAAGATTATTGTATCATTCTGCACACTAAAATGACGCTCAAGGGATTTACTTAGTAGTTCAAAGCATACCATCTCATTGAAGTGGTCGCGTTACTTCTCAAACTCTTCTTTAAATGGTTTTTTGGTCACCATTGTTGTTGATGAGCAGTTGGCTAAGGTCGTTGGGCGTTTATTGGGAACACCAGCTGCAACGGAGCGAAACTGCAACCAAGGGCAAATAAATTGAGATGAAAGATTAATTGCAGGATCGAATCTCTGTATCTGCAATCATGGGTTCGAGTTTGGGCATGACTTTGATTGCCCAAACGAACGGTTATTCGCTGGCTTCCAAACGAAACATACGCAACCGAATGCAGACTCTGAGAATCCAGACACTGAACCAGCTCGTCCTCGATGATGTCCGCCATTTTCCCTCTGCCTACCTTCCCTGCAGAGCTCGGGGGAAGCACCGGGCCTATAGACCAGATGGGTTTCCCGGTCAGGCTTCTAAAGTGCCTTAGATGTTGCGGCTCAAGGTACTAAAATGTGAAGGTGAGGCAGGAAGCTTCCAGGAAGGAAGGTGAGGCAGGGCAGTCAGTGAGGCAAGGAGGCAAGTTGTGCGTAGGGCCCTCATTTTTTGAGCACAGCCTGTCCCAATCATTGGACGATGATCTAACGGCTGCAAATGAATAAAAAAACAAATTCGGAGAGTTGTTCTCACTTGTTGAAACGCCTTACGGCGTAATAAAATACAATGATTTCCAAAGTCAACCTTGAAAAAATGTTAATCCAAGAGAATCCGAGACAAATGACCATGTAAGGCTTTTTGTGCTGTGGAATAGAAGAGTTGCAATCTGGATAGTATAAGAATGGCATAAAATGACATGCGGAAAATAAGGAGGTTGAGAAGAGCATATTTAGGCAAAGAGGAAGACATCTGCCAATCCTACAATAATATTTTCAGACGACTCCTGCATTTGCTCTTAAGAACTTTCCCCTCTTTGATAAAAAACTCAATTTCCTGTAGATGCCAAAAGTGAGGTGGAAAATAGTTTAAATAGACGTAAAGAAACAAGCAGAAGATCTGCATATCCTCCTAACTTTAATGGTAAACCCCATAAGTTGGAAAATAACATCAATCTCCAACTAGCCCCAAGGGTCAAGGTCAATTCAATCAGTTGAACCATCTGCCCAAGGAATGTTGCGTCGGGGAAACCAAACGTCACGGGTTCAAATCTCTCCAAGTACCTCAAAGTTATTAACCACTACTGCGACTGGTGGTTGAGCCACCCTCCATCCAGATATTCCAAACAAGAGAGAAAAATCCCACAAAGTTATCCTTGAGAAAAGTTATCCTTGAGAGAAGAGAAAAAAAAATAATATAAAAAAATTCAAAAAGCATCAACATTCAAATGACAGATGCATGTGACAGTTTGTATATTCCTCGAGTACTTTGGACAGACTAGATGGCTCACCAACCTTGATGGTTACTACTAGACTATTGTCCAAAAGTATCTTTTTTTATTTTATTTTTTTAATGCTTATGGTTAGCGGCAGGAATTTCACCTGCAAACTTGGTTTCACCTTACTGGCTTATAGTCCCCCTTAATGACTATTTAGCTAAATCAATCAATGTCTTTGATCTTCAATTTCATTGTCTCTAGCTACTTCATCCAGGAATTTCACCTGCAAACTTGGTTTCACCTTACTGGCTTATAGTCCCCCTTAATGACTATTTAGCTAAATCAACCAATGTCTTTGATCTTCAATTTCATTGTCTCTAGCTACTTCATCTCGCACCAAAATTTGTGCTAAACTCTACTCAAACTCTGATCTCTGTCTCTGGATTCTTTTGACCCAAATAAATGTGCTCATAAAACCCCTAATATCTACCAATCTAAAACCTAAATTGTTGATAAAATTCAGATATGCAATATAAAGTTGTAAACCCCAAATCTGCAAAGCTAAAAACCTATCAGCTGATAATATTTGGGTCAGAATCTTGATGTCCATTTTTTTCTCAATAAAACATCAAATATTCAAATTCCTGAAACCCTATGTACTGTGATTGTTTCCTTAATCTCGAGGGACAATGGAGTCATTAATGCAAATATCTTCTTCAAGTGGGGATTTTTTACCAAGGTTGAAGGGGTAATATACAAATCAGAGTATAACAATGAGTGCAAACTGAACTTACACAACCAAAAAAATATAACATTGAAAGCAAGGGAATAGAGACATTGGATTGAACTACTTTTGGTTACACTACAAAGAGACCGTAAATAACCATGTCTACAATGTAACAATGGGGATAGTACAACTCGCCAGCACATTATTACTGTTGATATTGATAAGGGTAAACATAGGAATCGATGGAACCAAATCTCTCACAAATTCTGAAAAAGCATCCTCACAAGTGCTCCAGAGAGAGATTTGTCTACAATGATAGAGGGAGAGTGCAAAAGCCAAGCACAAGTGCTGAAAACAGAAATACAAGTGTGCCAAGAGAAAATTCTCAATCACAACAGAAAACACCAAAATGAAATTCCCTTTGGCATATAACACTTGGTCAAACCTTGCTGACTCATGCCTCACAAACAGTGCCATCCCCAACAAACAGTATCCAAAACTATTTCAATTGAGAGATTTTCGTTGCAGAGGACACCATAACGAAATTTGACAGAGGAGCAATACAACAAGAGAAATCTGAAAGCAAATAAAAACCCCATTGAACATTTAATCCAACAAGCTCGAATCAGTCGCCATCATGTTGAAGAAGGGTGGTTGAATTTCAAGGGGATGGTGCTAGATAATTTTAGTGTGGTTGAATTTCTAACAAATTGGATTGAATATTTGAGATGCGTATATTTTTATAATAAGCAAAAGAGAAAATTATTGCAGAAGATGTAGAAAATATCGTAAAACATTCATCCTCTCCATAATGCAACACAGACTTAGCAGTGAAAAGACGTTGAGGAAAAGCGGTGAAATCGATCCTAGAGGAGATGCAGGTCGATCCCTAAAAACCATGAGGTGTATTTTTCCAACATTGGACTGAAATTTGGGACTGGCTGGAATCCGGCAAAGAAATTATGCCCAAATCACAATTTGGAGTGCTCAAATCACCTAAATTGCAATTTGGAGTGCCTAAATCGCAATTTTAGTGATCTGGGTAGGTAATCTGTCTAGTTTTAAAATTGAATAATTAATCCAAATACTAAAATCCCAAAAATACAAAAATAACCATTGGTAAAATCCTTCGCGCCCTAGCAACGATACTTATCTTCCCAACAAATGAACAAAATATTTGACACTCACTCGATTTCGGATTTCATTGTCAGTGGCGGTAAACTCGAGGATACATTAGCCACCCAATTTTCAAATTTTAAAAATATATTTGATTCAACTATGAAAAGTTAAGATTAATATAGTTGGTAACAAAGTTATTTTTTATTTATTTATAAGGTTGTTTAGATTCAGTTATGTTTGAGTGACATTGTAGAAAGGAAGGGGCTATAAATTATTTTTGGATGCAAAGTTTTATGGGATACTTTTTCATTCTTCAAAAGGAATTCTTTGTATTTTTTTAGTCATGTTTGTTTAGGGGATGTGAATTTTGAAGGAAAAAATGCATATAAATTTTGGATAAGAATAATATTTTCCAAAATGGTTTAGGGATGCTACTCTCTTCGCCCATTAGAGCATTGTGGTGCCCCATTTGTTATAATGATGTTTTCATTAGTTAGGTTTTCTTCTTAGTTAGGTGCATGTATAGTTGGAAGACACCTTGTTTGGATTGTTGGCAATGTGTTGGATATTGGTCTAGCTAAGGGTTCATGGGTAAAGCTCTGGAAAAAAACATTATTAACTAATAGAGGTGGTCAAATTCCATTGCCACCTTATTAACTTTGTTCCATATTATATGCAATGACATTTGTAGAAATATATTTGTCAATCAATGTATTTATCATAACTTATTTTAAATAAAATAAAATTGTGGCAATTTTTATATGATAAAATAAAATTTTGACTTTAAACACATATTATGGTATTATTATGGTATGTAGTGTTGAAATCCATTATTGAAGATATTGTTTCACAAAGAATGATAGATTTCTCTTGAAAACATGGATAGTGAGAGGCGACCACAAAATGTAGTCCAATCTTAGGTTTTTTCTGGGTGTTTGACAAAACCAAAAAGGTGTGTTTCAAGCTCGAGACTAAGAGTTGTGTAATAAATAAATGTTGTTATCAGTGATTATCGAGGAATACCAAATGTAATGATCACTCAATAATAGATTGAACTTGAAATGGTCCCTAAGATAAATCACACAAAACTAAGGATTAATTGGTTGTTACACGTTCCAAACACTACATTAACCTATGAATGATCCTAACAATAATTTTAACAAGAGCTAGGCAATGATGAGAAGATCTTCTGTATTGAGTCCCCTCCATATTTTTTTCCATATGATCTCCTTGAACTAATATGATTTTCTAGTAGAAATAGACCTCAATAGTTTCGAAATATATTCAAATTATCCATTTAGCACAAAGTACGAGTGCTTGAGTGTGAAAATCAATGATTATCATACCCCCCCCAACTTTAAGTGTCCAACAAATACCCTGATTAACTAATTGGAATCCTCATACATTAAATGAATCCCACGTTGATGTGCAAATAGTAGCACATGGAATGCTCAAAAGCCATTTATATGGAATTGGGTCAAGAGGTGATTCCAACAACCTTTTTTCTACCCCATTTAGATTAGTGTTTCATGTAGTCCCTTCTCTTTCTCATTATTGACAACTCTTCTAAGCCTCCAAACCTTTCATCAAATCCATACTAAATGGATTTTACCACTGTCAATCTCTCGATGCCCATAGACAGTATTTTTCCTTCTCCATTCCCTCTTGTGAAACATTAAGAGAGAAGCATTTAGCAAATTCCCATAAGTATGCAACGTGAACACGGCCTAGTTTATGGGATTTCTACAGATTAATCCAATAATTGCACTGGAGATGATGGAATGAAGGCCGAAAACATGCAAAAGTCACTACTACTTGAAAGAGGACTAGACTCTAGACACATCATCAATTTGGTGTCTTGCTAGGATGCCATCATGATCAATAACACTAAATTGATCTATATGTATTTAGACCCCCTTGTCCATGTGGGTGTAGAACTTATGAAGAATTTGGTACAGTCTCCAATGCATATCCATTGAAGGTTCATGTGAAGTATCTACAACTAAACTTGTGAAGATTTCAAGAGCTATCCTATGCATATTTTAGAACAAAACTTGAGAAGAATTTATGGTGCAAGTCATGTTTAGAACCCTGGCATAGAACTGTTGACAAAAATGCAAAATTGAAGTGTTGAAGAAGTTTTGAATCCTAGACGTGTGATACATGCTGGAATGATTAAATTGTCACAATGAATCCTGATGACGTGAAGACAAGTGATCATATTAAAAAGAGAAAAGATGAAAAACCTCTTTTCACAAAATTTGTAGCCAAAAGTGAAGAAGTATTTGATAAGTCCCATGATCCTCAACAGATGCCTAAGCATAAGCCTAAGAGAAGTAGATCAATCTTCTTGATAATTTGCAGCAGTAAACTCGAAAGTTTCAAATATATGTATGAAACAAATGATTGAGGGAAGATCAAACTGGCATATTGCTTCAAACTGGCATAAATCAAGGTTTAATGGGAGGCCATACGCCATCCTATTGAGGAAACTATGGTAATAGAGACTAAAACGTACAATCTACAATTATAGCAATGTGTTGAGGATTCAACATGCCCATGTTAAATTATTTTGGGATTCGGCCTCCTCCTCCTTTATTTGGTTGCAAGGCCTTTTTCAACGAGGATTCTCAGAAACATGGTTTTTTTGTGGTGTTGGGTCTCTCATTATTTAATTTGGAGTTGGACCAATACGAGAGGAGAGCTATTGGCGCTCTAGCCTCCTCTAGTTTTTTTCCAATTCTCAACATCTTTCTTTACACCATATTGTTGGTGTCTCTAAAATTGTAGTTGATTGGGTGAAAGGTCTGTGCTCTTTGAAGGTGATGGAGCTCTCATCTTAGATGGCTCATGTTAATCTTCTTCTCAAAGCCTTTCCTGATGTCTATATCATGCATATCTTCAGGGATTTCGACACACATGCAGACGCTTTATCCAGACGTGGTCTTGTGGCCTCAGAGGGGTTTATTCATTTTGACGAGTGGTGCAGGGGTCTACTTTTTTCCACAGACAGTTTTCATGTTTTTGGCTCATAGATGGAGACCTTTCTCCTCGTTTCTATTTTTTGTACTTAGTTGTTATATATACCTTTCCTCTTTTCTTTTTGGTTTGTTTCCCCATTGATGACTTTTCCATCCATCCACATTGTTAAAATTTAGTAAAATATTGTACAAATTCATTATCAAAATTGTAATTTTCCATTCTCAATGTGACACAACTAAAAATTACTAACATAAACGACTAATTCACATTAATCCTTGTTTGCTAGTCATATTTATATTCCCGTGACTAAATTAGTCATATATGTTAGTCATTTTTGTTTTAGTCACTTGTTATCTAGTCATATATTTTATCATGTGACTAAATTAGTCATATATCTTAGTCGTTTTTTGTTGGCTTATTTAAAATTGCTCAATTTTAGTCGTTTATCCCTTGAAAAAACAGTGGTGACTAACTTTTTTAGTCGCCTAGTCACTTATCTCTCATTTTGTACTAGTGAACAATGTAATTAGTTACCAATGTAAACAGTGGCTTATTTAAAATTGCTCAATTTTAGTCGGTTATCCCTTGAAAAAACAATGGTGACTAACTTTTTTAGTCGCCTAGTCACTTATCTCTCATTTTGTACTAGTGAACAATGTAATTAGTTACCAATTATTGATGCCCAAAATGATACATTGAGAAGTAACATAGAAAACATGTCTAAAAAATTGGTTGAGTAGATTAGTAGAAGAGTACTAAATATTTATAACCCTTAGATTTATCAAAGACGACATAGATGTCTAATAAAATAGTACTATAGTATAGAAAAATTGATACATTAAAAGTTAAAGTTGAAAAAAATACATTATGACCTTAAGATCGAGGAACAACTAGCTTCATATTACTCTACCAATCCTGATGGTTTTTCCTTCGTTGACTAGAAATTCCTTATTATGGATCTTGAATCCAAACAGAGGAAATTGTTACATGAGGAGGAGGAGGAGGAGGAGGCTTCCCTTAAGCTTAAAAGCAGATCCATCTAGTTGCATAAAGGTGATAGCAATTCAAAGTTTTTCCATAACTTTATCATACATAAAATTAATGTTAATTCCATTTGTGAGATTGAAGATGAGGACATGAATTTGGTTTCGAGTTTCCATGATATTGCCAGGGTTGGCGTGAAACACTTCTCAAATTTGTATAAGGAGCATGAAAGGGTTCTTATTGCTTCTATGTTGGAGATTATTGCTCACTTCCCAAGGTTTGTATCTAATGAGCAAAATATCTCCTTAAAATAATCCATCACCAAAGATGAATTGATTGAGACTATTAAATCTATGAACCATGACAAGAGCCAATGTCTTGATGGTTGGTCGATTGAATTCTATTCTGGCATGTTCGAGGTTATAAGAGAAGACTTACTTTCAGTTGTTGAAGAGTCCAGAATAAAAGGTAGAGTATTGCTTGCTTTCGACTCTACTTTTTTAACTGTGATTCCTAAAATACACAAAGTGGTAAGAATGGATGATGTCATACCAATATCTTTGTGTAACTGCATTAACAAGTTGATTGCAAAGGTTATAGCTAAAAGAGTTAGGGGTGTTTTGTTTAAAACGGTTACACTTAAAATTTGCATTTCTTGAGGGAAGGCAGATACATGATGCAATCGAAATTTCTTAGGAAGTTCTCCAGTTAGCCAATATTAAGCACATTCCTACTATTTCCATTAAGGTTGACTTATCTAAGGCATATATCAAAGTGAACTGGACCTTTCTCAAGTTAGTACTTTTCCAAGCTGGTTTTGGTCTATGTTTGGTGAATTGGATCATCTCTTGTGTCCAATTAGTTAGATTTGCAGTGTTGATCAATGGATCGACTTCTCCTTTTTTTAGACCTAGCAGAGGAGTAAGGCAAGGTTCCCCACTTGCTCCCCTCTTATTCATGTTGATCATGGAGGGCCTCATCAAAATGATCACAAATGACAGAGATAATGGCAATCTTAAAGGTTTTCACTTTGAAGGTACAATCTTCATCTCTCATCTATCATTTGTAGATGAAATTTTAATTTTTTCAAATGGTTCCAGAAGGGAGATTTTAAAATTCAAATCCTTGCTTTCTATATTCTCTGAAGCAATAGGTATGCTTTGTAATCCTAGTAAGTCTATTGTTTCATTCATGAAATTGGATTATGAGGTATCTGAGTGGATAGTTGCTCAATTTGATTTCGAGATTCTAGATATATCACAACGCCTAAAATACTTGGTTTTTTTTATAAAACCTAATGATTACAACATCAAGGATCGGGCCTGTCTTATTCACAAAGTTGAGAGTAAGTTACATCTATGGTGTAACAAATGGTCATCAAAAGCAGGTAGATTGGTTTTATTGAAAACTATTATGGAAGGTTTACATTTCTTCTGAGTTTCTCTGGCACACATTCCCTTTGTTATTCTTGAGTGCATCGAGATGCTGTATTTCAAATTTCCGTGGAGAAGAAAGTTTGATAAAAAAACCTTTCAATGGGTCTCTTGGAATAGGCTTACTTTACCAAAACAACTTGGGAGTTAGGGTCTTAAACATCACCTGTGCTTTTCAAAACACCTTGCTACAAAAGAAATATGAAGAGTGTTAAAAGGAGATCGACTATGGGTTAAGGTCATCCAACAAAAGTATATGTATCCCTTGACTATTTTGAAATGGTTCCAATCTAGTGTTAAGCCAGTGAGGAACATGTCTATCATGTGGAAGGGCCTTCTTTTAGCCTTTGATCTTATCGAAGATTAGCTATCTTGGGAGATTGGCAATGGAAAAAGTATCTGATTAGGCTTTGACCCATGGATTGGGTGTAAGAACGAGCACAGGTTTCCCGAGTAGATGGTTGTATCACTTGTGGATAGGGGATTTATTTTTTGCATTAGATACATGATCGCCTTAATTCCACCCCTCTTCATCAAGAGTGGCTATTTACTGAAGTCATGGAGTTTGAGAACGACAAAAAGGTTAATTGGGACTATTACATTAAAGCTTGGAAAGAAAGTCATGTCATATTAGTGGAGAAGGAGGACACCCTTCTCTAGACTAAACAAGTTTCAGGGGGTATATATTTGCCGATGCTTGCAAACCGGGTCCTGCATGGAAAATAAGATAATCCCCCTCCCGAGTGGTGGAATATGGAAATATGGAATTTCAACTGTCCTCTCAAGGTCAAACTTTTCATGTGGCTCACCTTGGTTAGTAAAGTTATGGTCTGGGACTATCTTTTGAGGTTTTTTGGTGCCGGTCCTAGAAGATGTTCTCTGTGTAGGCTCGAAGGTGAATTCATCAATCATATGTTTATCAGTTGTCCCTATTTTTTTGAAATGTGGAAGTATGTGTCTCTAGTTACACTTATCCATTTCATTTGGGAAGGGGATGAGATTAAAGATGCATTACATTCATGGTTGAATAGCTCATCTTTTCAGGATTATAGAGCCCTACATGTCTTGATGATATGGGGGGCCTGGCTTACCCGTAACAAGATGATTTTCCAAGATATCTTTATTCCTCCACATATTTGTGCAACAAATAGTCTTGATATTATGGAACAATTTCCTCAGATAAAAAAGGAGAATCCCAACGGAAGGATAGTGTTGAAATTTGGTTGAGCTTTGATCTTTAATTCTTTTAGATGCAGATACTTGAAGCAATGAGACAATTCAATCCATGAAATTCATGCAACCATAACACAAGATATACCTTGGGGAAAATCCTCAAAATTATGAGAACAAAAACCCTAACCATTCTTCTTAGTATAATATAATGGATAACAAAGAATGCTTTCTTTTACAGCATAGTAGATTTCTTTCAGAAGATAAGAGATCACCAAACACTCTTGATGAAGATACATAAGCAATAGAGAAGAGATATCAATCGGATGTGTGCCCAACACAACAATATCAAGAAAGAACAATACCCTGCACAAAGAGAAGCGCCTTTCCTTCAGTGGAGAAGAGAATTCACTTCACAGTGGATTCATCAATCCCGTATAACATATTTATACATTCTTCTCTTCTATTTTTAACTTCTAACTTCATGATGAACTCACCCTCAAACTGGATGTATTAATCTTGCATGCAGAGGTGCGCCCCACTTCTCATGCAGTGCTTTATCTCACTAAGCTGTCACTTAGGATGAACTTGCCTCTTAACTGAAATCTTTCCCACTTAGTTAGGTGGCTAACGTAAGTGTCAACATGCAAGTGTCACAACTCACGTGTCATCTTTTAGTTTAACACAAGTTTCATCATGCAATAACACTTAGTTAACTAGATCTTCTTTGTTGTCACTTAGTTAACTCTCTTTAATTGAAGTGTCGTCTTTTAGTTTAACTAAAGTGAAAACACTTTAGTTAACTAGTCCTTCTTATTTAAAATTTCGTTAATTGAAATCATGTTGATTGATTTACTTGAATTGACCACTGTGAGTTCTTTAGTTAACTGAGGCATATCTTTAACTAATGCTTTAACTGAAGCA
Organism: Larix kaempferi; assembly: GCA_027924585.1. Taxonomy (NCBI): domain Eukaryota; kingdom Viridiplantae; phylum Streptophyta; class Pinopsida; order Pinales; family Pinaceae; genus Larix; species Larix kaempferi. The sequence continues at coordinate 5,024,413 of BSBM01000519.1, forward strand.
TTGATACTTAACTGAAGCTTTAACAATTCAAGTTCTCTTTAATTAGATGAAGTGTCTGCATGGGCAATTTCCAATTCTCTTGATCTCTATGATTTATATTTTATTTCTTTATCTCTTACTGCATGGTCAATATGTGCTAACTTTAATTATCCATCACATTGCATTATACTAAGAATAATTATCGGATGTTGTGACCATATTATGTTATTCTAGACCAAATGATCATATGCTAAAGTAATTCACTTTAGAGGTGATCAATCTCTAAAGGAGACTTAATAGCAATCTGATGATCATGGTTAATAATACATCACACAACATTAAATGCTTTTAAAAAGTAAAGCATGACCTTTATATGGAAGGTCCACCTCTATACGGGAGGTCCATCATGGATACCTTTATATGGAAGGTTCACATGAGAATCATGACTTGACACACAAGTCCGAAGTCTTGTCCAACAAGACTTTACAACATCATTACTTTGATCAATTACCTCTATACGGGAGGAATAACCTTAACATGGAAGGCAATCAAAGTGCTCACCTCTATACGGGAGGATCAATCTTGGCTACAAAAGATTGGTTTGGAGAATGTCTCTTGATGTTGTATATTTAACAAATACAGATAGAACAAATTGATAAGAAAAAGGCTTTGTGTTTCTTTGATGGTGTTTCCAAAGGCATACTGAGCAATGGGGGTGTAGGGGGTTTACTATTCATTTGTGATTTTCATTGGTATAAACTCTCTACAGGCATTGGTGTAGCAACTAACAACAAGGTTGCACTGACTGTTGTTCGGATGGTTTTGAAACTAGCAATGTCTAAAGGGATTAAAAAAATTCTGATTTTTGGGGACTCACTCTTAATGATTGAGTGGCTTCATTTGAAAAGGACCCCAAAGAACATTTATCGGAGGCCTCTTTATGAGGACATATGCAGGGTGCTTACATCCTTGAGGAAGTATCTTTCCATCATATATATAGGGAATGGAATGTACAAACTGATCTCCTTTCTAAAATGGGTCTACAGTTTGCGGAAGGCATCGGGAAAGTTTGGGAGGCAAATAAAGATACCATTAAGGAACCGGATCTGGGACCTCTTTTTGGTTAATTCCTTGCCTTTGTGAGCTCTATGATTCTTTGAGGATGTAGTCCACTTTTAAATCTTTCATTTTCTTATTATGGTGAGGATCTATATCTCCTGAGTTGCTGCTATAGTTAATATCTTTTGAAAGGCTTCTTTCTTTTTTATAGTTATGTATATTTTATGGGCTGGTTGGATGATCTTATTGTTTGTAAGCCTATGTAAGCAGAAAATAAACATTTGATGAGTATGATGAATGATAACTATGTGTATGGAATTTATGCCTAATAAACAATATGATTCATAGTTTTTAAATAAAATTTTAAACTCTGATCTTTTTTCGTGGAAAAAAAATCTATATAATTCATTATCTTTAATTATTTAATTCAAAACACTACATTAAACCCTTTACATTCATATTTATATAATTCAATCTCTTTAATTATTTAAATCAAAACATTAAACTAATTGCTAATCTTCCATCCATGTGTTTTAAATATTGTAACTTTAAAAAAATTGAATGATAAATTATAAAAATAAACAAATAAAGATCTAACTCTAGAAGTCATTGTTTATTTATTATATATTTATTCTATTTAATACACTTTTTTTTGAAAGTTATTAAAATAAACAAATGAACCAACCCAACATAAATCCTATGTGAGATTCCTGTGAGATTCCTTTACTAGGTTGCCCCTTTATATGATTTTTAATTATTATGTTTTTATATGATGACAAAAAAATTCAAAATGATGATTAAATTAAATCTAAAAAGAACTATGAACCCTATATACATGAAAACGTCTAGGCATGACTGAATTAACGGATGATGTTTGCAAAAATAAACACGGTACATCCGAAGCAGTAAAAAATAGAATTAGAATGCATTTTAATTTATGATTCTTATGGATGAGGTAAATTTAAAGGTAGAAAAAAGAGAAGCAATTAAAAAACAAAGATGAGTAGGTGACGAACCTCATCGACTAGGTGTGTGTTAGTTTTGGGTATTTCAATAATCAGCATAGTCAAGTATGATCAAGGTAAGGATCGACACTGTGGGCACACTTGGTAGTGGGGCATGAGATCAAGGGATTTTAGTAAGTTGGAAAAGGCTTTGACAAAGGAGCATTCACAAGGGGCTTTAATAAGGAAGGTTTTTACAATCCGCAAAGAGTAGGAAGACTTGCATAGGGCACTAAGAGGACTCTCTGATGCAAGGTGCCAAGTAAGGACACATTAGCAAGATGGCATTTGGGCACATTGCAATAACTCAATTAAAGGAAAGGTCATCAGGTCCACTTGCCCAAAGCATGGTGATAAGACACCCTAAGAGGGGAAAAATGATTGTACACCATTGGGCACTAAGTGGACACTATTGGGTGCCCATCAGATGTGTCGATTAAAGAGGTTACTTGGGTGTCTACTTACGAGGAAGAGTGGGCACGAAAAAGGTGACTCCCCTCATAGAAATAGTTGGGTGCACAAGAGACAAAGAGAACTACAATGAGGAAAACATCAATCATTGAGAGGTCTACCATTGATCCTTCGTAAGAAGAATTGAGGCAAAGGGAGCAGTTTGCAAGCAGCTTACTCATGCAAGTGGTAAGGAAGGAATGTGCTCAAGTGTCTTTCAACAAACACATAGTTTATTGGGGAAGAACTCCCTTGGGGAAGCTAAGTATCAAGGTAAGCTTATCCCATGGAGGAGTTGTTGTTGAAGGCGGGTTTTGGAGACCAAGATTGCAAGCAGACAAGCTTCAAGAGAAGACAAAGGCACAACAACCACATAGGGAGACAATGGGTAGGAGTGCCTACGGTTATTGTTTGTTGTATTTTTGAGTAATAGGTCTTGCGGCAAATCACCCTTTGTAACAAAGATTCTGGCCATTACCTAGACCTCACTCGTTGTAACTTGTTTATCTTCAATAACATATAATACTTGTTGGTACCTAGGTTTGAGTACCCACTGTTTATGTGTTGTGTTATTCTTGTCTCTTGTGTTAACTATGTTGCAGGCTAAGTATAACTAGGTTAACATTAACGACACCCACACTTGATTAGTTAAATCTAAGAGCAGGTTGGGTGAGGTCTATGGGCGCAACAAGTTCAAAAGATGGGTAGCTCAAGCAAGAAGGTGTGAACATGCCTTGAATGAAGAGGTGTAGTCTACTGAAGAGTAATTTGGGTGACCAAGTCCTCATGAAGAAATTCGAGTAGTTTCGCATGATCACCAAAATTCTAACATCGAAGCTTTGGGGTTGTGACAAACATGCAAACATCTTCAATTAGATAACATAATCCAATTGATAACATTGATAATAAGCTAGTCTCAAAATTAATAGGATGTTTATGAAACCATGTGCTATTCATAAGAACATAAAACCGAGAGAATGAAGCCTTAGATGGTGAAGATAACCTCAAGGAGGATCAACACCCAAATTATATGTAAGGAATAACACATATACTAGTTAGTTTCCATCAATTAAGATAAAAAATGTATCTAAAAGCATATAAACAAATATGCCTTCAAAATAAAAGTACATTTGCTTTTGCCCAAATGCTTGACCTCAACTATAAGCCACCTTGTTGTTATAAGCTTTTATCAAGCTATATTAAAAACTGGATTAGGATGGAGCTAACTTTGTTTTCAAATACATGCATACTTTGTTGAGCCCTATATATTGTGACATAACATTTCTATTATTATATTATCATTGTTTTTATTGGTTGGATAAGACCTTAATTGTAATTGTACCCTTTGTCTCCCCTTTATATACTAAGGAGACCTAGTTTTGTGATCATTTCATCTTATATTGTGCATTTTGATACATTGTATAAGGAGCTTTCCCCTCCAAAAGACTTTTATTCATCTCTTTCTTTCATTCTTAAAACGTTGGATTACCAACTTTTGTTTCCCTATTTTTATGCTATTTTGAAAATTTGATGTATAGAAAGATAAGAAGGTAACATAATCACTTTAGCCTCTTTACAAAGAATGAGTGCAATGCGAATCCTTTATAACTAATGTTTTCATTATCCTTGGATTCCTATGAAACTATAGGTTTGGAAGGCAAAGGATTTGGAAAAGGAGAAGAAGGAAATAAGGATTGTTGGAACAAAACATTGAAGCTAGGAAGGAAAGGCTTCAAAGAGATAAAGAAAGACAAGAAAAAGAGCACCAAAAACAATTGGCAAGGCATGAAAAGGAACAAAGAAAGGTGCAACCAAGCCTTAAAAATGATCTAGGGAGCATCATGGGGGAGGTGGATAAGATTACAGACGTAAACAAGCAGAGGATGATGATGTCGAACTCATTAGATCAAGTTGCAGAGAATACATGATTCTTCCAAGACCTTATAAATATCAAGATCCCCCAATATCATCCGGTTGGTCTACCTCTACCCTTTATTCCTACCAGTGTAGGGGCTAATATGGTATATCCTTTTCCAACACTTCCATTTAATCCAAGGGTATTGAGCACAAGTCAGAACTACAATTTTTCAATTCTTCCTTGGATGCAAGCAACAAACTGGTCTCAATTAAATGTGTGCAACTAACCCATTCCGATCAATCAATCTTAGGCAACTGAACAATCTTGGGTGATGAAGATACTCAACCTCTTCAACCAAGGAGATGTTACATGTTTAGCCTAACCACATGTAGTGTGGATTTTGATATAAGGGTGTTTTTTGGTTGTTCCTCTAGTCTTAGATTGAATCTAATCTAAACAATTGATTAGTATGTATTTAGTCCAAAGCCATAGGGGACTTTGTTATTTTTTCATACAATTATAGCATTATAATTCAATTGCATAAGATCAATAGGATCACTAGAAGAAAGACAAATCACAAAAACAAAGAACAGGGGAATTTATCCCGGGAAACCCAATCGGGAGAAAACCAAACAACCTTCGTATAGAGATGAACAATTATGAGAACATAGTACAATTATGAGAGAGAAAAGGTGGAAGAACTTTCCAAGTAGAAACCCCAAACTATCTTCTCCTAGCTGCAGATGCGAATCTCTCTCCAAGTGGTGCGAACTTGCTTGGTGAGTGAGTGTGTCAAATGAGGAACATAACCTCTTTATTTATACACTTGCCAAACTGGCCTTTTCCCTAACCAGGTCAACTTGTCTAACTTGACTGGGCCGACTTGCCTCGGGTGAATCTAAAAATACATTTAATAATTCTTTTCTTTACTTAATTTTATCCCCCAAGTTTACATTGATTCTTTCAAGGGTTTACATGATTAATTACATCAAGATCAACTCCCGTAGGAGGTACAAATAATTACAATAAAATATAATGAGAATATCTTCCGAAGTTGAACAAATTTCAACACTCTCTCTCAACATATATATTGTCTCTATCATCTCTGTACATATTGAAGGTTTTCAACACAGTCTCAGTCCTTCAAGAAGTGTCATCATGCATCAACTTCACAAGTCCTTTCGGTGAGTCCAAGAGTATCCTCTCCATCCTACCTGGATGTCCGAGAGATAAGCTTTACCATCTACTTTACCAACTGCTACCTGTCTGTCTCATTTGTCGATGGGATCCTCCTATACTTGGATGAGAACCTGGACGAGCAGAGGTGCATGACCATCTACTACCTATTCGTCTCATCTGCCAATGGGATTACTCCCATACCTGGCTAAGAACCGGGACGAGTAGAGGTACCTGGGTGGAAGCAGGGTAAACATCTCTATGTCATGTTTCCCTCTCAAGGAGGGACATGTTCTCTTCTTCTCCAAGTATTCCACGAAAGTATTCAAACTTTATCTTAGGAAGAGACTTGGTGAGAACATCTGCAATCTGGTCATCTGTCGGAACATACTGTAACTTGACCTCACCTTTCTGCACCATATCACGAATGAAGTTATACCGAATCTCTATATGCTTCGACTTGTCATGGAATACATGATTCACTGACATCTACACACAGCTCTAGTTATCACAGTGAATCACGGTTGGCCCTGGAATCTGGTAAAACAATCCCGCAAGGATTTTCTAAAGCCATACTGCTTCTCAAGATACTATACTAGCAGCCATATACTCGACCTTTGCAATACTGAGTGCTGCTGAGTTCTGCTTCCTAATGCACTAGGAAATCATTGCAGAACCCAAAATGAAGCAACATCCAGAAGTACTCTTCCTATCTGCAGCACATCTGGCCCAATCTAAGTATGAAAACCCTTGAAATCTCAAGTCACACTCTGAAGCAAATATCAGGCCATATCCCACAGTTCCACGCAGGTATCTAAGCACATGTTTTGTAGGAATCCAGTGAGTTTGCGGCTCAGCTCGCACATGAACTGGCTGAGACCATTCACAACAAAACATATATATGGTCCGGTGTTTGTTAGATACATCAAGGATCCAATCAACTGGCGATACATAGTGGGATCAATCAAATTTGAATCTAAAGCAGAATCCCTCAGCTTCTTCAAATTTGCATCCATCGGAGTGGCCATGGACTTGCAGTCCAACATTCTGAATCTCTTCATAATATCTATGGTGTATTTTCCTTGACCCAGGAAAATATTCTTCTGCCTCTGCCGTACTTCTAATCCCAAGAAGTAATACATCAATCCAAGCTCCTTCATTTCGAACTTAGAGGCAAGTTTCTTCTTACACCATACGATAATTTTATCATTTCCAGTGAGAAACAAGTCATCAACATAAATGACCAAAATCAGTGGCTCATAATCCACAACCTTGTAGTAAAGGTTGGGGTCTACATCACTCTTGGTGAATCTCAAACTCACTAGGAATCCGTCTATCCTTCCATACCAAACACGAGGTGCTTGATTGAGTCCATACAAGGCCTTTTTCAGCCTGCATACGTGAGACTCCTTTCCATGGACAACAAACCCTTCTAGTTGTTCAATACATATTTATTCCTCAATAACACTATTGAGAAAGGCTGTCTTGACATCCATATGATGCAACTTCCATCCCATAGATGAAGCAATAGCAATGATCGATCTGATGGAAGTATATTGAGCCACAGGAGCAAATGTCTCATCATAATCGACTCCCTCTTTCTGAGAGAGAATCCTCTGGCAACAAATCTAGCCTTGTGTTTTTCAACACTACCATATGTGTTGATTTTTCAGAATTTACTTCAATCTGATCTAGGATCTTAACTGAGAGAACAACATGTACATCATATCTACAGCATATCAATCATGGACACAATAATGCAAGCACACAAGAGACACAGAGTTTACTTGGGAAAAACCATAAAGGTGAAAAACCCCAATAACTTCCTCAGAGATAGATAGAGCAATGATACAACCCAAGCATAAGAGATAGACATCTCCTAGCAGCAACTTCTCTTCCTCCACAAGTGCACCACTCTCCAAAGAGTGTGTGAGAGAATAGAATGATCAAATAGAGTGCCTCCCGCACTCTATTTATACTTGACTTAACTTGCCTAATAACCTTTACTAGGTCGGCCTCAACTTAACCACATAACACAATGCTGACTGGGCCGACACCCAATAGGGTGGTCTAATAACCCTTTGACCCACATGGCCGACCCTCAATAGGGTGGTCTAATAACCCTTCGACCCACATGACTTGTACAGGGCCGACCCCAACAGGGTGGTCTAATAACCCATCAAGTATAAGTTACGACACTTACAATATAAATGACAACACTTTCGTATAGAGGAATAATAACATCTCTATAGGAATACAAACACTTCCGTATAGAGGAATAATAACATCTCTATAGGAATACAATATACATATATGTGAAATACATTCCGAAGTTACATATACATCAACACTCCCTCTTAACTAGGAAGGTATTTCTCGACACAGGTCTTCTAGCACAAGTCTTCTTCTCTAGATTATCGTCATCGAATCATTATCCTCGAATCATCGTCATCATCACTGCTGCTGCTATCTCAATCAATCTCTGAATCTACTCATCTACTCATCATGGGAAGTTCTACAGAGCCAGTCCTTTTTCATACTGGATGTAGGCCCACCATCTGCAGGTCTTCATCATCACTGTCCATACTGTGGAATCCTCAGGACTTATTACGTGCGTCACAAAACCTGGCTACAGCATCCCAGGCTGTTATGAGCACACAGCTCTACCTATTGGATCTCCCAGGAGCACATTACATGTGACTATCACAAAACCTTAAAAGAGTCTCTTGACTAGCAAGAACCCTAAATAGCATCTGAGGCCTTTTTCATCCTGTCCAGATCTCCAAGACTTATTACATGTGACCCCCACCACAAAACCTTAAAAGAGTGTCTTGCCAAGCAAGAACCCTAAAGAGCATCTGAGGCCTTTTTCATCCTGTCCAGATCTCCAGGACTTATTACATGCGGTCATGGAAAAACCTCGAAAGAGCATCCCAGGACTGATTACGAGCACACAGCTCAACCTATCGGATATCCCAGGGCTAGGATTACATGCCATAGGACAAAACCTCGAAAGAGCATTTTCCAGATCTCCCAGGGAGCTATTATATGCCAACGGCAAAACCTAGCAAGAGAATCTGCAAACCTCCCAGGGCTAGGATTATATGTCCTCCAAAGCAAAACCTCGAAAGAGCGTTTTCCAGATATCCTAGGGCCAGTATTACATGCCATAGGAAAAACCTCGAAAGACTATCTACAAACCTCCTAGGGCTAGGATTATATGCTTATCTGCACAACCTGTTCCAAGGCCACAGAGTATCATCCTGATACTCACCATACATCATCCTGATGTACACATGATCATCCTGATCATCATCACTGCATCGTCCCGATGCATGTCATCTGGAGCAACATCCTGAAGCTCGTCATCCATGATCATCCTGATCATACAATGCATCTGCCTGATGCATACACAGTATCTTCCTAATACATATCATCATACATGATCTACCTGATACACATACAAATACATGATCCACCTGATCATACTTGATACATATCAACACACATGATCCACCTGATCATACAATGTATCCACCTGATACATATACAAATACATACACATGATCCAACTGATCATATCCAGCATCAACATGATGCATACATACATAAATGATCCAACTGATCATATCCAACATCCAACATGATGCATACATACATAAATGATCCAACTGATCATATCCAACATCCAACATGATGCATACAAATATAGAGCAGTAACTGGAGCATCGCCCTGATGCTCATCATCCAGCGCTTACATCCACAGCCATGTGAAGGATCCTCCTTCCAACATGCTTGGAATGGATTCAGCAAATGTGTCCATCACTTCTTCCTCGAAGTGTCATCAATCTGAAGAACACCAAGCCTCTCTCTGAAGTACTCGAACTTCACTCTGGCTAGTGGCTTCGTCAGTACATCTGCAATCTGCTCATCCGTCGCAACATACAGGAGCGTCACTACTCCTATCTGCACCATATCCCTGATATAGTGATATTTGATCTCAATGTGTTTCGACCTATCATGGAACACCGGATTCTCAGACAGCTTCACACAACTCTGGTTGTCACAAAAGACACCAGTAGCCTCCAGCGGGAGATCAAATAACTCAGACAGTAGCTTCCGAATCCATACTGCCACACAACTAGCTGAACAAGCTGCAACATACTCTGCTTCAGCTATACTCAGTGCTACGCAGGACTGCTTCCTGCTAAACCAAGATATCACACTTGATCCCATACTGAAGCAGCACCCAGAAGTGCTCTTCCTATCTGCAGCACTACCTGCCCAATCTGAATCAACATAACCCTGCAGGTTAAACTTTTGATTCGCATCATACTTGAGCCCATAATCAACTGTACCCTTCAGGTACCTCAGAATATGCTTTACAGCAACCAGGTGAACACTCCTCAGATCCGTCAGGAACTGGCTCAATGTGTTCACCGCAAAGCAAGTATCTGATCTCGTGTTCATCGGGTACATCAAGGACCCAATCGTCTGGCGATACACAGTGACATCAACCGGATCAGATGAAGCATCACACAGAAGCTTCAGGTTTGATGCCATAGGTGTGGTCATGGACTTGCAATCCATCATCCCGAATCTCTTCAGGATCTCTACTACAAACTTCCCTTGTCCAAGGAAGATTCCATTTGCACTCTGCCACACCTCCATGCCTAGAAAGTAGTGCATCATCCACAAGTTCTTCATCTCGAACTCGAAAGCAAGCTTCCGCTGTGTGTCGGTAATCAATCTATCATCACCTGTAACAAACAGGTTATCCGCATAAAAGTAGTATCACTAGATTGCCTTCCCAACCTTGTAGTAAAGGTTGGAATCCGCTTTACTCTTGGTGAAGCCCAAACTAGATAGAAAGTTGTCTATCCTACCATACCAAGTTCTACACATATATGACTTCTCGTCATGTGTCTCAAAACCAAGTGGTTGCTCCACATACACTTCCTCTTCGACTACACCATTCAAGAAAGCTGTCTTGACATCCATATGGTGTATCTTCCATTTCATCACTGCAGCCAGAGCAAGTACTGATCTGATGGAAGTGTGCCTGGCTATAGGTGTAGAAGTCTCTTCATACTCAATTCCTTTTTCTGGGAGAAGCCACGAGCTACAAACCTCGTTTTGTATTTCTTCATGCTACCATCTGCAGCATGCTTGATCTTATAGATCCATTTGGAAGTCATAGCAGACTTCCCTTCAGGTCTTGGGACTGCATCCCAAACATCATTCTTCATGATTGAATGGTACTCCTCGATCATGGCATTCTTCCCGAATCCTGGGAACTTCAATATATTCAATATCTTCAATAGATAACTTTGTTGCTGAAACAAATTTTGTAGTCCTTCTTTTGTAGGTGCTTGTATACGATCTTTCCTACAAAACAAGTTAAATTGCATGATTAGAAACTCCTCATAGTTTTCAGAACAAATTCTTACACATAAAGAAATATGTCATACAGTCATGCAATTATTTTAGCCAATGCTTCAATACAACATTCATCCATATCCTGTAACTTTCTAGATGCCTTCCAATCTCCACCAGAACTTTGTTAAGAGTTTGCACTACTCCCAACATGTCAACAAAGAGGTTTCATTCTAGATAAGTAGCAATGGAATGTTGTACAGTGCCATAGGCCACTTACCCATCACATGCATATTAGTAGTATACTGTTCATTAATGCAATTATTCTAATATGCATAATACACAACCTAAGTCTAGGAACATAAGCATATACATCATTGAACAACATTATTTAAACAAACAAATATCTTTGAAATGACAATTCAAATACTTATCTTTGTTTGGTTGTTGGGTGGACTCCCTCTTGATCTTTGCAACTCCATTTGGATGTGGATTGTGAGGAGTGGTGGACTCCCTTTGAATATCTGCATCCTTGCAGAAACTACTGGAGTGTGCTCCCTCTTGATCTTTGCTTCCTGGATTACCTGTCCTTGAACTTATATCCATCCTCGAGATCTCATGCATAATCATACATTTATTAGTATATTCTCAATACTATCAAAACACAATAATCTTAAGCATGTATAGTCATGATCATTTCAAACAGAAATAATAAGCATTAGTATTTAAGGACTCTTATGGTTAGTCATATCATAAATTAAAGTAAGAAACATAATATGCCTACACCCGTGATTACTCAAACCTATACTTTCATGACTCTTCTAGTTAGTCATATCATCAATTAAGGTAAGAAACATAATATGAATACACCCATGATTATTCAAACCTATGAATAATCATTATCAATCATGCCATGTATACTTATATAAGAGATTCTAACACAAGGTAGGATTCTAACTTGATATAGGAAAAAACATACCTGGATTAATATGTTAGTTGGTTATTGTCTAACATACCCACATGATGTCTTCTTGTTCTCTTAAGTGACTTGTGCTAGTAACCTACATATCTCATAGGTTAACCAAGTTATGCATACCTCGTAAGTAGATCTTCTATGTGATCCATGGCAATGGATGAACCTTTGTCTTCATGTCACCATGGTCATATGTTCTTGAACTAGAACATGATTTGTCTTTCTTGATGTACCTTTCATGTTAGTGGACAATCATCAACCTCATACAACATCGCAATGCATTAGTACAATCATAAGTGTCAAAAAAAACTAATCAATGAATATCTTCTATCATGCATTCATAATTTTATTAAGGTGATACGACAAGTCTAAAATTAACCAAGATTGTACTAACCGTAATAATATAAAGAAAAACATATCATAAACTTAATTATGAACATAATTTGAAACATACCTGTATGAGTCATACCTGTCGAGATTGCTTGTAATCTTCTTATGTAAGGCCTCATCCTCATCTCCCTCTGAAACAGGAACTTCTTCACTTATGCAGGTGACAAATCCATTCTCTTCTAGGATTAACCCAATCCACTTGATTTGCAGGAACTGGATTTGAAGCTAGATTAGGGTTTGTTAGAGAAACCCTAAAAATTCAAACTTCTGAAAGGATAGAAAGATGCGCCTTGATGAGCTGATCAAGCCGGTATGTTCAGAATTTGAAAACTGCAAAGTTTCACCCCTCAAATTTGCCTTTGAAACTTCCAGATTCATTGGACATGACCCCAAACTAGGGTTTGATAAAGCCCGCTCTTCTTCCCAATCAAAAGGTTCGATCCAAAGCTCTAAGCTTCTATTTTTCTAAGGAGCTTCCAGCCGTGGTCACAGATTTTAAAAATTCCCATTTTTCCAGAAGCCCTAATTTTCCACTTTTCCGATCAAAGTCCCGAACTAGGGTCTGATCAAGCCCGACCTTCTGCCCAACCAAAAATTCTGATCTTGGTCTCTAAATTTTGATTTTGATGAGTAGCATTCAACAGTGGTCTCGGATTACAAAAATTTCATCTTTCTCCTAAACCCTAAATTCCCGAAGCCATGAATGATGGTGCTAAAAAATAATTCTGTTTTGACAGAAATATGTACCGATTGTTTCTGGTGTAACTCCGAACTTTCTGATCCACAGGGTCTGAAACTTCTACTTGTGGTAGCCCGACCTGTCATCTTTCCAACCCCACAGGTCTTACCTCAATTGGATTCTTTGAGAGAGATTTATGCCAAGTGTCACAACGTGACCTGTTTATGGGATAAAACATGAGAGCGAACTTGTACAGCGTGCCACGTGTCACCGGTTCAATTTCGGCCTCTGAAAAAGTTACCTGAGAAATTATAGTCTGTGCACTACCTGTCACTTTTTACGAAATTTCATTTGGAGCTTCCTAGCCCAAGTTATGACCTTTTTTCCTAGGTCACCTGTTTATGACTCAAATCTGGAAGAGGCAGAAACCATAGATTGTACAGATCATAAAACACAAAGTACAACGAATTAGAAGTTTTCCTTTGGACACAAGGTACATGGGGATTTGATCTTCGACCTGTAAAATTTTCAGATCCGAAAACGTTGCCAAAATGGATTTATAGCGAAAGTGATACGATGACTGGTTTTTGCTATATCAAGCCCTAGCATCGTAAGTGCAACAAGTGTCATACATGCCATACCATGCCTTCTTTCAGGATAGCTCTGATACCATGTTAATTTTTTAGAATTTACTTCAATCTGATCTAGGATATTAACTGAGAGAACAACATGTACAACATATCTACAACATATCAATCATGGACACAATAATGCAAGCACACAAGAGACACAGAGTTTACTTGGGGAAAACCATAAAGGTGAAAAACCCCAATAACTTCCTCAGAGATAGATAGAGCAATGATACAACCCAAGCATAAGAGATAGACATCTCCTAGCAGCAACTTATCCTCCTCCACAAGTGCGCCACTCTCCAAAGAGTGTGTGAGAGAATAGAATGATCAAATAGAGTGCCTCCCACACTCTGTTTATAATTGACTTGAATTTCCTAATAACCTTTACTAGGTCGGCCTCAACTTAACCACATAACACAATGCTGATTGGGCCGACACCCAATAGGGTGGTCTAATAACCCTTTGACCCACATGGCCGACCCTCAATAGGGTGGTCTAATAACCCTTCGACCCACATGACTTATACAGGGCCGACCCCAACAAGGTGGTCTAATAACCCATCAAGTATAAGTTACGACACTTACAATATAAATGATGACACTTCCGTATAGAGGAATAATAACATCTCTATACGAATACAAACACTTTTGTATAGAGGAATAATAACATCTCTATAGGAATACAATATACATATATGTGAAATACATTCCGAAGTTACATATACATCAACAATATGCTCTATGCTTGATTTTGTATAACCACTTGGAAGTCACTACTGACTTCCCCTCAGGTCTCGGCACAACCTCCCACACATCATTCTTCATGATGGATTGGTATTCTTCCATCATGGCATCCTTCCAAACTTGGTGTATGGATGCTTCTTCATAAGTGGTATGTTCTAAGTCAATGATGTGACTCATCAATGCTACATAAATGGAGAACGTCTAAGGTCTTTTAATATATCGGAAAGTACCATGTGAAGATTCATGCCCCTTTGCATCCTGCAAAGTTTGTTGTGCCCATGTAGGCCTTTCCGGCCTACTGCAATATCGCTGGGAACATCAATTGGTTCAACTGGATTAATGGGATTGATGGGTTCATCCTTCTCTGCTAACTCCCTCTGAACTGGAGAGGGAGATGATCTCATCTCCTTTGGGTCTAGCATCTCCTCATCATCAATCTCCATGTCTAATCCTTTTCCTTTCCTGAAAACCATCTCTTCTTCAAAGGACACATCCCTGATGACTTCAATCTGTCTAGATCTTGGGATATAAATCTTGTAGGCCTTTGAAGATTCATTGTATCCCACGAAGGTTCCCTTCTTTCCTAAAGGTTCTAACTTCGTCCTCTTCTCCTTGGGCACATGTATATAGACTGGACAACCAAAGATTCAGAGGTGTCCCACTTCTGGTTTCACTCCCGTGAAAGCTTCTTCTGGAGTCATGTTATTCACAATCTTATGTGGGCATCTGTTTTGTGCATAGACAATTGTTCTAGATGCTTCTACCCATAAGAACATCGGTAGACTCTGGTCATGTATCATGGCTTTGGCTGCCTCCAGAATTGTTCTATTCTTTCTTTCCGCAACCCCATTTTGTTGAGGGTTGTAGGGAACTATGAGCTCCCTCTTAATTCCTGCTTCCTTGCAGAAATCATTGAATTCTGTAGAGGAGTATTCTCCAACATTATCTGATCTCAGGATCTTGATCCTCTTTCCTGAAAAATGCTCGACTTGTGCTTTGAATTCTTTGAATTACTGAGTACTTCCTCAGATTCCTTGGTTTTGAGAAAGTATATCCAAGTCTTCTGTGAGTAGTCATCAATGAATGATACATAATAATGATATCCGCCCAATGAAGTAACAATCATGGGTCTACACAAGTCAGAGTGCACTAGATCCAAAATTCCTTTAGATATGCTCTCACTATCTGGGAAAGATCTCTTGGCATTCTTTCCAAGTGCACATCCTCTACATGTTCCATCATGGTCTACCTGAAGCACTAGTAAACATGTCACTATATTCTTCAATGTTGGGAGAGCTCTATAATTAAGATGAGCTAGTCTTCTGTGCCATAGTTCACCCATGCTTGTAGAGTCGTGAACCAAGCCTTGAGCTGGTGGAGTGCTCAACCGGTACAAGCTTTCCTCTCTTATACCAATTACCTTTGTTGTGTTCATACTTGAGTTCTTGTGCCAAGCAAGGACTCTTACATATGAAAATGAAACTTTATATCCCTTGTCCTCCAAAGCAGATATGGAGACAAGATTTATTTTCATACCAGGTACATAAAGCACATCACTCAAGTGTAATGTGTCACTAGACTCTAGCTGAAGAGAGGTGGTCCCAGATCCCTTCACAATGTAGTTAGCATCATCTCCAAGTACAACACGAAGATGAGAATATTTCTCAACTAATTATGAAAGATTTTCTTTATAACCTGTCATATGTCTAGAAGCACCACTATCTATGAGCCATGTATCACTAGTAGTAGGAACAATACCTGATAATGATGATATGAAGAAGAATTCTATACGATCTTCATTCCTTTGATTCTTGTGATGGTGGACTTATTCTACATCAGCAGTTGAGGCTTCATGCTTCCTTTTGTTTGAACTTTGACAATTACTGGTGTAATGGCCATATGCCTTGCACCTGTAGCATTGTATCTGAGATAAATCCTTCTTCTTCTTCTGATCTGGAGGAGGACTTCATCTCCTACCTTGGTGCTTGTGATTGTAAAAAAATATTTTCCTCCTCTTTCCTTTCTTGGCATGGGACATGAATGCTTTATTTTCCTCAAGTTGAGTGCCATGAAGTCTCCGCCTTGTTGCTATCCTTGTCTCTTCCCGGGTGCAATCTTCCTATAACTTGTCAAATTTGAGTAGCTTGGTTCGACTGTTTATACTTTGAATGAATGAATCCTAAGATGGTGGGAGACCATTTAGAGTAGTAATGAAAAGCTCCTTATCATCAATGGGATCTCCTGTCACATCCCCAAAAATTCATAAAAATTTAAAACTTTTCTAAGCGACTATTTGTCATTAAATGCTATGCGGAAGATATAACACAACTTAATTCATTGTTTTAAATAAAGCATCATTATGATATCTCACAACTTTTAACATTAACTAATTAATTGAAATCGTTTATAAAACTTTATTTGTCGATATAAGGATCCTCTGTAATTTTACAAGGAAGGTCTTCCTACTATTTTTATGAATTTACAACTCTTATAAGAATATTTTATCCTAAAAGCATAACTTAATAATGTTCTAACACTTGTCTCATACTAACCAATTTCTCCTATTAGATTAAAGATTTATAAGTAAACTGAACAATACAATAAGATACACCATCTCGTAACATCGACCAACTACACATTTATAATTATTAAGTATACATAACCACTAAATAGATTTTTCCAACTTATCTACACATGTAAACTAGGGTCAATGTTATAAATAACCACCATCATAAAAATGTCTAAGGTACACAAATTTAAAACAACCAAAACTGAGACAATATTTGAGATGCAACATCAAGAGAGATATACACAAAGAACACATACCAAGAGAACAATTTCACGTGGTTCACCCGTATCTTAAGCTACATCCACCAAAAATTTGTATTGTAGTATATTAAATTCATCAAGAGTTACATCGTGCAACATGGTTGTTGCTATCCTAATCAAATATAAACAACCCAATAAAGATATTATCACACAACTTTAACATGACAACTTTTAAGGCATTACACAAGAAACTGGATATTATGCCTCTTCATCGATCATATACACAACGGTATATATCAACCTCATCTTAACTAAGGGAGAACATTACATACCTTTTTAAAGATATAATTTATTTAATGTTTTCACTAGGGAAAACCTTCCCATACATCCCTTATTCAAATTCTTACTTTTTAAAAAAATAATATGTTTTGTACAACACTTTAAGCCTTTTAAAGATATAATTTATTTAATGTTTTTAAATACTATGGAGAAAAATAAAGTATTGGGAAGAGGCTTTGTCTCTAAAACGACGATTGCTCCCTTACATAAATTTTGGTCAAAAGGAAGATACTATCATGATTATGTATAAATATTTCCATTATAAAACTTTCTCTAAAAACTTTTTAGGAGATTTATCCCACCATTATCTAAACATTAACATATATATATATATAAAGTCAATAAAAGTGGGGCCATACCATAAAATATATGGAAGTGACTATAGCTCAATAAACACATGTCTTAAAATATATGGAAGTGACTATAGCCCAAATAACAATAACTAACAATAAAAAATGACATACAAAGGAATGCAAGTCATAGTCTCTTAAGTGATTTTCAATCATAAACGAACATAACAAAATTGAAATTGCTACACAACAATTGCCACAAATATTATAAGGAAAGAAATGAAACAAAGCAAAAAAAATATATTATAAATTTTGATTAAAAAGGAAAACAAGATTAAGAGCGTCAAGATGTTGTTATTAAGTGATAATAGGGTTGGTAAAGGTGGTCGAGACCCGATGAGGGGCTTTAACTATGATGAGATGGAGAATATTTCAAGAAAATTCCTTCATCCAAGGAGTTTGAGATGTGGTCATTTAGAAAAACAAGGGAATGCCATAGAGGATTTCCCTATATTAATTATAGAGAAGTGGGGAGTTAGGGACAAAAGGAAAAGAGGTGCCAACCTTGTGAATTTTGAATATTGATTGGTTAGCTATGCTATTGTGTTAAGAATCATTAATGTCATGATCCAATGAGGAGTTAAATTGCACAAGCATGGATGTAGGAGCTAACTTGTCAAATTAGACTAGGAAAGAAACACCCATTACATTGGGGTTAGATGTGTGATAATCTGTAGTAGGATCTGATAGTTGTAACAAGCCTCACACAAAAATCTCAAGAAGTGTAGAGAAGAAGAGAAGAAAGAACTCAATAATCACTCATGAACACAAAAAATGGAGAATAGCAGTATCATACATCAGCTGTGAGCTGGAACTGTGAAATAATGAATACAATACAATAACTGTCAATAGTGAATTTGAATTAACCAAGGAGGTCATTCGAATCATGCTCAAAGTCTAGCTTGGACAACATTGGAGACATCATCCAATTAGTAGTATTAGTCATAAATTAGACTAGGAAAGAAACACCCATTACATTGGGGTTAGATGTGTGATAATCTGTAGTAGGATCCGACAGCTGTAACAAGCCTCACACAAAACACTCAAGAAGTGCAGAGAAGAAGAGAAGAAAACACTCAATAATCACTCATGAACACAGAAAATGGAGAATAGTAGTATCATACATCAGCTATGA
The DNA here is from genome assembly GCA_027924585.1 of Larix kaempferi. Lineage (NCBI taxonomy): Eukaryota > Viridiplantae > Streptophyta > Pinopsida > Pinales > Pinaceae > Larix > Larix kaempferi. The sequence goes on from BSBM01000519.1 coordinate 5,043,325, forward strand.
GCTGGCACTATGAAATAATGAATACAATACAATAAGTGTCAATAGTGAATTCAAATTAACCAAGGAGGTCATTCGAATCATGCTCAAAGTCTAGCATGGACAACATTGGAGACATCATCCAATTAGTAGTATCAGTCATAAATGGTCAATAGTCAGTCAAATGAGTCTAACTGAGACATGTGAGCACAAATCAGGGGATGGAGACTCCAAGGAGGGCGCATGAGGCTGTTAGAAGGTCAAGTGGCACTCCAGAACTAGCTAATTAGGAGCTGCAGGCAGTTAGCATGAGCAATCAGTGGAAGAATTGCTCAATCAATGCTCTAACTGACTGTCAGACACCTGGTAGGTGATATAAGGCGCTCTAACTGAGTGATAACTCTTGGTAGGTGAGAAAAGGCACACATGCCATGCAGGAGAGTCAATGAGGGCGCATCAAGTAGGTAGGAGGGCTACTGGGGGCTGAAGACAGGCTTTAGGGAGCTAAAATTAGGCTCTAGGTGCTGGGGAGACCACCAAAATGAGGACTAGATGCATGCAGACATGCAAATATGAAAAATGATGTTGAAAATATTCCAACACCCTCCCTCAAGCTATACTATGAGGTGATAACTGAAAACTGAAAAATAGGGCCATGGTGACTGAGACCAAAGGTCAACCCGCACAAAAATCTAAATAATAAATGAGGAAAGAGGGAAAACCCAGTGGGAAGAAATCCCTCCCTCAAAATAGACTGAAGGATGCTAATGTAGCATGTCATCACTCACCCCAGAAGGAGGCAAGTGTCCTTCTTTTCCGAAGAAGGATCGATCGATCTGAAATGGATCAGTAATGTGAGAAGGATGAAACCTTCCATTCTGAAAATTTGATTTGGTTCTTCTCTGATCATGTGGATCACCAACCAAAACATTGGCATATCGAAGTGTAATGGTTGCCGATCGAGGAAGAGGAGGATCATCAGGTTCTTGTGGATTTAGATCTCCCATTCGCTCATCTTCATCATCAGTTACTAGACCTTCAGGTTCTTGTGGATCTGGGTCTAGCATTCACTCTTCATCATCTCCATCTTCAGATACTGAATCTGAAATCTCATGTGATGAAGGTTCGCTCTCTTGCTCATCATCACTTCCAAACTCTGAATCTAAAATCTCATGTGAAAAAGCAAGTGAAACTGGCTCATCATCACTTCCAAATTCTGAATCTGAAATCTCATGTGAAAAATCAAGTGAAACTGTCTCATCATCACTTCCAAATTCTGAATTTGAAATCTCATGTGGAGAAGCAAGTGAAACTGGCTCATCATCACTTCCAAATTCTGAATCTGAAATCTCATGTGATGCAACTTTTCTCTCTTGCTCATCATCACTCAAAGGAGGAACAAATCCAAAAATGTGAATATCATTAAATTGTTTCACAATGTGCATGTAGTTCTTTGATATCTCCTTTGAACCAACATAGGTGAGATCACTATCCAAAGAACTAGGACATGATGATGATGGATCTTCAACAAGATCACTGGTGGATGCAATAGTGGTGGCCCACTTTGAAATAGTAGTTGAACCAATAGGTGCTAGATCTTCAGGTTCTTGTGGATCTGGATCTAGCATTCACACTTCTTCAAGATTCCTCTTTTTCCCAATCTTCTTTGGTGAATCTTTTCCTTTCAAAGAACCCTTGAGGATGCCATGAGAAAACTTGCCATTTGGAAGACCTTCAACCACATTTTGAGCTTTCAAGTTTTGCAAATTCTTGTAGTTGAGATGAGATAGCATACTCTCTTCATTTGCATGAGAGTGAAGAGCAGACTGCTTTGAGAGAGGTAAGAAGTGTGAAAACTCATAGAGTTTTGTCTTATGATTTACAACACCTTTTGCAATGATTTTCCTTGAAACCATGTGTTGTATCTCGACTTCATTTGGAGAAAAGATCACTCTTTTGGGCTCTCCAATATGAGTAATTTGATACACTGAAAGTAGATTTGCTGTGAGAGAAGGAACATAAAGCACATCATAAAAGTAGCCATGGTCAAGATTGATTCTTCCAATCCCCTGAGAGGAGACTTCTGAACCATTGCCCAACTTGATGGAAGGGCCAACTGAGCATTCAAAGTTGGAGAAGAGATCTCTGGAGGAAGACATATGTCTTGAAGCTCCTGAATCTATGATGAATGAGGATTCTGTTGATGCACTTGCCATGAAGGCATGGCATCTCTCTTTGTCCTCAGATCTAGAAGGTTCAGTATCAATATCTTTCTTCCTTGCACATGCAGGTATAGGGAGATTGTTCTTCTCAAGTAACTGAGCCATCAAGTCTATAGTCTTCTTCATACAATAACTCTTAGGATGAAATCCTCGATGACAATATGTGCACTTGGATCTCTCTTTTTGATATTGCTTGTTCTTCTTTGAGTTCGAAGCCCCATCTGACTGATATGGAACATCTTTTGGCTTTGTATCATTCGCTCTCTTTTCAGAAAAATTTATGCTTGCCTTTTGCATTCGCTCTTTTGGCCTCAACAAATGTAAGGGCCGAATCCAACTTTGGTTTTATCATTCCCATGGAGATTAAATTCTCCTCCTCTTGTGTGAGAGATTGGATGAAGTCATCAAGTGAGGGAAACTTCCACTTTGGAATGGACACCTTAGCTGACTGAAATGCGGAGACAAAAACTGAGAAATTTGGCCCCAATTTGGAGAGAATGGCAAGAATGAGTTGTTTGTCTTCTTTCACTATCTCATATCTCTTCAACTGTGAAATCAAGATTTTGAACTTGGTTAAGAAGGAATTAATGGATTCGAAGCTTTCAGGACTCAATGAGATGAGTTCATTCTCCAATTTATGACCTTTCAAATCATCTTTCTATCCAAAGAGGGATTCGAGCTTGTCCCAAACCTCTTTTGGAGATGTTAGATCGATGACATGGAAGTGAAGATCTTCAGAAATTGACAGAAGAAGTAAGCATATTGCTTCATCAAGCCTATCCAAGTACTTGGATTTCTCTACTGCACTGAGTGGTTTGACCATAGTTCCATTTAGTATCCTGGTGAAGCTCTTGGACCTCATGAAGAGAGACATCTTGGATTTCCATTCGACATAGTTGGAAGAATTGAGTTTTAGATCCAACTGAGCAGTGAAGGTCGAATTGAAGAGGAATTCGAATGGGTGAATAAACCTGCAAAACAAGAAGAGTTTTGTTGATGGAGATTTGCTACACTTTGAATTACCAATGCCTTAGGAAACTGAGCACATATAACTAATTCCTTCACACATGGCTAGACCTCACTCGATTGCTCCAGTGAATTCATGGTAATAGCACTAGGATTTGCTGTGGAAACTCAGAGGCTTCTGGTGCTCAAGTGAAAGACAACTGCTCAAAGAAATGCTGCAACTGCTGCTGCTGCAATGGCTGCAATTCGAATAGCTGCTGCAAGCTCTGATACCATGTGATGATCTGTAGGAAGATCTCACAGCTCTGATACCATGTGATAATCTGCAGCAGGATTTGACAGCTGTAACAAGCCTCACACAAAACTCTCAAGAAGTGCAGAGAAGAAGAGAATAAAGCACTCAATAATCACTCATGAACACAGAAAATGGAGAATGGCAGTATCATACATCAGCTGTGAGTTGGAACTGTGAAATAATGAATACAATACAATAACCGTCAATAGTGAATTTGAATTAACCAAGGAGGTCATTCAAATCATGCTCAAATTCTAGCTTGGACAACATTGGAGACATCATCCAATTAGTAGTAGTAGTAATAAATGGTCAATAGTTAGTCAAATGAGTCTAACTGAGTCTAACTGAGCCATGTGAGCACAAATCAGGGGATGGAGACTCCAAGGAGGGTGCATGAGGCTGTTAGAAGGTCAAGTGGCACTCCAGAACTAGGTAACTAGGAGATGCAGGCAGTTAGCATGAACAATCAGTGGAAGAACTACTCAATCAATGCTCTAACTGACTATCAGACACCTAGTAGGTGAGATAAGGCGCTCTAACTGAGTGATAACTCCTGGTAGGTGAGAAAAGGCGCACATGTCATGCAGGAGAGTCAAAGAGGGCGCATCAGGTAGTTAGGAGGGCTATGGGGGGCCGAAGACAGGCTCTAGGGAGATGAAATTAGACTCTAGGTGTTGGGGAGACCACCAAAATGATGACTAGATGCATGCAATTGCATGCATGGTGACTGGATGCATGCAAAATGCATGCAGACATGCAAATCTGAAAAATGATGGTGAGAATGTTCCAACAAGATGTTATAAGGAACAAAGATTATGAGACAAGATTTGGCAGTCATGTAGTAGGTCAGTAGTATGTTAAGGTTACAAATTTTCATACATCCAAATGACAAATAGGTCACCAAAATGTAACCTTTACATATATTCCACAAACTGTGTTTGTGTGTGTGTGTGTTTCTCCACTAGTATTGGCATTTAATCCTATAGGTTTTTGCTTAAAAAATACAACTCAAAGACCCACAAGTAACATACACAGGCAATGTATCGAATTATAGATAGGGTTTTAAATACAAGTAGGTAATTCCATTTAATCTTGCAAGTTTATGCTACAAAAATGCAATTCAAAGACCCATATGTAACATACATAAGTAGGGTACACTACAAGGAAAAGCCTTTTTGTGGAGGTTATAGCGAATGCTACTCTAAAAAGAGCCCAAATATCTGTTTATAGCGGAGGTCACTACCAGAGGTGAGCGGGTGGAGGTTTTAGAAGATGTTTTTTTGGGTGTGTTTATACATAATAAACGCATCGGTGCGTACATGACATAAATGCATAGGTGTTGCAAAAAAATAATGTTGGACCGCGATCGGAAACACCATCCTGCGATTTTTTTTTTTGACCAAGTGACCAAGGCATGAGTCTTTCACCCTTCCACTTGAATCAATTTTTTCCAAATATATATTCTTAGGTTATGGCAGTCTAGCTCATGCCCTTTAGTCCTCTCTTTATCTACTCTAGTTGTCGTGTTCTGAAAATCCCCTATCTTGCTTATGGGTTTGCCCTTTAGTCCTCTCTTTGTCTACTCCAGTTAGCAATAGTCTCTTTGATGCTTCCCCTATTGCGGTCAAGATGTTTGAAGATGAGGGAACCACGATCCCAGAGAGTAGAAACAAATTGACATTGATTGTATAGATCTTCCAGGTGCTTCCCCTGTGACAATGGATATTTTTTTTAATTGCTTGTGATAACACTAATGGTAAGGGGTCATACCTTGTAGAAAAATCCATTTAGTTTTATCAGGATTGAACTTGTAAGAAAGAGGGTTATCACTGCAAAAAGAAATCTTTTTAGTGGACAAATAAAGTGTTCCTATGACTAGCCCAAAATTAGTTGACAATTAGCAAGTGTATGTCTTTTGTAGTTGTTTTTATGGAGATGTTTCAAATGTTTGTCTGAAAATATTTTCATAGCCACATTCAGTAAGCACTTTGGTCCCTTGAGAAAGCCTCTCCATAGTTGTGTCTTCAATACTAGGGCTTGTTGGTGGTCTAAAAATTCATTCCATCTAAGAGGATCCATTCTGGGCATGTTTTAGCCCTGGTAGATGATAAATATAGCACAACAAAAATCAAAATGTCATATGAAATCCAATGAAATGTGATGAACAACAGGTGCTTGGAGGTATGGGCAATGTAGCAGCCTTGAGGAGGCTTTCTGAGCACTCTATAGCAGTAAGGCAGTCATAAAAATGTCACCCACAAAAATCCTCATCAGACCTGTAGCAGCCTTAAAATGGCAGTAAGATGGCTTATCTTAAATCTTGGGCATTTTTTAGCCTTGAAACAATGGTGAGGAACAAATATGGGACCGTTGATTTGCAGTGTTTCCCATTATTTAGTTGATGATTTTCAATCCCAATCATTTTCATTTGGATTTAGAATGGTATTGAACCATTCATTTGGATATGGTATTACTATTTACCATATCTATGTCATTATTATGATGCATGCATGTGTCGACAAGTGTCTTTATAAACCATATATGTACTTGTGTGAGTTGTATTGAACATCACACATCCTACAATCAATGCATGGCTAACCAAGTGTCCTAATAAACCATATATGTACCTGTGTGAGTTGTATTGATGCTCACACCACCTATCATCAATGCATGGTTAAAAGGCCTTTGAAGACTTCTTCTATGCTTGCATGCAATGTTTTTAACTATGGTTAGACCCATAGTTGGAAGTAAAATCTTTGTGTCTACTCTTTTGACCTCTCCTATGTGTTCTACCATGCAAAAAATATTACCAGGCCAAGATCCAAGGGCTAGAATTTAGGCATGAAAAATTGAAGGATATGAATTACGCAGATGATGGAGGTTCAATGAGTGGGAAAAACAAATGAGTTAATAATTGGTAGATTATTTGGGTTTGAAATGGAGAATATATCTTATGAGTTAATAATTGGTAGATTATTTGGGTTTGAAATGGAGAATATATCTTATGAGTTAATAATTGGTAGATTATTTGGGTTTGAAATGGAGAATATATCTTACATGTTCTAAATAAGACTATTATTGTGTTTGATTCTAGTTAGAGACTACTAAAGTATTGCTTGTTGTAAGTTATTCCTCTTACTACATGTTTGATAAAAATGAGTGGAAATGGTAACCACCTATTGAGATCAAATAGGGGAAATAATTTGGATGTGATAGGCCCTTAGCAACAACAAAATAATACCCATGGATCTATCACTAGGAATTTTTGGGTAGAGAGGGTGGTGCTAATGTTGATTTAAAGGAGCCACCAAGGTAAGAAATAACCTTATAAGATTTCATCTTTCAATACACTTTGATGAAGAGTCACATGAGTCCCTTGAACTATGGCATACCAACCACCACTTCCTTGGAATTCCTTCTGAAGATGATAAAGTAGATTTATTGTTTGTTCTTCATTATAATTTATATTTTAAAATGTTTTGTATTAATTGTACAAATGTATGATATAGAAATGCGATCATTCTTCCATTGTTGTTGTATTGATTCAAGTGGTTGGTTGTGAACTATTGGACTTCAGGAGGTGGAGAAAAAGAGTTTGAGGCATAAATTAGATGACAACAATAACGTTGAAGGATTGTTAGACTATGAGCGCGTCCATAGAGAAAACGTGATTGAGAATTATCGATATTGATCATCTCTTGGTTTGCAAAATATACAAGTTATTAATCCACTCTAATATATTAACTATTTTATAGGAAAGAACTTCATGTATATAAATACTAATATGATATAGTTTTTTTTTTATAGGGAATAAAAAAATTGCAAAGTAAAACCACAGAAAAAATAAAAGGAAAGTAAAGATGCAGTGTCACCAACCCGTAAAAGCCATCACATTTGTGATTCAACAAATGTAGTTGATGAAATGACGATCTGTGGTGATGTGCATCCTGATATAACACATGTTGATGTGCATCCTGGTATAGCATCTGGTGATGTGCAGCCCGAGGAGTACAAACCACTATTAACACAAACTCTAAAAGACATTAATGATCAACATGAGAAAAGAGAACTTAGACCCAGTCCGCATTTGATTTATTCAAAATTAAAGGACATCTTTGAAGGCACACATGTGGAGACTGGTATTGAGATACCTACTTCCACATCTAATGAGGCTAAGCAGTGTGCAGCTTCGGTTAATGCAAGTCATGAAGAGACATTGCTTACACATGGAGCACCTCAAAATACACCTCCTGCATCTACGACTTTTGATGAAATTGGTTCAACCAGAAATAATGGTAGTGGTTCAAAAGATGTGTTTGTTGCTGTTAAAAAACAAAGATTGAGCCAATATTGGTACACATCTATGGAGAGGAATGCAAAAGAAAGAAAATTAGAAGGTAAGAATCCATTCTTGGTTGAGGTGTCAAAAGATGGTGAGCCCATTGGGAAAAATGCCGGAAGGTGGTCCAACGAGTTTGGTACATGATGTAGGGATCATTTGGATATTTGCAAGTCAAATTTTGCAGAGCAATATCCAAGAGTTGTGGAAAATGTTATCCAAAAAATGAAAAATTCTTTTGAGACTGTCGATGGATAGATCTATAGAAAATATTACAATCACAATATGCGAATTCTGATGAAGAATTTTAGATACAATTGTAGAAAATCAATCATCACTAGTACAAAATGAGAAATTAGTGACTAAAGAAATGACTAAATTTCACATATAAACAACTATTTTTTAGTCGACGACTAATAGTATCTAATTTCCACTATCTTATAGCTCGACTAACTTAGTCGTATTTATTTTTGTCATTAATAGTTGCCTTATTTAGTCGTATATTTGTTCATTGATTTAGTCATTAATTGCCACAATTAATGACTAAATCAATGACCGAATCTACTACTAACTAAGGAAACTATTAATGACTAAAATAAATACGACTAAGTTAGTCGAGCTATAAGATAGTGGAAATTAGCTACTAATAGTCGTTTATATGCGAATTTTAGTCATTTTTTTAGTCACAAATTTATCATTTGTAGTAGTCATTTTATTGTTAATTGGTCATCTATTTAGTAATTGATTGTGGTTAACTAGTCATTAACTATAGTTAAATGGTCATTTTTGTAGTCATTGATCGTTGTTAACTGGCTATTTATTTAGTCATTGATTGTTGTTAACTGGTCATTTAATTAGTCATTGATTTTTGTATATAAGGCACGGAGGAATTGAACCACCAACCTCTTGCCTTTAAGGCAAGTGTTCTTCCATTGAGCTAGCACCCTTAAATAGAAGAATCAAATTTAATGGAGTAAGAAGCAAAATCATGCGAGTTATTCAAATTTTACATAGAAGAAAAATGATAAATTGTTCCATGTTGAAATGCCACAACTCTTAAGAAAACTAAATAGTAAATACAATTTCAATTCTTAGTTGAACACATATAGAGAAATAGAGAAACAAAAATACATAAACCAATCATAGAAATACAATTCAATCTTCCCTCAGGGGTTTACTTTCCCATAAAATGCAATCACAATAACAATTAAGTAATATGACATAACACTATTCAAGCCTGCAAAGGCCTGCTAGCAAGGAAAATGTTTTAACTTGAATAATTCTAGTATAATACATAGGGAAACATAATGAAGTTTACCCAACCACCAATAATCAATTTTATCCAATTGATACCATTAGCCCATCAACAAAATTCATGTATCAAAAATATTTTCGGTAGTTTCCATCAGTCACTGTTGTTGGTAGGAAAACTTGTAACCCTCAAACACAACTAAGGGCAATGATTATCTTTGCAAAAAATAGTATAATTTAAGCCACCAATGGCGAGGTCTATGACTACCAATGTACAAATGATAAGCCCACGATAGGAATGAAACATCATCTTCCTTTCACTCACCATTCACCTCATGGATGAGAAGAAGTATCTATTTAATAGCAATCTGCTCCACCTACTCTTTCTTAATTTTCATCTTCTCAAACATAATGGAGCTATACTTGGAGTACAAATCCTTGTCACCAGCAAGGGAAACAATTTTACAATACATAGATGTATCTTCTTATTTTTCTTCATATAGTTGTGAAACAGGTAACTAATTTACCTTCCTTCTAGCACACCGATTCGTGAGTTTCCCTTAATGTAGCACACACATCAAATGATCACCACTTCATTATTTAACATGCAGTTTTTCCTAAGCTTCGCAACTTGTAAACACTATGCCTGTTATCACCTCAACGCACACGCCTCTCACTTGGGGTTGGTTCATGCCAATTCCAGGGGGTATTGCTAAATGTACCTGCACCTTGTTAGTTAACTTGAAAAATCAAAGAGGGCTGCAGATAAGCAACTATTTAAATCAAACCTTATAACTAAGAGGGAAGAATCATAGAAGACCAATGTCTTTCAAGGGTTGATGGGGTCAAAGGTCGGCTAGAATGATCATTTGAAGGGAGGTGGAGAATATGTGGGAGGCTTCCAAGATGGAAGAATCTCACCACAAAACAGTGTGCAACTCCAATAGTTGGATTTGGGATGAAGAAATATTTGTCCTGGTCGCAGTGGGGGAGCCAAGGAGTGGTTTCCCTCTCTGCAGGTTCTGAGGGGCTTGGATAGCTCGTGGAAAATGTGCAACATTTAGAACAAATTAGAGAAAGTAATATTCCAATATGCTAACTAGTCCTAACAACTTATATGAGAAAGAAGCCAGGAATGTACTGTCCAAAGACTAAAGACAAAGCAAAACAAGAAAACATGTAGATCAACGAATTAATTTTATTCAACTGTCAATCTGAAATTACAATAGGCGATCTCTAGGATTCAACCCTTTACAATGAGTATTGCACATCATTTTATAGTCCATTTGACCTAAGTCATTGTTCCTTTAGGTTTGAATGCATGTGTATAATAATAATTGTGGCATGTAATTGCAATCTATTGGCAGTTTGAATGTTGTTCCAATTTAATTCTTGAGGTCTTAATCATCTTTCATAAGCCGGGTGCGCCTGTTCTTATATGAGTTTATCCACGAGTTTAGGCATACATCCTGGTCTTCTCTCCAAAAAAATTATGTAATCATCAGTTCGTCATGGTCTAAGTTCTGGTCCATTTATATCATGCAAGTGCACCCTTTCTTGACCATCAATTGTTACAACTAAACTACTGTAATAAATCCGTTTATGCATAAATAAAGGCGTATTTCTAAGGAATTGACATTGAACTTGTTGTTTTGACTTCAAATTGTTGTCTTTTAGATGGAAACGGTTGCTTGATTTTATACCCTTTTCCAGTAATGAACTAACACTTATTGACCAAGGCGCACCTGATACACCTCATTTGGATGTTTTCTGAGCATGCATATATCAACAACTCCATGTAACTACCATGAAGAAGAAGTCGCATGCATCTACACTTCAAGAAAGCTAATTTAGAAATTGAAACTAGCACATGTGGCCACCATATATAAAAATTCTAATTAAAGTTTTGGTCTTGGTATAGGTAGTGTGTATGCCAACTCATCATTTAAACTGTTGTATGCATGCACATCATACCCACAAATCGTACTTAAAGTCCACATATAACTGGGGAAAATATATAGTTGGCTCCAATCGTGACCTCCATCTGTGCAATCAACTTCATGTTTAAACCCCAATGACTATTAGTTTGTATCTTTATCTTGTTCTCATCACTTCTTTAAATGTGCCCCGTTTACACAATTTTGCCAAAACATTGTTTGAGGCACATTCCCACGTATTTATATGCCTGGTGCGATTTGAAATAATCCCCTATGACGTTGTTCTAACATGTCAAATTGCTACTGTGTTTGCTGGGCCTGGATTAGTCCCTTCTTTGCTATTTTGAAAACATGGATTATCTGCTTCAATTGTGTTGAGGATAACAATTGTTATCCAAGATAATTACTTCTGCAACAAGAGTTTGCACCCTCATGCATATCTCTACATGTTTGAGTTGTTCTTTAACTGATGATTCACATATGTGAGGATTCCTTGTTGCATGTGTAATATTTTAAGTATGTACCATCTCTAGCACATAATACACTCATATAAACCAATGTGCCCCCCTTCTTTAAGATCGATGGTGTAACTTCTAGTTTTAACGTTGAATCGGGAATCTTGTAGAAGTTGCATTCTTGTGGGTCTAGTCGGTGAGTAGAGGTTACACAACTTGAAGACAAATCATCTTTCCTGCTTCTATATTTCTTACTTGATGGTGTGCTCCATTTTATCTATGGTTTGGTCTTTTAAATCTTGATATTTTCTTAATTTGCCTTTATAATTTCTTCAAGCTCCCATGAGTCACGACGACAATTTAGTACTAGCTATCAAACTTTTCAAACATCGCTCAACATTATCCATCCTGCACACTGATTTGATAACATCCATGGTGGTAGGGCAGTCCATTCTGAAGTATTTATCGTCTGTTTGGAGATCTTCTTGCACTGAATTTATGGCTTGTGTTATTGCACTATAAATGGATGTTGTTTTAGAAGCAAAGGGAGTTCACCGGAAGCTTTTGAAGTGACCCCTGTTTATCTGCTTTTCATCATTCCTTGCACAACTATAAAAGCAACTTCACAACAAACATTCTGAATATTAGCCCCAACAAAACCAATAATTATTCCTAAATTTTGAAATAAAATATGTACTAGTAACCATTGTTGCTTCTAGCACTAGGATGAATTTCGGTATCTACATCAATTTTCAACTTGAGGAATAGGATGAAGTGCATTATTAACATAAATTTACACCACAGTTTTCTCAGAAACTTCAATGCGATCAACCCAACCAGGATCTAGCGGCTTATTCTTAAACTCTTGAAATTTGATCTTTCATTTGTATACCCATAAAAAGATGTTTATCATTGTTTGGGAGTGCCTACCCTTGTGGCACAGGTCTGTTTGGACCTGGTAAAAATTCATGCTCCTGATTTGAAACACAAATATGCTTGGTGTAAGATGATAACTCCTTGGATTGAGGTCATGATATCATACTCTAGCATGGTAGATAACGCAAAAGACAACCAAATTGTTGCTCCCCTTGAATGGTCTTCCAAAATCAAATCTGGAGAATACTGAGATTTAACACAACACAGAAGACAACCGAGTTGTTGCTCCCCTTGAATGGTATTCCAAAATCAAATCTGGAGAATACTGAGATTTAACACTTGGACATGTCCACAAATGACCAAAATAAGTCAATGGGACTCAAAAGAGTAGCAAGTAATGGAAGCAGTAGGAATGTCTAATGAATATCCTAATTAACCATTCAAACAAAAAGTATATAACAGATTGGATAACAAGGGAACGCAAAAAGGATAGCCCTAAAAATTTCCATATATTCTTCCACATTATTTGTCCTAAATAGTCGTTCATTCCATTTATTTTCCTACATAGCATGATTCTTTAGTTGGTATAGGAAGGGAGTGTTTGTAGGCTCTAGCATGATTATTATGCTGGGAGTATACTAGACTGTCACAGTTTTGTCAGTTTATTTTGTGATTTTGTCAAATCTTTTAGACTGCTCTGTGTTAGTTTATATTCTATGCAATTTCCTATTTTTTCCAATGAATAATGTGCAAACCAAAGGTCTGCTTCTTTGACAAAGATCGTTGTTTAATTTTGTTAATTTAAGATCATTTAAAACTCATATTGACTATTTTTTCTTTTGATAGAAAGATGCTTGGCATGATTGACATTCTACGTTAGCAACTTATGTGCATTGTACTCTGGAATGCCAACAATATTTGGAGTTTAATTGGAATTCCACTTTAGCAGGTTATGTACAATTGCAGTGTGTAATGCCAACAAATTTTTAACTGCATGAGGTTGTACCAAATTGTGAATAATATAACTATGGCTGTTCATTTGACCAAAGCAGATCAATGAGACTAGAGAGTACATTGTACAACAAACCATAGTAGTCATGTGGGAGTACCAAGGCTACTCCAAAGTGGCAAAAGAAATACATATAAAATTAGTGCTAAAAGAAATAGTCAGAAACCATAAAGATTTTAGTCATAACAATGCCCTACCATGGGAAAACCATGAAATAAGCTATTAAAGTACATAGTGAGAAGAAAATTGCCATCCTTCTAATATCTATGGATCCATGAATATTTCATAGTAATCCAATGCATAAAAACCTATAGAAATTGCTTTCTCCAAACACTCATATGTACACCAGACAAGTTGTTCAGAATCCTCATCAACTTTTCCAACGAAACTTAGTCTCATTCAAATCTCCTGCGCATTAGCTCACATGATATGGATTCAAGAATGTTGTCAACATTCAGAAGCCAAAAGATAACTTGGAGATAACAGTATATATAGACATGCAACAACCAAGAAATATCCAATATCTTACCATGCACACCATTGTAATAGACAATTACATCCATATTCACAATATCACCTTCCTCCCATCTCCTACAATCAATAAAATTAAATTGTATGTTTCAGTCTTCAGATTGACAACTGTGAAAAGTACATATTTTTTATAGACCTTTTGACTAATCAGTATCATGTAGACAAATGTAGTTCTCAGTTTAAACTTTATACTCCCTCGATATGCAATTAAAGACAACTGATTTATAACCATTTCAATACTTAAGTATCACACTAAATGTCTTTCTTCTTTAGAAAGTCTGTCTCGATGGGAGGTGTATCATACTGAAGAGACAAAAATTTTGACAGCTTTCTTAATCTCCCACTCCCTATTTGTATTGATAATTATTATGTCAAATCCATCCCATAGCCATAAAGGCTGTAACTATATCAATAAGACCTAAATCCATAAAATTTTATAAAACTGCAAAGTTTTGGCACAATGTTGTATATGGGAATTGCTATGCTTGAAGGAAGTTGTTATGGACAAGCTAAGGGATAACATGAGTTCTGTAGACAAAAACCCCCACCTATGAAACACTATTGGCAAAGGAGAACCAAGTCTGTATTTCTCCTGAAGTCATACGTCATAAAGCATCTCTAATATCCTCTTAAGAAATTAGATAAGAAATCATGGTTGGTTGGCTGAGTCCATTTTATCTATTCAACAACTGGTTAGCAGAGGTATTTATACTGGCAATGAATGTTCCAGTTATTGGAATGAGAATTCAGTGTCTAACTGATGATCACAGTGGCGATAGTTGATTCTTCCAACGTTACAAAACTTGCCACGTTTGACTCAGACTCGTGATTCAAAAAGCCTTGACACATAAAACAAGCCAAGATCACTCAGTGACAAGTCAAGCTCATCCCCACAAATCTTGCTCATCAATGTCTAGTTCAGCTCACAAAGTACTCATGGGTCAAACTGGTTTTTCTGGGAGAAAACATATATTGATGTCTAAAGTGGCAGAATTCAAATTGCCATGGTTATGAAAGCCCAAATTTACAATCATAAACTCAACAGAAATATGTTCAATATTCTCAGAGCCTTCTATCCACAAAACATAGAAAACTAGCTAATGCTAATTTATTATAGCATCTTGATCCATACATAACCTCAAAAACTATAAACTAGACAAAACATCACAAATAATTCTGGAACAAATAGAGATTGCCCAACAAATTTCATTTGATAGTCAAGTGAGAATCTTGCTTAGTGAATCATTGGCATCTGAACATGTCATCCACCAAGACCTCTAATTCAATGATAGTTTCCTACTGACAGCTGGGAAAATTGTCCACAGTGACTTCTAGATTCCTAAGCACTTTCATCTTGAATTCTTCATCATTCTACCATGAATCAATGATTCCCCACATTCCCATGTCAACCCCCAATTGGTATAAGGCACTACACATTTCCTACTTAAACCAGTTCTCAGCCTCATCTTGAATTCTTCATCATTCTACCATGAATGACTGATGCCCTTAATTCCAATGTAAACCCCCAATTGGTATAAGGCACTACACATTTCCTTCTTAAACCAGTTCTCATCCTCATCTCTCTCTCCATAGTGGGTCCCCATTTGTTTGATGGTATCTGGTATACACTCATCTGACAATCTTTTTTGAAAGCACCTACTCAAGGCCAAGAGCATCGGTTCAGAGCCACTATGTTGATCGATGAATCCATTGAGTCAGTTAGCAAAAACTGTTGTCTATTGTACACTGAACCACCTTGACTGCTTGAAGTCTCATCCAAGGTTGGCCTCAATGTCCAGATTGATGCTCTAGAGAATAGTGATGGACATACAACAGGGTGACACAAAGAATGGGGAGAAAACACATGACAGAGAAGGGTGGGAGGGACAAGGCAGAGCCAAATACGTGCAATGGGGAAATGAACATAAGATAGTGAAAAGCGACATAAAATAATTCAGGGAGATGGTGGGAATCTATGAATGGCTCTTTAAGCTTATAGACAATCTGCAACCTGATTGTCATTCTTTCTCAAACATAAAATTTACATTCCTCAACATTTGCTAAAAATAGATCCATCCATGACATATGACTAAGTTTTTCCAAGTTATCGATGGCCTGATATCACCATCAAAAATAATTTTCTTAAAGCATTAGTTTAGAGACTCCCTCAGCCCTATGCTAAGAGCTAGAAGTTTATCCTAAATGTTAGTCTTAGGTCTGCAAGGTTCATGGTATTTGTAGATCCAAACTAGTCCAGAAGGCTACGGTTGCCATTAGAGGCACCACCACAAAGTGAATTTGGCCATTGGTAGTGGATACCATGGTAGTTTTTGGATCACTATTGGCTCCTCAAATTTCTGTCTTTTTAGCAGTAGTAGGTCAAATAAGTTAACACAATGTTTAACGCCAAGATTATCCTTGAAGAACAAGAGAGAGAAAAACTCCAGAAAGATATAACCATCATGCCTTGTTGTTTATTCAACTATAACAATGGATTCTTATTCTAGTTATAAAATATATTAAGATTGGAACTAGAAATATAACATAACCATGTGACTAGATTTCACTATTTGATGACATATATTTGATATCCATGCTGGCAGGAGAGTTAGTGACATTACATCAGGTGTCTCATCATTGTCGTTCTTTAAAAACTTGAAGAAGTTGACTGAACTATAAGTGAAATAGCCTCTCATGCTTATAAACCTTAACTTAATGCAAGCCATTTGATTTTGCTACTTGTCTTCTAAACAACAAGATTTATAACATTTCACGTCTTGTGCAAAGTGATAAGAAACAACATGATTTCTGGTGAACTTCCTTCAGACATTAGAGAATTGGTTGGGTTGCAACATTTGTAAGCCACTGTTTTTTATTGTTCATATAGATTCTAGGATTATGGCCTACCCTGGACCACTCTCAGAACTTCGGAAGGCCTAAAACAAATATATTACATGTTCAATGGTTTAATGAAAATAATTAGATTGATCTCTTGGAACATATGGGGAGTTGGGGATGAAATTGTCCCACAAACACAATCATATGATTACACACATAAAAAAACAGTAAAAGACTATTTTATATTAGAACAAACCATTTTTTTGGATGTAACTGCCTATAGGGTTAGGCTGGTAGAGATATACAATTTTTTTACACACTTAGAAGTTAGATACATTTCCAAAATTGTAGATACATAGTTTAATACGTAAAATCAAAATTTAACTTTTTTTTTTGTGTGTAGCATGGATGCCACTTGTATGCTTTATGTTGTAATAGGAAGGGATTCATTTTGTGGGAGAGATTATATGGATCTCCAATAGAGTTTAGTTCTGTTTTTCACAAGGCAAGAAGAAAGGGTTTCTACTACTTCATGCCATTGCCTGAAATATTTGAATGCCATAACTTGGAAAAGGAGAATCTCTGCTCCCAGAGTATTTGCATTGCATGTAATTATGGCTGAAGCAATAGGTTATCTCTCCAGAACAGGACCTCCCAAGAGATGATTAAGGCATTCCATAGTCAGAACATGGCTCGAGAAAATGGTTAATAAGCACTTTATTGATGACTCTTTCTTGGTCATCTTGGAAGACAAATGCTCAAAGGATAATTGGATGGATTGCCTACAAATTTTCTGTGAAACTTCAAGTTTCAATATTCAAAAGGAAAAACTTGATGCTTTCGGTAGAGTCATAATGATATTCCTGATTGGCTCTAAGCTCAAGGATGGACTTTGATTCAGCCTCACCAAGTGTTCAAGTTCTTCAAAATCCCCTTTTCCTTCCAAGCCTCTTGCAAGGAGCCGCTAGATAGAGTGATCCAAAGAATTGAAAAAATGGTAGATAAATGGATCACAAAGTAGTGAGTTT
Organism: Larix kaempferi; assembly: GCA_027924585.1. NCBI lineage: Eukaryota > Viridiplantae > Streptophyta > Pinopsida > Pinales > Pinaceae > Larix > Larix kaempferi. Next base: position 5,061,048 of record BSBM01000519.1, read on the forward strand.
GGCTTCCAAGTTTCAAATTTGCACCAAAATGCCGGATTCCACTCATTTATACTATTCTTCATGTTGGTTCCTATCCCTTAATGCTTATCGAAAATTGGAGAATCTTCTCAAGAAGCTCCTTTGGGCCAACTTTGAAGGAGGCAAAGAACACAAAATAAACTAGTATTTATGTTGTTTTCCCAAGCACTACATTATGTGCAAAATGGATCATTCAAGTCATGGATTGCAATGAGCCTTGGAAAGTTCTCCTTTGGAACTATATAATGATGGGATATCCCTTTGGGAAACATTCCTAGAAACACCTTGACTTAGAGACATTGCTCACTAATATGACTCATGTGGAGATGAAAGGCACCATTGTGGCTAAGAGCACTTCGAAGGCTTGGGAGACCATTAAACACAGATAGTAGTGGAAAGGGGAATCTCTCAGATCATGCATAGATTTTAATGTTTATATTCTTTGGTGGTCTCTAGTTTTTCATTATAATGATAAGCCCTTGGCAGAAACAACTTGGTTTTTCTACAAAGTTCCTGTGTAGTTATGCCATTTGGAAGATTACTGAACTTTTTGATTCGTAGTATATAGACTAGAAGACATGGCTAACATTGAAGAAGGAATTTAGGATCAATACCTCTGATAGGATGATATTGGAGGGTGTTAAGATCCTTGTCCTAAATAATCTCTTAATCAAAACAAGGTTCCAGACCTTGTTGTTTGGTAGGGAGACAAGCATTGTAACCAATCGAAAGCCTTATAAAAGGTAAAATCCCACTGATGGCTATATATGGTTGTGTCCTAATCACCTGTTTGATGTATGGCTCAACAAGCTATGGAGGCCTAGGGCCAAATGGAAAAAAATTATGTTTCAACTTAGAGCCTTTGAAAGTCTTTCATCAAGCCTAAAAAGGTTATCTCTACATGGTCTTTGACATTGTGTGCTCTGGACTTGGGCCATAGACTGTAATATCTTGGATCCTATTAATTTTTCAATACATGATAAGCAAATCTACACTCCTAAAACAAAAACCCTAAGAGAGGTAACTGAAACTAAGTTTACTCCTATCATCATCTTTTCCTAGTTACAACATTTGAAGAAGTACTTAGTAGGACATCAAATGAGATGCTTCCAAGGACTTACTTTGGTTTCCAGCAATTTCTGCCAAATCCAGGTGAGGAATTTGATATGCCAAGTTCATTGAAAGTTAAAATTGAAATATCTCCAATCTTGCTAACATAGAATAAGTTGATTTTGTTACTTTTCAATGTTTTGAGTATGAAACCAAGATAAACAATTGCAAATTAAAAAATTAGGGTACGATTTTCATTCCAATTACCCTGAGTTCCCAACACATTACCTGAGTTCCAATTATGATGAGAACTCTAAAATGGGTATTTGGGGACTATCATATGACACAACTAAAGTCCATCGCTATAGATATATAGCAAGTCACCTCAAATTATGAATGGATAATTGAGGAATAAATAGATAATGAGGAATAATTGGCTACAAGTTAACTTAAAAGGGGCCTTACAGAGGCCTTATGTATCACCTAAATAGTAAACATCAGGGCATAATGTAAGGAATACCAAGAACAACTCCCAACTGTGATCATAACATTGGAGTGCTTCCCGATCTTTCTAGCTAGAACATGTGAACTTAATAAGTGCAGTGCATACCTTTGAGCCATAACTGAAAACATAGCTACAATAAAAGAAAAGTAAAAATAAAAATGGTTGGACAGGACTTGCCTCTTCTTTTTCTCTTCTTCGTGTACAACTTCTTCCATAACTAGGTTTTCTACAAGTTCACTATCCAAATGAATTGGGCCATCAAAGTTTGCAACTATGAGATTTTTTGGATCATATGTGCTTTTGATCTCCTCTGATGCAGATTTTCTAGTGTCTATTCTTAGTTCTTTTTCCTCGACAGTTGCATGGTTCTCTAAATCAGCTTTGGTGTCAGCCATCAAGCCTATCATAGGTGGAACTAATGTTGCTTTCAAGGTTTAAAACACTTTTTATAGAACATAAAAGTTCGAGGAAATAATTTTTTCACAAAATACAAAACTCTATTTGCAAAAGATATAACATCAAGTCTGTTGTGTACCTCTGGTTCCATGTAACCAATATTTCCTATCTCACCAGTCATGTCTTTGTATTTTGAGCCTCAACACAAGCCACACCAAAGTCTACTATCTTAAGTGTTTGATTTTTGTCCAGTAGCATGTTTTCTGTTTTTACATATCTATGAACTATCTTCTTTGATTGAAGATAACTTAACTTGAAATAGATATAACTTGTTAAATTATAATAGATACCACTTGAATAGAAAAATAATGGTTGTCAATCATGTAAAAACATATACGAGTATTAAAATATGCTTTAAATACATATCAAGATACATATCTATTCAAAATTAACTACCAAAGGCCACACTAACAGGCTAGTGCAAAGTTAACTATACTAATAGTTTCAATTTGTCATTTGATTTGGAATAGTATGACAAAAACTCACCCTCTTGAAAGGTCCAAAGCTAACTGAATCAGAACATTGAAAGCAAGTATTTTTCTTCGATTCTTTATAAGGTAAGAGTTCAGTGTTCCTCCAATGAGATACTCTACAACAACACAAAAAGAAATGGGTGGACTTCAGTGCTACCTTCAGTACCATTTAGATTAACTATAAGGTTTGAGGAACCAATTGAAGCTCCCAGAAACTGCAACACCAATTGAAAGGCATGCTTAGATCCCACTTCCATGATGATATAGAACTACTGAACTTGGAAAAGGAAAAGCATGCTTCCATCCCTGGTCAGGGAAGTTCCTCTTCCAAATCAGAGAGTTGGAAATTCCCCAACTCATCAACCTTATAGAGGATCAACTTAGTTATCTGCAGAGGAAAATCCTTTAACTCATGAAATGTACACATAATCAAAGGCATCTCTTCGTGGAGGAGGTATTATGTCTCTTATGGTAACTACCTATTATGCAAACACCATTAATCTAAGCCAATACATACTTTCCTGGATATCTCATCTGTACACAAGTCAATAAAGAAACTGATACAAAGCATCACATAAATAAACATGTGAAAGAGAAAAAAATATTACAAAAGAGGGGATCAATCATATTCTCATTGTCTCGGGCTATCTATACAACAGTAATCATAATATTAAAAATATGATTAAACAAATATATTATTATAAATACAATTATAACCTATTTTATCCAAGTTGACTATGTATTTTTATCAAATTGCATGTAGTCACATCAAGTGAAACTAGAAATTCATTTATGCTTTGCATTATCAATGCAATTGCCAACTTTATACAACCCAGTTGCAAGGAAAGGATGCAAAGGTATGACACTTCCAACGTGAAAAAGTTTAGATGAAATGGCACACATTAAATTTTGAGAGCCAGATGACAGAGACTAAAAGCAAACATTCAACCACCTTGGAAAAAATTTACATTTGACAATCCTTCTAAATCCCATCATTTTCCTTACAATATGAACATGGAATGGCATGAAATGAACCAAAAAGTTTCGAAAGAAAATTTTAATGCAAGAGTATAGTAAGACCTTAAATGATAATTATAGATTAAAAGCATAGGATTTTTCTTATAGTTGTACCTTGAATTCTAACACCCTTTTCTATAAAACCAGTGCTCAAGAATTGACCATCCTAAAGATTACTTGAAGGCCTAGTAAAATACGTTAAGCTTTCTTGGCTTAAGTGCATGAAATGATGATCCTAAGCCGAATCAAACTGGTAATTTTTTTTCAAAAGAACCATGAAAAATCAGTCTGAAGATATGACACTAACATAACTATTTTTATTATGATGGTGCTAAGGAAAAACAATTTCTAGGATATACTTTTTGTGACATTGAATTAATTTTTCGAGTTTGACCATGTAAAAAGGTTTCTTGACTCATTCTCCTCATAAATCTCCTCTTGAATTCCCATGAGAACTAAACATTACCTTTTCTTGCAAGGGTGTTACATTATCACTTAAATCAAGTTGGATGCTTCTTGTTGATAAATAGGTTTAGTATAAATATGAAAATGCCACTCCATTTCAACTAATCTCGTTGGACATGCCACCAAGAAAATGTAATATTCGTTTCCCTAAGGACTGATGGAAATGGAGTTTGGTTGGTTCTAGACTATAATTTCCCTCGTATCTTTTCGTCAAACACTTTTACAAAGTCTTACTGAGATTTGCTTCTTGCTACTGCTATAGTTTTAATGTCACATCTAATTGTGTAATTGCTTGTGTTTGAATGTTTTAACAACAACTATCCACCGACGTAATTATTTCCATGTCCATACAAAATGCACAAACTCTTCCTTATGATTTCAAATGACAACAAACATTCAACAACATTATATTTTAGGTAATAAATGCTAAGATGGGCCAACAAATAGAAAATACATGTTTTCAAGAATTACTACTTCAGCAAAAATAAGGAAGTTCTTCAGATTTACAGTTTAACTCACACCTGGGAGTGATTGACATCCATAGAACTTATGCTTGGATAGAAGCTGGAGACACTCCAAACTCACATAAGCAAATAGAGGGGATTGTGTTTAGAGGCACCCAACAGCTGTGTATTCAAGATCCCTCATGAATTTTCCCCTGTGAAGAGAACAACACCATATGGCCTTCTTCTATCAACTGTAGCAAATGATGACTTGGATTTGTGCTATAGATATGGCTTGCAATTCATATAAGATCTTGTGGTTGTGCCCAACAATAGAAGAATATGCCCAGCATATAAGGAACCACTATTGAAACCAATAGATATTTGATATACTCAACAAGTCTCATCAATAACAATAGATCGATGTCTTATCAGGTTAAAATATAGATTCCAAGGTTGAAACTACCTCCATAGATCCAATACGAACTCTATAAGTGATCACATGACCAAGAAATGGGAGATCATTGTTCTATTTGATCAATTCAGCCTCCAAAAAGAAGACTATGGCCTCCAATTCAGTCTTGCAACTTCTGCAATTGTGTTATAGCCTTTACAGATGAAGAGACAGAACTCCACAACCAACAATGTGCTGGGAATGGGTCATACAATTTCCCACAAGAGAGAGAACGCTTCACAACAAGGGAATACAACCAGGTTGAATAAATTGCTGCCCATATTTGAGAGATCTATGTTAATGAAGTAGGGATGCTGATAGCAACAATATATCACTGCCTTTGAATAGATCTCAGCTTGAAAATATCAGATCAATGCCCTCTTAACTTCATTTCTTGCCAAGGAAAATTGATATGCTCAGAGTTTCATCGGGATTCGAGGCAACCTAGATCTGGGGTTTCATTTCCACCATGGTCTACCCCATTGAATGGTAAATTTAAAAAAGGGATGAGGCATGGTTCTAGGGTATAAGAACCAAGCATCCTCCATATTCAACATTAGGCCTCAAGGGAGTGCCCGACCATATAACACATAGAGAATCCTGCACATTCTTTGGCTGCGAATGCTTGGTGTCAGATAAGCCACTGATTTCGATCAAAATACAAAACTAATCAAAGGAATCGAATGACTACAAATACTGGATTGGCCCAAATGTTTCATAAAACCTTGCATTTCGTTTTAGTTCTAAACCCAAGGCTTCTTCGAGTTAATATCGAATGATTTTCAAGCTTCTAAACCCAAGGAATTTTCATAAAAGTGATTTTCAAGCTTATAGAACAACATTTTACTGCTTAAATGGAAAAATATTTGAGAGAATAATCATACCCAGCTTCTAATAGTAGGGGAGTGCTTGACCATATAGAACGCAGATAAACTTACACATTCTTTGGTTGTGAATGCTTGGTGTCAGATAAGCCACCGATTCTGATCAAAATCGCCAAAATAATCAGAGAAATCGAATGACTACAAAACCTAGATTGGCCCAAAATTTTCATAAAACCCTACATTTTGCTTTCAGTTCTAAACCCAAGGGTTCTCCGGGCCAATATCGAATGGATTAAAACATAAAAAAATAAAGAATTATGTGCATGGAAGCCATATCTTATGCATTTTGAATAGAGTTTCAGTAAAGCTGCTATATTAGCAGCCCAAAATTTTCATAAAACCCTACATTTTGCTTTCGGTTCTAAACCCAAGGGTTTTCCGAGCCAATATCAAATGGATTAGAACATAAAAAAATACAGAATTATGTGCATGGAAGCCATATCTTATGCGTTCTGAACAAAGTTTTAGTAAAGCTGCTATATTAGCAGCGAACGATGGTGAGGATCAAGTCTTTCTCCTTCTCATCTGGGAGTGAGTCCCATCCATCTTTTTCTCCATATCATCTCTTGAACTAATACAATTTCATAGGATAAATTTCTAGGCCTCAATGGTTTCCAAAGATCAAGCGATCCATTTAGCACAAAGTGAGAGGGCTTGAGTGTGAACATTAATGATTATCATACCCCCTTAACTCTATGTGTGCAACAAATTCCCTAATTAACTAATTAGAATCCTCCCATACATTAAACAAATTCTATGTTAATGTGCAAATAGTAACACATATAATGTTTAGAAGCCATTCAGATGGAATTAGGCGAGGAGGTGATTCTAACAACCTTTTTTCTACCCCATTTAGACTAGTGTTTCATGTAGCCCCTTCTCTCTCTCATTATTATCAACTCTTCTAAGCCTCCAAAACTTTCATCAAATCCATACTAGATGGATTTTACTACTGTTAATATCCATTCTCTCTTGTGAAACTTTAAGAGAGAAGCATTTAGTAAATGCCCATAAGTATGTAATATGAACACCTAGTTTATGGGATTTCTACATATTAATCTAATAATTGCAGCACTCGAGATGATGTAATGAAGTCCAGAAACATGCAGGAGTCGCTACTGCATGAAAGGAGAGTAGATGCTAGACACATCATCAATTTGGTGTCTTGCTAGGATGTCGTCATGATTAGTAGCACTAAATTGATCTATAAATATTTAGACCCCCTTGTCAAAAATTGCAATATTAATTTCCATTGTCAAGCTATGACACATGAGGGGTTCTACAATTTACTAAATTTTAACACAGCAGATGGATTCAGAGAATCCTTAGAATCCATCTACAATGTTAAATTTTAGTAAATCGTAACAATTCATTGTCAAAATTGCAATTTTCCATAGCCAAGAAACACAATTAGCATCACTCATGTCTCTAAATCCATCGACGGTGTTACGATTTACTAAAATTTTAGTAAATCATAACAATTCATTGTCAAAATTGTAATTTTCCATTGTCAAGTGACACAATTAATGTCACTTAGGTCTCTAAATCCATCTACAATGTTACAATTTACTAAATTTTAACACTACATATGGATTCAGAGATGCCTTTAAAGGGGTCTCTGAATCCAACTACTGTGTTAAAATTTACTAAATTGTACAAATTCATTGTTAAAATTGTAATTTTCCATTACGAGGGTGATAACTAAAAATGATTAACATAAACAACTAATGCATATTCTTATTCGTTGTTAGCTAGTCATATTTGTATTACTATGACTAAATTAGTCATTTACGCAGTCATTTTTATTTTAGTCACTTGTTACCTAGTCGTATATCTTATCCCGTGACTAAATTAGTCATTCATCTTAGTCGTTTTTAGTTGGATCACTTAAAATAGTTCAATTTTGGTCGTTTATCTCTTGAAAAATATTTGGTGACTAACTTTTTTTAGTCGCCTAGTCACTTATCTCTCATTTTGTACTAGTGCATGGAGGGAAAAGATAGGACATAATCCTCTCTAACTCCCAAATAGTGGGAGGCATTGAAGGAAAGTACACGTTCCTCATAATATTTTTCAAAGAGTAACATAAGAAAGAAAGCAAGAGATACTGTGAGGGCTACATATTCATTTGGTCGAGGCGAGTTGCAAGCGAAAAAGAAAAATTTGCAGTAAGTGTATGGATTTTTGTTTGAATTTATGTCATGTTATTTAATTGGATTTGTTTATTGAATCGACTGTATGTTAAAACTTGACTTTGTCTTTTAGATGGAATATAGTAACAAAGAACCAAGTGCACAAGATATTGTGAATTATATGGCAGCATTGGGTTCTAGTAAATTTGACAGTAAGATCCAACAGAAAAATACATTGTCGCTAGATATTTCGCTGCCATCTGTTGGATTTGAAAGAGGAAAAGCTGTAACAACCACTGCAAATGGAGATCTCAACATGAATGATGGGTATCAAGATGTAATGCAATGCATATATGGGATTAGTTATACACTTTCAAAGTTGGTTGCCTCCGTTACGCCAATAGTTTCTGCATGGAATCAGTATAAGGACAATGATTCATATGAGGTAAGTTTGTTGTATTGATGAAGAGCATTCCAATATAATGCACTTAAAGAAAACCATGCATATGATACTAAGGTTGGTAATGACATGTGATACATAGGACAATGAGTAAGCCATATCATTTTATACCACATACTCTTTATACTGGTGCTCATAGGGTATGGGTATTAAGTATGTTATCCAATCAAATAATTTCCTTGTAGAATGGTTGAAAGGTGCAGGGTTTTCCTTGCCAACATGGAACAACAGTCAAGGTTCCACTTGCCACTATGAGGAGACGGATTTATTGTGATTTTTCCTCCAATGATTCAACCTTTCCACTTGTCTTAACACATGCCATGACTCTTCTCACTTGTAATTCTTCCTCGAGTTGTTAGTTGGATTTGCGAAACTATTGATTTTTCGGTTGATGGCACATGCCCTCTTTCCCATTTTATTACTAGTGTGATCCTTGTGCTCGATTCATAGCCTTCTTATTTGGGTTCATGGTTATAAATAGGAGGACATGGTTGTGTATTGTATTACTGACATCATCTTGTGGATGGACTCTACTTGGTATGCTTACTCTCTTCCTCAGTAAAGAATTATAGGTGACCTCCTCCCCCTCCTTATCTAGGTAAATGTTGCAATCCAATTTCTATCTGGATTTTAATCCTTGTTTATCTATAGGTCTGTTGAGATGGTCACATCATGACTTGTTTAGCATTGATACTCTTCCACTACATCACAGTGGCACACAAATTCTAGCTCGTGATTAGACTTCTATAGTGTTCTTGGTAGTTACTTAGGGATTAATTGTTTAATGGGTTAAGGGTTTCTACTCTCAGTTTGTGATCATAATGGCCACAAGAATCTTGAGAAAAATGACACTTGTCCATTCAGTTTTATCAGGATTGACCTTGTAACAAAGAGGGTTATCATTGCAAAAAACAATCTTTTCGGTGGACAAATGAAGTGTTCCTATGACTGGCTCAACAATAGTTGACAAGTAGCAAGTGTATGTCTTATGTAGTTCTTCTAGGGAGGTTTCAAATGCCTATCAGAAAATATTTTCATAGCCACCTTCAGTAAGCACTTTGGTCCCTTGAGCAAGCCTCTCCATAGCTATGTCTACAATACTAGGGCCTGTTGGTGGACTAAACATTCATTCCATATAGGAGGATCCATTCTGGGGATGTTCTAGCCCTGGTAGATGATAAATATAACACAACAACAATAAAAAATTCATATGACATCCAATGAAAGGTGATGAAAAACATGTGTTTTGAGGTCCGAGCAATGTAGCAGCCTTGAGGAGGCTTTCTAGGCACTTTATAGTAGTCATAAAACAATCATAAAATAATCACCTACAACAACCCTCATCATACTTGTAGAAGCCTTAAAACAACATGAAGATGTATGATCTTAAATCTTGGGCATCTCTTAGCCTCGAAACAATAGTAAAGAACAAATCTAGGACCATTCTAAGCCTCAAAGTGACTCAACATATCTGGGTGGGGATGGGATCCTAGTTTTAGCGATGGGTTTTAGTTTCGATATCGGGTAGTGTTGAATAATAGATATTTCCTCACATATTGTCCCTCACACTAGGGTATGATTTCGGGTTAAATATTTTGAGTCATCCACAAAAAATTCCCATAGTGAATCTCACATTGTTCAATTCCAATATGCTTAAAAGTAGTTAGAAGCATATAATACATTTATATTGGTTATGATGCATATAATATTTAGAATCATATATGTAGCTTCCTGTTTCCAACCCCTTGTTAGAGTGGTCTGCAAAATCACGTCCAATAATGTTAAGGCCTGGAACCTCAAACATGCGTTAATGGTGCCTTGTTAATGGAATTGTGAATGGTTTTTATGTAGTTCTGTCGAGTCTCTAGGTCTCGACAGATTCATATTCTGTCATTATAATTCATTGTACTCGAATTCAAACATGGACAAGAACCTGGTACCGTGACAAATTTTGTATCATAGTTGCGTTGGGTTGTTGGAATCCCTGTAAGAAATTCCATTGATACAGACTCCCATGGTTGCTACAAAATCTATAGATGTGTTTACAATACCCACTTGTAGTTTTTTGGCTTTACTATGGAGGAAGCTACACAAGGATCCTTGTAGTGATCTTTCCATTATCTAGATATAGCCAATGGTAATATTTATACAAAACATGAAGAGTTTCCTATATGTCGACATGACCTACAATGTTGGAGTAATGCGCATCCCAAATAAGCTTCTTGCACTGCTCACCAACTAGAACACATAAATATTCAAGGAGAAAGGTCAAATCATCCTTAAAATAGTGATATGTAACTGGATTACCTGTGTGAGATCTTGGTATATATTTGTAGAAAGTGGGTTTGTGTCAACAAGTATCTATAAAAGTGATAAGTGTGTTGAATAGTGGAGGACTAAGGCATTTGACTAGACGATTTGATGTGTTGTACTTATACTTGATAACCAAGTGAAATTGTTGCAAAAAAAGGAATCCATTTTAGTTGATGTGTGATTTGCATCTCGTTCTGTGTCTAAAGAAACAACAAAGGCTTGTGTTAATAATGAGTAAGTATCCTTACCCAACAAATGGTGTTTCCATTGGTTCATTGCTTGTACAATGTGATACAACTACTAGTTATATGTTGAGTAATTTCAGATGTTGTGAATGGTTTTGATGTAGTTTTGTTGAGTCTCTAGGTCTCAAGAGATTCATATTCTATGTGATTGCACTACCCTCTAGGTCTCCACTTCTGTCCATTAATATGTTTGAGGATACGAGGAAATGATTTGATCACCTTGACCATGTAGTGAATAATAATTAGGCTATGTTAGTGAAAAGGGTTGGAATTAATGGTTGTTACTTTCGTAATTGCAATAGTATTGCATATATAACAAAATTTGAATTGATTTATTCCATTGTTCTTGGACTCTGAATCAATGATGTTTTTTTTTTTTTGCATGATGATTCACATGCAAAGCAACAACTTTAGAACAACAGTAAAAAGGCCTCATGAATAGTGATCTTAATGCTTCAATAAGTTTTTTTTGCATTTTTTTATATGCTCTTAATACAATTGGATGATTGTGTAGTGAACAATAATTAGGTTGTGTTGGTGAACAAGATTGGAATTAATGGTTGTTATTTTTGTACTTGCAATAGTATTGTATGTATCACAAAATTTGAATTGATTTATTCCAGTGTTCGTGGACTCTGAATCGAAGATGAATATTGTTTTTTGCATGATGATTAAATCACATGCAGGGCAACTATATTAGAGAAAAATAAAAAAGGAAAAGGCCTCATGAACAAAGATCCCAATGCTTAAGTAAGTTGTTTTTGCATCTTTTATATGCTCTTAATACAATTGCTTTGTTAATTGTCATACTTTTAAATGTTGTTCAACAATATTTCTATTAAATTTTGTTTGCATGATGAAACCAAATGCATAAGAAAAAAAATCATCACCCCTTAAACATGCTGCAAGTGTCAAAATTAATGATGTCCACGAAGGTACATTGGATGACAATGAGAGTGGTAGTGATCAATGAATTGATGCTATGGAATATATAGTGGCCACATCACTTGATGTTGCGCAATCGACCATGGGTATATCTGGTGATTTCCAAATATTAAAAAGGTGAATGCTAAATATCATTACATAATTGTTCTTTTGGATAAAAATTTATTGATTGCACTTTTTACTTGACTATTGAATGCTTAAAATAACACTTATAATACTTTTAATTAATGTTGTATATTGTTTTCCATGATGAAACCACATGCAGATCAATTATATGAAAGGAACTAAAAAACAAAAGTCCATTTCGATAGTGATTATGATCATGAGGATGCACATGCAGATCAATTATATGAAAGGAACTAAAAAACAAAAGTCCATTTCGATAGTGATTATGATCATGAGGATGCACAGGACATGGACATTCGTATTGCTACCAAAGTACTTAAGGTGAGTGCAAAGATAAATATTAAAATTTAATTGTTGTTCCATTTTTCATATCTCAATATAATGATTTTATGATAAATATTAGAGTTTGATTGCTATTGTAAAAACGTTTTTCAAATTTCTATATAATGTGTTTTTTATTTTTTTTTGTAGAAATTCACTGATAAACTCCAATAAGGCAATAAAGTAAAAGTTTTGGATCCATATGATAGTGAAGATGTGGGCATTGGACAGATTCACTCACTATCTATTATACATGGAGTCAATTTGAATGAAACATGTGATGCAAATGTGAATATTTTAAAGGTAAAAAGTGCCTCTTCCTTATGAAGATAAAATAGATGGATGTGTTCATCTCAAAGAAAAGAAATGAAGCTTCATACGGTGGCCAATAGAATATTTGCAAAAGATGACATAGTTGTTAGACAACTTGACCCACCAGTCCATGTTTGCTTTATGCATAAGTTAAATATTTGAATGTTTTTTCATGGATCTGTTATTATGGTGTACTATTTGCACTACAGTCTGAAACTCTCAAGAACAGTGTTGTGCTATAACATTTTTTATTACATGAATATATGCTCATCTTGAAGTACTTTATCTAAACTGTGTTTTATGGTTTCATTTGATTTTCTATTATAATGCTAGATTACTTTATCTTATGATGTAGCTTGTTCCTAAATGTGATGTGTATATTTAATTGTATGTTTTCATTCAAGTTTTTTATTATGTTTGTTTATGCATTATATAATTTAATAAATTATTCACATAAAATAAATGAACATTTAGTTCATTATAGTAATAAATATATATAATGATTGCAACTAATAAACAAAACAATCAATTGATGAAAATCAAAGAAAAATTGTAATGATTAAATATATGACTAATTGATGGCAAATGATAATACAAATGAATAAATATATGACCAATTGATGGTAATAAATGACTATTACGACTAAATAAATGACCAATCAAAACCATCTATGACTAAACAAATGACTAAATATATGATCATTGATAGCAATACATGACTATTATCATTAAATAAATGACCAACTAACAACAATAAATGACTATTAAGACTAAAAAAATGACCAACTAACAACAATAAATGACTATTATAACTATATATGACTAATTAACATCAATCGATGACTAAATATACGACCCGTTGACGTAAATTTAAGATTAAAATGACTAAATAAAGTACTTGTTGACGGTAATAAATGACTATTATGACTAAATACATGACCATGTAACAACAATCAATGACTAATAACAATCAACAGTGACTAAAGAAATGACCAAACAACAACAATCAATGACTACACAAATGAATAAATCTACGACCAAAGTGATCATTCAAAACAACAAATAAACAACTACAATTTTTTAATCACATATTTACTCGCGTTATAAGTGACTGACAATAAATGACTATTAATCACGTGACTAAATTTAGTCATTTATATGCGATTTTTAGTAGTTTTTTTAGTCATTTATCTCATTTTTTCTACTAGTGATCCTTATTGAATTACACACCTCTCTTATAGGTGGGGAACCAGGATTCCTAAAAAAGTACCACAAGGTCAAACATAAATTCTTTTGGAAAGGTCTTAAATATGATGTTGAAAGGTTCGTGGAAGAATGTTTGGTTTGCCAACAAAATAAGGTTGAAACAGTTAAGTCCTTAGGTCTTTTACAACCATTAGAAATACCTTGTCAGTGTTGGGAGGAAGTCTCAATGGATTTTATTACACGTCTACCCAAGTAAGAAGGGAAGTGTGTTATTATGGTGGTTGTTGATAGACTCACAAAATATGCACACTTTTGTGCACTCTCTCACCCTTTTAATGCAAGTACAGTTGTTGAATCGTTCATGGAATCAATTCAGAAGTTACATGGAAACCCAGAGATTATTGTAAGTGATAGAGATCCAATTTTCACTAGAAAATTTTGGACTGAATTATTTTCTTGTTTGGGTGCCTAGTTGGCTCACAGTTCTTCTTATCATCCTCAATTCAAAGGACAAATTGAGATAGTGAACAAATGTTTGGAAGTCTATCTTCGCTTCTTTGCATTTGATAAACAAACACAGTGGGTGAAATGGTTATCTTTGACAGAATGGTGGTACAATACTTCCTTCCATACGTCATAAAAATGTCTTCATTTACGACACTTAATGAGTACCATCCTCCATCTATCACATCTATGTTAAAAAGAAAATTTAAAGTTCAAGTTGTGGAAGATCAACTAGAGCACCAACTGTGAAATCTTAATCACAGTAGGATCTAGTAGCTAAAGATTATCTCACAATCAAGAAATTTGGCTTAATATGCAAGAAAATAGTGTAAAAAGAATTCTGGAAAACAAATGATAAAAAACCAGTGACACAAATGATCAAATAACAGGTTTATTATAACTTCCCAACCCAACAATGAGTTGAGAATACATTTATATAGCATTTGGAAGAATTCATTTGCCTTTGGAGGTAGCTACAAGTGGCTATCTTAGATTGGACCTCAATCCCCCCTAGGTTGACCAATAGGCTCCCAAATCACCCCAAACAGGTATGAATTGTCCATGTGAACATTGGGTGATCATGGGAAGACATAAATAAGGCTCACACATGTGGTGGATAAAATTGGGTAGAGATTAGGTGGCCAAGGATAGGCCAAAACAACCAAGAAATGGCCAAAATGACCACATACATTGCATGGGCGCCTTAAGTCAAAGACAACTTCCTTAAAACAAGGAAACATGGTGCCTTTGCTCAAGAGGTGGTAATAAATGCTAGAGGTGGCTATTAATAGGGCTCCCAACAACTATATTTGACCATAGTTTGGCCCAGAAGTGGTGGAATGGTCATAATTAGCCCCAACTAACTTCTAACAACCTTGGATTGTCATCATTAACCTTATTTTGGACCATTTATCAACAAAGTGATGTATGACTAAGGTCCTAAGGTGTAATAATGTTCTAACACCCCCCCATAATCTAGACTTATGTAGTAAAAAAAAATTAAGGCCTTGAGAACTAAGGCTCAAGTCACATTTTACAACAACAATTTTTATTAGTGCATGTAACCAAGGTAAGGAGGAAAACCACATGGGAAATAAAACCTCCCCTCTAAAATGGACATGAAACATATCTGGAAAATAAACTAGTATTCACCATGCATCACTCACCCCAAGGAGTGATCTAAGGTAAGTGAAGGTCTTCTCAATGAAACTCTTGGTGAAGATATCAACAGTTTGCTCAACAGAAGGACAATACTGCAAGGCAATAATCTGGTCATGCACCAAGCCTCGAATGTAGTGCATGTGGATCTCTATGTGCTTAGTCCTTTGCCTATGTACTTGATCAGTGGAGATTTTGATTGTACTTTGATTATCACACCAAATGACTGTGGGTGAATCAAACACAAATCCAAACTCTCCAAGAATACCTTGCAACCACACACATTGTGTAGCTACATTCATTGCTCCCCTGTATTCGGTCTCAGCTGAAGATAAGGAGATGGTGGGTTGCTTCTTACTAGACCAACAAATGGGACCATGTGCAAGCATAAACACATAACCATAAGTAGACTTTCAATCATAACTATTTCCATCCCAATCAGAATCAGTAAAACCAACTAGTTCAAGTGATGAACCATTTGCATAGTGTATCCCAAACTGCTTGGTACCTTGCAAATAATGCAGGATCCTTTTGGAAGCCTTCTAATGGACCTCATGAGGCTCTTGCATGTGCCTTGCAACAACTCCAACAACATAAGACAAATATGGTCAAGAGTGTGTGAGATACAACAAGCTCCCAACTAGTTGTCTATACAGTGAACTGTCAACCAATAGTGAAGAACCCCAATTAGTGAGCTTAAATACTGAAAGGAATGGGAATTTTACAGCCTTACATTCATCCATTTTAAACTTATGCAGTAGATCTGAAGCATATCTTGATTAAGAAATAGTGATCCCATCAAAATTTTAATCAATCTCCAAACCCATAAATTGTTTCAACAATCTTAGATCTGTCATGGCAAATGCACTATGCAATGCAACTTTAACTGAGCGTAGTTCTTTGGTGCAACTACCAGTGATCAAAAGATCATCAACATACAGTACAATAATCAAAATCAGATCACTAACATGTTGCATGTAAACATTTGGATCAGATTTACATCTCTCAAACCTTTGTGATAGCAGAAATTTGTGCATCTTGGCGTACCAAACTCTGGGAGCTTGATTGAGACCATAGAGAGACTTCTTCAACCAGCAAACAAGTGTGGGATCTGCAATGAAGCCTTCAGGCTGCTGCATATATATCTCCTCATCAATATCCCCATGAATAAATTCACTCTTCACATCCATGTGATGAACCTCCCATCGCTTGGAAGCTGCAATGGCCAAAACTAGCCTGATTGAGTCCATCTTTGCCACATGTGGAAATGTCTTTGTGTAGTCCAATCCATGGACTTGAGAGAATCCTTTAGCCACCAACTTGGCCTTATACTTCAGATCAGAACCATCAGAGGCCATTTTTTTCCTATAAACCCACTTGCATTGCACTAGTTTCCTCTTGGAAAGAAGAGGGACCAAATCCCAAGTTTCATTGTCATTGAGGGAGTTCATCTCTTCTTGCATGGTTGATTTCCATCTTGTATCTTTTGATGCTTATGCATATGATTGTGGATCAGATCCAACCATAAGAAAACATCTCCCATGAATATATGTATCACAATAAGACAATGCATTGTGAAACTGTGATCTAGTCTTCCTAGGATCTTGTGGATCACCTACAAGCTCACCAACAACTTGTATGGTTTTCTCATCCCACTTGGGCCTTGTAGGAGGGTCATGATCTGAATGCATATCATCAAATTCATCCTCAATATCAGAATCATAAATATCATAGAAATAACCATTACTTACATCCTCTTCAAGCAGAGGGTTTGAGCATTCCCCTTCACCTTGTTCTGCTGCATGCATGGGATCTTCTTCGAACTGAACACTCCTCTCAATGAATATTTTATGAGATGAGGGGTCAAAGATCTTGTAGCCCTTTGCATATTCTGCATATCCAACCATGATGGATTCCTTGCTTTGGGTATGCAAGGCCTTTCTCTTTTATGGATGTATTATAGCCCATGCTCTTGAGCCAAACACCCTGAAATGAGACACATTTGACTTGTGTTCCATCTAAGCCTCAAATGGAGCCATGCCTTCCAAGGCTTTGTGTGGTTATCTATTCTGAACATATGCAGAACAATTTATGGCTTCAACCCATATTTTAGGAGACAAAGACTTAGCCTCCATCATGCATGTGGCCATCTCTTTCAATGCTCTATTCTTGCGCTGTGCAACACCATTCTGCTGGGGTGTGTAGGGCACATAATGTTGCATTTGAATGCCATCTTCTTCACAGAGTTGCTGCAGGTCCTTATTCACAGATTCTCTTCCATTATCAGTCCTTAATACCTTCATCTTCCTCCCACTGAAGTTCTCCACAGAAGCTTTGAAACTTTGAAAGATTGGAAGACTTCAGATTTTTGCTTGAGAAAGAACACCCAACAATATCTTGAGAAATCATCAATGAAAGTAAGTACATACTTTGAGTTTCCATAGGAGGGTGTAGGAAGAGGTCCTATCACCCTGAATGGACCAAACCAAGAGGTTGATCAGTTCTTCTTGCCTTCCCCTTCTCATACTTGCGCTCTGCATGCTTCCGAATAATGCACCTTTTGCAAGTGCCGTTGGAAAATCTGATTGTTGGAAGGCCTTCAACCATGTTTTCTTTGCTCAATGCTTGACGATATCTATAGTTGAGGTGTCCAAACCTCTCATGCCAAAGTTGCTGACTTCATTAGCATGTGACAGAAGTGCATTTGGAGAGCAGTATTCAATAAAGTGAGAGAACTTATACATTCTTGAATCATGATCTGCAGCACCAACTGCTACCACTTTGCCAGTAGAAATTTCTGAAATTTCCACATCATCTTGAGTGAAGATCACTCTCTTGGCTGAACCAGTGTGGGTCATTTGGTAAACAGAGAGTAAGTTTGTTGCAAGATCTGCCACATACAGTACATTACTGAAGCACCCATTTTCTAGAATGATTTTCCCAATGCCTCTAGCTAGGATTTCTGAATCATCTCCTATGAGAATGGAAGGACCATTGTAAGGAGAAAGAGTAGAGAAAGAATCTCTTGCAAAATCCATGTGTCTTGAGGCACCTGAATCTATGATGAAAGAAGAAGATTCTGGGGTACTGGCCATCAATGCATGGCACCTCTCCTTGTATTCAGAAACACCCTCCTTCTTTGAACTTTCTGGAAGAGGAATGTTATTCTTTTGTAGGAGATGGGTCATCATATCAATAGTTTTCTTCATGCATGCACTTTCAGGGTGCCAACCCTTTTGACAGTAAGTGCATTTGGTATTTTCTTTCTTCTTTCCCTTTTCTTTGACAGGATTCGAATCCCCTTCATAATATTTGGGCCTTTCCTTGTCTTTCTTCTTCTCTTGGTGTTTCAAACCCTTGGGATTTTGCTTTCCTCTAGTTTGCCTCAAATCTCCAGCAGCAAGAACTTGGTCCTTTTGCTTAATGGAACCCATTAGAACCAGTTTATCTTGCTCTTGAGTTAACATTTCCATGAAATCATCCAAAGATGGTATCTTCCAATTGCGAACTGTAAGCTTGGTGGAGTGAAATGTAGAGACAAAGAATGAGTACTCAGGAGCCAACTTCGAAATGATGGACAGAACCATCTATTCTTCTTTCTTATCAATGAATGCCACACTGCTTGATCTGCAACACCAAGTATTTGAACTTGGTGAAGAAGTCCTGGATGGATTTGAAGTTGCTTGGGCTCAATGAGATCAACTCATTCTCAAGTTGGTGGCCCCTCATCTCATTAGTCTTCCCAAACAAAGACTCAAGCTTGAGACATACTTCATTTGAAGTAGTAAGACTATCAATATGAAACATGAGGTCTCTTGAAATACTGATACAAATCATGCCAAATGCTTCATCCATTCTCCTGAAGAACTTGGACTTCTCTACTGCAGATTTTGGCCCAACCTCAGTCCCCATGGTGATTTTGAAGAGACCCTTGGATCTCAGCTAGATAACCATTTCGGCCTTCCACTCAAAATAGTTGAATGGAGTGAGCAAATTAACATGAGATTTATCCCTCTTCTGTAGCTTGCGCACTTGGTGACAATGAACACTTTGAACCTGCAATGCAAACTCTCAACACTCATGAGGGGATCCTAACTAGCTAATTCGAACCCTACTTGACC
The DNA here is from genome assembly GCA_027924585.1 of Larix kaempferi. Classification (NCBI taxonomy): domain Eukaryota; kingdom Viridiplantae; phylum Streptophyta; class Pinopsida; order Pinales; family Pinaceae; genus Larix; species Larix kaempferi. The sequence continues at coordinate 5,080,656 of BSBM01000519.1, forward strand.
GAAGGCACATTCGGGAGAGCATCACACCTTGGGTAGACTCCAAATTATTTCTCCAATGGCTTCAAGGCAATGACCCTGGGGACTTTTGTGGTTTCTCCACTGTTTCTGGTGCACTTCTAAAACAATCTTGGTTCGAATAGAAGCTCCAAGTTGTCTGATACCATGTGAAATCTTAATCACAATAGGATCTAGTAGCTAAATATTACCTCAAAATCAAGAAAGGCTTAGTATCCAAAGAAATAGTGCAAAAAGAATTCTGGAAAATAAATGATAAAAAACCAGTCACAAATGATAAAAAACCAATAACAAATGATCAAAAACCAATGACACAAATGATCAAATAGCAGGTTTATTATAACTGTCCAACACAACAATGAGCTGTGAATACATTTATATATCATTTGGAAGAATTTGTTTGCCTTTGGAGGCAACTACAAGTGGTTAGCTTAGATTGGACCTCAATCCCCCTTAGGTTGACCAATAGGCTCCCAAATCACCCCAAACATGTACGAATTGTCCATGTGAACGTTGGGTGAGCATGGGAAGACATAAATGAGGCTCACACACGTGGTGGATAAGATTGGGTGGAGGTTAGGTGGCCAAGGATAGGCCAAAACAACCAAGAAATGGCCAAAATGACCACATACATTGCATGGGTGCCTTAAGTCAAAGACAACTTCCTTAAAACAGGGAAACAAAGCGCCTTTGCTCAATAGGTAGTAATAAATGTTAGAGGTGGCCATTAATAGGGTGCCCAACAGCTATATTTGACCATATTTTGGTCCAGAAGTGGTGGAATGGTCATAATTAGCCCCAACTAACTTCTAATAACCTTGGATTGTCATCATTAACCTTATTTTGGACCATTTAATGGACAAAGTGATGTATGAATAAGGTCCTAAGGTGTAATAATGTTCTAAAACCAACAAGAAGTTCTCCAGTTACTGAAGGGCAACTTGGCTATGTCAAAATAATAGGATGGAACAACAAGCAGATCAACAGCATAGTGAAAGGAGTTTTGAAGAAGGGGATTGAGTATTTCTAAGGCTGAAACCTTACAAATAGATGTCCCTCAAGCAACTAAATGAAGACGATAAATTAGCACCCAAGTACTACGGTCCTTATAAAGTGTTGCAAAAGATTGACACCATGGCTTACAAATTGGAGCTCCCTTCATCTTCAAGGGTACACCCAATTTTCCATGTTTATTGCTTAAAGAAGGTAATAGGAGATAAGATCCCAATTCAAACTATCTTGCCAAAGATTGATGAAGAAAGAAAAGTCATATTGGAACCTGAACAAATCACTGAAACAAGGACCAAACAACTGCGCAATTGGACTATTATTGAGTACCTCATCAAGTGGAAGAACTTACTGGTTGAAGATTCAACATGGGAAGATGGGTCCTTCATACAGAAGCATCCACAATTAATCAAGCGTTGATGACAACACTTGGTTGAAGGAGAGGGGTATGTTAAGCCCTAAATGTGAGCACATTACTCCCTATAGTATAGCTCACTACATATTTTTTGATGTCAACTTGGGTGTATTGTGGTCTATTTATGCTCTTTTCATACTATTTTGGGGAATTTGTTGCTTGACATGGGCTGACTTGAAAGTTGTGCTAAATATTGACTAATAGACAACGTAGTTAAATAATACAATGTGCTTCCGAATATCCTAGTATATTGGATATGGTGGTTATGGGATGTAAAGAATTTTCAGAACAAGATCATCGTGCTAGAGCTGGTGGTGCACAAGATTATCTCGACAACTAAGGATTATAAGAACGATATTAAAATAAGAGGAAAAAAGGATATGGTAATGTCGTGTTTGGACTATAATATACCATGGGGATATTTTGATGGTGTGAGTTAGGGACGTCCTTCATCAGGAGGCACAGGTGTAATTCTGTTCTTAAACACAACTAATTGCTATTAAACAAAATACGTAGTCTTAAACACAACTAATTGCTATTAAACAAAATACGTAGTGGGAAGAGGAACGAACATTAAAGCATAATTGTGTGCTCTCTAGATACTATTGAGAGGCACATCACAAAAAGGTTGTAAGAAATTGCAAGTTATGGGAGATTCAAAATTAGTAATCTAGTGGGCAAAAAAGAAGTGTAAAATTGACATTATTAGTTTGCGTCCTATTCTAGATTTGATAGAAGGACCAACTTTTGAATAGATAACGTAGACTCACATCTTCCACAAATTGAATCAAGAAGATAGAAGAAGGAAGGAGCTGCATTAAGTTTTGAGAAATTCTCGACGTTTCGATCCCTACTTTGGGATCATCATCAAGAGAATAAGAAGCTTCAAGGAAATTAATTTGTCCATGATTACAACTAGACATGAAAAACAATTAACATATAACTTGTTCATAACACTTAACTTGTGACCTACTATGTTCACTGATATAAACAATTATGTATAACCCTTCCTCCAAAGCCATTGCAAAATAGTATTGAAACATGGACTAGAATATCACTTTATCACTTTATAGGAAAATGCAGGAAGATTGGAAGAATGTCTCGAGAGAACGATCTACTCGGCGGAATGAAGTGCCAAATGCTTATCTCAAGTTCCATGAACGTACGCTTAGAATCCTCTGCATGTTGACTGTAAGAAGGTAGTTGTTGCAGCTACGCATAATACCATTCCGAGTTTGTGGCTATATTTGCTACTTTAGCTATTATAGTTGCATTGAGTGGCGTTACTTGTTCTACTCTGATCCGCATTAAAAGTAATCAGTGTGGAACCAACTGAAAGGGATAAAAAATCAGAATACCCACTCATTTATCTGAACAAAACTGAGAACAGAAAAAAGGGATTAAAGTTTTTCCACCCTTGACTTCACAGAATTACCAATGCCAGACTGATACGTCAACCAAAACCATTGAGGTAGTACTAGAATATGTTAATTCAATAGACTACTCTTATGAGATCACCAAACATAATTGTAAAATAAGTAACATAACATGAATTACAACACTCCCAAAATCAGATGGGAGTTGGGAACAAAGTTCCAGAATTTAAAAAATAATTTATGCCTTAATATGATACGAATCATATACATATCCTACTGTAAAATAAACACAATTGCAAACAAATTAGAATGTCTCATATGAATTAATTCCCAGAATAAGTAGGCCATGCTATGCTGCTACAAGAAGATTCAGTTTGGACCAGCATTCTAAATCTCTTTTTGTGACTACAAAAATTCTTTTAATAGACCTCCTAAATTAAGGAAATTGTTTTATCAAACCTACCAAACCGTGAAGACATAGGCAACCAATATCTATGAAGTTACATTTCAGCCTTGAGATTTCCCAGTTCAAAATAACAAACCTTTGAAACTCTTTGCCTTGCAGTGGCTCAGAAAGTGCTCGATTGCTTTCATGTGACATCACTAAAGAGACATCGATCCTATCAACAAATTGGTTAGTAATCTGTAATTTTTATCTAAGAATTCACATTTTTTGTTTTGTTTTCCAGTATGATTGCCAATGAATGTGTCAATCAAAGTCAAGTTCTCCTAACCATCTAGTTTGTGGTTTTATCAACCATTTTTTTGTTACTGCACTTAAACCATTGTAATTTTAGACAAGACATGGAATCCTGTGGATTGCCTTTCAATAAGTCTGTGCAGTGGCATGCACCAGCACCTCAACCAGAGCAATATGAAATTGCATGCATTACCACCATACACGCAGGAGAATCACCCACACCCTTGCACTCAATCAGAACCTACTAACTGGCCTAGCAACTTGAGCTAGCCTTCATGGAGAAATTTAAGGTAGTGAGGCAAGCATAAAAAATTCAGTGAAAAATATAGAGTTGAGAACCTGAAAACGAATAAGTAAAAAAATACAATTTTTTTGGTCTCCAAAATACACTCCCAGAATCCTTTTGATGTTACATAAATTCAAATTTAAAATAAATCTCTACTAATATTATTTCACATATGTAAGTGAGCTTAGCTTAATTGTTAATAAGGGATAACATATATCTTCTTTTTCAAGGTCTCAAGTGATAAAAAGAAAAAGAAAAGAAATATTTAAATGAATAAAGAAAATTATATTAATTTTGGTCGTTTATAGTAATTAAAAAACAAAATTAAAATAGAAAATTGTTTCAAAATATCCGATAATGTGGCATTTTTTTTCAGGCTCGCAAAAATAATTTAAAAAATATATCTAATCCGAATACGATGTCGTAAAAACAATTATGTATAGCCCTTCCTGCAAAACCATCCCAAAATAGTATTGAAGCATGGACTAGACTATCAATTTATATGAAAATGGAGGAAGATTGGAAGAATGTCTCCAGAGAACGGCCTCCACTCAGGAGACTCTGCGGAATGAAGTGCCAAATGCTTGTCTCAAGTTCCATGAACGTACACTTAAAATCCTCTGTATCTTGATTACGCAGAATACCATTGAGTTTGTGGCTATATTTGCTACTTAAACTATTATAATTGCATTGAATGGCGTTACTTGTTCTGCTCTGATCCGCATTAAAAGTAACAAGTAAATATTAAATTCACTACAAAAAGACCATAAGAATATTCATTGTAGAACCAACTGAATGGGATACAAAATCAGAATACCCACTCATTTATATGAACAAAACTGAGAACCAACAAAAGGGATTATAGTTTTTTAGCCCTTGACTTCACTGAGTTACTCATTCCAGACTGATACACCAACCAAAACCATTGACATGACATGAATATGGAACAGGTAGTACTGGAATATGCTAATTTAATAGACAACTATTATGAGCTCACCAAACATAAAAGTAAAAATAAGTAGCATAACATGAAAACCAGCATGCATTACAACAATCCCAAAATCAGATGAGAGTTGGGAACAAAGTTCCAGAATTTAAAAGATAGTTTATGCTTTAATATGATATATATATATATATATATATATATATCCTACTGTAAAATAAACACAATTGCAAACAAATTAGCATGTCTCATATGAATTAGCATGTAGGCCATGCCATGCTGCTACAAGAAGATTCAGTTTGGACCAGCATTCTAAATCTCGATCTGTGAATACAAAAATTCTTTTAATAGACCTCCTAAATTGTCGAAATTCTTTTATCAGTGAAGACATGGACAATCAATAACAATGGAGTTACATTTCAGCCCTGAGATTCCTCAGTTCAAAATAACAAACCTTTGATACTCTTTCCCTTGCAGTGGCTGAGAAAGTGCTCGATTGCTTTAATGTGGCATCACTAAAGAGACATCGAGCCTATCAACAAATTCATGTTTGCCAGTGTACCCCTTCATCTTATCATTCTTGACATCAAGAACAGAAATTACAGTAAAATAATAGTGAAATGCCTAAATTTGAACCTCATAATAGTTACAAAACCAGAGGCAAGATTCGGGCCTCAGTAAAAGTCCTCATACACAGAGAGAGCTGTAAGAAAAAAGTTTACAGTTGAAACTATGAAAACAACTAAAATACATGTCTGCAATATTCTACCTTAAACTTCAGATTTCAGCACACCACCTTCATAAATAGTGACATCGGGCAGAAGAACAATGCCAATCCAGGATAAGTTATAACAATATCTTATGCAGAGTACAGAGAATCAGAATCACAGAAGTTTATTGCATATGACACCCTGTTTAGCAAACCCATATGTAGCATCCGCACATGCTATTAAGGAAATTGGCAACAGATGGATGGGAGCACTAGGCCATGGATAGAAATTCACAGATGGTTACGGTGTTAGGCTAAGGATGAATACCAGTGTTTCACAGAGACACATCCCATGGTGGGAAATGCGTCCCCATGGCCCCACGTTTTTGGGATGGGAAAACTTCTGGGGAAACATTTCTCCACGTCTTTCTTTTTGGGAAACATGCGGAACGCGTCTCCCCTCGAACTTCAGATTTTAATGCAGATTTTAATGCAGGGAATCAGTTTTGTAGGAACCCAACGGTTTTTTACAAGTCACATTGAAGTCAGTAATATTAATTTGGTAATGTTAAATTCTTTAAGTAGAATTTAACATCTTTATTTTTCATTTTTCTAAGTGATATTCTCCTTATCTTTATTTTTCTGTTCCTTGATTTAAATTTTTAACATTACTATTAATTGTTTCAGGATATTTGAGAGTGGTTCCAACCTCACCTGACTTCATATGTAAAAAGTAGAATTTTAGATCCCATTCAAAATTCAAGAGACTTAACAATTTTCAGGATCTTAGGATTGCAACATTTACATTTGATTCTATCATGTATAAGGGCAAAGGATTGGAATTTAATCAAGCACATCAACCTCTCTATGTACCTTGATGTTGGTGGTGCTGACTGTAGAAGTTGATTTAACTCCTTAGTCACGACATTAATAAAAATGTACCCTTCAGTGAAGCAAAATCTCTTATTAAACATGGGATGATGGGAAGCTTTTTCTACCTTATTTTAATGCTTGGATTAGGAAGTTTCATCAAAATTGTAGGCTGTTGACTAATGTCCGTGGAGGATCAACTTAGAGATTAGAGGTAGAGGCAATGGCTAGAGCCTAGAGGAAGGCCCATAGGGTGCTATTGATGAATAGGATCTCAATATAGGCAATGAGTTTTAGGACATGTAGTTATTTGTTGTAGCATGAAGTTTTTTGGAATCTACAGGCCATTTAGAGCCTCTCTGTTTATGTATTTTGGGTCAAATATGGATTGCACTCGATGTTCTAAGAGGAGACCCCCCACCCTCTATTTGTCTCACACCATCTTCATTGAGCATTTGTTCAGTATCATTTACAAATTTGAAATTTGAATTTAGATGTACATTGCATAATGATGAATTTAGTTTTTAATTTTTACATGGTAATAGTTATTGTTGAGATTTATCATTGTGATAATTTAAATTATTTTTTATAATTCGGACATCCCTCTCTCCCTAGATTTTTTTTTTTTAAATTTGAATAACTTCCACACATTCCCTTATGTGTTTCCCCATTCCTGCACCCCCAAGAAACTCTGTAGAACATTGATAAATACTCATATATGGGAAGGGTATTAAGCAAAGGATTGATTTATTTATACCTAGATATTATTTTATCAAACCTCCCAAACCATAAGTCAAGACATGTACAACCAATAACCATGGAGTTACATGTCAGCCCATGAACTAACATTTCAGCCCTTAGATTGCCGAGTTCAAAATAATAAACCTTTGATACTCTTTCCATTGTAGTGGCTCAGAAAGTGTTGCTTTCATGTGAGTCGTGACAGCACTAAAGAGTCATCGAGCCTATCAACGAGAATTCACCAACAAATTCATCCTTGCTACTATACCCTCCTCATCTTATCATTCTTATCAAGAGCAGAATGTCATGTACAACCAATAACCATGGAGTTACATGTCAGCCCATGAACTAACATTTCAGCCCTGAGATTGCCCAGTTCAAAATAATAAACCTTTGATACTCTTTCCATTGTAGTGGCTCAGAAAGTGTTGCTTTCATGTGAGTCGTGACAGCACTAAAGAGTCATCGAGCCTATCAACGAGAATTCACCAACAAATTCATCCTTGCTACTATACCCTCTTCATCCTATCATTCTTATCATCAAGAGCAGAATGTCATGTACAACCAATAACCATGGAGTTACATGTCAGCCCATGAACTAACATTTCAGCCCTGAGATTGCCCAGTTCAAAATAATAAACCTTTGATACTCTTTCCATTGTAGTGGCTCAGAAAGTGTTGCTTTCATGTGAGTCGTGACAGCACTAAAGAGTCATCGAGCCTATCAACGAGAATTCACCAACAAATTCATCCTTGCCACTATACCCTCTTCATCCTATCATTCTTGTCATCAAGATCAGAATGTACAGTTAAATAATAGTGAAATGCTACATATCATTCTTGTCATCAAGAGCAGAATGTACAGTTAAATAATAGTGAAATGCTACATTGGGACGTCATAAAAATTACAAAACCAGAGCACAAATCAGAGGCCAGATTTGGGCCTTAGTAGAAGGTTTCATACACAGAGAGAGAACTGCAAGAAAAAAGTTTCAGTTGAAAGTATGAAAGCAACTAAAATACATTGTCTGCAATATTCCACTCTAAACTTCAGATTTCAGCAAACCACCCTCATAAACAGTGACATCGGGAAGAAGAACAATGCCAATGCAGAATAACAGATAACAATATTTTATGCAAAGCACAGATAATCAGAACCACAGAAGCTTATTGCATATGAAACCCTGTTTAGCAAACGCATATGTAGCATCCACCCATGCTATTAAGAAAACTGGCAACAGATGGATGGACCACTAGGCCATGGATAGAAAATTCACAGATAGTTATGGTATTAGACTAAGGATGGATACTCACAGATGGGAAGGGTATGAGGCAAAGGATTGATATTCATACTAGCTATCTAACCCTGATATGAGAGTAAGGATGGCTAATCAAGATCGTTGTATGCTTATTTTCAGAGCTGGGCATATCATACAGACCGGGGATGGATATTTAGAGTTGGGTATGAATGAGACCAAGTATGGAAGTTTATAGTTTGGTATACTTCCAGAATCCTGATAATTATATTTCACAGATTGATTAAGTGTGAAACTCTGATTAACACATCACTTAGATTATGCGATGTATGAATATAGAAATATGGTCATGCTATTAGGTTAACTGGGGATGGATCTGGTAACAGGCTGAAGGTAACACAAAATTTAGAAATCACTGAAGCAAGTTTTGCATAGACTGATTCATATTTATAGATTCACTTAAAAAAATCTATTTCAAAATAATAAGATAACTTTAGGGAGACAGGGATCTGCATCAGCTATGTGGAGTTTATAAAGCCATAAGTGGCATCCCAGCTGCAAGCAATTGATATTGCATAGTAGTAAGCAAAGGCTGGAGCCGTACCGGCGACCCCCCCTATAGTCACAGCTTTAGTTGATCCGCAAACAGATCTGGTACCAGCTTCTTCACCAGGTAAAGATCCAAAAGCTTTAGCTTCCATTTGACTCGTCGATCCAGTTTTTTAACTCATTGACGGGGCAAAAATCTCACCCCTAGCAAAAGTCCTCAGTCCCGGATCGAGAGCCAGAGAAAGAACCACAACAGCTCACTGAACACCAAAAAATAGTAGGAAATGAACACGGAAAGCCCATTTCCACTGCTTAAGCACTGATAAGTATTTTTTACTTGGCACTGGGGAGTAGCCATGAATATGAATCGACTGAACCAGGCGACTGGAATTTGTACGTTCAAATTCGCTGTGTGTGGTTGTTTCAGCTACCCATTTTTTCCTAATGGGTCCATCAAACTCCGATTAATGCGCTGGTATGGTACGTTCGCTGGAAAGGTTTATGGGCTCTGTTAATGCTATCCAATTTAAAGATAATGCTTGGTCTACAAATCGGTAGATTTTGATATTTTTTTTACTATAGAAATTTGGGGGTTGGAATGAGTGTAATTGTAATTTAAATGTAATTAACGGTATTTGAGAGTTTTGATTTCATTTTTAATAATAAAATGTAATTTAAATAATGAAAAATAATATTTTGATAAAATATTATATCATATATTTCATATCTTGAAAATTAAATTAATAAAATGCAATTTAAACAATGAAAAATAATATTTTGATAAAATACTATATCACATATGATATGAAAATTAAACTGGTTTATAATATAGTTCAAGATGTGAAAAACATAATATTAGTATTAAAAAAAAGTTATAAAAATTAAAAATCAAATTCTAATTGGTTTGTCTCAAAACATTTATAAACCTTCCTTCAAAGTATTAGAGAGGTTTAAGGGTTTTATGAATAATATTTACCTGAAAGTTAATATAAAGTGTGACACAAAAGTCCATTGACAAAGTTTGATTTTCAAATAATTTATTTAAAGGTGACATAAAAGTCCATAAAACTTGTCATTGGTATCCACCTTCAAGAAAACATGGAGTACCAAAAGGTCCATGGTATCCATGGCTAAATCATAACCTAACCCTAATGCACAAAAAAGGACCTTGGACCTTTATTTCAAGATATTAAAAGGGCCTATATACTTTTTAAAATGGAATATACTTTAAAGAGAACATGGATTGTAAAAAGGACCTAAGTCTTGGTATACCTCCAAAAAAAACCTAACCCCCTAACCAATCTATCTCAAAGTGTCAAATAGGTCTATAGACTCTGTCAATGGTATCAACTTGAAGGAGAACATAAAATATTAAAAGGTTTCAATTCAACTAATTTTTTTTTTTTCACAAGAAAAAGACTATACTTTATATTAGAAGTATAAAAGTACATACAACCAGGCATAATACCCAAAAAAAAAACTCCCAACCAAGCCTCCAAAGGAACCGAGACAACACCAAGTCTCACAAACCACCAACCAAGGGCCATAAAGACAAGTAAACCAAATACACAAGATATACCAATCCCCCAAAAGTACCAAGAGACCAATACAAGTCCGAAAAAGGAAAATACCAAGAGAAATACCAAGGAGAAAAAACCATCCAAACCAAGACGAGGCACCAACAAAGAAACCACCAAAACCACCAAAAAATGAAGCCAAACAACTAAACTCTTATTTCAACATGTCTTATTTTATGAATTTAAATCATATATATATATATATATATATATATATATATATAAACTCTTGTGTTTATGATTACTAATGATCATCAAATACCAAATTTTCTTTTAAACAATGTAAACCCATTCACAAGGACTTTGACTCTAAAGGTCACAAGTCACATGCCAAACCAATGTGGTTTAATGAGCATAGTACTAACACAAACAGTAGTCTTATGAAATAAGAGAAAGTAAGATGCAAGTATTTATTTTATATGGGAGTGATAATATATCAAGGAAACTAAAGATCATTTTCTAACATTTCATTTTATTTTGTATATTATTATTATACATTTAGGATGGTGGATAATTAAGTCATTAAATTAATTATTAAATGTTATTTATTATATTTTTAATTTTTTAGTTTATGATTATTATATGTTTACTTTTACATGTAATGTAATTTGTTGATTTATATATTTTAAATATATAAATTAAAAGTTAATATATAATTTAGTGAATAAATAATTATTAAAATTTTATTTATTTTATTTTTAATTTTTCATATTCATTTTTAAACATATATTTATTTTTACATAGAATATGTTGATATATATTTTTAAATATTTAAATTTTAAACATATATTTACCTTTATATAGAATATGTTGATATATATTTTTTAAATATTTAAATTTTAAACATATATTTACCTTTATATAGAACATGTTGATATATATTTTTTAAATATTTAAATTTAGAAAAGGTGTGTTATATATTCAAAACATGTATTTTCATTTTCATGGCAGATAACTAAGAAAGGAAATGGTGTGTCCAATGGCCATTAAAAAAGTTAATTTATGTAAGTAATTTTAATTCTAAATAATTTAGTATTATTAATATTTTAAGTGTAAAAAACAATTTGTTATTTGATTTGGATATATTTTTGAAGTATTTAAATTTAACGTATATCTATTTTTAAATATCTTCATATATGGAAAGGGATCAAAATTCTTGAAGTGTAAAGAATGATTTAGATTGATTTATATTTATTTTAATTTATTTTAAACTTTTTTTAATATTTTGTGTAAAATTTAAAATTGAGCCAACATATTGTCCCTACCTTACCTATGAAATTAAATTGAATAGACTTTAAATTGATGCTAAATTGAAAAACACTTAAACCTTTGCATTTCCAAATTCATTAATTGCTTACAATCACTATATAAAATTAAATAAATTGTTCTCAATCACACTAAAGGTTAAAAGACTCTTGCATCCTAGGGCATCATACTTCATGTTAAAAGGTACTTTTGATCTCTTATAATGTTGTTTTATGAAAGAGTATAGCTGACACATCTCACTTTAAAGATAAGATACCATTATTCTGGCTAGTTTATATTATTGTGTAGCTTACAATTTTTTGTGTTTTATTGTGCTATTATGCTCCTTGCATATCTCTATGTGTGTTTCCATTTATATTTTTTCTTTCATTTCATTATCTATATAATCCAGATCAAATTGGGTCGACGACCTTGATGATAGGAAGTACTACAAGGTATGTTTTTAGTCTTTTTGCTAGACCTTTGACTTGGGATTGTAAGAAGCAATAAGCCCTTGCTCTTTCTTCAACAAAAGCAGAGCATCGAGCAATAATTAATGCAAGTCAAGAGGTATTATGGCTTCAACATATCCTTCTAGGGTTTGGATTCTAGTAGCAACATCCGACCACACTAGTGTGATAATAATAGTACATCAAGTTTGTCAAAGTTCCAATTCACCATCAACATAATAGATACAATGAACTACACATGCACTTGATCTTAAAACTTATTTAGGATTGCATTCTTGAAGCGTTCTTTTTCCCTACAAATGATCGAGATGTAGATATTTTCACAAAGTTTCCTACAAAAGCAAAGTTTTCCAAACATCAATCTATGTTTTTTTTGTAAACTTCATTATTCTATTAATAAGCAAGGAAAATTACAGATTGTTCAAAAGCGTCCTTCCCCATGGAAAGCTAGACCGTAGATAGTGATATTGTATGTCAGGATTTCTAATATACTTGCAATACTTTGATGCAAAATTTGAAATGTTTGCAGTAATTGACTCATAACAACTACTATCATTGTATGTAACTATATAGGTTGAGCTAAACATGACATAACTAGTGATTAAACACTAAAAATTAAAACAAAAACAACTATTGATCAAGCTCATCATCAGAAACATGTATTAGGGGCACCTCCTTGTTAAGGGGAGCGCCTAGTGCAGGATCAACAACAACTACTAAGGGGGATCTGCCTCTACATGATCTAAGTATCTTGTAGCTAAATCTCATCAAGGTGAAGTCTCACTTCATTTTTTCCCTCTTCCTCTTACACTAAGACTTTACCAAGAAGTGATTAATATGCTAGCAAAGGGCCAAAGTATTATAGTACTTGGTGTCTTGCGATTTGGTATTGCCAGGGTCCTGAGCCCATGGTTGCATATCCTCCATAATTTGGTTTGGGTATGTTCCTCCTCTTGCTTGACCAATTTTTCAGCATGGGTGATTTAAGGGTGATTCTCTCCTGACACTTGCTGTAAGTAGATTATATGGGATTCCTCTACCTCTTGATGAGCCCTTGTCTAAGTAGGGGTCCTATTGCTTCCATGCCCTTCTATTTCCTTGCAATTATTGACTTTCTGTTTAATTGGAATAGTACTAGTGTGAGCCCACTGACATAGTGGCCAGGAGGTAGAGAGCTCTTTTTCTTCGATAATCACCTAATCAAGAGAAGAATTTGGCAGAGTTGAACCTAATGAGCCACGAGAAGACTCTTTTACTCCATGAAACTGAGACAATAAATCCCAGATCAACATCCCAAGCACATACCGATTTTTCTCATGTACAACCCAATAGATAAAGGAGAATTCAACCCGACTGATGCTAATAGTTCATACCCAAAATTATTTCCTTTTCTAAAACAAACAAACAAAGGACAACATCGAGGTTTCAACACCCACCCCTTTAGTCCACTAAATGACAACATTTTAAAATTGAAGTTGTGGTGACAGAGGACAATGAATTTACCTTTTTCCTTCCCATGCACATGAACCGACATGTTGAGAAGGACAGATTCAAATCCTATTACCTTCATCGAATATATTTTCTCACTATGCCTCCTTCCACCCTTCATGGTTTAGTCCTTCACCATCATACCAAGCTCAAACATGAACCACGATATTATCAATTGTACCGGCCTCGTCTAGACCATCTTCGTCCAAACTATCATGTCTACCCTCTTCCCTCCTTGATTACAATGCTTGGTAAAGATGTCATGTCTCGTCATAATTAGCCTCCATATTTTGTGTTTAGGGCCATGGGGGCGCCAAGTGGTTGGAATGACTTCCGCCATATCTTGCCCCTTCCACCCTATACGGGACAAACTTCGATCTATGTTAAGAGTTCAAGAAGTTGTTGATGGGTCCCTAAAAATTGCTCATTTCCTGACTATATTATACTATTTTGGCAACACAGTTCACCATAATTTGATACATTTACCATTAAAAATGTTCTCTTTTATTTTAATTTATTAATTAAAATCAATACAAGGAAAAAATGCCTAATTCATTATTTTTAATGTATTAAATATAGTTTTGACGATGATAGATTGATTCTCACACTAGCAAGTCTTGTACTTGGAAGATTATCAAACATAGGGCCTAAGGCTTGTCGTCAACTATATTCTTTTTGCACAATTGAAACGTAACCCTAGATTTGCTTTTGGCATCCAACACTTATTTTTGTACTAGTTCTTCTGTCATAAAACTGGGACATGTGTCATTGGTTCTTTCACATGAATCATTGTTAAAATGATTGGCATTTATTTAATTTTTAATCAATATTGTTGCGAGCATGAGAAGTCTCACTATTGGTTAAGAATATAGAAAATATATATAAAAAAACATATAATGCCACCATGCGACGGGAAACAAATTTTAGAAATAATTCTAATAGTGTCTCTATGATGTGTTCACTTAATACATTATTAAATATAAGTTATTTGCATTGCAATTTAATAAACTTTGTTTCTTTTTTATAGGTGGGAAATTGATGGTAGATCGCATTGTTTCACTTGATGGGATAAAATTCAACTATGATTAGTTTGTGAGGATCAGCTTGAAGCATGCACGTAAGCCATTTATTTACCTCATGGAACCATGGTTAAAGCCTCATTCAAATGGTACTTCTCCAAACTTCCTCAAGCAAGCATGACACATTTAAATTCTCGTCATTTTCGAAGAAGCCAACTTCGGATGCGATTTGTAAACAAATCGTGAAGAATCTTGTCAAACGGTTAAAAACCCACTTCTAAAATGGCCTTATTTACCTAACGTTTCGGACCATTTCCTCAAATTCCAAATGGATTGGGAGAAATTGTTACCTGATAAAAGAAGAAATTTCCCAGAATGTAGTTATGGCCGGTTTTCAAAATCATGTAAAATCATGTATTAGTTCGTGGCAGTAAGTCATTTTCCCTAAAGGAATGCGTGTCTTTATGCTGCGATTATTCTATCAACAGACTGAACGATGCATTATAATGTTAGAATCCAGTTCCTATCGTTTTAGCGTTTGTTGATCCTTCGAGCTGTATAAATAGGCACTGTTGAATTTGAGAGGGGGGAGTTGGATAGTCTGTAATTCCACATTGTTTTTATTACGGATCTGCAATAAGAATTATATCTAGAATTTTTTAGTATTTTTGACATGGTTGTAACGTGAATTCTATATAGCTTTTCGTGGTTAATGGAGATAATATTTTCTTCATATCAGATCACTTCAGCTCTATGAATTAGAGCTTTCAAGAGCGCACTTGTCCAAGGTTCGGGCCCAACCTCACTACCAGTTCTGCTTCTTACTTTTCGATCTTCTTTTTGTTAATATTCATAACTTTTATTTCCATTCTGTTAGTAAATGTTTAAAGCATTTGTTTAATTTCTTAATGCGTGATTGCAGATCTGCATAGTATATTATTTAGTTGTTTGTTGTTTCTAATAGGTATGGTTTCTGTACATTTTAACACTTCTATTCACATTTAATGTTGTTAACACTATTCTGTTTTCTGGATTAGCATGTTCAACAATTCAATACCGTAGACATTGTTAAAGATTAATCATAGTTAGTTAGCTTAACCTAACTGTTATACGGTTGCATGACAGATATGGTGTTTTTGTAATATCTATGTACATCTTTGTGCATTTGCAAGATAGCTTAACAACTCATTCATATATAGCCTTTTTTGCCATGTTCGTCTTCATGTCTCTCCTTATCTTTTTCATATATATTTTATGATATGTTGTCTTACAGTGGTATCAGAGCCGAGGGTCTAAAGCCTGGATATGAAAGGAGGACATAGCCGCATGCATTTCAGAGCAGCCTTGTAAAGCCATTGTAGAGCAGCAACTTGAAGATAGAACGCCATTGAGGAATGCTGGACAGAAGGAAGAATGCATCACGAAGTCACTGCCAGCGTTGTTAAGTAAACGAAGAATGCAACTTCCTTTGTAAGGTAATCGCTGCATTGATAGATAATATAGCGTTCGCTTGAAAGCCTATTTCCTTGCTCTATCTGCGGATTTCTATTTGTGGTTTTTTTAAAATTTGAAAGGGACGGACTGGTTTGGTTAAGGCTATTTTAAAGAAGTTTAAAACTAAGTTTTGAAAGAAGTTGCGATAGGGTTTTGGAAGGATAGATTTTTTCTTGGTAAATCTGAATTTTGAAGAAAGAGCAGCAAGATGTGAAGAGAAATTAAAGACTAATGTTGTGTGGAAACTTGTGAGCCATAAGCCGCATAGAGAAATGGCTTGTAATTTGTAATTTAAGAATAAGGATAAATTTGTTGGTTATAACTCTACGCTCGAAGAGTTCGCAAAGTTGTGGATGTTCCGCATGGCATATGGTAGTCCCGGAGTCCCAGCATTTGATTGAGGTCCTGAGTTAGCAGCTCCGAGAAGTGGAAGTTTTATTGAGAAGAAGAGCCACACGTCTAACTAGAGACCATCATGTTCGTGTTGGTTGTACCAGTGCTTGATGAACGAAGAGAGCCCGAGTACATTCAAGCAAAGAGGGGGAAGAATACAGCCCCACGGGTGTGTCCTCATAGTAGAGGAGGCCACTTTCAGTGTCATTGCTTACAACGAGAACGTAGTTGGCGTGGAAGAAACCCTGAGTTCTCATGAGGGACCATCTGAGTGGAGAAAGGAGAAGCCACACTGAAGCAATTAGTGAAGAAAATCATATCCGATGATGAAAGATTGAATAGAGAAGAAAAGAATCATGAGAGAGAAAATCCATGAAGTAAAATCAAGTGAAGAAAAAGAATTTGCAGAGCTGCTTTGGAGCAGATTTATGAAGATGAAGAATAGAACAACCGCAAATCAAGTTTCCAGCATCTAAAGTTTACGAACAATTCAACACTTCTTTTCTAAACTTGTTCCTGTTCATAAACTTTTTACTTGCATTCTGTGTTTTTTGCAAGTTGTTTTTTGGTACTTACTTACTAGTGTAAGTATCTTTATGCTGTTGAATTGAAGTATGATTGTAATTGGGTGCATTATTGGTTGAACCCAACACCCTTTTGAGTTTAAATTTTCTATTATTGATTTGGATTATTATAAATGGGTGAAGGAAGACCTGCAACAAAAGAAAAGTACACATTCTGAACCTGTTTATGTTCAGAAATTTTAGAAGATTGTGAATGAAGGACCAACTACTGTAGACCTGTTTATGTTTAGAGATTTCAGCGGTCAAATGAAGTTAATGCAGTTGATAACTTTCCACTGATAGGGGGGGTATCAAAGTCATGTTCCAAGTTTGTTTTAACGCCTGTGAACAGATCATCAAATAGTAAACAAGTATTGAGGCTTGTTCTTGAACATACAAATTGATTGACATGGTTAGTGGTAATCCTAAAACCACCTCATTGTTGTTGGCATGGTTAGTGGTCATCCTAAAACCACCTCTTGGTTAGCGGTCATCCTAAAACCACCAATTAAGCAGAAAACATGAGGTTCAGCTTGTTTACATTTTCAGAGAATATATACAGTTGTTGTTTCTCTGCTGGGATAGTTTAATGGTCAACTTAAAACCATTAGTTTTTGGTCAACTTGAAACCATACAACTTAGTAGAAGCCTTCGTCTTCTGCTAGATTTTGTTTCAGAGAGATTTTCAGCCATTTGTGGCTGACCTTCTTGAGTTTTGTACTCTCTGAATTTGCTTGACACGGTTGATAGTCAAGTAGTGGCAGTTTTTCAGGTGCTAACAAACTTATGATTAAGGGGGGATGTTAAAGATTAATCATAGTTAGTTAGCTTAACCTAATTGTTACACGGTTGCATGACAATTATGGTGTTTTTGTAATATATATGTACATCTTTGTGCATATGCAAGATAGCTTAACAGCTCATTAATATATAGCTTTTTCTGCCATGTTCGTCTTCATGTCTCTCCTTATATTTTTCATATATATTTCATGATATGTTGTCTAACAGACATCACTTGTGCATCTTCCATTCTGTAGTTTAATAGTTTATTCCGTTTCTATTTGCTAGGTCATATTTGCATTTGATCATTCATTTTAAAAATATCGTTGTATAAAGTTCTTCCTGCAAATATTGTTTCTGCATATGGAATTGTCCATACCATTATCATAGAAACTAGCTCATTGCACAGTAGGTCCATTGAAGCATCATCACTACATTTAAATTAAAGAGAGATTTATTTTAAGTCTCCGGTTGTATTTTAATTAACTCAAATAATACATGATTCTTGATCTATTAGTTCCAGAGCTTCATCTAAAAAGAATTGTGAAGCACCAACGTGCTCTCTATGAGTCATAATAGACATTGGTTACAGAAGCAATTTGTTTTCTAAGTGCGGGTAGCTTAATTTGGATAACACAAATTGTTAGAGATAATGCCTAATTAATGCAGTATACTAAAGTTTAGGGATTGGTTTGGGTTGTTGGAGGATGTTGAAAGATTCTCCCAACCTCTTTCTCCCAGAATAGAATAAGTTGGATCTCACAACACTTATTTAAGTGTGATGTATCTCTGTTCAAGTAGTGTAATACAATTCTGTTTATTGTGTGTATCTCTGCTCTCTTGAATTCCAAATTGGTATCATAGCTTAAGGTGGCCTATACATTTGAGATATATATTCGAGAGAGGAATTGCTGCGTGGAAAACAAGGTCTGTGTTTGAAGGACACGATCTGTATTTAACTGTAGTGTAAAATTGTTGAAGAAGCTATCAACAGGAGGTCGCAATTAAGAGAGAAGCTCGTTGACTAGCTACTATTTGACAAATCGCTACCTAGAGGAGCCGTCAGAGAGAAACGCTGCCAAAGGAGGAAATGTTATCACTGTTCATTTTTATTTTCATGGAGGAGGAGCATTGTCAAACAAATCTGCACAGTGAGAAGAAGAAATAGATCGCTGCAAGGAAAGTCTTTTGTGAGTAGAGGTTTTGTAGTTTTTTTTTGTGAGGTAATATGGATTCTATACCTATGGAGAAGTTTAATGGTAACAATTTCCATACATGGAAAGTTAAATTTCAAATGCATCTAATGAATAGAGGTTTGTGGAGCATAGTAAAAGGAATTGAACAAGCTCCTACTGATCCCAGACTTCTTGTTGAATGGGAAAAGAAGGAAGAAAAGGCTAAATCTATTATTGGTTTGCCTCTTTCAGATACACAATTGCATTTGATTGATTTAGCAAAAAATTCTAACGAAATTTGGGAGCAATTAAGTAAATTATTTGGGGGAAAGGCAATGAATGAAAAGTTCTCTTTAAAGCTGCAACTTTTTAGTGTCAAAATGCATGATGAGACATGTCTCTCTTTAGGCAATTAGTTGAAATTGGTGCCAAGGTAGATCCAGATGATGCTAAAGCAATTCTATTGAATAGCCTATATTCTAAGTATAGCAATGTTGTATTCACATTAAGTCAGTTATCCTCACAATCATTGGAAGAAATGGTAGCATCATTGTTAGCTGAAGAAAAAAGGGCATATTCTAAAGACTCGGATGTAGGGGGTCAGCATGAAATTGCATTCTACTCAAAAGGTAAGATGAGAAAAACCAAGGGTTCAACAAAATGTTTCTACTATCATAAGAATGGACATATAGCCTAGAACTGTACAACTCGTGCTAGGGATCTTCTGAATGGCAAAGAAACTGCAAACATTGCCAACTTGGATGAATTATCAGAATCAGAAAGTGATGAAGAATCACGAGTGTCATCTCTCAAACTGTTCTAAAAATGGGGAGTGGTGTGTTTAACCTGTTTATGTACGTGTGTTAATGTTTAAAGTTTTATATGTTTATGTAAAAGAACTCGTGTTTCTTGATATAAATTGGCAGCCCCAGTTTCAAGAACAACTGGTCTTATTGGAAGTCACCTTGTATAATTGAATGTTTAGGACATTCAGTATCCAAACTGCTCTTCTAGATACCGACAGATAGCAGAAAGCATAAATCCGACAGATGGAGGCATGTTCATAGAATGCATCAATAATTGACATCTTTTCTCATGGAAGCCCCGATGAGCCGAGATTGTTAAAATTGTCAATCATACAAGAGCATGAATGATGATTTGAAAAATTTAAACTTCAAATGAGTGGAAAGGAAAGCTTGAAGCAGAGGAAGAGAAAGAGCGCAATCCATAAGCTTCATAGTGGGTGTATGCATTGATGAGGATCATGCTAGACTAAGTGTTGTAACCTTTTCTATTGTGTAATTTGTGAAGTTTTGTAATGTAGGTATTAACGGGGGGGTGTTAGAGATAATGCCTAATCAATGTAGTATACTAAAGTTTAAGGATTGGTTTGGGTTGTTGGAGGATGTTAAGAGATTCTCTCAACCTCTCTCTCCCAGAATAGAATAAGTTGGATCTCACAACACTTATTTAAGTGTGATGTATCTCTGTTTAATTAGTGTAATACAATTCTGTTTATTGTGTGTATCTCTGCTCTCTTGAATTCCAAATCAAATTCCATCCTGAATGTTATCATAGTTAGGATCCAATCCAGTTTATTGCCACATGTGAGTTAAGGTTTTCCTCTAGTTTCAATTCTTAAGAGAAAATACAAAAATAAGCTGGAAGGATTTAGAATTCTTTTCTATAGATTTGTGTAAATATAAATCCCTACATTTTGAATGGTTAGATATAAGCTTCTTGGCATCAAAATTCTAATGGACTAGTCATTGTGTAATTAGAACTAAGAATTTACAACCTTATATTGTCACCAGGCATGTTCCAATTAAATTTTGGATTCTGGCAGCATGATATGTGTGATGGATCTCTTAAGTCTAGAGAGACTTTATTCCCAACATCAAACTTATGTTAAATATCTATCATGGGAGTTAAAGTAGCATCCATATGCACATGGAGATCCATGGCAGAGTATTCAAATACCAATGTGATGATGAACTTATTGATGTTACCAATAAAAATACTCTGTCCAAATTCCATAAAGAAATGTCGACAAGTGGAAGGCTATCTTGCAGTTGTGAGATAATCCCGACATTACATCTCTATCATCATCGCTGGTGTTGATCTATTGTCAAGAGGTCATGCCAAATGCTCAGCATTGTGAAAGTTGAAGAACCCCAAAAGCCTTTAGGCGTTGAGATAATACTCAAGCATCAAACATGAAATATTTAAAGGTCTCCCAATTGTTTAAACAACGCTCAATCTTGCCAAATTCCAAGGAAGAGGACAAGAAATTGTATGATGCCAAGTCGTGAGTAAATTCCATATGTCAAAGAGCGCACTGGAAGAACACTGACCAAGGGAAACATTCAAAAGGAGTTTGAGGGCAAAAGCAGAATGAATGTATACTCTGGCTGGTATTTGTCAAACAAACAATAGATGAGGTTAATAAGTTTTGAAACTGACAACATTCTACAAAGCTTGATTTTCTCTAGTTTTGTAATGCGGGCAAATATTTGAAGACTTTTGGTGGCAAATTTGTAAATGTATCTCCTTTAAAGAGACCCAAATCCTGAAGTAATCCTCAATGCACACTTGGTAATTTCTCACTCCATTTCAACGTGGCAAAGCATCCGATGATATAAAGAATAGATAAAGTCAAGGTGAGAGTTTTAGCATTTGGCGATTTCAGGTGTCAGGGTACCTGATATTAAATGATCATCACTCGAAATTCAAGATTTCAGTTTAGCAATTACAAGCTATTTCCAGATTTTCAGTTCCAAATTTTAAGAAATAGTAAGTTAGAAGATAAAGCATATCATGAACATGTGGCAATCAAGAAGCGAATTTGAGAGGATCAAGCAAGCAAAGCATTTAGAGCATTTGATCCCAACAGTCCCGAATTTTTTGGCAACCGATTCAAGATTCTTTCTACTTTTAGTTTATTGTTAGAATTATATTCCAAAAAACTTGTAACTGCTAATAGGATAGTAATTGTATAAGTTCTATGATTTGCAATAGAGAGAGGGTAGAGTTCCAGCCAAGAGGGCTGAAGCAGGGTCATTACAGTCTGATACAGAAATTTGCAGGCATGTATAAAGTTTAGTTTCATTATGATAAGAAATAGTTGTTTCTTGAAATGATTATGATCTTTGAGCCTTATCTATTTTAATTAATGAAGTGTATGCTGTTAATATTCTGTCTATGCATGGTCTTAACATTTCATGCTGTGATTCTTTTGATTAGCATATAACTATGCCCTTATTCTGAAATAGAGCCTGAGCTTTTACATTCACAAATTCATACTTCACAGCTGTGTATTATCAATATTTGAATATTAATACTGATATACTCCCTACCCTTTGTTTACTGGACTGTTTATGATTTCTGTGATATGCTTACCTACCACCAAACCCCATAGAGTTATTTGTCATTTATCTTACACCTACTGTTAAGATTTCCTTAAGCTTTGACCCTAGCAGTCAGGGTACAAACTTTAGGGATAACATCTTTTGGTGTCGTTGTCGAGGACAGAGGAAAGTGAAGTCATCTTCCTCGGGGTTTGATATTGATTAGATCTTCTTCTTGATGGTGAACAAGGAGTGGACATTTATATGACTGCAGATTTCTTCACCGGGCGACTCCGAAGAATCCAGAGGTGACTCCATTTATTCAAGATCTAGAATGCCATCAAATGATCTAATGGTTGCCATGGTGGCTCGTAGGTTTGCACCTCTTGAATTTTCTGAAGTTATTGGTTTCCCGCATCCAGTACCGACTATGTCAGAGTGGGGAGATTTTTTGCCTATCTTCCAAGAACAGAAAGAAAACATTTCTGCACATCACCTCATTAAGTTTCATGAGTGCATAGAGCTGCTAGATCTACATCACGAAGATGT
This sequence comes from Larix kaempferi, assembly GCA_027924585.1. Classification (NCBI taxonomy): domain Eukaryota; kingdom Viridiplantae; phylum Streptophyta; class Pinopsida; order Pinales; family Pinaceae; genus Larix; species Larix kaempferi. The sequence continues at coordinate 5,103,624 of BSBM01000519.1, forward strand.
TCATGTATTCATTGGATGGTGATGCACGTAAATGGTATTTCTCATTGCCTCCTTCCAGCATTTCATCCTTGAAGGATTTCCACATAGTATTCCATCAGCATTACAAAAGGTATTTTTTTCGGGAGCCTTTGCTTGAGCAATGTTGTGAAAAGTTCAAATCTTATATTCAGCACACAATAGTTGGTTCCTCGAAAGATGAGCTTTGTGGAGATCTTGATGAAAAAGAAATTAAGAATGGGAGTAAGTCTTTCAATAAAAATATGGATGAAACTCCTTCTTTTTCTAATTCGCGAGAAGAAGGTTTTCAAAATATGATTGATGATAGTAATGATGATTGCATAGCTGTAGATGATAATTTTCATGATGATCAAGAGGTTCATGATCTTCCAAGTGATACCCAGATTGTAGATACTTTTGACATTGTATCAAATGTATCTGCTATTCTAAATGATCATGAGAAACAAGTTTCTTCTTTTGTGTATTCAAATCATAATGAGCAGATCGATATATCATCATGTGATGATTTTGAAACTGAACTACCAAAATATAATAAAGGAGATGAAAAGGAGTTAGAGGAGCATCATGATATGAATGTATCTGAGCTTCAAAATTTAAAAATTTGTAAGGGTCAGCTATTTTCTAGTCAGATGGTACTTGAAATTAGTAAAGACAGCTTGCAGCAATTTTCAGATTTGCATACAAATGACACTGGCAGCAATCATGTAGAAGATAATATGCAGAAAGCTTCATCCTTGCCATTGGAATTTTATCATGCTCTTCCAATTTATGATGAATATAGTGATGATGATTTTGAGCCTGATGCCTTTATGATGACACCATCTGGCTAGCAGATTAGTGAAGACATTCAATTCATCAGTCATGAACAACCAGAGCATGTGTATGACAGCTATGAATAAGATCTTGATGAGGAACAACATTATGTGCAAATTAGTCATCCTGAATCCATAGAAGACATTGAACAATCATTTCTGCAAATCAGCAGGCCTTCTTTCACTATGCTTCAACCTGAATCTATAGACAATATCAAACAACCTATAATTATCAAAGAAATAAGTCTGAAGTCGTGTTCAAATTTGCAGGTAGCTAAAGATGACAACCATTATGAGGAAGAGGATATGCAGAGATCTTTTGATCTTCAGCTGAAACAACATCAAGAGGAAATTCTTTATAGCTTCATTGATCCGTTTGTTGATTATATGGAGTCTTTGAGCAACTCAAACATCAGATTGTTTTTGTCAAACGAAGATTGGTTTTTCTGTTCGTTTGAAATGCATTTTGGTATTTCATGGACTCCTTTATTCATCATTTCCAGATCAAGAGTTTCATCAATTATTCAAGTACTTGTATGGCTTCATTGGAAGCATGATTTTACTTAAAGAAGCAGATGATTAGAATGAGATTTGTAAATAAATAAATCTCATTTCTTGAGCATTGCCTTAGTTTGTACAAAAGTTTAAAGATTAGCATTTAGTGAGCAATTTCAATTAGGAAAGCAGGGTTATCAATTTACTTGAATAAATGAAGAAGGTTTGCAGCAGCATGAAGACTCCAACCCAATAGAAAAGGTCACTGGAACTGCTAGGTTCTTGGAGCCTTGTAGGGAAGTCTCCATCCCAGATAGAGCCAGATGTTGTCACCAGGCATGTTCCAATTAAATTTTGGATTCTGGCAGCATGATATGTGTGATGGATCTCTTAAGTCTAGAGAGACTTTATTCCCAACATCAAACTTATGTTAAATATCTATCATGGGAGTTAAAGTAGCATCCATATGCACATGGAGATCCATGGCAGAGTATTCAAATACCAATGTGATGATGAAATTATTGATGTTACCAATAAAAATACTCTGTCCATATTCCATAAAGAAATGTCGACAAGTGGAAGGCTATCTTGCAGTTGTGAGATAATCCCGACATTACATCTCTATCATCATCGCTGGTGTTGATCTATTGTCAAGAGGTCATGCCAAATGCTCAGCATTGTGAAAGTTGAAGAACCCCAAAAGCCTTCAGGCGTTGAGATAATACTCAAGCATCAAACATGAAATATTTAAAGGTCTCCCAAGGGTTTAAACAACGCCCAATCTTGATGAATTCTAGGGAATAGGACAAGAAATTGTATGATGCCAAGTCGTGAGTAAATTCCATATGTCAAAGAGCGCACTGGAAGAACACTGACCAAGGGAAACATTCAAAAGGAGTTCGAGGGCAAAAGCAAACTGAATGTATACTTTGGCTGGTATTTATCAAACAAACAATTGATGAGGTTAATAAGTTTTGAAATTGACAACATTCTACAAAGCTTGATGTTCTCTAGTTCTGTAATGCGGGCAAATATTTGAAGACTTATGGTGGCAAATTTGTAAATGTATCTCCTTTAAAGAGACCCAAAGTATGAAGTAATCCTCAATGCACACTTGGTAATTTCTCACTCCATTTCAATGTGGCAGAGCATCCGATGATAGAGAGAATAGATAAAGTCAAGGTGAGAGTTTTAGCATTTGGCGATTTCAAGTGTCAGGGTACCTGATATTAAATGATCATCACTCGAAATTCAAGATTTCAGTTTAGCAATTACAAGCTATTTCCAGATTTTCAGTTCCAGATTTTAAGAAACAGTCAGTTAAAGCATATCATGAACATGTGGCAATCAAGAAGCGAATTTGATAGTGAGGATCAAGCAAGCAAAGCATTTAGAGCATTTGATCCCAACAATCCCGATTTTTTTGGCAACCGATTCAAGATTCTTTCTACTTTTAGTTTATTGTTAGAATTATATTCCAAAAAACTTGTAACTGCTAATAGGATAGTAATTGTATAAGTTCTATGATTTGCAATAGAGAGAGGGTAGAGTTCCAGCCGAGAGGGCTGAGGCAAGGTCATTACAGTCTGATACAGAAATTTGCAGGCATGTATAAAGTTTAGTTTCATTATGATAAGAAATAGTTGTTTCTTGAAATGATTATGATCTTTGAGCCTTATCTATTTTAATTAATGAAGTGTATGCTGTTAATATTCTGTCTATGCATGGTCTTAACATTTCATGCTGTGATTCTTTTGATTAGCATATAACTATGCCCTTATTCTGAAATAGAGCCTGAGATTTTACATTCACAAATTCATACTTCACAGCTGTGTATTATCAATATTTGAATATTAATACTGATATACTCCCTGCCCTTTGTTTACTGGACTGTTTATGATTTCTGTGATATGCTTACCTACCACCAAACCCCATAAAGATATTTGTCATTTATCTTACACCTACTGTTAAGATTTCCTTAAGCTTTGACCCTAGCAGTCAGGGTGCAAACTTTAGGGATAACACCTTCATTCGCATAAAATTCTGTGATTCACATGTGTGGTTTGTAAGTTTCCATTAATTACCGTAGACTATATGCTGCAATTTGTTGGTTTAGTAGTTTCAAGTTTTATTTTGTCTTGTTTTAATTCTCAAGAAAACAAAAGAGTGTTGGATTTACCTCCTCGGTTTGTGAAAGCTTTAATCTAGATCATAGGTTTCAAATATTTATCATAGGAATTGCATATAGAGTTTGATTGTTCAAACTAGACCGGTGTAGATTTATTATATTTCAAGTAATTTTGGTTTGATATAAATTTGGTAGTTTAAAATTAGTTTATTAATTAGAGTTTCTTTTATAATGTATTTATCTTAGCTATTCATTTTTACAAATAGGAGATTTTTTATAGCTTTGTATATAGGGATAGTTTTAGTTTGTTTATTGTTTGATGTAATTTTTTCATGAAATAATAGATCATAGATTTTGTTAGAGTAAGTTTTGCATCATAAATTTAATTGGGAGTCTTATAACTTAGTTTTATTTTCTTATACCATTTCTCGTACTAGAGTTTGTAGTGAATTTTGAGGTTAACAGCTGTTGTATTTCCTTTTAAATTTATTTCATTGTTTAGCTTGTAATACCTAGGCTCCACTTCTACACATATAGTGTTGACACCTCTAAGTCTACGACTCCCCGGATTGACAATTTAACTGTTCAATTAAACATCATATATTTTTACCGACAGTTGTCATTAATGTTAGGATATTTAGACACTTAGGAGTTAGTTAAGATCAACTTGGTCTAAATTATGTGTCCTTAGGTAAAGTGCATTTCTTTAGTATGCATTTGTATGTATGTAATTTGATAGTCATGATATGTTCTAGACATGAAATGATCTTACAATTCATTTTCATCTTGATCTTAACAACTATTGATATATGGCTTAACACATAATTAGTCCATGATCTCTATTTAAAGATAATGGCTTAACAGCTAATTGGTCCATGATCTCTATTTAAAGATAATGGAGGATCATTTGTTTAAAGATCGATTGTGAGAAACTCATATGTAAATTATTTTTTGTTTTGCATTAATATATTGCTTGAAGTAACTGTTTGGATAGGGACATGGATTGTTTCCCTATATGAGGGTTTTAACCACGTAAAACATTGGTTTGTCAATTTGTGATCTACTTGTCTAAGTGGTTGCTTAAGATGTTTGACCTATGTGGAAATACCTTATTTTAGTTGAGCATGGTATCATAGCGCTTATGAAGACTTGCTCTCATTGTTGACCAAATTTTGAACATGTATAGTTGCATGCATCAAATGATTTCTAATTTATGTTATTTCTATGCATTTTTGGGCTAAGAGAGGTGTTCCATTAGATTTAGAGTGCTTTTGATTTGCTCAAACAAGCATTTTATTATATCCGAAGGTATACTCTTTATATTTACATTTAAAAAAAAAAATCTATCTCACATTGTTTTATGTTTCAATTTGGTTTTCTATTTTATTACCGGTTTTCCGTCCTTTCAGTTTGTGTATTCTCTTTGTTATGTTCTCTATGTGAACTCAATTAATCATAAACATAGAAGAAATAGTTTTCTTGATTGTGTATGCTATTTATTGTGCATCTTGTGCAAACTCAATAAACAATGAGAAAACTTGGATTTTTGGATAAGCTAACTACTTGGAGTCTAACCCCAAATTTGATCAGTTTCAATTTTGAAAGTATTTTTGTTTGAATGTGGCTATGTAAAAGTGTCTTGCAAGTCAAAAGCAAGATTTGGAAAACAACTCCACCCCCCTCAATAATAGTATATATATTTTGCTTAACTCGCTTGGCTGAAAGTTACTTTATTAAGTAAGAGGTCTTGGGTTCAAGTCATTCTTTTTGTTAAGTTATTTTTGAAAAAAATCATGTAACTTTAATTTATAAAGTAACGTTATTGTAAAAATATTTTCCACTTGTTTCAAAAAAGTGGGTCACTTAATGTAAAAAGTAACTTATTTGTAAAAGTGAGCTTATAGGAAAAGGAAGGGAGATAATTATCTATTACTCAGTGACCTTTTCCTACCACATGGTTCCTTGGTCCCATTTTTTATACTTTTTTAAAAGGCATAAGTCTAGAGATCTTTGCATCTAGACCATCAATTTCTATTTTAAAATCTCTCATTAGGAGAACTTTGAGGTTTAAAATGGGCCTCCTAAGGAATATAATAAAATAATAGTTAAAATAATAAATTACAAGTTATGATTTTTTTAAGGAAAAAATATATGTCATAAAAAATGTATTTCAAGTTTTTTCAACCAGGAGTCCATCAAAATTATGTTGATTGGATACTTGTTGGATGCATAATTTAATTTTGCATCTAATGAGTGCTAACACTCAAAATTTGAGTAAACCTACAAGTAGATGAGTCAAAAATACGAGAGAAAGAAAAATAGTTTTTCCCCTTTCCTTAAAAAATTCATAAAATATTTACTATTATGGTTATACATCATCATCTTAATTCCTATTGGTTCTATAAAGTTGATATTGATTATGCATTTTTTTGTTTTGAGGGCCATTTTTACCTCAAAATTCCCCTAATGATTACCTGCACATTATAAAATAAATAGTCTAAGTGATCTTCTAGTTTATGGTACCAACTACTTCTCATGGAAAGCCCATATAGAGGATGTTAAATGAAGTAAGGGACTTTATTAGATTATTTTGGGCAAAAAACTTGGCCTCATTGATGCCTCAAAGAAAGTCAAATGGGATGATAAAAATGACAAAACACATTGATTAATAGGGATGTTCACCTCTAAGGACTTTTGATTTCACCTTTAAAGAATTAACCAATTAGATGTGGCTTGGAAAAAGTTCAAAACCATACTTGGTACACACAATGAGATTTGAGCTCACTAGATTAAAAATAAGTCGTTTTCTTTAAATCCAAGTGATTGACGTATTTGTATTTCGAGCTTACCAAATTCATTTGTATTTCTTTGTTATAGATGTATATAACTAAATGAAAATTTTGATGGTAGATTTTACCTGAAAACAATGGAAGTAATTATGAAAAACACTAAAAATCATAACCAATGTCCAACTGCATTATAAATTGATAAGAAATTTATAAATAACAATGCCTAGGCCCAATAGAAATTGGTAAGGGAATTACCACATGATAGCTAATGTCCCCAAGTAGAACCAAAGCACTACGTTTTTCAGGCATGTCTATACCATCATATAGAAGATGAGATCATCTAAGAATCCATCGGACCCTCAACATCATAAGGGTGTGTTCTTATGCATCATACCTTATATTTGAGAGTCTGGTCAATCCATTCAACTAAGAATAAAAGATCATGTGACATCCACAATAATTGAATATGCAACTCAACCTTAGCAAAACACTCTTGTAATATAAAGCACTTTGAGTATGTTGAGGTAATTGCAAGGTTGGATCACTACATGAAAAAGTGTTGAAGAGAAGCAATTGAAATCCTTAAAAAATCCATAAACTTAAATCACATTGTAGGAATTACAATAATTGGCAGGAATTAGATTCCCTTAATCTATAATCTAGGTAGTAATGATGACAGATTCGACAACTAGCAAACAAGAATATAATTTAAATATGTCTTCTTTGTCAATGCTAGTATTTCATGCTAAAATATCACATTAGCCTACATAATGAAAGATGGAAGCCCTTTATCTACTTGATGAATTGCACTGACAATGAATTGAGATACTAAGTTCGAGAGGTTGACTTTAAATCTTATATTAACTAAGAATAAATTGGTAAGTCTAAGAGATTAAGAGAATAAAGGAAGGTATAATCTTCAAGCTATGATGTAAAATATTGAATAATTACCAATAGATATCCATCTTAAAACAAGATTCACCAAGCATAAATAGGTATCTATCAAACCTTATTCAATTTGCTTACTAAAAACAACAAATTTAAGAAAATTCTTCATTGTCAATGACAATAAATATGATGGATATCACTACGTGATCATAAATACTACATGTCAATACATGATTTGACTTCCCTCCTTGCATACAACCTAAGAAATCTTCGTAAATATTGTATATCACTCCAAGACTCTCATTCCTATAGAATTAGTTGATCATAGGTCTCCTTTCAGGTAGAAAGATTATGTGCATTCGAGGGTTTTCATCACTTGTACATTGATCCATGCCAAGACATTAACAAGTTAGACTATGATGTGCTATGATCCGTAAACTGTCATGTATATTCCACTAGAACTATTCGCCACAACAGATCTTACAACTTAGTTCTTATTTTATTAACTTATTTTATTGAATGCCAAATAACTGGAACTGAAACAAAAATAACTGGAGTATATAAGTATACAATCCACACAATAACACAATATATACCCTAGGAAAACCCACTATGCGGAAAAACCTAGCCACAAATGAGGACTATGACTTGCTCTTTATGTCAAATTGCAAATACAAAGGAAATGGTACTCTCTATGGAGTTACCTATGACTCTACGGCCATAATGGCTAATACAAGATCTCATATCTCCTTTGTTTTGCTCTAACATTGTAACATCTCGAAAAATACCAAAATTTAAATTTTTTTATAATAGCAATAATTATCAAAGTCATTAATGCGGAACATATAAAGTAATTTGATTTCTTAACTAAGATAATTAATGACGATGACACGTCATAAGATAAAATTGTATTTGCTATTTCAGATTTAAGTGGATGTTAATCTCCTTAACGAAAGATCTTTTATGATTATGCATAAGAATACAATTTACAATTATGCTTAAGTTCTAAATATGATTACATGCTATTTACAGTTTGTACTGTTATGATGTTCTTGATAATGTACTGACAGTTCGTTTGTATGTTGACGAAGGGGTCCTACGATGTACCCTGGAGTTTACTTAGTTACGTTTAGCTAAGGCATTTGAATCCTGTTTCCATGTGCAGACCGCAGGTAAGATATTCTACAACAACATGTGATAAGAGTACATGTGTCTTTCAATTCATCGTCAATGTAAAATTAGAATGCTAAGTACTTCTTGCGAAACAAGTTACTGGAGGTATGGATACTAGGTTCTAATTCTAATCTTGTTTTTTGACTTATAAATTCTTCAGTGTTATAAATTCACGTCGTCTTTTTATTGCTCTAATACTATGGTTATTTATCAAATGTCTATCGTCATTATTATAAAAAACAGTGATACCAATATCTATGGATAAAGCTTATTTGAAAACTTGTAGAAATACTATTTATGCTTTTGAACTATCGATACGTTTATTCATCTACAAAACTTAGACTATTCAAGTCCTGACTTTATCATTATTCATTGCAATACATGGCTAACATATTTAATATATTGTGCATATGGTGTTTATGCTATGAACTTAGCATTTGAATGTGTATCACACCATTTATCTATACCTATAGACTCATTTTAATATTATGAATTGGAAAAGCATGCTAACGTGTGAAATATAAATGTACATGGTATTTAAAATACACTTATGCATAGCTAAAATCTTAATTCTATCTATAGTATCCATTTATCCAATGATTAACACTATGTATACATCTATATGGCTAAGATTATTGCTATTTGTCTATACACGAGTTATAATAGTGAAATGTTAACAATTACAAAGTGTTAATACAATTCACACTATACAATAGCACATATTACAAATGTTACGATGCATAACAAATAACTATAGATACTAACATGAAATGCGATCCATAAACCTAACATACAATGATTCAATGCATATCAATAAACTATAGAGACTAGTATCAATTACATTCATGAACCTAACATACAATTGATTTGATGTTGACAGGGTATTAAGTTTGGTACTATGCATGTCCTCCAAGCTGGCATTGACAGGCCATGCATTAAAGTCAATCCACGGCTAGGTGATGTGGAATCCTAGTTTTAAAGTCTTCACGTGGTTTGCGTTGTAATGAACACCGGAAGAGCTGAGATGTGCCCTGCACTACCCCTTGGTCTGCTTACTTGGAAAAATGGTAGATGAAAAATCAATGCAGAATTGATTGCAAATCTTGGTTCGAAAATCAACGTGCCTGGAATGGCAGCTATCCACCGTTGATCTCTGTAGGATCTAGGGTGGTGGATGAAACCCTAATCACGCGTTGGTAAGTCATGACATTTGGTTTTCCTGTCTTCATTGTTACGTTTAGTGGAAGGTTATTAGGGCCGACAGAATGCTGCAATGTAGGGTTGTTGGTTTCTCAGAGAAGAGGAATCCTTCGTCAGTCTTGAACCCGGGACCTGAGTGATGAAGTTTACAGGTTTCAAGCTTATGCATTTGTGCAATAGAGCCACGATACAATTCTACTAGATGTGTGTGATTCTTCTGTCAGTTGTTGAGAGTGATTTGAAATTGGGGTTCAGATTCTCCATGTGAAAATTGTCTTATGAGTTTTGAATTCGTGGTTATTGTTATTGCCACCAGGTCTCGTCGTTCGTTTGCTGGTGTGGTGTGCCATTGTTCCGAACTTTGATTAAAAAGGTAATTGTTCACGATAATGAATAATATTGTGTTGCTTGTTTGTATTCTTGTATCTTCTGGTTTTTAACCTCTCCAGATGTAAACTTTGCAGGTACCACTTCGAAGGATGGTTCCTGTGCAAAGGATTTGAGAATGGAAAGCTGCTACTGCTTCTTGGTAAGCTCCGGTGGTTCTCAAAAACCTCGTAGGTGCTCTTTTGCATGGTTTTGATGGTGACTATTGTATGCCGAGAGTTGGAACTATTCAACTTTGTTTTCGGTGATGGCCGAGTGTTGAGTTCTAGGGTCTTAGTTTGATGAATACTATACAGTGGATAACCTTCACTGGTTTAAATGGCTATTCGGCTCTTTGATGCCTGGTTGCGTTGTTTGCTAAGAACTTCGAAATGGTATTTTAAATGCTGTTTGATAAGGGTATAACCCTGTGTACTTTGTTGGTCCACAGTCTTGTTTAATGTTTTTGGTTGATATGAGTTAAGCCCTGTATAATATGGAACCTTGATAGGTCCGTAATGTAACTCTGATATAAATTTTGAATGGAAACCCCAAGAACCGAGGGTTCTCTTGCACTTATGAATAATGGTTCGATTTTGCAAAGAATGTCGTGATTTTGAAGTAATGGTTAAGAAATGTGCAAATAAATGTTAATGTAGTATCGAACAACAATGGTTGTTTGTAGAGTTGCTTCCTGTACCTCGTCATCGTTGTTGGTATTTAGGTTTTGGAATAGTGATGAGATAAGTTTGGTTGTCAAATGTTTTGGAATGGTTAGACCACAATGTCTATTTTAATTCACAACGAAACCTACCTGTAGCCTTTGATTGCTATCTGGCTTGTATTGCGCTTTTGTACCCGAGACTTAACCTGTGTATAAAAAGGTTTCAATAAAGTGAATGTTTTCTTGCTAGGGTTACAAGTTATCTGTTAAACATTAATAGTAAAAAAATGTGCTTCTTGGTAAGTGATAGTTAGTGTCTCGATAGTAGTTAACTTTATGAATAAAAGATAGTATAGTTAAAGATAAAGATAGCTAAGGATTAGATATTCGTGATTTGTATAATCTCTGAAATAAATGTTTAGGATCTAGGGTTTGGTAAATAGGGTTTTGATACTACTGTAGATGGAAGTATTTGTATGAATTCAAACCAGAGCAAAATATGTGAAACAGTGATAACTAGAGATGAAATAATAAGTGTTTACTTGTAAACAATCTATAGAGAGAATAGTTTTGTAGCTGCTATATTCATTGAAAAATGAAGTGCTTTAAAACATTAAATTTAAAATGTTGAAATGCATAATGTTACTATCTGAAATAGATGGTAATGAAATGAAAATAATATAGATCTGTGCAGGAATAAATGAGTTTATCTTTTATTTTGAAATAGAGAAATACTAATCAACTGTTTACGCTATACAGTACTTTTTATTGCGTTTAAAACTTTATGATTGAAATAACAAAATTCAAAAGAATAATACTGTGTTTATCTATTCGTTCAAATGGCATTTTGCCTATCATTCATTCCTATTAATTTTGCTTCTCTATACTAGAGTACGATGCAGAGAACAACATGGGGAAAAATATAGAGAAGATTATCAATTTAATTATTTCACCAAGCTTTTTCATTTAGAATCATACCTTTTTTTTTTTTTTTCAATGTGGTTCACATACCGGTCCCACCGGCCGGCATCGCTACATCCACGGAATAATAGCTGGCGGGCCCACCCGAAGGGGCCTTCACACCCTCGGCACATTTTGCGTACCTAACCCCAAGAGTGTTGAGGAGAATGGATCCCGCGACCTCACATGTTGGGAGGCCTAACTACGGGTGCTCGACCGATTGAGCTAACTCTTGGGGCTATTTAGAATCATACTTAGATTAGAAAACAAAATAATTTCTTTTACATGACAGAGTTTAATAATTCTACTATGCAGAAACATTTAATTGTAAACAAAAGTAGGAACAGTAAAATCTGGTTGATCGTAGGAGAAACAAACATCCCAAGGAACCTGTTCCACCCAACCAATTCCTGAAGACATCCAAGTTACTTGCCTTAGGACCCCCGAGCCTGTTCACTGAACCACCAGGAAGAAAATTCTGTAAAAGCCTTAGTACATCAACTTGTAATAGAATATAGATTGTCCAGTCATCAAGACTTAGCAGTCAAAGAGACCTGCACCAAAACCTTTGGTTTGCCTTCTCAGTATAATTAGCATACTTATAGTTGCACTCTCACATAGCCTCTCTATTCGAGTCTCTTAGTGATCACCTGATGCACTTGAGGAATATTTCTGCAGAAAATATTGTAAGTGGCTGCTTGCCCAATTCGAATTGCCTTAAGTAGGCTGCATAGGCCTTTTAGTGGTTAACTGGTCATTAATGAGTTGCCTGCTCACTTCCACCCACCTAGGGGATAATGCCACATTTTTAGGGGTAGTTGTCCCATAACCAACAGCTAGTGGTGAAGTGCAAATGCTGCCATCTGTCCCATACCTTCTAACAACTTACATTCCTCCTAGTGGGTCAGTGAACACTCATTTAACAGTTCCCTTGGTGTTTGTCTCCTACTTTAATTTATTAAATAATAATAATCAATAATTACAATCATCCTTGACCAAACTTGGTCATAATTACAAAACTTTGTAATTAAAATTTAACATAAAGTATTTTGCAAATAAAATAATATTCTCAAAATTTGGGTAGGTGACAAACATCCACTCCTTTGTTGTTTCTAAACTATCAAACAATACCATACATAAAAAGAATGGAACCTCCTTCTTTTCTTAGTGGCTCAGTATTTAACATAGCCCCACAACTGTTTAGGGTTTATGTTTGCATGCCTCAACTCCATATCAGGGTTAGGGTTTTGTTCCTTCTAGAATTTTCTTTAAGGCCCACACGTGACTAGCTCCACATGTGTGAAAAATGAGAGTTGTTGTGGAATCCACTTGGTACCATGGTAGCCAATTGGATATGTCAACTTGCATGAGGCATAACTTCTTCATACGAACTTTGTTTGAAGCAATTTTTGGACCGTTGGAAAGGTCTCAATGTGTAGAATATGGCATTTTAAGCCCTAAAAATGCAAAAAAAAGTGTCATTTAAGCCCTCAAAATGGCCTCAGAAGTTTTGAGATGGTTTTTAACCCCAAAATTAAAAGTGAGACTTGCCCCTAAAATGGGCCCTACAAGCCAATTCATTCAATCTCCTGAAAGCTTCAAATAAGTAAAAAATTATATATTAATCAATTTCATATCATGCTACCTTCTTATTTTTCTTATATTGTATCACTTTCTCAAAATAACTACAAAAGGTTCCTCATTTAAAATACAAAACTTGCTTTCATACTGACTTAATAATTAAATGTAAGGTTTAACAAATACTTCTAACAAAGTGAATTAAAATCAATAATGTAGAAATAAAGAAGAAAATATAAGTGAATTTAAATTATGTGTGTAACAAATACAAAAGTAGATATAGGTATAACTGTATATAGTTATTAATATTTATTGAAAATTTTGAATAAATATAGTGTTGGAATTACAATATATTGTGCATAAGATATGTTAATGTCATTTATAGTACATTAATATTGTATGGGTATTGTTCAACTAATTTAGATAATTCTAGGGTTTATTCCATTGTGTATATACAAAAGAATTATACTTAGATATGTTATAAATACATTCATAGTGGTTAATTGAGTCTAGATTGCATGGCTAAGAGGAGAAGTTGCAACAATTTTGCCCCTCTTTGGCCAATTGCAGGTAGGATGAGATGTTCAAACATTTTTTTAACCAAAGAGTTATCTCAACCAGTTTTCACTAATGTTTTTGTATTAGGGATCTCATCCACACTTGCCTACCATAGATTACATAACCAAGCTTGCAATGGAGAAAACTCATTTTTTCTTGTTGTGACATGTTTTCCCTCTCTTAAGCCAATTGAGGGTGGGATGAGTTGTTCAAAATTTTTAAGCCTTAGCATGGCCCCTATATCAACTATAGAAAAGAGTTAGGAGGATGCCATTATGTCTTTGTGTCTCACTACATGCATATTTGAGAGCACTATGTTGATCTAAGCGAATATATAACCTAATCATACATTCCTACAATCATGTACCTCTCCTAAGACTTCACCCTACTCACACTAGAGTGGCCTTCTTAAACCCCTAACCACCATTAATCAAACTCACATATCATAGTTGTGTCCCTCTCCTAACACTTCCATCCCTACTCACACTATAGTGTCATTCTTAAACACCTAACCACCACCCATCAAAATCACATATCTTAATTGTGTCCATAAAAATAAATGCTTGGCCATGTGTTTCTTGTATGCTACAAAACACTACTTACCAATAAATCATGAAAACACTATATATATATATATATATATGTATATATGATATCCTACTCACTAACATACTCACTAAGATATTGTATGCAACATTATCATCACCGAACTCCCACAAAGTCAACCTTAGTCTATGATTAAGTTCATCGACATGAATATATATGCATGAACATCATAACCATGTTTGCACTAGAATTATAAAGATATCCACATATAAGATTAGATACTCTTATCAAAATTCATTTAGATCTAAAGATATCCACATATAAGATTAGATATTCTTATCAAAATTCATTTAGGTCACCATAGCATCATATACACCATCATCAAACATGGAGAGATCTAGAGTTACGAATTTTGTACATTTACTTCTAAGTAAATGTGCATATGTGGAGGTAAACTAAGTCTATAAAAAATGCTGCCTACCTTTTCCAATACTTGGAAAAATGTCGATATCCCAGGGATTTAATTCTTATATTCTTTGTTGTATTGTCATGTAATAATGATACCTTTAAATGTTGAATTTTGTATATTATAAAAGGAATTTCGGTTCAAGGGTTGTTTACTCAAGTCATGATTTTTCATTATTATTTAATTAAGTTTGTAAGGGTTTTGGGCAGAAGACAACATTTTTTTTCAAGAGGTTATTGTATTATTTCACTTCATATCTGTAGTACACTAGTTTATGGTTCGAGAGGCACAATATCTCTCTTTTTGAGCAATCATCCTTTTCCCCTCATATATTAGACCTAACCCTTTTATTCATGTGGTTGCATGTGATGGCCTACATCTATTAACAACTAATAGTTTAGTAGGTTTTGAACTTTTGGTGCATTTTTGAAATGCTTTCTAGTCTATATATTTAAATAACAAAATGAAGAAAAATATATATAAAATGAAAACACACACACAAAGATGAAGAGAACACATCAATACAATACAACCCAAATTATATTAATGAATGGAATGGAAAAAGACTATAAACTACAAAGCATTACAAATTAATTAGAATAATGGTAGCTTATCTCTCAAGAGAGAAGTGTCTATCAAAATAAGATAACATAAATTTATGCTAATAAGTTGAAAGATTAAAATAAATATATACTATTAGATTTTAATTTCCTTTCTGTTTACCTCTTTTCATTATAATAAATAAATTTTATTTAACTGTGTCATTATCATACCTCCTATCTATTGTATGCCCCTACTAATTTGTTTGACATAAACATCTATTAATTTTGTTTTTAGATATTATATTTTCAAACTCTCAGATTTAATGCTTTTAGGTCACACTTGAACTTCAAAAGTTTCTTTCCTTAGCATAGATATAGAACACCAATATGTATTGATAATTTATCAAGGAAGAGATTTCATTCATTTTATTCCATCAACGCGGTATTGATCAACGAAGCATTAGGTGTATTGATCATTTATAAAGGAAAAAGAGATTTCATTCATTTTATTCTATCAACGTGGTATTGATTAACGAAACATTAGGTTCACGGGTTTGGAAACAATGTTTATATCTCATGCTTCTTAATTTTAATATGTGTTTTTATTTCCATAAATATTCATAGTAAAATGTTCCACTTTCATGGTGAAGGTTTTCATTTATGCTTCATTAGAAAACAAATGTCTCTTCTTTGAAACGGTGAAGATAACAAATCCTATTTAAGGGCAACGTCATTTTGATAAAGGTCTATAATCTATTATAAACACTTTAATAAAGGTCTATAATTTATTATAAACACTTTTATAATGGTATTGCTGATCTGAATTTTTAAATGATTTTTTTCACCATTTAAATTGTATGTGAAATTTCAATGCTTAATTTAAAAAAAAAATTAAAAAGGTAATTTTAAATGCTTAATTGAAACACATAAGCACATAAATAAGTATGCAATTCATAAAATTGCAGGCAACAGATGATAACAGAGTTCATCCTTCCTGGACTACGTTTTTGGGTCACTTCCAATGAAAATGTCGATGTTATTAAGTCTTCAAAAAGCTTACATACATGAATTCTGGAGATTCTTTTGAGTTTTGTCAATCAAACACAGAAAGAAACTACACCACTGTGTTCCTCTTGAAATTATGAGAAGACTCTACTGCATTGTACGGATTGGTACAGATTCCACCTCGAGATCTGTGCATTTATTGAGATTCATGTCCCCTGTACCTGCTACCCACCTTATCTGAGTTTAGATATTATTTGAAATTTTGGACTTCCTTGAGTGGATCAACAAGATTAACCAAAGTGTAACAAGTGTATAGTGAGGATTCATTTCATGGTCGTTGTACCTTGTTATGCTCAAATGCATCTTGATTAAGATTTAAATAAGCTCCAGTTAAGCACTGGTTAAGAAAAGTGATATATTTATTAAATAGTATTTACTTTATGTTTATATTAATTAGTTTAATGTTTATATTAATTAGTTTAATGTTTAGTCTTTATTTAATAACCAACCATCTCCACAAAACTAAGTAATTAACTATACTTTAGATGTTCACTGACCACTTTACTTGTAGCTGTGCTACCATCACAAAATAGTATTGCAGCATGGACTGAACTACCATTTATATGATAATGGAGAAAGATTGAAAAAATGTCTCCATAGAACGGCCTCCACTCAGGAGACTCCGGAATGAAGTGCCAAATGCTTGCCTCAAGTTCCATGAACGTACACTTAGAATCCTCTGTATCTTGATTACGCAGAATACCATTCCGAGTTTGTGGCTATATTTGCTACATAAGCTATTATAATTGAATAGAATGGCGTTACTTGTTGTGCTCTGATCCGCATTAAAAGTAACAAGTAAATATTAAATTCACAACAAAAAGACCTTAAGAATATTCATTGTAGAACCAACTGAATGGGATAAAAAATCAGAATACCCACTCATTTATTTGAACAAAACTGAGAACCAACAAAAGGGATTAAAGTTTTTTCACCCTTGACTTCACAGAGTTACCCATACGCCAACCAAAACCATTGACATGAATATGGAACAAGAGTTACCCATACGCCAACCAAAACCATTGACATGAATATGGAACAGGTAGTACTAGAATATGCTAATTTAATAGACTACTATTATGAGCTCACCAAACATAAAAGTATAAGTAAGTAACATAACATGAAAACCAGTTTGCATTACAACACTCCCAACATCAGATGAGAGATGGGAAAAAAGTTCCAGAATTTAAAAGATAGATATAGATATAGATATAGATATATATATATATATATATATAAAAGAAACACAATTGCAAACAAATTAGCATGTCTTATATGAATTAATTCCAAGAATAAGTAGGCCATGCTATGCTGCTACAAGAAGCTTCAGTTTGGGCCAATATTCTAAATCTCTATCTGTGAATACAAAAATTCTTTTAATAGACCTCCTAAATTGTCGAATTTTTGTTATCAAACCTCCCAAACCATAAGTGAAGACATGGACAATCAATAACAATGGAGATTCCTCAGTTCAAAATAATAAACCTTTGATACTCTTTCCCTTGCAGTGACTTAGAAAGTGCTCGGTTGCTTTCATTTGACATCACTAAAGAGACATCGAGCCTATCAACAAATTCATCTTTGCCACTGTACCCTCTTCATCTTATCATTATTGACATCAAGAACAGAAATTACAGTAAAATAATAGTGAAATGCCTAAATTTGAACCTCATAATAGTTACAAAACCAGAGCATAAATCAGAGGCAAGATTCGGGCCTCAGTAAAAGGCAAGATTCGGGCCTCAGTAAAAGGCCTCATACACAGAGAGAGCTGTAAGAAAAAAATTTACAGTTGAAACTATGAAAACAACTAAAATACATGTCTGCAATATTCTACCTTAAACTTCAGATTTCAGCACACCACCTTCATAAATAGTGACATCGGGCAGAAGAACAATGCCAATGCAGAATAAGTTATAACAATATCTTATGCAAAGTACAGAAAATCAGAATCACAGAAGTTTATTGCATATGACACCCTGTTTAGCAAACCCATATGTAGCATCCGCCCATGCTGTTAAGGAAATTGGCAACAGATGGATGGGGGCATTAGGCCATGGATAGAAATTCACAGATGGTTATGGTATTAGGCTAAGGATGAATATTAGTGTTCCACTGGAACACGTCCCATGGTGGAAAACGTGACCCTATGCTTCCCACGCTTCTGGGATGAAACTCCTAGGGGAAACGTTTCCCACGTCCCCTTTTGGGGAAACATGGGAAATGTTTCCCCGGTGATGGAATGCATCTCCTCTCTGATGGACGCCCATATGCTTTCTGCTCCCGATTTTCATATTGTAATGTAAGGGACTAGTTTTGTAGGTACCTAGTTGTCTTTGTCTTTGTACAAGTGACATTGAAGTCAATGATATTAAATTGGTAATGTTAAATTTTTAAAGCAGAATTTAGCATCTTTATTTTTTATTTTCTAAATGATATTAATTGGTAATGTTAAATTTTTAAAGCAGAATTTAATATCCTTATTTTTCATTTTCTTTATCTTTCTTTTTCTATTATTTTACTTAAATTTCTAACATTACCATTAATTGTTTCAGAATGTTTGAGAATGGTTCCAACCTCATCAGACTTCATATGCAAAAAAATAGAATTTTAGATACCATTCAGAATTCAACAGACTTAACAATTTTCAGGATTTCAGGATTGCAACATTTGCCCTTGATTCTATCATGTATGAAATCACTTATTAAGCACGGGAAACTTTTTCTACCTTACTTTAACCCTTGGATTAGGAATTTTCATCAAAATTGTAGGGTGTAGACTAATGCCCTTGGAGGATCAACTTAGAGATTTGAGGTAGAGGCAAGGGTTGGAGCCTATAAGAGGGTGGAATAGAGTGCTATTGATGAATAGGATCCCAATATAGACAATGATTTTGATGATATGTAGTTATTGGTTGTGAGCATGAAGTTTTTATTTATTCTACAAGTCATTTAGAGCCTCTTTGTTTATGTATTTTGGATCAAATATGGATTGCATTCGATGTTCTACTATGAGATCCCCCTTGTTTGCCTCACACCATCTTCATTGAACATTTGTTCAATATCATTTACAAATTTGAAATTTGAATTTAGATGTACATTGCATAATGATAAATTTAGTTTTTAATTTTTACATGATAATAGTTATTGTTGGAATTTATCAATTTTATAATTTAAATTATTTTTTTTATGATTCTTAGATCCCTTTCTCCCCAAAATTTTGTTAAAATTTGGGATAGCTTCCACACATCCCCTGCACCCCCATCTCAGAAAGTCTGTGGAACATTGATGAATACTCACATATAGGAAGGGTATTGGGCAAAGGATTGATATTTATTTTATCAAACCTCCCACACCATAAGTCAAGACATGTACAACCAATAACCATGGAGTTACATGTCAGCCCCATGGACTAACATTTCAACCCTGAGATTGCCCAGTTCAAAATAATAAACCTTTGATACTCTTTCCATTGTAGTGGCTCAGAAAGTGTTGCTTTCATGTGAGTCGTGACAGCACTAAAGAGTCATCGAGCCTATCAACGAGAATTCACCAACAAATTCATCCTTGCAACTATACCCTCTTCATCCTATCATTCTTGTCATCAAGAGCAGAATGTACAGTTAAATAATAGTGAAATGCTACATTCGGACGTCATAAAAATTACAAAACCAGAGCACAAATCAGAGGCCAGATTTGGGACGTCATAAAAATTACAAAAGCAGAGCACAAATCAGAGGCCAGATTTGGGCCTTAGTAGAAGGTTTCATATACAGAGAGAGAACTGCAAGAAAAAAGTTTCTAGTTGAAAGTATGAAAGCAACTAAAATACATTGTCTGCAATGTTCCAGCAAACCACCCTCATTAACAGTGACATCGGACAGAAGAACAATGCCAATGCAGAATAACAGATAACAATGTTTTATGCAAAGCAGATAATCAGAACCACAGAAGCTTATTGCACATGAAACCCTGTTTAGCAAACGCATATGTAGCATCCACCCATGCTATTAAGAAAACTGGCAACAGATGGATGGACCACTAGGCCATGGATAGAAAATTCACAGATAGTTATGGTATTAGGCTAAGGATGGATACTCACAGTCACAGATGGGAAGGGTATGAGGCAAAGGATTGATATTCATACATAGCTATCTAACCCTGATATGAGAGTAAGGATGGCTAATCAAGATCGTTGTATGCTTATTTTCAGAGCTGGGCATATCATACAGACCGGGGATGGATATTTAGAGTTGGGTAGGAATGTGACCAAGTATGGAAGTTTATAGTTTTATATACTTCCAGAATCCTGATAATTATATTTCACAGATTGATTAAGTGTGAAACTCTGATTAACACATCACTTAGATTATGCGAAGCATGGATATAGAAATATGGTCATGCTATTGGGTTAACTGGGGATGGATCTGGCAACAGGTTGAAGGTAACACAAAATTTAGAAATCACAGAAGCAAGTTTTGCATAGACTGATTCATATTTATAGATTCACTTCAAAAAATCTATTTCAAAATAATAAGATACCTTTAGGGAGACAGGGATCTCTGCATCAGCTATGTGGAATTTATAAAGCCATAAGTGGCATCCAAGCTGTAAGCAATTGATCTTGCATAGGAGTAAGCAAAGGCTGGAGCCGTACCGGCGACCCCTCCTATAGTCACAGCTTTAGTTGATCCGCAAACAGACCTGGTAGCAGCTTCCTCACCAGGTAAAGATCCAAAAGCTTTAGCTTCCATTTGACTCGTCAATCCAATTTTTTAACTCATTGACGGGGCAAAAGTCTCACCCCTAGCAAAAGTCCTCAGTCCCGGATCGAGGGCCAAAGAAAGAACCACAACAGCTCACTGAACACCAAAAAATAGTAGGAAATGAACACGGAAAGCCCATTTCCACTGCTTAAGCACTGATAAGTATTTTTTACTTGGCACTGAGGAGTAGCCATGAATATGAATCGAATGAACCGGGCGACTGTAATTTGTACGTTAAAATTCGCTGTGTGTGGTTGTTTCAGCCACCCATCTTTTCCTCAGATGCGTCCATTAAACTCCGATTAAGGCGCTGTATGGTAAGTTCGCTGGAAACGTTTATGGGATCTGTCAATGCTATCCACTTTAAAGAGAATGTGTGGTGTTGGAGTAATCTACGAATCAATAGATTTGGATATTTTTTTGTACTATAGAAATTTGGTTGGTTGGAATGAGTGTAACTGTAGACTGTATAATTTAGGTGCTTTCAGAGTTTTGAATTCATTTTTAATACCTAATCAAATGAAATTTAAACAATCAAAATTGCTATTTTGATAAAATATTATATTACGTATTCCGAGAAAAGTAGATTGCTTTATAATATACTTTAATATGTGAAAAAGACCAGAAGCTTCATCAATAATATTGGTGTTAGTGAAAAGTCATAGAATTAAAAAGACTCAAATTCTAATTGTTTTGTCTCAAAGCACTTGTAAACCTTCCTTCAAAGGTGCCAGAGAGGTTTATAAGTTTCATCAACAATATCCACCTTAAGGATAGTATGGAGTGTCAAGAAAGGCTTGACCTCCAATTAATCATCTTAAAGGTAACACAAAAGTCTATTGACAAAGCTTGATTTCCAATTAATCTATTTGAAGGTGACACAAAAGTTTGAAGGTATCACAAAAGTCCATGAACCTTGTCATTTGTATTTGTCTTTAAGAAAACATGGAGTACCAAAAAAGCCCATAGTATTTATTGCTAAATCATAACCTAACTCTTAATGATTTAACTCAAGGCACAAAAAGGACCTTGGACCTCTACCTCGAGATATCAAAAAGGCTTACATACCTTTACATACCTTTTAAAATGGGATCTACCTTAAAGAGAATATGGACTGTAAAAAATACCCCACCCCCAATCGGTATACCTTAAGGTGCTAAAAAACCTAATCCCTAACCAATCTACCTCAAAATGTCAAAAAATACATGGACTTTGTTAATGGTATCAACTTGAAAAAGAACATAGGATATTGAAAAGACTCAACTCTCAACCAACCTACCTCAAGGTGCTGGAAAACTCGTGAACCGCATTATTAATATATATAGTGATTGCAAAAGTTTATGAACCTTGTAAATGGTAACCACCCTACAATGAATTTAATTCATAATATATACACATGAGTTTAAACCCTATTTCAATATATCTTATTTTTTCTATATATCTCACTGGTCTGTACTAATATCAAAACTCTTGGTGTTCATGATTGTTAATGATCTTAAAGTTCCAAATTCCCTTGCAAACAATGTAAACCATTCACAAGGACTTTGACTCTAAAGGTCATAGGTCACATACCAAACCAATGTGGTTTAATGATGGCATAGGACTAGCACAAAAGTAGTTTTATGAAATAATCCAAATTATTTCACTGAGTTAGTGTGTTACATACTAAGGGGGATTTTATTAGGTCTAATCGATGATTGCAAAAAGAACACGATCTAGAGAGTAGGGATGGGACCATCGCCATCTCCCACTTTGGTAGAGATGGGTCGAAAAAATTTAAAAATTTTCAATTTATTTTAAATAATAAGAAATATTATCTATATATATATAAATGTAAACATACAAAAATTATCTTTTCTATTATATGAATTAATAAAATCAAAATATTTGGACTTATGAAGAAAAGTATAATCCCTACTTGTAGAGAATAAATATCATTGCACCGAGTGAAACGAGGTGCTTTACAGTCCAGTATGGGGGAGATCTTGTAACGTTTGTCCCATTTGTCTTTATAGTCGGCCATAATAAATAAAGTTTGTCTTTAACATAATAATAATAAAAAAATAATATTATGTCGGGATTAATAAAAGGACATGTATTTTCGTTTGAATTAAATCCTAAGCTATATAATACATGGACATGTATTTTCGTTTGAATTAAATCCTAAGCTATAAACTTTGTTTTTATTATTGTCGGCCATTAATTAAAATGTAAAAAAAGTAAAATGTAATGGAAAGTATTTAATGAAAAGTAAAAAAGTAAAATGTAATGAAAAGTAAAAAAGTAAAATGTATTGTCAGCCATTAATTAAAATGTAAAAAAAAGTAAAATGTAATGGAAAGTATTTAATGAAAAGTAAAAAAGTAAAATGTATTATCGATCATTAATTAAAATGTAAAATAAAAGTAAAATTATGAAAAGTATTTAAAAAAAATCCATGTCGGCTCATAAAATAAAATATTATGGAAAGTAATT
Source organism: Larix kaempferi (assembly GCA_027924585.1). NCBI lineage: Eukaryota > Viridiplantae > Streptophyta > Pinopsida > Pinales > Pinaceae > Larix > Larix kaempferi. Next base: position 5,127,112 of record BSBM01000519.1, read on the forward strand.
AAAAAATAGATGTTTGTTTATAAACTAAAAAATTAAAAGTTAAACCCGGATCTATCAATGATTAAATTTTTTGAGTTTGAATTTAAAAAAAGAAACACACATCAACAAATTGGATCCCTCTTGGTGCTTGATAGATACAGGTTTAAGATGGATCTTTCAAATCAAAACGTAACCTATCTTGTCTCCTATGCATCCGTTGATGGAAAGACAAATTGTGATACCTTAGCATTTTTTGCATAGATATCATCATGCATGAAGATCCAATTTGATCCATTTATCATTGAAAGTAGCATAAATCACAATAAAATGAAAAAGGAACTCCCTTAGAGTTATAGGTAAAAACAAAGCCAGGATTATTCAAATTCTCTTGCTTGGTCATTTTTCTTTTTTAATGAATTACGGTGGCTTTCCTGGTCAAAAAAGAAAAGATAATGGAATTGAATGAAGCCATATATATGAACCAATGGGGAGATTTGTCCAATAATTTATCTCCATGTCTACCTTGTAATTAATGAATTAAAATTCATTAAAAAAAACTAAATTTTAAGTAATTATTTAATATTATTATCTATATAATATTAAAAATTAAAAATAATTTTATGTTAATATTACATTAATAAATTTTTGAAACATTTTCCACAATTTTATATAATTATTTAATATCATTAAATATAAAATATTACAAACGTTTACATTTACCATATTTTTATAAAATAAAATATAAAACTTAAATTATATATTAATAAGCAAATTGTATATTAATAATTTTCTTTTTAAAAAAAACTTTAAATAAATGTTTAAATTATGTTGCAAATTATCTTATTTCAATTTTATATTAATAGTGTTCTCTTATAACCAAATAAAGTTTATATTTAAAGGGATAGGTTTTCTTACTGTTTGGAAGAAAATTTTGTACCATTTTGTGGGAGCTATATAAGGGTTAACTAAAAAGTTCCGATTTGCTGGAATCAAGTAGAGCAATTTTTGCCAAAATTTTAATTTGGAATGTTCATATCTTAATTTAGACAATCTAGATAATTTTAAGATTGGACAATTAATATAAAATAAACAATCCCAATTACTAAAATACGAAAAAACAATTTCCAGCAGAATATTCAAATCCCTACCGAAAGAATCTTCACATGAATAAATAAAATTATATTAATTTCCACAGTTTATAGTAATTAAAATAGAAAATTGTTTCAAAATATCCGATAATTGGGCATTTTTTTAAGGCTGTATGGGGCAAAAATAATTTAAAAATATATCTAATCGAATGCGATATCGTAAAAACAATTATGTATAGCCCTGCCTGCAACACCATTGCAAAATAGTATTGAAGCATGGACTAGACTATCAATTTATATGAAAATGGAAGAAGATTGGAAGAATGTATCCAGAGAATGGCCTCCACTCAGGACACTCTGTGGAATGAACTTATGAAGTGCCAAATGCTTGTCTCAAGTTCCATGAACGTACACTTAGAATCTCTGTATCTTGAGTACGCAGAATACCATTCCGAATTTCCGATTTTGTGGCTATATTTGCTACTTAAACTATTATAATTGCATTGAATGGCGTTACTTGTTCTGCTGTGATCCGCATTAAAAGTAACAAGTAAATATTAAATTCACTACAAAAAGACCTTAAGAATATTCATTGTAAAACCAACTGAATGGGATAAAAAATCAGAATACCCACTCATTTATCTGAACAAAACTGAGAACCAACAAAAGGGATTAAAGTTTTTTCACCCATCACTTCACAGAGTTACCAATGGCAGACTGATACGTCAACCAAAACCATTGACATGAATATGGAACAGGTAGTACTAGAATATGCTAATTTAATAGACTACTATTATGAGCTCACCAAACATCAAAGTAAAAATAAGTAACATAACATGAAAACCAGCATGCATTACAAGACTCCCAAAATCAGATGAGAGTTGGGAACAAAGTTCCAGAATTTAAAAGATAGTTTTTATATATATATATATATCCTACTGTAAAATAAACACAATTGCAAACAAATGAGCATGTCTCATATAAATTAGTTCCAAGAATAAGTAGGCCATGCCATGCTGCTACAAGAAGATTCAGTTTGGACCAGCATTCTAAATCTCGATCTGTGAATACAAAAATTCTTTTAATAGACCTCCTAAATTGTCTAAATTCTTTTATCAAACCTCCCAAACCATAAATGGACAATCAATAACAATGGAGTTACATTTCGCCCCTGAGATTCCTCAGTTCAAAATAACAAACCTTTGATACTCTTTCCCTTGCAGTAGCTTAGAAAGTGCTCGATTGCTTTCATGTGACATCACTAAAGAGACATCGAGCCTATCAACAAATTCATCTTTGCCACTTTACCCTCTTCATCTTATAATTCTTGACATCAAGAACAGAAATTACAGTAAAATAATAGTGAAATGCCTAAATTTGAACCTCATAATAGTTGCAAAACCAGAGGCACGATTCGGGCCTCAGTGAAAGGCCTCATACACAGAGAGAGCTGTAAGAAAAACGTTTACAGTTGAAACTATGAAAACAACTAAAATACATGTCTGCAATATTCTACCTTAAACTTCAGATTTCAGCACACCACCTTCATAAATAGTGACATCGGGCAAAAGAACAATGCCAATGCAGAATAAGTTATAACAATATCTTATGCAAAGTACAGAGAATCAGAATCACAGAAGTTTATTGCATATGACACCCTGTATACCAAACCCATGTGTAGCATCCGCCCATGCTATTAAGGAAATTGGCAACAGAAGGATGGGGGCATTAGGCTATGGATAGAAATTCACAGATGGTTATGGTATTAGGCTAAGGATGGATACCAGTGTTCCACGGGTATACGTCCCATGGTGGAAAGCGCGCCCCTATGCCCCCAACGTTTGTGGGATGAAACTCTTAGGGAAACATTTCCCATGTTCCCTTTTGGGGGAAATATGGGAAACGCATGAGAGAATGCATTTTCCACGTTTCCTTTTGGGGAAACATGGGAAACATATTAGGGAATGCATCTCCCCTGTGGCTGTGGGGACGCCCATATGACCTCCATTTTCATATTTAGCATCTTTATCTTTAATTTTTTAAGTGACATTCTCCATATCTTTTTTTTTCTATCTTTTTATTTAAATTTTTAATATTACCATTAATTGTTCCACGATGTTTGAGAGTGGTCCCAATCTCTTGTGACTTCATATGTAAAAAATAGAATTTTAGAGACCATTCAGAATTCAACAGACTTAACAATTTTCAGGATTTCAGTATTGTAACATTTCTGCTGGATTCTATCATGTATGAAGGTCAGTGAAGCAAAATCACTTATTAAGCAAGGGAAACTTTTTCTACCTTACTTTAACTCTTGTATTAGGAATCAAAATTGTAGGGTGTTGACTAATTTCCTTGGAGGATCAACTTATAGATTTTATGTAGAGGCAAGGATTGGAGCCTAGAATAGGGTGCTATTGATGAATAGGATCCCAATATAGGCAATGATTTTGATGTTATGTAGTTATTCATTGTGAGCATGGAGTTTTTTTATTTTACAAGCTATTTATAGCCTCTTTGTTTATGTATTTTGGGTTAGATATGGATTGCACTCGATGTTCTACGATGAGATCCCCCGGTTTGCCTCACACCATTTTCATTGAGCATTTATTCAATATCATTTACAAATTTGAAATTTGAATTTAGATATACATTGCATAATGATAAATTTAGTTTTTAATTTTTACATAGTAATACTTATGGTTAGGATTTATCATTGTTATTATTTAAATTATTTTTTATAATTCCTACATCCCTCTCTCCCCATAATTTCTTTAAAATTTGGGATAGCTTCCACACATTCCCTTGTATGTTTTGTTTCCCCACTCCTGCGCCCCAAAAAACTATGTGGAACATTGATGAATACTCATATATGGGAAGGGTATTAGGCAAAGGATTGATTTATTTATACCTAGATATTATTTTAACAAACCTCCCAAACCATAAGTCAAGACATGTACAACCAATAACCATGGAGTTACATGTCAGCCCATGAACTAACATTTCAGCGCTGAGATTGCCCAGTTCAAAATAATAAACCTTTGATACTCTTTCCATTGTAGTGGCTCAGAAAGTGTTGCTTTCATGTGAGTCGTGACAGCACTAAAGAGTCATCGAACCTATCAACGAGAATTCACCAACAAATTCATCCTTGCTACTATACCCTCTTCATCGTATCATTCTTATCATCAAGAGCAGAATGTCATGTACAACCAATAACCATGGAGTTACATGTCAGCCCATGAACTAACATTTCAGCCCTTAGGTTGCCCAGTTCAAAATGATAAACCTTTCATACTCTTTCCATTGTAGTGGCTCAGAAAGTGTTGCTTTCATGTGAGTCGTGACAGCACTAAAGAGTCATCGAGCCTATCAACGAGAATTCACCAACAAATTCATCCTTGCCACCATACCCTCTTCATCCTATCATTCTTGTTATCAAGAGCAGAATGTACAGTTAAATAATAGTGAAATGCTACATTGGGACGTCATAAAAATTACAAAAACAGAGCACAAATCAGAGGCCAGATTTGGGCCTTAGTAGAAGGTTTCATACACAGAGAGAGAACTGCAAGAAAAAACTTTCTAGTTGAAAGTATGAAAGCAACTAAAATACATTGTCTGCAATATTCCATTCTAAACTTCAGATGTCAGCAAACCACCCTCATAAACAGTGACATCGGGCAGAAGAACAATGCCAATGCAGAATAACAGATAACAATATTTTATGCAAAGCACAGATAATCAGAACCACAGAAGCTTATTGCATATGAAACCCTGTTTAGCAAACGCATATGTAGCATCCACACATGCTATTAAGAAAACTGGCAACAGATGGATGGAGCACTACGCCATGCATAGAAAATTTACAGATAATTATGGTATTAGACTAAGGATGGATACTCACAAATGGGAAGGGTATGAGGCAAAGGATTGATATTCATACACAGCTATCTAACCCTGATATGAGAGTAAGGATGGCTAATCAAGATCGTTGTATGCTTATTTTCAGAGCTGGGCATATCATATAGACCGGGGATGGATATTTAGAGTTGGGGATGAATGAGACCAAGTATGGAAGTTTATAGTTTGGTATACTTCCAGAATCCTGATAATTATATTTCACAGATTGATTAAGTGTGAAACTCTGATTAACACATCAATTAGATTATGCGATGTATGAATATAGAAATATGGTCATGCTATTAGGTTAGCTGGGGATGGATCTGGCAACAGGCTGAAGGTAACACAAAATTTAGAAATCACAGAAGCAAGTTTTGCATAGACTGATTCATATTTATAGATTCACTTAAAAAAATCTATTTCCAAATAATAAGATACCTTTAGGGATCAGACGGGGATCTGCATCAGCTATGTGGAGTTTATAAAGCCATAAGTGGCATCTCAGCTGCAAGCAATTGATCTTGCATAGTAGTAAGCAAAGACTGGAGCCGTACCGGCGACCCCTCCTATAGTCACAGCTTTAGTTGATCCGCAAACAGATCTGGTACCAGCTTCTTCACCAGGTAAAGATCCAAAAGCTTTAGCTTCCATTTGACTCGTCGATCCAGTTTTTTAACTCATTGACGGGGCTAAAGTCTCACCCCTAGCAAAAGTCCTCAGTCCCGGATCGAAAGCCAGAGAAAGAACCACAATAGCTCACTGAACACCAAAAAATAGTATGAAATGAACAACGAAAGCCCATTTCCACTGCTTAAGCACTGATAAGTATTTTTTACTTGGCACTGAGGAGTAGCCATGAATATGAATCGAATGAACCGGGCGACTGGAATTTGTACGTTAAAATTCGCTGTGTGTGGTCGTTTCAGCCATCAAACGCCGATTGATGCGCTGGTATGGTACGTTCGCTGGAAAGGTTTATGGGCTCTGTTAATGCTATCCAATTTAAAGATAAGGTGTGGTCTACAAATCAGTAGATTTTGATATTATTTTTACTATAGAAATTTGGGGTTGGAATGAGTGTAATTGTAATTTAAATGCAATTAACGGTATTTGAGAGTTTTGATATCATTTTTAATAATAAAAATGTAATTTAAACAATGAAAAATAATATTTTGATAAAACACTATATCATATATTTCATATTTTGAAAATTAAATTGTTTCATAATATAGTTGAATTACATATTTCATATTTTGAAAATTAAATTGCTTCATAATATATTTTGATAAAACACTATATCACATATTTCATATTTTGAAAATTAAATTGCTTCATAATATAGTTCAATTACATATTTCATATTTTGAAAATTAAACTGCTTCATAATATAGTTCAAGATGTGAGAAACATAATATTGGTGTTTAGAAAAAATTATAGAATTAAAAATCTTAAATTCTAGTTGATTTGTCTCAAAGTATTTATAAACCTTCCTTCAAAGTGTTACAGAACTTTAAGGGTTTTATGAATAATATTTACCTTAAAGATAATATGAAGTGTGACACAAAAGTTCATTGACATGGCTTGATTTTCAAAAAAATTACTTAAAGATGACATAAAAGTCCATAAACCTTCCACCTTCAAGATAACATGGAATGCCAAAAAGCCCATAGTATCCATGGCTAAATCATAACCTTGGACCTTTATCTCAAAGTATTAAAAAGACCTATATGCCTTTTAAAATGGAATATACTTTAAAGAGAACATGGATGGTAAAAAAGACTCCAGCTTCAATACCTCAAAATTAAACCTAACCCCTAACCAATCTACCTCAAAGTGTCAAATAGGTTCATAAACTTTGTTAATAATATCAACTTGAAAGAGAGCATAGAATGTTGAAAACTTCAATTCAACCAACCTACCTCAAGGTGTTGAAAGACTCATAAATCTCATTAAAATGTATAATCCATAAACTTTGTTAATAATATCAACTTGAAAGAGAACATAGAATGTTGAAAACTTTCAATTCAACCAACCTACTCAAGGTGTTGAAAGACTCATAAATCTCATTGAAATATATAATAATGAATTTGTTTTATAAAATTTATAAATAATAACCACTTTACAACACATCAATTTAAACTTTATTTCAATATACCTCATTTTATGAATTTAAATTATATATATATAAACTATTACGTTTATGATTATTAATGTTCATCAAGTTCCAAATACCCTTTTTAAACAATGTAAACCCATTCACAAGGACTTTGACTCTAAAGGTCAAAGGTCACATGCCAAACCAATGTGGTTTAATGACCATAGGACTAGCAAAAACAATTTAGTCTTATGAAATAAGAGAAAGTAAGATGCAAGTATTTACTTTATATGGGAGTAATAGTATATCAAGGACACTAAAGATGATTCTCCGACATTTTATTTTATTTTCTATATTATTATCATTATATATTTATACATTTAGGAGGGTGGATAATTGAGTAATTAAATTAATTACTAAATGTTATTTATCTTATTTTTATTTTTTTTCAATTTATGATTATCAATTTAACACAATAAAATACAAATTTTATTAATGAATGAAATGAAAAAAAAATATTGTAAGCTACACTCTTTCATAAAACAACATTATAAAAGGTCAAAAATGCTTTTTAACATGAAGTATGATGCCCTAGAATGCAAGAATCATTTAACCTAAAGTGTGATTGAGAACAATTTATTAATTTTATATAGTGATTGTAAGCCATAAATGAATTTGGAAATGCAAAGGTTTAAGTATTTTTCAATTTAGCATCAAATTAAAGTCTATTTAATTTAATTTCATAGGTGGATGTTTCTAAAAAGGTTTTGTCTACGAGCTTAGTGAGGTGCTCTACAACTCATTATGGGAGAGATGTTGTCACATAATGTATGTGACACACTAAAATATGTCTAAATCATTCTTTACACTTCAAGAAATTTGACCCCTTTAGATATTTGAAGAGATTTAAAATAGATATATATTAAATTTAAATAATTCAAAAATATATCCAAATCAAATAACAAGTTGTTTTTTACACTTAAGATATTAATAATACCAAATTATTTGAATTAAAATTACTTACTTAAATTAACTTTTGTAATGGCCATCAATGGACACACCATTTCCTTTCTTAGTTATCTACCATGTAAATGAAAATACATGTTTTGAGTATATAACACACCTTTTCTAAATTTAAATATTTAAAAAATATATATCAACATATTCCATGTAAAGGTCAGGGTTGGCAGGTGCGGGTGGAGTCCTCTACAACTCTAATGGAAACAAGATGAAAGACTTCACCTGGGGTATTGGCAGAAGAACAAACAATAGTGTTGAATGGCTAGCCCTTACTAAAGGTATGGAGATTGCAAGGGAAGAAGGTATCACTGAATTAGCAATTTGTGGTGATTCTATGCTGGTTATCAAGGAGGCTAGGAATTTGAGCAAGAACAGAAAGAGCCCTGCTTCAAAAGTTCACAATCTTCTAAAATATCTGGTTAGTGAATTTAAAAGCATAAGTTTTCTTCACATCTCGAGAAACAATAACAAAGATGTTGATGTGATGGCAAACAACGGAGCTAAATTAGACCGTGGCGTTCTAGTTAGCAACCAAAAGGTGAAGTATAAGGTTTGGATTCCTTGTCTTTGATTATTTCCTATATGTCTTCAGCATCAGCTGAGCGAATTCACAAGGGAAGGATTTCTGGAATTTATAGTTTGAATCAAATGCTCGAACTGGATGTCATAGCCATAGTTCAAAACCCACATTGGAGCCTTGATTTGAGGGTCGCTCGCACGCTTTCATCACATGGCTTCCACATGGGAAGCATGCAAACTCTCACTTCCGATGGTTCTCGAGGCTGGACGCTATTTAAGTTTGGTTGTCGTGCAGGTTGGCATTACCTTTGTTTCGTGAGTGAGATCATGGAAGACTCTAGTGCAAATCGTCTCCGTGGTAAGCAGACTGCTCCTCGTTATGATAGTGTTCTCCCTGATTTCAGAAAACGATTCCCCTCATGGCTAGGGGGTCAGGATTGTCTGGCTTGTGAGCAACATCATGAGAAAGTTCGAGTTTGTGGTGGCTCGGATGAGCATCAGGGCCTTGTGGCCTCCCTAACTGTGGTAGATGACCATTTGACTATACTGGATGCCCAAATCCACGTCTTAAGAAATGAGAGCTATGAAATTAAGCTGGCCCTGTAGCATTTGAGTACCATGGAGTAGGCAGGTCGTCTGGAGGCTAGTAACAGTAATGACAACCTAAGTGTGAAGGTGGACAGGCTCTCTGCGGCTCTGGATGGTGGTTGTTCCTGTCAAAACCTGGATGCCCAGATCAGGGCGGTCCATGTCATCGCCAATAGAATTGAGGGAAAGGTGGATAACATGCGCAAGGAGCTTGTGGAACTGAAGCCCGAAATCCTGAGCCATGGAGAAGTTGGAAACAAGGAAGTTGAGTTCCACAACTAGCAAGCAATCACGGTTTTTTGGGACTTTTTTCTGTATATGATTGCGTTTTTGGGTCTCTGCTTATAAAATGTTTTGTATTTCCTCTCGGTCCTGTCCAAATTTTCTCGTTAGGTGGATGTCAGTATGATTTAGCGTAGGCTGTCGGCAGTATGTAGTTCTTTTGGACATTTAGGTTTCTCCCTGGTCTCCTTTTGGTTGAATTTAGATGATGATATGTGAAAGATGAAGGCTAATATATGGTAGCTATCCACTGTCGATAAGCAGGCATGCTCTTACACTGTGTAATTTGGTTTCTACCATCTTTTTATTAATACAAAAAATCTCTTATCCGTTTTCATAAAAAAAAAAACATATTCCATGTAAAGATAAATATATGTTTAAAATTTAAATATTTAAAAAATATATATTTGAAAATGAATATGAAAAATTAAAAATAAAATAATAAAAATTTAATAATTATTTATTCACTAAAGTACATATTAAATTTAAATTTAAATATTTAAAAATTATATATCAACAAATTACATTACATGTAAATATAAACATAGAATAATCATAAACTAAAAAATTAAAAATATGATAAAAAACATTTAATAATTATTTTAATAGCTTAATTATCCACCATCCTAAATGTATAATAATAAAATACAGAAGTAAAATAAAATGTTAGAGAATCATCTTTAGTTTCCTTCATATATTATCATTCCCATATAAAATAAATACTTGCATCATACTTTCTCTTATTTGAAAAGACTAATGTTTGTGCTAGTACTATGCTCATTAAACCACATTGGTTTGGCATGTGACTTGTGAACTTTATAGTCAAAATCCTTGTGAATGGGTTTACATCGTTTAAAAGAAAATTTGGAACTTAATGATCATTAGCAATCATAAACACGAGTTTTAGTATATATATAATTTAATTCATAAAATAAGAGATGTTGAAATAAAATTTAAATTCATGTGTTGTAAAGTGGTTATCATTTATAAATTTTATAAAACAATTTTATTATCATACATTTTAACTAGATTTATGAGTCTTTCTGTCACATCCCTATTTTGACCCTTGTTATATTTTGGGCTATAATGTAGATACTGTATGCATATTATGTATGATTCCTAGTGTGGAGTTCAAGGCCAAGGCCCTGCTAGTGAATGCTCGACCTTGAAGAGGTAAGTATTTGATATTATGCTACCTATGTGCTAGTGAGCCATGGGAATTGTAAATATGCGTTTTAATATAAATGTCCACAACTAGCTATGCAATGCAACAAGAGATGGAGGCATGATGTTTACAACGAATTATGAGGGAAATATTCAAACCCTTGAGCCAATCAAGTCAAACCAAGTGTCAATAAGATAACCTATGAACCCTCAACTACCCATGTTGACTTTTCTACCCAATCATTCATTTCTCCCAAGAGTTGGTTGAGGTAGTTAATGCCTTGAGGAATGGAGAGGTATGACTGTCCAAATTCGAGTATGGGCAAGCCACCCTTCCTAGAATTTTGTGTTTGGCTTCTTGGGCAAGAAAATAGCCACGAAATTGTCCCCAAGCCATTATTCACCCATCAGTTTTTCACTCTCACGAGTTTGGAGCTACTTGGGCGTTTTTCCCCATGGATTTCCTGTGTTTTCCTTCATTTTCCTAGCTGGGAAGGGCGTTTTTGTTGTGACTAACAATGGGGAAGAGGATAAAACAATTGGGGTTTTATAGAGGCCGTTTTGGCCCATTGTATGCTCATACATCTGTGGGAGAAACGGTTTTCTGCCCTGGGGTTGGTTTCCTCTTCCCACAATTCGTTTTTGGGTGTGAAACGATTTGGGGAAAACCCATAGACCCTATTCCGTGAATCCCATTGCTGAAATGTGTATCCATGCCCAGTCTTGAGTTGCTGTGTGTGTAAAAGAATGCTGAGATTGAGATGGGTATCCATTGTTTTAGGCTGTGCTGAGCTTGAGAGTCCCCTTTTCCTTGCAGATATCATGCTCAGCTCGGGGGTGGTCTCTGAGTGCTGAAGTAATATAGGCTGGGCAGAGACCTATGGTTGGGTGGAACGTTGCAGCAACATAGCTAGTTGCTTGGGACAACATTATAGTGAGATACGTATATTCTCGTATGTGTATTTACTTCTGAACTGTTTTAATTAAAGGATGGTTGCTCTTTGTAATATCCCTTTTTCAAATTTTATTAAAATGCCCAATTTTTCACTTTTTTTCCCAATTTCGACCTTTGACTAGTTTTACTATTTTGACCTCCAAATCAACCCAAATGCTCCCAAATCTTCTGTAGGAGTGTATGAATGGTATTTAGACTTGAATATAATGTTCAGGGATGTTTTATGGCCCTCCAAATACTGCTGCAAACTTGATTTGTATTCTGATCAATATATGTAATTTTGACTAGTAATTTGTGCATCAAATCCCACTCGGGTAACACTGCAAATGGCCTTCCAAATGCCTCCAAACTCCCACAAATTTATGAACAGAGGTATATAATGTGTTAAGTATGTGATTAAGGTCTCATATGCACCATTAATTGATTTTTAATACTGTTCTAACTCTCTCACATTCAACAACAAAAACCCCCAATTCGACCCTTGGGGAAATGACACTATTTCACCTCCCAATACAACTAAACTGAGTAAAAATGCTTCAAATTCTCAAGTACAGTACATGAAACTTGTAGAAGACATCCATGGAAATATATTTATCACAAATATATCAGAGAATCATCCATACATTCGAAATCATCATCAATACATTGGCTCACAACAAGGTAGTGGGGAAATGGCATTGTTCTTCCATTAAAAATGAGATTTATACATTTCTACTTGGAATTTCGACCTGAAACTTTTTGGAGATGAAGAACAGAGTATTTACTTCATATTATAAAAGAAATGGGGCATTAGAAGCTCCCCCAAAGAGTACAATAGCTCACCAAAAACGCCCTCCCTCAAGGAGCACGAATATGTCTTCATAACTGGAAACGGTGGAGAGAAAGTGCTGCACTAAACCAAACCATGAAACTTCTTGTAGCTGCTACCTGCAAATACAAACTCCATTAAAGCACCATGAAAGACCTGAGTGGCCTCTCCAAACACCAACTTGGATGGGAATCTTTCACCCTCGAAATTGGCTAAGGCAAGAAACTAGTCATCCACTAGCTCTCTCTTCACAAATGCAATTTTTCTCAAATCATCAAAAGCCATTCTCATACTTGATTTCTACATTTTATAACCAACATTAGCCTTCAAGGGGTCGAAATCCTCTCAATAGATTCAATAATTTTCCATTTAGAAAATATTCCTCATTTGCCACTTATCTCCTAGTTCCAACCTTCCATCTTCTCCCAAATTCGAATTTGAGTCTCTTTAGATTCCTCCAACTCCATGAGCGCCTTCTTGAGCCTATTTTTGGGGCTGACATGTCATAATGGTCAGGTGTAAGAAGTCAGGTCTGAATTTTGTCATAAAATGTCATAGATACTTCATTATTGTTGTCATAAAACTAGGGAATCTAGCCCATGTGTCCACTAGTCTCCAATTTGACTCTTCCTCTCCCATGGAGGTTACTATTCCTTCCCATTTAGACCTAATATGCTCAATGCCATGTGTTATGACTTACCAACTCACCCAAGAGTGTTCACCTTCCCATGAATTCGAATTGGCAAGAGAGAGCTGCCATGTGTCATTGAAAAATCAAGCTAGTGTGGGTCCCACCACCTCCATATGTCTCCAAAACCACTTGCCACCAAGAATTTCTCTTGAATTTATTTATTCATCATATTTATTAAATTCTTGAACCCTTCTAATGTCTAAATATCATTTATTAGTTTCCTTATTACCATCCCACATGTGCCCATCCAACCTAGGAAACTAGTAGGATTGATGGGATTGTCTTACTATGCACTTATTTGAATGGGGACATTACAGTCCTCCCCACCCAAGATTGTTTATCCTCAAGCAATTTCAAATTTGGATGCTGCAAAATCTTCTCCTCTTCCCATGTGGCATCTTCATTTGGTAAGTCCTTCCATTACACTAAATATTCTTTGATGATTCTACTCCTCAACCTTCTTTCCCGTGTCTTCAAAATCTTTTCCGGAACAAGTGTGAGCTGACCTTCATCATCCAAAGGAGGAAGTATTTCTGAAGTGATGATTTTCTGACCAAGAGCTTTCTTAAGACAAGAAACATGAAATACATTGTGGATTTTACTCCCTTCCGGAAGTTCCAGTTCATATGCTACTTCTCCAACCTTCCGCACTACCTTGTATGGCCCATAGTACCTTGGTTTTAATTTTTCTGCTCCATTCTTTTTGAGAGATGTTTGTTTATAGGGCTGCAACCTTAAATATACTAAATCATTGACTTGAAAGGTTCTCTCTTCTCTATGTCTATCAGCATATTGTTTTTGTTGATTTTGAGCAACCTGCAAATTGTCTTTCAAGAGCTTTAAAATTTCTTGGCTCTCTTCCACCCAATCTTTAGCCTTTGGGGCTCTACTATCACCAAATATAATGTCAGCAAATGTAAGTGCATCATAACCATATAATGCTTTGAAAGGAGACATTCCTATTGACATATGATAAGTGGTGTTGTAGCAAAACTCACCCAAGTGTAGCCATTTTGCCCATGCTTTTTGCTGCCCTCCCACATAGTTTCTTAGGTATCCTTCCAACCATTGGTTTACCCTCTCTGTTTGTCCATCAGTTTGTGGATGATAGCTGGTACTTGGAGTCAATTGAGTGCCTACCAATCTAAAAAGTTCTTGCCAAAAAACACCCATGAATCTACTATCTCTATCACTGACAATGCTCTTGGGGAGCCCATGCAATCTGAAGATTTCTTTGAAAAAAATATCAGCCACTTGTGCAGCACTAAAAGATGATGTAACAGCAAAGAAATTAGCAAATTTTGTCAACCTATCAACTACCACATAGATGCAATCCTTACCTAAGGATTTAGGCAATCCGGTGATGAAATCCATGGAAATACTGTCCCATTTTTGCTCCGGAATGGGCAATGGTTGTAATAGGCCGGCTGGACATGTAAGTTCTGATTTGTTTTGTTGACATGCTTTACATTCATTCACATTCTTCTGAACATCTTCCTTCAGCCCCTTCCAAAAAAATCTTTGCCTCAACTGTCTATAAGTTTTGAAGATCCCCGGATGGCCCGCTAGTGGGGAATCATGTGCTTCTTGCAAAATTCGGTACTTGAGCTTGGAGTTATGAACTAAATAAATTCTTCCCTTATAATATATCAACCCATTCAAAATCCTATAATTATCATCCCCTTTGATTCCATCCAATACATCACAAGCAAATTTGTCTTTGGCATATTCAACTAGTAGCATGTTTTTCCAATCCTTGGCAATATCCATGAGAGAAAAGGAAGGCCTTCTTGACAAAGCATCTGCTACTATATTATTCTTTCCTTTGACATATTCAATATCAAAATCATAAGCTTGAATCTTGCTTACCCACTTTTGTTTCCTTTCATTTAGATCCTTTTGGGTGAGAAAGTGTCTTAGACTATTATGGTCAGTTTTCACCACAAACTTGCTGCCCACCAAGTATTGTCTGAATTTGGCCAATGCATGCATAATGGCCAGCATTTCTTTATCATAGATGGAGTAAAGTTTTTCATGAGGCTGCAACTTTCTGCTCTCAAAGGCTATGGGGTGTTGGCCTTGCTTTAGGACAACCCCTATTCCTCCACCTGAAGCATCACATTCCACAACAAAAGGTTTAGTAAAATCAGGAAGTGCAAGTATGGGACAACTACTCATTACCTCTTTCATTTTTTGGAATGCTTTTTCAGCCTCTTCATCCCACTTGAAAGCATCCTTCTTAGTCAAATCAGTGAGTGGAGAAGTCAACTTGGAGAACCCTTTCACAAATTTTCTGTAGTAGGTGCATATGCCAATAAAGCCTCTCAATTCGGTAATATTTTTTGGTGATGGCCATTCCAAGATAGCCCTGATTTTTTCCATGTGTACCTTCACTCCTTCTTGCCCAATAATGTGCCCAAGATACAGTAGTTCTTTCATCCCAAACTTACATTTTGATAATTTAGCAAATAAGGACTCTTCTTGCAAGATTTTCAACACAATCTCTAACTGTTGCAAATGCTCTTCCCATGTTTTACTGTAAATGAGAATATCATAAAAAAAAACCAAAACAAACCTTCTTAGTTGCTTGCAAAATATCCTATTCATACATGCTTGAAAGGTGGCTGGAGCATTAGTTAACCCAAAAGGCATGACAAGAAATTCAAAGTGGCCAAAATGACATCGAAAAGCGGTCTTTTGCACATCTTCATCTTTCATTCGAATTTGGTGATACCCTGATCTAAGGTCAATTTTTTAGAAGTATTTGGCCCCATGTAGCTCATCCATGAGCTCATCAATCCTAAGAATAGGATACTTATTCTTGATAGTCTTTTTGTTCAAGGCTCTGAAATCTATGCACATTCTCAATGTTCCATCTTTTTTCTTCACTAGCACTACTGAAGAAGCATAAGGGCTAGAGCTTGGTCTAATGAGCCCCAACTCTAGGAGTTCTTGGATAACTTTTTCAATCTCATCTCTAAACCTTTTAGGATGTCTATAAGGTGGTATTTGAATGGGTGAAGTACCCTCCTCCAAAACAATACTGTGCTCAACCCCCCTATCTGGTGGCCTACCATGTGGAAGGTCTCTAAAAACCTTTTCATATTTTTGCAAAAGTCTCTCTATCTCCTTTGGGTGTTTGACAATATTTATAGTTGGCTTGGGAGATGTAATATGACATTCAACAGCCCATTCTATATCCCCATGCCTCAATATAGATCCCATGCTATTGCAAGTCACTACTTGATTTGGATAAGTGTGTTGCCCTCTCACAACTCTTTGTACTCCTTTTGAATCTTGGAATTTCATTTCAGGAATTTGATAATTTACTGTATGCTCTCCTATTGAATACAACCATTGCACTCCCAAAACCACATTAGTATCAGCAACATCAACCACATAAAAACTATCAACAAAAGTATAGTTACCTACGGTGACTTGCAGCTTTGGAACCCATGTTTTGCATTGCATTGTGTTGTGACCGGGAATGACAACTGTGAAGCCATCAAATGGTTCAATAGGTATCTTTCTTTTCTCTACCATCTCTGCATCAATGAAGTTATGAGTGGCTCCTCCATCTAACAAAACTGAAGTTCTTTGTCCTTGTACCACACTTTTGCATCGGATAGTATGATAGCGAGGTACTGCTGAAAGCACTGCCATTCTTGCTTTGTCCGGTGAAGGCTGATTTTCTTCTTGTATTTCCTCTTCTACTGCTGTCTCATATGCCTCTTCTTGATCTGAAATATGTCCATCTTCATCCATGCCCCCATCATACCCCTCATTATCAGAAAATACTTCTATGTATTGAGCCTTTCCTTTGGTACATTTGTGCCCTGGTGTCCATGGTTGGAAGCATGTGAAGCATAGTTTCTTTTTTTCTATGTTCATCCCTGTTTAGTCCCTCTTTTCTATTCCTCTCAAATGACTCTCTTTGCCAAGGTTTCTTATCATATCCATCCCTTTTCCAATGTTTCTTTTCAAATTTATAGCTAGGCTTAGGAGGAAATCTCGTTCTAGGAAGCACATTTTGGAGATCCCTAGTCAAGCTCATTGCATCTTTTAATGTAGTTGGCTTGTGGGCTTTGACCAAACCTCTTAAGGGTTCAGCCAAACCTTCAGTGAACAGCAATACTAATCTTCCCATAGATACATCAGCCACCTTGATTGATAATTTTTGAAAGTCCAACATATATTCGGTAGGGGACCCAGTTTGCTTCAATTGAGCTAGTTCTTTGAAAGGCAATTCTGGATCTTTTTGTTCAAATCTTTCTAGTACCCTGTCAACAAATTCTCCATATGTTTTAACCTGATTATGACCCAAGGTTTTCAGCCCATGAAACCACCATTCATTGGCATCTCCTTCCAAATGCAAAATGGCCATTTTTAAAGCATCCTCTTCCAACATAGGATTCAGTTGAAAATATACATTCAATTTTTGCACCCAAGTGTTAGCAGAATTTTGAGAAGAACCATCAAAAGTAGGAAGTGACATTTTTCCAATAGCACTATTCAATTCTTTGTTTTGGAATGGACTCCTATTGTCTCCCTTCATTTTAATCTTTTGCATAGCATCAATGTAGTCACTGAGTGGTACACCTCTTTTACACTCTTCATTCAAATCATTCCAATCATTTACTAGTTTCTTGTAATCCAATTCAAGATTGGGTTCTTCTTTGGGTGTGAGAAATTTAGGTGCAGTATGCCTTTGTGTGCTTTGAAATTCATCAAGTCTATTATGAGGTCCTGTACTTGAGAAAATATGCTCATTCCCTTTCATCTTTTCCCCTGAGTGTGAACCACTATTATCTCCTATCATCCCTTTGCCTGAAAGTTGGCTACCCAACAATTCGAAACCTTTCATCATTTGTTTATTTATATCTAGAATAACCATGGTAAGTCCTTCAAAACATGGTTTTAAGGCTTCAATAAATTCCTCCTTATGTCTTAATTTTTCCTCCTCCTCTCTACCCATTGTTTTAGAAAAGAACTCTTTTTCTGCTACTATCTCTTCTTCAACCAAAACTTCTTCAATTACTGATTCAAAGGGTGGTGTTTTATTTGTTTGGCTTCTTGTTAATACTATCAGGTGCCAAGACCATGCTCTGATACCACTTGTAATATCCCTTTTTCAAATTTTATTAAAATGCCCAATTTTCCACTTTTTTTCCCAATTTCGACCTTTGACTAGTTTTACTATTTTGACCTCCAAATCAACCCAAATGCTCCCAAATCTTCTGTAGGAGTGTATGAATGGTATTTAGACTTGAATATAAGGTTCAGGGATGTTTTATGGCCCTCCAAATACTGCTGCAAACTTGATTTGTATTCTGATCAATATATGTAATTTTGACTAGTAATTTGTGCATCAAATCTCCCTCGGGTAACACTGCAAATGGCCTTCCAAATGCCTCCAAACTCCCACAAATTTATGAACAGAGATATATAATGTGTTAAGTATGTGATTAAGGTCTCATATGCACCATTAATTGATTTTTAATACTGTTCTAACTCTCTCACATTCAACAGCAAAAACCCCCAATTCGACCCTTGGGGAAATGGCACTATTTCACCTCCCAATACAACTAAACTGAGTAAAAATGATTCAAATGCTCAAGTACAGTACATGAAACTTGTAGAAGACATCCATGGCAATATATTTATCACAAATATATCAGAGAATCATCCATACATTCGAAATCATCATCAATACATTGGCTCACAACAAGGTAGTGGGGAAATGGCATTGTTCTTCCATTAAAAATGAGATTTATACATTTCTACTTGGAATTTCGACCTGAAACTTTTTGGAGATGAAGAACAGAGTATTTAATTCATATTACAAAAGAAATGGGGCATTAGAAGCTCCCCCAAAGAGTACAATAGCTCACCAAAAACGCCCTCCTTCAAGGAGCACGAATATGCCTTCATAACTGGAAACGGTGGAGAGAAAGTGCTGCACTAAACCAAACCATGAAACTTCCTGTAGCTGCTACCTGCAAATACAAACTCCATTAAAGAACCATGAAAGACCTGAGTGGCCTCTCCAAACACCAACTTGGATGGGAATCTTTCACCCTCGAAATTGGCTAAGGCAAGAAACTAGTCATCCACTAGCTCTCTCTTCACAAATGCAATTTTTCTCAAATCATCAAAAGCCATTCTCATACTTGATTTCTACATTTTATAACCAACATTAGCCTTCAAGGGGTCGAAATCCTCTCAATAGATTCAATAATTTTCCATTTAGAAAATATTCCTCATTTGCCACTTGTCTCCTAGTTCCAACCTTCCATCTTCTCCCAAATTCGAATTTGAGTCTCTTTAGATTCCTCCAACTCCATGAGCGCCTTCTTGAGCCTATTTTTGGGGCTGACATGTCATAATGGTCAGGTGTAAGAAGTCAGGTTTGAATTTTGTCATAAAATGTCATAGATGCTTCATTATTGTTGTCATAAAACTAGGGAATCTAGCCCATGTGTCCACTAGTCTCCAATTTGACTCTTCCTCTCCCATGGAGGTTACTATTCCTTCCCATTTCGACCTAATATGCTCAATGCCATGTGTTATGACTTACCAACTCACCCAAGAGTGTTCACCTTCCCATGAATTCGAATTGGCAAGAGAGAGCTGCCACGTGTCATTGAAAAATCAAGCTAGTGTGGGTCCCACCACCTCCATATGTCTCCAAAACCACTTGCCACCTAGAATTTCTCTTGAATTTATTTATTCATCATATTTATTAAATTTTTGAACCCTTCTAATGTCTAAATATCATTTATTAGTTTCCTTATTACCATCCCACATGTGCCCATCCAACCTAGGAAACTAGTAGGATTGATGGGATTGTCTTACTATGCACTTATTTGAATGGGGACATTACACTCTTGATATGGTTGATGCATGTGAAATGTATGTGAATGATGTCTTATTCCGCTGTACATGTTTGCCTGATTTATGGGCAATTGTTTATATTTATATGAATCATGGATATTGAAATGGGCTAAGTTTTATAAAAGCTGAGATTATGAGTATCATGTTCCTTTCCTTGCGTTAATAGATGGGAGGGGAAGTGACACTTTCCAACACCTTGAGGTTGGTTGGTTGAATTGAAACTTTTCAATATTCTATGTTCTCTTTCAAGTTGATACCATTGACAAAGTCTATAGACCTATTTGACACTTTGAGGTAGATTGATTAGGGGTTAGGTTTTTTTGGAGGTATACTCATTGAGACTTAGGTCCTTTTTACCATTCATGTTTTCATTAGCTGTGTGTGGTTGTTTCAGCCACCCATCTCTGGAACCATTGTCCGTGTTCATTTCCTAATATTTTTTCAGCCACCCATCGGAATTTGATGGAACCATTGTCCGTGTTCATTTCCTACTATTTTTTGGTGTTCAGTGAGCTGTTGTGGTTCTTTCTCTGGCTCTTGATCCGAGACTGAGGACTTTTGTCAGGGGTGAGACTTTAGCCCCGTCAATGAGTTAAAAAACTGGATCGACGACTCAAATGGAAGCTAAAGCTTTTGGATCTTTACCTGGTGAAGAAGTTGGTACCAGATCTGTTTGCGGATCAACTAAAGCTGTGACTATAGGAGGGGTCGCCGGTACGGCTCCAGCCTTTGCTTACTACTATGCAAGATCAATTGCTTGCAGCTGGGATGCCACTTATGGCTTTATAAACTCCACATAGCTGATGCAGATCCCTGTCTCCCCAAAGGTATCTTATTATTTTGAAATAGATTTTTTTAAGTGAATCTATAAATATGAATCAGTCTATGCAAAACTTGCTTCGGTGATTTCTAAATTTTGTGTTACCTTCAGCCTGTTGCCAGATCCATCCCCAGTTAACCTAATAGCATGACCATATTTCTATATTCATACATCGCATAATCTACGTGATGTGTTAATCAGAGTTTCACACTTAATCAATCTGTGAAATATAATTATCAGGTTTCTGGAAGTATACCAAACTATAAACTTCCATACTTGGTCTCATTCATAGCCAACTCTAAATTTCCATCCCCGGTCTCTATGATATGCCCAGGTCTGAAAATAAGCATATAGCGATCTTGATTAACCATCCTTACTCTCATATCAGGGTTGGATACCTATGTATGAATATCAATCCTTTGCCTAATACCCTTCCCATCTGTGAGTATCCATCCTTAGCCTAATACCATAACCATCTGTGAATTTCTATCCATGGCCTAATGGTCCATCCATCTGTTGTCAGTTTTCTTAATAGCATGGCTGGATACTACATATGGGTTTGCTAAACAGGGTTTCATATGCAATAAGCTTCTGTGGTTCCGATTATCTGTGCTTTGCATAAAATATTGTTATCTGTTATTCTGCATTGGCATTGTTCTTCTTCCCGATGTCACTGTTTATGAGGGTGGTTTTTCTGAAATCTGAAGTTTGGAATGGAATATTGCAGACAATGTATTTTAGTTGCTTTCATACTTTCAACTAGAAACTTTTTTCTTGCAGTTCTCTCTCTGTGTATGAAACCTTCTACTAAGGCCCAAATCTGGCCTCTGATTTGTGCTCTGGTTTTGTAATTTTTATGACGTCCCAATGTAGCATTTCACTATATTTAACTGTACATTCTGCTCTTGATGACAAGAATGTACATTCTGCTCTTGATGACAAGAATGATAGGATGGAGAGGGTATAGTGGCAAGGATGAATTTGTTGGTGAATTCTCGTTGATAGGCTCGAAGACTCTTTAGTGCTGTCACGACTCACATGAAAGCAACACTTTCTGAGCCACTACAATGGAAAGAGTATCATAAGGTTTATTATTTTGAACTGGGCAATCTCAGGGCTGAAATGTTAGTCCATGGGGCTGACATGTAACTCCATGGTTATTGGTTATACATGTCTTGACTTATGGTTTAGGAGGTTTATAAAATAATATCTATGTATAAATAAATATCAATCCTTTGCCTAATACCCTTTCCATGTGTGAGTATTCATCAATGTTCCACAGAGTTTTTGAGAAGGGTAGAGGAGGGGGGAAACACATAAGGGATGTGTGGAAGCCACTCCAAATTTTAATTTTAATGAAATTTTGGGAGAGAGGGACGTCTGAATTATAAAAAAAATTTAAATTATAAAAATGATAAATCTAAACAATAACTATTACTATGTAAAAATTGAAAACTAAATTTATCATTATGCGATGTATATTTAAATTCAAATTTCAAATTTGTAAATGATATTGAACAAATGCTCAATGAAGATGGTGTGAGGCAAACAAGGAGGAATCTGATTGTAGAACATACATAAACAAAGAAGCTATAAATAGCTTGTGGAATAAAAAAAAACTTCATGCTTACAATGAATAACTACATATCATCAAAATCATTGCCTATTTTGGGATCCTATTCATCAATAGCACCCTATTCCACTCTCCTCTAGGCTCAAACCCTTGCCTCTACCTCAAATCTCTAAGTTGATCCTCCAAGGCCATCAGTCTACACCCTACAATTTTCATGAAAATTCCTAATCCAAGAATTAAAGTGAGCTGGAAAAAGTTTCCAGTGCTTAATAAGTGATTTTGCTTCACTGAACGGTATATTTTTATTAAGGTCATGACAAAGGAGTTCAATCAACTTAAACAATCAACAGCACCAACATCAAGGCACACAGAGAGGTTGATGTGTTTGATTAAATTCCAATTCCTTACCCTGATACATGATAGAATCGAACGAAAATGTCAGATGAAGTTGAAACCACTCTCAAACGTCAAGAAACAATTAATGGTAATGTTAAAAATTTAAGTAAGTCTCCTCTAGACTCTAACCTTTGCATTAAAATATGAAAATCAAGAGACACAGGTTGGGGAGCATATGGGCTTCCCCATAGGGTAGATGCAGGGGAGCATATGGGCTTCCCCAGAGGGTAGATGCATTCCGTCACCTGGGAAACATTTCCCATTTGTTTCCCCATGTTTTCCCCCAAAAGGAGACGTGGGAAACGTTTCCCTAGGAGTTTCTGGGTGTGGGGGCATAGGGTCGCGTTTTTCACCATGCGACGTGTCCGCAACACTGGTATTCATCCTTACCCTAATACCATAACCATCTCTGAATTTTCTATCCATGGCCTAATGCGAATTTCCTTAATAGCATGGGCGGATGCTACATATGGGTTTTGCTAAACCGGGTGTCATATGCAATAAACTTCTGTGATTCTGATTCTCTGTTCTTTGCATAAGATATTGTTATAACTTATTCTGCATTGGCATTGTTCTTCTGCCAAATGTCAGTATTTATGAAGGTGAAGGTGGTGTGCTGAAATCTGAAGTTTAACGTAGAATATTGCAGATATGTATTTTAGTTGTTTTTATACTTTCAAATGTAAACTTTTTTCTTACAGCTCTCTCTGTGTATGAGGCCTTTTACTGAGGCCCGAATCTTGCCTCTAATTTATGCTCTGGTTTTGTAACTATTATGAGGTTCAAATTTAGGCATTTCACTATTATTTTACTGTAATTTTTGTTATTGATGTCAAGAATGATAAGACGAAGAGGGTACAGTGGCAAAGATGAATTTGTTGATAGGCTCGATGTATCTTTAGTGATGTCACATGAAAGCAATTGAGCAATTTCTAAGCCACTGCAAGGGAAAGAGTATCACAGGTTTATTATTTTGAACTGAAGAATCTCAGGGCTGAAATGTAACTCCATTGTTATTGATTCTCCATGTCTTCACTTATGGTTTGGGAGGTTTGATAAAAGAATTTCGACCATTTAAGAGTTCTATTAAAAGAATTTTTGTATTCACAGATCGAGATTTAGAATGCTGGTCCAAACTGAATCTTGTTGTCGCAGCATGGCATGGCCTACTTATTCTTGGAATTAATTCATATGAGACATGCTAATTTGTTTGTAATTGTATTTATTTTACAGTATGATATATATATATATATATATATTAAAGCATAAACTATCTTTTAAATTCTGGAACTTTGTTCCCATCTCTCATCTGATTTTGTGAGTGTTGTAATGCATGCTGGTTTTCATGTTATGTTACTTATTTTTACTTTTATGTTTGGTGAGCTTGGTGAGCTCATAATAGTAGTCTATTAAATTAGCATATTCTAGTACTACCTGTTCCATATTCATGTCAATGGTTTTGGTTGGCGTAATAGTCTGGAATGGGTAACTCTGTGAAGTCAAGGCTGAAAAAACTTTAATCCCTTTTGTTGGTTCTTAGTTTTGTTCAAATAAATGAGTGGGTATTCTAACTTTTTATCCCATTCAGTTGGTTCTACAATGAATATTCTTAATGAATATTCTTAAGGTCTTTTTGTAGTGAATTTAATATTTACTTGTTACTTTTAATGCGGATCAGAGCAGAACAAGTAACGGCATTCAATGCAGTTATAATAGCTTAAGTAGCAAATATAGCCAAAAACTCGGAATGGTATTCTGCGTAATCAAGATGCAGAGGATTCTAAGTGTACGTTCATGGAACTTGAGACAAGCATTTGGCACATCGTTCATGGACATTCTTCTAATCTTTCTTCGTTTTCATCTAAATTGTAATCTAGTTTATGCTGCAATATTATTTTTAAATTAGCAGAGTTACAAATAAAGTGGCTGGTGAACACCTATAGATGTAGCTAATCACTTAATTTTGTGGAGATGGCTGGTTGTTAAACAAAGGTTGAACATTAATATAAACATTAAACTAACATAAATATTAAATTAATTAATATAAACATAAAACAAATACTATTGAATAAACATACCACTTTTTTTAAACACCACTTAACTGAAGCTTATTTAAATCTTAATCAAGATGCATTTGAGCATAAAAAGATACAACGACCATGAAATGATTCCCCACTATACACTTGTTACACTCAGGTTAATCTTGTTGATCCACTCAAGGATGCCCAAAATCTCAAATAATATCTAAACTCAGATAAGGTGGGTAGCAGGTGCAGGGGCACGAATCCCAAGAAATCACAGATCCTGAGGTGGAATCTGTACTAGTTCGCACAACGCAATATATGAGTTTCTTGATTTGCTTGCTAGAGGAGGCCTTAGGAAAAATAGGTCGATTTCATACTCATTCTTCTCGGAATTTTGAGAGGAACACAGTGGTGTAGTCTGTTTTCTGTGTTTGACTGATAGAACTCAAAAGTATCTTCATAATTCATGTATGTAAGCTTTTTGAAGACTTAATAAGATTGTCCTTCTCATTAGAAGTGGCCTAGAGACGTAGCCCAGGAGGGATGAACTCCCTTATCATCCGCTGTCTACAATTTTATGACCTTGCATACTTATTTATGTGCTTACGTGTTTCAATTAAGCATTTAAAATTGTCTTTTTAAATTTTTTTTTATAAAGTTGAACATTCAAATTTCACATGCAATTTAATTTAAATGGTGAAAACGATCCTTTAAAAATTCAAATGAGCAATACTTTATAAAAGTGTTTATAATAAATTATAGACCTTTATCAAAGTGCTTATAATAGATTATAGACCTTTATCAAAATGACGTTGCCCTTAAATAGGATTTGTTATCTTCACCATTTCAAAGAAGAGACATTTTGTTTTCTAATGCAGCATAAATGAAAACCTTCACCATGGAAGTGGAACATTTTACCATGAATATTTTTGGAATTAAAAGCACATACTAAAATTAAGAAGCATGAGAGATAAACATTTATTCTAAACCCGTGAACCGAATGCTTCGTTAATCAAAACCACGTTGATAGAATACAACGAATGAAATCTCTTTCTTGATAAATTATCAATACATATTTGACGTTCTATATCTATGGTGAGGAAAGAAACATTTGAAGTTCAAGTGTGACCTAAAAGCATTAACGCTTAGAGTTTGGAAATATAATATCTAAAAACAAAATTAATAGATGCTTATGCAAAACAAATTAGTAGGGACATACGATACATAGGAGGTATGATAATGATACAGGTAAATAAAATTTGTGTATTATAATGAAAAAGAGGTAAAGTGAAATGAAATTAAAATTTAATAGTATATATTTATCTTAATAGTATATAGATACATTTTTTTTTAGAGATAAGCTACCACCGTTCTAGTTAGTTTGTAATGTTTTGTAGTTTATCGTTTTTTCCATTTCATTTATTAATATAATTTGGGTTGTATTGTACTAATGTGCTCTCTTCAACATTTTTGTGTGTGTGTTTTCATTTTGTATATATTTTCCTTCATTTTATTATTTGAATATCTAGACTAGAAAGCATCCTAAAATTGTACCAAAAGTTCAAGACCTACAAAACTATTAATTGTTAGTAAATGTATGCCACCACATGAATAAAAAGATTAGATCTAATATTTGAGGGGAGAAGAATGATTGCTCAAAAAGAGATATCTTGTGCCTCTCGAATCCATAACCTAATGCACCACGGATATGAAGTGAAATAATACAATAACTTCTCGAAAAAAAATGTTGTCTTCTGCCCAAAACCCTTACAAACTTAATTAAATAATAATAAAAGATCATGACTTGAGTAAACAACCCTTGAACCAAATTTCCTTTTATAATATACAAAATTCAACATTTAAAGGTATCATTATTACATGACAATACAACAAAGAAGATAAAAATTAAATCCTTGGGATATCGACATTTTCAAGTCTTGAAAAAGGTAGGCATCATTTTTTATAGACTTGGTTTACCTCCACATATGCACATTTACTTCGAAGTAAATGTACAAAATTTGTTACTCTAGATCTCTCTATGTTTGATGATGATGTATATGATGCTATGGTGATCTAACTGAATTTTGATAATAGTATCTAATCTTATATGTCGATATCTTTTAATTTTAATGCAGACATGGTTATGATGTTTATGCATAGATATTCGTGTTGATGAACTTAATCATAGATTAAGGTTGACTTTGTGGGAGTTTGGTGGTGATAATGTTGCCTACAATATCTTAGTGAGTAGGATATCATATATATATATATATATATATATATATATATATATATATATATATATATATATATATATTCTCATGATTTTTTGGTAAATGACGTTTTGTAGCATATAAGAAACACATGGCCAAACATTTATTCTTATGGGCACAATTAAGATATGTGATTTTGATTGGTGGTGGTTAGGTGTTTAAGAATGACACTATAGTGTGAGTAGGGATGGAAGTGTTAGGAGAGGGACACAATTATGATATGTGATTTTGATTAATGGTGGTTAGGGGTTTAAGAAGGCCACTCTAGTGTGAGTAGGGTGAAGTATTAGGAGAGGTACATGATTGTAGGAATGGATGATTAGGTTATATATTCATTTAGATCAACATAGTGATCCCAAATATGCATGTAGTGAGATACAAAGACATAATGGCATCCTCCTAAATCTTTTCTACAGTTGATAGAGAGTCCATGCTAAGGCTTAAATTTTTTGAACAAATCATCCCACCCTCAATTGGCTTAAGAGAGGGAAAACATATCACAACAAGAAAAAATGAGTTTTCTCCATTGCAATCTTGGTTATGTAACCTATGGTAGGTAAGTGTGGATGAGATCCCTAATACAAAAACATTAGTAAAAATTGGTTGAGATAACTCTTTGGTTAAAAAAATGTTTGAACATCTCATCTTACCTTCAATTGGCCAAAAAGGGGCAAAATTGTTGCAACTTCTACTCTTAATCACCAACTTCTCCTCTTAGTCATGCAATCTAGACCCAAATGACCACTATGAATGTACTTATAACATATTTAAGTATAATTCTTTTGTATATATACAATGGAATAAGCCCTAGAGTTATCTTAATTAGTTGAAAAATACCCATACCATATTAATGTACTATAAATGACATTAATAGATCTTATGCACAATATATGGTAATTCCAACACTATATTTATTCAAAATTTTCAATAAACATTAATGACTATATATAATTATATCTATATCTACTTTTGTATTTGTTACATACATAATTTAAATTCACTTATATTTTCTTCTTTATTTCTACATTATTGATTTTTATATCACTTTGTTAGAAGTATTTATTAAACATTACTTTTAATTATTAAGTCAATATGAGAGCGAAGTTTGTATTTCGAATGAGGAACCTTTTGTAGTTATTTTGAGAAAGTGAAACAATATAAGAAAAATAAGAAGGTAGCACGATATGAAATGGATCAATATATAATTTGTCACCTACTTGAAGCTTTTAGGAGATTGGATGAATTGGCTTGTAGGGCCCATTTTAGCGACAAGTCTCACTTTTCAGATTTGGGGTAAAAAATCATCTAAAAAATTTCGAGGCCATTTTAAGGGCTTAAATGACACTTTTTTTTTTTCATTTTTAGGGCTTAGACTGCCATATTCTACACATCAATACCTTTTCAACAGTCCAAAAATTGCCTCAAACTGAGTTCGTATGAAGAAGTTATGCCTCCCGCAAGTTGACCTATCCAGTTGGCTATCGTGGTACCAAGTGGATTCCACAACAACTCTCATTTTTCACACATGTGGAGTTAGTCACCTGTGGACCTTAAAGAACATTCTAGAAGGAACAAAACTTTAACTCTGATATGGAGTTGAGGCATGCAAACATAAACCATAGACGGTTATAGGGTTATGTTAAATACAGAGCCACTAAGAGAAGACTGAGGTTCCATTATTTTTATGTATGGTATTGTTTGATAGTTTAGAAACAACAAAGGAGTGGATGTTAGAGCATAACAAAGGAGATAGGAGATATTGTATTAGCCATTCTGGCCATAGAGTCATAGGTAACTCCATAGAGAGTACCATTTCCTTTGTATTTGTAATTTGACATAAAGAGCAAGTCATAGTCCTCATTTGTGGCTAGGTTTTTCCCCATAGTGGGTTTTCCTAGGGTATATATTGTGTTATTGTGTGGATTGTGTACTTATATACTCCAATTATTGTTGTTTCAGTTCCAGTTATTTGGCATTCAATAAAATAAGTTAATAAAATAAGAACTAAGTTGTAAGATCTATTGTGACGAACTATTCTAGTGGAATATCCATGATAGTTTATAGATCATAGCACATCATAGTCTAACTTGTTAATGTCTTGGTGTGGATCAATGTAAAAGTGATGAAAACTGTTGAAGGCACATAATATTTCTACCTGGCAGGAGACATATGATCAAATAATTCTATAGGAATGAGAGTCTTGGAGTGATATACCATATTTATGAAGATTTCTTAGGTTGTATGCAAGGAGGGTGTTGATTCCTCGGTTGAACGTATGCTGGAAAAGTGTTCAAGGAAAACAACAGGGGATGAAAACCCAGCCAAAGGCTTCAGATAATCCTTCGCAAGTTTTACCCTATCCTCGAGTTGTTTGGTGTGGTTAACACTCACGGATACAAAGGTCTCTGCTGGCACTTATGTGTGTTTGACCCTGAGAAGGATCTTCCTTCCTGTGAGGTAAGATGAGAATCTCTCCTAATCCTCAGAGTTACTCTAACTTGGAAAATAAATATAATCTAAGTCAAGCCTATTCTAACATGAGTGATTTGTTTGTGTACAAGATAACTTGATCTGGAAATTACTAAATCCTTTCACCAATTTAACAAACATGTAAAACTGGATTTTGACTCGGTAGCTTAAGATATAATCAATTGAAAACATTCAACCAACAATAACTTAAGAATGAAGTGCACACAAGCTTATCTTGAATCTTGAATGTTAATTGACAAATTAACATTGACTTAATGTTTTCTGTGAATCATTTGCAAAAATCGATAAAATGTTTTAGATAAAGACATTCATTTAAACATTAATTTGCAGAGATCATAAGTCAAGAGAAATCTGAACTATAAACCGATGCAAGTTACTGATTGCAAACAATAAACAGTATTAGTGAATGTGTCGAAGCAAAACCACAATTCATCAAAAACATTTGACAAATTAAAACATGAGAGATAGCTGAAGGCAACTAACTGTGTATTAAGGCCTGCAAAACATTACATAGTCTGCAACAACAGAGCATCTCCAGTATCTTTTGGCGATTTTGTCCCCTAACCATCCATCCCTCGCAATGAGAACTAAAATCCCTTAAATAATAATTACAAAGTAATAATTTCAGGATGAAATCTCCCATAAAGCAGGGATAATCAAAACTAAACAATCCTAAAATGGCCAAGAAAAGACTGCCTCTTGGCCTACAATATCCAGCAATCCTCATACATAGGAACAATAATCAATTCAGACCCCAAACTGGGCATCATACAATTTTTAGAAAGATTGCACTCATATTCTTGAGTATACCCTATCGTAGGATAAAGAGAAGCAAGATAGATCACGAGCTGTTGAAGGTAGCTGGCAGGGAACGAATGGGATCTTCCCTAGATTCACGAGGACCAGACATATCTTCAAAACCTGAAAAATTAGCTAACGGATCCTCCTTGGAAGGAATCGCGGGACACATAGGTAGCAAATTTATAATTAAATCCCAAACAATTGTGTTATCATGATCAATGTACTCTTTATCACCCTTCTTCTGCTTGTTGAAAAGAAGTTTTTCATATATGAATTGAACCTTGTCATCTTCCTCCTCACTATCTGTGCTGTCATTAGAAACATCAGCATCAAATGGTGCAGGGACAGGTTCAAAGTATTCTACTGGCTGAGGATCTTTTTCAATATAATGGTTGACAAAAAAGTCATAAATTCTCTGCATTTTACTTACAACATGCAATTGTTAGTAGAAATATTAAAATATCAACCTAGAGTTTGCATATATCATCGTAAACTAATGGATTGTTCATAACGATCCTTATAGAAAATAAAACCATAGGATTTGACATCAATTGAGTATGACTAACTGGCATTGTTAACACCCAAAAAGTGCTCACTAGCTCATTTCCTTATTCACATGACCCATTTGTCCACTTTTTCACCATTTGAGCCTCTAAAGCCATCAAAAGACCTTAATACACCCCTTTTTCCACTAAAAATGAATATTTTTCCTCAAAAAGTATAAAAAACCCTCAAAAAGGGTCCAAAATTCCCAAAATTTTTAAAAAGGGAATAAAAATATTAAAAATATTCAAAAAAGGAAAAAGGAGGGAAAAAGTATCTAAACCATGTTGGTCAATACTATTGGTTTCCTCAAAACCATAATGGTATTCCTCACCACCAAAAACTATAAAAAGGTGGTAGCGGCTCCTCATTTTCCATCCATCCATCATCCTATCCTCATACTGCCAAAATCCCTTTTGAGCCTTGCTCACCTTTTTGAGCTTTGCACAAACCAGGAAGCATTGGAGAAGAAGAGACCTTTGGAGCTTGGAGCTGCTCACCCTTGGAGCTACTCAACAATCTTCACCACTTGGAGGTATCACCATTGCAAGCACTTGCTTGCCCCTATTCTTAATACAAAATCATTTTTTACATATTGTCAATTGTTTTGCTTTCGATAATATTTCCATTGTTTGCTTATCTATTTCACATAGATCCATGATTAATGTAGTTTAAAGTAGTTTTGTTGTTTACTTCTATTGAGACTTCTGCTACTAGTTAGCTGGTGCACCATTGCACTAAGCTTGGTTGCAAAACCAAGCCAACAATTTTTGGCGACTTCGCTGGCTTCGAATTCTTAGATCTCAGTTTTTTGCTTTAGATTTTAGTTTTTGTTAGTTATTAATCAGTTTAATTCATAGATTTTCCATCCTAGACAACAGATCCATTGCTGTTCTAGATCTTAGCCCCTTCTATTGCCATTAACAGCCCGAAATTTCTATTTTTGGGTTCGTTTTTCGGCGTCCGTTTTCGGCTTTCGCCTCGCGGTTTTTTGCCTGACAGTCGCGCGACTCATCGTGACCTCGCGGCTTTTTTCCGCGTGGCTCCCCGCGGCTTCGCGGCCAATTTACGCGCTGCACATCGCGGCTTCGCGGCCATTTGCCGTGCTGCACATCGCGACTGTGTGACGAAAACCCGTGCTACACATCACGGCTGAAACCCGCGCTCCCCATCGCGACTGTGTGACAGGAATCCACGCTGCACATCGCGGCTTTGCAGCTGAAACCTGCGCGGCCCATCGCGGATGTTTTCCCAAAACCCGCGATGCAAGTTTTTTCAATTCAGCCAATTATTTGAAAATTATTTTTTGCTGTATTTTCTGCCCATTTAGCATATTTTACAGTATTAAATTTTCTGCATTTTTACAGCCATATTAAATCTTTTACTATTTAGAATGCTCCATTAAAAAGTCTTTTTACAAAATTTCCAGAAATTGAAAGAGAGGTTTTTTTGCATTTTATCTAGATCAAGGTTTTACTGTTTATTTGCTCGAAACTTTTGCCCAAGTAATTTTTAAGAGATCCATTTATTTCTTGAAGTATTCATGTTATTTGCTTTCCTTCGCATTATTTCAAAGATCCATTATTTTTGAATAGTTTTTTTCAAGCATTTACATTTCAAAAATGCCTTTATTTTTTGCAAAACTGGAAGCGTCTTTTCTTTCATTTGTAAAATCGCCCAAGCGAGGCAAATCAATTTCAGTTTAAATACCACACTTGCACCCACTCTGCCACATAATTTAAACTGAGCCTTAAAATTTACCTTAAACTCAACCAACTTTTAACCCCACTTGGGGAGCACTTAAAAGAATTTTGTAGTTAGGTAGAATTGAGAGGATAGGTGTTCCAATAACACCCCTCAGTTATTACATTTGAGACATAGTTGTTGTCCATTAGGGAACCAAAATCCCCTAGTATTTTTTGGCATGGTCACAACCAGTTTATTAGAGGGCCTCTCCCCTAGGAGGGTTGAAGTCGCTAGAATGGTTCCGGAGGCCTGAGTGGAATACCGCAATCCAGTAAATAACTGAAGGCTACCTTTCGCAGTTCTCGGGGTATCCCTGTATGGGGGTACTGCGGTAAAAGGACCAAATGGCAGATTCACCTTTTCTCAACGTGTCATGAACGGGGTATCCTAGTTGCCACTCTTTAGGATTGTCTACCTGGTGTCCCTCCCGGTAGTGGGATATCTAGCCGTTGATTCAACACTATATATTGTCTGACTTGGATTTCATCACCTTGCAGAGGATATCGTTTGTTGACTCACAATACTTCTAGTTAGGTGTTTGCATGATACATTACCCACCTTTGGTCTAGTAGCACCTCTTTTTTCTAGAAACTATCTGACTGTTGGTATTCTGACCAATTTTGTTGCATCCCTCCACTTATTATAGCACAACTGCTATAATAATTGCTTTTTGAGGTTGATTTTTGGCCTGAGAGCCTTTATTTTCACTCCCTTTTTTTTTGCACTCTTGGTTGCATTAGGGTTTCGAGTTTTTTATATCACCACCTTACACTAAATTTTTTTATTTCTCACCATTGAGAATTTTAGACGATTTCGTCGTCTTAAGGGTGAACCCCCTCAGTTCAGTCTACTTGGCTCTCCACGTCACCGACGTCGAGCCTTATCCCTTGACTCGACACGTCATCGGCCAAACATACAGTCATCCGATTCTGACACACCTCACTTCACATCTGATTCTGAGGCTGAATCTGAAAACCCTACTGAATTATTACCAACCAACCTCATGGCTGGAACACAATACGACCCACTTTTTACCAGTACTATTGGAGATACATCCACAAACCCTTCTACTACCGTTCCATCCATGGTAACAACAACCCCTCTAGGCATGCCCAATATAGGGGACACTCCACCTTTAGGTATGCCCAACACAGGACTACCTCCTATTATGGGTATGCCAAACATAGGAATCACACCACCTGTCATTACCACAACCCAGATCCCAGGAATTCTTGGCACTATTCCTAACCCCGGTGTAACCCATGTTGCACTTGGAAACGCTGGTCCATACCAAACCATAGCAGTTGGAGGACACATACCTTCAATACCTAGCATACCCTTAGGGGCCACTGGACCACTACATAATGCCACCATGAATAGTTATGTCCCAGTCACTACGCCACACCCATCTACTACTTTACCTTACATGGCTAGTCTGAACTTACTAGACTTAGCTAGTCTAACCAATGATCCTATCAGGAACAACCCTACATGGCCACCCATGCCTACGAAGCTCCCCTCGGACATACCCAAGTTTGAAGGAAAACCTGGGGAGGACCCTCAAAACCACATAATGTCTTTTCACCTATGGTGTTCATCTAACTCCATAGTGGATGACTCCATTCGTCTAAGACTATTGCAACGAACGTTCACTGGCTCTGCAGCCAAGTGGTACATCGAACAACCACATGGGACCCACCATACTTTTACGTCTCTCGCCTCCACTTTCCTTCAGTTTTTTGAGCTACCTGTACGTTACGATGCAAGAGTTGAAATACTGTTGTCTTGCAGACAAAACATAGCTACCCACATCACAGACCACATCCATGAGTGGCGCAAGCGTCGTAGCCTTTGTAAGATAAAATTGGATGACCGTATATTTTTGGACTGGTTTCTTAAATCACTCCTACCCCTCATAGCAA
Organism: Larix kaempferi; assembly: GCA_027924585.1. NCBI lineage: Eukaryota > Viridiplantae > Streptophyta > Pinopsida > Pinales > Pinaceae > Larix > Larix kaempferi. The sequence goes on from BSBM01000519.1 coordinate 5,161,686, forward strand.
AAGACGTAGCTTTCGAACGACCCCAGTCAGAGGAAGAAGCTATCCTAAAAGCTCAGCAATTCGACCTGATTTATGCCCAATCAGGCTATCTCTACACCATCATACCAGACGCCCCACAAGGCCATTCTTCACGCGGTGATGCTCCGGGGGCATCACATGCCGCTGATGGTATTATCGGCCAAGTCACACCACAAATTAAACCTTTTAGCATGGTGAGCACCATAAATGCCCCAGACCTCTCTAGGGCTACATCTAATTCTGGAGTGACAACTTCGTACGCTCCAACGAATCAGACTCATTACACTCATGGACCCTCTTGTCCACAACATTACTATGGGTAAGCACCATTGGCATATGTACCACCCACATACTATAACCAACTGGCTATACAGAACCCAATTCATTTCCCGCCACAACCAATGTATTACCCACAACAAGCTACAACAACTAACCCAATACCTCCAATAGCTCAGGGTTACCAACAGCCCCAACAGGTAACTGGACCACCTCCAGCTCCACCAACTTATTATCCACTGCAACCTGCTCCCGCACCTGCGGCACCCCAAAATCTTCCCACTGCTCAAGGGCAAGTGTACACACAACACAATTAGCCCCAACATCAAAACAACCAACGCCACCAAGGTGGACAACAAAACCGTGGAAGAGGACACAACCACGGCAACAACCAACAACATAATCAAGGTCCACCACCTCCCAATCCTCCAAATAATAACAATGCTGCTCCTCCCAACCAAAATCCTGATCGTCATCCCAAGCAGCCCAAAACCAATAACCTGAGAACAAACCATCCATGTTCTATATGTGGAGTCTATGGACACTACACTCACAACTGCCCCCATTTAGAGAAAGCACGTAAACTTTGGGCTGACGATGCTCAACGCCAGGGCCACGCTGGATAGCCAGCTCCACTTAATCAACCGCAACGCATGGTATTACAAAACCCATTTCCAAACCAGGGAGTAGTAAATACTCATCCTATGGATCCCCCACAAGGATCCGCTGCACCCCAGCAGCAAATCACTTATGCCGGAACTGATTATCAGCATGCGGATCCAGGCACACACCATTTATTAATGATGTCATCCAATGACATCAACCTCCAAACTCGTAGGAATCAGTACGACCCACCCCCAGAAACTCCTCCCACTGACGCATCCACCTCCCTTCCACTAAATCAACCACTACGCATACAAAATATGCCGTTGGACGGAGGACCTAAAATACCTCGCATCCCTTTGCGAAGGATTAACAACAATCCTAATGCTCGCGCAACATCCAATTATAACGTCATGGAAGACCTAGCACAATCCCCCGCTGCTATGTCTGCTTTAGAGGTACTGAAAACATGCCCTGCACAACGCAAACTACTATTATCCGCCATCGGAGGAGTAGACCCTGATGACACACACATGATGGCTTTCGACTTAGACCAAGCCGAACCTCGATTGCCATCAAATGTAGCTTTCCAAGTATCAGTAAATATTCGAAACCTTGTTGTGCATCGATGCATCATCGATGAAGGAGCTTCCACCTGCGTTATGTCCACCCTTGTGTGGTAGAAGCTTGGATCCCCCGCCTTACAACCATCCACCACGGCATTACAAGCTTACGACGGATGCTCAGCTCAACCACAAGGCCTTTTAGTGAATGTACCCGTAGAACTAGGCGGCAAATTAGTTCTCATTGACATCGAAGTGATCAATGCCCAGCTCGACTACAACCTCCTTCTTGGACGTAGTTATATGTACAAAATGAAAGCAGTGGCTTCATCTGTTTTTCACCTCATGATGTTCCCACATGAAGGACGCATTATCAAGATCGATCAACTCACATATTATGCTCCTAACGCCCCCGCAGCTCCTCAAAATGTGCTACCAATGATTGAACAAACCATTAAAAATGCACCGACATCATTTGTATTGTCAATTGGTCCTGGAATCTACATCGAGTCACCTATGACTTCCACTTTTCCATCGATCTCACCACCTTTACCGATAACAAAAACATCGGATTTGTGCACCCTGTCGCACACCACACAACAGCCTTCGTCACTACCACAAACACCCACAGTGCCTACTCATATTGGCACAACGCCAATTCACACCATCCCGTTCTTGTTCCCATTCTCCGGAGTTGTCAGTTCGTCAGTAATGGCTACACTCAACCTTCCTGGCTTAACATTAGGGATACCTGTATGGTACTTACCTGCTCCAAGCCCCCCGCCGACTCCGACTGTTATTTTACAACCGGTACAACCTATCCCCACTACCAACCACCCATCCCCTCCCGTCACTCATCTGCAAAACAGACCTCCCCCAATAGTGACTACGACATCAACATCCAGAAATGCTCCACCTCCGTTACGGAACACAGGGGGCAGAGGCCCACCAACTTATAACACTGGACTCATAACTTGCACCCCCCAGCAACCCCCAAAGTAGCTAAAAACCCCCCAGCTATTCGTATTCCCCCTAAGTGCTCGTTGTGTGATGACGTAGGCCATGCCACTCATCAATGTCCACAATTACCTACACTCCAGGAACACATGAATATGTTGGATGACGACACTGGAATTCCAGTAGTAAGACTTGAGCCACCTCCTCAGCCTCGCGACAAAACGCTCCGCACTAACCACCCTTGTGCGATATGTGGCATTTATGGCCATTATTCACACCACTGCCCTGATCTCCCAGGTTATAGAGCAGCCTTATACGAGATGAACAACGTCGACCTAGAGATATCCCCTCTTCTCATTGAGGAAATTCATCCCCCACCATCTTCCTCCTCGGAAGAAATTAACACCATTTACACAATTTCCACTGGATACCCCTCTGTTCGGTCGGCCCCTTCCATTGATCCCTTTGACACACATGTTCAACCCTTTCAAATCGACGAGGAAACCACACGTCCACTACATGGGGGCAGGCCCAAAACCTTGCCTACTCATCATCATCGTGATTCTCGTTGGAGATAATGGGGGCATCCACCCCACAAGGGGAATCCCCCATCATCATATCATCACTTCAATATGCCACCATGACCCACAGCCTCATGGTACACCCCCTCTAGTAGTTGGTCAATTCCCTCTTGATCCCTCTCTAAGACAGCATTTGCACCGCATTGACACCTCTGAGTTCGGGGACATAATAGATTACCCCGAACCTGGGATAGGGGGCATGAACAATCATTTTGACCCTACCTCATCACCTCTATCTCAACACCTCAATGAGCCCATCGTTCAAACCAACACATATGTGATCCACAATCACAAGCCCCATGCACATAGCATGGGGGCAGGTCATTAACCCTGCTGACTTTTTCACATTCGTGATCTCAACCATTTTTGAGGTCATGTGTCACTTGTATATTTGAGTTGATTTGATACACATAGTATTTCTCCCCCACGGGTCATCATTTCTCCCCACCACTGCATCCTTGGCTTGGTGGGCTCACCTTTATGTGTAGCCATTTTTTAACCTAGTTATTTGCTTTGACCGTTCCGGAGTCCTTATGACCTCCGTTTTTCGCACCATTTGCACCGCAGGATTCATATTTCCATGCCCGTGATGATGCTTGAGATCATTTCTCGCTCTCACGCCTAGACTTTTCGGGCATTTTTCCCATGCCCCCTCGTCGCCTCGGTTTGCGTGCCACATCGGCCGTTCTCCGTTTTTAACAAGTCTTATACCATCGGATTCAGTTTTTCATGCTCGTGATGATGTTTGAGATCATTTCTCGCTCTCACCCCATAATTTTTAATCATTTTTTCAAAATGCCACTCATCACCTCGGTTTGCGTGCCACATTGGCCGTTGCCCCTTTTTTGACAATCTTTATGTCACCAGATTCAGTATTCTGCACTCATGACGATGCTTGAGACCTTTTCTTGCTCTCATCAGTCCCTTTTTGTTCGGTATAGTTTTACCCCTTTTTCGGGCCTAACAATCCCTTTTACGAAAAAAGCACTTAGGGAGTTTCTGTTAAGCTCTTTTCTGACTCCTAAAACAATGAAAAGATCGCCGAGCAACCTTGCTTCCTTTCATGCTCGCCAAACGTATCTGAAAGGACGTCTACATGGTATAAGTCTACCCCTTTTCTGGACCTTGTAGACTAATTACGAAAAAGGAATACTCTAGTCACATCGGCTAGAAGAGTTCTCCATTTGCATCATTGTTATACCTCTATATTTCACGGTGTCGCATCCCCATCACAAAACAAGTCGACGACACTTTCCCTACTGTTTTAAACCATCCAGAAGAGACAGATGATGAGTCAACCTTGAAGGTGAATCCACCCTGACAAGTTTTGACCCACCTTGGACTTTATTTTTACACACTACCGCGCCTTGCTATCTTCCCAAAACGCGGTACTAGACACTACCGCGTGCTGATTTTTCCTCAAAGCGCGGCAGTGCCGCGTTCTGCAGACTTTGCAAAACGCGGTACCCTTTTAATAGCTTTTTGCCCTTGGCTTGTGGGATTTTGGATTTTCGAAGATAATGGAAGATTGGGTTCCTTGATTCGATCTCAACTCATCTCCTTCGATTAGAAACCCTGATCCACTTATCTCTCCTTAGATCCACCCATCTCTCTTGTTGGTTAACCTCACCATTCACTATAAAAGAGAGGCATGCCATTGGAAAAAGGGGAGGACTCTTGAGAGCACCAAACTTATGGTCTTGCAGCATTGTGGAGATAGCTAGAGGAGAAGACACTTGGAGTTGGAGGATTGGCTTGGACATCAAGCACCCTTTGTAAGTAATCTTCAAGTTGTAATGGAATAACTTGTCTTGTTTTCCCAAATCATTTGTGTTAATCTTGTTTTAATGATATGATTTGTATCTTTCATAGATTTAGATTCTAACTCATGTTTCAGGTTGCTAGAGAATAGTGCATACTTGTGTTTTAGTTCCATTTTAACAGGTTCACTTGTGAGGATTTGGAGCTTGGAGCAAACATAAAAAACAAGCGCTTGGATATAAGGTCAGTTATACTCCTTCTATTCTCTTCAGCATTCTAATACTGAGATGTTTGTTAGATCTAGGGATTCAAGGTTGCATTTGTTTCGTTTTGTTCTTAGCTTAGAGTTAGTTTAAGTCTGCTTTAGCCTAAGGGAATTTTGACTTATCCGTAGGGCAGAATTCCACATAACAAGAATGGCGACTCCGCTGGGTTTGATTACTGCTTGATTGGTTCAATTCACAGTCATTTATCTTTGAATTGTGAGTTTTTATTGCATTTCAAACCAGCTTGAATCTTGGTCTTTTTTGACCCTTATTCACCCCTCCTCGCAGGATTTATCTCCCTGTTTAATTACAGAGTCCCCTGGGTTAGCAACAACCCTGAAAACTTTATTTTTTCTTTTCCAGTTGCGCTTTTTTCCTCTTGCCACAATACCGCGCCCTCATAACCACTTCCAGCGCGGTAGTACCGCGTCCTAGGCCTTAATACCAGAGCGGTAGTTACACAGTGCCGCGCTTCAGTCAGGCTATAGCCCGTGGTAGTGTCTGCAAGTGTGTAAATTTTTTTTTTATCTTTGCTTGGTTTCCTGAATTCCTCTCTACCTTAAGTAGTCTTTACTGTTGCCTGTTAGCATTCTGACTAATTTCCAGTTTGTATGGTCTGCTTATTACCTAGTTTGTGAGCTTGATTGATTGATTGAATTAAGTGGCACTTTTGACATATTGGTCATTCTTCAATTCGATTGCATTAACTTGACTTTTTCCCCACAACCAACTCAACACCACTGTCTGCTGTTACTGAACACTGTAGTTTTACAGTCATATTGTCATCATCATTTTCAGTAAATTAAAAGGATCATTGGTTGAGAGCAAATTTTGTTATTTAAATTGAAAAAGTCTAGTGGTATTTTGCATAGGGAAATGAACCATTAATTTTGCCATAGAAATTCTCATTATAGAAGCATTGTAGATTGTAAAATCAGTGCATTGAAGAGAGTGTTTATTTCAGTTTGGCTTTGTTTATAAATCGAAAAGAAAAGAAAAATCTTTTACTTTGATTGCTTGTGAAAATTGTTATGCATATTTGATCGAAGAACCTCTATCTTTACCTTAGCTAGATTTCATCGAAGACAAAGGTTTGTTTGTGATTCATTCTCATTTGCATGGTTTGAGTCGTCATAACACCATCAAGTTTCACGTCCACTACCCGATTGAGTAAGGCAGCCACTAAAATTAATCACCCTAATTAAACCAACTTTAACCTCACTTGAGGAAATCAAAAGAATTTGGTAGTTAGGTAGGACACCGGGGATAGGCATCAAAATAATTCCCCCTTGTCACTTTCATCTGAGACATAGTCGTTGTCTTTAGGGAACTAAAATCCTCTAGTACTTATTGACACGGTCACAGCTAGTTTGTGGAGGGGCCTCCTGACTGTTTCCAACTTTCAGGGGTTAAACGGCCGCGAGATTGAGAACCGGACGGACTCTGTGGAATACTGCACTCCACTTAGCCCTAAGGCAACATCGATCGCTGTCTTCTTCGGAAGGCTGAAGTGCCCAAAACCTTTTCCGACGTGTCATGAATGAGGTAGCTTAGTATCTATCCTACTAGGGCTCTTTTACCCAGGATCCCTTTCGGTAGAGGGATATCCTTCTTATATCGGTCTCTCATGTTGTATTGTTCGACTTGGATTTCATCACCTTGCGAAGGATACAGCCTGTTGAGGTCTCCAGCTCTTAGTTAGGAGTTTGCTTGCTATCTCATCTTTGTAGAGGGTCATTTTTTATTTATAGGGACTGCTTGTTGGCATTCTGGCCAGTTTTGTTGATTAGCTCGCTTATTGAGACACCGGTCTCAGTATAGATTTTAGAGCTTGCTTTTTGGCCTGTGAGCCTTGCTTTTTCTAGCTCCTCTTTTGCACACTCGGCTGCATTAGAGTTTTTGAGTTCTTTGTTTACGGTACTGCCCCCGATTTTCATTTTCCTGTCATCATGTCAGATCAACCACGAAGACAACAGGGCCTAAGCCCTCCACCACCACCACCGCCACGGACTTCTGGTCCGCCTGCATCACGCATTCCTGCTCCTCCTGTCCGCGGTGCTGGTCGAGGCAACATCCCACCACCGATACGTACAACATCTTCAGTTACGCCCGTAACTGCCACACACAGCACAGTCTCAGAATTTATGGCAGCTTCTGTAACCACTAGCATGTCTGAGACTTCCACTGTCACCTCACCCACTGTCATTCCAGATTTATCTGTTACAGTGGACACAGTTACAGCAGCTGAACCTAGCACAACCCAGAGTACTAGACCAGAGGTCATCCTTCTACCGGATGCCAACACTTCTCGTCCATCAGATACTTTCCACGACGATATAGACGGATCTATTGGCACCACAGAAGGGTCTGACCAGGACATACCTGGCTTAATTTCAGTCCCAGGCGGATACGTTGAGATCATTGAAGATACTCGTCTACCTGACACACCTTTTGAACCTGATTATGGCTTCATTACTTCCCAGACGGAATTTCCACCTGTTATTACTACGTCACCCAGTGTTCATCCTCAGGAGACAAGTTCTTCTAGCAACGTACCTCGCACTTTACATCTACCCAACATCCCACCGGGACACGAAATCATGGCTTCCATCCAGTCTAGCATGGTTAGCCTAGCGAACTCTCCGTTAGCATCGGCACAATTTAGACGCAACACAGAGCAAATGCTTTCGACAGCATCTAGATACCCCCCTGTTTCTCGTCCTTCTGACTATAGGGATCCCAACGTCCCGTCTAGCACAGAATTTCATCACTCTTTTGCAGACGGCTCAGGACCTTCGGACTTTACTACACCTAGGTTCCTGCCGGATCCCCAAAATCTTTTTCAGGATATGAACTCGGACCCAGTTCTCGTTGGTCCTCCTATCATTGAACACGTGATGGACGACGCTGATACCCCTGGGCTAAATTCCCCACATTTGCTGTCATCACCAATGTTTGGTGCACATTCTATGAGGGATAACCCAGTTTTTTCTCCGTCCTCACCTGTCCAATATGGACGACCTCCTCCGCAAATCGGTACTTTTGGCGCCGTTGGCCAATCCATGCTATCATATTTGACTAGCGGCGGAAGAACACCTAGTCATACCGCTGGATCTTCCGTTTCGACCGGAGGATCACCTTCAGCCACCATTTATACTATTTCAGGAGGTGGACAACCGACTGCAATGGTCCCTAACTCCAACATCCAAACCCTCCCTGGTGGGCCATCAACCCAACCAGCTGGGGGGCAACCTTCTGTAGGGAACCCCATTGTTAGTCAACAACCTCCAACTGGTGGGCCATCAACCCAACCAGTCGGAGGACAACTTTTTGCTGGGAACCCAGTTCCCAGTCTACAGCCTCCTCATATAGGGCCATCCAACCTAACTGCTGGCGGACAACCTATTGGCTTGATCCAACAAGTTTCCCAACCAGCAGTGTCTACTCAGTTTGGTATGTACAATCCACCTGGCAGTGGACAACCTCATTCCGGTGTTCCAACCGGGCTTTACTCCCAACAACCCCCGTTAGGCATGCTTCCTTCTTGGGATCATCAAATCCCACAGAGTGGGGGGTACTCACTTTTCGGAAACTGGAACCAAGCTGGAGGGCAATCTCAGATTTCCCCCAACTTGAATTCTGGTTTCCCTTACCCTTCGGCTGCTACAACTCCATGGAACCCGTCACTTCAATTTCCACTTGTTCCTCAAGCAGGAACGAGTTTTCCATGGACACCACCGTCGCAGCCACCCCCCAACCCTGCTATGGGAAATCCTCCACTTACACAGTATGGTGGCAACATCCCTGGAACACAACAATTCCAAGGAACTTTTCCCCAACAAGGAACAACAACCATTCCTGGGTATCAACAGCCTCAGGGTACTATACCCACTCAGCAGAACACTTACCAACCGGTTGCTTACAATCAACCGGTTAACCAGATGGCCTACTATCCGCAGAACTTCCAGCAGTATCCCGCGGGAAACACATATGGGTATAACACACAGCAGCATGCTATGCAGGGCCCTCCAGGGTTCTCTGCACCGCATGGTTATTACTCATACCCGCAGACCAACCGTCAACTTCCCTTCTTGGCCACACTTGACTTACCAGATTTGTCGAGGCTTATCAACGATCCTATATGGCACGAACCTCACTGGCCACCTATCCCAGCCAAACTACCATCGGACATTCCCAAGTTCGATGCCAAACCCGGGGAAGACCCCAAGAACCACGTGATGACCTTCCATCTTTGGTGTTCATCAAACTCCTTGATGGATGATTCCATCCGACTTCGACTCTTCCAACGTACGCTTACCGGAACGGCAGCAAAATGGTACATCGAGCTGCCACAGCACTCTTTTCGTGATTTCAACACTTTGGCTATGCAGTTTCTGACACATTTCCAGCTTCCCATCCGGTATGAGACTGGAACAGAACTGCTAACTTCACTACGTCAAACCACTTCCACACACATTTCGGATCACATCCATGAGTGGCGAAGACGCCGTAGGCTAATAAAGGCACCTATTCCAGATCAGCTACTTGCTGATTGGTTTACAAAATCCTTTTTGCCTCCCATAGCCAGAGATATTGCTATGCGCGGACCAGTTACGGAAGAACAAGCCATCTCGGCAGCATAATACATGGATTTAGTATATACTCAATCCGGTACTTTACATGAACTTCTTCCACATGCTTCCCGCGTTCACACTGATCCTACAAAGCCTACCACTGAACCACCCATTGACGGTATTGTTGGTTCAGTCAAGACTCAGCCTACTTCCAACTCGACGGGACAACAAGCTTCTGCTTCTCCCGCTTTTACCCAGGCTGCTTCAAAAGCTTCCACGTCTCCTGCTGTCTCCTCCGAAGTGAATGCAGTCCAATCTACTTCACAACCATCTGGAGGAAAGAAGAAAAACAATCGTGGCAAACCCAAGAAGAACCAGCAGGAGAACCCCAAGCCACAACCTACTCAGAATGACCAGAAACCACGTCGGAAAGCTAAGTTTCCCTCCCTGATTTGTCAAGATGATCATTATACGCGTGACTGTCCCTACAAGGACGAGGTCCACAAGTTCGTTAAAGGATCCTCTCGCCCGACAGTGCTAACTGACCCTTTCCCCCAACAGCAACAGCAAATGGTTGCCCAAGAATCCCCACAAGGGGGCAACCCGACCAATCCTTCCCGTGGAGAGACGTCCACAAACCGCGAAATCCTAATGACAAGTAATGAGGAGATTAATATCACCACTCGTTCAAAGACGTATGACAATCCTCCAAGTTCAACCAAACAATCGGAGACAGCCAAAGGCAAATCTCCTGCTGAAGATCCGATTCCTATTCCCCCCCCTAATGGTCATCTCCATATCGAGAGACCACTTATGGATACAGTGCTACGCCCACCCAAGGGCACCATACGAAAGGCGACATTCAATCCGAATGCGCGAGCTGCCCAAAACTACAACATTGTTGAAGATTTGGCTCAAGCACCTTGCGCTATGTCAACTCTTGAGGTTCTCCAACACTGCCCCACGTAGCGTAGAACCCTACTTTCAGCACTGGGGGCATTGGACCCAGATACTTCAAACTCCATCATGTTTAACTTGGAGCACGCCAAACCTAGGCTTTCTCACCAGTTAGCCTTCCAGGTGCATACGAAAATCCGTGGAAATGTTATCCACCGCACAGTGTTAGATGAGGGTGCTTCCACGTCGATTATGTCTTTGAACTGCTGGAGAGCCCTCGGCTCGCCTGAGGTCACAACTTCTCCCACTACTCTTAGAGCGTTTGACGGACATGGTTTTCAACCATACGGACTCATCCCCTCAATCGGTGTTGAAATGGGGGGCAAAACAGTATCCGTACACATCGAAGTCGTAGATGCACCTTTGGATTACAACCTCCTACTTGGTCGGAACTGGTTCTATGCCATGACTGCCATAACATCTACAGTCTTCCGGATTGTACAATTTCCTCATGAAGGGAAAATTGTCACTATTGATCAATTGGATTACTGTATCCCAGACTCCCATCCGAACTCCGCCAATACCGTTCCGTTATTGGATCAACCTCGGTACCGGTTCCAAGACATAGGTGTTGGTCTCATGAAGGATTCATCCCTCATTGGAGTTTTTCCAGAGCTGGGAACCCATCTTCAACCAGTCAACATGATTTCATCGCATGTCACCCCGTCCGATGATTCATGGGTGATCTCGAGTCCTACTCAGATCCAAGGCTATGGCAATTCCATGCCTTTGAACAGAAACCTTGCAGCATATGACGCGATCCAATCAGCCACAGATTGGGTCGACTGTTCTACTGATCACACAGTGGCACAGCTCTCGACTGAAACTCATACACACCCACCATTGTTTGATCCTCTCAACTTGATTTTTCCTATCGACGAATCAATCATAGAGGTTATGTGCGGTAATGAGCCACCATGGGGAGATTTTCATCATCGATCTTCATTCCCCACCATTCAGTCACTTGAGCCTGACACCAAATCCAGTGCTTCACTTGGGATGGTTCAAACCAAGTTCCCCACTTCCCTCGACGAAGTATTTTCTGAAGGCAACTTGGCCAACCTTATGGCAACCACTCCCATCGACATTTCAGTAAAGCCTGGTATCGTGGAAAATGTACACATTGGCAAAACATGTACTCCTCTCGAGACGGAGTTCTATAATGCCTACTTTAAAACTTTCCGCGATGTTTTCGCTTGGAGTTATGAAGAGATGCCAGGAATCGACCCGTCGATTGTGGTCCACGAAATTCCAACTTTCCCTGGCGCCCGACCTGTTCGGCAAAAGCTTCGACCCGTTCATCCTCGTAAGGCAGCCGCCATTAAAGCAGAAGTTGAAAAACTTTTGCGTGCTGGTTTTATCTATCCTGTCCCATTGACAGAATGGGTATCCAACATCGTCCCTGTAGCCAAGAAACAAGGAACGATCAGAGTCTGTGTTGATTACCGTGATTTGAACAAAGCTTGTCCCAAGGACAACTACCCAACTCCGTTTATTGACCAGATTATCGATAACTGTGCCGGAAGTGTTATTTTTTCATTTATGGATGGCTTTTCTGGCTATAATCAGATCGATATCCTCCCAGCCGACCAGCACAAAACAGCCTTTATCTGCCCTTGGGGGATCTTTGCATATCGGAAGTTACCTTTTGGCCTCAAAAATGCCGGGGCAACTTTCCAACGGGCGATGTCCTACGCATTTCATGACATCAAACATATCGTAGAGCCATATCTCGATGACCTTCCCACTCATTCTCGAACTCGGGAAGAACATCCAGATCACTTGAGTGCCATTTTCGAAAGGTGCCGGTGCTACAATATACGTTTGAACCCGCATAAGTGCGTCTTCTGTGTAGAAGCCGGAAAACTGTTAGGCTTCATAGTCTCCAAAGACGGGATACGTCTAGATCCCGCAAAGGTAGCAGCTATCATAGCCCTGCCTTCACCTACCAATATTCCGGAACTTCAATGTTTGCAAGGGCATGCAAACTTTCTACGCCGTTTTATCTGCAATCTGTCCGAGATAACAAAAGGCTACATGCGGCTTCTCAAGAAGAATGTTCCCTTCATATGAGATGATGAAGCCCAACGCTCCTTTGACAATTTAAAGGCAGCCTTAACCAAAGATCCTGTGATTCAACCCCCCAATTACACACAGGACTACATTCTTTATCTCGCAGCCTCGATTTCCACCATTGGTATGGTGTTAGTCCAGGAAGACCACAACGGCATAGAACATGTGGTGTACTATCTCAGCAAGAGTCTTCTCGACTCCGAAACTCGCTACTCACATGTTGAAAAGCTGGCTCTGCAAAACAGTATTTGCTGTCCAGAGATTCCGTCACTACATCTTACTCCGTCGGACCACCGTTATCGCCGATTTCAATCCAATGTACTATATCCTCACACGACAAGTGCTTGGGGGCAAGTACTCCCGTTGGATTGTCATCCTTCAAGAGTTTGACTTGGAATTTGTCAAGGCCAAGTCTAAGAAATCTCTGGTCTTCGCTGAGTTAATTTGTCACTTGCCCCGTGCTACCGAGCAATCCGAGCCCATTGATTCTCTTCCCGACGAATCATTGTTCCTCATTAGCACGTCTGATCCGTGGTATGGGGATATTCTCTTATATCTCCAAACCCAACGCTTCCGTCCCGATCTCACCCGCGATGAGCGACGACGTATCAGACATCACGCAAAATATTACCTTATCGTGAACGATACTTTGTATCGACATGGTGTCGACACTGTCCTTCGATGCTGTTTGACCTTAGATGAGGCGGAACGCGTTCTCAATGACTGCCACGCTGGAGCATGTGGTGGTCATCTCTCTGGGATGGCTACGGCCCAGAAAATACTGCGAGCAGGATACTTCTGGCCCTCAATTTTTAAAGACTGCATTGAAACAGTCAAGAAGTGTCCGCCATGTCAATTCTTTCATAGCAAAGCGCGCTCGCACCCTGCTCCACTCCATCCTGTCATTGCCGTGGGCCCCTTCTCCAAATGGGGCATTGATTTTATGCACTGTAAGCCCACTTCAGCCGGGGGGCATAGCTATGTCATAGTAGCTGTGGACTATTTTACAAAATGGGCTGAAGCGATGCCTACATATGCTGAAGACGGCAAAACAGCAGCGCAGTTCATATTCAATCATATCATAGCTAGATTCGGTGTCCCACAGTCTATTGTGACTGATCATGGTTCCCATTTTAGGAATCATGTGATCGAAGAACTAAGTGCCAAACTGGGTTTTCGCCACGAAAACTCAACCCCGTATTACCCACAAGCTAATGGCCAAGTCGAAGCCATCAATAAGGTCCTGAAACGAATGATTCAGCGCATTGTGGGTACCCAAAAATCCAATTGGCACTCAGCTCTGTTCTCAGCACTGTGGGCATACCGAACCTCAGTGAAAAGTGCTATTGGGTTTACACCATTTCAATTGGTGTACGGCCTGGAAGCCATTCTCCCGATTGAATGTGAAATTCCATCACTCAAGATAGCCATAGAGCTACTTCCACACACTACTTCCGAAGAAGAACGGTTTCTATACCTAGCCAAGCTAGATGAAACCCGCTGCGACGCCGCTTTGGCTAATGAAGCTCACAAAAAATGCGTCAAAGCTCAATACGACAAATCCGTTCAACCTCGGATCTTCAATGAGGGTGACCTCGTACTTACATATGATCAGATGCATGATAAGCTTGGAAAAGGTAAGCTTGAATCTATGTGGTACGGCCCCTTCATTGTAAAACGTGTCTTAGAAAAAGGAGCCTATGAACTAGTCGATTGTGATGGTACGCCATTGGCACGGTCCCCGCAACGGGCTATACCTCAAGCGTTTCTACGCGTGAGGTTACCCCACGCGGGTTACTTCTTGTACATAATGTACTTAGTTTGCTTTTTGCTTTATTTTTAGTGTGCGCATGGATCTCATGTATCTACTCTTACTTTGACTCGTGCCTTTATGCGTAGATGTCTACCTACTTTGGATTCGCTGACGGTGCAAGCCGACATACCCGGAATCTCGCTTCCGCAGCATGGGTGATCTATTCCCCCACTGGCGAGTTGATTTCTTCAGGAGCCATTTGTTTAGGTCCCGCAACCAACAATATCGCAGAGTACCATGCAGTCATTGGTCTCTTGACAGAGGTTGCCTCACTCGGGATTGATTCCTTATCGGTATTTTTAGACTCCCAACTCGTGGTTTCTCATCTAAACCGTGTTTACACAGTTCGCGATCCTACATTGCTTCGTTTATTTCGAAGAGTACGCCTCTTGGAACGGTCATTTGATTTTATCACATATCAACACATACCGAGAGAATTCAATTGTATTGCCGATTCATTGGCTAATTACATTTTGGATTGGCATCTTGCCCATACATAAACACATCATAAAAAATAAAATGCACAAGTCATTGTAAATATTTAGATCATAAGTAGGTCCATATCACTGTATATAAAAGTGTTTGTTCCAAAATACATAAAGTTTGTGTCAAAGACAAAATTGGGGATTAAATCCCATATACAAAAATTGGCCCTCAAAGCCTACATATCGTGTACATGCCGCAAAGAGATCGAAAGACCATCTATGGATACCTAGGAGACCTATCGTGTCCCTCATCGGACTCCTCCCGCTGCTGGTGGTAACACATCACAGCTCGAACCACCTTCCGAAGAAGTCGACTGATACGTCCAGGTACACCCACAGTATGCCGCTGGAGGTGGTAGGGAACATCATCCATCCGCATGGCAGGGATACCATGGGTCAATCCCTGCAGGTTCCTCTCAATATCCCGGACGCCTCCTGCCTCGTCTTCATCTTCTTCTTCGACAGGATCAGCTGGACGATCGACACCACCACGACGTAGTGGAGAGTATCCGGCTGGCCTCTGTGGTCCACGGTCTGCAACATGCATACGAATATACATTAGGCGTCTTTTACACATTCTAAAAAGCAATAAAAATTAAATATCCAAAAAGAAAAAATACATATCCATGAAGGTCATACCAGAGTTGTCCCAGTCATCATCTTCTGGAAAAGCCAAGTCGATATCCTCACGGAAATCTACCCCTGAATAGGGATAGTCGTCAATCATGACTATCTGCTCCTCTAGCCAAGAGAAAAAGTCCTCTCCAAAGGCTAGCCGCTGAGGTCCCCCAAATGGTTTCTTCCATGTTCGACTTCAAATGGTTTCTTCCATGTTCGACTTCAACACCTTGTAATCACATGGTTAGATTCGTATCCTTATGCGATCGGGTAGAAGACCCTGGGCGCATCACTGCATCTTGACTGCGTCCAGGCTGCGATGGAGATGTCTCTTGTATTGTCACACAGATCCACTTATTGTATTGGTCGTGGCTGTGTCATTATTGTCTCATGGATCTCCGATTGTTCATAGTAGCCATGATCTGTCCACAGTTTACATTATCTCAGTACTCATGGATCTGCAATGTATTGGTCGGCAGCCATGCTTTGAGTCATTTGTTTCCGAGCATGGGAATGCCCGCCTCGGTGGTATATCTAACACTTTGTTTTTATTTCAGCTCCGTGTCGCTCTCCTCGATGCTATCTCTGCACATTATATTCGTAAAGTCTTTCGGCCATCAGTCCCTTCTGACCTCACACTTTAGGGGGCATCTGTTATACCTCTATATTTCACGGTGTCGCATCCCCATCACAAAACAAGTCGACGACACTTTCCCTACTGTTTTAAACCATCCAGAAGAGACAGATGATGAGTCAACCTTGAAGGTGAATCCACCCTGACAAGTTTTGACCCACCTTGGACTTTATTTTTACACACTACCGCGCCTTGCTATCTTCCCAAAACGCGGGTACTAGACACTACCGCGTGCTGATTTTTCCTCAAAGCGCGGCAGTGCCGCGTTCTGCAGACTTTGCAAAACGCTGGTACCCTTTTAATAGCTTTTTGCCCTTGGCTTGTGGGATTTTGGATTTTCGAAGATAATGGAAGATTGGGTTCCTTGATTCGATCTCAACTCATCTCCTTCGATTAGAAACCCTGATCCACTTATCTCTCCTTAGATCCACCCATCTCTCTTGTTGGTTAACCTCACCATTCACTATAAAAGAGAGGCATGCCATTGGAAAAAGGGGAGGACTCTTGAGAGCACCAAACTTATGGTCTTGCAGCATTGTGGAGATAGCTAGAGGAGAAGACACTTGGAGTTGGAGGATTGGCTTGGACATCAAGCACCCTTTGTAAGTAATCTTCAAGTTGTAATGGAATAACTTGTCTTGTTTTCCCAAATCATTTGTGTTAATCTTGTTTTAATGATATGATTTGTATCTTTCATAGATTTAGATTCTAAATCATGTTTCAGGTTGCTAGAGAATAGTGCATACTTGTGTTTTAGTTCCATTTTAACAGGTTCACTTGTGAGGATTTGGAGCTTGGAGCAAACATAAAAAACAAGCGCTTGGATATAAGGTCAGTTATACTCCTTCTATTCTCTTCAGCATTCTAATACTGAGATGTTTGTTAGATCTAGGGATTCAAGGTTGCATTTGTTTCGTTTTGTTCTTAGCTTAGAGTTAGTTTAAGTCTGCTTTAGCCTAAGGGAATTTTGACTTATCCGTAGGGCAGAATTCCACATAACAATCATTTTATGCTTTTTCGGGCCTTGGAGACTAACTTACGAAAAATAACACCAACGGAGTCCACTTACTGCTTTCAGACTCTCTAAACATGAAAGCGACCATGAGCAATCACCATCCTGGGCTCGTAAAAAACCCACAGGACGGTACTCACAATCACTGCAGAGTCTTCTTATCATTTTCAGACTCCTTAAAAATGAAAGTACCCATGAGCACGAACAGTCCTGGGCTCACAAAATCCACAGGACAGTACCATTTCAGAGCACACTTTTATCCCTTCTTGGAGCTCATTAAAACTACGAAGAAGGGCCCAATGGTGCTTCTCGGCGCCACAACAGATCACATCTACTCATATGGCAGCTTCCCCATTTTGGTCGCCTTTTTTCAGAGTATTTCGCAGTATGTCGCCCTGAGAATCCCTCGACAGCACCCATCAGCTCGTCCCCCCCCCCCCCCCCCCCCCCCCCCCCCCCCCCCCGAGTTAATACATACCCTTCAGTCCCTAAAAGCTATGATCCCCACACCTACAAGTAAGTTCCCTACGCTGCTAGGTCAACCATATCATCATGCTCTGAACAAAGGAAGTTTGAGTCTACCCACTCTATGACCCCAGTTACTTCCCATCCCCACAAGTATGTCAGTCCTACCATCAGTACTACCACACTTTAGTTCTACACCTCGTGCTCCTATCAAGGAAACATTATTGCCTTGTTAGTTGCTAGTCTCCCTTTGTTGACGACAACCAAATTTATTCCAGAGGATAGACCTAGAGGTCCCTGTGTCTTGGACTCATCACCATTCATGATGAGTGCCTACGAATCATTTCGAGAAGAGTCCTTAGTGCCTCTCCAAATGGTTGTTTCTCACATGCTCGACTTCAACACCTTGATCGCATCGTTGAGACTCGCACAGGGTATTGGTCCGTTTAGTTATTTGTTGAAGACCCCGGATACCACCCGACTCTTCCACATTTGAGAGTCTACCTATGGAAACAACCAGTTACATTATTTCTATAGATATCCGGGTTGCGCATGGCGACAGTATTCCGATGTACCCCAGTTTTATACTCCCTCGAGTATACAGTTACATGTACTTCTCAAAGATGACTCACAGTCATTGAGTCCCTACAGATGTTGGACACCTTAAGTTTCAGCAGTTCATCAACCCTTCTGAGACCTAATTCAGAATGGTTGACGCTTTATTCCAGTGTATCAGTTATTGAGATCAGTCATGTTATGATCATGAGTACATCCCAAAATAGTGTCCCCTTTGGACCATTATGATGTACCAACAGATTTTTTATGTATTATTCAGGTCCCCCTTCTTGGGACTAATTGTTATATGTCTTAATACGAGCATGGGTATGCCCACCTCGTCCATTATCAGAGATTATTCCTCATTCATATTGAGGCCATGTAATATTGTTTATTTTGCAGCTTCCAAAGGTTGTGGATCCAGTCTCCAACCGGTCTCTTCTCTTCCCCAAACCCCAGAAAAAAGACAAAAGAACTATGATGTCTATCGGCCATACGATGAGCTCCTGCCCTCACACATCAGGGGGCAATCTGTTAACACCCAAAAAGTGCTCACTAGCTCATTTCCTTCTTCACATGACCCATTTGTCCACTTTTTCACCATTTGAGCCTCTAAAGCCATCAAAAGGTCACCAAAAGACCTTAATACACCCCTTTTTCCACTAAAAATGAATATTTTTCCTCAAAAAGGGTCCAGAATTCCCAAAATATTAAAAAGGGAATAAAAATATTAAAAAGGGAATAAAAATATTAAAAATATTCAAAAAAGGAAAAAGGAGGGAAAAAGTACCTAAACCATGTTGGTCAATACCATTGGTTTCCTCAAAACCATAATGGTATTCCCCACCACCAAAAACTATAAAAAGGTGGTAGGGGCTCCTCATTTTCCATCCATCCATCATCCTATCCTCATGCTGCAAAAATCCCTTTTGAGCCTTGCCCACCTTTTTGAGCTTTGCACAAACCAGGAAGCATTGGAGAAGAAGAGACCTTTGGATCTTGGAGCTGCTCACCCTTGGAGCTACTCAACAATCTTCACCACTTGGAGGTATCACCATTGCAAGCACTTGCTTGCCCCTATTCTTAATACAAAATCATTTTTTACATATTGTCAATTGTTTTGCTTTCGATAATATTTCCATTGTTTGCTTATCTATTTCACATAGATCCATGATTATTGTAGTTTAAAGTAGTTTTGTTATTTACTTCTATTGAGACTGCTGCTACTAGTTAGCAGGTGCACCATTGCACTAAGCTTGGTTGCAAAACCAAGCCAATAGGCATGATTGCACATCTGCAATGCGCAGATTGCAATTACCATTTCGAGTGAAAAATCAGTCAGTCAAGCATCAGTTGAAGTTTGGCGCAGGATCATGATAAATTAACACAATAACACACGCAATTAACAGTCAAATATCAGACTTTTTATTGCACCGAGTGAAACGAGGTGCTCTACATCCCAGTATGGGGGAGATGTTGTAACGTGATGTAACGTTTGTATAAAAATAACAAAATAACGTTTGTAACAAAATAATTAAAAAAATTCATGTCAGCTCAAAATAAAAAATTATGGAAAGTATTTAAAAAAAAATCCACGTTGGTTCATAAAATAAAATATTATGAAAAGTAATTAAAAAATAGATGTTCGTTTATAAAATAAAAACTCAAACTTAAACCCCGGTCTATCAATCGGCAGAGATCAAATTTCTTGAGTTTAAATTTAAAAAAAGAAATACACCTCAAGAAATTGGATCCCTCTCGGTGCTTGATAGATACGGGTTTAAGATGGATCTATGCTGGTTATCAATCAATCATTGAATTCAGGGACTTCATGTCTGATCAAGCATAACGCAGACGAAAATAGGATTAACACTTGAAACGACGAACCAAGAGCAAAAATAAAAAACTAAAATCATTTTGTCAGATGCAATCTAGGTCGTCGGATCATCATACATCAACCGTCGGGATGAGCGATGCGGGACACCAAGTGCGGGCACTTGTTATTCAAAAAAATGTACTGTATTCCGCAATTTGAAAATTGTGGGTTGTGGAATACCAAACACAACCGCCGCGGTCAAAATGTTTCCTGCATCTCGCAATTGCAGGTTGCAGGCAACATAAACTTATTCTTTATTAACAAAGGTCTTCCCGCATCCCGCATCCCGCAATTTGCGGGTTGCGGGGAGAAAACTTCAAATGTAAACAAAGGTGCCCACAATCCACAATCCGCAATTTGCAGGTTGCGGATTGCGGGATGATTAAAAAATTTGAATCCAAAACTTATTTCCGCAATTCATAAAAACATATCAATAATGCATAATTTTCAAGAAGGAAAATGTACTAACTTAATTAAATCAAACCAAAGGCAGCAAAATAAATGGCAAACAGGCTGAACAAAACCCCAAAATTCGATTAAGTTACTCTTTGATATGGTATTGGGGCTCCCATGTTTTGGATAAAACATGGGATCTGTTGTGCCTACAACAAATGGCAACTGGCTGGGAAGAACCGTTATCTCTGTAAATGAAATTCTTAGTTATAGAGCAGACAAGTCAACCAACTTATTTTCAACCTGCAATCTACAAAATGATTTCATGAAAACACAATCAAAATAACAGAGTTAGGCATATGATCAATACATTCCCATCCAAAACAATTAAAGCTAATACTTAATCTGATAAGGTAGTCTAGGGGCAAACACAAATCTTATACCTTTATGTAATCATGCAAGGGCAGATTTATGATTAACCTTTGGCATAAACTCAGATCCATTATGGATTAAAATACATGAATCACCTTGGCTTTATGACTTATCTGTTTATGTACATGTATATTTTTCTTTCTCTTTTTTTTTTTTTTAGCTGAATAAGAGTTCTGCTGACATAAGGCCATTGCCTTGAATTGGTGATCAGATACTGGCAATGCCATTCACAAACCTGATTAGGAATCTGAATAAGCTAGCTCGATCAAGAGACACCTTGTCTTCTAGTTTTCCAGGCTGAAAGCAATTACCATGGCTTCGTGACCATAAGTGGCAATTCCAGTCCAAAATCAAATCTATGATCATGGTAGGGTTGGCTTGTAATAAGACCCCCCTTATCCTTATATACAACAAACCATATTATAAGAAAACAAAGTTTTATTAGTGCATATATTACAAGACACTACTATGTCTTGGTGACCACATGACAACAATGTTACTCACTAATGCTTTGCATATCATGAATGGATCGATCTGTGATAGGATCTTCCACCTTCCATCCAGAGCTGAAATTCATCTCCCAAGTTTGGTGACTTGATGTGAAGATGTCATTACACTTAAGCATCTATGAACATAATGGGTTGGCTCGTAATGAGACCCCCCATCTTGTAACCTACTTTTATTCAGATAAATTATTAACAAAGTGATCAGTATGGCATCCAGAATAGATAAGTCTAACTAGGCTATGAAAGATTATGCCATTTAGTCATGAAACAAAAAGTAAAGAACCCTACTTTTCTCTTCAACTTCAATTAATTAGAAAAATATTTAAAATATGTGGATGATAGTGGGAAGATATCGATCAAGGCCCTGCAAAAATTGACTGTTTGGTTCCATGAAGAGCTTTTTTTGTCATAGGCCGAAAGAAAAGAAGTTGGCATGCTACCTGAAAAATGCAGATGGTGTTAGTCTTAGAGAAACACTGATTAACAACTTTTGCCAAATGTGCAGACTTTTTAAAAGAAAAGAATCATAAGGAAAAGGAAATCAATCAAAATCAAAGGAAAAGAAACAAACCACACTTTATGTACAGGTGAACTAACATGCTCTTCTCAAACAAAGTACTTCTTGAGCAGCTGGACATTCACTGGATAGGTTTCTGAAAAACCCTCTAGTGTTTGTAACCGGATAGTACTAGGACCAATATTTTCTATAACAATGAAAGGTCGCAGCCACAAGCGTTGGAACTTAGTATAATCATTCTTGTCCTTATGTTGCTTGTCCCATTTTAAAACTAAGTCCCCCACAGAGAAATTCCTGTTAGATGAAGAATTCTCATCGAACCACCTATTCACAAGCTCTTGATGTTGATACAACTTGTTTTTAGACTTTTCCTTGTCCTCTTCTAATTTGAGTAATGTATCAATTCTGTGTTGGATCGGGGAAGAGTCACTTTCCTGCACAGATTGTGCTAGCTGCAGGGAAGGGATCATGAGGTTGGATGGTAAGATAGCCTCCTTATCATAAACTAGGAAGTAAGGGGAGTTTCCAATGGCCGCTTTAGGAGTGACACGGTCTACCCAAAGAGCATTGTGTAACTAAATGTGCCAATTCTTGTGGTGAGTAGCCAATGTCTTCTTTAAGATGTTAATTAA
This sequence comes from Larix kaempferi, assembly GCA_027924585.1. Lineage (NCBI taxonomy): Eukaryota > Viridiplantae > Streptophyta > Pinopsida > Pinales > Pinaceae > Larix > Larix kaempferi. The sequence goes on from BSBM01000519.1 coordinate 5,184,253, forward strand.
ATTCTTATTAGAAGACTCTGCTAATCCATTTACCCATGGATAATAATTGGCAGAAAATTTTTATTTTATCCCATTTTCAAGGGCATATTGTGTCAATTCAAAAGAGAAGTATGAAGCATTATGAAACACCAGGAATTCCGAAGCACCAAACCTTGTAACTATCTGACTTTCCAGAAATGAAATTACTTGCCTCGTGTTTGCTTATCTGAGAGGGACTGCCTCCACCCATCTGGTGAAGTAGTCCGTAGCTGTCAAAATATATTTATGTTGCAAAGAAGAGGGAGGATTAATAGGTCCGAAAAAATTAGACCCCACTGCTAGAACGGGAATTGAACTGTGACTGGCTGCAAAGGAAATCCAGGTTTCTTCATTTTGCCAGCACACTTCTGACACGGTTCACATCTTCTGGCGTAAGCATAGGCGTCTCTGAACAAGGTCAGCCAGTAGTAACCTGCTCTTAGAATTTCGTGGGCAGTGGTTTCTCCTGAGAAGTGTCCCCCTGTATTTCTTGCATGAAATTCCAAAAGAATATTCTCAGTGTGAGCTCTCTCTAGACATCGAAGGAAAATACCATCATATTTTTTTCTAAATAAAACACCATCTATGAATTGGTAAGGTGCTGCTTTTAATCTTAAGGCTTTGCGTTTTCTGAAATCAAGGGTTTGAGGAGCATACCCATGAGTTAAGAAAAATTTGATATCATCATACCAGTCCGATGCTTGAGTAGCGGTCACATTGACAGAACCTACTGAGATGCCTTCTTTTTGCTCCCACTCAATTGGTTGTCTTATAGGATCATTCGATTGAGTGGTAAGAAAACAAAAACCTTGGCCTTTCACTATTTTTGCTTGTCTTATTTCTAAATTGTATTCCTACAGAGCTGTCATCCAGTGAGCTCTTTTCTCCCCCAATTCTTTTTGTATCAGCACATTTCTGATCGCTGCATAAGGCACAATCACTTTAGTTCTAGACTTGAGTAAGTACGGTCTAAAAGGTTTAACTGATTTATAAACCGCATAGGCTTTTTTGTCTATTTCGGAGTAATTTAACTCTACGCCTTTGAATGTTGAACTCATGAAAGGAATGGGAATCTCGAGATCGCCTGGGTGCTTCTGTGTAAGAACAACAACATAAGAAAAGTCAGTGTCAAAGGTGTACAAAATAAAATCCTTACTGAAGTCAGAAGACATAAGGGCAGGAGCTTTTGCAATAGCCTTCCTAATCTCAGTAAAAGCATTTCATTGTTCATCAAACCATTTACACTGTGCATCCTTCTTAATCATTAATTGTAAAGGTTTAACAATTTGTGCAAAATTAGGGACAAATCTACGAACAAAATTTATCTTACCAAGGAAAGATTGCATGGCTTTGCGTGTACCTGGAAATCTGATTCTTGCAATGGCCTTTGTTCGTTCCAGATCGATAATCATACCTTCTTTCAAAACAATAAATCCCAACAACTTTCCTTCAGTCACTGCGAAGGTTGACTTCTTGGGATTGAGTGAAATTCTATATCTTCTGCAACGTTCAAATACCTGTTTTAGGGCAAACAAATGTTCATGTTGTTTTTTTGAAAAGATAGTAATGTCATCTAAGTACACAACAACAAAATCATGAATAAGTGCCTTGAAAGTTATGTCCATTACTTGCTGGAACGTAGCACCTGCATTTATTAACCCGAATGGAATTCGCCTGTAGGCAAAAGTTCCCCAAGGGGTCCTGAAAGCTATTTTTAACTGATCATCAAGAGCAACCAAAACTTGGTTATACCCTGAAAAACCATCGAGGAGAGAAAAAATTTATGAACCTGTAACTCTCTGTAAGATTTGTTCCATAGGGGGAACATGCTAATTATCCTTCTTGGAATCTTTATTGAGATTTCTAAATTCAACATAGAGCCTAATGTCACCATTTTTCTTGCGAACTGGTACTAAACTAGCGATCCACTGGGTGTGCCAGACCGAAAAAATAATTCTTGCTGCAAGGAGCTTTTCAAGCTCCTTCTTAATAGAAGGTTCCAAGCTAGGTTGCATCTTCCTGAGATTCTGCTGGTAGGGTTTAGTGTTTGGTTTCATCAGTATGTTATGATGCATAACATTAGTGTCGAAGGTTTTCAACTTGTCGTATTTCCAAGCAAAGACTGTTGATGTATTTGTAACTTCAGAAGATATTCTTCTATGTATTACATTTGTACTTTATTGTATATCCATTAGAGATGTTACATTCCTCTATTTGGAAGTGTCGTCATGTGTATCGACAAGTGTTGTCATTTGTATTGATGGGTTATTAGACCACTAGTGTGGGGTCGGCCTTGATTAGGCCATGTGGTTGGGTTATTAGACTTGAGTAGCAAGTCGGCCCCAGTGGATTATTGGCAGGTCAAGTCAGTGTATAAATAGAGAGGTCGTGTCTCTCATTTATCTCATTCACTCACTTCTCAAGCTTGCATAGATAAGAGAGAAAGTGGTGCACTTGTGGAGGAGGAGGAGCATCTGCTAGAGACATCTTATTGGGTTTGATCATTGTGATCTTGGTTTGTGGCTTATCTTATCTCTGAGGAAGTTGCGGGGTTTTTCACCTTCTTGGTTTTCCCCGGTGAAACTCTGTGTCTCTTGTGTGATTGCTTTTGTGTCTATGATTGATATGTTGTAGATATGCTATGCATGTTATTCTCTTAGTGATCCTGAATGATAATGGAATGAAATTATCAAAAAATTAACAAAGACATCCTTAAATTCTCTGCATAACTTGATAAAAGTTCTTTTTTCATTGGGTGAACAGTCAACCCCTAGGTTAACCATGCAAGGGTTCTGTTCACTTCCCAAATTCACTTGTTCATAATTGAGAGAAGAGCTCCGAGTCTTACAATTTACCTTATGCTCGAACTTATCTTGGAGGTCATAAAAATTTTCTAGGTTGACAATTGACTTAGGAATCAAATTGGCAGTGTAAGTGGGATCAACTAGAGATTTTTCATGCTCACTTTCATCAATAGCAACATCTTGAAACGTGTCCTGAGCTATAAGAAAATCTAGGATCTGTTGATCGTCATTAAACACTTTCCAGTTGGTTATATTGTCCGGGATTGAAGGCCTGTACATTAATTCAATGGAAAAGGTATCTGGTGACAAACCTTCTGGAGGTATCAGCTTGGTTGCAGTATTATCTAGTAGGTCAGCATCGAAATTCTGAGATCTTGGGATAGACTTGATGTTAAAAGCAGTGAAATAATTAGTTAAATCCCTAACTCAATTTCGATAATTAAGCAAATGAGGGGATATGCAATGAATCTTGTTTCTTACCTTCTTAGCTATTATTTTTGAGTCTCCATAACACTCAATTACATGGGGATTCATATCGATTGCTTTCCTGAGTCCCTGGACCAAGGCCTTGTACTCATCAATGTTATTGGTACATTCGAATTCAAGCCTACAAGCAATCATTGTTTTGGTTCCTTTCGGATCGATGAGAACACAACCCACACCAACTCCATCTTTTGATCTGGAACCATCGAAAAACAAAGTCCATGCATTCAAATCTAACTTAAAATTGGTATTCACACTATCAACATTATATACAATATCACCTGAGAATGGAATAGATGTAAAATTGACAATCTGAGATTGATTCTGTGCACTCTCAACAGGTGACAAATCTGCAGGTAAGTCTCCAAAAAATGTATCAAAAGTGAAATGCTCCACATGTGAGCTAAAGTATGCTGCTGGCTCACTGGGGTCATTAAAATCTATGACAATATGCTTCATATAAGGCTCCCTGCTAATCTTTATCCTGTTTGGCCTCCCATTATAAGGAAGCCACAAGTGAGACCAATCGGTTGCAAAGTAACCTCTAAGTTTTTCCGACGAATCTCTGCTTAGACACATCCCATACATCTCTGGGATATCATCCACAATGATGTCCACGGTCTGACGTATCCCGGGGTCAGCATATAAAGTTAACATAAGTTTCCTTAGTTCCCCAACTACCTTCACTTTGGATCTGTCCAGCTGAACAATCTGAGTAGGGCATTGTTCCCAAGCAGCATTTAACTTCTTGCAAATTGATAAGGGCACATTGGATGAAGCCCCTGAACCTACCATACAATTATGAAAATTCCTATTAAAGATCTCAAAGGTTAACAAAAAGGGAGGTGTCCTTTTCCCAATAGGTTTTGAACTGTTGGTTTTAGTGTATGTCTCCAGGTTATTGTTTTGAGTCTCCCTGGGTTTGTTGACAATTATGCTCTTGGGAAAACTATCCCTCATAGCAGGGATCTTCAGAAGTTTAAATACCGAGATATTAGCTTTCATCTTCTTCAAGTCATCGATTAAGTTGTATTCTATCTCAGGAATAAGCGTATCCTTTTGTATGGTCTTTTTGACTCTGTTTGTTGTGGGTGTGGAGGTAGAAGCTTCTTGAGTCGTTTTTCCTTTACTCCTTGTGTTGTGGGGATGTTGGACATTAAACATAGTTTCAGGCTCTTCTTCTTCCTCAGCCATGGGAAGTCCTGCAAAGAAACTAATGGTATTAACCTGTTGGTCTTCTTCCTCTTGTAGAGGTTCAGTCTCTTGATCTTCCTGTAGTTCTTGTTCTAAATGTTGAGGATAATGATGGGGTTCTAAAACTAAGGCTTTGAAGATAGAAAAAATATCCTCAGAGTTCAACCCTTCCTTAGGATTGGGAGGGACTTGGTTTTGTTGACATTGATAGGATCTTCTAAATGGTTGTCTATTGAATCCCCTGTTTGTGTTCTAGTTTTCAATGTTAGTTCGTTTGAGGTCAACCATCCCGTTAGAAATTTGCTGTAAAATTTTCTTCATGTCACCCATCTCGAAAGGATTTTTATCCTGTGCAGCAGGTTTTGTGGGAACATCAGCTTTCTTACGTGAGGTGGAAGGTTGATCTGTTGAGGTATTCGAGTTATCCTTCAAACCGAAAATGTCTTTCTCAACCTGAATGGCCTTAGCAAAGGCCTCTGGTAGGGTTTCTTTATGTGCCTGTTTAACCCACATAGCTATGGGAACCAGTAAACCTTTCACATAGTATGCGACCAGGAGTTCTTCCGCAGGAAGAAGAGTAATAGGGATCCTATTTTTTAGATATGAAAACCTCTGATTAAAATATTTTACTCTTTCTTTACCTTGGATTTTCATAGAAGACAAATCAATTACCAAGTCTTCGGGTGTCTTATCATCTCCAAATTTTTGCATGAATGCCTTCTCAAAGTCATCCCATGAAGTGATAGATCTAGCTTCTAAGGAAAAGTACCAAATAGATGCTTTCCCTTGGAAGGTATATGGGAATAACCTACACACTACATCCTCATGGATAACATTTCTAAGTCTGATGGCTTGCATGAATTTTTTTATGTGATCAAGTGTAGGTGACTTTTCATCAAGATCGAACTTAGGCAACCATTTTTCAGGATTTTTAGGGAGTCTGTGTTGATCCCCTAAGATAAAAACGACATCCTGGTCCAACCAGGGTCTATTTTGACCTTCAGCCATTGGTATGTCCTCTGAAGATGAGCTCGAGGATGAATCACTATCTGAGGATTATTCGGATAAAGAAGATGAAGATGGAGGTGGCGGCGGTGGTGGTCCACCTGTTGTTACTTGCAGTTGATCTTCTTGTGCTTCCCCAAACAATGTGTCAAGGTTAAAATCCGAAAGCAGATTGTGGTGGGGAGAATTACGTTGTTCAGGTTTTTGGCCACCTGTATTCTGATTATCAGAATTATTGGCTTGCGGCTTAGTATTGTGGTGATCTTGAATTGTTGCTAGTCCTAGATTACGCTGTTCAACAATTCTTTGTTGCAGCCTAGCAACACTATCAAAAGAACCCTTGAGTATCTATTCAAGTGTGAGGGGTCCTCTAGTGGGTGATACGATTATAATGTCACCCCATTTGGTTTCCTGCTCGATTACAGGAGTGGCAAGAATATTTTGAGAATTCCATACTGGTTGTGCTGTTGACGTTGAAGCTTGGGTATGGCTATGTGTAACAACTGGTTCTCTTACTGGAGGAGGTCTATTTAAGTTCTATTTAGGCATGGTTGCTACATGGCCCTCCTTCTAGCGCCATTTGTTGATGCTTTGGTTGAACATGTGCTGGAAAAGTGTTCAAGGCAAACAACAGGGGATGAAAACCCAGCCAAAGGATTCAGATAATCCTATGCAAGTTTTACCCTATCCTCGAGTTGTTTGGTGTGGTTAACACCCATGGATACAAAGGCCTCCGCTGGCACTTATGTGTGTTTACAGGATTAAAACTTGAAACGACGAACCAAGGGCAAAAATAAAAAACTGAAATCATTCTGTCAGATGCAATCTAGGCTGTTGGATCATCATACATCAATGATCGGGATGAGCGATGCGGGACGCCAAGTGCGGGCACTTGTTATTCAAAAAAATGTACTGCATTCCGCAATATGCAAATTGCGGGTTGCAGAATACCAAACACAAATGCGCGGTCAAAATGTTTCCCGCATCCCGCAATTGCGGGTTGTGGGCAACATAAACTTATTCTTTATTAACAAAGGTCTTCCTGCATCCCGCAATTTGCGGGTTGCAGGGAGAAAAATTCAAATGTAAACAAAGGCACAGCAATCCACAAGCCGCAATTTGCGGGTTGCGGATTGCAGGATGATTAAAAAATTTGAATCCAAAACTTATTTCCGTAATTCATAAAAACATACCAAAAATGCATAATTTTCAAGAAGGAAAATGTACTAACTTAATTAAATCAAACCAAAGGCAGCAAGATAAATGGAAAACAGGTTGAACAAAACCCCAAAAATCGATTAAGTTACTCTTTGATATGGTATTGGGGCTCCCATGTTTTGGATAAAACATGGGATCTATTGTGCCTACAACAGAGGGAAGGCAAATCATGTATTGGCATGTAGTATTTATGATCACATAGTGATATCCATCATATTTATTGCCATTGACGATGAAGAATGTTCTTAAATTTGTTGTTTTTAGTAAGCAAATTAATAAGGTTTCATAGATACCTATTAATGCTTGGTGAATCTTGTTTTAAGATGGATATCTATTGGTAATTATTCAATATTTTACATCATAGCTTGAAGATTCTACCTTCCTTTATTCTCTTAATCTCTTGGACTTACTAATTTATTCTTAGTTAATATAAGATTTAAAGTCAACATCTCGAACTTAGTATCTCAATTCATTGTCAATGCAATTCATCAAGTAGATAAAGGCCTTCCATCTTTCATTATGTAGGCTAATGTGATATTTTAGCATGAAATACTAGCATTGACAAACAATACATATTTAAATTAGATTCTGGTTTCCTAGTTGTCGAATTTGTCATCATTACTACCAAGATTACAGATTAAGGGAATCTAACTCCTGCTAATTATTGTAATTCCTACATTTGATTTAGGTATATGGGTTTTTTAAGGATTTCAATTGCTTCTCTACAACACTTTTTCATGTAGTGATCCAACCTTGCAATTACCTCAACATACTCAAAGTGCTTTATATTACAAGAGTGTTTTGCTAAGGCTGAGTTGCATATTCAATTGTTGTGGATGTCACATGATATTTTATTCTTAGTTGAATGGATTGACCAGACTCTCAAATATAAGGTATGATGCATAATCACACACCCTTATGATGCCGAGGGTCTGATGGATTATTAGATGATCCCATCTTCGATAAGATGGTATAGACATGCTTGAAAAGCATAGTGCTTTGGTTCTACTTGGGGACATTGGCTATCACGTGGTAATTCCCTTACCAATTTCTACTAGTTCCAGGCATTGTTGTTTTTTGTTGGCAAGTGGTAGTACCCCCTGACTAGCAAGGTTCGCCATTCGTTGAGAGACCACAAACCAGGGGCATCTAAGCCTTCAAAATCACCCAGGGATCGCACCCGGCCTGGACCGCACCAACCCTTAACATGGTTGGATTTTAGTATCCATGAGGTTTCGAACCGATGACCTTTCCACTTAGGGGTGTCTTAACCATCACTGGCCACCGTCTGTTCTACATCTCATGGATTAGTTCTAGACATTGTTATTTATAAATTTCTTATCAATTTATAATACAGTTGGACATTGCTTATGATTCTTAGTGTTTTTCATAATTACTTCCATTGTTTTTCAGGTAAAATATACCATCAAAATTTTCATTTATTTATATACATCTATTACAAATGAATTTGGTAAGCTCGAAATACAAATACATTAATCACTTGGATTTAAAGAAAACGACTTATTTTCAATCTGGTGAGATCGAATCTCATTGTGTGTACCAAGTATGGTTTTCAACTTTTTCCAAGCCACATCTAGTTGCTCAATTCCTTAAAGGTGAAATCGAAATTCATTAGAGATGAACATCCCTATTAATCAATGTGTTTTGTCATTTTTATCATCCCATTTGACTTTCTTTCAGGCATCAATGAGGCCAAGTTTTTTCCCAATATAATATGGTAAAGTCCCTTACTTCATTTAACATCCTCTATATGGGCTTTCCATGAGAAGTAGTTGGTACCCGGAAACTAGAAGATCACTTAGACTAGTTATTTTATAATGTGTAGGTAATCATTGGGGGAATTTTAAGGTAAAAAATGGCCCTCAAAACAAAAAATACATAATCAATTACAAATTTATAGAACCAATAGGAATTAAGATGATGATTTATAACCATACTAGTAAATATTTTATGATTTTTTTAAGGAAAGGGGAAAAACTATTTTTCTTTCTCTTGTATTTTTGACTTATCTACTTTAGGTTTACTCAAATTTTGAGTGTTGGCACTCATTATATGCAAAATTAAATGATGCATCCAACAAGTATCCAATCAACATAATTTTCATGGACTCCCGGTTGAAAAAACTTGAAATACATTTTTTATGATATACATTTTTTCCTTAAAAAATTCATAACTTGTATTTTATTATTTTAGCTATTATTTTATTATATTCTTTAAGCGGCCCATTTTAGACCTCAAAGTGCTCCTAATGATGGATTTTAAAATAGAAATTGATGGTCTAGATGCAAAGATCTTGGAAAAAAAGGTAATTAAAAAAAAATGACACTAAAAAGGGAACTTTGGATGCTAGACTTATGCCTTTCAAAAAAATGTAAAAATTGAGACCAAGGAACCACATGGCAGGCAAAGGTCACTGAGTAATAGATAATTCTCTTCCTTCCTTTTCCTATGAGCTCACTTTTACAAATAAGTTACTTTTTACATCAAGTGACCCACTTTTTTAAAACAAGTGAAAAACATTTTTACAATAAAGTTACTTTATAAATTAAAGTTACATGATTTTTTTCAAAAATAACTTAACAAAAAGAATGATTTGAACCCAAGACCTCTTACTTAATAAAGTAACTTTTAACCAAGTGAGTTAAGCAAAATATATATACTAATATTGAGGGTGGTGGAGTTGTTTTCCAAAACTTGCTTTTGACTTGCAAGACACTTTTACACAGCCACATTCAAACAAAAATACTTTCAAAATTGAAACTTCTCAAATTTGGGGTTAGACCTTAGTTAGCTTATCCAAAAATGAAAATTTTCTCATTGTTTATCCAGTTTGTACAAGATGCACAATAAAGAGCACACACAATCAAGAAAAATATTTCTTCTATGTTTATGATTAATCGAGTTCGCATAGAGAACATAACAAAGAGAATACACAAACTGAAAAGAGGGAAAATCAGTAATAAAACAGAAAACCAAATTGAAACATAAAACAATGTGAGATAGATTTAAAAAAAACGTAAATATAAAAAATATACCTTCGGATATAATAAAATGCTTGTTTGAGCAAATCCAAAGCACTCTAAATCTAATGGAACACCTCTCTTAGCCCAAAAATGCATAGAAATAACATAAATTAGAAATCCTTTGATGCATGCAACTATACAGGTTCAAAATTTGGTCAACAATGAGAGCAAGTATTCATAAGCACTATGATACCATGCTCAACTAAAATAAGGTATTTCCACATAGGTCAAACACCTTAAGCAACCACTTAGACAAATAGATCACAAATTGGCAAACCAATGTTTTACGTGGTTAAGGCCCTAGTAGAGGGAAACAATCCATGTTCCTATCCAAACAATTACTTCAAGCAATATATTAATGCAAAACAAAAAATAATTTACATATGAGTTTCTCACAATCGATCATTAACCAAATGATCCTCCATTGTCTTTAAATAGAGATCATGGACCAATTAGGTGTTAAGCTATTATCTTTAAATAGAGATCATGGACTAATTCTGTGTTAAGCCATATATCAATAGTTGTTAAGATCAAGATGAAAATGAATTGTAAGATCACTTTATGTCTAGAACATATCATGACTATCAAATTACATACATACAAATGGAGACTAGAGAAAACCTAAGGACACGTAATTTAGACCAAGTTAATCTTATCTAACTCCTAAGTGTCTAAATATCCTAACATTAATGACAATTGTCGGTAAAAATATATGATGTTTAATTCGACAGCTAAATTGTCAATACGGTGAGTCGTAGACTTAGAGGTGCCAACATTGTATGTGCAAGAGTGGAGCCTAGGTATTACAATCTAAACAATGAAATAAATTTAACAGGAAAGACAACAGTTGTTAACCTAAAAATTCACTACAAACTCTAGTACGAGAAATGGTGCAAGAAAACAAAACTAAGTTATAAGAATCCCAATTAAATTTATGATGCAAAACTTACTCTAACAAAATCTATGATCTATTATTTCATTAACAAATTACATTAAACAATAAACAAACTAAAACTATCTGTATATACAAAGCTATGAAAAATGTCCTATTTGTAAACATGAATAGCTAAGATAAATACATTATAAATAAACTCTAAATAATAAACTAATTCTAAACTACCAAATTTAAACAAAAATCACTTGAAATATAATAAATCTACATCGATCTAGGTTGAACAATCAAACTCTATATGCAGTTCCTATGATAAATATTTGAAACCTATGATCTAGATTAAAGCTTTCACAAACCTAAGATGTAAATCCAACACTCTTTTGTTTTCTTGAAAATTAAAACAAGACAAAATAAAACTTGAAACTACTAAACCAACAAATTGCAGCATATCGTCTACGGTAATTAATTGAAACTTACAAACCACACATGTGAATCAAAACACTTTATTGCTGTGAAAATAGAGTTTTATGCGAATGAAAGTTGTAAATCCTTTTTTTTTTTTTTTGTAATAGCTGCAGATTGTATTAGATTAATAGAGGTACAAAATAGAATACATTCGACGATGCTCTGGCCCAGGGGTGCCGTCCATGTCTATCTAGAGAGTTGATAATAATAAAAAGTTACCATACAAAAAACCCCTTTCTACAAAGGGGAGAACCAGTTGGAAATTTAAAGAGTTCATAGCCTTCTCGACATTCTGCAACCCTCCTGGTGTCAGAAATCTGAGTAGCATTTTCCTCCGTTGAAGCCAACGTACCAGGAACTGGTTGTTTGATAGGTAGAGGAGTGGTTTTTCTGGGCATCACAGGGGTGAAAGCAGACTGCTCATTGCGGGTGCGTTTAGCAAGGATAGGGCCCAGAGTGCATGGAACATGGAAAGGGGCTTGAGTCTTCTCCTTGCCTTTTCTTTGGGCTTTGATGCGAGTCAAGCCTACAGGGCTTCCACCAGGGTTAAGATTGTTCAAGTCAAGTGTAGAGTTTAGGGCAGCGGCCGACGAGGTGGCTCTAGGGGTTGTGCTCCCTGAACGAAAGTCACGACCAAAGGAATGGGTAGGAGCATAATAGTCCCAACTCTGCGTGCTGCTCAGAGTACAAAGAGTAGAAGTCCAATTGGGCAGGGTGGCCAGCAGGGATTGGGTTTCTTGGTCTGTAGTAATCTAGTTAGCCTGCATGTTTTCCATCATCTGCCCCATCATGTTCTTGAACAGCTAATACGGGTCCCAAATCGGCTCCTGATTCCTGGGTGTGATTGTTTCTACGAGGATCCTGGCCTCCCAATTGTCCAACAGCAGACGGATTGGGATAGAGATACCAGGTCCATAGCCCTTCCTCAGGGGAGCTTCCACTGTGGCATTCGCACCCTCCTTGTTTTTAGTCTTTGCCCCCTTGGTTCGGCCCATAGCTACCACTGGAATGGCGATGCAAACACAGGGAATTTCCTGCAGGTGGTGGGCAGCACAGAAGTATGCGAACACAGAGAGCGAGAGGCTTAGAGCATGGAGAGCTTGGAGAATGGATTCCCCGGAGAGATTCATCGAACAAGTAGTAGGGTGATGGTAGCCTAGAGCCCTGTGCCTGTGGTTCACACGCAGGAGATCCATTGTCATGCTGGCTAGAGCGACTGAGGCGACGTCGAGGACAAGCATATTAACTAGCCTCTCTACCTGACGTTGTTTCAAAGACCTCATCAATGGTGTGCGTGGAGATCGGGTGACCAGGTGTCACCATGGTACCACCATCTGGAAGTTGCGTGGTACTAACACTCGCATCTGGGGGGATGAGATCCCTATTGGCCAGAGTTTGACACTGAAGATTAATTGTCCTGGCAGTTGTAGCAGAAGGGATGTCTTCCAGATAGGTGGTGTTTCAATTTACTCCTTCATTAGATATGTGATCAACCAAAGCGTTGGCTTTCCTTTTGACATGATTGAAGGTAATAGAACTGGCAGCGGTGATGGAATTAGAGAGTTCCTGGAGTCTCTGCATCAATCTCCAGCTGGGTGATATTTTTTCATCTCTAGCCCCATTGTGGAGTTTACTAGCAAGGCTAAGGATGATTTTGGAGTCCCCTTTGATGATAAGCGGAATCCACCCATGCCTGTGAGCACAATTGAGTCCTTCCAGAACCCTAGAGAGTTCGGCAGCATTGTTGGTGTCATGACCAATGCTGCCCATGAAGATTATTTTGATGGCTCCATTATTATCCCTGATCGCACCCCCGAAACCAGCATAGCCAGGGTTTCCTTTAGAAGCTCTGTCGAAGTTAAGTTTGAAAAAGCCAGGGGGGGTAGGCTCCAATGAACGGGGCTGGGAGTGGAAGCGGCGGAGTGGAGGGCAAAGCTGGGGGCGGAGTGGAGAGTGAGTCTCTAGCTCGAGAGAATGGAGCATTTAGTGGGGAGTGTAGGTGAGTCAGAGGCACTCCAATGTTTGAGGTAAATGGTTTCCTGCAAGTTGGTCGCAAAAGAGGCCCAGATGTCGGAAAGAGGAAGTTTTTTGGAATCAAAGATTTGGCGATTACGCTCTTTCTAGATGTTCCAGACTAAAAGACCAGGAATGAGCTCTCAAAGTCTGTTAAGGAGAGTACTTTGGTATGGAGTGGAAGCCCAAATGGCTATAGTCTGGACAATGTTTTCTTTGACTCTATCAGTTCTTCTGTAGAGGACAACTACTTTTTCCCAGAGGCCATTGGCATAGTCACAGGAGCTAAGAAGGTGATTGATAGTTTCAGGATGACCTTCACACAGGGGACACCAGGAGGGTCCATGGATGCCCCTTTTTTGTATGTTATCCTAGGTAAGAATGCATCTGTGGGCAAGGATCCAAAGGAAGGAGGATGTTTTGGGCCAGAGGTGAGACTCCCAAATTTTCTTCCAAATGGCATTGGGTTGTTCCTCCGGAGAATCCATGAGAATGGAGTAGGCCTCTTTGGTGGAGAAGGTGCCCATTGTTGAGTGTCCCCATCGAAGAATATCAGGTTCGTTGTTGACCTGGATTTGCCTGCTTTGGAGGTTTTGCCAAAGGAGCTCAGTGTTGTCAGCCAGAATTGGTGGAGTCCAAAGAGCAGAATGTTTCCAAGCCCTGAAATTCTTGGCGTTTGGTGGGGTCCAGTAATCCTGTACAGTGCTTTGAGTGCTATCTTCAAAATGAGCCTGGAGGTCAGGGGAGAGAGCCAAAGAATGCAAAGGTGGGAGTTGCTACCAGGAGTCCTTCCAAAAGAGGGCCTATTGACCGTTGCAGACCTCCCAGAAGCTGTGTTGCTGTCAGGGTAATTTTTAGGGGCGAAATTTCGCCAATTGGCTATTTTTCGAGCTTTTTTTCAAAAAATAAATTCGCTATTTGGTCATTTTTAGTCTCTACTATCGCCTATATATACATAAAATATGTTTTTTTATCATAATTTTCGCCAAAATTTACAAATTTCAATAGTAATTTGTATGTTTCATATTTGATATTCGCCTACCTATCTATATATATGTTTTTTTCAATCCAAGATAATCACCTAAATACTATACTTAAGTATAATATTAGAATCCTTAAAAAATACTCTGGTTGCTGTATGATTGCTCTCTGACAGTTGGAAACTCACCAGATATGAGATCCAAGGGGGTTCTGATCAAAGCGGATTCTAAGCTGGGTCGACTAATTGCTGGCATATTTGTTGTGCCACAACGTGCTCCAGGGAGAGACGGTGTCCGTTACCCATTTCCACCAAATTTTAGCAGAGAAGACATTATTGTTGATCTTCGGATCCCTGAGTCCAAGGCCTCCCTGTCTTTTAGGGGTGCAGAGTGTGTCCCACTTTACTAGGGCCCACTTGCGGTTGTTGTGGGTTCCATCCCAGAGGAAGGATTTTAAAATTTTTATCATTAGTTTCAGGACCCACTTGGGGGCAGCTAGGACCGAGAAGAGATAAAGGGGCATGGATTGAAGGACCGAATTAAGGAGAATCAGTCTGTTAGGAATATTGAGATAGAAGAAAGTCCAGGATGAAACTTTGCTCTCAAGCTTGTCCAAGAGCTCCCTCCAGGAGGAGTGTTTGATGGCAGAATCGAAGAGAGGTGCACCCAAATATTTGGAGGGAAGAGAGGCAATGGAATAGCCAAGGATACGAGAAATGTTCCTTTGGGTGATGGGATCAGTATGGAAGAAGAAAATTTGGGATTTATCAAGGTTAACCGTGGTGCCTAAGGCGTCTGAGTAGATTTGGAGGATGTGTTTCAGGGTGGAGGCTTCCTGGACAGAGGGGTGAGCAAAAAGAAGATTGTCATCCACGAACTACTGATAGGCAGTGGGGGGGCTACCATGTAGGGTGAGGCCACGGAGGGCACACGAGGATAACTGGGCTTTGAGCATACGTCCCAAACCTTCAGCCATAAGGATGAAAAGGAAGGGGGAAAGGGGGTCTCCCTAATGGATGCCTCTGGTGGGGGAAAACGTGGATGAGGGGTAACCATTGACGAGGATGGAGAAGAAAGCAGAGGAGGTGAGGGACATGATCCAGGTGATCCAATATTGATAGAAACCAAAGGCTAGGAGCATCTTTTCAATGAAGACCCAATTGAGTTTGTCAAAGGCTTTAGAGAGGTCAAGTTTGATGAGCATTCCAAGGGTTTTCTCCGTTTTTAAAGAGTGGATGACTTCATGGGCTAAGATAATACCATCAATAATTTGGTGGCCCTCCACATAACTAGTTTGTTCAGGGGAGATCAGGAGTGGGAGGAGGACCTTGAGGCGATTAGCAATGATTTTCGTGATGACCTTATAGACCACATTGCAAAGAGAGATGGGTCTGAACTTACAGGGGGCGGTGGTGCTGGTTTCCTTGGGGATGAGGGTGAGGTGAGTGGCGTTGAGCGCCAGGAGAACCCATCTTTTGAGTCTAGATTCTTCAACAACCTCAAGAATTTCCTGTTTGAGCATGTCCCAACAGTGGTGAAAAAAGTTGATGGTGAAGCCATCTGGAACTTGGGGTTTTCCCTCTTCCATCTGATTGACTGCAGTCTCCAATTCAACCATGGTGATTTCTTTCATAAGATTGGAATTGTGTTCCAGGGTGAGAATGTGGGGAATATGAATGGTAACATGGTTGATGACCTGTAAACGGTTGGTATTGTCCTCTGTGAGCAGAGTTCTGAAATGATTGATGAGTTCATTTTCTATTTCCCCTTGATCCTATAAAGTTGTGCCATTCGCTGAAAGGAGCGAGTTGATTCTATTATGCATTCTATGTTGGATAGTCATGCGGTGAAAGAAGATTGTATTTCTTTCCCCCTCTTTAAGCCAGTTTATTCTGGATTTCTATTTCCAGAGAATTTCTTCCTGCTCACATCTAGTGTCCAGCTGCTTCAGGTGGTCCTTATCCTTGAGTTTGAGTGCTTCAGTTTGGCCCTGTTCCATAATGTCCTTTTGGATCTGTTCTAGCTCCTTTTCAATATTACTTTTAGCTGTGAAGATATTGCCAAAAGTCGTTTTGTTCCAAATTTTTAACTGTGATCTCAGCAGTTTGAGTTTCTTGTGGAGGATGGCCATTTTTGAGCATCCTTCTACCTCCATATTGTGCCACCAATCCTGAATGGTATCTTGAAAGGAGGGGTGGGTAAGCCAAAAATTTTCAAAGCGAAAGGGGTGGAATTTTTTCAAACCTGAGTGTTCCCATCTGAGAGAGATCGACCAGTGATCTGATCCAACCGAGGGCAGAACCACAGTAGAAAGAAGACCTCCAGAGTTCAATAAATTTTCAGTAACCAGGAAACAATCAAGGCGGGAGGCAATCTGATGAATTCCTCCTCTACGGTTGTTCCAGGTGAAGAGCCCTTTTGAGGGTTGCAGGTCAATGAGGTCATTGTCATTAATGCAGTGCTTGAACAGGTTTTCCTCCAGGGTGAGGAAGGGATGACCTCCTTTCTTTTCCTGAAGGGAGGTTATCATGTTGAAGTCACCTCCCAAAATAAGATGAGAGTTAGAATGAAGATGAGTGAGCCAGGAGATGGTACTGAGTAGCTTGAGTTTATTAGCGGGTGCTTGGGGTCCATAGATGTTAATAAGATGGCCCGAGAGAGTGGTACCATGGATATAGAAGGAGGAAGAGAGGGTGTGGGCAGTTGCAGTGAGGTCATTCAGGGTGAGAATGGAGGGATTCCAAGCCAAAGCAATACCTCCAGAAGCCCCTTGGGCATCATTTTCTATGACTTGACATCCTTTCCAGATCTTGGTTAACAGTTAGTGGAATTTCTCATGAGTACATTTGGTTTCTTGGAGAAAAAGGACAGAGGGTGTATCCCGCATGATTTTTCGCTTGAGCATGCGATGTATGGTAGGTCCATTGAACCCTATGATGTTCCAAGAAATTAGCTGCATTGGGAACCATGGTGAGTAGTGGGAAAAAATTCCGTTAGCTAGGCATATTTCCCTGATTCTACCAATTTGGTGCCTAGTAAGCTTATCCTCTGGAGGTCCATTTTCCTGCCTCTCTTTTTAGCATCCCTTTGCATCTTTAGCTTTTCTTTTTGAGGGAGGTTTTGGACTCCAATTTTGAGGTGCTTGACTTTGCTTAGAGCTTCTTTTAGAAGCTGGATCTGTTTGGGGGAGATGGTATTGAAAGATTTTTTGGTGCATGCATCTTCCAGGCCTAGGAGATCTAAGTCGCCAATTTCTAGATCAATCATTTCATCATCCATTTGAACATCAGGTCCCTGAGATCTGACCGGCTGTCTTGTGTCCGTTATGGTGGCTATGTGCTTCTCAGTATTCGCTTCTACTTCAATCGGGGGTTGATTTTGGTGGCTTTCATGGGACTGCGTGTTGATGAAAGGGGCTTGTTCCAAGTCACAGTGTTGATGACAGGTTCATCTTGTGGAGGTTCTTCCTGTTGAGGTGCTTCCTGTTGTTGATGTATTTGTAACTTCGGAATGTATTTCATATATGTATATTGTATTCCTATAAAGATGTTTTTATTCCTTTATACGGAAGTGTCGTCATTTATATTGTAAGTGTCGTAACTTATACTTGATGGGTTATTAGAACACCTTGTTGGGGTCGGCCCTGTATAAGTCATGTGGGTTAAAGGGTTATTAGACCACCCTATTGGGGGTTGGCCCTGTCATCATTATGTTATGTGGTTAAGTTAAGGCCGGCCTAGTAAAGGTTATTAGGCAAGTCAAGTCAAGTATAAATAGAGTGCGGGAGGCACTCTATTTGATTCATTCACTTTCTCACTCATACTCTCATTGGAGAGTGGTGCACTTGTGGAGGAGGAGAAGCTGCTGCTAGGAGAAGACTATCTCTTGTACTTGGGTTGTATCATTTCTCTATTTATCTTTGAGGAAGTTGCGGGGTTTTTCACCTTGGTTTTCCCTGATGAAACTCCGTGTCTTTTGTGTGCTTGCTTTATTGTGTCCATGATTAATATGCTGTAGATATACTGTACATGTTATTCTCTTAGTTAAGATCCTAGATCAGATTGTAAATTCTGAAAAACTAACATGGTATCAGAGCTAGCCTGAAAGAAGGCATGGTATGGCATTTATGACACTTGTTGCACTTGCGAAGCTAGGGTTTGATATAACAAAAACCAATCATTGTAGAACTTTCGCTATAAATCCATTTTGGAGAAGTTTCAGGATCTGAAACGTTTACAGGTCAAAGATAAGATCCCAATGTACCTTGTGTCCGAAGTACAACTTCTAATTCGTTGTACTTTGTGTTTTAGGATCTGTACAATCTAGGGTTTCTGCCTCTTCCAGATCTCAGTCATAAACGGGTGACCTAGGAAAAAAGGTCACAACTTGGGATAGGAAGCTCCAAATGAAATTTCGTAAAAAGCGACTGGTAGGGAACAAACTGTAGTCTCTTAGGTAAGGTTTTCAGAGGCTGAAGTTGAACCAGTGATACGTGGCACGCCCTACGAGTTTGCTGTCCTCTTTTATCCCATAAACTTGTCACATTGTGACACTTGGCATAACTCTCTCTCAGAGAATCCAATTGAGGTCAGACCTATGGGGTTGGAAATATGATAGGTCAGGCTACCACAGGTCATAGTTTCATACCCTGTGGATTCGTAATTTCAGATTTACACCAGAAACAATCAGGTGCATATTTCTGTCAAAACAGAATTTGATTTTGAGCACCTTCATTCATGGCTCTGGGAATTAGGGTTTCGGAGAAAGTTGGAATTTTTGTAATCGGAGACCATGGATGAATGCTACTAATCAAAATAGAAATTTAGAGACCAAGATCAAATTTTTTGGTTAGGTAGAAGGCCGAGCTTGATCAAACCCTAGTTCAAGACTTTGATTGGAAAAGTGAAAAATTAGGGCTTCTACAAAAATGGAAAATTTTGAAATCTGTGACCATAGCTAGAAGCTCCTTGGAAAAATCAAAGTTTAGAGCTTTGGATCAAACTATTTGGTTGGGTAAAGCTCCGGGAAACTCAAACCCTAATTCAGGGTCCTCCTTAGTGAATCCAGAAGATTGAAAAGCAAATTTGAGGGGTGAAACTTTGCAGTTTTGAAATTCTGAGTATACCAGGTTGATCAACTCATCAAGATGCATATTTCTATCCTTTCAGAAGTTTGAAATTCAAAGTTTGAATTTTTAGGGTTTCCCTCACAAACCCAAATCCAGCTTCAGATCCAGATTCTACAAATCAAGTGGATTGGGTTAATCCTAGAAGAGAATGGATTGGTCACCTGCATAAGTGAAGAAGTTCTTGTTTCAGAGGGAGACGAGGCTAAGGCTTTACATAAGAAGATTACAAGCAATCTCGACAGGTATGACTTACAGGTATGTTTCGAAATCTGTTCATGATTAAGTTTATGGTATGTTTGTCTTCATTAAGGTTAGTACAATCTTGATTAACTTTAGACTTGTCGTATCACCTTAATAAAATTATGAATGCATGATAGAAGATATTCATTGATTAGGGTTTTGACACTTATGATTGTACTAATGCATTGTGGTGTTGTATGAGGTTGATGTTGTCCGCTAACATGAAAGGTACATCAAGAAAGACAAATCATGTTCTAGTTCAAGAACATATGACCATGGTGACATGAAGACAAAGGTTCATCCATTTCCATGGATCACATAGAAGATATACTTACGAGGTATGTATAACTTGGTTCTATAATGGTTATCCTATGAGATATGCATGTTACTAGCACAAGTCACTTAAGAGAACAAGAAGACATCCTGTGGGTATGTTAGACATAACTAACTAACACATTGATCTAGGTATGTTTTTCCTATATCAAGTTAGAATCCTACCTTGTGATAGGATCTCTTATATAAGTATACTTGGTATGATTGATAATGATTATTCATGAAGCTATAGGTTTGAGTAATCATGGGTTTAGGTATATTGTGTTTCTTACTTTAATCGGTGATATGACTAACCAGAAGAGTCCTATGGTCAAATAAGAATTTGCATGAGTAAAGGAAGTACTCCCTGAAACCTTGAATACTAGTGCTTGTGATAAATTATCTGTGTATGAAATGATCTTGACCATACATGTTTAAGATTACCTAGAATCATAATGTTTTATAGTATTGAGATTATACTAATGAATGTATGATTGTGTATGAGACCTCGAGGATAACACAATGATGATACTAGTAAGTATGCATAAGTGATCGAGGATGGATATAAGTTCAAGGACAGGTAATCCAGGAAGCAAAGATCAAGAGGGTGCACACTCCAGTAGTTCCTGGAAGGAAGCAAATATTGAGAGGGAGTCCACCCTACAAACCAAACAAAGATAAGTATTTGAATTGTCATTTCTTTCATACTTGTTTGTTTGAATAATATTGTTCAATGATGTATATGCTTATGTTCCTAGACTTAGGGTGTGTATTATGCATATTAGAATAATTGCATTAATGAACAGTATACTACTAATATGCATGTGATGGGTAAGTGGCCTATGGAACTGTACAACATTCCATTGCTACTTATCTAGAATGAAACCTCTTTGCTGACATGTTGGGAGTTGTGCACACTCTCAACAATGTTCTGGTAGAGATTGGAAGACATATAGAAAGTTACGGGATATGGATAAATGTTGTAGTGAAGCATTGGCTAAAAATAATTGCATGACTGTATGATATATTTCTTTATGTGTAAGAATTTGTTCTGAAAACTATGAGATGTTTCTAATCATGCAATTTAACTTGCTTTGTAGGAAAGATCGTATACCATCACCTACAAAAGAAGGACTACAACATTTGTTCCAGCAATGAAGTTCAAACTATCTATTGAAGATATTGAAGAATCTGAAGTTCCCATGATACGGGATACAGTAAAAGGATGCCATGGTCGAGATGTACCAATCGATCATGTTTGGGATGTGGTCCCAAGACCTCAAGGGAAGTCTGTTGCGACTTCCAAGTTTATCTATAAGATCAATCATGCTGCAGATGACAAATTAGAGAAATATAAGGCAAGGTTTGTAGCTCGTGGCTTCTCCCAGAAAGAAGGAATTGATTATGAAGAGACTTTTGCTCTTGTTGCCAGATACACTTGCATTAGATCAGTACTTGCTCTGGCTGCAGTGATGAAATGGAAGGTACACCAGATGGATGTCAAGACTGCTTTCTTGAATGGTGTAGTTGAAGAGGAAGTGTATGTGGAGCATCCACTCGGGTTTGAGACACATGACCGAGAGTCACATGTGTGCAAATTGAAGAAATCCCTATATGGTTTGAAACAGGCACCCAGGACCTGGTATGGCAGAATAGATGGCTTCCTATCCAATTTGGGCTTTACCAAGAGTAAAGTGGATTCCAACCTTTACTACAAGGTTGAGGAAGGCAATCCAGTGATACTACTATTGTATGTGGATGACCTGTTTGTAACAGGTGAGGATAGATTGATTGCCAACATGAAGAGGAAGCTTGCTGCTGAGTTCAAGATGAAGGACTTGGGTATGATGCACTACTTTCTTAGTATCGAGGTGTGGCAGAGTGCAGATGGAATCTTCCTTGGACAAGGGAAGTATGCAGTAGAGATCCTGAGGAGGTTCAGGATGATGTACTGTAAGGCCATGGCCACACCTATGGCATCGAACCTGAAGATTTTGTGTGATGCTTCTTCTGAGCCATTTGATGCTATGATGTATAGTTAGAAGATTGGGTCCTTGATGTATCCGACAAATACGAGACCAGATATCTACTTTGCGGTGAACACCTTGAGCCAGTACTTGACAGATCCGAGACATGTTCACCTGATAGCTGCAAAGCATATTCTGAGGTACCTGAAGGGTACAATTGACTATGGGCTCAAGTATGAGGCGAATCAAAAGTTTAACCTGGAAGGTTATGTTGATTTGGATTGGGCAAGAAGTGCCATTGATTGGAAGAGCACTTCGGGGTGATGCTTCAGTATGGGATCCGGTATGATCTCTTGGTTTAGCAGGAAGCAGTCTTGTGTGGCACTGAGTACAGCTAAAGCAGAGTATGTAGCAGCTTGTTCAGCTAGTTGTGAGGTAGTATGGTTTAGGAAGCTACTGTCTGATTTGTTTGATCTCCAGCTAAGTGCTACTTGTATATATTGTGACAACCAAAGTTGTGTGAAGTTGTCGGAGAACCCAGTGTTCCATGACAAGTCGAAGCACATTGAGATCAAGTATCACTATATCAGGGATATGGTGCAGAGAGGAGCAGTGAAGCTCCTCTATGTTGCGACAGACGAGCAGATAGCCGATGTGTTGACCAAGCCGCTTTCCAGAGTGAAGTTTGAATACTTCAGAGGGAGACTTGGTGTACTTCAGTTCGAGATACCTTCCAAGGGGAAGTGATGAGTCTGGAGACATAGATGCACACGAGCCATTCTCACATAGTGGTAGGTTAGTCCTCCTATGGTGCAGATGTAAGGGCTGGGCCATTCTCAAATAGTGGTAGGTTAATCCTCCTATGGTGCAGATGTAAGGGCTGGGCCATTCTCACAT
This sequence comes from Larix kaempferi, assembly GCA_027924585.1. Lineage (NCBI taxonomy): Eukaryota > Viridiplantae > Streptophyta > Pinopsida > Pinales > Pinaceae > Larix > Larix kaempferi. Next base: position 5,206,913 of record BSBM01000519.1, read on the forward strand.
GGTGGTAGGTTAGTCCTCCCATGGTGAGTTGTAAGGGCTGGGCGGGCTTTTTCAACATGGTGGTAGGTTGGTCCTCCCATGGTCATTGATGTAATTGCCGAGATTTTTTGACATGGTGGTAGGTTGGTCCTCCCATGGTTGTTGATGAAATTGCTGAGCCTTTTCGACATGGTGGTGGGTTGGTCCTCCCATGGTCGTTGATGTAAGTGCTGTGCCATTCTGACATGGTGGTAGGCTGGTCCTCCCATGGTCGTTGATGTAAGTGCTGTGAGCCTTTCACAGATGGTACTAGGTTGGTCCTCCCACGTTGGTGAGTGTAAGTGTTGTGTGTGTGCATCTGGGTTGTGCTCCGTGGACGATGACGATGATCTGAAGACGATGATGTGACAGTATGGTACACAAGTTTTGCAGAAGCATATGATTAGTCCTGAGATTCTCTTGTAGGTTTTGCAGAGGCAGTGTAATTAGTCCTGGGAGATCTTGCAGGTTTTGCAAAGGTAGTGTAATCTGTCCTGAGGTGTACCTACTTGATGGCTTGCTCGTTGAGATGACATGATCAGTATGATCATGAGTATTAGGATGATACTCCATGGCCGTGGACAGGTTGTGCAATGGCATGTAAAAGGTCCTGGGAGATCCGATAGGTTAAGTACTGCGCTCGTAAAAGTCCTGGGATGCTCTTTCGAGGTTTTGTTGACTCACGTAATCAGTCCTGAGGATTCCACAGTATGGCCAGTGATGATGAAGACCTGCAGGTGGTGGGCCTACATCCAGCATGAAAAAGGGCTGGCTCTGTAGAACTTCCTATGACGAGTATATGAGAGATTGATTGAGATAGCAGCATCAGAGACGATGACGATGATTCGATGAGGCTGATACAGTGCGATGATCCAGAGAAGAAGACTTGTTCTAGAATATCTGTGTTGAGAAATACCTTCCTAGTTAAGAGGGAGTGTTGATGTATTTGTATCTTTGGAATGTATTTCATATATGTATATTGTATTCCTATAGAGATGTTATTATTCCTCTATACGGAAGTGTCGTCATTTATATTGTAAGTGTCATAACTTATACTTGATGGGTTATTAGACTACCTTGTTGGGGTCGGCCTTGTATAAGTCATGTGGGTTAAAGGGTTATTAGACCACCCTATTGGGGGTCGGCCCTGTTAGCATTATGTTATGTGGTTAAGTTAAGGCCGACCTATTAAAGGTTATTAGGCAAGTCAAGTCAAGTATAAATAGAGTGCGGGATGCACTCTATTTGATTCATTCACTTTCTCACCCATACTCTCATTGGAGAGTGGCACACTTGTGGAGGAGGAGAAGTTGATGCTAGGAGAAGACTATCTCTTGTACTTGGGTCGTATCATTTCTCTATCTATCTCTGAGGAAGTTGCGGGGTTTTTCACCTTCTTGGTTTTCCCCGGTGAAACTCTACGTCTCTTGTGTGCTTGCTTTATTGTGTCCATGATTAATATGTTGTAGATATGATGTACATCTCTTAGTTAAGATCCTAGATCAGATTGTAAATTCTGAAAAACTAACACCTGTAGTGGTATTGTGGTGGTAGGGTCCTCAGGTTGGCCTTCAAGGTTGGCGAAGCTGTTGCTTGTAGAGGGATCTTTAGCTTTTTTCCCATCAATAGTGGTTTTACGATGTTGTCTTCTTTTTCTTCCATGTTTTTGGAAACCCTCTTGATTTTTGGAGTTTTCTTGTGTGTTGATATTATTAAGAGGACAGTCACGATACAGATGACTGTGTTCATGACATTTTCTGCAGCGGAAAGGGACATGCTCATAGTCTAAAGGTTGGATCCATTCCGTATCTTCATGACTGAGATAGATAGAGTCTGGTAAAGATTTGGCAATGCGCATGTACACACAAATACGGGCATAGGATGTGCACTTACTGTTTTTGGTTTGTTCTACGACCTTGACATAGCTGCCCAGAGTGTTTCCAATGTCCATTAGCGTGTCTTCATCCCAGCATTCTTGAGGTAGAGAGTACATTCGTATCCAGACAAGTGCCCATGTGAAATCTTCTTTGTCCGGGTTGAATTTTTCTATCCAGTGCTTGAGGTATAGACCTGCAAAGTTGAAGAAGTAGGGTCCTCCATCCTCAACGTGAGATTTGTCCTCTAACCTGTGGAAGGTGATGGTAAAGAATCCTTTGGATCTTAGCTGTAGGTCGAAGTGTGCCTTTGGTTTCCACTTGGACATTATCCATCCATGGAGGGCTTGTTCAGTCGGCTAGAAACCAATGAATTTTCCCACTAGGGCATGGTCTTTGAGTTTCTGGGCTCTAGCGTTGATGCGTTCGGCTAGGAGAGAGAGTTGTGGCCTTTCTGCCGCCTTGGCTATGCAGGTATTCGTATTGGACTGCTTGGTGTTTTGCAGAGTCTTCTGCTCAGTACAGACATCGGGGTACATGAGAGGTACCTCGGCCGTACCAATCTGCACTGAGGTGGAAGGGATGGAGGATGAGGTGTTTGGGCTAGAGGGGCCCTCGGCCCCTCCCCAGGGGTCAATCATTGGTCGAACCAGGGAGACGGGTTAGAGGTGGGGCAGTTGGGTGAAAAAGTGTGATGAGGCGTCAAGCTCGAAACCCTAGGGGAGGCATGCAGGTTGCAAATCTTTTTTCATTCTCAATATTTTGATGATTAACTCCCTTATATTATGTTTTTTCTAGCTAGCATTAGTCTTCATGAATGATATATGGATTGTGATCCCAATTATCGTAAATCCTGATTTCTAATAACACAATGACTAGTCTATTAGAATTCCGATGCCAAGAAGCTTCTATCTAACCATTCAAAATGTAGGGATTTATATTTACACAAATCTATAGAAAAGAATTCTAAATCCTTCTAACTTAATTTTGTATTTTCTCTTAAGAATTGAAAATAGAGGAAAACCTTAACTCACATGTGGAAATAAACTTAATTGGATCCTAACTATGATAACATTCAAAATAGAATTTGTGTTATCCAAATTAACCTACCTGCACTTAGAAAACAAATTTCTTTTGTAACCAATGTCTATTATGACTCAAACAGAGCACATTGGTGCTTCACAATTCTTTTTAGATGAAGCTCTGCAACTAATAGATCAAGAATCATGTATTATTTGAGTTAATTAAAATACAACCTGAGACTTAAAATAAAGCTCTCTTTAATTTAAATGCAGCGATGATGCTTCAATGGACCTACTATGCAATGAGTTAGTTTCTATGATAATGATAAGGAAAATTCCACATGTAGAAACAATATTTGCAGGAAGAACTTTATACAATGATATTTTTAAAACGAATGATCAAATGCAAAGATGGCCTAACAAATAGAAATTGATTAAACTATTAAACTATAAAATGGAAGATGCACAAGTGATGTCTACGGTATTCAATTGTTTAACATGCTAATCCAGAACGCACAATAGTGTTGACAACGTTAAATGTGAATACAAGTGTTAAAATGTACATAAATCATACAAACAACTAAACAATATATTATGCAAATCTGCAATCACGCATTAAGAAATTAAACAAATGCTTTGAACATTTACTAACAGACTATAAATAAAAGTTATGAATATTAACAAAAAGAAGATGGAAAAGTAAGAAGCAGAAATGGTCGTGAGGTTGGGCATGAACCTTGGACAAGTCCTCTCCTAAAAGCTCTAATTCACAAAGGTGAAGTGCTTTGATATGAAGAAAATACTATCTCCATTAACCATGAACAACTATACATAATTTTCACGTTACAACCATGTAAAAAATACTCAAAAATTCTAGATATAATTCTTATTGCAGATCCATAATAAAAACAATGTTGAATTACAGACTATCCAACCCCCCCTCTCAAATTCAACAGTGTCTATTTATATAGCTCGAGAGGATCAACAAATGCCAAAATGATAGGAACTAGATGCTAACATTAGATTACATCGTTCAATCTATTGACAGAATAATCTTAGCATACAGACACACATTCCTTCAGGGGGGATTACTCACTTCCATGAATTGATACATGATTTTGAAAACTAGCCACAACTACATTCTAAGAAATTCCGTCTTTATCAGGTAATAATTTCTCCCAATCCATTTGGAATTTGAGGAAACAGTCCACATTGTTAGGTAAATAAGGCCATTTTAGAAGTGGGTTTTTAACCGTTTGACAAGATTCTTCACGATTTGTTTACAAATCGCATCCAAAGTTGGCTTCCTGGAAAATGACGAGAATTTAAATGAGTGCCACGCTTGCTTGAGGAAGTTTGGAGAAGCACCATTTGACCAAGGATTTAACCATGATTCCAGGAGGTAAATAAACGACTTACATGCATGCTTCAAGCTGATCCTCACAAACTAATCATGGTTGAATTTTATGCCATCAAGTGAAACAATGCAATCTACCATCAATTGCCCACCTATCAAAAAGAAACAAAGTTTATTAATTGCAATGCAAATAACTTATATTTAATAATGTATTAAGTGAACACATCATCCAAGACATTATATGGAATTATTTCTAAAATTTGTTTCCTGTCACATGGTGGAATTGGCATTATATATTTTTATATGTTTTTTCTTATGTATATTTTCTATATTTTTAACCAATAGTGAATTTTCTCATGCTCACAACAATATTGATTAAAAATTAAATGAATGCCAATGATTCATGTGAAAGAACCAATGAGACATGTCCTAGTTTTATGACATAAGAACTAGTACAAAAATAGGCGCTGAAACAAGTGTTGGATGCCAAAAGAAAATCTAGGGTTACGTTTCAATTGCGCAAAAAGAATATAGTTGACGACAAGCCTTAGGCCCTGTGTTTGATAATATTCCAAGTACAAGACTTGCTAGTGTGAGAATCAATTTATCATCATCAAAACTGTATTTAATACATTAAAAATAATAGATTGGGCAGCTTTTCCTTGTATTGATTTTAATTAATAAATTAAAATAAAAGAGAACTTTTTTAATGGTAAATGTATCAAATTATGGTGAACCGTGTTTCCAAAATAGTATAATATAGTCGGTAAATGAGCAATTTTTAGGGACCCATCAACAATTTCTTGAACTCTTAATATAGATCGAAGTTTGTCCCATATAGGGTGGCAGGGGTGAGATATGGCGGCGGGCATTCCAACCACTTGGCGCCCCCATGAACCTAAAAACAACAGATGGAGGTTAATTATGACGAGACATGACATCATTACCAAGCATTGTAATCAAGGAGGGAAGAGGGTAGACATGATAGTTTGGACGAAGACGGTCTAGATGAGGCCGGTACAACTGATAATATCATGGTTCGTGTTTGAGCTTGGTTTGATGGTGAAGGACTAAACCATGAAGGGTGGAAGGATGCATAGTGAGACAATATATTCGATGAAGGAAATAGGCTTTGACTCTGTCCTTCTCAACATGTCGGCTCATGTGCATGGGAAGGAAAAAGGTAAATTCGTTGTCCTAAGTCACCACAACTTCAATTTTAAAAGGCTATCATTTAGTGGTCTAGAGGGGTGTGTGTTGAAACCTTGATGTTGTCCTTTGTTTGTTCGTTTTAGAAAGGAAATAATTTTGGGTATGAACTATTAGTATTAGTCGGGTTGAGTTCTCATTTATCTATTTGGTTGTATGAGACAAATCGGTCTGTGCTTGGGGTATCGATATGAATTTATTGTCTCAGTTTCAAGGAGTAAAAGAGTCTTCTCCTGGCTCATTGGGTTCAACTCTATAAAATTCTTCTCTTAATTAGGTGATTAGCAAAGAAAAAGAGCTCTCTACCTCGTAGCCACTATGTTAGTGGGCTCACACTGGTACTATTCCAATTAAATAGAAAGTCAATAATTACAAGGAAATATAAGGTCATGGAGTAGTAGGACCCCTAGTTAGACAAGGGTTCATCAAGAGGTAGAGGAAGCCCATGTAATCTACTTACAACAGGTGTCAGGAGAGACTCACCATCAAATCACTCGTGCTGAAAAATTGGTCAAGTAAGAGGAGGAACAGACCCAAACCAAATTATGGGCTCAAGATCCTGACAATACCAGGTCTCAAGACACCAAGTACTACAATACTTTGTCCCTTTACTAGCATATTAATCACTTATTGGTAAAGTCTTAGTGTAAGAGGACGAGGGAAAAAATGAATTTAGACTTCAGCTTGATGAGATTTAGCTACAAGATGCTTAGATCATGGAGAGCAGATCCCCCTCGGTAGTTGTTGTTGATCCTAGACTAGGCGCTCCCCTCAGCAAGGAGGTTCCCCTAATACATGTCTATGATGATGAACTTGATCAATAGTTGTTTTTGTTTTAATTTTTAGTGTTTAATCACTAGTTATGTCATGTTTAGCTCAACCTATATAGTTACATACAATTATAATAGTTGTTATGAGTAAATTACTGTAAATATTTCAAATTTTGCAGCAAAGTATTACAAATATATTATAAATCCTGACATACATTATCCCTATCTACAGTCTAGCTTTCCATGGGGAAGGCCACTTTTGAACAATATGTAATTTTCCTTGCTTATTAATAGAATAATGAAGTTTACAAAAAAAACATAGATTGATGTTTGGAAAACTTTGCTTTTGTAGGATACTTTGTGAAAATATCTACATCTCGATCATTTGTAGGGAAAAAGAACACTTCAAGAATGCAATCCTAAATAATTTTTAAGATCAAGTGCATGTGTAGTTCAATGTATCTATTATGTTGATGGTGAATTGGAACTTTGACAAACTTGATGTACTATTATTATCACACTAATGTGGTCGGATGTTGCTAGTAGAATCCAAACCCTAGAAGGATATGTTGAAGCCATAAGACCTCTTGACTTGCATTAATTATTTCTCGATGCTCTTCTTTTGTTGAAGAAACAACAAGGGCTTATTGCTTATTACAATCCCAAGTGAAAGATCTAGAAGAAAGACTGAAAACATATCTTGTAGTACTTCCTATCATCAAGGTCGTCGACCCAATTTGATCTAGATTATATAGAGAATGAAATGAAAGAAAAAATATAAATGGAAACACACATAGAGATATTGCAAGGAGCACAATATTGTTTACCTTTACAAAATGTTATATTCTATCAAATCATCTAATGTTAATCAAGCTCTTCCATCCATAGTGTCCTTTTGTGTGATCGACAGGGCAATGTGATCACAGATGAAGAAGTGCTGATTTAACCTATAACAGATTCCTCCTAACGTGTGAGGTCAGAGGGAAACGATGGCCGAAATACATTACAATCCAAGTTAGAGGAGGAGTAAGGAAACCAAAAGACGAAGTCACAAAAGTAACTGAAAACAAAAACCAAGGTGAGCGGGCAATTACAATCTTGATATCAAATAGACGTTCAGTATGATAGAACATAATCTCCAATACATAACTGGGAGATGTATATAGCATGGCCACTGAAATACAAACGTGGATCCATGTAAAAATAGGAGATCATAGCCATAACAACAAGTTGGATCTATGTCTCATTAAGAGCCAAAAATGGGTGTGGCTCAGTCTTGTGCAACTTGGGTAATAACATAAATGTAGTGATACTATTATAGTCCCAAGGTATTCATCCAAAACATCCCAAGGTACGAACCCTAACTATGCGAATAAATGAGATGAAGTCGAACCTGGGGGGTACCGTTTGATTACCGGTCATTAATGTATACTGTTAACAAATGTGAGGACGCCCACCGATAATGTAAATGGATCCCAAGGTACTTAGTACATTCTAACAAGTGTGAATAAGTGGACTTGAAGTCGAACACTTGAAGAATCCATCGAATATGAGACATTGATGTATTGCCACTATCCAGTGGCGAGGTTAATTGCCACTAATGATTGCAATCCCCAAGGTACTACCCGAAACTCTAAACTTCGCATGATGAGCTGAGGTCGATGGGAAGAAGTCTGCTAGAAGGGAGGCCTTAATGCATCCTCCATCATCCAACATGAGGAACACTCACAAGATTGAGTTGATTTGGAGTAAAACCGATACGAGATGAAAGAAACTGACACCAAGGGTGGCCGACACTTGAAGTCAAGGTAATTGCAGAATGGCCGACACAGGATGTATCCTTGAACAGTGAGCACGACACAAGAGTGACTTAGGAAAATTTTAACATGATGGGGAACGTGATATAAACTGCAATGTAGGAGACATTTAGCAGATTCTCCATATGATTGGAAGAGTAACCAATCAGAGGAGTAGAAACTCTGAGATCAGGTTCATCCTACGGTCAAAAACTAAAACCAAACTGAATTATAAACTCAACAGGTGCTTTGTTCAAGGATATGACTGATGCCTTTGAACTGAAAAGATGTTTGATATCTTTCCCTTCCCTTTGCTCTTTTTATTAAAGAATATCCTTATTGTTGTTTTAATGAGTCCAAGAAAGAAAACTCAATAGTCTCTCTTCATTTTTGAAGCAATCTCGAAGAAAGAGGGAGAATATTGCTTGGTATAATTCCAAGCATGTAAAAAGTTTAATGAGCCCATGGGAGGAAAACTCAAAACTTTCTTCATTTTTTACAGAGTTTGAAAAAAAGATAGACGAATACTCTATAACACTGATCGTTGGATTTTAATATCGAGTCGAGATCTGTTCTTGCTTGTCGGTGTTTTCAATTTTAAGGATTCTGAAAAACTTAAACAATAACTCCATACACCTACTCGTGGATTTTCGTATCAAGCCCGAGTTGGTATGTGCTCACCGGTGTTTTCTTGTTCGAAGAGCTTGAAAAACTTAAACAATAACTTTGTATACCTTCTCGTAGATTTCATATCGAGCCTGATTAGGTGAATGCTCCTTGGTATTTTCATGTTTCGAGAGTCTGAAAACCCTAAAGAAGACTCCAAGAGGTCCTTTTTAGTATAGTTAGTCTCCTCACCCGAAAAACTAAAAAACAATGAGAGAAGAACTCTTCTATCCACATATGACTAGAGTATACCTTTTTCGTAAATGATCCACAAAGGTCCGGAAAAGGGGTAAACTTATACCTAAGTGGATGTCGCTTCAAATCCTTTAATGAGTCTGAAAAGACAACTATACTCGGCGAGCTTGTTTATTTTGAAAAAGTCTAACAAGGGCTTAAAAATACTTTATAAGCTTCAGGGACAAGTTCCATGACCTGTCAGGTAATAAAACTTCCGGCAACTAGGTTAGTGATATATCACATGATCAAGCAAAATTTCCAAAATGACATAAAATAACAGGAAGATACTGTAGCTAACTTTGACATGTCAACAAGGGAAACAAACCTTGACAGATCTCCTTCGTGAAAATATAGTGAAGTTTTGTCATTCGCATTTTACCTAATCACCAAAACTCGGAAGTGTATTAGTGAATTAAATAAAATATTAAAACAATTTTGAAATTATATTAAAAACATGAAAAGTGGGTAAACATTTAAATTGAATTTTCTATAAATAGTTTCAAAACATATCAAAACTCACCACTTCCAATTGTTGGGGCAAAGATTGGAGAACCAACTTCTACTCTCGTTGTTTAGTGCGATCATTCTGGAATACCAAAGTGTCTTCCATCTGTTCCAAGTAAGTAATATTCTACCCTTTTTCTATTGCAAGATAGATTTGTAGGTTTTTAATGGTTAACCAATTGCAGGATGGGTTTGATTTGGCGTGAAATAGAGCATGAATATATGGTTCGGCAAGCCATGGGGGATCCATTGATCCTCATGCGTTGAGAAGATGTGGATTACTTAAGTTATACCGAACTGTAATTATGTGAGCATAAACACACTTGCTCGAAATGATGGTGCAATATTGGGATGCCAATCAAGGAGTCTTCAATCTCCAAGGGGATATCCTTGAGCTCACTATTGACGACATATATTTTATCACCGAACTCTCCCGAAGAGGGGAGATGGTGAACCTCAAAGGCACATCTCGAGGTGCGGGTGCTCTCTCCATACAAGATTATATCAATGCCTACTGCCTGCCGGGTACTGAAAAGAGTGGCAGTCAGATTTCTATAGCGACTGTTGCTAGCTTTCCACTAAGAGCTATCTTAAGTGTTCTAAATTGGGTAGGGGGAAGCGAAACACAACACCTTGCATCACGAAACTATATGCAAGTGGGCATAGATTGCTTGCTTGGGATTGTCTATGATTGATGTTCTAGCTTGTTGGTGAACATGAAACTTCAACTTATTGAGTGTAAAACTAGTAAGAGGAAGAACTTTGGTTATGGTAGTATTCTTTGCACCTTCTTCTTTGAAAGGGTTCCTCCTTTGAGTCCGGGGATGGCCTTTCCCCCACTGAATCCTCACGAGCCACTCCTAACTCATTGTGGAGATATATTCAAATGCCAAGGTGGTGGTGAGAGCAATCTCTCTTATGGTAATGAGGATTATTGGGCATGGTGGGGTCGACAGGTACCGGCGTTGGAGCAGTTTCCTTATGTGGGAATGGGATTCCACAATGACCCTGAGCTGGCTCTTCCTCCAGGATCTCCCTGGGAAGAGATGGGTAAGAAAAAGTTTCTTTTTTGAAAAATTATTTCATTTTTAAATTTGATACATATATGATCTTTTAATGAGTTCAAGTATTTAAACAAATTGTCTTGTACCGACGTTGGACCTGTACTCCCTGATGGACACCCTCGAACCTTTGTGCGACCAGTCAACCTAGGGGCAGTCGATGCCATATTGATGAGCATAGAGGGAAAGATGAGTCGATTGACTCACGACATCCCTGCCTACAAGATCGAGTGAATGCTGCTCGTCATGCAGGAAGACATTGTGGGTGTGCCCCCAACGTGGATTCGGCTACTTAGGAAAGTAGCTAGACTAGTCATCTGTTACAAAGCGGCTGTGGTAGATATAGCAGAGGCACCTCCTTATACATAGAGGATGAAATACGTATATTTTTTAGGCTGTTGAGCCCATTTTTGTATATTTATATGACATTCTGACAGACTTGTGTATCCGAACTCATATATTGTTTGATACAGTTTATATACAGTATCGGCTTTACTATTTACATGTGTGTCTTGTCTTTATGTGTGAATGGTTTATTATGATTGTGTATGATGTAGATGCCAGTCTAAAACATAATTTGCATATGAATAAGTTAAAGCATTTAAGTTCCTTGGAATGTGTTGATAAGTAATATAATCGAATTGTCTCTCAAGCAACTTAACTCGCAAGAACTGACGTAGCAAAACATGATCTCTAACTTGATATTCACCCTTTAATTGAAACAAAACCAACTGCGAGTCGAGTCTTACCTCCAGATGTGAAATGTCGTGATGAAGGGCATATCGGAGCAACTCAATGACCGCATTGTATTCAGCTATATTATTTGTTGTGGGACCCAAGCAAGCCCCTCCCGAAGATATAAGTTGGATAGCCAGTGAGTAAATAACCCAAGCTACTGCATCCAACTAACGGGTGTGGTGACTAGCACCATCAACAAATCCTATAAAGTATTCAGTCAACATCTGAAAAGACAAACCAATAGATACATAAGATGCGACAATAACCCCAAGAAAATATAACTCTACAACAAATGTACAACTATAATACATGAAAAAGCATAGAGGCCTAAGCATAATACTTTTTCAGGTAGATCCCATTTCTAGGCTCCGACAACTTATTACCTTCATAATCCATTAGCTCGTAAGCACCCTTCTTCAGAACTTTAGAAACTATGTAAGGACCGAACCACATAGACTTAAACTTGCCTGCCCCCAAGGGCTCCTTATCCTAGTCGTAAAGTAGGACAAGGTCTCCTTCAAGAAAAAACCTAGGTTTAACAGACTTATTATACTGAATCTTGACTCGATTCTTATGAACTTCATTTGTTGTGAGCACATCGTGGAGGTTCTCATCAAGATGTTCTAAGTGCAGCAAGTGTTCTTCTAGAACTGAAGTATCGGGGAGTAGTTGAATGGACAACTTCAATGAAGGAATTTCGCATTCAACCGGAATAATTGCTTTTATCCCATGAACAAGTTGAAAGGGAGAGAACTCGGTAGCAGTATTAACGTTCAACCGGTATGCCCAAAGAGCTAGGTACAACATGATGTGCTAGTTGGATCGACTGACATTGATAGTCCTTTGAAAAATAGTCTTCAAAGTTTTGTTGACCGCTTCGACCTGACCATTCTCCAATGAATAAAATGAAGACGAATGTTCCTGCTGAAAACGTAGCATAGTGTATAGGTCAGTCATCATGATGTTCTGAAAATGGCAACCGTGGTATGTAATGATCTCTTTAGGTACACCGAACCTAGCAATGATCTAGTTAAAAACGAAGTAAGCAGCCGTTTCTCCATTTGCTTTAACAGTCGGCATTTCCTCGGCCCACTTTGTGAAGTAGTTGACGGCAACAATGATGTGATGATGACCTCCAGCAGAAGTTGGATTGCAATTCATGAAATAAATCACCCACTTGGTGAAGGGGCCTATTGTAATCACAGGGTGAAGAGGAGCTCGGTGTGCTCTCATATTTTTGGTGAAAAACTGACACGGCTGACAGTGTTTCACAGCTTCCACACAATCTTTGAAGATCGTGGGCCAAAAACAACTAGCACACATTATCTTCTGAGTTGTTTCCAACCCAGAAAGGTGACCCCCACAGGCTCCATTGTGAGCATCATTCAATATTGCTTCAGCTTCTTCTAAGGTCAAACAACAATGAATAATGGAATCTATCCCACGTTTGTATAAAGTATCAGAAATGATGAGACAATTCTTTGCTTGATTCTTCAGTTTTCATCGCTCATCCCTAGAGAAAGTAGGAGGACACCTCAAAGTCCAGAGATATACTAAAATATCCCCATACCATGGGTCAGAAGATGCAATAAGAAAGATGTGGTCATCCGGGAATGATGAGTCTTCCTCATTGTGTACTATGTCACTCGGGAATTCAGAGTTAAGTTTCGCGAAAACAAGTGACTTCTTTGACTTAGCTGATTGAAAAACTAGGTCAAATTCTTGCAAGATGACAATCCATTTATTAAACTTTCCACCGATGATACGTTGGGTTAGAACATATTGAAACAGATTGACCTCCACGATCACTGTAGTAGTTCGCAACAAAATGTAGTGACTCAACCTCTGAACGGAATAGACGACAACTAATGCCAACTTCTCAACGTAAGAATACTTAATCTCAGGAGCTATTAATGCGCGCAACAAATAGTAAATGACATGCTCTTGGAGCTTGTCATCCTCCTGAACAAGTACTATGACGATTGTGTATACATATAATAATGCCTTTTTCAAGGCCTCAAATGAATTTTGAGCAGCCTCATCCCAAAGAAAATAGGTGTCTTGTTTGAGCAATCTAATGAAACCTTTTTTGATTTTGGTATTTAATGATAAAGTGTCGTAAGAAGTTGGACATACCCTGCAGACTCTGAAGTTGTTGTAGGGTTCGAGGAGGAGGCAGATTTACAATAGCCTCAACTTTGAGTGGATCGACCATGATGACATGACTGGATACAATAAAACCCAGACACATAACACACACTTATTAGGATTCAATCGAATCTTATAGTCTCTGCATCGTTCAAACACGAGTATCGAGTGATTAGGATGATCCCATCTCTTGCGAAATCTCATTGGGAGATCATCAAGATAAGGCTCAACTAGATGTTGGATATCATGAAAAGCGAATTTCATTGCATGCTGGAATGTAGGTCCAACATTCTTTAGGCCAAATGGCATCTTCCAGTAAGTGAAGGTCCCCCAAGGACAAATAAAAGTTGTTTTATGTTGGTCTTCAGGTTTTATCTGAATCTGGTTATATCCTGAAAAACCATCCATGAAAGAAAACACTTCATGGCCCGCACATGCATCAATAATCTGGTTAATGAACAGTGTGGGGTGTTTGCCCTTAGGACAAGCTTTATTTAAATCCCAGAATTCTGTGCAGACTCGAATGGTTCCTTGCTTTTTATCGACCGGAACAGGGTTGGAAACCCATTCCGTCATAGAAACCGGATAGATGAATCCATCTCTAAGCAGTTTCTCAACTTTTGCCTTGATGGAAGCTTCTTTTCTAAGATTAACCGCATGGAGTTTCTGTCTCACAGGTTAGAATTTGGATAGGTTGTGATGACATGCTCCACAATGGAAAGGTCGATGCCTGGAATCTCCTCGTAAGACCAGGAAAACATGTCACGGAATTCCTTAAACAGATTGGTGTATAGAATGATCTCCTCAGGAGAACAGTCTGCTCCAATGAAAAGGTTTTCTACAACGTCGGGTTTGATGGAGATGTCAATTGGAATGGTTCTCGATATTTTTTCCATATTCCCCTTAGCATAAATATTTTGTATAGAATGGGTAGTGGACAAATCGACATCACCACCAAGTCTCACTGAAAACTCTCCTCTCTCAATCTTGTCCAAATCAGGAAAAAAATAGGACCTGTGATGCATATGTTCCCATGGATGATCTAGTCCTACCATGGCTTCCAAAATTGCCTCGTCAGAGGGAAAAACAGTGTCCAGACAATCGAAAGAGTGAGTAGAGTTAACTAACCACGCTGGTGCATAGTCCATATCTGACTCGACGGAGATTGATGAAGTCGAGATATGTCCTGTTGAAAATTTTTACGATGCTTGATAAGCCACTTCTGCAACAGATAGGGGCACGATTGGTTCTGACTGAGTAGGGAGAATCCATGGATTAGTTGTTTGAGTGACCGTGGAAATATCCGAAGCTGAGCAATCAGTGGTACTTGTAGAACCAATAAAATTAATGGGAGAAGGTAGGTTGAATGTGCCCATCACTGATGAATACATGCCTACTCCCACACTTTCACTGGGTGGGTGAGACTGATCAATCAACGGAATGGTAGAATCCGGTGAAGCATTGTTGTTTTTCCGAGTGAATGAAATTTGATCAACCGTAATGATCTTGCCTTCGTGCGGGAACATTAATACTCAGAAAACGGACGACGGGACAACTTGCATTGTGTATGTCCAGCTCCTCCCTAACAACAAATTGTAATCAAGGGGAGTGTCCAATACTTCAACCTCCATAGACACCAACTTACCGACGAGTTCAACTTCAAATGCGGGAAAGACTCCGCGTGGACGGAAAGATATCCCATCAAAATCCGTAAGTATGGTGTTGGAAGGGGCTAACTCAGGAAAGCCTAAAGCCAGTTTCAGCAGGAAATCGACATTACGCACGTAGACGCGCCCTCATCCACCACAATTCGTCCAATGGTTTTATGACCATGGACTACTTCTATCTGGAGGGCGATGTGATACGACAATCGGGGTTTGATATTAGATATTTCAAACTGAGCAAGCATATTAGTTGTGTCTAGACTCCCTATTGCCGCTAGAAGTGCATTATGTTGTAATGGACAACTTTGCAAGACTTCTATTCTAGACATAGCACAAGGTGTTTGGGCCAAATCCTCTACAACATTGTAGTTAGGAGCAGCCCGCGCGTTAGGGTTGTGCACGACCCGTTTGAAGACACCTTTCGGGATCTTCGACAAAGGATCTACATGTCTCTCAATGTGAAGAGGTGTAGATGTTTCGGGAACATCTTTATCTTTCTGTTGTGGTCCCGGGGAATAGTTCCTAGATCGAGTTTGCAGAAGCATATATGAGTTAACCATGTTTATGAACGATTGATCAGTTTACTAGGCATGATTTGTGCCCCCAGCACTAGAGTTTCCAGAAGCTGAACCTTGTCCGTGAGGGAATGGGTCCTTCAGGACAGCTGGTTTCTTTTCACGGAGGAGATTCCGGGCTTCTTCCATCAAAGGGCATTGGTGAATAAGGTGGTCTTCCTTACATAACTTGCAAGGAAATTTAACCTTCTTTTTATCCTTTTTTCCCTCCTCATTTTTCAGTATTTTTGGGCTTTGGATGGTTCCCCTCCCCTTTCTTGCCCTTCTTTTTGTTGTTGGGTTCCCGAGGACCCTTTTGGTTTGTCTGCACTTGTTGTGTAGATTCAGTAATATAAGGGGAGGCTGCAACAATAGTTGCATCTACAGTAGACTACTTCATAGATAAAGCATGAACTTGCTTGGTCAGGGCTTCGAATGTTGTTGTATCTACTAAACCAACAATGCCATCGGTATGCGGTCCAGGCTTAGGTTCACTTAGATCAATGTTAGATTGTGGCGTGTCGGGTATAATCTTATACATGATCCCATATTGAGCCTACACGAGATCAATTTGTTGGGTCCCGAGTATTGCTTCTTCCTCTGAAGACACTCCAGAAGTTTCTACGTCCTTATAAACATAAGGTAGGAGTGACTTCAAATACCACTCCAACAGAAAATTTGAAGGGATTTCAGCCTTAATGAGCCTCTTCCTCCTTTGCCACTCCTGAATATGGTTAGATAAGTGAGTGGCTTTATTCTGCCTAAATGTTGACAGAAGGTTTGTACCGGCGTCATACCGGACAGGGAGTTGGAAGTGGTTCAAGAGGAATGTTTCCAAATCCCAAAAGTTGTCATAGCTTGTGGCAGGTAGTTTGATGTACCATTTAGTCACGGCAGTAGTTAAGGTCCACTGAAAGAGCCTCAACCTGATGGAATCATCATTCAGAGAGTTAGAAGAGAACCATAGATGAAAAGTAGTGACATGGTCACCAGGATCTTCCTCAGTTTTGCCCTCAAACTTTGGTATGTCTGACTACAGCTTAGTTGGAACTGGTGGCCATGCCGCGTTATGGCGCATAGGATCATTTGTTAGTTTCGAAAGATATGGCAAGTTCAACGTTGCCAGAAAAGGTAAACAAGGTCTGAATGATGGTGTTTGGTTAATGGGATCCTGGTAGGGGGAACCTACAGAGGCCTGGTTCCCATACTGCTGTTTGGGGTTGCCCCTGACCATCGATTGTGAAGTGTAAGCATTACCAAAGTTGCTCCAGTCGTAAGTTGACGGGTTGCTTCCTGGAATGTTCGTCCATTGCAGTTGGGTATTATCCCCTCTGTAATGTGGGTTAAACGTGTTACCACCTCCTCCACCAAACAGTGGAAAAGGGATACTCCCTACAGGTATATGAGACGTTTGCACATTCGATGAATGTACATTATGACTTGTCGAGGGGTTAAACCCAGGCATAGATGTAATGAATGACACAGGCATCGAGCCTACGAAGGGTGTAGATGAAGTGGGTATCGAGCCTATGAATGGTGTGGAAGGAGCTATATTCCCTCCAAACCAAGGAAAACCATGACTAAAAGGAGCGGATTGTGGATTAACCTAGGGCTGTTGTGGAAAAGGAGATGATGTGAGCGGTACTGAAGGTATCCCTGTAAAAGGGATATTTTAAAATCCACCAGTGGAAGCAAAAGGAGTAGGTGATGATGAAGCTTGAGAACTAGACATACCTATGGAACCAGTGTTGAAACTAAAAGAAGGGCTCGAAGCATGGGTGGATTGCATAGAGCTGGGTACCAATGTGCTTGCAAAAGAATGAGAGAGAGCTCTCGTAATCATATCTACAGTAGGATTTTGGGGAAATCCTGTCTCATCTCCAGAACTAGCCATGAAATAACCAGGGTAAACCGGTACGCACTAAACTCTGGTTGACCTAGAGAGTCTACAGATACAAGTAATGGATCGTGGGGTCCAGTCAAAGGAGGGTTGTAAGGTGTGCTAAAATCTTGATAAGTTAAGTCCTCAACCTCAACAATATCAAAGACCTGTTGATCTTGAATTATGATCTATGGTTCTCCAGGTGGTTCCGTTATGCCCGTAAGTTCGTATGAACCAAGGGAATCAGTCCTCCAACTTTGAGGTGGTGGTGGAGGCTCCACAGTGTGTGGTGGGAGGTTTTGTAGCCTTCGTGACCTACAGAGAGGTTGGTCCTCCACAGTTATATTAAAAAAAACTAAGTATGAAAACCTAGTGGCCACTAATTGACTAAGGACCAAACAACATACCACTAAAAAATGTCCTAAAGTGATCAAAACCAGGAAAACAAAGCTAATATTCTCAAAAGTCAGTCTGGGATGGTGAGGGCCCAGAACAAACCAATAGAATATCGAAGGTCAGTTACACGACATCTAATGCAGGTCCTCTGAGTGCAAGTGTTTGAATCACCAAACCGCCCTACCGGTATTACTGTAAAGGGTTACCTTCTGTGTCTGTCCTAGGTGCAGTGGAAATAGCCTTCCACTATACCTGTGAAGAGCCCTAAGGTTAAGATACTAAGGATACCACAATTACAAAAATACATGGGGGGACAGTCGTCAGTCTAGCCAAGACGCATGGGAAAGGTAGAAAAGCCCGAAATCCAAGAGTACTTAAAGTACTAGTGGACCCCCGTATGCGAATCAACTCTAGTGTATGCTCGAAAGGAAAGTGAGGGGGTATCCTCAACAGTTCTAGTCTCACACGACCTCGTGATTAACTCCAGTTTGAGTGGAGCGTTCCTAGGATACTTTGATATAAGTGGGTTTTCCTAAAAGATTGTCTCACTATGATTGTTGAGCATCAAAACGATTTCGGGAAGTTTAAATTGATCTACCCCGAAATCCTAGCCTAAGCTAGTTGGTGTAGTGTCAAACCTAAAAAGAAAAGTTACTAATTGATTTTATTAGATATTCTTTTTAGAGGTTGTTTCTTACTCAAAAGGTAGTGATGCGTGTGGTATGGTTATGACGGAATGAAAGTGTGTATTATGATGCATAAATCTTCACAAAATTCTTTTTCGTTTAATAGATTTTCGAAACAAAACTAAGCATTTCTAGGCATAAAACATTTTTTCTTTTTCAATTTTTCAATTTTCAAAGTTAATAGTAAAGCAAACTATCCTACTTCGAAATAAATGACAAGTCTTGTATACAAGTTCTTTTTTAGGAACCCATGTCTTTACTTTGTTAGTATATTGTTGTTGGACGCATATGCTTTGTAAGTCGTCCCGTAGTATTTGTTGATCAATAGTTTATGTTATTGTTGTTGGCGCATATGCTTTGTAAGTCACCCGTAGTATTGTTGATCCATAGTTTGTAGTGGCCTATGGTTTTGACCCATAGTATTGGCACCTAGACTTAGTATATAAGTGTGTGTTGAGACCTATGAAGGTACCGTGAAGTTATTTGTATTGAGCTTGCTCATTGGAGGTTGCCCCCTCGAAGTGGCCTGTGATCAATATACAAGTGATTCTGAGTTATGTCATTTCTGCTATTTCGCATATTCTTATTAATTAATTGTTGCGGGTGCTTCACATCTGGTATCATAGCACTTTCTTGGGCTCGCTGGGTGAAATTTCTGCCAAATTTTTTTTTCGCATCTATTGCAGGTTCGGATTTGGGAATAATCTCTATCCGCTTAACTGTGGGAAGTACTTGGGCATAAGCCCTAAAACTCATTGTGAGGAGTACCACAGGAACCCCGAAGTAGCTGGCCCATTGAGAGGACCTGCCAGCGAAAATGGCAACGACCCCTACCTGATTGACTAGTTCCCACCCGTGAGGTAAACCAAGAGCTGTCGTTTGTGGCAAAGCGGTTATTAGTTTTACCTGAGCCGTGGAGTGAGGGGTACTGCCCCAATACGCAAGCCGTCAGACAAAATTGGTGGCCGAGTGAAATCCCTGAACTGTTAGGAAGCCGCACATACCTGGGGTCCATATCTATTTTCAGCTGAACTGTTGTCGATCACTGCTGCGCCGTTTCAGATCCATTCGTTCAGATCCATTCTGCAAGCCGTTCCAGATCCAGCCATTTTCAATCCATTCGGCGCCGTTTCAGATCCCTTTATTTCCGCTCACTTCTGGGCCGTTGCAGATTTATCTGTTCCAGATCCCTTTCGAGCTGTAGTCGCTCCAGTCTGAAGAAAAAAAAAAGGTATAAAATTCAATTTTTTCTCCATATCTCCCTTGTTTTCACTTTATTTCCCTTGAAATTTTCGGAGAACCCCTGTCATCCCATTCTGCATATTTCATTCCTAAGGACCCTATCCCCAATTCCCCTTCCCAAAGCCCGAAATCCCACATTTGTCTATTTTTAGGGTTTGCCATAACTTCCTCAGATTTCACCCAATCACCTTCAAATTTTACCACAGAGTTCCTTTCTGAATTCTGCTTCTTTGTTCCCCTCTGCCAAATTTTCTCATTCTTTCACCCCGCTTCTGAAATCCTCATTTTTGCTTCCCTGTCTATTCGACATTGTCCAAAACCTAGTCAAACCCCAATTACCCTTCAGATTTTTTCCCAAGTCCAGATTTTCCTTTACTGAAGCAGTTTCTGTTTTTTTTTTCCTACCCAGTCAACCCAAAAAAAAAAAATCCTGGTTATGGTTGTCACCCGTGCAGGAGCAAAAACCATGGAAGATGCACTTGCAGCCATCCAAGCCAAATTCCAGGATCTAGATGAAAAATTTCTTGGCCTCCATCTTGAACATTCAGCTATGAACAACAAACGACAGTCCGAGTCTTCATCAGACAATGGGTTCTCTTCTTCCAGCAATTTCCGTGGTTCGAAGCTTGATTTTCCTCGCTTCAATGGTACCGATCCAACTGGATGGATCTATCGTGCAGAACAGTATTTCAGTCTGCATAATACTTTTGATGTCAACAAAGTTCCGCTGGCATCCTTTCATTTGGAACATGAAGCTCTTCAATGGTACCGTTGGTACATCAAGGCTCATGAAGAGCCAAAATGGCCAGACTTTTGTCAGCTCCTTTTGCAACTATTTGGTCCTAGTGCTTTTGATGACTTCACAGGAGCCCTCACTAAACTTCGCCAAATTGGCACTGTGAGAGAGTATCAAACCGAATTTGAGAAACTAGCCAACCACACCGAAGGATTGTCTGATGAATTTTACCGGAGTTGTTTTATCAGTGGTCTAAAGGATGCCATCCGCTCTGAGGTCAAAATGTTCTGTCCCAACACAATGATGGAAGCCCTAGGGTTGGCTAAGTTGGCAGAAGACAAGATTGCATCCCAACAACGCTCCAAGCCCACTTTTGTTCCCTTCCGAAATATGGGTTCTCAACGACCACCTATACTACAGCCTCCTCGACCAACTCCTATCAAGCGTTTGTCTAAAACAGAGATGCAAACACGCAGAGAAAAGGGGCTTTGCTATAATTGTGATGAGAAATTCACTCGGGGACATAGATGTGTTCAGCAAAAGCTCTATCTCTTGGATGTGGATTCTCTGCCTACCTCTGAAATTGGTGACGAAGATCCAGAAACACTGGATGCTTCGGTCGACATTCAGGAACCGCCTATTGACCCTCCGTCTCAGGATGACCAGCCAGAGATATCTCTCCATGCTTTAGCTGGAATCACCACCCCCCAAACAATGCGGGTCAGGGGTTACTTCAAGAAGCTTCCTCTTACAATACTCATTGATTCTGGTAGCACTCATAATTTCATTGACCCTCGGATCGCCAAACAAGCTGATTGTTTTATCCATCCTTGCTCCAACTTTGAAGTCATGGTTGCCACTGGGGGCACCTTACCTTGCAAAGGGAAGTGTCGAAATGTGCGTATCTCTATGGGAGATTATACCTTGTGCTTTGACATGTTTGCCTTGAACTTAGGCGGATGTGATGTGGTTTTGGGCGCTCAATGGCTACGCACACTTTGCCCTATCTTATGGGATTTTGCTGAACTTTGGATGTAGTTTTCCCTCAATGGACAAAAACACACCTTGACAGGATTACAACCAGGTTCTCTTAGAATCATCAGTTCACATCGCATGGAAAAACTCCTCAAGAAGAATTCACATGGTGTCATCGCTCAGCTCCATTCCATTCATATGCAACCATCAGCGGTCTCCACCACTCCTTTGGATCTACAACAAATTCTGGATCAATATACAGGTGTCTTTGTTGTACCAGTGGGATTGCCACCTTCCAGGCCAGAAGACCATCGTATTCAGCTCCTTCCTGGCAGCGTTCCCCCCAACATCAGTCCCTATCGCTACCCATTTCACCAAAAAACGGAGATTGAAATGCTCGTTCGGGACTTATTGAAGCAAGGTATTATTCGCCCAAGCACTAGTTCCTTTTCTTCTCCAGTTATTCTTGTCCGCAAAAAAGATGGGTCATGGCGCCTCTGCATTGAATTCTGAGCACTTAATCACCTCACCATCAACGATAAGTTTCCAATTCCTGTTGTTGATGAGCTTCTTGATGAGCTTCATGGGGCTCACTTTTTCTCCAAGTTGGATCTTCGTTCTGGGTATCATCAAATTCGGGTTCATGAGGATGATATCCCTAAAACAACTTTCTGCACACATGATGGCCATTATGAGTTTTTGGTCATGCCCTTTGGCCTCACTAATGCTCCTTCCACATTCCAGGCCTTAATGAATAAAATATTTCGACCCTACTTGCGGAAATTCATTCTGGTATTCTTTGATGATATCCTCATCTACAGTAAAACATGGGATGAACATCTCGAGCATCTGGATCTTGTCATGCAACTTTTCTCGGACCATCATCTCCATGCCAAGCAGTCTAAATGTGTTTTTGGACAAAAGGAAGTTGAGTATCTCGGGCACATTATCTCAGCACAAGGGGTTCGCGTGGATCCTACCAAAATCGATGCCATGAACAATTGGCCGCATCCTCAGACACTCAAGAGCCTTCATGGTTTTTTGGGGTTGACTGGCTACTACCACAAGTTTGTCAAGGATTATGGGAAGATTGCAGCTCCATTAACTGCTCTATTGAAAAAGGATGCTTTTACATGGACATATGCAACTCAGTGTGCATTTGACAAACTAAAACAAGCTATGTGTGCTACACGTGTTCTAGCTATGCCCGATTTTTCCAAGCCCTTCACTATTGAGAGTGATGCTTGCGGCAATGGACTTGGTGCTGTTCTCCTTCAAGATGAACACCCCATTGCGTTCACCAGCAAATCCCTTTCAGGTAAAATTTAGCTTCCTCTACCTATGAGAAGGAAATGATGGCTATTTTGCATGCAGTACAGAAGTGGTGCCCATACCTATTAGGGAATCATTTCTGCATCAAGACTGATCACCAGAGTCTGACATATTTCTTGGAACAACGTGTCTCCTCCCTGGCACAACATAAATGGGTTAGTAAACTCATGGGTTATGACTATGAGATCACTTACAAGAAGGGTAAAGATAATATTGTGGCAGATGCTCTTTCTTGCACATTTGATGCCCAAGGTTCTCTTTCAGCTATTTCTATGCCTGTTCCAAATTGGTTGCAATCTGTTCAACAGGGTTATGTCAATGACTCTTCCTTATCTCAAATCATCCAACACTTGACCAACAACCCTTATGCTGTACCACATTACTCTTGGGATGGTGTTTCTCTGAGATACAAGGGTCATCTGGTGCTTCCCCAGAGCACAGATCTTCTATCTTCTATGAACTCCATGCTTCTCCATCAGCATGGCACTCTAGGTTCCTCAAAACGTATGAACGGGCACAACGTAACTTCTTTTGGCAGGGCATGAAAAGGACAATTCAATAGATGGTGGCTGAATGTGATACCTGCTAGCGCAATAAGGGTGAAACAACACTCCTTCCAGGATTGCTCGAACCCTTTCCCATACCTACACGGATTTGGACAGATATTTCTATGGATTTCATTGAAGGGCTCCCTAAATCTGGTGGGAAGACAGTGATTCTCGTTGTGGTTGATCGCCTCTCCAAATATAGTCATTTTTGTGCTCTCAGCCATCCCTATACAGCCTCCTCAGTCGCTCAAATTTTCCTGGACCAGATCTTTCGTCTTCATGGCATCCCTTCATCCATTGTCTCGGATCGTGATGCGACTTTCACTAGTCATTTTTGGACAGAACTATTTCGCCACACTGGCACCAAACTGAAGATGAGTTCAGGGTATCACCCACAAACAGATGGTCAGACTGAAATTATCAATAAATGCTTGGAAACTTATCTTCGTTGCTTCACCTTTGAACAACAACATCAGTGGGAAAAGTGGCTCCCTGTCACTGAATGGTGGTACAATTCCTCTTACCACACTGCCTCTAAAATGAACCCATATGAAGCAGTCTATGTTCAGGCACCTCCAGTTCTTCTTCTATACACCCCCACCAGTTCACCAGTTCAGGAAGTTGACACGGTCCTTTGAAACCGCGATCAGATTCTTCACATTTTGCGGGACAATCTTCACATGGCAAGAAATCGCATGAAGCAACAAGTTGATCAGCACCATTCTGAGCGCACTTTTCAAGTCGGCGATATGGTTTTTCTTCGTCTCCAGCCGTACAAGCAATCCTCCCTGAAACTCAAAGGGCATCATAAGCTGGCTCCAAAGTTCTATGGGCCATATCGGATTCTTCAGAAGATTGGGTCCGTTGCTTATAAATTGGAACTTCCTCCTTCCCGCATTCATCCAGCCTTTCATGTCTCTTGTCTAAAGAAAGTTCTTGGCACCAACATCAGTGTACAAACGATTTTACCTGAACTGGATAATGAAGGATCCATCCTTTTGGAGCCGGAGGCCATCCTCAATCGGCGCGCTCGTCAGCTTCGCTCTTGCTCTATCACATAGGTCTTAATTCAGTGGCACGGCATGCAACCAGAGGATGCTACATGGGAACCACTCCTTCAGATTCAACAACAATTTCCACATCTAAAGCTTTGAGGACAAAGATTTTTTTAAGGGGGAGGGGATGTTAGGAACCCATGTCTTTACTTTGTTAGTATATTGCTGTTGGACGCATATGCTTTGTAAGTTGTTCCGTAGTATTTTTTGATCAATAGTTTATGTTATTGTTGTTGGCGCATATGCTTTGTAAGTCGCCTGTAGTATTGTTGATCCATAGTTTGTAGTGGCCCATGGTTTTGACCCATAGTATTGGAACCTAGACTTAGTATATAAGTGTGTGTTGAGACCTATGAAGGTACCGTGAAGTTATTTGTATTGAGCTTGCCCCCTCGAAGTGGCCTGTGATCAATATAAAAGTGATTCTGAGTTCTGTCATTTCTGCTATTTCGCATATTCTTATTAATTACTTGTTGCAGGTGCTTCACATTCTTAGTTTTTCAATTTTGACCTTTTTCTCTAACTATGAAAAGAGAATAAACATGAAAATGAACAACCAAGAATTATCAAGAATGTGAGTAAAGATAAAGATCCCAAATCTTATACCACACAGTTCAGAAAACTGACAAAGACTTTAACCTACAGAGTTATTTCACTGAAAAAACTCAGAATTTGGAACAAGATGCAAAATAAAAAGGTAAAGTTGATGTGTAAAGCGGAAAACAAAACGATCCTTTTACATGTGCAGAATGTAATTTTGTTCCTATTCTGAAATAAAATTACGAATTTTTCCAAGGAAAAAAAAAAGCGGAAAACAAATAACTAGGCTGCTCTTGAACATCAGGAAACCAAAGAAAATAATCTGCCAAACAGTGAGGGTAGGCAAACAAACCAGGGCAACTCTACAATCACAAAGACTCAAAAAGAAAAGCTATCAAAGAGACTTAAAAAAAATCAGACTGGCCTGAACAAATGTTCAGGAGGTATCTAGACAAACCAGGACCTTCGAAAACACCAAAAAAGCCTATTGAGGTCAAGCCCTAGATTAGAAGGCAAAATTGAGGAAAAGTGCGCGGGTATGGTATCAGACAACTCGCAACTAATGCGCGGGTTTGTAAGCAGACAACTCACGTCTAGGGCCAAAAATGTGCCACTGTAACTAGTAGGGAGTTGCGCACAAGTTTCAAAAGACCTAAAAGAAAATAAAAGACACCAAAACAGTGGCTGAATCAAATGAAGAAAACACAAAGGACTTCCAAAAGGATATAACAAGACTCAGAAAGACACAGGGATGTCTTATCAACAACCATAAGAGCAAAGAAAAGACCAAAGGTAGACCCAACAACCAAAGACAAAACCCTATTGTAAAAGGTTCAATCCTACAGGAAAGTCCACGGCTGTATATGCTATTAGCCTGCGCATGGAACTTAAAATGCATGGGTTGTAATGAGAGTAACTCGCGCACAAGTCAGAAATGTGTGCCTGTATGTACATGAGACACGTGCATGGGGACTGAGAGGAAAAGAAAAGATTTACAAACTTCAACAATGGATTGAATCAAAGAAAAGGAAAGTAACAAAGCAACTTTTGAAAACCTCACAGAAAGCCAGAAAGCTATAAATACTGAAGAAAACCTAAAAAGATCCCCAGAGCAGAAACAAAAAGGTGCTCCCCAGTGGAGTCGCTAGTTCTGTTGTTAAGGATTATAACCTATAGCAGGGGATCGATGCTATCAATGTACATGGGGTTGACAAATATATATATTAGGGTTTCACAGTAATTACTGTAAACAAATGAGATTAGGGTTTGAGAAAGAGTACCTTATTTATGGTGGCTGGTCCTAGCTTTCTCTCGATCTCGACAGCAATATACCTGCAAAACCAATAGACCGTCCTCAAAACGATTTGACTATAAACATATAATGATATTGACAAGACAATATAACATTAATTATAATCAAACATCCAATGAAATTGACATTTAATTGGGACGAGAAGAATATCTCGATCTTTATTGCAAAGAAATGCAACAAATACAACTGATATACCTGATCTTGTTCCAAGCACTTCTGCAACCAAGTTCTTCGGGATCCTGCTCCTCTCTTGAATAGAAATTCCTTCAGCATAACAATAGCTTTCTCTTTTGATTGGCCTCTTCCTCATGGCTTCCCCTTCTATTTATGGCCAAGGCAGGAAGTTAGATTCGTGAGGCAGTTGAATGGGAGGTTGGGGGAGTTATTATACCAAACTCAACTAATCCCAATTTGTATTCTTAATATATTTTTCCATTCCATCTTAACATGTGCGCGGGTATGATACTAGCCAACCTGCGCATGGTGCGCAACTAATGCTCTTAGCAACTCACACATACAACTTTTAAGTGTTGTGCGCGGGTTGTCCATATTGGAACCCGTGAATGATGCGCTAGAGTCCAGTTATAAGAGTCGTGGATTCCCAATGAAATATGTAGAAAAAATATAGGTTTCGACTGAAGATGTGGGATCTCAACATCAAATCATCTAAGGTTAATCAAGCTCTTCCATCCATAGTGTCCTTTTGTGTTATCGACAAGGCAATGTGATCACGGATGGAGAAGTGTTGATTTGACCTATAACAATATTACTGTTTTTTTATTTTTTAGATTGTAAGATTGGTTTTGGCATATTACTGTTTTTTTTTTTAGATTGTAAGATTGGTTTTGGCATATTACTGTTTTTTTTTAGATTGTAAAATTGGTTATAGCATATATTAATATTTGTTTTCTTAAAGGATAAAAGCAATTTTTTTTTTGGCATATTTTTTTTTTAAGCAACATATTGCATATTATGTTTTTTCATATTACATGTTGTTATACAAGGGACATGGTGAATTTGGTTTTAGCATATTACTCTTATTTTTACAAAGGGAAATATTGTGAATTTGGTTATGATTTCATGTCATATTGCAATTTGTTTCATTAATTGTACAATTTTACATATAACATATTACTATGATTTTAGGCATTGGAGTTTAGGTTTTCAATTATTTCATCATGGGAAACCAAAAGAAATGTGCAACAAAACATGATCGCAACAGAACTGATGGAGAGGCAAGAAAAGAAAGAAAACATGAAAACATGAGAAAGTTAAGAGAAAAAAAGAGCTTTGGAAAGAAATGTGGAGGAACATGGCAGTGACGAAGAAATGCAAAATGTGGAGGCACATGGCGGTGATGAAGGAATGCAAAATATCAAGGAACACGTTGATGAAAGAAATGAAGAACATGGAGGTGATGAGGAAATGACAAGTGTGGAACAAACGATGGGCAACATTGATATTGAGACCATGATTGGTGAGTAAATATTTTTTAATATTTATAAAATTGTATTTAATACTTGAGTATATAATTGATTTGAATTCACAATCTTACATATTTACATATTTTCATGCATGGTCAACATCCAACCTACAACATCCTACTGTACCTATGAATTTACAAAGATTAATTGGAAGTTGCAACAATATCGTCATTGATGACACTTTTTTGGAGAATATGGATTCAAGTAAAATTGAAGAATTGGGACCTCCGATGCGTGATCATACAACTCGATATAAAGCAAAAAACATAGTAAAAAATTATCTTGAAGGTATTTCTGTCATAGCACAAGCTCATTTGTTACATAGATTGTTAAAGAAAAAATGTCTAAAAGATGCAATTGAATTATTGGGCATTAAAAGTGTCAAAGAGGTTAAAACAAATGAGATGGTATCAAAAAATCTGACCTCGGCCCTTGCCACACTTGCAAAGAAACGATCTCGTGGTTTAGTGTTTTCTCGTAAAACATTGCTAACAGGGGTTGTGGCAAAAAACACTACAACTGATCGTTTGTTGGCCATGGCTACAAGAACGTTAAAAACATCAAGAATGATTTTATGGAAGCATAAAAACATTAGGGTTCAATTAGATGAAGATGATGAAGCTGCATGTTGGGTTGCTATCTGTAGACAACCTTATCAAGATAGGCTGCCAGATAATGTGAGGGACAAGGTGAAAGAGTTTTGGCATTTAAACTCTCGTGTCTTACCAAATGAAAAGGATGTTGTGCAGCGTCATATATCTAAAGGAAACTATGAAACACATGCCAAACACATAATGGAGGTCACTCAAGTGGAAATGTTCAAATAGTTTATGGAGTGTAATGTTGATGTGAAGATTTCCCTTAGCACATTTGTGAAGCTTAAACCATGGTATGTCAGGCCCATTGTTGTTCGCGACACATGTTGTTGTAGATACCATGTAGAATTTGAATTATATTATGAGACATTTAATAATTTTGGCATATAGTGTTGGCCAAATTCCCCCCCTCCTTCAAGTGTTCGTGAATTTGTACCTAAAATATTATGTGCACAAGAGAATGATCAAGTATTCTATAAGAAACAATGCGTCGGTGGAAGAAAATGTGAAGAATGTTCTCATTTGGCTCTTTTTGATGTTAAATACCCCATTGATCCAAATGATCCTCAATTGTCAAATCGCATTGTGAAATGGAAGATATATGAATATGTTGATTGTACTCATGTTATAGATTCAACGGCAACATCAAGAAAGATTGAGCTAGTTGAAGATGATATATCTGTGACATCTTTTATGGAGTCGTTCAGGGAGAAAATATATAGATATATCAAACACTTTCATACAACATGATGTAAATACTTACAGTTCAAACAATCACGAGATATATTTCCAAAAGGAACAATATTATCAATTGTTGATTTTGCTGAAAATTACATTTTCACTCCACAAAAGGAGATACAAAGTGAGTATTGTCATTCATACTAGGTATCTATACTTGTGCATATTTTGTACAGACATGCAGAGCTTCATGTCGATGGTTCTAATAGTGATGAAAATAATCGTGAAGTGATTAAAGAGTACCATTTCTACATTAGTGATGATCGTACACATGATACATGTTTTGTCCAACTTTGTTTTAATATGATTTATAAGGAATTATCAAGACGACGGGTCACTTTTAAAGAGCATTGGGTGTGGTCAGATGGTTGTGTTGGTTAGTTTAATTCGGCACGCTCATTCTTATGGTTGTCTCGCATTCATAATAAAATGGATATTTTCCACACATGGAGTTTTTTTGAAATAGGACATGGAAAAGGAGAACATGATGGCGCCGGGGCCTGCATAAAACATTCACTAAGGAGATATCAAATGAATCACTCCGCTTTTCGCCTCGCAAATTCAAACGATGTTGTCAATTGGTGCAATCAAAATTTAAGCCATGAATTCAATGAAAGGATGGCTAATGTGAGAAGGTAAGTAATTGTTCCGATGACCCTTAATGTTTTCAAATGCAGTTATTTACTATGTTTATATGTACATGAGTATTTTTATTTAAATTATTTAAAAAAATAATAAATTGTTTTTAAATGTGAAATTTGATTTGCACAAGTTATGGTTTTATCTTGAACAAGTTCTTTTGGAATATTTCAATGGGAGATGTTGACAGATCAATGCCATATAATTGTGTTGCAATCCCTAAAACAAGGGGTTTACATTCCATTAGGATTAAAAAATGGCAAATATACATGCACTCGAGAAACAGAAATACTCTTGCTTATGTCTTGCATGTATTGATGATGTAGAGTTCTTCGATGAGTGTCAAAACCAAACTAAATTTTTTATCAAACCATGGATACACCAAGAATTGACACCATTGCCCCCATTTGGAAATATCACAGATGAAGAGCGTGATAATGAAGCGGTTGAGATTGACAAGGATTATGATCGTGTTTCTAATTTGGTTAGAGAAGGTTATGTATTTGCTGTCATTGCACCAATAGATAATCCATAAAAAGTGCATTATTATTTATTGAGATGCACTAGGTCGAAAAGCACGTTGTTGCAAGAATTTAAGGATCCGTCAAATTATGCGGATGCAGTGGGTTCAATGGTTTTAATGGGATATTTCTTTGCTGAAATAAGGAAATGCAATGACCATACTATTTTTCAAGACTACGAGCCATATGTTATATGTTCTCACTACAGTCATTTAGTCATACTGACTCGGTTGCAGTTGAAACCAGTGAAGACTAGGAAAAAGACCAAGAATCGCCAATGGAAATTGTTGATAGAAGATCATAATGCCATTCTTGAAAACATGGGCCACTAGAACATTTCATATGAATCAAGAACACATTGGTATGCGAATGAGATTGTTTTCTTTGATTCTAGGGTTAGAAAATAGAATTGTTATATAAATTGGACTTTATAGTTGATGGACTTTATATTGGAATTTATTTAAAGACAATGGAAATGTACCATTCTCCATTGTTGGTCTGTGATTGAATGCAAACTTATGTTTTTGTTTCATTCCTTAAGGTTGATTGACTACAATGGATACATGCTTTCTTTCTTTCTAATTTTCTCTCTTTTCTTACACTTTTTATTGCAATTAATAGAAATTGTTCTAGATATGTTTTTGTTCATAGTTTGAATTTACATTGTTCTTCAAATTGTTGTTCAATGACACAATCAGTATTTCAATTCTATGGATTTGACATGTCTTGTCAGCAAGACATACATTTTATGCATGCAATAACTTTTTGTTTTCTTTTAATTTATATAATGTGCTTGGATGCAATAGTTGTATACTTGAAAGTTTATTTAAATGTGCTTGGATTTAAATCGTTGTTTTCAATGAGAGAAAATATGTTCTTAATTGTTAGGCCTATTGAATGTGTACCCTTATTATCTATTTCCCAACATATGGATGCATTGACACACTCTTTGTATCAAGATAATTGAACTTATAAGTTTGGTTGGCCAAGCCACACATTAACTAGGAAATTGTATTAAATTCTTTCAATGGAGCAACTTATTCATAGTTCCAAGAGTAAGTATGAATTTATGAATTATTCATTGTTCCAAGAGTAAGTATGAATTTATGACTTATTCATTGTTCCAAGAGTAAGTATGAATTTATGACTCATTTCCTTTTAAAATAACAAGGCCCCAAGTATCAAGCAGTTTATTTTGCATCTAATTCATTCTCGTTGGTCCAAGTTTCAAGCAGTTTATTTTGCATCTTGTTCATTCTCGTTGGTCCATACAAGTATAGAAGTTAAATGTATGTTGAGTTTGAGATATAATCAAGTAGCCCTACAGGTAACAATAACTGTGAATAATTGTTTGCAAACAATGTACTTCTAGTCTCCAATAATAACAACATGAACCTACTATTTCGAAAGATTAAGGCTGCTCTGTTTTGAAGCTGTAAAACAAAGTGCTAGTTCCAAATAACTAGAGACTTGCTACCCTCTTGTCATTACCAGATTTACAAGAAAATCTAAAGAGAGAAATATAAATTCTCAGATTTGTAATGAATGGACAACATCATAGCAAATGATTTCCAATAACATTAGTGTAATCCTGAGGGATTAATGGTGTTAGGATTTGATCTCATTCAGAATAGAAAACAAAATATAGGGCTCAAAATAATTTTAGATTTGCATGTAACATCAAGGTACTGTTTCACTCCTTAAACACTGAGGCCACTCCTTTAAATATTGATTACCAATGCCTTTCAGTAGGAATTGTTCTGCTCAAAGATGAAAAGGCCGAGTAAGCTAAATCTACAAATTATTTGCTCCAGAATGATTACAAAAGACCAAAAAGGATAAACGTTGGAGATTTAAGGGATTCCTCAAATATCAACACAAATAGCCACCCTTAAACAAATTTTTAGGAATACAAACTTCCAAAAGTAGATTGAGCAAGTGAACTTTTTAGATCTACTATTTGTGAATAATAGTAGTGTGAATTTTAGACAAAAAAACTATCATAGATCTAATTTATTTCAATGGCTTCTAATAGAGTTACGATGAAAACACTTCACCAATGATGATGTGAAGCATACCCAGTGCTAAAAAGGAAAATTTTCAAGACATTTCGTAGAGCAAACCTGTATCTT
The DNA here is from genome assembly GCA_027924585.1 of Larix kaempferi. Lineage (NCBI taxonomy): Eukaryota > Viridiplantae > Streptophyta > Pinopsida > Pinales > Pinaceae > Larix > Larix kaempferi. The sequence goes on from BSBM01000519.1 coordinate 5,239,345, forward strand.
ACTGCATTAAAGTCAGTTTCAAAAAAATGAGTGTAAAACAGAGTATATGCCTTTAAAGGTGCTAATTTTCTGTTGCATGTGAAGGTCGAATGGCTTGGAAGTAATGCCAAAGGCTTACTTGGATTTGAGAATGAAAAAGAGATTCCAGAAGAGGGGACTAGGTCTTATATTCCTAAATAACAACAAAGACATGCCAAATGATCAAACCCTTCCATACACCTTTGAACAACTGCTAATCCAAAATGGAGCACCTAGAAAGGAAGTCAAATGAGCTTAGAATAACCAACTATCTGCTTGAAAATTGCTCATAAAAGAAGGTACTTAAAGGCATTGGGCCCTTAGAGGATCCACAAGCATGAACAAATGTTTACCAATATATTTCAAAGCTCGACAAAATTTATAAATTGTAAAAATGAAATAGAATACCAACAAAAAAGGAGGGCCAAGTTGGCTTACCATGCTTTAAACTTGTCAACTATAAGCCAACTATATAAAGGCCTGATATCTTGAAAATAGTTCATAGCCAACTATTATAAATCCTTAGTTCAATTTGAAAGTGAAAATGAGAAAATCTAAAGAATAAATTTATGAAATCCCATCTACAGACAATATTTGATAATTATAGTTGATTTTGCTGGCATAGTATTGGTGAGAATTCAGTAAACAAACTCAGATTGATGCACAACAATTTAAACTTTAAACTTAGCAAAACACATTAACTGTATCTCATGCTTTATACATTTCAGTTTCCCCTATACAGATCATACCATAGACAATTTCTGGAAGGTTGGAAAAACTGTAATGCGACTAGTACTAACTTGAGTCTAACACCAATTGTCCATAAAAGCCTACACAACCAAAAATGACAACCTCCTGAACCTGTAGACCTTATTCTTTTTACTATATTACCTATCCTTGGACCTTTAACCCTAAACCATCATTCAATTCAAAGCACTTCCTCCATCCAATACAAAATCATCCCTCAAATATGTTCTCAATTTCTACTGTCGTTCCTCTGTCGCTCACCGTTTCCTTCATACACGACTTCCATTTGCTCTTGTTTTTCTGTGGGCTGAAAAGTCAAAATGAAAGTTTATATATATATATATATATATATATATATATATATATATATATATATATATATATACATTTGGGGGAAAAATATACCAAAACTAATAAAATGTTATAAAAAAGAATAATTGATACATGCATTTCTTCCTTTCCAAGAAGAGAACCATCAACATAGTCATCATCATTTAGCATTTGGGCATATTGCATATATTTCAATAAATTTATAGACATGAGATTTGGATAATAAAAACATATATATATATATATATACAAAAAACATTAATTTGTAACATGTGTACATTCTAGCTCATACTGTAAATGTGTATTTTGTAAGTTCAATTATTAAACCATACTTACGTACCAAACCTGTGCGTCAATTTTATTGAGCCTTGACACGGTTGTACATGTCTCTACAATTTGCTGCATATTGCTCGAGCTCTGATCGACTCATAGATCTCAAGGCATCATCTGAATAGTCATCAAATGAGATGTCATCCATAGTCGTTGAAAATGCCATATTATTTAAGATGATTTCTACCCCTGCCAATGCAGCCATAACATGCTCTTTTATCTGTGCCCTCACCCTACTTGCCACTTCGGATGTCATTTGAAACTTCTCTATAAAATAAATGAATCTAGGTAATGCAAATACTAAGCGAGGCACCGGTTGACTATATTCAACATCTCGCAATCAATCAAGACGTTCATATGTACGGCCTTTTCTAACACTGTAGAAAGTTGATCCCGTATCTGTATAGTTAGGGTCCATGTGCAACCGAAACTGTGCAATTAGCATCTTGACAAAATATTGAGGGACCTCATCGTTATTTGGGAACTTTCCATATGCATAGAGGAACCTCGAATAAATATGTGGTGCAATATTTGGATCATTGAATCTTACCATCTTTAGACGTCTTTTATCTTCAGGCTGCAAGTCAAATAATGAAAAGACCATTTATTTTGTGACAATGTTTTTTATTTCTTCGAACTTGTGGCGACCCATCACCGCTAATCGCCTCCTACACATCATGTCATAAAAAAATTGGGTTGATGGTCCAACCCCAACATAAGTCGCAATCAAATGGTTCAGATTGTGCAAAACAATTTGGAGACTTTGTTGACAACCGATAGAGATAGTAGAACTCTCAAGTTCACCTTGCAATCTATCGGAATGCTCCCTCATCTCTTTCTCAGTAAGCATTTCAATATTTTCTTCCCAAGGAATCTCATCAGGAACATCTTTAGGATGCGTGTAGAGAGGGTCATATGTTTCATTGTGGGCATACTGACTCACTCGACGACCTCTCCTTGTATTACGAGGTGGAATAGGAGCATGAGCAACAAACCCTGTAAGAAGTAAAACATGTGCAAGTATTAGAATGTATATATAAATTTTCGATCAAATTATACATATTTAAATAAAATGTGTTCATTAAAAATACCTAGTGGAGTCTTTGCCTCAGCATGTACACTTTGCATACTAGAAACTAGCTCTTTTGTCTTATCAGCATCCTCAGAATGTGTAGAATCCCCTGTAAAAAAAAAAAAATTGGAAATCACATGTAAGTTTAAGTGAAATAGCATAATTTTTTGCAAATAAAACACTCATGTCCAATAAGAATTATGGTTGGAATTTACGTAAAAATTCTTCTTCTGGTTCTGGGATCTCTGAGCAAGTAGTATCTGCAGCATAAGGCACTGAATGCATGTGTGAAAAAATAATCAAGTCATATGCATGTAACGTTTTAAATAAATCAAAGAAGTTTAAATTGTACTATAGAAAGATAAATAACATTAAAAATTACCTATGCATGGCCTTCGTGCCCGTCCACTAGCCCCTGTAAAAAACAATAAATTGACAGGCACTTATAAGTAAGAGAAATGTCATAATTTTTCACAAATTAAACACACATGTCAAACAAGATTTATGAACTTACATTTCACCTTTACCATGTAAATCTCACGTTTCTCTGCTTGTGGGAGGTGTATCAACAGAGTAAGTCACTGAATGCATGTGCACAAAAATAATCAAGTCATATGCATGTAACATTTTAAAAAAGTTAATTGTATTTAACTTGTACTAACAATGATAAATATCATTAGAATATACCTATGGGTGGCATGTATCTAATAAACCTGTCAGAAGTGTGTCTGCCATGTTCAAATACACTACCTATGCATGACAATATCTTAGAAAAGTGTGTAAAAGAATATTATCCACAAATTAAAAAAAATGTCAAATTTAAACATGTTGAAGTTAACAGTCGAATGCACCTGATAGTGGACCTGTGGTGCGTCCAATACACCCTTCTGAATGGCGTCTTTGAATTTAGGTACCACTACGAACATGTCTAGATGTCTCTAGATGATCCATGTGTCCTTATTAAGAATAAAATGGATTGGGTTAACTCTATGAAATCATAAGACAATGGTTAACTCTATGCAATTTTACTCAGCATGCCATACTTTTTGTAAAAAAACAGGCAAAAAGTGTATCAAAATTATGCCATGCACAACATTTCGACTGAACTTGTCAGTCACATCCCCATATAATGATGATTTTGATGGTGATGAAATGAATATGCATGTACCCCAGTCATTTGAGACGAGAGCAGAAGTCTTCAAACTAATGATGGTGCCAAAGTGCATTGTCTCTCCTCAGTCCAATAGGCCAGTTATGGGTATTGTCCAAGACACACTTTTGGGATGTGGGAAGATAACAAAGAGAGACACATTCATAGAGAAGGATGTCTTTATGAATATTTTAATGTGGTGGGAGGATTTTGATGGAAAAATACTTGCTCCAACGATTTAGAAGCCAAGGCCAATTTGGACAGGCAAGCAAGTATTTAATCTGATCATTCCAAAGTAGATTAATCTTATAAGACAATCAGCATGGCATTCAAAGTCTGAATCGGGCCTTACCACTCCGGGAGATACTATTGTACGTACTGATAAGGGAGAAGTTATCTCAGGCACTCTTTGCAAGAAAACCCTCGAAAATTCTTCTGGAAGTCTTATTCATGTGATATGGGAGGAGGTTTGTCTAGATACTGCTCGTAAGTTCTTAGGTCACACGCAATGGCTTGTTAACTACTGGCTGCTACAATAGGGTTTCAGTATTGGTATAGGAGACACAATTGTTGATTCTGCAACCATGGAGGTTATCAATGAAAGGCCCATTGTGGGCATTTTTCCTATCCCTTGCGAGAATTTCTAACAAGCCCTTGCGGGCATTGTTATGAAGCCTTGTGGGCATTTTAAATAAGGCTCCTGCGGGCATTTCTAACAAGCTCTTGTGGGCATTGTTATGAATCCCTACGGTCATTTTAAATAAGGCTCCTGTGGGAATTTTAGGAGGATGTGTGGGCATTTTAATAAGGCAACTGCGGGCATTTTGAAGGACAAGCCTGCGGGCATATGAAGATACTCCCTAAGAGCCTTGCGGGCTTTTTTTTAAGACTTCTGTAGGCATTGTATTGAAGCTTGTGTGCACATTGGAAGGGCATATGATGGAGCCCTATGTGGGCATTTCCAAATCCCTTGTGGGCATTTGAAAGGCCCACTACGAGCATTTTTCCTAGCCCTTGCAGGCATTGTTATGAAGCCTTCGTGAAATTTGGGAGTTATCAATGAAAGTCCCACTGCAGGCATTTTTCCTAGCCATGGAGGTTATCAATGAAAGGCCCACTGCGGGTATTTGAAAAGTCCACTGCGGGAATTTGAAAATCCCTTGCAGACATTTCTAACAAGCCCTTGCGGGCATTGTTATGAATCCCTGTGGGCATTTTAAATAAGGCTCCTGCGGGCATTTTAGGAGGTTGTGCGGGCATTTTAATAAGGTAGCTGCAGGCATTTTGGAGGACAAGCCTGCAAGCATCTTCTTTTAAATGTTTTACTCTTTGTCAAAACATCATCTAGTTATCTACCTCCTATTAAACAAAGCATCATCTAGTCATCTACCTAAAAAAAATGTTAATTAATAAATTAATTTTGATTTTTAAAATAACATATAATAAAATAAAACTAAATATATTTGAAGTATAATCCAAAATAATCAACAACTTATACATATAATAAAAGTCATTGAATTATATTTGTATCTATGCCAAATACATTAACAACTTATACATATAATAAAATTCGTTGAATTATATTTGTATCTATGCCAAATACAATAAGAGGCAAACTAAAAGAGCTCATATGCAACTAGGTATATCATTAAATATCATCCAAGTATTCATATACCATCCCAGTATTCATGGTTCAATTTATTCTCAAAAACCATAATTCATACTATTTTAGTAACCAACAACAAAAACATATAATAACATACATGGAATTGATTAGTAAATACTTTGTAAAATCCTCATATATAATAAATATGAAATTTAAATATAGAATTAATAAAAATTAAAGAAAGGAAAATAACACTCAATATTTTCATATGCTCTTCAACACAACAACTCCATTCATGTCATAACTATGTTTGAATGTACCTGCAAAATACAACTTAATCATATCATTGCAACCATACCTTTCAACATAAATCTAAAAAAACAAAATCATACATAACCTACTTCCTTCTCATTATGTCTCTAGTTTCTTTTTTTAATCATCAATGTCTTTCATCTATATTTATTTAGTATACACCATTTCTCTATTCCAACTAAGTAAAGAGAAAAAGACCTAAAAAGCATTATAAAACAAAGTGCTAAATAACATAACCTAACATAAGTTAAACTTAGATACTTAAAAAAACATCTTAATATCTATTTAGTACCCACAATAAAACTCCACTAACCCTCTAAACATGTGGTAATCTTTATGTTCATTTATTTGTTATTTAAAAAAAAATGTCCAAACTAGAATAAGCCTCTTTATTATATTTATAAAATAAAAAAATAAAAATAAAAAATCCATATTGTGCATTTGTGAAAATCAAATATCGATTTATAATATAGTAAAATAATGTAATAAAAATAAAAACCGTTATAAAATTAAACTCGATCATTATTAACCTTAGAAACTCGAAAATAATTACAGAGAATAACTAACAAGCTCATAGAATAACTAATAATTACAGAGAAAGGCATTTTCCCTAACTAGCAAGCTCACTGCGGGCATTTTTCCTAGCCCTTACGGGCATTGTTATGAAGCCTTGCAGACATTTTAAATAAGGCTCCTGCGGACATTTAAGGAGGCTGTGCAGGCATTTTAATAAGGAAGCTGCGGCCATTTTGGAGGACATTTGAAGGCCCTATGTGGTCATTTAATAAGGTAGCTGCGGGCATTTGAAAGGCCCACTACAGGCATTTTTCCTAGCCCTTGCGGGCATTTCTAACAATCCCTTGCGGGTAATGCTATGCAGCCCCGCGGGCATTTTAAATAAGGCTCCTTTGGGCATTTTAGGAGGCTATGCGGGCATTTTAATAAGGCTGTTGCGAGCATTTTAATAGGATTTTAAATCCTGAACTATTTTCATCATTTTGATAGGGGATCCAACCAACATTTCCCCTTCATTTGGGCAGTGATTTTAGAATCCTATTGATGGCTTGGATATATGTTGGGTGCTTTAAGTGATATGCATTAAGAGTATGTCTTGTCCTTTGCATTCTCATATTCTGACCCCCCCCCTTCCCCCACCCATGAAATGGAGAACACAAATGGGTTGATGGTTAGAGGTTATCATAGGTTTCCCCAACACTCATATCAACCTACCTCCTCCATAGTTAAAGAAAAATGAATTATAACATTTTCACACTCTATATTTGCCTTCTTATAGTCCAAACAAGTGAACCACGTCTCAATAGATTCATGCCTTCGAAACGTATTGGGATCATATAGGTAGTAAGCATATCCTTTAGGCCATTCTAGGTATGATTCCCTCCCTTGGGAGAATTCAAATGTGGTTAATTATTTTTTTATCATTCTAGGTGTCCACATTATTGAAATCCCCAGATATTAACCAATTATATTATAGAAGTTTTTTATGACTGAGTCCTTGAAAGGCACCCTCTCATCAACACCATTTGAAGCATAAATATTGACAATGCCAAGCATTTTCCTTTCTAGATTGAGCACATTGAGCAACATCCACATTATATGGTGTGTTAGATCAAACCCATGATTGATTGCATGGACAATAAGCCTTCAGGAAGAAATAGTAGCAAATGTACCTCTATTGTCTACGTTATTAGTATAAAATAGGTAACACTTGAACAAATAACATAAAGGGTCATTCTTAAAAAAAAACTATTTTAACCTCATGTAAACAAAGGACAATTAGATTTGAAATCACAAAATTAATTCTCTACACTGGGGTTTTTCAATAAGGATCTGGAAGGCCCCTAACATCTATAATGCACACTTCACATAGAATATTCAATAAAATTCATTGATTTTCCTTTGATTCCCATAATCTCACTTTAGGAGTATGACAAAATAGTAATCTTCTAAGCCATTGCACACATAATCCATGCATATGGGGTACCCATTTAGAGTTTCTTCAATATGTACTTAGGCTCGCCAATGGATGTATGGTTTAGAATTAGAGGTGAATACTATGCCATATGCCCCCTAGGTGTTGAGATGCCCTTAGAGGAGCGAGGGGGCTCATTATCCATGATTGAGGTCGTAATCTTGGAAGGTAGATAAATAAGATTCTTGGTTGGTGACATCTCTGTAGCTAATGGGGCTTTATTTAATTTTTTAACAAGTTTAACCCATCCTTCTCCATCACTAGTGGGTGAGGTTGTTTAATCTCGAGACTTTAGAGCATCCATCAATTGAGTTTATGAAGCTTTGGATTTGGTCATCAATGGGAAAATCCGTGATTTTATGATATGAGCTTTGGAAACTAGAGAAAGCATTCAAAAAGTTAATGTACCTACCCTTGTGTCTAAATAAGTTTTGCTTGACACATATACAAACAAATTATTTGAGGTTCTTGGATAGATTAATCTTGAGTCAAACTTACTTTTATAGATAAAAGTTAACAAATCTATGCGGCTAAAGGAAAAGAAACTTCCCTTGGGAGAAGACATGCATTTTAGGAATTCCTTGAATTCTAATGATAGGCTTGGAAATTCTATCTAAACCAAACTTATTTACCCTAACTTATATTTATCTTATGTTTTGCAAGCCATTACAACATTACAATATATGACACCAACACAATTACAATATATGACACCAACACCAAGGCCACCTCTATCACTTAATGAATTAAATTTCATTCAAACACTTCCCACATTTTTAAGTAATTATTTAATATTATTATCCATTTAATATTATAAGCAATATATTAAGTAATTTTACATTAGTTTTACATGAAGCATTATTTTGTATAAAACAAAATATAATCATTCAAACACTTTACACAATTTAAAATAATTATTTAATATTATTATTTATGCAATATTAAAAAATATTAAAAACTATTTTATTTTAGTTTTATATTTAAACATTTTTTTATAAAATAAAATAACAATGCTTTTATGAAATAAACTATAAACATTTAAATATGATAGAGAACTTGTTTATGACTTAGAACATGATATTTTTAGTGTAAGAAATGAAGGCACTATCCTCTTGCTATGAGACTGCAATTCTAGAATAACAACTAACCAAGCTATTATTTGAAGCAGTAATTATAACCCCAATCCTCTGTGACTAAATGACGACCTTGTTTTAGCTAGTAGATACAAAAGAAACTTTGAAGATTTAGTTGAGAATTTGTTTGATACCGAGCTAATCAAGCTTTGTAGTTCTCAAGATCTAATAATTTGCATTGGTTTTATGAAGTGATTGAAATTCAACTAGATCAATTGTATCCATGGTTTGGGTAGTAGTGTTGTAGATTATGTGATATTTGATATCCCATATATTACCAAATAGTAAATTTTGACATCTTAAATGACCATGAGCTTAATTCTGACCATAGATAGTTAACCCTAATTCTAAACTTTGGCATGCACATAAGCCCCATAATAGAGTTATAATAACCAAAAACCTTAATCCTCTATAAAAAATAAAATTGATATATTTTTAATGGATTTAAATAATGAATTAAATATATTATTAACTATGGATAATATTGAAGACCTTTATCATAACTTTACCACATCCCTCTCTACTTCCATTAACAAGTTCTTTATCATGGTGTCATGTAAAAATAAGAGTAGAATGATTGACCCTTGGTATGATAAAGAGTACAAGCATGCTAGGAAATTCATTAGGGATGCTTCTAATGAGTCCTTAAAAATGATAAAATCTCTAGGTACAAATCACCAATTAAAAGGAAAAACTGTGTTACATAAATAGAAAGCAAGAGATTATTTTGCACTTCTCTAAGGTAGATCCTAATAAATTATGGAGACAAATCTTGAGTCGCGAAACTAATGAAAACAATCTAATTCTCTTAAGGGATTGAAATTCCTACCTTAAAAAGCTTTACGCATCCCCTGATGTTGTGGACAACATTTAAACCCTATAATATTTCTCTTTAGAAGACATAGAATTTGGGGTTGAGCTACAAAAGGGAAAGTTAAGGACATCTAAGGATACCAAGCGAAGATATTAAAAATTGGTGGGCATATCCTCATCCCTCACATCCACAAGCTCTTGAATTTAGCAGTTAAGCATGATTTCCCTAAACCCAAATCCCTACACATAAAGCCTCATCGTTCCTATTTTAAAAACTGGAGATAAAAACAATCCATCTAATTATATGGAATTGACCAAATTATATGGAATTATTTTGGAAAAGAAGATCATCATATGGATAGAAAGTCACGAAAAAAGAGCTAAAGGCCAGGCATGATTTTGGGGGTATCATTTAACTATGGACCACCTTGTTATTCTTAGGACCATTGTTGAGTGTCTCAATAATAAAACTAATATTATATGTTGCTTTGTTGACTTTAGAAAAGCATTTGACACAATGCCTAGAACTAAATTTTAGAATAGATTAGAAGAACTAAAATTCCCTTTCAAATTGAGAGTTGTTTCGATAAGGTTGTATGAGAAGGTCACTGCCAAGTTTAGGAACTCAAAGAGTTGGTTAGAAGAAATTAATTGTAATATAGGAGTCAAACAAGTTTGTCCCCTATACCCAAACATTTTTGGTATTTATATTTACATACTAGAGTGTTGCTTGGAAGGGACAGACTGTGCTTGCATGACTTTGGCTAGTATAGTCATCATCCTTCTTGTCTTCGCTGATGATATTGTTCTTATGGCGATGATTCTCTATGATCTTGACAAGCAACTTAAAGTTATCAAGGATTTTTTCTCTAGTATAGGTATGATTGTTAACACATACAAAACAAAAGCTACATATGATAACCAAATCCGAAATTATCATTTATGATAATTTCATGTATGAAAACTACTTCAAGGAAGTCTTCATATAAATATCTTGGAATCGATCTTCATCATAAGCTTAACTAGAACTATAGCATTGAAAAAATTATTAATGGAGGATGTAAAGTGTATTATGGACTCGAAACCAATTGTAAATTAGCAGACCTATGGCTTTGGGATAGGAAGAAACTCCTCTTTGAGACTCTCGACACTCCTCTGATATGATATGGCTGTGAAGTTTAGGTATGCAACATCTCCCGGGAATCATGGAGAATGATAGAGCAAATTCAAAACTACTTTATAACATATAATTTCAAAATCAAAGGTAATACTCCCTATCATTCCTCCTTGTAGAAGCAAGTTTCTCCTCAATTGAGAACATGGCTATGACTAGGTACCTATTCTATAAGAACAAGATAAACAACATGGGAGATAAGCGGCTTGCTAAGATGGTTTCATACTCTAGTCAAAGCCATCTGCGACTTAAGCGAGGTTGGCATAAAGATGCCAATTCTTGTCTAAATCATTTGGCAATCAACGAAGAGGTCACTCTGTAAATAGTGATAGTATTAAAAGTATTATTACATCTAAATTTAAGGAGATGTGGTGTGGTAAAGAGAGGATAAGAGAAAATTAAGATATTATAAGGAGGTGATCGACCCTAATCTAGAAGATCAAAATGATCTCTTTTTTTAACTAGCGTAAAGCATAAAATCAACATTGCTAAAATAAAAATAAACACAGTTGAGCTCCATAGTGAAATGGGGCACTAAACAATTCCTAAAATACCATGGATGAAATAATCTATCATCTTTGTGACACAAAGAGGGTCGAAGATGAAAATCAATTTCTCATAGAATATCCTAAGTACACCCACAATAGATAGCAATTTCAAAATAATTGCTACAATACCGACCTTCTTAACCTTTTAACTCATCATAATTATGATGATTTACAAATGATTTTCTTATAGCTTTTCAAGCATACAAATAAATTAAAAAAAACATATAGCTTCTTATTTTTTAAAGATAAATCAAAGTTGATCTTATTTTAAACATTAATAACTATCATCATCATCATTTCTATAATATTACAAAATAATTTATTTTTATTTTATTTTAATATTTTTATAAAACTAAATAACAATTATTTTAAGACACAAAATATGAAATAAAATTTAAATATAATCTTCTATTATAAAACAATTACATAAAAATAAATGCTCCAAAATTTTAAATAATTATTTAAATAATTTTTCAAATTATTTTCACTTAAGTACTATGTTAATAATCTTCTTTTTTCATAAACAGAATAAAGTTTATATTTAAAAATCACTTTATAAAAAAAAAGAAAATTTTTTGTTAGCTTATAATTAAAAAACATTTTAAAAAATTAAAATGATAAGTCTTTCTCATTGTTTGAAAGAAAATTTTAATAAAACTTGTAATCTTTTCCTATATAACAATTACATAAAAATACATGCTCAAAATAATTATCTTTACTTCAATTAGATATTAATAATATTTAATTATAAAGAAAAAAAAGTTTCTATTTAAAAATTATTTTGAAAATTTTAAAAAGCAAATAAAATATAGATTTTTCTCGAGCTTATAATTAAAAAAACATTTTACAAAATTTAAAAATTAAATTAAAAAATTAAATGATAAGTTTTTCTTATTTTATTGAATTTCTTTTGTCATGTTTTATAAAATTCAAATTTAAAATACAAAAATAAAATGATAGATTTTTCTGTGTTTTAAGAAAAATTGTCATATTTGATTAATATTAATAAAAGAAAACAAAAATTCGAATATTTCATGGATTATGTTTAAATAACATTTAGAAAAGCAGAAGCAACAAAGGTGATATGTTGAATTATATTAAAATAATATTTAGAAAAGCAAAAGCAAAAAGATTCTAATTTTTTTTATTAAGATTAGATATAAATATATTCACAATGTATAACGATTAAAAAATATAAAACAAACAAAATATCGAGTAATGTGGCAATTTTGTACAAGGCTGTAATGGGCAAAAATAATTTAAAAAGTATATAAGCCAAATGAGATTTCGTATAAGCAATTATGCATAGCCCCCTTCCTGGAAAACCATCACAAAATAGTATTGAAGCATGGACTAGACTATCCATTTACAGGAAATTGGACTATCCATTTACAGGAAATTGGAGGAAGACTGGATGAATGTCTGTAGACAACGGCCTCTACTGAGGAGACCCAGTGTAATGAAGTGTCAATTGCATGTCTTAAGTTCCACTAATGTACACTTGGAATCTTGTGTGTGTCGACTGTTAGAAAGTAGTAGTTAAAACTACCCATAATACCATTCCAATTTTGTGGATAGATTTGCTATTTTAGCTTTTATAATTGCATTGAGTGGCGGTAATTGTTCTGCTCTGATCCGCACTAAAAGTAACAAGTAAATATAAAATTCCAGAAAAACCATAAGAATATTCATTGTAGTGCCAAGATGTGAACCAACTGAATGGCATAAAAAATCCGTATACCCACTCATTTATCTTTAATGACACTACCTTGGTAGAGAAAACACAACTGAGAACCAATAAAAGGAATTAAATTATTTTCACCCTTGACTTCACAGAGTTACCAATGTCAGACTGATACATCACCCAAAACCATTGCAATGAATATGGACCAGGTAGTACTAGAATATGCTAATTTAATAGACTTCTACTATGGATCCACAAAAATAAAAGTACAAATAAGTAACATAACATGAAATCCAGATGAATTACAACACTCCCAAAATCAGATGAGAGTTGGGAACAAAGTTCCAGAATTAAAAGATAATTTATGCCTTAATATGATACGAATCATATAAATATCCTACTGTAACATAAACACAATTGCAAACAAATTAGCATGTCTCATATGAGAATAAGTAGGACTGTAGGCCATGCCATGCTGCTACAAGAAGATTCAGTTTGGACCAGCATTCTAAATCTCTATCTGTGACTATTAAAATTCTTTTAATAGACCCCTTCTAAATTGTCAAAATTCTTTTATCAAACCTCCCAAACCATAAGTGAAGACATGGACAACCAATAACCATGGAGTTACATTTCAGCCCTGAGATTCCCCAGTTCAAAATAATAAACCTTTGATACTCTTTCCCGTGTAATGGCTGAGAAAGTGCTTGATTGCTTTCATGTGACAACACTGAAGAGTCATCGAGCCTATCAACAAATTCATCCTCACCACTGCACCCTGCATCCTATCATTCTTGACATCAAGAACATAACTTACAGTAAAATAATAGTGAAATACCTAAAATTTGGACCTCATAAAAGTTACAAACCAGAGCATAAATTAGAGGCAAGATTTGGGTCTCAGTAAAAGGCCTCATACACAGAGAGAGAGCTGCAAGAAAAAAGTTTCCAGCTGAAAGTATGAAAACAACTAAAATACATGTCTGCAATATTCTACCCTAAACTTCAGATTTCAGTACACCACCTACATAAATAGTGACATCGGGCAGAAGAACAATGCCAATGCAAAATAACAGATAACAATATGCAAAACACAGATAATCAGAATCACAGAAGTTTATTGCATATGACAGCCTGTTTAGCAGACTCACATATAGCATCCACCCATGCTATTAAGAAAATTGGCATCAGCCATGATAGAAATTCACAGATGGTTATGGTATTAGGCTAAGGATGGATATTCACAGATGGGAAGGGTATTAGGTAAAGGATTGATATTCAGATACAGGTATTCTTTTATCAAACCTCCCGAATCATAAGTGAAGACATGGACAACCAATAACCATGGAGTTACATTTCAGCCCTCAGATTCCCCAGTTCAAAATAATAAACTTTTGATACTCGTTCCCTTGTATTGGCTCAGAAAGTGCTTGATTGCTTTCATGTGAGTCGTGACAGCACTAAAGAGTCATCGAGCCTATCAACGAATTCACCAACAAATTCATCCTTGCCACTATACCCTCTTCATCCTATCATTCTTGAGATCAAGAACAGGAATTACAGTAAATAATAGTGAAATGCCTAAATTTGGAACTTATGAAAGTTACAAAACCAGAGCATAAATCAGAGGCCGGATTTGGGCCTCATTAAAAAGCCTCGTACACAGTGAGAGAACTGCAAGAAAAAAGTTTCCAGTTGAAAGTATAAAAACAACTAAAATACATGTCTGCAATATTCCACCCTAAACTTCAGATTTCAACACACCACCTTCATAAATAGTGACATCGGGCAGAAGAACAGAGACAATACAGAATAACAGATAACAATATTGCATGCAAAACACAGACAGTCAGAATCACAGAAGTCTGCAATATTCCACCCTAAACTTCAGATTTCAACACACCACCTTCATAAATAGTGACATCGGGCAGAAGAACAGAGCCAATGCAGAATAACAGAAAACAATATTGCATGCAAAGCACAGACAGTCAGAATCACAGTTGTTTATTGCATATGGCACTCTGTTTAGCAGACCCATATGTAGCATCCACCCATGCTATTAAGAAAATTGGCAACAGATGGATGGGGCATTAGGCCATGGATAGAAATTCACAGATGGTTATGGTATTAGGCCAAGGATCGATACTCACAGATGGGAAGGGTATTTGGCAAAGGATTAATATTTATACATAAGTATTCACTATTCTTTTATCAAACCTCCCAAACCATAAGGGAAGACATGGACAGTCAATAACCATGGAGTTACATTTCAGCCCTGAGATTCCCCAGTTCAAAATAATAAACTTTTGATACTCGTTCCCTTGTATTGGCTCAGAAAGTGCTTGATTGCTTTCATGTGAGTCGTGACAGCACTAAAGAGTCATCGAGCCTATCAACGAATTCACCAACAAATTCATCCTTGCCACTATACCCTCTTCATCCTATCATTCTTGACATCAATAGCAGAAATTACAGTAAAATAATACTGAAGTGCCTAAATTTGGAGCTCATAAAAGTTACAATACCAGAGCATAAATCAGAGGCCAGAGTTGGGCCTCAGTAAATGGCCTCATACACAGATTTGGGCTTAGTAAAAGGCCTTATAAACAGAGAGAACAGAAAATTGGCAACAGATGGATGGGGCATTCGGCAATGGATAGAAATTCACAGATGCGTATGGTATTAGGCTAAGGAAGGATACTCACAGATGGGAAGGGTATTTACTAATACGCGAAGGATTGGATTGATATTCATATATAAGTACCCAAACCTGATATTAGAATAAGAATGGATAATCACAGATCGGTATCTGCTCATATTCAGAGATGGGCATATTATACAGATTGGGAATGGAAATTCAGAGTTGGGTATGAATGAGACCAAGTATGGAAATTTATAGATTGGTATACTTCAAGAAACCTGATAATTAAATTTCACAGAATGATTAAATGTGAAAACTCTGATCAACACATGAATTAGACTATGCCAAGGATGAATCTACAAATATGACCATGCTATTAGGTTAACTGGGGATGGATATGGCAATAGGCTGAAGGTAAAACAATATTTAGAAATCACTGAAGCAAGTTTTGCATAGACTGATTCATATTTATGTATTCACCTAAAATAATACATTTCAAAATAATAAGATACCTTTAGAGAGACAGGGATCTGCGTCAGCTATGTGGAATTTATATAGCAATTAAGTGGCATCCCATGTGTAAGCAATTAATCTTGCATATGAGTAAGTAAAGGTTGGAGTCCTACCAGTTTCTTCTTTTTTAAGGAGGAAATATGTTATTAACTTATTTTGGATAATCAAGGTAGGGTGAAATTACATAATTAATTCAATCATTAATTCAATCATTAGATAGGGATTCAATAAGAACATTCTATCACATAAAAAAAAAAACCTAAATGGAAAAAGTAACAACTATTCCTTCCAACCTTTTCAACCCATAAAGATCCAACAAAAGCTTGACTCGTCGATCCAGTTGTTTACCTCATTGACAGAGCGAAAATCTCACCCGTAGCAAAATTCCTCAGTCCCGGATTGAGAGCCAGAGAAAGAACTATAACAGCTCACTGGACAGCAAAGATTAGTAGGAAAGGAACAAGAAAAACCCATTTCCACTGCCTAAGCACTGATAGGTTTTTTTTAATTGGCACTGAGAAGTAGGCAGGAATATGAATCGAATGAACAGGGCGACTGGAATTCGTACGTTAAAAATCGCTGTGTGTGGGGAAAATTCCATACACCTGCTGTACACTAGCCATGATTCTGTCGTTAAAATGGAATTCCTGGTGGAGGTGACGTGGGCCTCCTTAAAGAACTTTGAAATCCGGTTTATGATCATATTCTTTCCGATAAAAGGGGTGGTTGTTGTTGTTTCACTCGCACATCTGTTTATGCGTTTCGAGTGGGTCCATTAAAAGGGGTGGTTGTTGTTGTTTCACTCGCACATCTGTTTATGCGTTTCGAATGGATCCATCAAACTCCGATTAATGCGCTGTATAGTAAGTTCGCTAGAAAGGCTTATGGGCTTTGTCAATGCTATCCACTTTAAGAAGAACGTGTGAATGTATAATGTTGGAATAATGTACATGACACTCCAATATGTCATCATTTTGACTTGTATACATGGGTTGTTTGCTATTCCGAAAGAATCAAGGAAAGCTAATACGTACGGGAAATTTTAACAAACTTCCTCACATATTGTGGATAGTAGGTCGAGGTCAAGTAAACCGTCAGTCGGTCATCCAAGCCAGGAGATATCTCAACGGAATTGAACTCGGGTGGATGGACTGAAATCCATCTATCCCCACCAACAACATGTATCTATGTGTTACTCTTTAGCAATACGTGTATATATCTTAAAAGTTCGAAAATAAAAAACATGTGCGCCCACACATGTGTTTTGGATGGTTGAAGGTTGTTACTAGTCTACATATACTTAGTTACACTCAACCCAACTCCCTAAACTCATGAGGATCGACGATGGACACATCATCATGCAAAACATTATCTTATCATAGGTGACACTGTATAATTGTCGTGGGGTTGATTTGATATTGCGCAGATGTTTTACTCACGAAGAAGCCGAGATGGTTTTGAATGATTGCCATAGGGGAGCATATGGTGGTCAACTCTGTCTAGGTTGGCAACAACCCAGAAGATATTGTGTGTAGGTTATTATTGGCCTTCTATCTTTAAAGACTGTGTTGAAGTAGTAAAGAAGTGTCATCCATGCCCAATGTTCACTAGGAAAATAAGGGCACACCTTGTTGTATTACATCTCATTGTTATTGTTGGCCCCTTTACAAAATGGCTGGCGGATTACACGACATGCAATCTGGCATCGATAAAAGGCCTTAAGTACATTATTTTGGTTGTAGGCTACTTCACTAAGTGGGCAGGAGCCATGCCAACCTTTAATAACAATGGTGAAACGACAATGCACTTAAATCAAATCATTGTTAGATTTGGTATGCCCAAAGTGATTATCATTGATAACAGTAGTCATTTTCAAAATAAAATGATGATGCAGTTAATTGCTAAGCTCGAGTTCTGACAGGGCTACTCTTCACCTTACCATCCACAAACAAACAAGTAAAGGATGTTAATAAGACCTTGAAAACCGTTTTGCAACAGGCAATGAGCAAGAGAAAAAACCATTGGCATGTCATGTTATACGCCACGCTTTGGGCATACCGGACTTCAGTCAAGATTGCCACAAGATTTATTATGTTCCGACTTGTACATGGAGTTGGAGTTATATTGTTGATTGAATGTGAGAGTTCCTCTCTCAAACTAGTCATTAAGCTCCTACTTGACACTAGTGTGTTAAAAGAACATTTTGTTTACCTAGAACAACTTGATGAGCACATAAGAGACATAACCACTATGAATGATGCACATAAAAAACATGTCAAGGTTTAGCATGATAAATTGGTCTTCCCTCGAATCTTCTTTGAAGGAGATATGGTTATTCTCTATGACTAAGATAATGACGAATCAAAGAAACGAGAAGTTTAATTCAATGTGGCTCGGTCCTTCCATTGTGAGGCGATCCCTTAGTAAAGGGGCTTATGAGTTAGAGGATTTAGAGGGGAATGCACTAAAAGGGCCTAGAAATTGGCACTAATTGAAGAGGTATTTGCCTAGGCAACAATGCTTGGCAAAAAACTTGGAATTGGTGTATTATAAGTAATTAGTTGCTTTCCCTTTTTGTTTTGGAGTTTCTTTTACGATGTTGCTCATCATGCTTTCTGCTCGATTGAAAAATGCCGTTGGAAGTACCTATGTTTGTGGGCTTCGCGGATGGTGCTAGTCAGCAAACTTAGAATCTCGCCTCCGATGCTTGGGCGATTTAGTCTCCCACAAGCCAGCTAGTGACTTCATGTGGAGTATGCCTCAGTCCGACAACTAATAACATTACCGAATACAGTGCACTAATTAGTATCTTGTTGGATTTCATCTCATATGGATTCCAAAGTTTGGTGGTTCACTTGGACTCTCAACTGGTACTGTCATAGCTTCACAATGTATATCATGTCTGCAATCCCATCCTCCCAAGGAAATTCTTATGGGTGTGACTTCTCGAACATTATTTTGAATCTATAACACATGTTCATGTCCCGAGGAGTTTAATTTTATATTTGATGCATTAGCTAATGATGTATTGGGTTGGCATTTGTCACATGGATAATGAAGCACATGTAATTAATATGAGAGAAAACATTTTTGTACATAAACAATGATCAATAGTTTTGTAATTAATAATCATAGGATTTACATCAAGTTCAAAACCCAAAAGGTGTGAGGCCATGAACAAAATCGGGCTATCAAGCCTTTGAGTCAGATAAAAAATAGGTGTACCAAGCCTCTGATACACAAAATACATCAAAAGGACTATGCCTCAGGGCCTGACTCAGCATGCACTCTTGTTAACATATGACTAGAGAATCCACTCATCGGAGAAGATGTACCCAAGGGTGAGGAACCCCTACAACCTACCTCTGCATGTGCTCAGGTAGGTCCTCTATCTATGCCATAGGGACTCTGATGGTCAATGCCTCTAGGTTGCTTTGGACATTCCAAAGAACCTTGGAGGCCTCGTCGTCCTTCACTTGGGCCTCTCTGGGCCTACTCCTATGTCATGGTCCTGCTAGATGAATTGGACCCATGTCTACATCATAAAAATCATTTTGTTATTAACTTCACACAACAAAAAACTATATACCTCTAAAAAACAAAAAAATGAATATATATATATATATATATATATATATATATAGATATATATATATATATATATAACACCCCAACAGCTGCTTGGAGGAAGTGGTAGCTCAGGGTCATTTCGATAATCCATTAACTCATATGGGTAGTCATCTATGACGATCACCTGTCTCTGTCACCAATAAAAAAAGGTCATCGTTGAATGATTTAAAGACACGTCCTCCTCCAAGCCTTTGTATCATGTCTCCCTAGACATTCATGTGAGGCTCCCTAAGACTCTGTGGGGGCACAATTGCACGGTGACACATAGCAGGGAGTCTCTCCATGAAAAATGATACTAAAAGAGAGCCATATATGAAGTTCTTCAGGGAACCTACCTTGCATCTTGTCAATTATGATTGGACATTATCTAATCAAGTTATACACCAATCAAATATAGTTGTCCTCAAGCATTCAATGGCATAATACATATAGACTCAGGAATCCAAGTGTGGTGATGTCAACCCTACAATCCTCACAATGCTCAACACTATGATTTGACACTAAAGCTCACTGTCTTCTCAACTTGAATTCGGGTGCCAACTTTCTTGGCATCCACACTATAGTAGGCATCAATATACCCATGTATTGTCAAGCCTCCATGTGCTCCTCCCTTGAGGTTCACTAACACTACCTAGCAAGACAATCTAGTGAAGAAATATATGTCCTTTATCTCTATTGTGAGTATTTGTTCATCAAGCATAAATGTTTCCCGATGAGGTTCCCAATATTAGATAAGGAGATTAAGGAGTTGTGGTTGTGCTCTTATGTTTTCACATTGGAAAAACTTCAATAACTTGCAATTTTAGATTGCATCCAATGACTCTTGTCATTCACAACCAATTGGTCAATCAATTCATGCTCCCTTCCTTCCACTGGATAACCATTATCTTGTCCTACACATTTAAAATGAAAAGATTTAGTTTTTCTTGGAGTTGATAAAGAATTTTTCCAAAGCTCATGGGCATATGCGACTTGCCTTCTTTACAGGTGTGGATAGGGAAATATATACATGACCCATACACTAAACAATAGCGGATATACTAAAATATATGTGCCCGTAAGAAGGATACCCACAAATGCGTAGGGGATGCTTCTAAAAGGAAATATATCATGCAAAATTGATTAAAAACATAAATTAAAGCCAGGAATGGACATAGGAAAGAGAAAGGATGAACTCGTGGCAATGACTCTGAAATATGATTGTGCAATCTCCCGCAATATCAGGTTGAAATCTCAGAGGTGAAATGGTAATTTTGGTAAAATTTTGGGGTAAAAAGCATTTGGACTTTTAAATTACATATCTTGATTTCCTTTTTGTGGGATGTTGACTAATAATACTTTGTATAGTATCGTTTTATTTTGGATTGTAGGGTGTCGTAATACGAAGAACTTGTTCAATGACACTATTGGAGCTTAAGGTAATGATATTTCAATTGGCATATAGCACAAGTACATTATACTATTTCACATGCATAATGAGCCAATATCACTCAATTTGCCTTAGGGTCCACCCTCACCAAATTGCAACATTACTCCCATCATTTTTAAACATTGTAATTTGTGTGATAGAACCTACCAAACATGGGTACCCTTGAACCCCGATTATTTATTTGGTGCACATGCCAAATTTTTCTATTAGGCTCAGGAATCCCTTTAAGCCCCTCTATGACTATGTATTGAAGCCACATGACTTCATCTTTTTTTTTTAGCCATTCTCTATAAGGCTTCATGACATTTTTGTTACAATTGTGTTGCTGCATCGTATACCACTTCTTTCTCTATCAAGTTTATTGCCTACAAATGTTCACTATTCATTGCTTACTACTTATGCATTCGCATTGGCCGCTAGCCTTTGCAATTATTGTACCTGCTTCTTGAAATCATTACCGTAGGAGACATGCCTTATGAGTGTCCACATCCTGCACATCCATTTTTTGCATAGGTATGTTCTGTGCGCTTGGAATGTAGTTGTACACCATGTGGCACTCATCTTCTCCACTTTAATATAGCATTTTTTTATTATTTTTAGGGTTTCTAATATGAAAAAGACAAAAAAATTCAAATATTTATAAAAAAGAGAGAGGGAGAAAATAAGTTTGATGTCCTATGTTTGTTTGAGCAGCATAGCCATGTTTCCTTTGAACTAAGCCCTTGTGTTGTGTCTATCTTTATTTATTTGGTTTTAGTATGGCCTTATAAACTAAACCATGATTTGAGTCCAGAACTCCTCTAGTTGGTTACTCTTCCAATCACTATGGAAGAATCTCCATTTCCTCATACATTGTTGACTTTGTATCATTGTTCTATCCATGGGTCTGAAAATTTGTTGTTCAAGTCACAAAATGTGTCATACTTTTTGTTCAAAGGAATACTAAACATGAGACGACCATTCCTCACATTCCCTAACTTTGCATGTCATCCTTCCCTATTGTCAAGTTGTTATCAATATAATCATATCCAATTTTTGGACTCATGCAAGTGTAGAAGGTCTGCATTGACTTCTCACTGGCATGTCACTTCTTGTTGATGATGACTCATTTCTATAAGAATATGACCTAGAGTTGATAACACCTTGGCCTTGCTTACATAATTGGTAGGATACCTCATGCTAGACAGAGGACACCTCATCATTAGTCTATGACTGAGTGGTTTCCTATTATGTTCAACCACATACCTCTACTCACATTTTGGGATTTGTATTGTACCTTAAATTTCATTTTCATCATCGGTGGGTTGTCTTGCATTGGTTAATGATGACTGGTAATCAAACAATGTTCCCCATGTTTGACTTCAACTCATTTATTCACATGCTAAAAACACGTACATATCGACGGTTTGGAATCGAAGATCATTTGATACAGTAGCATGTTTACAGTTGCTATTGCTTGAGTTACACAAAAGTCTACCATACAAGATATAACATTGGTACTATGTGGAGAGTCAGTTTACACTCACTTTAGTTCCAATTGTTTTCCTGCTATATATTGAGACATAGATCCATTGTGTATTTGTTCATGTCTATGATCTATTTTGACATGGATCCAGTGTATATCTTTTTTGTGGCCGTGATTTAGCATTTTTATATATTTCATGGATCCACAGTATACTTGATTTGGCGGCCATGCGTATTTACACCTGAGCATGGGTATACCCACCTTGAGAAGAGATTTTTTTTATCCTTGGTTTTTGTTTACAAAGGCCTTTTTTGATTCAGTCCTGGTGCACCTTGCCTAGGTCTGCTTATCAAATTTCCAACACATTTTATAATGAATTTCGGACATCGGATTCTCTTCTGACCTCATACATCAAGGGACATCTATTATACCATTTTCAAACTCAACAATGCTTAAACCTCCTGACACCCCTTTTACACATTCAAAAGTGTGATAAATCCTTCAAAAAACTAAATTTTGGCTTGCATACACGGGTTTCCTATTAACAACACGCATATCTATGTGTTACCCTTTAGCAACAACACATATATCTTACAAGTTTGAAAATAAAAAAACATGTGTGCTCACACATGTGTTACATGTGGTTAAAGGTCAATGCTAGTCCACATAGACTCAATTACACCCGAACTAACTCCCTCAACTACTTTCTCCAAGCATAAAAACAAGCCTCAATATTTAAGGATGGGAGCAATACCATCATTATAGCTTTATGTTGGAGGCTTGGAATATGAGTGCTGAGGAATTTAATAGTGTCATTCCCCTTAGAAATTCCTTTTTTTTTCCTGAGTTTATCTTCTTTCTAGAGTGTGTGGGGACTTTGATCACCTCTAATCAACCCCTTTATTCAAAGATCAAGTGAGAGAGATGGAAGGAGACCTATTAAAGGTTTGGGTAGGAGGAATCCAGTCTAGTAAAGGAGGCATCACATCAAAGAATCAGGTGATTTATTATTCTTTGTCGTTGTCTCTCAATAATACATATAAGATTTATCTTCTTTCTCTCCCCCAAATACGAGTGTTCATTATATATTTTCTTAATGTGTAGTATTTTGGAAAGAATTGACTTTAGCATGAGAGATCAATTGGCTTAATTAATCATGGGTTCAATGTTGATTTTTGGTCTTTTTGTTGAGAATAACCAATTTGTTTTGAGGATTGGCTTGTTTGCATGTCTGAGAGAGCAAAGGTTCAAGTGAACGACGAGACTTGGGAGTGACAAGCACCTACAAAGGATACAACCACCAGAATTTGGGTATGTTTTCGCCTTCTTCTTCATTGAATTATGAATTGATTGATTGAGTAGGAAATTAGAGTTGGTTGTGTTCAAATTGATTTGTTTAGTAACCTTGACCCTAGTTAGTAGGATAGTTTTTCCAACAACATAATTTGGTTAGAATTGTTGTAATTGTAGATATTTATTGTTGAGATTGCACAATCTAGGTGCAATAGGTGTATTTGAGGGTGTTGAATCTATTTTTACAATAAAAAATTATGATTTCAACCAAATATTATATCATTGGATTCTAGTGATGATAGCCTATTAAACTACTTCATGATCTACTTCAAGGTGTGAAAAAGGGCATAAGCCTCATCAATAGTATTGGTGTTAAAGGATAAGTTGTAGTATTAGAAAGGTTAAAATTCAATCGATTTATCTAAGGAGGTGAAAACACTCATAAACCTTTCTATCAAGGTGTTAGAAAGGTTCGTGGGTTTTATCAATAATATCCATCTTAAGGATAACATGGAGTGTCAAAAAGGCTTGACCCCCTACTAATATACCTAAAGGTGACAGAAAGGTTCATGAGCCTTGTCATGGGTATCCACCTCTAGGAGAACATGGACTACCAAAAGGGACCATGGTATCCATTACTAGACCATAACCTAACCCCCAATGATCTACCTTGAGGTGAAAAAAATCCCCATGGTTCTCTACCTCAAGGTGTCAAAAGGCCCACGAGATTCTTAAAACGAGATCTACCTTAAGGAGAACATGGAGTGTCAAAAAGGCTCAATCCTTAATTGATCTACCTCAAGATTCCAAAAAAAACTAACCCTAGCTAATCTACCTCAAAGTGTCAAAAAGTCCCATTGACCTTGATAACGGTATCCACCTAAAGGAGTATATGGAGTGTCAAAAAGACTCAACCCCCAACTAACCTAAGTCAAGGTGTTGGAAACCCATGGGTCTCATTAATTTGTAAAGTGTTGGAAAGGCTTATGAATCTTGTGAATGGTAACCACCTTATGGGGGGGTTTGATTCATAATATGTACAAATGAGTTTAAACCCTACTTCAATGCATCTCACTCCCCTCACTTTGAATATGGGTTTTGTTTCATAATATGCACACACAAGTTTAAACCCTACTTCTATATATCTCACTCCCTAATACTAGTCTCAAAACTCTTGTGTTCATAATGTTTTAAGTTTCCTGTAAAACAAGTAAACACTCTACTTAGTTTGTATGTTACAACTCTAGGTTGGTGGATAATTAAATCAATTCTTAAAATGTTATTCATCCTATTTCCAAAGTCCCATTCGGTTTAGAGCGAGTCTTTCTTTTTTAGCTAGGGTTTATTATTATAAATTTAATTTTTTTGCCAGAGTGGCAGTTACCAGTCGAGCCGAAACTATATTGTCGGACCCATCACAGCAGGATCAACAGAAAGATGCTACGTCTGTATATAAACAAAATAGTCAAAACACACAAAAAACTCAAGGAAGGGGTGACAATGAAGACTAGCAATCCATCCATACCCCAACTAATCCTGAAATTGGAGAAAAGAGGAAAGGAGATAGTTAAAGGCAAGGCACACGAAAGAAGAAAAAAACACAGTTCCATAATACTGCCTAGGCATTGACAGACAATGACATGAACATCCTATTCGACGGGATGACTGAAGTGACAGAGGAGAATATAAGTAAAATGGAAGACAAAACAATCCAACTATTCATTAGCGTTACCGACGTTATGGATATGTTGTGTACAGAGGTAAAAAATATTTGAATCTCAGCTCCATCGCAAAGCACATGAGCGTGGATCAAGGCTGATAAATAAGAGCAAGCACAAAACCAGGAAGCACCACTTCCCTCTATGGAAGGGGTGGTGAATATTTTTCCTCAAGTAATTTCATTTGAGGAACGAGGAAGCAGTGTTGAGCTTCTGAAGTTGGGGTATGTAGACCTTAAGTTACCTGCATTACCCCTTTACATGTTGCACTGTATACAGGAGAGTGTTGCTAAGGAAATAAAGTTAAGGGAAAGTTATCTCCTAAAATATATGAAATAGTATAAGAACCAAGTGGCAACATTGAAGGATCTAAATGTTGAGCTCCAACAGGACAAGGACTTGTTGTGACAAGAGAAAGACAAAGTTCAACGAGATGTCGAAGTGGTATTCCAAGAAGTGCCATATGCATAGGTTATTGAATAAATAACAACATAAGAGAAGGTACAACGATTAGAGACAATCATCTCCAGATACCATCTTAAGGCGCAAGAGTTAGAATCCAAGTTGGTGCCCAGCACCCCTCCTGAAGTTGTTGAGCAGCGACGAACATATATTCAGAAGGATTTTCAAGGTCTGTAGGTAGTAGAAGCAAAATCCATGAAGACGTACGATGTTATGTTGCAGTCCTGGGATGCCCTATTTGAGGATGCTGAGCTACAGGAGATACAGATGTGGCTTGGGGTTGCTGAGGGGAAAATGAGTGCTTTGCAGGAGTATTTGAAGACTCTCCCTGTAGTTCATAGGATGAGCAGGGCCACTGAAACCAAATAGTTACAGCATGAATTCAATCAACTAAGGTTGCATCATAGGCATAGAACTAAGCGGGTCCAGACACTTTAGTTTGAGGCGCATCGCACATTAGAGGACATTGGAAGTTGCCATGCTTCCATCCAGTCGGTAGCCACTCAGGTTGTCGAAGTGAGCCAAAACCAAAATTCAACAGATGTGGTGGAAACTATTGCCCAGAAGAAAAACGAAGTCCAACAGTTGGTTGAAGCAAGCAAAAGTCATTATACAAAATTTTTGTCGAAACTACAGGAACTTGACTTACAGCCTTGAAGCGGCTTGGGACTAGCCACATGTGAGTGTTGGGGGCCCGTTGGGCCTAGTATTTTGGAGATATCAATTTTGAAGAAACAAGTTAGTGTGGACAAAGACAAAGTGGAACCAACTTAGTGCAGGGGTCAACTCCGACGAAGCGGCTAGGAAATAAGGAAAACAATCATATTGATCGTGTCAAAGGTCACAAGTTGATTTTGTTAGTTAGAATGTGTCCACATTGTAATAATGAGTTAGTTGTAAAGTTAGTGGGTTAGTGTGGGCGGGGAAAGCTAAGTGCGCCCTATAAATATGTATTAAGAAGGACATTTTGGGGTTAATGGTGAATGTTCAAAGTATAGTTTTGTGCTTTGTAATAGAGATATATGTTGTATATGTTGAAGAAAATCTTAGAGAAATCGAGTCATTGATCTACATGCTGTGTGCGCAGATCCACTGTATGACACAAAGACATCTGTAAGTTCTACCTGAAGTGCTTATTTGGTTGTGACTCTAATAAAATAGAAGTGCTCCTGTGTTTTTTCCTAGATGGGTTTCCACGTTAAAACATAGTGTCTTTATGTGTGTTAGTGTTTTGTGATGTGATATGCGTTTCTTTCCTTTGTTAAACAATTAATTGAATAAATGATGGAAGTAACTGTATGAATAATGGATGTGATATATTAATCGGATACAAGTTCTGAGGTCTGTCATAGTTATGAGTTTGTTGAAGCTCTAGTTTATCGTTGTTCTATAGGTGCACCACAATAATGAATGTATTGTTGGATGAATACTTAACTAAGTCATGATATCTGTCGATGTGCTAATCTGTTGATGTTTTGTAATGGGTTTTAATAATGAATATGTTGTGCGATGAGTATTCCCCTTCTATGTTGCATGAATTATGGTTACTGTAGTCCCCATATATACTTCGGGTGATACTTCATCTGCTTTGCAGGTGTTTCCGAAAGGGTTCATCCTTTTTCGGGCCGGTGTCTGTGGATTGTGTTGTTTGTTCTGAGTGTAAGTGTTGAACCCTAGTCAAAGTAAAAGTGCACCAACAAAGGGGCATGGATTATAACACTGCTTTGATAAGAATAACGAAAATGGATAAATTAAGATATCAAAAAGTCCAGGAAGCCAGTTTTTGTTCCAGCTTATCAATAAGATCTCTCCAAGAATAATGCGTAATGGACGAGTCAATAAAAGGCACTCCAAGATACTTGGTAGCAAGGGAAGAGATGGAGAACCCAAGAATCTTGGCAATATTTCTTTGAGTGACAGCGGGAGTATTGAAGAAAAAGATCTGAGATTTGTCAAGATTGATGGTATTCCCTGAGGGCTTCAAAGAAAGTGAGTAACATGGGATGGAGGGAACGAGCTTCTTGAGCCAAGGGGTGGCCCATAAGGAAGTTGTCATCCACAAAATGTTGATGATATAAGGGTGATATGTCATGCAAGATCAATCCTTTTAAGGTGCCACAGGAGAGGGCTAAATTGAGCATACGCCCCAAGCCTTTCGTCATAAGGATTAATAGGAAGGGGGAGAGGGGATCACCTTGTCAGATCCATCGGGGGGGGGGAGAGAAGTTTGCAGAAGGGGACCCATTGACAAGAATAGAAAAGAAGGCTAAGGAGAGGAGGGAAAGGATCCATTTTATCCAAGAGGGGTTGAAACCAAAGGCTAGTAGGATGTTTTCAATGTAGACCAAGCTTAATTTGTCAAAATATTTACAGAGATATAGCTTGAGAAGCATACTAGGTTTCTTGGTGATTTTTAAGAAGTGGATAACTTCATGGTGAGAATGATACCATCCAATATTTTTTTGCCTTCCAGATATCCAGTTTTCTCAGGGGATATAAGGATAGGACGAATGGGCTTGAGGCGATTTGCAATGACATTTGAGATGATCTTGTAGATGACACTACAAAGAAATATGAGTATGTACTTACTTGGAGAGGCAGCGTTTTCCTCCTTCAGATTGGGTGTGAGAAAGGTGGCATTGAAATATTGTAAGACCCACTATTGTTGTGCAATTCTTGAACAATTTCGCACACGTCCATCTTCAGGTGATCCCAACAGTGATGGAAAAAATTCACGGTGAATCCATCTAGGCCTGGTGCTTTTCCTTCTGCCATTTGATGGACAACAAATTTGAATTCTTAGATAGTGATGGGTCTCATCAAGGCGTTATTTTTCTCTTCCGTGATAAGAGAGGGGATGTGATGCACGACCTGATCAATTGAAGCTTCTCTACTTGTATTATCTTCATATATCATATCTTTGTAGAATAAGACCAATTCCTATCCGATATCCTTGTGCGTTTCAACTCTTGTGCCATTGGATTTTTTGATGGTGTTAATCCTGTTGTGAATTATGTGCTGGATAGTGGTGCAATGGAAGCAAGTTGTGTTGTGTTATCCCTCTTTTATCCAGGTAATCCTGTATTTCTGTTTCCAGAGTATATCGTCTTGCTGGCAGCGGTCATCAATTTGATATTGGATCTCTGCCTCCCTTTTGGTCCATTCCTTTGTGCGGCCCTCTGCGATCATTTGATGTTAAAGCAATTCCATTTCCTGATCCAGAGTTGTTTAGGTGTAAAAATGTTGCCGAAAGTATGTTTGTTCCATTTATTCAAGTTATGCCTCAGGTGCTTGAGTTTTTGTTGCAGA
Organism: Larix kaempferi; assembly: GCA_027924585.1. Lineage (NCBI taxonomy): Eukaryota > Viridiplantae > Streptophyta > Pinopsida > Pinales > Pinaceae > Larix > Larix kaempferi. Next base: position 5,268,712 of record BSBM01000519.1, read on the forward strand.
ATGTACATTTTAGAGGCTTCAGGGATCTAAAATTTGGTCCACCATCCTTTGGAAATGTCTTGGAAGTCCGGGTGAGAAAGCTAGTACTTATCAAATCTGAAGGGTCTGTGCAAGGAAACTCCTTCTTTTTTCCAGAGTAAGCGGATGGTCCAGTGATCCGATCCGGTCGAAGGGATAATGGTAGCTATAAAATCATTGCCATTTGTTGCTAGATCCTCATAGAATAATAAGCAATATAATATCAAATCTATTTGATGGGAGACTCCACGCCTATTGTTCCAAGTGAAGATGCCATTGGTGGTTTCTAAATCTACTAGTTCATTGTTTTCAATGAAGTTCTTGAAGTTGATGTCTTCTTGGGTGAGAGATTTGCGTCCTCCCTTCTTCCAATGGAGGGAAGTAATGAGATTGAAATCTCCCGCCACGATCCAGGGTTGGTTTGGGAGGGAGAGCTTGTACCATTCAAGGAAATCAAGCAGTCATATATTGAGCTCCAAGGATTGAGGCCCGTATACATTTGTAATGTGACCATGAATAATAGTTCCTAGGAGGTGAAAAGAAGCGGAAATGGAGTTTTTAGTAGCTAAAAAGTCATTGATAATTACCTCATGATTATTGCAAGTGATTTCCATCCCTCCTAAAGCTCCACTTGCATCCAGTGATGTTTCCATACTACCTCTCCAGAGACGATCCATGAGGGTCTCTAGAGTACTACTGCTACATTTTGTTTCTTGGAACAAGAAATTTGAGGTTTTTTCCTAGAGAATATTCTTTTGAATCATTTAGTTTTTGGTCGGGCCATTGATTCCTCTTATATTCCAAGAGATGAATTTCATTGATAACTTGAGGTATTTGCGAGAAATAATTATGTTAGATGGGCATATTTCCCTGATTCCACAAGGCGCGTACTTAGAGTGTTGAGGCGCTATAAATCAGTTTTCCTTCCTCTTTTTTAGTGAAGAATTCTAAATACCCAATTTGGATCTTCCCCTAGCTTTTGATAACGTGTCTTTGAGAAGATGGATTTGTTTGGGGGAGATTGCATGAAAAGCATAATGTTGAGAGGATTTTTCTAGCCCTAATAGATCAATATCTCCCATATCAGGGTCACTCATGTCTTCATCCATAACAACATCGTGATTTGGGATTGAGATTGTTGGTGGTACATCCTAAGAGGTCGGTGCTATAGGGGGATTTTGATCATGGGGTTCACTGCCTAGGTTGCTTTGGTTGGAGTTCTGATGTTTTCTAGGTGTTGTGTCTTAGTGTTTCCTTTTGGGTGTTGGTTCATGTTTTGCAGTTGGTGTTTCAATTATCTTCGGTCGATCGTCAAAATCATCAAAGCTATTACTCATTGAGGGAGTTGTTTTTTTTATGACTGCTGGGGTTTTACAATTGGGGCGATCCCTGTTGGGAAATTTTTTGAAACCATCCTCATCCGTGGTTTACACATTTTTTGGATCCAAGGTGGGTTTGTTATGTGGAAAATCCCTACAAAGGTTCCCATGCTAATGGAATGGGACATGCTCATAGTCCACTGGTTGGATCCATCCCATATCTTGATGAACCAGGAAGACAGAGTCTGGTAGAGCTCTAGAAATGTGCATGTAGATGCAAATTATTGTGTAGGATGTATATTTTTAACTTCTTGTTTGATCTTCAATTTTGGCAAAGTATCCCAAGGATTTATCGATGTTCTTGAGGGTGTCCTCATCCCAATAGTCTTGTGGGAGGAAGTATAGAAGGATCTACACTGGTGAGATTTCCGTTTCCATTTGGTCACGATCCAATCTGCTAGGGCCTTTTTAGTTGGCCAAAGCCCTATGAATTTACAAATCAAGGCGTGATATTTCATGTACGGTATTCTGAAATTGATTCTTGTTGGAGGAAACTCAATGCATGACCTTTCTTCCATTCGGGTTATGCATGTGTTTGTTATCTTGTGATTACTTGGTCCTTGGTTGCTTCCATGGGTTTATAGTTCCTGAACAGTTTCCATACAATTAAGCAGTGGGTTCCCATGACCGTCGTTATTGAGTTCATCCAAGTGATTATGGCATATGGTAGCTGAAATAAGGTTCGAAAGGGGTGGGGAGGGACCACTCCCTCTCCCCTCGATATGTACCATGGATCTGTTTGTAGCAGGTCCAGAGGGTTTGAAACAGGTTGAGGTGAAGAAGGTTAAAGGGAATCAAGCGTCCAACATGCAGAGGGAGGGTACACTAGCAGGACTCAACGAGGGTTATAGAGCATAGTGTGCAATCTCTCTGGAAGCCATATACATTTATTTTCCACTGCTAAATTGAATGAATTACAAAAAAGGAAATTTGGATATGAGTGGTGTATTTCATATATATATATATATAATTTGAGTACCTTGTGGTATCCAAGGTCGATTGAGGCTAATGGGTATGTTACAAAATATAAATTCCAAATGATCATATCATTAAACTCATAATATTATTGACATTTCATCCAAATACCTTGTAACAATATGAATAACCCAACAAGTGAAAAATGAGTGTGAATTGGATGCAAGACCAGGCATCAATCCAATTCAAGTTAATCAAACAACCATATATCATTACCCAATTACCAATGCAACATTAACTTGCACCGTTAACTAATTTCGTATAGCAACTTAAAAAAATTATTATTAATGTGAATAGGTTCCAAATTGCTTCTTAGAAGATAAGCCTTCAAACTTTTAAAGTAATAAGTTCAAACATGATCCAAAGAAAACTTGCGATTGGGATATTAAACATTGACAAGTATGATGTCTAGAGCATGCATAGATACAAGTATGAAATACTTTGATTGTAGAATTGGTATAGCAAGTCTCATAACAATAAATATTGAAAATAATGATCTATTATTCCATAACACACTTAACTTAGCGTTGCATGAACATAGGGTATTTCCATTATAAACCTTATACAAATTCTCAGATTAAGTGTAAACTTAAGTTGATTATGAAATTTTAGTGTTTGAATCTAAGGCCAACCATAGTGATCCCTCAATGCAAAAATTGGATTGTGGCCCACTGAGAAAAACATGAGTTTATCGTCTTTCCAAATAGAAGAGGATTTAAACCATGGAACTCAAAAGGAATATGCATAAACATACAACAATACATTTACACTAACATGTAAATCAATAGCAGAGATCTAATAGTCTAGCCTTCTATCCATACAATCAACAATAAGCATGTAAGAAATACGAGACAAGAGATAAGGGACAAGAGAACAGTACACCAGATATACGTGGTAAAACTCCAAATGGGGAAAAATCCATGTGAAGGATTTTCTTCTTCATTCTTCAGAAATATCCAATCTTACAAGAGAGATCCACCCCACATATGCTTCACATATGCATTCCACAAGATATTCCCAAAAGCTCTACCTCACTTCTATTAAATACCAAGAAGTATGGAAGAATAACATCCCAAAATACATGTGGGATGAATGATTTTCCTCCTCTTTATATAATGAATGGTAATATGAGATTATTTCTCCATGATGCATGTGGGATAACTCCTTTTACATAAGATTAGAATTATTTATGCCTTCCAATGCTAGATAAGACTGATATTATGACATTGATACTAGACATCATTACACATGTAATATTAAAATTACATTCCAACAGCAGGGGCATCCCTAGTTGTAATCTGATGCATGGACCCCAACGGAACTGATGGTTTGGTGATTGGACTCGTGGTTAGTGTTTTATGGGGAGTTGCAACTCACTTTCCAAATCCATTTAGGGAAACATGAAAAATTGGTCCTAGGGCCTAAAATCGTAACCGAGCAACAAAATAGAGTTCTGTGATTTTAAGCACACATGTCTGGGCCTGGAAAAGGTGATCATGCCATACAAAGGCTCTCACAATTGATTTTATCCAATTTGAACCATTGATGCAAAAAATACAATGTGTCCCATTGAGAAAAACTCTAGTTTCTTGTCTTGCCAAATAGAAAATGATTTCATCCATGGAAATTACAAGGCAAAGGAATCCTCAATTGTAATCTCAATGCTGGAATCCAATTGAATTGATGGTTTGGTGATAAAACTCATGGTTTGTGTTTTATGGGGAATTACAACTCGCTTTCCAAATCCATTTAGTGACATAATTGTAATTGGTCCTAAGGCCTAAAATTGTAATTGAGCAAGAAAATAGAGTTCCATGAATTTGAGCATTTGTGTCTAGGCCTAGCAAAGGTGATCATGCCATATAAAGGCTCTCATGATTGAGTTTATCCAATTTGACCCCTTTGTGCAAAAACTGCATTGTGGCCTAGTGAGGGATTAATGTTTTATTGGTAAATGTGTTAGTGACTAGATATGATGTAGGGTTAAACATTGTTATTGGGTCAATGTGGTAAGTGTTTGAGGATTAGTTAGGGTACTTGGGGCATAAGAATAAGTGAGTTAGGGGTAATTGGGATAATGCAACTACAAATGGAAATACAAAATTAACATTATTATGGACAATGAATCCATCAACATTGAAACTTGTATCAACCCCATGCAGCAACTAATCCATATATGTAATATGTGTACTAGATAAATAATGCACATAAGGCACACATGTCTCCCACAAAGATAACCAATGCACTTAACTCATGAAATAAGTGGCATGCATGACCTATTCACTTGTTCACATAAGTGGCACACTAAACATATTGTAGGGCATTAATTTTAGGGTTTGCACCCCAAATACAACTTCCAAACAAGCATATCGTTACATGTATGTCATGCTTTAATAAACATATAAGCATAACCTTACCTGTAGGTCATGCCTTGATAAAAGACCAGCGTAGATCCATCTTAAACCTGAATCTATCAAGCACCGAGAGGGATCCAATTTCTTGAGGTGTATTTTTTTTTTAATTTATTTAATTTATACATCCGGGTTTAAGTTTTAAGTTTTTATTGCGCCGAGAGGCGCTCTACAACCCAGTATGAGGGAGATCTTGTAACATGTGATTTTTTGTCGAGTGTTTGTCTAATAACAAAATAATACAAAGTAAACAAAAAAGAATAATACAAAGTACAAAGTAATAAATATTATGTTGGCCATTAACAAAACAAAAAAGAATAATACAAAGTAAAAAGTAAATATGAGACTTAAACCAGAGACTTTAGAGCTTACGATTAGGTGATCAATATTATGTCGGTCATAAACAAAAAATAATAATTCAAAGTAAAAAGTAAATATGAGACTTAAACTAGAGACTTTACTTTTTACTTTTAATACAAAGTAAAATGTAATAAAATGTAAATATGAGATTTTAGAGTGTTTTTCGAGTAACAAAATAATAGAAAGTAAACAAAAAAGAATAATACAAAGTAAAAAGTAATAAATATTATGTTGGACATAAACAAAAAAGAATAATACAAAGTAAAAAGTAAATATGAGACTTAAACTAGAGACACTAGAGCTTAGGATTAGGTGGCTCGGGTATTGCACTCAAGGAGATATTCAAGGAGAGGTTTGCACCTCGGGAGATTTGATCCCTCTTGGCACTTGATAGAGCCTAGGATTTGGATCTATGCTGGTTTTATAAACAAAGATCGATTTTTTTATTACTTTTCATATTTTTATTTTATTTTATGAGTCAACATGGATTTTATTTTATTTTTATTTTTATTAATGGCCGACGTTATAATATTTTATTTGTATTATTTGGTTATTATTTTGTTACTCGACAAACGCTCGACTCACAAGATCTCCCTCATACTGGATTGTAGAGCGCCTCTCGACGCAATTATCATTAGGGTTAGTGAGTAAATGTGATTTCCAAATGGAAAGGACAAATCATGGCCATGGAGGACAAGTATATAAACCCAAGGGAGTTGCATTTAATCCATCTGTTTTTCACATGCATGTTATACGAGTGGATAAAACATGCACCTAACCCATGCATTGGCACACCCACAAAGATAATCAATGCACCTAACCCATCGATGTAACCTACACACACAAGTTAACACATACGTGATGTTTTGAAACACATGTTTGTATGTGTTAGTGAGTTTGAGCATGCGAGGTTTCCTTTTTGATTACTTATATGGACACATGTCCTTGTTTTATTTTAGCATACCTCACCTATTGATATAACCTATGGGAGGAGAGAGCACTTGTAATAATTATTGTTCTCTATTTTTGTACTTTTCTTGGATAAAATAGGGTTCATGGGATTAGAATTAGGCACATGGAGGAGTGGCTTGTATGCACACTTGGCTAGTGAACCACTATGGAAGTTGGAGCACTGAAATACATGTTCATGGAGAGTGCACAATCTTAGAGGAGGATCATTGAGGCCAAGGAGGAACATGCTTGGAGGGTGTTTCATCTTGGGTGTTGGATGAACCCTTTTGTGACACTTGTCCATCATTGTATTTTAGAGTGCTCCATGTGAGGTTTCCTTGTTGATTACTTATATGGACACATGTTCTTATTAACTTTCCTATTTGTATATATAAGGGAGGAGAAAGATCTTGTAATCATAAAAATTATCATACTATATCTTTGTAAATGTATCTAAGACATGATGAAACCTAGAGAGAGAGAGAGAGAGGGGTCTTGGATGTTCAACAAAAAATTACTCTTATGTGATGCATGGATTTGCTCTTGTGTAGCTAGGATTTGTGCTATTTATGAAGACCATAGAGAAGAATATGATAGTTAAGAAAATGCTAATTATGATGGCACTTAGTGTAGGGATAGGGATTTATACCCTAGTATATGATATGCATATTGGAACTAACACCTTGTACAATATTCGAAACTTAATCTTATGGGACATAAGGCTAGGGTCTGATCACGGAAAACTGGGATTGATGAGTATTGAGCTTGGTGAGGTGTCTCGGTTGGAATAAGACTTGGTTATTGTATCTTTTATGTTCCATGAAGGTCTTGATTCTTGTATTGGTGCAAGAGTTGAAGATGTATCATTTGAAGACTAGCACCCTAGAATGGACATGTATAATTAGAACCTAGCACTAGAGTTGTCTCACCATGTCCTTATGTAATATAATGTGTATAGGGTTTGGAAACCCTATGAAATAAAACCATGTTAATGTGGAGAAATTCAGTAATACAACATTGGAGTTGTATCCAAGAATGATGTTGTATACAAGACCCTTCCTTTTCACCTCTTTTTAATCTTCAAAAATTATATTAATTAGCTCACCAAATGAGACTAGTAATTTAACCCTATTTATTTTTCCACATTGGATCACATAAATAATGAAAAACCCATATTAACCTAGTATGCTTAACCCCTTCTCCTTTATTCATTTCTTTCCCTCTCTTATGGTTTCTAGGATTTTCCCAAATATTGAATGTCATATCCTGATGCAAGAGCATCGGGGCCTAGGTAGAGTTGTCAAAGTTGATAGACAAGGGAAGGCCAAACAGAGGGAATGCCGAAGACTACTTGTGTAGAAGATCAGATTGGTTGTTGAAGTCAATAAGTCAAGCAGGAGCAGTCGATATGCGATCAACAGAAGATGCGAAGGTTGAGAGTCGACATGTCAGAGGTCGACTGACGACAGGGTTGCAGTGGAGTCGCCGAAGGTCGACATGTTGTCGAACCGTGACATTGACAGGTTTGGGCATGAGCCAAGTGAGGATGAAGGGGCGGACTGGTAGTCGCATGAGTGAAAGGAATCCGACATGTATGTCGAAGGATGACGGAAGATAGAATAGGTGAGGTAGTGATGAGACTGACTACTGTAGCAGTGTCAGAAGGACGCGTAGAAAGTTAAGCAGAATACTTAGTAGCCATTTGGGGTTGCTAAGGAAGTTATTAGCAGTTATTGCAGGTGGTTGGGATTGTGACAAGTGTTGCCACAGGTGGAGATTGTGCAGCATGGAAGTGGCACTGACAGTTGCAGGTCTGCAGGATCGGGGATATCGACGAACATAGGAAGAGTGTTTCGGGAGTCGGAGTAGACCTCGATATGTGCATCAACATAGTATAAGGCCAGGGAGTTTGGATCAGTTGGATCACTTGGCAGTTCGGTCAGTAGAGGATTGAGAGAACAGAGCTCAAGTGAAGATTTGTAGATTGGATAGGAGAGTCGCACATCTACATACCGCAAAGAAGATTGAGTCATAGCTTAGAGTTCTGCAGTGAACCAGGAGAGGGTGAAGATCGACACACTGAGATAGCACATAATTACTTCTGTATTGTAGTAGACTAAGGATGACAATAGCTAGTTGTTTACATTCCTTGCATTTCGCATTGTAACCGTTTTCGGTAGAAGTAATATTGTCTATGTGAACGCGTGTGTTGTGTGTAATTGTTAAGCAAGAACCCTTGTCGGGGAGCCTTGCGTCAAGTGGTATCAAAGTGGGAAGAGAATCCTGCAAGAAGACAAGTGGTGATATCAACCTGACTAGGTCAAATGGTATCAACATTGGAAGTGAATCCAGTGTGCAAGTGCGTTGAACAGCTCCAGGTGCGGTTGGGTAGAGTTGTACGCGACTTGTGAAATTCTAGTTGTGATTGAACAGAGTGGGAGTTTCAGCCGAGGTTGAAAAATGGATCATAGAGGCGTTAACGTTCGAGGTGTTGGACGAAGAGCGCGTGGCGTAGCAATCACAGTTGATCATGAGATGTTTGATGAGTGCGTCCGAACAATGCGAACTTTGACAAATGAAGTTGCATTGATCAAAGAAATCCAAAGGTGTGGTTGTATTCCTAATGCATTAGACCACAACGAAGAGGAGGTCGAAGAAGTGGAAGCATGGGAAGCAGCAGGAGAAGAACTAGAGGACAAATTGATCAAACTTATATCAAAGATGAGAGGTCGGACAAAGATAGATGTATGTACCTACTCAAGAAATATGGATTCAGAAGACTTGATCGGCTGGTTCAGATAAATGGAGAAATACTTCAACATAGAGCAGATCGAGGATCCTAAGCAGGTTAAGACTGCATGTATGAGGTTGAAGGGTCATGATTCATTGTGGTGGGACAATGTGCAGGCTGACAGAGTCAAGAAAGGCAAGGAGAAAATCAAGTCTTGGGATAGGATGGTTGCAAAGCTGAAAGGGAAGTTCTTACAGAATGACTATATAATTTCCTTGTTCCGAAAGTTGCAGAACTTTCGACAAAAAGAAATGACCGTGAAGGAATACACAGAATATTTCTATAGATTATCGATAAGGTTGGGTCAGACCGACAAAGGTGAAGAAGCTATCGCAAGATATGTCAACGGCTTGAAATATGCCATTCAATATGAGTTGAGCATGATAAGGTTCAGAGCGGTCGGTGAAGCCTACCAGTTAGATCTGAAGGCATAAGAGAAATTGTCGAGGAAATCCGCATCGAACAAAGGTAGGATGACTGGTTGGGGTAGGAAGACTGTTTCTGCGAAAGGCCAAAGTAGCAGATATATGAGGGAATCCTTCAAAGACAACCGATGTGCAGAAGGGACATCGACTAGGGATAAAGTGTAAGAAAATTGACGCGATGGTCGAGAGACACGCGGTTGAGGTGCGTATGGTAGAAGTGGTCCATCTGACAGAAAAAGAGCAGACATACTAGCCATAGTCTATTACAAGTGTTGAGGAGTCGGAGACAAGGCATATGAATGCCCATAGAACCTACATGTTGTAAAGGAGTCGAAACCTAAACGTTGAAGAGGTGAGCAAGCCGACTAAAGGGCAGAGTCGAAATCCGACAATAATGAGGATGAGAAGAAGAAAAGTCGAAACATGATGGTCATGCGAACATTGGTTCAGGAATACCGACGCGACAAGAAAGAGCTGGCACAACGAAAGGCTATCTTTCGAACTAGACTGCGAATTGGCGAATGGCGTTGCAAGACCATAGTTAATGGTGGAAGCACTGAGAATCTTGTGTCGGCAGAGGTAATCGACAAGATAGGGCTAAAGTGTCGAGAAAATCCACACCCTTACAAGATCTCATGGTTGTAGAAATGACACCATGTGCAGGTGACTAGACAGTGCCTGATTAACTTTAAGGTTGGAAAGATTGAAGACAATGTACTCTGCGACGTAATCCCAATGGATGTGTGCCATTTGTTGTTAGGGAGACCATGGCAATATGATCGAAAAATGATCTATGATGGTCGATCCAATACAATCACAGTGTGGAAAAATGGTGTGCGAAGGACTTTGAAGCCGAAGCAGGAGGAGAAAGCCGACTGTAAGCAGGGTGAGAGAAACTTTTGGGAGAAGCGAGTGCTGATGTGTTCAACGAAAGAATTCCTCGCGGAGGAGGAAAAGCAGTTGGGATGTTTTTCCATCATTTCGAAAGGGCCATGTGTCGATAGGTCAACAATGGAGCAGATTCCAGTTGAAGTCGGAAAGATGCTTGACTAGTTTCGGAGCATAGTAGTCAACGAGGCACCGATGAGAAGCATATCCCATCAGATCGACTTGATTCCAAGGTTGAGTCTACTAAAAAAAGCACCGCATAGGATGAGTATGACAGAAGGTCAGGAACTCAATCGACAGGTCCAGGAGTTGTCGGACAAGGGATTGATCAGAGAAAGTCAGAGTCCGTGCGCGGTACCAGCTGTATTAGCATTAAAGAAAGGTGGAGAATGGAGGATGTGTACAGACTCTAGAGCTATCAACAAGATCACGATCAAGTACCAGTTTCCATTGCCGAGGATGGACGACTTGATGGATTGCTTGAGTGGAGTGAAGTACTTCACGAAGATAGACCTGAAGAGCGGTTATCACAAAATTCGGGTTACAGAAGGAGATGAATGGAAAACAACATTCAAGACGAAAGAAGGGTTGTATGAGTGGTTAGTCATGCCATTTAGATTGACTAATGCACCCAGTATGGTCATGCAATTGATGAATGAGGTACTGAAACCATTCTTGAGAAAGTTTGTCGTAGTCTACTTAGACAAAATCCTGATATTTAGTCAAACCAAGACAGAACACTTGGGGCATATTCGACAATTATTGCGGAAGTTGCAGGAAGAGAAGTTGATGGTGAACCTGCAAAAATGTTTCTTCATGAAGGAAGAACTGGTGTACTTGGGATTTGTAATCTCAAGTAAAGGGTTAGTGATGGACCCAGAAAAGGTGAAGGCGATATTGGATTGGCCGAAACTAATGAGTATGACTGGAGTAAGGAGTTTCCATGGACTTTCCAGTTTCTACAGGAAGTTCATCCAGGGATTCAGTGGGATTTGTGCACCTTTGATAGAGTGCATGAGAAAAGGGGAGTTCAAGTGGAAGGAAGTTGCCCAACGATCTTTCGATAATTTGAAGGAAAACATCACTGAGATCCCAGTGTTAGCGTTCCCATATTTCAACAAATTTTTCCAGGTCGATTGCGACGCGAGTGGAATGGAAATTGGAGTAGTGTTGAGCCAAGAGGGCCGACCAATTGCATTCTTCAGTGAGAAGTTGGATGATGTGAAGTGGAAATATTCGGTCTATGACTAGGAATTTTATGTTATTATCCAAGCATTGAAGAAGTGGAGGCATTATTTATTGCCCAAGGAATTTGTGTTATACACAGATCACCAAGCACTGAGGTATTTGAATACTCAGTTGAAGTTGAATCAGCGACACATGAAATGGGTCAAGTTCCTGCAAGGATATACATTCATGTTGTGACATAAGTCGGGCAAGTCAAACAAGGTTGTCGATGAGCTGGGTCGAAGAGTTGCATTGATGAACATGACGACAGTTCATGAAACATGAATAGAGTTGGTGAAGGAAGAGTATGCGACCGTTGAGTATTTTGCGAAAGCATGGGAGGCTTGTTGTGAACCGTGGAGTGTCGACAGGACTCCATAGTTGGATTACTTCATCCAAGAGGGATACCTATTCAAGGGACAACAATTGTGTATTCCCATAGGATCTGTGAGAGAGAACCTAATCCGAGAGTTGCATAGTGGTGGATTAGTAGGTCATTTTGGCATCGACAAGACCAAGGCATTGGTCAAAGAAAAGTATTATTGGCTAGGAATGACGACAGATGTCGGGAAGTGGGTACGACAGTGTCAAGTTTCCCAATTAGGAAAAGGGAGAAGTCAGAACACGGGGTTGTATACACCATTACCTGTACCGAATACCCCATGGGAGTACTTGAGCATGGATTTTGTGCTAGGATTTCCGAAGACACAACAGGGAAGCATTCAATTTTTGTTGTATTCGACATATTTTCAAAGATGGCACACTTTATTCTGTGTCAAAAGACAAGTGACGCCACAAGTATTGCTACAGAGTTGTAGCGGAGTCACCAAAGGTCGACATGTTGTCGAACCGCGACACCAACAGGTTTCGACATGAACCAAGCGAGGAGGAAGGGGCGGATTGGCCGTCGCATGAGCAAAAAGAAGACGAACAGTATGTCGAAGGATGATGAAAGATAGAATGGTCGAGGAAGTGATGAGACCGAATACTGTAGTAGTGTCAGAAGGATGCGCAGAAAGTCAAGCAGAGTACTTGGTAGCCGTTCAAGGTTGCTAAGGAAGTTATTAGTAGTTATTGTAGGTGGTTGGGATCATGATAGATGTCACCATAGGTGGAGATTGTGCAGCACAGCAGGGGCACTGACAGTTGCAGGTCTGCAGGATCGAGGATATTGGCGGACAAAGGAAGAGTGTTTCAGGAGTCGGATTAGGACTCGGGATGCGCAACAGCAGAGTAGAAGGCCAAGGAGTTTGGAACAGTTGGATCACTTGGCAGTTCGGTTAGTAGAGGATCGAGAGAATAGAGCTCGAGTGAAGATTTGTATATTGGATAGGAGAGTCACACATCTATAGACCGTAGAGAAGATCGAGTCATAGCTTAGAGTTCCGCAGTGAACCAGGAGAGGGTGAAGAATGACACACTGAGATAGCACACATTTACTTCTGTATTGTAGTAGGCTAAGGATGACAATAGTTAGTTGTTTACATTCCTTGCATTTCGCATTGTAATAATTTTCGGTAGAAGTAATATAAGCTAGCTTCTAGCATCATGTTTACATCTTGTCTATGTGAACACGTGTGTTGTGTGTAATTGTTAAGCAAGAACCCTTGTCATGGTGCCTTGCGTCATATCCACTCTCCCCTTCCTCATGGTAGTCTTGTCCGGATTTCTCTAAGAGTCATGCTACACATTATAGTGGGATTTATTTACCTCTTCTAGTGGGATTCAAGGGATTGGTTTAGTATGTTCTAAGAATACATAGTTGACACACACACACCATAGCAAAGGGTATATCAATTACATAGAAATAGGTCACATTTCTATACTCCAAGTACATCAAGTGTATGTTAAAACTAAAGTATACACTACATGAATAAAGGGAATAACAATATTCATAAATTTCAACAAGGTCTTTTGGGATGTTTTTTTAATGAATTCTTCATATACAATGCAAAAATCACTAATATGTGTTAGTAATTACCAAGTAATTTATTCACTGCATGGACTATCAACCAAGTCATTTGTTTACTACATGAACTATTAACCAACTAATTTGTTCACTACATGAAATATCAACCAAGGAATTAACACAATTTTTAATCTCAATCTTAATATCTATATTTTCAAGAGTTCCAATTGTGTATAGAGGAGCAACCATGATACCAACACCTTATCAATAGCATGGACCAAGTTTGAATAGTGGTAAAATCATTATCATCATCATTATAATCATTCATCAAAAACAAATAAAAAAACTTCAATTCATAGAGGACATACCATGGAATATATATATATATATATATTAAAAATGATCTCAAATGTACTTTTTTTACAAAATGGCATTGTGTTCCCAATATACAAAATGACATCTCATTCCCAGACATGGAAGAATGGCATATGGTTCTCTAGATGCAAAATGGAACTCGTTGGTCACTCATTGACCACTACCACCTTTTCCACTTTGACCTACATCCTTGAAGTCAATATTTCTCATTTTACTAGAACTAGGAGCTAGTTGCTTTCTTTGTCTTGGTGTGGTTCTTATCTTTGGATACTAGACAAAGAAACAACATAATAATAAGAATTTTTCCACAATGAGTTAACACACTTACAAATTGAAACTTTACAATTCAAGAAAAGAAAAATCATCAAAGATGGTATTGTGAGTCAAGAGGGTGTTTCCCTCCTTTATGACCCTAATCTCTTAGCTATGCCACCTTGCAATAGTTAAAAGAATTAAAACATAAAATTTGTACTCGACAGTATATAGGAAGGCTCATGTCGAACAATTGTGCATTAGACATCACTACTACAGGTTGGATCTCCCACGTACCTTGCGTGTATAGGGAGACCCCACTAGGATCCTAAAACCATCCGAGTCAACCATTGGCCGTGTTTTTGTCACAATACATCGAAAACAACACTCGGAGAGATTACTATGCATGTACTGTTAGATAGTTGGGTTATATGGCCAAGGGTATGGTCCCAATCCTCCTTGGTTAGTGCTCTAAAAAATTGGGCCAAGTATAGCTGTTGGACCCTATAGTATATCTCAAGTTGTGACAGCTTGACACACCTATGAGGATCCTGCTTTTACATCCCTCCTATTCACACGTTTGACTGTTGCTTTTAGTTTGAGTAACGTTTGTTGTGTGTGATAATTAGAAGGCCTTATAGAGTTTAGATATGGAAACCTCTTCTTGGACTACCAATCAAGAGGCCCCTTTTCAAGGGGTATCTTTTGTCTTTCCTCTAGTTGGATATATTGGTCCTCCCTTTATTGCCACTTTAAATCTTCATGGATTAACCATAGGATTAATAGTATGGTTATTCAATCCGGTGATTCCGGTTGTACCCAATGTTTCAAATGTTAACTCTCCACTATGAGAGTGTCAATCCCAAACTGATCCTTCCCCTTCTTTGTTGGATGTATCTTCTTTTGTTTCTTCTTCCTCGCCTGATAAAATCAATAGTGCTAGTAATAAAGAGGATAAGAAGAAGAATAAAAGGAATATCAACAATAAGAGGGATAAGAAAGAGACCAAGTATCGACCAGTTTCCTCTGATGGCACTCTTTCTATTCAAACACATCACAAACCCAAGTTCCCTTGCAAGCTTTGCAGGAGTGATCACCTTCTTAATAATTGCTCTGGTATTCCCAAAGTGTTAGAAGAGTGGTCTAAATCCTCCAAACCACCTATACCATCAGCCTCTAGACATCATACTGATGATACCCCTGTCGACCAGTGACTCTATGATTAAGGGTCAGAAAGGTAAAGTCAAGAATCCTTGTCTGTTATGTAAGGGAATGAACCTTACTTGTCTTTGTCCTCGCATGGATGAAGATTCACAATTGTTGGAAGACATTCCTGGATATCAAGATCACATGTCGCAACTTGTCTCTTGACCCCTCATTGGTCAACGAAGTGGTCGATCCAGCTACTTCCTTGGTTGATCCCACTCTTTCTTCAAAGAGTGAAGAACAATTAGTTCATCCCACTCTTACTTTGAATAGTGAGTTTGAAGTGGTTGAGTCGATGTCATCTTCGCTTGATCCCACTCCTTCATTGGAGAATGCTAATATTGAAGTAGTCACCATCACACAATCTTCCGGTTGAGAGTGAATTGAAATACACTGATGTTTTCCTAGCCAGTTCATATTGTTCTAGGCAAGGGGAAATCCTATCCATTTCCACAGCACCTCCTCCAAGTACTGAGGTCATTTCCTTTAATTGGAATAGTCTAGCAGAATCCTGTCTTCCTTCAGGTGTTCCTTTCTAGATATCTGTAGGAGTTACCGATAAGGAAATATTTCTCTCTATAGTTGATGAGGGAGCTTCTGTTAGTATTTTACCCTCAACTGCTTGGAAAGCTATAGGTTCTCCTCATATTTTTCCAGTCACTGAACATATACTGGATTTTAATGGAAGGCCTACTAGACATTTAGGGATCCTTCCGCAATTATCTATCACCTTAGGAGGGAAAATTGTCTATATTCATGTTATGGTCATACAAGGTCCCTTAGATTTTAATCTACTCCTTGGATGATATTATGTTTATGCTATGAAATTTGTCGTGTCCACGCTCTTTCGAGTGATGTATTTTACTCAACATGGAAATATGGTGACCATTAATCAACTTTCCTTTGTTACACTGAATCATTGCATGACTGCTAATCATCAGACTTCCCTAAATTTTCCACATATTTTAGAGGTTTCTACCCCTTAGGGATGGGGGGCATGTATTCGACCTCTGGACATCATGCTGGAGTTATCCCCCTAGCTTCTTATGCTGGGAGGCACACTACCAACCTCTGGACATCATGTTGGATAGGACCTAGTTCCCAAGCATATTTTACCTTTGGTTTCAAGCTTGTATAAAAATGAAACCATTCCCAATCATAGTTTACCTTTGGTTTCAAGCTTGCGTAAAAATGAAACGAGCTCCACGAGTAGAGTTCTATTCCTTTGTCATGCTCGTTAAAAAATGAAACATATGACCATGAGCAGAGTTCCCTTTCTATTTCAAGCTCATTAAAAAATGAAACAGGTTCCAATGAGCATAGTTTTGGTCCTTTTCAAGCTCATTAAAAAATAAAATGGGTCCCTTCAAGAATAGTTATTTTCTATTTCAAGCTTGTGTAAAAATGAAATATATCCTCCTCCAATTGAGTTGAGTCTTCCACTAGAATTAGTACCTGAACCTTCTTTTCATCTGCCTATTCCATTTGATCATTTTTCCTTTTCCGTCTTTGGTGAACATATTCCTATTAGTAGCCAAGAGTTAAATTGAGTGAAGAGCTAGATTAGGAGAATGAAATGAATCTCGGGGGGCATGTATTCAACCTATGAACATCATGTTGAAGTGAATTCGATAGCCTCTCCATGCAATGTTGGTGTTAAGTCGTTTACTTCTAGCAATCATGCTAGGGGCATGTACCAACCTCTTGATATCATGTTGGGAAAACATCCGCCAATGGGAATATTTCTTAGCATACCTTCTCTTGGGTTTTGAGCTCGCTAAACCATGAAAATCATCCTGATCATAGTTCATTTCCTATCTCAAGCTCGTTAAAAAAATGAAGCAGATACCACGAGAATTCTTCCAACATATCTTAGAACTCGTTAAAAACAGTAAGATGGTTTTGAGCTTACTTTTCCACTTTTTCATGCTCTTATTAAAACATGAAAAAATGTGTCAAGATTACTTTTCACCTTTTCATGCTCTGGTAAAAAACATGAAAATTAGTTTGAGCTCACTTTTTCCTTTTTCATGCTCTGGAATCAAAGATGAAAAATATTCTGAGTGCCTTTTATACCATAATCGTGCTCATTAAAAACCTAGAAAAGCGGTGTCGAGCTAAGTCATTGTTCCTTCTCGTGCTTGTAAATACATGAGAATAAGTCATCGAGTCATATTTTATCTCTTTTTAGGGCTCGTAAAACTCCCATGAAAAAGGAACCCCCCTGGATTTATTCTTTATGATCTTTTCAAAATATAGAAATAAGAAAAGATCGCCAAGCGAACTTGATTCTTTCACGCTTGTAAAAGTATTAGAAATGTCATCTTTCTAGTGATTGTTTACCCATTTTTTGGACCAACAAGACTATTTACAAAAAATGAGAACTCTATTTAATCATGACTATAAGAGTTCTCTCTCATATTGTTTTATCCTTTTTTCGGGTAAGGAGACTAAAATTTACGAAAAAGTACTCATCGAATTTTTCTTTAGTTCTTTCAGACTCTCTAAACATGAAATGATGCCGAGTTTACCTTCTTTGGACTCATTACAATATGACATTGAAGGGCCCTTTTAGGGACGAACCCCTCCTATCACAGGTTCGTTAAACATGTGACATTGGACTCGTCCTAAGGATGAGATATACTGAGCATCTGTTACCCTCCTCAAGCTCATTAATAAGCAGATAGATACTCATCAATCATGATGGGGAATAAGGAAAGAGTTTGCATTTACTTATAGTAATGGAAGTATGTAGTCACTCTTGAACATGGAACTCGTTTGCATCTCATTTGAACCACTTGGATAATCTGTTTGTCTTCGAGTCTCACCAATTATTTGAGTCATTTTACTCCTTTGAGTCATCCAAAGAATGCATCGATCATTAGTTGAATTAGGTATCAGTGTCAATCTCCTCAGGTCAATGCTGCCAAGTCATGTCATTCCATGTTCAAGAGAATTTTGTTGATCATGCCAATATCTGCAGTCATTCTACCTTCCATTGTGTCGGTCACCTCTGAGTCAGTCTCAAACATCACTCTATAGTCCGATATACTCCCAAATATCTTTGATCTTGTTTCGTGTCGATGATGAGGGAAACATCATGGCCCTCCTTGTCGACTTCAACACATCATCCAAGGATTGAAATTAGAAACCAGTCAAGTACCTTGGGCATGAATTCCTTAATGGCAGGTTACCTTACTTTCAACAATATGTTCACATCATTGACTTTTGATTGAAATATTCCACCAAATGTTCGACCTCAACTCATTTGATTCACATTCGGTTGTATGTACTATGATAACTTGGGGATCATTGACATCAATGATGATTTTCCTTGTATTTGTTAATGGTTTACATCAATGACTAGTAACCAAGTAGTTTCTACCATGTTCGAGTTCAAACCATTGTAATCACATGGTTAGATTTGTATCATTGTGGGTTGGGCTTGAAGACCCTGGATTAACTCGTGTATATTACCCAGGATGCGATGGATATTTTTTGAGTCATGTCACACAGATCCACTTTTGTATTGGTCGTGGCTATGTAATTATCTCATCATGGATATATGCTTGTGTCTAGTATCCGCGATTGTGTTCATCCCATCTATACTACCATGGATATGTAGTGTATTGGTCGGCATCCATGTTATGAGACCTTTGATACATATATCTCAGAGTATGTTGTATTGTAGGAGTCTTTATTCATCACTCCAACTGATGATCCTTTCCTCAAACCTCCATATTGCAAAGCATCTCACCTACCCTATTTTGCTAACTTCATGCTTTGGGGGGCATTCTTTTACACCAAAATCTCATCATCTTGAGTTATGTGTCCTATATGTGCCCTAATTCCTAAAGAACTTGGGTTGAATAATTAAAAGGATTTTTTGTGTTGACCCTTCTATCCTTTTGTTGTCACCCCGATGTAACCTGCTCGTTGGAAAGGTGCGTCAGACCTTAGGTGACGTGCTCTACACATTGATAGAGCGTGTCAATGATGATATCTTCCTTCACAAAAGATGCATCATCCTTAAAATAAGCAGGTTTCTAGTGTGCAAGGTGCGTCGCTGTTGGTTAAAATTGAAAAAGAGAAGATTCGAGTGACTTCTCGAACCTTTGATTGCATGGAGGATTATCCCTACATGTTAGGAAAGGTGGCACTCAATCCCCTTACCTAGTGGGATGGTCCCTTAATATTCTCCCACAAACCTCTCCTCTCCTTTGAGGCCTATAAGTATAAACCCTGGATAGAGTACTTACATGGTAGTGAAATTATTCTAGGAGATCCCTTTCATCCATAGGAGGCAAAAGCTTTGATCTTTGAGGCTAGGATCATTTGGAAGGTGTTACAACATCAAAGCTTGGTTATAACCTCTCTCTTTGTACTTTCTTAATTACATTAATGCAAATTCGTTCCATAAACTGTTAAGAACCTATGTCAACCCTTCTCTTTACTATGTTAGTATATTGTTGTTGGACGCATATGCTTTGTAAGTCGTCCCGTAGTATTATATGTCGCATGGTTTTGACTCATAGTATTGGGCATAGACTTAGTATATAAGTGTGTGTTGAGGTCATTGAAGGCACCGTGAAGTTAATTGTATTGAGCTTGCTCAAAGGAGGTTGCCCCCTCGAAGTGGCCCGCGATCAATATAAAAGTGATTCTGTTCTATTATTTCTGATATCTCGTGTATTTGCATTAATTAATTATTGATGGTTCATCACATATGGTATCAGAGCACTTTCTTGGGCTCGCTGGGTGAAATTTTTGCCAAACTTTTTTTCGCATCTGTTGCAAGTTCGGATTTGGGAATAATACCTATCCACTTAATTGTGGGAAATACTTGGGCATAAGCCCTAAAACTCATGTGAGGAGTACCACAGGAACCTCGAAGTAGCTGGCCCATTGAGGTGACCTGCCAGCGAAAAGGGCAACGACCCCTACCTGATTGACTAGTTCCCACCTGTGAGGTAAACCAAGAGCTGTCGTTTGTGGCAAATCGATTATCAGTTTTACTTGAGCCGTGGAGTGAGGGGTACTGCCCCAATACGCAAGCCGTCAGACAACATTGGTGGCCGAGTGAAACACCTGAACTGTTAGGAAGCCGTACATACCTGGGGTCCATATCTATTTTCAGTTGAACTGTTGTTTATCACTTCTGCTCCAGATCTAGCTGTTTCAGATCTATTCTGAAAGTCATTCCAGATCCAGTCGCCATTTTAGATCTAGCCATTTTCGATCCCTTCCGCACCGTTGTAGATCCATCTGTTGCGGATCCCTTCCGCGCCGCTGTTGCTGATCCATTTCTGAAAAAAAAAAAAAGGTTTTTTCTCTATATATCCCTTGTTTTCACTTTGTTTCCCTTGAAATTTTTGGGGAACCCCTGTCATTCCATTCTGCATCTTTCATTTTTGAGGACCCTATCCCCAATTCCCCTTCTTAAAGCCCGAAATCCCACATTTGTCTATTTTTAGGGTTTGCCATAACTTCCTCAGATTTCACCCAATCACCTTCAAATTTTACCACAGAGTTCCTTTCTGAATTCTGCTTCCTTATCCCTCTCTGCCTAATTTTCTCATTCTATCACCCTGCTTCTGAAATCCCCCTTTTTGCTTTCTTGTCCTTTCGACAGTGTCCAAAATCTAGTCAAACCCCAATTACCCATCATATTGTTTCCCCAATCCAAATTCCCTTTACTACATCAGCTTCTGTTTGTGTTTTTCTACCCATTCCACAAAAAAAAAAACCTGGTTATGGTTGTCACCCGTGCAGGAGCACACACCATGGAGGAAGCACTTGCAGGCATCCAAACCAAACTCCAAGATTTGGATGAAAAATTTCTCAGCCTCCATCTTCAACATTCAGCCATGAACAATACCAAACAACCAGAATCTTTTGCAGCCACCGGGTTCTCTTCTTCCAGCAATTTTCATGGGCCGAAGCTTGATTTTCCTCGCTTCAATGGTACTGATTCAACTGGATGGATATATCGAGCAGAACAATATTGTAGTCTACATAATACTTCTGATGCCTAGAAATTTCCACTTGCATCCTTTCATTTGGAACAGGAAGCCCTTCAATGGTACTGTTGGTACAGCAAAGCTCATCCCGAGTCAAATTGGACAGATTTTTGCCAACTCATTTTGCCACGATTTGGTCCTAGTGCTTTTGATGATTTCACAGGAGCACTCACTAAACTTCACCAAATTGGCATAGTGAGAGAGTATCAGACAAAATTTGAAAAATTGGCCAATCACACAGAAGGATTGTCTGATGAATTCTACAGGAGTTGTTTTATCAGTGGTCTCAAGGATGAAATCCGCTCAGAGGTCAAAATGTTTTGTCCCAACACAATGATGGAAGTCCTAGGGTTGGCTAAGCTGGCCGAGGACAAGATTGCAACTCAACAACGCTCCAAACCCACCTTTGTTCCCTTCAAAAATATGGGTTCCCAATGACCTCCCATCACGCCTACTCCTCAACCAACTCCTATCAAGCATTTGTCTGAAATAGAAATGCAGGCACGCCGAGAAAAAGGGCTTTGCTATAATTGTGATGAGAAATTCACTCGGGGACATAGATGTGTTCAACAAAATCTCTATCTCTTGGATGTGGATTCTCCGCCTGCCTTAGAACTTGGTGAAGAAGCTACAGATACAGTAGATGATCAGGTCGACATTGAACACCCGCCTGTTGACACCCCATCTTAGGACGACCCACTCGAGATCTCTCTCCATGCTGTAACCGGCGTCACCACCCCACAAACAATGCAGGTCAGGGGATACTTCAAGAAGCTCCTTCTTACCATACTCATTGATTTTGGTAGCACTCATAACTTCATTGACCCTCGGATTGCCAAACAGGCTGATTGTTTTGTCCATCCTTGCTCCAACTTTGAAGTCATGGTTGCCAATGGGGGCACCTTACCTTGCAAGGGGAAGTGTCACAATGTGCGTATCTCTATGGAAGATTATAACCTACGCTCTGACATGTTTTCCTTGTCCTTAGGCGGATGTGATGTGGTTTTGGGTGTTCAATGGTTACGTACACTTGGCCCCATCTTATGGGATTTTGCTGAACTTTGGATGCAGTTTAAAGTCAATGGGGAACAACAAAAATTTATGGGCTTACAACCAGGGTATCTCTGCATCATCAGTTCACATCGCCTGGAAAAAATCCTTGAGAATAATTCACATGGTGTCATTGCTCAGCTCAATTCCATTCAGATGCACCCATCAACAGTCTCCACTACTTCCTTGGATAGATATGCAGGTATCTTTGCTAAACCAATGCACTTGCTGCCTTCACGAGACCTTTCCGGTAAGACTTTAGCCACATCTACCTCTCAGCAGGAAGTGATGGCTATTTTGCATGCAGTACAGAAGTGGCATCCATACCTATTAGGGAATTATTTCTGCATCAAGACTGATCTCTCGAGTCTGGAAAATTTTCTGGAACAATGGGTCTCCTCCCCAACACCCCTGAAATGGGTTATCCAACTCATGGGTTATCCCTATGTGATCATTTACAAGAAGGGTAAGGACAATATGGTGGAAGATGCTCCTTCTTACACAATTGATGACCCAGTTTCTCTTACAGCTCTTTCTCTGCTTGTTCCAAATTGGTTGCAATATGTTCATCAGAGCTATCTCTTCTATGAACTCCATGCTTCTTCATCAACAGGGCACTCTGGGTTCTGCAAAATGTATGATCGGGAACAATGTAACTTCTTTTGGCAGGGACTAAAAATGACAATTCAACAGATGGTGGTTGACGATGATAATTTCCAAGTCAACAAGGGGGAAACGACACTCCTTTCGGGATTGCTCAAACCATTCCCATCCCTACACAGCTTTGGCCAACTATTTCTATGGATTTCCTAGCAGCGCTCTGGTGGTACAATACCACATCTCAAAAGACACCATATGAAGCAATCTATGGAAAAACACCGCCAGTTCTTCTTCCATACACCCTTAGCAGCTCTCCAGTTCAGGAAATTGACTCGGTTCTTCGAAACCGCAATCAGATTGTTCTCATTCTGCAGGACAATCTTCACATGGCCAGAATTTGCCTGAAACAACAAGCCAATCAGCACCGTTCTGAGTGCATTTTCCACGCAGCTGACAGGGTTCTTCTTCATCTACAACCTTCCAAGCAATCCTCCTTGACACTCTTAAGGTGTCAGTGGCCCGAAATGAAACCCGAGGATGCCACCAAGGAACCACTCCTTCAGATTCTGCAGCAATTTCTCCAACCAAAGCTTTGAGGACAAAGCTTTTTCTAAGGGAGAGGGGATGTTAGGAACCTATGTCAACCCTTCTCTTTACTATGTTAGTATATTGTTGTTGGACGCATATGCTTTGTAAGTTGTCCCGTAGTATTTGTTGATCTGTAGTTTATATTAGCCCATAGTATTGACCCATAGTATTGGACGCATATGCTTTGTAAGTCGTCCCGTAGTATTATATGTCCCATGGTTTTGACTCATAGTATTGGGCATAGACTTAGTATATAAGTGTGTGTTGAGGTCATTGAAGGCACCGTGAAGTTAATTGTATTGAGCTTGCTCAAAGGAGGTTTCCCCCTCGAAGTGGCCCGTGATCAATATAAAAGTGATTCTGTTCTATTATTTCTGATATCTCATGTATTTGCATTAATTAATTATTGCAGGTTCATCACATAAACATATTGTCATTATAAGGTTTAGGATTGGCTTCTTTGATCGCTAATTTATATTGTTTTATAAGTTATATGCTATCACTACTTGTTTGTTTCCACTTGTTTCATGTTGTTTTGCAGCTGAATATTTGGATATCAAGGAGTTGAATCAAACAAGAAGAAAAGAATTGTGTTCATAAGGTGAGTTATCTCCTAACTTAATTTGAAATTCGATCAATCTAGGAAAGTTATATGTATTGTGTATTTATTTTGTTCTAGATTTGAACCATTCAGACTAGGGAGATCCATTTGTGTCTGCACTTACAGATTGTCCACAAACAACAACCAACCTTCGACTAATCCTAGTTGAAGAGGTAGACACAAGAAGAGGAACCTTAGTAAAATTATCTCCTTTAACATTCCTACCAAACTAGAATTGGAATCTAAGGAAGAAATGCCATAGTATCACATGAGGTTTCCTCATATTAAAGTTGAGGTGAATAAAATAAATCAAAAGGTCTCAAAGAAGCAAGGAAACATTCCTATAAAGGAAATTGATGTTGATCTTGTGAAGTGGATTCTAGATATTGGCCTCTCATGAAGCAGGGATACTATGCGTTTTTTGGAAAATTAATGTTTATTGGCAGATTGAGTCTTTTATTACATAAGGTGTTGAAGAGGTAGGCTTTCAACATAAAGTAATACTAGACAAGCTAGAGTTCTTACATCATAAAATGAAGCTCTAGTAAAATATTTGTGGCGCATAGGGGTAGTGGGATGGGGTCCTGAGTAGAAACAAAAAGACTAGATACCATTCTTAGAGAACCTTGATGAAGCTAACCCGTCACTTATATATGTGGATTCAAAGTCTACAATTTTATTTACCAATGCATTACCTTTCTCTGTAGTCTTTTGTGATGAATTATCTGCGTTTTTTTTGTACATCAATTTGATATTTTTATTTATGCTTTGGATCTAAGTATTTTGGAATTTGATTTCATACATCATGCCTTGGAATAATATCATACTTATGATGTCCTTAAACTTTCAATTTCTTAATGAGTAACCTAATCAAAGCAATGTTACAAAGGATAAAGACAAAATCCCATCATCATCATCAAGCAACAATGATTTCTGATTATGTTGCAATAGTAAGACCATCTCTCTCAAGTATAATTGGGATAGGAAATTAGGAGAATTTTCAACAACTCATGAAAATTTTGTGCTCCCATCACTTCCACATTTCCTAAAAAATTTATGGAGAAATGAGGGTCCTAAAATATATGAAATAGTATAAGAACCAAGTGGCAACATTGAAGGATCTAAATGTTGAGCTCCAACAGGACAAGGACTTGTTGTGACAAGAGAAAGACAAAGTTCAACGAGATGTCGAAGTGGTATTCCAAGAAGTGCCATATGCATAGGTTATTGAATAAATAACAACATAAGAGAAGGTACAACGATTAGAGACAATCATCTCCAGATACCATCTTAAGGCGCAAGAGTTAGAATCCAAGTTGGTGCCCAGCACCCCTCCTGAAGTTGTTGAGCAGCGACGAACATATATTCAGAAGGATTTTCAAGGTCTGTAGGTAGTAGAAGCAAAATCCATGAAGACGTACGATGTTATGTTGCAGTCCTGGGATGCCCTATTTGAGGATGCTGAGCTACAGGAGATACAGATGTGGCTTGGGGTTGCTGAGGGGAAAATGAGTGCTTTGCAGGAGTATTTGAAGACTCTCCCTGTAGTTCATAGGATGAGCAGGGCCACTGAAACCAAATAGTTACAGCATGAATTCAATCAACTAAGGTTGCATCATAGGCATAGAACTAAGCGGGTCCAGACACTTTAGTTTGAGGCGCATCGCACATTAGAGGACATTGGAAGTTGCCATGCTTCCATCCAGTCGGTAGCCACTCAGGTTGTCGAAGTGAGCCAAAACCAAAATTCAACAGATGTGGTGGAAACTATTGCCCAGAAGAAAAACGAAGTCCAACAGTTGGTTGAAGCAAGCAAAAGTCATTATACAAAATTTTTGTCGAAACTACAGGAACTTGACTTACAGCCTTGAAGCGGCTTGGGACTAGCCACATGTGAGTGTTGGGGGCCCGTTGGGCCTAGTATTTTGGAGATATCAATTTTGAAGAAACAAGTTAGTGTGGACAAAGACAAAGTGGAACCAACTTAGTGCAGGGGTCAACTCCGACGAAGCGGCTAGGAAATAAGGAAAACAATCATATTGATCGTGTCAAAGGTCACAAGTTGATTTTGTTAGTTAGAATGTGTCCACATTGTAATAATGAGTTAGTTGTAAAGTTAGTGGGTTAGTGTGGGCGGGGAAAGCTAAGTGCGCCCTATAAATATGTATTAAGAAGGACATTTTGGGGTTAATGGTGAATGTTCAAAGTATAGTTTTGTGCTTTGTAATAGAGATATATGTTGTATATGTTGAAGAAAATCTTAGAGAAATCGAGTCATTGATCTACATGCTGTGTGCGCAGATCCACTGTATGACACAAAGACATCTGTAAGTTCTACCTGAAGTGCTTATTTGGTTGTGACTCTAATAAAATAGAAGTGCTCCTGTGTTTTTTCCTAGATGGGTTTCCACGTTAAAACATAGTGTCTTTATGTGTGTTAGTGTTTTGTGATGTGATATGCGTTTCTTTCCTTTGTTAAACAATTAATTGAATAAATGATGGAAGTAACTGTATGAATAATGGATGTGATATATTAATCGGATACAAGTTCTGAGGTCTGTCATAGTTATGAGTTTGTTGAAGCTCTAGTTTATCGTTGTTCTATAGGTGCACCACAATAATGAATGTATTGTTGGATGAATACTTAACTAAGTCATGATATCTGTCGATGTGCTAATCTGTTGATGTTTTGTAATGGGTTTTAATAATGAATATGTTGTGCGATGAGTATTCCCCTTCTATGTTGCATGAATTATGGTTACTGTAGTCCCCATATATACTTCGGGTGATACTTCATCTGCTTTGCAGGTGTTTCCGAAAGGGTTCATCCTTTTTCGGGCCGGTGTCTGTGGATTGTGTTGTTTGTTCTGAGTGTAAGTGTTGAACCCTAGTCAAAGTAAAAGTGCACCAACAAAGGGGCATGGATTATAACACTGCTTTGATAAGAATAACGAAAATGGATAAATTAAGATATCAAAAAGTCCAGGAAGCCAGTTTTTGTTCCAGCTTATCAATAAGATCTCTCCAAGAATAATGCGTAATGGACGAGTCAATAAAAGGCACTCCAAGATACTTGGTAGCAAGGGAAGAGATGGAGAACCCAAGAATCTTGGCAATATTTCTTTGAGTGACAGCGGGAGTATTGAAGAAAAAGATCTGAGATTTGTCAAGATTGATGGTATTCCCTGAGGGCTTCAAAGAAAGTGAGTAACATGGGATGGAGGGAACGAGCTTCTTGAGCCAAGGGGTGGCCCATAAGGAAGTTGTCATCCACAAAATGTTGATGATATAAGGGTGATATGTCATGCAAGATCAATCCTTTTAAGGTGCCACAGGAGAGGGCTAAATTGAGCATACGCCCCAAGCCTTTCGTCATAAGGATTAATAGGAAGGGGGAGAGGGGATCACCTTGTCAGATCCATCGGGGGGGGGGAGAGAAGTTTGCAGAAGGGGACCCATTGACAAGAATAGAAAAGAAGGCTAAGGAGAGGAGGGAAAGGATCCATTTTATCCAAGAGGGGTTGAAACCAAAGGCTAGTAGGATGTTTTCAATGTAGACCAAGCTTAATTTGTCAAAATATTTACAGAGATATAGCTTGAGAAGCATACTAGGTTTCTTGGTGATTTTTAAGAAGTGGATAACTTCATGGTGAGAATGATACCATCCAATATTTTTTTGCCTTCCAGATATCCAGTTTTCTCAGGGGATATAAGGATAGGACGAATGGGCTTGAGGCGATTTGCAATGACATTTGAGATGATCTTGTAGATGACACTACAAAGAAATATGAGTATGTACTTACTTGGAGAGGCAGCGTTTTCCTCCTTCAGATTGGGTGTGAGAAAGGTGGCATTGAAATATTGTAAGACCCACTATTGTTGTGCAATTCTTGAACAATTTCGCACACGTCCATCTTCAGGTGATCCCAACAGTGATGGAAAAAATTCACGGTGAATCCATCTAGGCCTGGTGCTTTTCCTTCTGCCATTTGATGGACAACAAATTTGAATTCTTAGATAGTGATGGGTCTCATCAAGGCGTTATTTTTCTCTTCCGTGATAAGAGAGGGGATGTGATGCACGACCTGATCAATTGAAGCTTCTCTACTTGTATTATCTTCATATATCATATCTTTGTAGAATAAGACCAATTCCTATCCGATATCCTTGTGCGTTTCAACTCTTGTGCCATTGGATTTTTTGATGGTGTTAATCCTGTTGTGAATTATGTGCTGGATAGTGGTGCAATGGAAGCAAGTTGTGTTGTGTTATCCCTCTTTTATCCAGGTAATCCTGTATTTCTGTTTCCAGAGTATATCGTCTTGCTGGCAGCGGTCATCAATTTGATATTGGATCTCTGCCTCCCTTTTGGTCCATTCCTTTGTGCGGCCCTCTGCGATCATTTGATGTTAAAGCAATTCCATTTCCTGATCCAGAGTTGTTTAGGTGTAAAAATGTTGCCGAAAGTATGTTTGTTCCATTTATTCAAGTTATGCCTCAGGTGCTTGAGTTTTTGTTGCAGAATGTACATTTTAGAGGCTTCAGGGATCTAAAATTTGGTCCACCATCCTTTGGAAATGTCTTGGAAGTCCGGGTGAGAAAGCTAGTACTTATCAAATCTGAAGGGTCTGTGCAAGGAAACTCCTTCTTTTTTCCAGAGTAAGCGGATGGTCCAGTGATCCGATCCGGTCGAAGGGATAATGGTAGCTATAAAATCATTGCCATTTGTTGCTAGATCCTCATAGAATAATAAGCAATATAATATCAAATCTATTTGATGGGAGACTCCACGCCTATTGTTCCAAGTGAAGATGCCATTGGTGGTTTCTAAATCTACTAGTTCATTGTTTTCAATGAAGTTCTTGAAGTTGATGTCTTCTTGGGTGAGAGATTTGCGTCCTCCCTTCTTCCAATGGAGGGAAGTAATGAGATTGAAATCTCCCGCCACGATCCAGGGTTGGTTTGGGAGGGAGAGCTTGTACCATTCAAGGAAATCAAGCAGTCATATATTGAGCTCCAAGGATTGAGGCCCGTATACATTTGTAATGTGACCATGAATAATAGTTCCTAGGAGGTGAAAAGAAGCGGAAATGGAGTTTTTAGTAGCTAAAAAGTCATTGATAATTACCTCATGATTATTGCAAGTGATTTCCATCCCTCCTAAAGCTCCACTTGCATCCAGTGATGTTTCCATACTACCTCTCCAGAGACGATCCATGAGGGTCTCTAGAGTACTACTGCTACATTTTGTTTCTTGGAACAAGAAATTTGAGGTTTTTTCCTAGAGAATATTCTTTTGAATCATTTAGTTTTTGGTCGGGCCATTGATTCCTCTTATATTCCAAGAGATGAATTTCATTGATAACTTGAGGTATTTGCGAGAAATAATTATGTTAGATGGGCATATTTCCCTGATTCCACAAGGCGCGTACTTAGAGTGTTGAGGCGCTATAAATCAGTTTTCCTTCCTCTTTTTTAGTGAAGAATTCTAAATACCCAATTTGGATCTTCCCCTAGCTTTTGATAACGTGTCTTTGAGAAGATGGATTTGTTTGGGGGAGATTGCATGAAAAGCATAATGTTGAGAGGATTTTTCTAGCCCTAATAGATCAATATCTCCCATATCAGGGTCACTCATGTCTTCATCCATAACAACATCGTGATTTGGGATTGAGATTGTTGGTGGTACATCCTAAGAGGTCGGTGCTATAGGGGGATTTTGATCATGGGGTTCACTGCCTAGGTTGCTTTGGTTGGAGTTCTGATGTTTTCTAGGTGTTGTGTCTTAGTGTTTCCTTTTGGGTGTTGGTTCATGTTTTGCAGTTGGTGTTTCAATTATCTTCGGTCGATCGTCAAAATCATCAAAGCTATTACTCATTGAGGGAGTTGTTTTTTTTATGACTGCTGGGGTTTTACAATTGGGGCGATCCCTGTTGGGAAATTTTTTGAAACCATCCTCATCCGTGGTTTACACATTTTTTGGATCCAAGGTGGGTTTGTTATGTGGAAAATCCCTACAAAGGTTCCCATGCTAATGGAATGGGACATGCTCATAGTCCACTGGTTGGATCCATCCCATATCTTGATGAACCAGGAAGACAGAGTCTGGTAGAGCTCTAGAAATGTGCATGTAGATGCAAATTATTGTGTAGGATGTATATTTTTAACTTCTTGTTTGATCTTCAATTTTGGCAAAGTATCCCAAGGATTTATCGATGTTCTTGAGGGTGTCCTCATCCCAATAGTCTTGTGGGAGGAAGTATAGAAGGATCTACACTGGTGAGATTTCCGTTTCCATTTGGTCACGATCCAATCTGCTAGGGCCTTTTTAGTTGGCCAAAGCCCTATGAATTTACAAATCAAGGCGTGATATTTCATGTACGGTATTCTGAAATTGATTCTTGTTGGAGGAAACTCAATGCATGACCTTTCTTCCATTCGGGTTATGCATGTGTTTGTTATCTTGTGATTACTTGGTCCTTGGTTGCTTCCATGGGTTTATAGTTCCTGAACAGTTTCCATACAATTAAGCAGTGGGTTCCCATGACCGTCGTTATTGAGTTCATCCAAGTGATTATGGCATATGGTAGCTGAAATAAGGTTCGAAAGGGGTGGGGAGGGACCACTCCCTCTCCCCTCGATATGTACCATGGATCTGTTTGTAGCAGGTCCAGAGGGTTTGAAACAGGTTGAGGTGAAGAAGGTTAAAGGGAATCAAGCGTCCAACATGCAGAGGGAGGGTACACTAGCAGGACTCAACGAGGGTTATAGAGCATAGTGTGCAATCTCTCTGGAAGCCATATACATTTATTTTCCACTGCTAAATTGAATGAATTACAAAAAAGGAAATTTGGATATGAGTGGTGTATTTCATATATATATATATATAATTTGAGTACCTTGTGGTATCCAAGGTCGATTGAGGCTAATGGGTATGTTACAAAATATAAATTCCAAATGATCATATCATTAAACTCATAATATTATTGACATTTCATCCAAATACCTTGTAACAATATGAATAACCCAACAAGTGAAAAATGAGTGTGAATTGGATGCAAGACCAGGCATCAATCCAATTCAAGTTAATCAAACAACCATATATCATTACCCAATTACCAATGCAACATTAACTTGCACCGTTAACTAATTTCGTATAGCAACTTAAAAAAATTATTATTAATGTGAATAGGTTCCAAATTGCTTCTTAGAAGATAAGCCTTCAAACTTTTAAAGTAATAAGTTCAAACATGATCCAAAGAAAACTTGCGATTGGGATATTAAACATTGACAAGTATGATGTCTAGAGCATGCATAGATACAAGTATGAAATACTTTGATTGTAGAATTGGTATAGCAAGTCTCATAACAATAAATATTGAAAATAATGATCTATTATTCCATAACACACTTAACTTAGCGTTGCATGAACATAGGGTATTTCCATTATAAACCTTATACAAATTCTCAGATTAAGTGTAAACTTAAGTTGATTATGAAATTTTAGTGTTTGAATCTAAGGCCAACCATAGTGATCCCTCAATGCAAAAATTGGATTGTGGCCCACTGAGAAAAACATGAGTTTATCGTCTTTCCAAATAGAAGAGGATTTAAACCATGGAACTCAAAAGGAATATGCATAAACATACAACAATACATTTACACTAACATGTAAATCAATAGCAGAGATCTAATAGTCTAGCCTTCTATCCATACAATCAACAATAAGCATGTAAGAAATACGAGACAAGAGATAAGGGACAAGAGAACAGTACACCAGATATACGTGGTAAAACTCCAAATGGGGAAAAATCCATGTGAAGGATTTTCTTCTTCATTCTTCAGAAATATCCAATCTTACAAGAGAGATCCACCCCACATATGCTTCACATATGCATTCCACAAGATATTCCCAAAAGCTCTACCTCACTTCTATTAAATACCAAGAAGTATGGAAGAATAACATCCCAAAATACATGTGGGATGAATGATTTTCCTCCTCTTTATATAATGAATGGTAATATGAGATTATTTCTCCATGATGCATGTGGGATAACTCCTTTTACATAAGATTAGAATTATTTATGCCTTCCAATGCTAGATAAGACTGATATTATGACATTGATACTAGACATCATTACACATGTAATATTAAAATTACATTCCAACAGCAGGGGCATCCCTAGTTGTAATCTGATGCATGGACCCCAACGGAACTGATGGTTTGGTGATTGGACTCGTGGTTAGTGTTTTATGGGGAGTTGCAACTCACTTTCCAAATCCATTTAGGGAAACATGAAAAATTGGTCCTAGGGCCTAAAATCGTAACCGAGCAACAAAATAGAGTTCTGTGATTTTAAGCACACATGTCTGGGCCTGGAAAAGGTGATCATGCCATACAAAGGCTCTCACAATTGATTTTATCCAATTTGAACCATTGATGCAAAAAATACAATGTGTCCCATTGAGAAAAACTCTAGTTTCTTGTCTTGCCAAATAGAAAATGATTTCATCCATGGAAATTACAAGGCAAAGGAATCCTCAATTGTAATCTCAATGCTGGAATCCAATTGAATTGATGGTTTGGTGATAAAACTCATGGTTTGTGTTTTATGGGGAATTACAACTCGCTTTCCAAATCCATTTAGTGACATAATTGTAATTGGTCCTAAGGCCTAAAATTGTAATTGAGCAAGAAAATAGAGTTCCATGAATTTGAGCATTTGTGTCTAGGCCTAGCAAAGGTGATCATGCCATATAAAGGCTCTCATGATTGAGTTTATCCAATTTGACCCCTTTGTGCAAAAACTGCATTGTGGCCTAGTGAGGGATTAATGTTTTATTGGTAAATGTGTTAGTGACTAGATATGATGTAGGGTTAAACATTGTTATTGGGTCAATGTGGTAAGTGTTTGAGGATTAGTTAGGGTACTTGGGGCATAAGAATAAGTGAGTTAGGGGTAATTGGGATAATGCAACTACAAATGGAAATACAAAATTAACATTATTATGGACAATGAATCCATCAACATTGAAACTTGTATCAACCCCATGCAGCAACTAATCCATATATGTAATATGTGTACTAGATAAATAATGCACATAAGGCACACATGTCTCCCACAAAGATAACCAATGCACTTAACTCATGAAATAAGTGGCATGCATGACCTATTCACTTGTTCACATAAGTGGCACACTAAACATATTGTAGGGCATTAATTTTAGGGTTTGCACCCCAAATACAACTTCCAAACAAGCATATCGTTACATGTATGTCATGCTTTAATAAACATATAAGCATAACCTTACCTGTAGGTCATGCCTTGATAAAAGACCAGCGTAGATCCATCTTAAACCTGAATCTATCAAGCACCGAGAGGGATCCAATTTCTTGAGGTGTATTTTTTTTTTAATTTATTTAATTTATACATCCGGGTTTAAGTTTTAAGTTTTTATTGCGCCGAGAGGCGCTCTACAACCCAGTATGAGGGAGATCTTGTAACATGTGATTTTTTGTCGAGTGTTTGTCTAATAACAAAATAATACAAAGTAAACAAAAAAGAATAATACAAAGTACAAAGTAATAAATATTATGTTGGCCATTAACAAAACAAAAAAGAATAATACAAAGTAAAAAGTAAATATGAGACTTAAACCAGAGACTTTAGAGCTTACGATTAGGTGATCAATATTATGTCGGTCATAAACAAAAAATAATAATTCAAAGTAAAAAGTAAATATGAGACTTAAACTAGAGACTTTACTTTTTACTTTTAATACAAAGTAAAATGTAATAAAATGTAAATATGAGATTTTAGAGTGTTTTTCGAGTAACAAAATAATAGAAAGTAAACAAAAAAGAATAATACAAAGTAAAAAGTAATAAATATTATGTTGGACATAAACAAAAAAGAATAATACAAAGTAAAAAGTAAATATGAGACTTAAACTAGAGACACTAGAGCTTAGGATTAGGTGGCTCGGGTATTGCACTCAAGGAGATATTCAAGGAGAGGTTTGCACCTCGGGAGATTTGATCCCTCTTGGCACTTGATAGAGCCTAGGATTTGGATCTATGCTGGTTTTATAAACAAAGATCGATTTTTTTATTACTTTTCATATTTTTATTTTATTTTATGAGTCAACATGGATTTTATTTTATTTTTATTTTTATTAATGGCCGACGTTATAATATTTTATTTGTATTATTTGGTTATTATTTTGTTACTCGACAAACGCTCGACTCACAAGATCTCCCTCATACTGGATTGTAGAGCGCCTCTCGACGCAATTATCATTAGGGTTAGTGAGTAAATGTGATTTCCAAATGGAAAGGACAAATCATGGCCATGGAGGACAAGTATATAAACCCAAGGGAGTTGCATTTAATCCATCTGTTTTTCACATGCATGTTATACGAGTGGATAAAACATGCACCTAACCCATGCATTGGCACACCCACAAAGATAATCAATGCACCTAACCCATCGATGTAACCTACACACACAAGTTAACACATACGTGATGTTTTGAAACACATGTTTGTATGTGTTAGTGAGTTTGAGCATGCGAGGTTTCCTTTTTGATTACTTATATGGACACATGTCCTTGTTTTATTTTAGCATACCTCACCTATTGATATAACCTATGGGAGGAGAGAGCACTTGTAATAATTATTGTTCTCTATTTTTGTACTTTTCTTGGATAAAATAGGGTTCATGGGATTAGAATTAGGCACATGGAGGAGTGGCTTGTATGCACACTTGGCTAGTGAACCACTATGGAAGTTGGAGCACTGAAATACATGTTCATGGAGAGTGCACAATCTTAGAGGAGGATCATTGAGGCCAAGGAGGAACATGCTTGGAGGGTGTTTCATCTTGGGTGTTGGATGAACCCTTTTGTGACACTTGTCCATCATTGTATTTTAGAGTGCTCCATGTGAGGTTTCCTTGTTGATTACTTATATGGACACATGTTCTTATTAACTTTCCTATTTGTATATATAAGGGAGGAGAAAGATCTTGTAATCATAAAAATTATCATACTATATCTTTGTAAATGTATCTAAGACATGATGAAACCTAGAGAGAGAGAGAGAGAGGGGTCTTGGATGTTCAACAAAAAATTACTCTTATGTGATGCATGGATTTGCTCTTGTGTAGCTAGGATTTGTGCTATTTATGAAGACCATAGAGAAGAATATGATAGTTAAGAAAATGCTAATTATGATGGCACTTAGTGTAGGGATAGGGATTTATACCCTAGTATATGATATGCATATTGGAACTAACACCTTGTACAATATTCGAAACTTAATCTTATGGGACATAAGGCTAGGGTCTGATCACGGAAAACTGGGATTGATGAGTATTGAGCTTGGTGAGGTGTCTCGGTTGGAATAAGACTTGGTTATTGTATCTTTTATGTTCCATGAAGGTCTTGATTCTTGTATTGGTGCAAGAGTTGAAGATGTATCATTTGAAGACTAGCACCCTAGAATGGACATGTATAATTAGAACCTAGCACTAGAGTTGTCTCACCATGTCCTTATGTAATATAATGTGTATAGGGTTTGGAAACCCTATGAAATAAAACCATGTTAATGTGGAGAAATTCAGTAATACAACATTGGAGTTGTATCCAAGAATGATGTTGTATACAAGACCCTTCCTTTTCACCTCTTTTTAATCTTCAAAAATTATATTAATTAGCTCACCAAATGAGACTAGTAATTTAACCCTATTTATTTTTCCACATTGGATCACATAAATAATGAAAAACCCATATTAACCTAGTATGCTTAACCCCTTCTCCTTTATTCATTTCTTTCCCTCTCTTATGGTTTCTAGGATTTTCCCAAATATTGAATGTCATATCCTGATGCAAGAGCATCGGGGCCTAGGTAGAGTTGTCAAAGTTGATAGACAAGGGAAGGCCAAACAGAGGGAATGCCGAAGACTACTTGTGTAGAAGATCAGATTGGTTGTTGAAGTCAATAAGTCAAGCAGGAGCAGTCGATATGCGATCAACAGAAGATGCGAAGGTTGAGAGTCGACATGTCAGAGGTCGACTGACGACAGGGTTGCAGTGGAGTCGCCGAAGGTCGACATGTTGTCGAACCGTGACATTGACAGGTTTGGGCATGAGCCAAGTGAGGATGAAGGGGCGGACTGGTAGTCGCATGAGTGAAAGGAATCCGACATGTATGTCGAAGGATGACGGAAGATAGAATAGGTGAGGTAGTGATGAGACTGACTACTGTAGCAGTGTCAGAAGGACGCGTAGAAAGTTAAGCAGAATACTTAGTAGCCATTTGGGGTTGCTAAGGAAGTTATTAGCAGTTATTGCAGGTGGTTGGGATTGTGACAAGTGTTGCCACAGGTGGAGATTGTGCAGCATGGAAGTGGCACTGACAGTTGCAGGTCTGCAGGATCGGGGATATCGACGAACATAGGAAGAGTGTTTCGGGAGTCGGAGTAGACCTCGATATGTGCATCAACATAGTATAAGGCCAGGGAGTTTGGATCAGTTGGATCACTTGGCAGTTCGGTCAGTAGAGGATTGAGAGAACAGAGCTCAAGTGAAGATTTGTAGATTGGATAGGAGAGTCGCACATCTACATACCGCAAAGAAGATTGAGTCATAGCTTAGAGTTCTGCAGTGAACCAGGAGAGGGTGAAGATCGACACACTGAGATAGCACATAATTACTTCTGTATTGTAGTAGACTAAGGATGACAATAGCTAGTTGTTTACATTCCTTGCATTTCGCATTGTAACCGTTTTCGGTAGAAGTAATATTGTCTATGTGAACGCGTGTGTTGTGTGTAATTGTTAAGCAAGAACCCTTGTCGGGGAGCCTTGCGTCAAGTGGTATCAAAGTGGGAAGAGAATCCTGCAAGAAGACAAGTGG
Organism: Larix kaempferi; assembly: GCA_027924585.1. NCBI lineage: Eukaryota > Viridiplantae > Streptophyta > Pinopsida > Pinales > Pinaceae > Larix > Larix kaempferi. The sequence continues at coordinate 5,305,656 of BSBM01000519.1, forward strand.
TGATATCAACCTGACTAGGTCAAATGGTATCAACATTGGAAGTGAATCCAGTGTGCAAGTGCGTTGAACAGCTCCAGGTGCGGTTGGGTAGAGTTGTACGCGACTTGTGAAATTCTAGTTGTGATTGAACAGAGTGGGAGTTTCAGCCGAGGTTGAAAAATGGATCATAGAGGCGTTAACGTTCGAGGTGTTGGACGAAGAGCGCGTGGCGTAGCAATCACAGTTGATCATGAGATGTTTGATGAGTGCGTCCGAACAATGCGAACTTTGACAAATGAAGTTGCATTGATCAAAGAAATCCAAAGGTGTGGTTGTATTCCTAATGCATTAGACCACAACGAAGAGGAGGTCGAAGAAGTGGAAGCATGGGAAGCAGCAGGAGAAGAACTAGAGGACAAATTGATCAAACTTATATCAAAGATGAGAGGTCGGACAAAGATAGATGTATGTACCTACTCAAGAAATATGGATTCAGAAGACTTGATCGGCTGGTTCAGATAAATGGAGAAATACTTCAACATAGAGCAGATCGAGGATCCTAAGCAGGTTAAGACTGCATGTATGAGGTTGAAGGGTCATGATTCATTGTGGTGGGACAATGTGCAGGCTGACAGAGTCAAGAAAGGCAAGGAGAAAATCAAGTCTTGGGATAGGATGGTTGCAAAGCTGAAAGGGAAGTTCTTACAGAATGACTATATAATTTCCTTGTTCCGAAAGTTGCAGAACTTTCGACAAAAAGAAATGACCGTGAAGGAATACACAGAATATTTCTATAGATTATCGATAAGGTTGGGTCAGACCGACAAAGGTGAAGAAGCTATCGCAAGATATGTCAACGGCTTGAAATATGCCATTCAATATGAGTTGAGCATGATAAGGTTCAGAGCGGTCGGTGAAGCCTACCAGTTAGATCTGAAGGCATAAGAGAAATTGTCGAGGAAATCCGCATCGAACAAAGGTAGGATGACTGGTTGGGGTAGGAAGACTGTTTCTGCGAAAGGCCAAAGTAGCAGATATATGAGGGAATCCTTCAAAGACAACCGATGTGCAGAAGGGACATCGACTAGGGATAAAGTGTAAGAAAATTGACGCGATGGTCGAGAGACACGCGGTTGAGGTGCGTATGGTAGAAGTGGTCCATCTGACAGAAAAAGAGCAGACATACTAGCCATAGTCTATTACAAGTGTTGAGGAGTCGGAGACAAGGCATATGAATGCCCATAGAACCTACATGTTGTAAAGGAGTCGAAACCTAAACGTTGAAGAGGTGAGCAAGCCGACTAAAGGGCAGAGTCGAAATCCGACAATAATGAGGATGAGAAGAAGAAAAGTCGAAACATGATGGTCATGCGAACATTGGTTCAGGAATACCGACGCGACAAGAAAGAGCTGGCACAACGAAAGGCTATCTTTCGAACTAGACTGCGAATTGGCGAATGGCGTTGCAAGACCATAGTTAATGGTGGAAGCACTGAGAATCTTGTGTCGGCAGAGGTAATCGACAAGATAGGGCTAAAGTGTCGAGAAAATCCACACCCTTACAAGATCTCATGGTTGTAGAAATGACACCATGTGCAGGTGACTAGACAGTGCCTGATTAACTTTAAGGTTGGAAAGATTGAAGACAATGTACTCTGCGACGTAATCCCAATGGATGTGTGCCATTTGTTGTTAGGGAGACCATGGCAATATGATCGAAAAATGATCTATGATGGTCGATCCAATACAATCACAGTGTGGAAAAATGGTGTGCGAAGGACTTTGAAGCCGAAGCAGGAGGAGAAAGCCGACTGTAAGCAGGGTGAGAGAAACTTTTGGGAGAAGCGAGTGCTGATGTGTTCAACGAAAGAATTCCTCGCGGAGGAGGAAAAGCAGTTGGGATGTTTTTCCATCATTTCGAAAGGGCCATGTGTCGATAGGTCAACAATGGAGCAGATTCCAGTTGAAGTCGGAAAGATGCTTGACTAGTTTCGGAGCATAGTAGTCAACGAGGCACCGATGAGAAGCATATCCCATCAGATCGACTTGATTCCAAGGTTGAGTCTACTAAAAAAAGCACCGCATAGGATGAGTATGACAGAAGGTCAGGAACTCAATCGACAGGTCCAGGAGTTGTCGGACAAGGGATTGATCAGAGAAAGTCAGAGTCCGTGCGCGGTACCAGCTGTATTAGCATTAAAGAAAGGTGGAGAATGGAGGATGTGTACAGACTCTAGAGCTATCAACAAGATCACGATCAAGTACCAGTTTCCATTGCCGAGGATGGACGACTTGATGGATTGCTTGAGTGGAGTGAAGTACTTCACGAAGATAGACCTGAAGAGCGGTTATCACAAAATTCGGGTTACAGAAGGAGATGAATGGAAAACAACATTCAAGACGAAAGAAGGGTTGTATGAGTGGTTAGTCATGCCATTTAGATTGACTAATGCACCCAGTACGGTCATGCAATTGATGAATGAGGTACTGAAACCATTCTTGAGAAAGTTTGTCGTAGTCTACTTAGACAAAATCCTGATATTTAGTCAAACCAAGACAGAACACTTGGGGCATATTCGACAATTATTGCGGAAGTTGCAGGAAGAGAAGTTGATGGTGAACCTGCAAAAATGTTTCTTCATGAAGGAAGAACTGGTGTACTTGGGATTTGTAATCTCAAGTAAAGGGTTAGTGATGGACCCAGAAAAGGTGAAGGCGATATTGGATTGGCCGAAACTAATGAGTATGACTGGAGTAAGGAGTTTCCATGGACTTTCCAGTTTCTACAGGAAGTTCATCCAGGGATTCAGTGGGATTTGTGCACCTTTGATAGAGTGCATGAGAAAAGGGGAGTTCAAGTGGAAGGAAGTTGCCCAACGATCTTTCGATAATTTGAAGGAAAACATCACTGAGATCCCAGTGTTAGCGTTCCCATATTTCAACAAATTTTTCCAGGTCGATTGCGACGCGAGTGGAATGGAAATTGGAGTAGTGTTGAGCCAAGAGGGCCGACCAATTGCATTCTTCAGTGAGAAGTTGGATGATGTGAAGTGGAAATATTCGGTCTATGACTAGGAATTTTATGTTATTATCCAAGCATTGAAGAAGTGGAGGCATTATTTATTGCCCAAGGAATTTGTGTTATACACAGATCACCAAGCACTGAGGTATTTGAATACTCAGTTGAAGTTGAATCAGCGACACATGAAATGGGTCAAGTTCCTGCAAGGATATACATTCATGTTGTGACATAAGTCGGGCAAGTCAAACAAGGTTGTCGATGAGCTGGGTCGAAGAGTTGCATTGATGAACATGACGACAGTTCAGGAAACATGAATAGAGTTGGTGAAGGAAGAGTATGCGACCGTTGAGTATTTTGCGAAAGCATGGGAGGCTTGTTGTGAACCGTGGAGTGTCGACAGGACTCCATAGTTGGATTACTTCATCCAAGAGGGATACCTATTCAAGGGACAACAATTGTGTATTCCCATAGGATCTGTGAGAGAGAACCTAATCCGAGAGTTGCATAGTGGTGGATTAGTAGGTCATTTTGGCATCGACAAGACCAAGGCATTGGTCAAAGAAAAGTATTATTGGCTAGGAATGACGACAGATGTCGGGAAGTGGGTACGACAGTGTCAAGTTTCCCAATTAGGAAAAGGGAGAAGTCAGAACACGGGGTTGTATACACCATTACCTGTACCGAATACCCCATGGGAGTACTTGAGCATGGATTTTGTGCTAGGATTTCCGAAGACACAACAGGGAAGCATTCAATTTTTGTTGTATTCGACATATTTTCAAAGATGGCACACTTTATTCTGTGTCAAAAGACAAGTGACGCCACAAGTATTGCTACAGAGTTGTAGCGGAGTCACCAAAGGTCGACATGTTGTCGAACCGCGACACCAACAGGTTTCGACATGAACCAAGCGAGGAGGAAGGGGCGGATTGGCCGTCGCATGAGCAAAAAGAAGACGAACAGTATGTCGAAGGATGATGAAAGATAGAATGGTCGAGGAAGTGATGAGACCGAATACTGTAGTAGTGTCAGAAGGATGCGCAGAAAGTCAAGCAGAGTACTTGGTAGCCGTTCAAGGTTGCTAAGGAAGTTATTAGTAGTTATTGTAGGTGGTTGGGATCATGATAGATGTCACCATAGGTGGAGATTGTGCAGCACAGCAGGGGCACTGACAGTTGCAGGTCTGCAGGATCGAGGATATTGGCGGACAAAGGAAGAGTGTTTCAGGAGTCGGATTAGGACTCGGGATGCGCAACAGCAGAGTAGAAGGCCAAGGAGTTTGGAACAGTTGGATCACTTGGCAGTTCGGTTAGTAGAGGATCGAGAGAATAGAGCTCGAGTGAAGATTTGTATATTGGATAGGAGAGTCACACATCTATAGACCGTAGAGAAGATCGAGTCATAGCTTAGAGTTCCGCAGTGAACCAGGAGAGGGTGAAGAATGACACACTGAGATAGCACACATTTACTTCTGTATTGTAGTAGGCTAAGGATGACAATAGTTAGTTGTTTACATTCCTTGCATTTCGCATTGTAATAATTTTCGGTAGAAGTAATATAAGCTAGCTTCTAGCATCATGTTTACATCTTGTCTATGTGAACACGTGTGTTGTGTGTAATTGTTAAGCAAGAACCCTTGTCATGGTGCCTTGCGTCATATCCACTCTCCCCTTCCTCATGGTAGTCTTGTCCGGATTTCTCTAAGAGTCATGCTACACATTATAGTGGGATTTATTTACCTCTTCTAGTGGGATTCAAGGGATTGGTTTAGTATGTTCTAAGAATACATAGTTGACACACACACACCATAGCAAAGGGTATATCAATTACATAGAAATAGGTCACATTTCTATACTCCAAGTACATCAAGTGTATGTTAAAACTAAAGTATACACTACATGAATAAAGGGAATAACAATATTCATAAATTTCAACAAGGTCTTTTGGGATGTTTTTTTAATGAATTCTTCATATACAATGCAAAAATCACTAATATGTGTTAGTAATTACCAAGTAATTTATTCACTGCATGGACTATCAACCAAGTCATTTGTTTACTACATGAACTATTAACCAACTAATTTGTTCACTACATGAAATATCAACCAAGGAATTAACACAATTTTTAATCTCAATCTTAATATCTATATTTTCAAGAGTTCCAATTGTGTATAGAGGAGCAACCATGATACCAACACCTTATCAATAGCATGGACCAAGTTTGAATAGTGGTAAAATCATTATCATCATCATTATAATCATTCATCAAAAACAAATAAAAAAACTTCAATTCATAGAGGACATACCATGGAATATATATATATATATATATTAAAAATGATCTCAAATGTACTTTTTTTACAAAATGGCATTGTGTTCCCAATATACAAAATGACATCTCATTCCCAGACATGGAAGAATGGCATATGGTTCTCTAGATGCAAAATGGAACTCGTTGGTCACTCATTGACCACTACCACCTTTTCCACTTTGACCTACATCCTTGAAGTCAATATTTCTCATTTTACTAGAACTAGGAGCTAGTTGCTTTCTTTGTCTTGGTGTGGTTCTTATCTTTGGATACTAGACAAAGAAACAACATAATAATAAGAATTTTTCCACAATGAGTTAACACACTTACAAATTGAAACTTTACAATTCAAGAAAAGAAAAATCATCAAAGATGGTATTGTGAGTCAAGAGGGTGTTTCCCTCCTTTATGACCCTAATCTCTTAGCTATGCCACCTTGCAATAGTTAAAAGAATTAAAACATAAAATTTGTACTCGACAGTATATAGGAAGGCTCATGTCGAACAATTGTGCATTAGACATCACTACTACAGGTTGGATCTCCCACGTACCTTGCGTGTATAGGGAGACCCCACTAGGATCCTAAAACCATCCGAGTCAACCATTGGCCGTGTTTTTGTCACAATACATCGAAAACAACACTCGGAGAGATTACTATGCATGTACTGTTAGATAGTTGGGTTATATGGCCAAGGGTATGGTCCCAATCCTCCTTGGTTAGTGCTCTAAAAAATTGGGCCAAGTATAGCTGTTGGACCCTATAGTATATCTCAAGTTGTGACAGCTTGACACACCTATGAGGATCCTGCTTTTACATCCCTCCTATTCACACGTTTGACTGTTGCTTTTAGTTTGAGTAACGTTTGTTGTGTGTGATAATTAGAAGGCCTTATAGAGTTTAGATATGGAAACCTCTTCTTGGACTACCAATCAAGAGGCCCCTTTTCAAGGGGTATCTTTTGTCTTTCCTCTAGTTGGATATATTGGTCCTCCCTTTATTGCCACTTTAAATCTTCATGGATTAACCATAGGATTAATAGTATGGTTATTCAATCCGGTGATTCCGGTTGTACCCAATGTTTCAAATGTTAACTCTCCACTATGAGAGTGTCAATCCCAAACTGATCCTTCCCCTTCTTTGTTGGATGTATCTTCTTTTGTTTCTTCTTCCTCGCCTGATAAAATCAATAGTGCTAGTAATAAAGAGGATAAGAAGAAGAATAAAAGGAATATCAACAATAAGAGGGATAAGAAAGAGACCAAGTATCGACCAGTTTCCTCTGATGGCACTCTTTCTATTCAAACACATCACAAACCCAAGTTCCCTTGCAAGCTTTGCAGGAGTGATCACCTTCTTAATAATTGCTCTGGTATTCCCAAAGTGTTAGAAGAGTGGTCTAAATCCTCCAAACCACCTATACCATCAGCCTCTAGACATCATACTGATGATACCCCTGTCGACCAGTGACTCTATGATTAAGGGTCAGAAAGGTAAAGTCAAGAATCCTTGTCTGTTATGTAAGGGAATGAACCTTACTTGTCTTTGTCCTCGCATGGATGAAGATTCACAATTGTTGGAAGACATTCCTGGATATCAAGATCACATGTCGCAACTTGTCTCTTGACCCCTCATTGGTCAACGAAGTGGTCGATCCAGCTACTTCCTTGGTTGATCCCACTCTTTCTTCAAAGAGTGAAGAACAATTAGTTCATCCCACTCTTACTTTGAATAGTGAGTTTGAAGTGGTTGAGTCGATGTCATCTTCGCTTGATCCCACTCCTTCATTGGAGAATGCTAATATTGAAGTAGTCACCATCACACAATCTTCCGGTTGAGAGTGAATTGAAATACACTGATGTTTTCCTAGCCAGTTCATATTGTTCTAGGCAAGGGGAAATCCTATCCATTTCCACAGCACCTCCTCCAAGTACTGAGGTCATTTCCTTTAATTGGAATAGTCTAGCAGAATCCTGTCTTCCTTCAGGTGTTCCTTTCTAGATATCTGTAGGAGTTACCGATAAGGAAATATTTCTCTCTATAGTTGATGAGGGAGCTTCTGTTAGTATTTTACCCTCAACTGCTTGGAAAGCTATAGGTTCTCCTCATATTTTTCCAGTCACTGAACATATACTGGATTTTAATGGAAGGCCTACTAGACATTTAGGGATCCTTCCGCAATTATCTATCACCTTAGGAGGGAAAATTGTCTATATTCATGTTATGGTCATACAAGGTCCCTTAGATTTTAATCTACTCCTTGGATGATATTATGTTTATGCTATGAAATTTGTCGTGTCCACGCTCTTTCGAGTGATGTATTTTACTCAACATGGAAATATGGTGACCATTAATCAACTTTCCTTTGTTACACTGAATCATTGCATGACTGCTAATCATCAGACTTCCCTAAATTTTCCACATATTTTAGAGGTTTCTACCCCTTAGGGATGGGGGGCATGTATTCGACCTCTGGACATCATGCTGGAGTTATCCCCCTAGCTTCTTATGCTGGGAGGCACACTACCAACCTCTGGACATCATGTTGGATAGGACCTAGTTCCCAAGCATATTTTACCTTTGGTTTCAAGCTTGTATAAAAATGAAACCATTCCCAATCATAGTTTACCTTTGGTTTCAAGCTTGCGTAAAAATGAAACGAGCTCCACGAGTAGAGTTCTATTCCTTTGTCATGCTCGTTAAAAAATGAAACATATGACCATGAGCAGAGTTCCCTTTCTATTTCAAGCTCATTAAAAAATGAAACAGGTTCCAATGAGCATAGTTTTGGTCCTTTTCAAGCTCATTAAAAAATAAAATGGGTCCCTTCAAGAATAGTTATTTTCTATTTCAAGCTTGTGTAAAAATGAAATATATCCTCCTCCAATTGAGTTGAGTCTTCCACTAGAATTAGTACCTGAACCTTCTTTTCATCTGCCTATTCCATTTGATCATTTTTCCTTTTCCGTCTTTGGTGAACATATTCCTATTAGTAGCCAAGAGTTAAATTGAGTGAAGAGCTAGATTAGGAGAATGAAATGAATCTCGGGGGGCATGTATTCAACCTATGAACATCATGTTGAAGTGAATTCGATAGCCTCTCCATGCAATGTTGGTGTTAAGTCGTTTACTTCTAGCAATCATGCTAGGGGCATGTACCAACCTCTTGATATCATGTTGGGAAAACATCCGCCAATGGGAATATTTCTTAGCATACCTTCTCTTGGGTTTTGAGCTCGCTAAACCATGAAAATCATCCTGATCATAGTTCATTTCCTATCTCAAGCTCGTTAAAAAAATGAAGCAGATACCACGAGAATTCTTCCAACATATCTTAGAACTCGTTAAAAACAGTAAGATGGTTTTGAGCTTACTTTTCCACTTTTTCATGCTCTTATTAAAACATGAAAAAATGTGTCAAGATTACTTTTCACCTTTTCATGCTCTGGTAAAAAACATGAAAATTAGTTTGAGCTCACTTTTTCCTTTTTCATGCTCTGGAATCAAAGATGAAAAATATTCTGAGTGCCTTTTATACCATAATCGTGCTCATTAAAAACCTAGAAAAGCGGTGTCGAGCTAAGTCATTGTTCCTTCTCGTGCTTGTAAATACATGAGAATAAGTCATCGAGTCATATTTTATCTCTTTTTAGGGCTCGTAAAACTCCCATGAAAAAGGAACCCCCCTGGATTTATTCTTTATGATCTTTTCAAAATATAGAAATAAGAAAAGATCGCCAAGCGAACTTGATTCTTTCACGCTTGTAAAAGTATTAGAAATGTCATCTTTCTAGTGATTGTTTACCCATTTTTTGGACCAACAAGACTATTTACAAAAAATGAGAACTCTATTTAATCATGACTATAAGAGTTCTCTCTCATATTGTTTTATCCTTTTTTCGGGTAAGGAGACTAAAATTTACGAAAAAGTACTCATCGAATTTTTCTTTAGTTCTTTCAGACTCTCTAAACATGAAATGATGCCGAGTTTACCTTCTTTGGACTCATTACAATATGACATTGAAGGGCCCTTTTAGGGACGAACCCCTCCTATCACAGGTTCGTTAAACATGTGACATTGGACTCGTCCTAAGGATGAGATATACTGAGCATCTGTTACCCTCCTCAAGCTCATTAATAAGCAGATAGATACTCATCAATCATGATGGGGAATAAGGAAAGAGTTTGCATTTACTTATAGTAATGGAAGTATGTAGTCACTCTTGAACATGGAACTCGTTTGCATCTCATTTGAACCACTTGGATAATCTGTTTGTCTTCGAGTCTCACCAATTATTTGAGTCATTTTACTCCTTTGAGTCATCCAAAGAATGCATCGATCATTAGTTGAATTAGGTATCAGTGTCAATCTCCTCAGGTCAATGCTGCCAAGTCATGTCATTCCATGTTCAAGAGAATTTTGTTGATCATGCCAATATCTGCAGTCATTCTACCTTCCATTGTGTCGGTCACCTCTGAGTCAGTCTCAAACATCACTCTATAGTCCGATATACTCCCAAATATCTTTGATCTTGTTTCGTGTCGATGATGAGGGAAACATCATGGCCCTCCTTGTCGACTTCAACACATCATCCAAGGATTGAAATTAGAAACCAGTCAAGTACCTTGGGCATGAATTCCTTAATGGCAGGTTACCTTACTTTCAACAATATGTTCACATCATTGACTTTTGATTGAAATATTCCACCAAATGTTCGACCTCAACTCATTTGATTCACATTCGGTTGTATGTACTATGATAACTTGGGGATCATTGACATCAATGATGATTTTCCTTGTATTTGTTAATGGTTTACATCAATGACTAGTAACCAAGTAGTTTCTACCATGTTCGAGTTCAAACCATTGTAATCACATGGTTAGATTTGTATCATTGTGGGTTGGGCTTGAAGACCCTGGATTAACTCGTGTATATTACCCAGGATGCGATGGATATTTTTTGAGTCATGTCACACAGATCCACTTTTGTATTGGTCGTGGCTATGTAATTATCTCATCATGGATATATGCTTGTGTCTAGTATCCGCGATTGTGTTCATCCCATCTATACTACCATGGATATGTAGTGTATTGGTCGGCATCCATGTTATGAGACCTTTGATACATATATCTCAGAGTATGTTGTATTGTAGGAGTCTTTATTCATCACTCCAACTGATGATCCTTTCCTCAAACCTCCATATTGCAAAGCATCTCACCTACCCTATTTTGCTAACTTCATGCTTTGGGGGGCATTCTTTTACACCAAAATCTCATCATCTTGAGTTATGTGTCCTATATGTGCCCTAATTCCTAAAGAACTTGGGTTGAATAATTAAAAGGATTTTTTGTGTTGACCCTTCTATCCTTTTGTTGTCACCCCGATGTAACCTGCTCGTTGGAAAGGTGCGTCAGACCTTAGGTGACGTGCTCTACACATTGATAGAGCGTGTCAATGATGATATCTTCCTTCACAAAAGATGCATCATCCTTAAAATAAGCAGGTTTCTAGTGTGCAAGGTGCGTCGCTGTTGGTTAAAATTGAAAAAGAGAAGATTCGAGTGACTTCTCGAACCTTTGATTGCATGGAGGATTATCCCTACATGTTAGGAAAGGTGGCACTCAATCCCCTTACCTAGTGGGATGGTCCCTTAATATTCTCCCACAAACCTCTCCTCTCCTTTGAGGCCTATAAGTATAAACCCTGGATAGAGTACTTACATGGTAGTGAAATTATTCTAGGAGATCCCTTTCATCCATAGGAGGCAAAAGCTTTGATCTTTGAGGCTAGGATCATTTGGAAGGTGTTACAACATCAAAGCTTGGTTATAACCTCTCTCTTTGTACTTTCTTAATTACATTAATGCAAATTCGTTCCATAAACTGTTAAGAACCTATGTCAACCCTTCTCTTTACTATGTTAGTATATTGTTGTTGGACGCATATGCTTTGTAAGTCGTCCCGTAGTATTATATGTCGCATGGTTTTGACTCATAGTATTGGGCATAGACTTAGTATATAAGTGTGTGTTGAGGTCATTGAAGGCACCGTGAAGTTAATTGTATTGAGCTTGCTCAAAGGAGGTTGCCCCCTCGAAGTGGCCCGCGATCAATATAAAAGTGATTCTGTTCTATTATTTCTGATATCTCGTGTATTTGCATTAATTAATTATTGATGGTTCATCACATATGGTATCAGAGCACTTTCTTGGGCTCGCTGGGTGAAATTTTTGCCAAACTTTTTTTCGCATCTGTTGCAAGTTCGGATTTGGGAATAATACCTATCCACTTAATTGTGGGAAATACTTGGGCATAAGCCCTAAAACTCATGTGAGGAGTACCACAGGAACCTCGAAGTAGCTGGCCCATTGAGGTGACCTGCCAGCGAAAAGGGCAACGACCCCTACCTGATTGACTAGTTCCCACCTGTGAGGTAAACCAAGAGCTGTCGTTTGTGGCAAATCGATTATCAGTTTTACTTGAGCCGTGGAGTGAGGGGTACTGCCCCAATACGCAAGCCGTCAGACAACATTGGTGGCCGAGTGAAACACCTGAACTGTTAGGAAGCCGTACATACCTGGGGTCCATATCTATTTTCAGTTGAACTGTTGTTTATCACTTCTGCTCCAGATCTAGCTGTTTCAGATCTATTCTGAAAGTCATTCCAGATCCAGTCGCCATTTTAGATCTAGCCATTTTCGATCCCTTCCGCACCGTTGTAGATCCATCTGTTGCGGATCCCTTCCGCGCCGCTGTTGCTGATCCATTTCTGAAAAAAAAAAAAAGGTTTTTTCTCTATATATCCCTTGTTTTCACTTTGTTTCCCTTGAAATTTTTGGGGAACCCCTGTCATTCCATTCTGCATCTTTCATTTTTGAGGACCCTATCCCCAATTCCCCTTCTTAAAGCCCGAAATCCCACATTTGTCTATTTTTAGGGTTTGCCATAACTTCCTCAGATTTCACCCAATCACCTTCAAATTTTACCACAGAGTTCCTTTCTGAATTCTGCTTCCTTATCCCTCTCTGCCTAATTTTCTCATTCTATCACCCTGCTTCTGAAATCCCCCTTTTTGCTTTCTTGTCCTTTCGACAGTGTCCAAAATCTAGTCAAACCCCAATTACCCATCATATTGTTTCCCCAATCCAAATTCCCTTTACTACATCAGCTTCTGTTTGTGTTTTTCTACCCATTCCACAAAAAAAAAAACCTGGTTATGGTTGTCACCCGTGCAGGAGCACACACCATGGAGGAAGCACTTGCAGGCATCCAAACCAAACTCCAAGATTTGGATGAAAAATTTCTCAGCCTCCATCTTCAACATTCAGCCATGAACAATACCAAACAACCAGAATCTTTTGCAGCCACCGGGTTCTCTTCTTCCAGCAATTTTCATGGGCCGAAGCTTGATTTTCCTCGCTTCAATGGTACTGATTCAACTGGATGGATATATCGAGCAGAACAATATTGTAGTCTACATAATACTTCTGATGCCTAGAAATTTCCACTTGCATCCTTTCATTTGGAACAGGAAGCCCTTCAATGGTACTGTTGGTACAGCAAAGCTCATCCCGAGTCAAATTGGACAGATTTTTGCCAACTCATTTTGCCACGATTTGGTCCTAGTGCTTTTGATGATTTCACAGGAGCACTCACTAAACTTCACCAAATTGGCATAGTGAGAGAGTATCAGACAAAATTTGAAAAATTGGCCAATCACACAGAAGGATTGTCTGATGAATTCTACAGGAGTTGTTTTATCAGTGGTCTCAAGGATGAAATCCGCTCAGAGGTCAAAATGTTTTGTCCCAACACAATGATGGAAGTCCTAGGGTTGGCTAAGCTGGCCGAGGACAAGATTGCAACTCAACAACGCTCCAAACCCACCTTTGTTCCCTTCAAAAATATGGGTTCCCAATGACCTCCCATCACGCCTACTCCTCAACCAACTCCTATCAAGCATTTGTCTGAAATAGAAATGCAGGCACGCCGAGAAAAAGGGCTTTGCTATAATTGTGATGAGAAATTCACTCGGGGACATAGATGTGTTCAACAAAATCTCTATCTCTTGGATGTGGATTCTCCGCCTGCCTTAGAACTTGGTGAAGAAGCTACAGATACAGTAGATGATCAGGTCGACATTGAACACCCGCCTGTTGACACCCCATCTTAGGACGACCCACTCGAGATCTCTCTCCATGCTGTAACCGGCGTCACCACCCCACAAACAATGCAGGTCAGGGGATACTTCAAGAAGCTCCTTCTTACCATACTCATTGATTTTGGTAGCACTCATAACTTCATTGACCCTCGGATTGCCAAACAGGCTGATTGTTTTGTCCATCCTTGCTCCAACTTTGAAGTCATGGTTGCCAATGGGGGCACCTTACCTTGCAAGGGGAAGTGTCACAATGTGCGTATCTCTATGGAAGATTATAACCTACGCTCTGACATGTTTTCCTTGTCCTTAGGCGGATGTGATGTGGTTTTGGGTGTTCAATGGTTACGTACACTTGGCCCCATCTTATGGGATTTTGCTGAACTTTGGATGCAGTTTAAAGTCAATGGGGAACAACAAAAATTTATGGGCTTACAACCAGGGTATCTCTGCATCATCAGTTCACATCGCCTGGAAAAAATCCTTGAGAATAATTCACATGGTGTCATTGCTCAGCTCAATTCCATTCAGATGCACCCATCAACAGTCTCCACTACTTCCTTGGATAGATATGCAGGTATCTTTGCTAAACCAATGCACTTGCTGCCTTCACGAGACCTTTCCGGTAAGACTTTAGCCACATCTACCTCTCAGCAGGAAGTGATGGCTATTTTGCATGCAGTACAGAAGTGGCATCCATACCTATTAGGGAATTATTTCTGCATCAAGACTGATCTCTCGAGTCTGGAAAATTTTCTGGAACAATGGGTCTCCTCCCCAACACCCCTGAAATGGGTTATCCAACTCATGGGTTATCCCTATGTGATCATTTACAAGAAGGGTAAGGACAATATGGTGGAAGATGCTCCTTCTTACACAATTGATGACCCAGTTTCTCTTACAGCTCTTTCTCTGCTTGTTCCAAATTGGTTGCAATATGTTCATCAGAGCTATCTCTTCTATGAACTCCATGCTTCTTCATCAACAGGGCACTCTGGGTTCTGCAAAATGTATGATCGGGAACAATGTAACTTCTTTTGGCAGGGACTAAAAATGACAATTCAACAGATGGTGGTTGACGATGATAATTTCCAAGTCAACAAGGGGGAAACGACACTCCTTTCGGGATTGCTCAAACCATTCCCATCCCTACACAGCTTTGGCCAACTATTTCTATGGATTTCCTAGCAGCGCTCTGGTGGTACAATACCACATCTCAAAAGACACCATATGAAGCAATCTATGGAAAAACACCGCCAGTTCTTCTTCCATACACCCTTAGCAGCTCTCCAGTTCAGGAAATTGACTCGGTTCTTCGAAACCGCAATCAGATTGTTCTCATTCTGCAGGACAATCTTCACATGGCCAGAATTTGCCTGAAACAACAAGCCAATCAGCACCGTTCTGAGTGCATTTTCCACGCAGCTGACAGGGTTCTTCTTCATCTACAACCTTCCAAGCAATCCTCCTTGACACTCTTAAGGTGTCAGTGGCCCGAAATGAAACCCGAGGATGCCACCAAGGAACCACTCCTTCAGATTCTGCAGCAATTTCTCCAACCAAAGCTTTGAGGACAAAGCTTTTTCTAAGGGAGAGGGGATGTTAGGAACCTATGTCAACCCTTCTCTTTACTATGTTAGTATATTGTTGTTGGACGCATATGCTTTGTAAGTTGTCCCGTAGTATTTGTTGATCTGTAGTTTATATTAGCCCATAGTATTGACCCATAGTATTGGACGCATATGCTTTGTAAGTCGTCCCGTAGTATTATATGTCCCATGGTTTTGACTCATAGTATTGGGCATAGACTTAGTATATAAGTGTGTGTTGAGGTCATTGAAGGCACCGTGAAGTTAATTGTATTGAGCTTGCTCAAAGGAGGTTTCCCCCTCGAAGTGGCCCGTGATCAATATAAAAGTGATTCTGTTCTATTATTTCTGATATCTCATGTATTTGCATTAATTAATTATTGCAGGTTCATCACATAAACATATTGTCATTATAAGGTTTAGGATTGGCTTCTTTGATCGCTAATTTATATTGTTTTATAAGTTATATGCTATCACTACTTGTTTGTTTCCACTTGTTTCATGTTGTTTTGCAGCTGAATATTTGGATATCAAGGAGTTGAATCAAACAAGAAGAAAAGAATTGTGTTCATAAGGTGAGTTATCTCCTAACTTAATTTGAAATTCGATCAATCTAGGAAAGTTATATGTATTGTGTATTTATTTTGTTCTAGATTTGAACCATTCAGACTAGGGAGATCCATTTGTGTCTGCACTTACAGATTGTCCACAAACAACAACCAACCTTCGACTAATCCTAGTTGAAGAGGTAGACACAAGAAGAGGAACCTTAGTAAAATTATCTCCTTTAACATTCCTACCAAACTAGAATTGGAATCTAAGGAAGAAATGCCATAGTATCACATGAGGTTTCCTCATATTAAAGTTGAGGTGAATAAAATAAATCAAAAGGTCTCAAAGAAGCAAGGAAACATTCCTATAAAGGAAATTGATGTTGATCTTGTGAAGTGGATTCTAGATATTGGCCTCTCATGAAGCAGGGATACTATGCGTTTTTTGGAAAATTAATGTTTATTGGCAGATTGAGTCTTTTATTACATAAGGTGTTGAAGAGGTAGGCTTTCAACATAAAGTAATACTAGACAAGCTAGAGTTCTTACATCATAAAATGAAGCTCTAGTAAAATATTTGTGGCGCATAGGGGTAGTGGGATGGGGTCCTGAGTAGAAACAAAAAGACTAGATACCATTCTTAGAGAACCTTGATGAAGCTAACCCGTCACTTATATATGTGGATTCAAAGTCTACAATTTTATTTACCAATGCATTACCTTTCTCTGTAGTCTTTTGTGATGAATTATCTGCGTTTTTTTTGTACATCAATTTGATATTTTTATTTATGCTTTGGATCTAAGTATTTTGGAATTTGATTTCATACATCATGCCTTGGAATAATATCATACTTATGATGTCCTTAAACTTTCAATTTCTTAATGAGTAACCTAATCAAAGCAATGTTACAAAGGATAAAGACAAAATCCCATCATCATCATCAAGCAACAATGATTTCTGATTATGTTGCAATAGTAAGACCATCTCTCTCAAGTATAATTGGGATAGGAAATTAGGAGAATTTTCAACAACTCATGAAAATTTTGTGCTCCCATCACTTCCACATTTCCTAAAAAATTTATGGAGAAATGAGGGTCCATCAAAGGGACTATTGATTTTACTCATTAATAGCAATTTCAATATATGGTGATGGAATAATTTCTAATGATTATCAATTCTATGGATTTCATTCATCAATTTATGAGTAGGCCTAGACTTGCATGAGCTCATCTGAACTGCCAACATAGTCATGAGTGACTTGAAAGAGAAAGGAAATCAGTTAGGGCCTGAAAGGAAGGTGAGACCCCTATTTATATATGGATATGGATCTCATTCTAAAACAAACAAATTATATGGTTCCTTCACATTGATAGGATCCTTTTCTCCCAACTGAT
Organism: Larix kaempferi; assembly: GCA_027924585.1. NCBI lineage: Eukaryota > Viridiplantae > Streptophyta > Pinopsida > Pinales > Pinaceae > Larix > Larix kaempferi. Next base: position 5,322,657 of record BSBM01000519.1, read on the forward strand.
AGGATTGAAGTTGACTTGAGGCAAGAAGGTAGGGTGGCTCTCCAATTGATTGATGTTCGGAACATATTACGTCTGTATATAGTATTTGGACAAAAAAATTGGAAAAGCCCTTTTCAACAATCAAGTTGACGTCATCTCTAGCTTTCATTGAGAGATTGTAGTATCTCAAGGCTTGGTTATCAACACTTAGAAATCCGCCCTAGACCTAAATTAGGATCCCCTGAAATATTGTTCGAAGATTGTGATGGGGTGACAAATGCAGGGTAAACTGTTAAGCTTATGTATCCATATTCAAAATGAAATTTCCCAATGCAATTCAAAACAAGGGTTTAATTTTTTTCCCCAACGAATACAATGTGTCCCAAGAGTTCAAATTATAGATTTTTTCTATGGTAAAAACATAAATCACTCACTGAATGACCAAACACTCCGAGGTTGAAGTTTGTCTCCTTGGGGTTTATATTTCTCTCCTTTATCCCAATTAGTGATTTATTTATGTCGGTTGGTCTCTTCTCCCTTGTCGGTCTCCTCTAGCTAGTCGATTTGTCTCCTTGGGGTTGAAATTTCTCTCCTCTAGCTCGGTTGGTCTCTTCTCCAAACTGGTTTGTCTCTTATCCCTCATTGGTATCCTCTGTATGGTTGGGAAATATGATCTATGAAATTTCCACTCCGTGGTCAAGCTGGATGCCATTGAAAATGAAAGCTCTATGGTCGAATTGGATGCAGTTGAGAAAAATCAGGAAGTCAAAAGATAAAAAGCAAGACAATAAAAATTTAGAACACAAAAATCAAGATCTCGAAAAGAAAACATCCAAAAAAAATGAAGAATTTTTTTTCCTAAGGAACCTTTATAAGATCTTGCTTGATCAAATCAAAATATTAATTGACAACAAAATGGAGAATATAGAATAAAAAAATAAACATGATAAGTTAGATAATAAGGAAGAACTCTTACATTTAAGATGATATAATCAAGAATTACTTACACAAATTTAAAAGCTAAAGCATGATAAGAAATATTTACAAGAAGAGTTAGATCACAAAGGATCACTAGTTGACAAAGGAACAATGACTAGCCCAATGGAGAATTTATCATATCTGGCTCAAATTCATACATTAGAAAATGGAACCAATACAAAGTCATTCAATGCTCAAATACATAAGAATGCTTATATTGAAAAATCACTACAAACATCAAGAGAAGATGGTTCCAAGGAACAATAAAAAAACATTAGGATGACTCATCGTTATCCAAATCAAAACAATCGATGTGGAAAACAACAAGAACAAAATATATATAAACAATATTTTTTTCAGGCAGACAAACTACAAACGTGAAAAGGAAGAGAGACAAAATTGACAACTTTTGTGGAAGCCAAAAATCAAAAGTTCTATCCAAACAATCGATCGAATTTTTTTATAGTAAATATCAACTTGGGGGAATTGATTCATAGTGCATGCAACAATTTTACTTGGGAATTCCTAAATCATATCATCTTGTTTCTTCAAGTGTCGCAATTACAAGCACCAAAGATCTTGACAGGACATTGTGAGCCATAATGAGAGTTAAAGAGAAGCTTTTAAATAATTATTCTTTAAGGACAAAGTATTTTTAAGGGGAAGGTAATGTAACATGTATATATATGTATATATATTATAATAATAATAGTTAACTAATGGACACATCCCTTTAGGAACATTTTCTATAAGTGCCTTTAGGATTTGTATTTATACAACACTATAATTGTATTTTAAATCATCTCATACTTTTCTGATATTATATTTATTTATACATATGGATTATTTTATAATTGCATATCTATTTTGGATAAGTAGTATATGATAAATTTCTTGTAATATCTAGTTTCCCAAAAATATCCTTATTTTCTTAGGGTTTACAAGTGGCTTTAGATCAAGTATCACTTTGATTTTTATGAAGTTGAATTTGATACCTTCTTTGGAGACTACATGGCCACACAAAATTCCAATTGGTGTGAGGAATATGCATTTATTAATGTTTAATGATAGTCATATTTGTAAATGGTGCTCCAACATAATTGAAAGCAAATGGATGTGGTTTTTCAATATACTATATATCATCAAGTCATCAAAGTATACAACCATTTTTTTTATATGTATTATTGAAATTTCTTTACCACTATTATGGAAAATATTGTTGGGGAATTCTTCAATCTGAATGGAATAACCCTATAGGTGAACGACCCAAATTCTATCGTGAATGTAGTTTTTTATTGATCTTATTTAGCCATTGGTACTTAATTAAATCTAAAGAATCTCTCTATAAATGAGTAACACTTTATCTGAAATGGATCAATATATAATTTTTCATCTATTTTGGTTCTTTCTAGATGGAAAGATTAGATGAATTGGCTTGTAGGGACTATTTTAGGAGAAGGTATCACTTTGTAGATATGTGGTTTGAAACCTTATGGCGCCTATTTGAGGGCTTAAATGACATTTTGAGGGCCAGATGTTAGTTTCTTGTGTTGTGCCCCTTGATGTGATTCTACTCTTTGAGACATTTCCAATGGCACAAGAATTGCCTCAATTAGAGTATGTATGAGGAATTTATGCCTCCAATAAGATTACATATCCAGTTGACTACCATGGTATCGAGGGGATTCCACGTGAGATCTCCTTTTTCACACATGTAGAGCTAGTCACATGTGTACTTTCAAGAACATTCTAGAAGGTCCAAAACCTTGACCCTAATTTGGAATCAAGGCATGCAAAAATACTAAAATTAACCCTCAACGACTATCAATCTATGTTAAATACTAGGCCAATGGGAGAAGAATGGGTTCCATTATGATGATCTTATTGTATTATTCCAAAGTTGAGAAACCATAAGGGAGTGGATATTAGAGAAAAATAGAGGAAGTAGGAGATCTTGTAGTAGCCATATGGGAAACAATGTCCAAGGTAACTCCATAGAGAGTACATTTTTGTTTTTATTTTCATTCTATATAAAAGAGAAAGGCATAGTCCTCATTTCTAGCTGGGTTTTTCCCCATACATGATTTTCCTGGGATAAATATTATGTTGATTGTGTATTTCATTTCTCTATTTATTTTTCTTACATTTCCATTTTATTTGGAATTCCAGGAAAATAAGATAATAAGACGAACTAAGTTGTAAGATTCGTTGTGAAGAATTGTTCCATTGGAATATCACAACAGTTTACAAATCAACACTAGTGTCTTGCAACTTTGTTAATGATTTCATCTACAAATGGAGTTGGGAATGGGTCTATAAGAGTCACTTTATTTATTTCCCTGAAGTCAACACATATCCCGATTCTTTTTAGGTCATGTTTTTTCAATTGGACGACCATTGGAATATCCCATTTTGCTTTGTCAATTGGGGAAATAATGCATGCTGCCAACATGCTTTGGATTTCCTTTTGCACTATTTCCTTGTATTTGTGGGATAATTTGTATGTCCTCTTTTTTACTAGTTTTGAGTTAGTTATCATCTTTATCTTTATTTATCTCATTTCCTCAGCCAATCCCTTTAAATCGTTATTGTCTCTTTTGAATACATCTTGCTATTCCCTTAAGAAGTTTACAATATTTGTTGTTTGCTTTTCGAGCTAATAGTTGCATATTCTTTCCTTTTTTTGTTTAGTATCATCTAAAATATTTACTTAATTTATATCTCTTCATCAATCCATTTTGGGGGTTTAGATTCATCTTTCCTCCTTTCACCTTATTTATATTTTTATATTCAGGGGGACTTGAATTTTTCTTTTTCTTTAGTCTCGACTTGCTTGGTTATTTTGAGTACAAATTTTACTTCCTTCACAACTACCAGGTTATTTTTCATCCATCTAAATATTTTACCAAGAAAATTTTCGTTTTTTTTATAATTCATGTTATCCTTTTCTTACCTTGGCATGTTACTCTGTTACAAGTCAAATTCGGCCTAATGTCAACTTTCGCCTTTCCCTTGTTCTTTTCTTCGATTAATTTTCAATGAATTGTTGAATATATTGCACTACTTCTTTTAAATTTTCCTTTTTTGGTACAAAGGTAAATTATTTCAAAAAGTTCTCTTTTATATCTCCCAATTCCATGTGTCTCCTCGTGCTTCCTCAATTTTGTACCATTTGTTGGGTAAAATTTCTATGGTATTAGGAAATAGATGGGGACAAACACTTTCATCTCTATATCTGATTCTTCACAATTTGCACTCACACTCTTCAATATGTCTATTGAGGTTGCAGTCTGGTTTGAATTCAACAATTTGTGATGCAGTTATTATTTTAAACTCCCTCCAAATATTTATTAAGGTAATAGTCTGTAACAACCCTCATATAGGGAATATAAAACCCTTAAATTTCTGATTAACCAAAATGAAATTAAATTTGAATTGCATCTATGTTTATTAGTTACATACCTGATCAGATGAACCTGATGATTACCTTGATGGCTCCAAAATTTGCAACTGAAGGTGGGGGGACGACTCTCCACCCAACCAACCCCCAACCAAATAGCTGAGGCCTCCGAGCCCCCAACAATTAACCCTATTCCAGTGCTATCTTTATTTCGTTTTCTTTCAATCTCTTCCTTCTTCCTTTGCTCCTCTAGAGCTCTCCTTCCAAAATGCCAAAAGAACAAAAGATCCCCCTCTCCACTTCTTCTCCTCCTTTTATCTCCCCCTTCTTCAAATTTCTTAATTTCTTATTTAATTTTTATCTTTATTGCAAAATTTTCTTTCCGTTACTTCTTTTTCATGTTTCTTTTTATTATCTTACATTATATTATAATACATTATATTTATTATATTAAATATTCCCTATATTCGTATATGAGGGTTGTTACATAGTCACTATGGTTCATGTATGTAATCTTGGGCCATGCACACTCCATCAACAAGCAACCTCGTTTGTGAACCACTAGACTAGGCTTTGTATTCGACCCTGATCTTCTACTTTTTTCAATAATTCATCAATATGAACAATAGGATAATCCCTTTATTTAAATCTTAATGATGGTAATTTAGTCAAATCTATATCTGTCGATATCAAGCTAGGGTGTTTCTAGGTCTTCTTTAAGTTTGGTTGGTTTTCTAGGTTAACGGTTTCTAGGGTAAATATTTGTGTATTGTGTGTGTGCCACTATCTAATATCTATTTTTATTAAGAATCTATATGCATTGTTTTAATTCATGGGTTTAAAAAAATTAAATGTATATGTTAGGCTCACACCCATTCTCACACATTTTTTTCGATGCTTCATAAGCTTGTTCTATCCTTTTTCTCTTGCGGAGTGAAGAAATCACAATAGTCACCAAATATAGGGCATAGTTATTTTGGATCATATCACCCAACAATTTCATGGCATCCTCCATATTTTATTTCAAGAAGAAGCACTAAATAATGGAATTTTATGTTAAACTATATTGTGAGAAACCCCATTGTAAATCATTTGTAAAAATGGACCTTCGACCATGTCAAGATTTTTTTCCTTTTAACTAGAGATACTAGGATAGAGTTGTAAGCAATATCAATAATACCAGGATCATAAACCAACTCCTTCAACAAATTGAAGGATTATAGAGATTCTCCGAGACTGTCACCCTAACCTTATGACATCACCAAACTAAGAATCATATTATTATCTCATGTCCTTAGGTTTTTCTTTTCTGCAAAACGGAATTTAACTCGGTGAAGTATGCATTGGTGTTGTGGTTATAATCCTTCTTATCATCTATCCATTATAAAACATTTAGGGCATTATGGGCATCTATTTGTAGGTTTAACACTTACACCACTACATTATGTTGATGTATTTGTAACTTCAGAAGATATTCACTTGTATATTGTATTTGTACTTTATTGTATCCCCAATGGAGATGTATTATTCCTCTAGTTGGAAGTGTCGTTAGTTGTACTTGCATGTGTCGCAAGTTATATTGTAAGTGTCGTAACTTATACTTGATGGGTTATTAGACCACCTTGATGGGGTTGGACTTGTATGAGTCATGTGGGTCAAAGGGTTATTAGACCACCCTAGTAGGGGTCAGTCTAGTTCATTATGTTAAGTGGTTAAGTTGAGGCCGACCTAGTTGAGTAAAGGTCAATTGAAAGTTAGTGTATAAATAGAGAGTGTGTCTCTCTCATTTTACACATTCTATTATTCACTCACTTCGCATTAGTGAGAGAAGAGGAGGAGTGCGCACAAGTGGAGGAGGAGCATGCTGCCGAAGATATATATCTCTTGGTTTTGATCATTGTGATCATTGTATTGATGCTTATTCTATCTCTAAGAAAGTTGCGGGGTTTTTCACCTTCTTGGTTTTCCCCGGTGAAATGTTTTGTGTCTCTTGTCTCTTGTCTCTTATACTTGATATGATGTACATGTTATTCTTTCAGTTAAGATCCTAGATCATATTGAATTTATGCTCAAAAAATAACATGCTACCAGAGCTAGCCTGAAGGAAGGCATGCTATGGCATTTATAAGACTTGTTGCACTTGCGACAAATTGGAAGCTAGGGCTTGATATAGAAAAAACCAGTCATCGTAGAACTTTTGCTATAAATCCATTTTGGTAAAGGTTCAGGTTCTGAAAGTTTTACAGGTCGTATATAACATCCCCATGTACCTTGTGTCCAAAGAACAGAACCTGATTCATTGTACTTTGTGATTTATGATCTGTACAATCTAGGGTTTTTGCGTCTTCTAGATCTCAGTCATAAACAGGTGACCTAGGAAAAAAGGTCACAACTTGGGCTAGGAAGCTCCAAATGAAATTTCATAAAAAGGGACAGGTAGAGCACAGATTGTAGTTTCTCAGGTAATTTTTTCAAAGGCCTAAATTGAACCAGTGACATGTGGCACGCCGTACAAGTTCGCTCTCCTGTTTTATCCCATAAACAGGTCATGTTGCGACACTTGGCATAAATCTCTCTCAGAGAATCCAATTGAGGTCATACCCATGGGCTTGGAAATATGAAAGGTCAGGCTACCGCAAGCCAAAGTTTTAGACCCTGTGGATTTGTAATTTCAGAGATGCACCAGAAACAATCAGGTGCATATTTTTGTCAAAACAAAATTGGATTCTGAGCACCTTCATTCTTGGCTTGTCATTGCTGTGGAAATTTAGGGCTTGGGAAAAAGTTGGAATTTTCAGAATCGGAGTCCACGGTTGAATTCTCCTCAGAAAAATCAAAATTTAGAGACCAAGATCGAATTTTTTGGTTGGGTAGAAGGCCGGGCTTGATCAAACCCTAGTTTGGGATTTTGATCGGAAAGGTGGAAAATTAGGGAATTTGCAAAAGTTGGAATTTTTGAAGTCTGTGACCACGACTGGAATCTCCTCAGAAAAATCAAAGTTTAGAGTTTTGGATCGAGCCTTTTGGTTGGGCAGAAGGGTGGGTTTTATCAAACCCTAGTTCAGGGTCTTGTCTAGTGAATCCGGAAGTTTCAAAGCAATTTGAGGGGTAAAATTTTGTAGTTTTCAAAATTGAAGTACACTAGCTTGATCAACTCAGCAAGCCACATCTTTCCATCCATTCATAATTTTGAAATTCAAAGTTTGAATTTTTAGGGTTTCTCTGACAAACCCTAATCCAGCTCCAGATCCAGTTTCAGCGAATCAAAGTGGATTGGGTTAATCCTAGAAAAGAATGAATTGGACACTTGCATAAGTGAAGAAGTTCCAGTTCCAAAGGGAGATGAGGTTGAGGCTTTACATGAGAAGGCTACAAGCAATCCTGAGAGGTATGACTTGAAGAGATACAGGTATGTTTTAAAATTTGTTCATGATTGAGTTTATGATATGTTTGTCTTCATATTATTGAGGTTATAACCCTAGTAAAAGTATGAATGCATGTGAATGATGGAAGACATTCATTGATTAGGGTTATGACACTTATGATTGTACTAATGCACTGTGGTGTTGTATGAGGTTGATGTTGTCCGCTAACATGAAAGGCACAAATCAAGTTCTAGATCAAGAACATATGACCATGGTGACATGAAGACAAAGACTCATGGATCACATACAAGATCTACTTACGAGGTATGTATAATTTGGTTCTACAATGCTTAACATATGAGTTATGCAGGTTACTAAGCACAAGTCATTAAAGAGAACAAGAAGACATTATGCGGGGATGTTAGACATAACTAGCTAACATGATAATCCATGTATGTTTTTCATATATCAAGTTAGAATCCTACCTTGCGTTAGGATATTATACTTTTGTATGAATGATAATGAAAGTTAGAAGTTTAAGTAATCAAGGGTTTATGCATATTATGTTTCTTACTTTGATTGATGATATGACTATCCATAAGAGTCCTATGGTCAAATAAGAATATGCATAAGTAAAAGAAGTCTTCCCTGAAACCTTGAATACTAACGCTTATTACCTATGTATGAAATGATCATGACCATACATAAGATTATTTAGAATCATAATTTTTTGATGGTATTGAGATTATACTAATGGATGTATGATTATGTATGAGATCTTGAGGATGACTCTATCATGACACTAGTACACACTTAAGCATACATAGTGGTCCATGATGAATATAAGTTCAAGGACAGGTAATCCAAGAAACAAGGATCAAGAGGGAGCACACTCCAATAGTTCCTGCAAGGAAGCAAAGATCAAGAGGGAGCACTCCAGGACGTAAAGATCAAGAGGGAGTCCACCCAAAAACTAAAAAAAAAGAAGTATTTGACTTATCATTTCTTAATACTTAAATGATGTTTTTCATTCATGTACATACTTATGTTCCTAGATTTAGGATGTACATTTTGCATTTTGGAAAAGTTGCATTAATGAACAAGATACTACTAATATGTAAGTGATGGGTAAGTGGCCTATGGTACTGTACAACATTCCATTGCTACTTATCTAGAATGAAACCTCTTTGCTAACATGTTGAGAGTTGTGTACACTCTTAACAAATGTTCTGATAGAGATGGAAGGCATCTAGAAAGTTACCGTATGAACACGGAATATGGATAAATATTGTATTGAAGCATTGGCTAAAGATAATTGCATGACTGTATGACATATGTATTTATGCATAATAATGTGTTTTTTGAAAAACTATGAGAAGTTTCTAATCATGCAATTTAATTTGACTTGTAGGAAAGATCATGTACAATCACCTACAAAAGAAGGACAACAACATTTGTTTCCGCAACGAAGTTCAAGAAAACTATCTATTGAAGATATTGAAGAAACTGAAGTTCCCAGGATCCAGGATGCAGTAATGGAAGGATTCCAATATCAAGGAGTACCAGTCGATCATGAAGAATGATGTCTGGGATGTGGTCCCAAGACCAGAAGGGAAGTCTGTTGTGACTTCCAAGTGAATCTACAAGATCAAGCATGCTGCAATTGGTAGCATAGAGAAATACAAGGCAAGTGATGAAATGGAAGATACACTAGATGGATGTCAAGACAACTTTCTTGAATGGTGTAGTCGAAGAGGAAGTATATGTGGATCAACCACTCGCGTTTGAGACACATGACAGAGGGACTCATGTGTGCAAACTGAATAAATCCCTGTATGGTTTGAAACAGGCACCCAGGACCTGGTACGACAGGATAGATAGCTTCCTATCCAGTTTGGGCTTTACTAAGAGTAAAGAGGATTCCAACCTTTACTACAAGGTTGAGGAAGGCAGTCCAGTGATACTACTATTGTATGTGGATGACCTGTTTGTTGCAGGTGAGGATAGATTGATTGCTGATACAAAGAGGAATCTTGCTGCCGAGTTCGAGATGAAGGACTTGGGTATGATGCACTACTTTCTAAACATGGAGGTGTGGCAGAGTGCAGATGGAATCTTCCTTGGACAAGGGAAGTATGTAGTAGAGATCCTGAAAAGGTTCGAGAAAATGGACTGCAAGACCATGGCCACACTTATGGCATCGAACCTGAAGCTTCTGTGTGATGCTTCATCTGAGCCAGTTGATGCCACGATGTATCGTCAGATGATTGGGTCCTTGATGTACCTGACGAATACGAGACCAGACATCTGCTTTGTAGTGAACAACTTGAGCGAGTATATGACAGATCCGAGACATGTTCACCTGATAGCTGCAAAGCATATTTTGAGGTACCTGAAGGGCACAGTTGACTATGGGCTCAAGTATGATGCAAATCAAAATTTTAACCTGGACGGTTATGTTGATTCAGATTGGGCAGGTAGTGCCATTGATTGAAAGAGTACTTCGGGGTGCTGCTTCAATATGGGATTTGGTATGATCTCTTGGTTTATCAGGAAGCAGTACCGTGTGGCACTGAGTACAGCCGAAGCAAAGTATGTCGTAGCTTGTTCGGCTAGTTGTGAGGCATTATGGATTAAGAAGCTATTGTCTGATTTGTTTGATCTCCAACTGAGTGCTACTTGTATATATTGCGACAACCAGAGTAGTGTGAAGTTGTCAAAGAACCCAGTGTTCCATGAAAAGTCGAAGCACATTGAGATCAAGTTCCACTATATTAGGGATATGGTGCATAGAGGAGCAATGAAGCTCCTGTATGTTGCGACGAACAAGTAGATAACCGATGTGTTTACCAAGCTGCTGGACAGAGTGAAGTTTGAGTACTTCAGAGAGAGGCTTGGTGTACTTCAGATCAAGGTTCCTTCCAAGGGGAAGTGATGTTAAAATTCAATATGCTAAGACAGAAAATAGCAACATTACATTCCATTTCACAATAATAGCATATACAGGATCACTGAAGAAACAACAAGCATAGCATAAACACAAGAGACAGAGATTTATCCTGGGAAACCCTCATGGGGTAGAAAACCCAGCAAAGCTTCCTCAATATAGATGACCAGCAATATACAAAGATGAAACCCTGAGACATGATCTCCTTCTCCACAATTGCAGAACTCTCCTTCACAAGTGCGCTATCCTCAAGTGAGTGTGTATATCAAATGAGGAACACACCTCCTCTATTTATACACTACTCTGATATGTATTTTACACAAGTACATTTAGGCTCGTATTTAACCATTAGGTTAAATACCCCATTATAACTGACTGGGCCGACCCCCACATGGTGGGTCTAATAACCCTAGTTATCACACCCAACTCGGAGGAATAACCATCTCCGAATTTATAGTATAATCACATCGGAGGTATGGAACATCTCCGGAATAAATAATATACAAATATAATATTCTTTGAAGTTACAATATTTCAACACTCCCCCTTAACGAGAAGGATATTATAACAGTATCTGCACGAGCAAGGAGTCATCAACATCATACATGATACATCTATAAATCATTGGAAGCTTTCTCAACATCATCAGTAACTCAAGCAGTTACTGGAACATCTTCAATACTGGAACATCAACATCTTCAGTACTGAGTCTTTATCTTCTGCAGCACTCGAACAGCTACAACAACATCAACATCTGGATCCTCACGATCATCAGTATCGTCATCTCACAATCATTAGCATCGTCATCACATGATCATCAGCATCATCATCACACAATCATCAGCATCATCATCGCACGATCATCAGCATCGTCATCGCACGATCATCAGCATCGTCATCGCACGATCATCAGCATCGTCATCGCACGATCATCAGCATCGTCATCTCACGATTATCAGCATCGTCATCACACGATCATCAGCATCGTCATCACACGATCATCAGCATCGTCATCACATGATCATCAGCATCGTCAACACACGATCATCAGCATCGTCATCACACGATCATCAGCATCGTCATCTCACGATCATCAGCATCGTCATCAATACAGGTATCCATAACAATACAAGTATCCACATCATTAGTACACGTATTCATGCCAATACAAGTGTACATATCATCAATACAAGTATCCACACTGATACAAGTAACCATATAAGTATCCTACCGATACAAGTAACCACATCATCAATACAAGTATCCTACCGATACAAGTAACCACATCATCAATACAAGTATCCTACCGATACAAGTAACCACATCATCAATACAAGTATCCTACCGATACAAGTAACCACATCATCAATACAAGTATCCTACCGATACAAGTAACCACATCATCAATACAAGTATCCTACCGATACAAGTAACCACATCAAAAATCACTTTCTCGGAGACCATACGTCTACGGATCAATTCAGGGACCGAATTCCGGGGATGATACAATCCCCACTTCTCAGAGACCATATGTCTACGGATCAATTCAGGGACCGCAGTCCAGGGATGATACAATCCCCACTTCTCGGAGACCTCACGTCTACGGATCAATTCAGGGACCTAAGTCCGGGGATGATACAATCCCCACTTCTCGGAGACCTCACGTCTACGGATCAATTCAGGGACCACAGTCCGGGGATGATACAATCCCCACTTCTCGGAGACCTCACGTCTACGGATCAATTCAGGGACCTAAGTCTGGGGATGATACAATCCCCACTTCTCGGAGACCTCACGTCTACGGATCAATTCAGGGACCGAAGTCCGGGGATGATACAATCCACACTTCTCGGAGACCTCACGTCTACAGATCAATTCAGGGACCTAAGTCCGGGGATGATACAATCCCCACTTCTCGGAGACCTCACGTCTACGGATCAATTCAGGGACCGAAGTCCGGGGATGATACAATCCCCACTTCTCGGAGACCACACGTCTACGGATCAATTCAGGGACCGAAGTCCGGGGATGATACAATCCCCTGCCTGTTCATTCAGGACTTCATTATCGGAGACCCAGTCTACGGCTCTATTCTGGGACCTTAGTCCGGGGATGATACAATCCCTTGCCTGTTCATTCAGGACTTCATTATCGGAGACCTCACGTCTACGGCTCTCTTTAGGACTGAAAGTCTAGGGATGATCCAATCCCCTCAACTATCCACTAAGGACTTCATTCTCGGAGACCTCACGTCTACGGCTCTCTTTAGGACTGAAAGTCCAGGGATGATCCAATCCCCTCAACTGTCCACTAAGGACTTCATTCTCGGAGACCTCACGTCTACGGCTCTCTTTAGGACTGAAAGTCCAGGGATGATCCAATCCCCTCAACTGTCCACTAAGGAATTTATTCTCGGAGACCTCACGTCTACGGCTCTCTTTAGGACTGAAAGTCCAGGGATGATCCAATCCCCTCAACTGTCCACTAAGGACTTCATTCTCGGAGACCTCATGTCTACGGCTCTCTTTAGGACTGAAAGTCCAGGGATGATCCAATCCCCTCAACTGTCCACTAAGGACTTCATTCTCGGAGACCTCACGTCTACGGCTCTCTTTAGGACTGAAAGTCCAGGGATGATCCAATCCCCTCAACTGTCCACTAAGGACTTCATTCTCGGAGACCTCACGTCTACGGCTCTCTTTAGGACTGAAAGTCCAGGGATGATCCAATCCCCTCAACTGTCCACTAAGGACTTTATTCTCGGAGACCTCACGTCTACAGCTCTCTTTAGGACTGAAAGTCCAGGGATGATCCAATCCCCTCAACTGTCCATTAAGGACTTCATTTTCGGAGACCATACGTCTACGGATCAATTCAGGGACCAAAGTCCGGGGATGATACAATCCCCACATGTATTCTCATCAATACAAGTACAAGTATCCTCAACCATACAAGTACATTAATCAATACATGTGTCATCAAAAGTATGTATTCTTACCAATACATCTATCATCAAAAGCATGTAAAACAAAGTATTCTAAGCATAAGAGTCCTAAATATAAATATTTCTAAGTATCTAGGTGTAGAGAACAGGTTACCTCATCATCGACCTTGTTGTTCGATGAGACCAACTTATGATCAGTGACTATACTACTCCCCCTTTCGAGGAGGGTCCTTTTGAACTACACCAAGCTTGTCTCGGAAGTATTCAAATTTCACTTGAGACAGAGGTTTGGTTAGTACAATGGTAACCTGTTACAAATTCAAACTTTAGAGTTCCTTTCTGCGTCATATCTTGTTAGTTCCCTATGTTCTTTGACTTATCATGGAACACTAGATTCTATGTCATCTTGATACAACTCTGATTATCACATAGGATCTCAGTTGGTTCTATCTCTAAGTCAAACAATCCTAAAGCCAAACTTCTTCACAACTTGCATAGCAAGCAGCCATATATTCCGCTTGTGCTGAGAGACACACTAGACTGCTTCCAGCTAAACCACGAGATCATGGCTAATCCCAGACAATAACATCCTCTCGATGTGTTCTTCCTGTCTGATACACTTCCTTCCCAATCAGAATCTGAATAGCCATCTGAAGTCATGATCTTCAAGATAACATAGATCAAATTCTATCGTGTCCTTTATGTGCCTCATCACATGCTTTGCAACTATCAGGTAAACACATCTAGTTTCCACTAGATACTGAATCAAGGTGTTCATAACAAAGCATATATCTAACCTAGTATATGTTAGATATATCAAAGACCCAATAATTTGTCTGTTCAGAGTTATATCCACTAACTCTAATGAGTCATCTGCTAAGAACTTCAAGTTGGAATTCATGAGAGTGGCCATTACAACACATCAATTCCTTTTAATATTTCTCAGCACACTTTCCCTGGTTGAGAAAGATTCCTTCTAAGCCTTGCCATACTTCCAGACTTAGGAAGTAATGCATCAATCTGAGATCTTTCATTTTTTCATTTCTGCAGCCATCTTCTTCTTTCTTTTCATGATCTGTTTCTCATTTCCTATAAGAAAGATATCATAATAATAGTATGATCCATAGCCTTAAGGTAAAGGTTAGGAACAACTTTACTTTTGGTAAAGCCCAAGCTTATTAAGAAACTGTCAATTCTCCCTTTGTGATTGAACATCATTCACACTCTGCATTGAATGATTTTCTGCATATCTATCTGTGCCATCTCTCGATAGATGGGTCTACTGATATGAGCCTCAATATTATTCGAACTCTGTGGTGAGTTCCTTCTTGCATCCATGTCATCTATGTATAACAAACCATATTCAACCTTGTAGAAAAGGTTGAGATCCACATCACTCATGGTGATCATTAAGCTCATCAATTGATTATCGATCCTAGGTACCCATACAGAACCTAAATCACACTTCTTCTTTGATTACACCATTAAGAGAATGGTTTTATCTAGCCACTTGGAGCAAACATTTCATCATGATTCTCTTCCTCTTTCTAAGAGAATCTTCTAGCCATGAGCCTTCTATATTTTGTTTGATTTGTAAATCTTCTTGTTGAACATCCATTGCTTGTTCAGTGTTCATCATTCATCATGATCTTTCCTACAAATCAAAATTAAGTACAGGATTAGTAATACTTCATAATCATCAAATGATAACCTATTATGCATACGGATATCATTTACATAGTTATGCAACTATCTTGACCAATAATTTGGCACAACACTTTCCCATATCCTGTATGCATACAGTGGCTATCTAGATGCCTTCCATCTCTACCAGAACATACTATCGAGAGTGTGCACAACTCTCAGCATGTCAGCAAAGAGGTTTCATTCTAGACAAGCAACAATGGAATGTTTGTCCAACTTACCAATCATATGCATATTAGTAGTATACTGTTTAATGTTCTATGAATATTTACACTTAGCATGATATATTATAGGAATACAAATATGCATACAACCTATTACAGGCAATATCATTTACTATTTCAAATAACAACTCAAATACTTATCTTTTATGTTTGTGTGGTTGCCTCCCTCTTGATCTTCTGTATGTCTTTTGAACTTCTATTCATTCTGTACCACTGTGCATGTTCAAGTGTCATCCTCATGATCTCATACACAAACATACACCCATTAGTATGTTCTAAATGTTATCAAAACATTATAGTTCTAAATAATCTTGAAAATGTATAGTCATGATTATAGTTAATAAACATTAGTATTCAAGATTTCAGGGAAGTCTTATTTTACTCATGCATATCATCAATCAAGATAAAAGACATAATATGCATAATCCCTTGATTACTAACTTTATGAATAAGCATAACCAATCATACCAAGTATACTTATATAAGGGATCCCAATACAAGGTAAGATTCTTAACATGACATAGGAAAACATACCTGGATTAGTATACCTGGTTAGTTATGTACAACATACCTAAACAATCTCTTCAATGATTTAGAGATCCTGAGCTAGAACCTGCATGTCTCATAGGTTAAGCATAATATAATAAAGTCATACATACCTTGTAAGTAGAACAAATATTATGGATGAGTCTTTGTCTTCATGATGTCATGGTCATGGAACTTGATTTGTCTTTTGTGATGTACCTATATCTTGTTAGCAGACAGCATCAACCTCACACAACACCATAATGCATTAGTACAATCATATAGCCCTAATCAATGAATGTCTTTGATCATTCACATGCATTCATATTGTTACTAGGGTGATAACACAATTCTAACATTAATCAAGATTGTACTAGTAAATAATATGAAGGCAAACACATCATGAACTTAATCAAGAATAAGATTTCAAGACATACCTGAACCTCTTTAAGTCATACCTGTCGAGACTTCTTGTAGTCTTCTTATGTAAGGCCTTAGCCTCAACTCCCCCTGAAACTTGATCTGGAGCTTGATTAGGGTTTGCTAGAGAAACCCTAAAGATTCAAACTTTGACTTTCACACTTCTGAATGGATGAAAGAATATGTCTTGCTGAGCTGATCAAACTGGCATATTCAGAATTTGAAAACTGCAAAGTTTCACTCCTCAATTTTGCCTTTGAAACTTCCAGATTCACTGGACGTGACCCTGAACTGGGGTTTGATGAATCCCACTCTTCTTCCCAATCAAAATGTTTGATCCAAAGCTCTAAGCTTCTATTTTTCTGAGGAGCTTCCAGCCGTGGTCACAGATTTCAAAAATTCCCATTTTTACAGAAGCCCTAATTTTCCACTTTTCTGATCAAAGTCCCGAACTAGGGTCTAATCAAGCCCGACCTTCTGCCCAACCAAAAATTCTGATCTTGGTCTCTAAATTTCTATTTTGATGAGTAGCATCCAGCCGTGGTCTCCGATTACAAAAATTCCAACTTTCTCCAAAGCCCTAAATTCCGGAAGCCATGAATGAAGGTACCAAAAAAAATAATTCTGTTTTGACAGAAATATGTACCTGATTGTTTCTGGTGTAACTCCGAAATTTTTTTGATCCACAGGGTCTGAAAAAGTTTCCTGAGATATCCTGACCTGTTATCTTTCCATCCTGACAGGTCTGACCTCAATTGGATTCTCTGAGAGAGAGATATGCCAAATGACGCAACGTGACCTATTTTGGGATAAAACAGGAGAGCGAACTTGTACGGAGTGCCACGTGTCACTGTTTTAACTTCGGCCTCTAAAAAAAGTTTCTTGAGATATGTCGGCCTGTTACCTTTCCATCCTGATAGGTATGACCTCAATTGGACTCTCTGAGAGAGAGTTATGCCAAATGTCGCAACATGACCTTTTTATGGGATAATACAGGAGAGCGCACTTGTACGGAGTTCCACGTGTCACTGGTTCAACTTAGGCCTCTGAAAACGTTTTCTGAGATAGTACAGACTGTGTACTACCTGTCACTTTTTACGAAATTTCATTTGGAGCTTCCTATCCCAAGATATGACCTTTTTCCCAAGGTCACCTGATTTTGACTCAGATCTGGAAGAGGCTAAAACCCTATATTGTACAGATCATAAATCACAAAGTACAACGAATTAGAGGTTGTCCTTTGGACACAAGGTACCTGGGGATTTAATCTTCGTCCTGTAACAATTTCAGATCCGAAAACTTCGCCAAAACGGATTTATAGCGAAAGTTCTACGATGACTGGTTTTTGCTATGTAAAACCCTAACCTTCAAATTGTCGTAAGTAAAGCAAGTGTCGTTAGTGCCATACCTTGTCTTCCTTCAGGTTAGCTCTGATACCATGTTAAAATTCAATATGCTAAGACAGAAAATAGCAGCATTACATTCCATTTCACAATAATAGCATATACAGGATCACTGAAGAAACAACAAGCATAGCATAAACACAAGAGACAGAGATTTATCCTGGGAAACCCTCATGGGGTAGAAAACCCAGCAAAGCTTCCTCAATATAGATGACCAGCAATATACAAAGATGAAACCCTGAGACATGATCTCCTTCTCCACAATTGCAGACCTCTCCTTCACAAGTGCGCTATCCTCAAGTGAGTGTGTATATCAAATGAAGAACACACCTCCTCTATTTATACACTACTCTGATATGTATTTTACACAAGTACATGTAGGCTCGTATTTAACCATTAGGTTAAATACCCCATTATAACTGACTGGGCTGACCCCCACATGGTGGGTCTAATAACGCTAGTTATCACACCCAACTCGGAGGAATAACCATCTCTGGATTTATAGTATAATCACATTGGAGGTATGGAACATCTCCGGAATAAATAATATACAAATATAATATTCTTTGAAGTTACAATATTTCAACAAGTGATGAGTCCGGAGACACAGATGCACATGAACCATTCCGACATGGTTGAAGTTTCTGTTTCCATGGTCGTTGATGTAAGGGCTGGAGCCATTCTGACATGGTTGAAGTTTGTCTTTCCATGGTCGTTGATGTAAGGGTTGGATCCATTCCAACATGGTTGAAGTTTTTTCTTGCCATGCTCATTGATGTAAGGGTTGGAGCCATTCCGACATGGTTGAAGTTTGTCTTGCCATGGTCGTTGATGTAAGGATTGATGCCATTCAAGCATGGTTGAAGTTTTTCTTTCCATGTATGCGATATAAGAACTGTGCCATTCAAGCATGGTTGAAGTTTTTCTTGCCATGGCTGTGATATAAGTGCTGTGTCATTCGAGCATGGTTGAAGTTTGTCTTGCCATGGATGCAATATAAGTGCTGAGCCTTTCACGGATGGTTGAAGTGTGTCTTCCCATGCTGGTGAGTGTAAGTGCTGTGTGATTTGCATCTCGGTTGTGCTCCGTGGACTATGTGGTGATCTGAAGACGATGAGGTGACAGTAGAGTACACAGGTTTTGCAGATGCATGTAATAAGTCCTGGGATGCTCTTGACAGGTTTTGTAGTGACATCTAATCAGTCCTGGGAGATCTTGACAGGTTTTGCATAAGCATGTAATCAGTCCTGAGATGCTCTTGATAGGTTTTGCACTGGCATCTAATCAGTCCTGGGAGATCTTGCAGGTTTTGCAGAAGCAGTGTAATCAGTCCTAAGATGTACCTACTTGATGGCTTGCTCGCAGAGATGATGAAGACCTACATGGAGGCTAGGCCTACATCTAGCATGAAAAAGGGTTGGCTCTGTAGAACTTCCTATGACGAGTAGATTGAAGAATTGAGAGATAGCAGCAGTGACGATGATGCTCCGTGATCCAGTGATGATGATCCAGCTCCAGAGTTGAAGACTTGTTCCTATATGTATCGATGACTTGTGTCAAGAGAATACCTTCCTAGTCAAGAGGGAGTTTTGATGTATTTGTAACTTTGGAAGATATTCACCTGTATATTGTATTTGTACTTTATTGTATCCCCAATGGAGATGTATTATTCCTCCGGTTGGAAGTGTTGTCAGTTGTACTTGCATGTGTCGCAAGTTATATTGTAAGTGTCATAACTTATACTTGATGGGTTATTAGACCACCTTGATGGGGTCGTGCCTGTATGAGTCATGTGGGTCAAAGGGTTATTAGACCACCCTAGTAGGGGTCGGCCCAGTCAGCATTATGTTAAGTGGTTAAGTTGAGGCCGACCTAGTTGAGTAAAGGTCAAGTGAAATTTAGTGTATAAATAGAGAGTGTGTCTCTCTCATTTTACACATTCTATTATTCACTCACTTCGCATTAGTGAGAGAAGAGGAGGAGTGCGCACAAGTGGAGGAGTAGCATGCTCCTGAATATATATATCTCTTGGTTTTGATAATTGTGATCATTGTATTGATGATTAACTTTGGCACTGAGAAGTTATTGGTGTTCTCCTTATAATTAATTAAATTAACTTCAACACTGAGAATTTATCGGTATTTTACTTGTTTGCATTCTTAATTTTCTATTTGTTCTCTCACAGTCAATGTGCATACCGGAGTGTCATCATTAGTTAGACTTTTATCTTTTATTTATTTATTGGCCTCTTTTAATGCACTAGCATTCCTTTTGCACATAAGAGTTGTTAAAGGCTATAATAAACAGTCTCTCCTATGTATTGACTTCATATTCACTCACAAACCTGATTATAATATGTTTTGACTTGTCTAATGACATTATGTTATCCACAGATTGTTTGTATTGTAATTGATTACATGCTATGAACTTGTTCGTCTTGGTTCATTTTATGTTATGTTTGTCTTCATTGGAGTTATCTTCTCCCATGGTGGATTTATGGCCCATTAATGGCCTGAGTTTTAATTAGCATCAAGCTAATCATTTTTTTTTATTTCTCCTTATACAGTTATTTGAATATCTTCATGGTTATGGGTATTATCATCCATGTGAAAACCTCTCAACCTATACATTAAACCTTTGAAGTGGCAACCATATGGTGACAATTCCAACATAAATTTTGATAGGGTGAGACCCAATGCATAAGAGTTTAAACCTATCATGATGTATAATATATAATTCCATTTTTAATTATCACATGGGACTTTGGTTAAACGATACCAAGTCTATGAATTTAGTGGAGGTAGAGTGATAGTAAATGTGGCCATGTGAAATGGCAGGCAAAAGAGGATTCATGTCCCTCCACATTGACACCTCATTTAATCGTTATACCATGGGTTGAGTTTTCCCAAGACTCCCTTCGTGAATCTTCATTTGGATTGTTTCATTTCGTTGTGGGAGAGGGAGGTTGAGGGCTTCCCCTGTACTCTGTTTCCACTCTGGAAAACATTTTGTATACTACCTTGTGATTGCTAGAGCTACCCTCAATTTCCATTACTTGTTTTCCTAGGGCTCATAAGAGGAGTAGCACCGTGGTTTCTTTGGGAGCTAGTAGTGAAACTCGACTTATTCTCAAGTATCAATTCTTCATTTGTTTTGGCTCTGTGTATATTCAACTTATAAACTCTGCGTTTTTAGTTTGAGTATTGATTGTATCATTTTGGTGTTTATGCAGGTAAACCTGGGCATTAGTTTCTCAAATTTTACTACTCAACTATGTCTTCTTTGGTTCTGGTAAGCTCATGGCCCCTTTTTGGACCAATATCCGCTTATGGAAGATGATTTTGAGTGCTTTTGACTTTTCCATTGGAATGAGGAGAATTGGTTGATTATCGTTGAATTCTTATTTTTCTCATGAAGACACCCAGTCTTGGTATGTCTTTGATTTCAATGGAGATACAAGGGTTTTAAGAGCATTATGGACTTGTTCCATTATAGCAAGGTTTTCCCTGTTTTTATTTGGAAGCTAAAATGTAAATATCCCTACGAGGTCTCAATTGAGTGTCTCATGGTTTATATAAATACATTTTACTTGTTTATCAAAGGACTGTATACGGTCTATGTATATCGCTCTATGTACGAGGTTTCTAAGCCTTGAAGGCGTTTTAACTTTTTATATGATGCATACCATATTGTGGGTTTGTTTTGATTTAAGTTATTTTATCCTGAGTATATATAAATACAAGTCTAAACATTAATTCTTTAAATGAATGATAGTAGTTGAATCTCCCATAGGGCGTTAATCCTCCATGTATAATGGTTCTCTGTTTATATGATTATTAGAAACCCTATGTAAATGCTTTGAGTATGCTCTTCAATGAAGAAGAGTTGTTGATGTGAATTCCTATATAAGACGATGGTTACATACTCTAATTCTGGAATGGTTGTGCATGCTATGTATACACAGTTCTTATGGTTGTAAGCTAATATCATCTTGCTTTCTTGATAATCATAAAGGTCTTTGTTAATGGGATTCGATCCCATATGTGTGTGTAATCACTATGTGCTATATCGCTTGTATTTCCTATCTATGCTTTTGACTTCTAGGGGAGTTAATCCTATATCTTATGCACAGGCTAATTTTTTTAGGTTATGTTGACTTATGGGATTCGATCTCCAATCGAATCATTTGTCAATGTCTAGTGTTTGAAAGCATAGAGCTTATTCATGGCCATGTTTAATTCTCTTCCCACCTACGCATGAAAAGCATGAACCCTTATTTGACTAAGTGTCCATTTAGATTTCTTTGTGTTGATAATTTGATGACTATTTGATGTGATAAGGTGAAGTTGAGATTTTCTACGTAATCATTTATTTTATCAGCCCGTATGAAATCATGGAGTGGAGATTCGATTTATTGTTGACTTGGTTTTCTATTCAAATCACTTATGTTTTTTTTTATGTATGGATTATATATACATATATATATAGTTAGACTCTCAGTCTTCGGGCATATTCAATAGCGTGAGCTATTCTTCTTATAACGACTATTGCATGTAAAGTCCCGTCTTTGGCATCAGTCATGGAGTTTAATTGTTCGATTGATATGATTATATGAGGATTATGGTTTTAGTGGTATTTGATTTCAATTTTTCGTGTATATATATATATATATATCTGTGTGTGTTTTGTTTTATATAATATGTTTTGTTTACATATATGTAAGCTTAATATTTTAAGCTTTCTAAAGTATATTTATTATTTTTCAAGGATTATTTAATAAATATATATTATCTAACCTATTGAGCATTTAGGGACTTAGTCCCGGGATCCTATTTTGGGATCCCCTCCCTCTTTAGGACTAAAGGGAGATTTCTTTCTAGGCTAGGAAGCCTATGATATAAGTAAATATTTAATTTTCTTGTTCAAATACAATCTGACAACTATTTAGGTTACATATTATAGTTTTAATGAGAAATAAGCAATCATAATAATGAAGATGCTAAGTATTTAAAAGATAGGAATTACTAACATTACCCAAGTTCCAGGACCTAAAGTTTGTTCCGCCATAAAACATAAATAAATATTACAGTATTTAGAAATAAGATTTATATTAATTTGAAAACATGCATAAACATAATTACCATATACATAAGCAGATTTAAACATCACAGCCTATAAAATGGAATTTATATCAATTGGAAACATGCATGAACATATTAGGAGTCGGATAATTATATCAGATTCATACATCATAATTCATACAATAACTTTCGAAATATAACAACAATGTAAAATACTTATCGGCCACTTCCGCTTTCTGACTGAATTGGGAACTGCCACGTTCCACCCAACCGTAGATCTCGAACCATTCCTGGTTTGTTCAACAGGTCAGCCCTGAGCTGAACCGATCATGTTAAGAAACTATAAGGCCTAGGTAATTTTCTATGTTCCTGTTGTAGGTACAACAACTCCCATGTTTTTATCAAAACACAGGAGCCCCAAATTTTTATATGCAAAGGTAATGGTTAAATTCCATGATCATTTTGGGGATTTTCATCATGTTCGGATTGATTTGCTATGGTTTCATTTAGTTAGCATTTTTCCCTTTCAAAAAATGCCTTTGAATTTTGTGTGTTTTTATGAGTTACAGAAAGCTTTGATTTTCCCAAAAGTTAAGTCTTTCCGCATTGCGGATTGTGGAAACTTGCTTTTTGGTTTTAAAACATTTGCGTCCCGCAACCCGCAATCCGCAATGCGGATTGCGGATGTAAAATCCTTTTACAATAATTGTGGTTGTTCGCACCCACAACCCACAATTACGGATTGTGGGAAGACTTCTAATTATAGTTTTGTGCTTTTCTTTTCCGCAACTCGCAATTGCAGATTGCCGATTGCGGAAATTATTTCAATAATAAGTTTGCATTTTGTATTTATGCAACTCGCAACCCGCAATTGCAGATTGCGGAAAAGTTTTGGTTTGTTATGCTTAGAGTTGCAAACCTGCAACCCACAATTGCGGGTTGCAGAAGAATCATTATATCGATTAGTGTGGTTTGCGTTTCCGCAACCCGCAATCCACAATTGGGGATTGCAGAAAGGATATATATATTTGCGAAATAAATTCTCGCAATTACTTTTCGCATCTCACTTAATAAATCTCATCCATCGATCTGTTTTAATCCTATGCCCTGGACTTGACCTGGTGAATTTGATAAATATGTTGATTTTTCCTGTTTTCTCTTATCATTTCTATTTTCGAAAATTTACCTGTTATGGGGATTTTACCACGGGGTTTTACCAGGGCCTTTTTTGCCGTTTTCGTCGCTCACAAGTTGGTTTCATGTCTTTTCTTGTTCATTATTTACGGTTTTTTGCCATTTTTGGATTATTGTTGATTTGTGTTTATTTATTTATCAGAAAATTTCCAGTTTTTTTCAAAATGTCACAGAACACCTGCTCCAGAACTGCTCAGAAATATTTATTGAACAAAGACCCCAATTTAGGTTACCTAGCCGATACCGGTGACAAAGTTTCTGAGACCTACCAAATTGAGTGTTCTAAAATATACGCCATATTTGACAACGATGACTTGTCAGATATTCAAATTGACCGGCCTGCTTATGAGAAGATTAGAAACTCATAGCTCCATGCCATAGCTGCTAGACCTGCTATTCTTCCTTACACAGACGTTGTTAAGTGGATTCTTGACCATGCGAACCCTAAGGACCACTCTTTTAACGACAACACTGGGTCTCAATTGGCCACTTTTCGTCCGGAGGTTTTTACCAGGGCATATTCCCTTAAACCGACCATTCAGCCTTTGAATGCTGCATTCCTGGATTCTGCTAAGAATAGGTATAAATTTGATGAAATCTTCAAGTCTTGGATGAATAAACCAACAACCTTCATTCCCAGAGCTGATAATTCACACCCAGTTCCGTGGTTTAGGGAACCTTGCCCCCTTCTGGAAGCCATGCTTTGCAGGCTTTATGGTATTCCCAATTGTTCAGTATTCAAAGCGGAATGGGCACCTCTATCCCATAATGTCATTACAACGGCAGAATCATTTCCTTGGGATTCTATCTTGTCATTTGAATTAAAAACAACTATTAAGAGATATCAGAAAACACCAAAGAAGCCAATGTTCTTTCATTCTGCCTATGTAATTGATGTCTTTTGCTCAGAGTTCTGGTACCCCCTCCATGGGATGGCAATGGAACTTGTCATCACCCCCAGTCCATATTTACTGTTCAAATTTGTTGGAAAGTAACTTTGTTCCTTTCCTGTATGATATACGCGACCGGTAATTTGGTGCCATCTATCAAAAGATATTCAGAGAAGATGCACCTACTTTTTCTCCCGATGCCAAAACTTTAATCCCTACACTCGGTGATTGGTATGTGGGGGAATATTTTTCTTATATCAAGACTTGGGGAAGCAATACAGTGCATCTACTGCCAAGAATAGTTCCTGACAAGTTGCTACTTGAAGAGATATCTTTCCAGACTGTGATAGATGGGGCATTCCCTAAGCTTACAGGACCTAAGAGGAGGGGATGGCCTAAGTTTCCCCTAAACCTTGGACCTTTGGTCATTCCAGCTTAAACTTGGGCTGCAGTGCTGGGGAATAGAATTATTTCTTTGAAATTGGGACATGCTCCCAAAAGGATGCATGACCCTAAGTCATTTCTAGATGCTCACTTTAAGCAGGAACACATGAAGACTGATTATGCCCATGAAGATGTTCCTGATGATTCTATTTATCATGGAGTGAATATTTTATCTAAAATCCTAGTAAGGGCTAAAAGAAAAGGATAACAAAGCCACATTCTTTAGTATCAACATGAGCTCAAAGCTAAAATTTTGAGTTATAGGAAAATGGAATTAAAACTGATAGAGCAAACCAGAAAAGACAGGGAAGAAAATGAAGCACAAAAGGCAGCTACTCCTCTGATGCTGACATACCCAGATGGAGGTAAAGGAAAGGAGCCTATTGAAGATGTTCAATAGACAAAGAAAATCCTGATTCAGTCAGCTGGTCACTTGAAGAAAGAACTCGTGCATATGACTTCAATGCTTGACACCCAAGTCATTGCTGCAAGCAGTTTACCCAGTAATGTTCAATTGGTCGCTGCAAATGACCCATCCAATGACATTGAAGTGTTGGTAGTAAATAATCTAGCAAAGAGGCAGAAGATTCAGACTCCTGCATCTGCCATTACTACATTGAATATCGAAGACAGTGATGTGGAAGATGAAAGGCTTCCAGTAAGCTCTTCCTCTACTGCAATGCCTGTTGTATAGGAAGTCACAAAGATCCCTCAGGCTGTTTCAGATTTGCTTAACAACATAACGATGGATGACCCGATCACAGATGAACATTTTCCTGAGGTCACTGCTGTTGTTCATGCAATAACTTCTTCACTCCCAAGTTCCTCTGTTGAAGTCCTTCCCAATTCATCTTCTGAGTTTGCACCACCGTCCACCATCTCTCAACTATTTGATGCACTAACCTGCCTCACTCCTCCACTCTCAACCTTGTCGGTTCCACTCGCCACTTCATTATTAATAGTTACAGAGATCCAGTATCCAACTGTCTGTCTGCAACTACCATAATCTATTTTATTACCATTAGCCATTGATGTCCAAAGCCCAATTGCTCCTTCTTCACCATCAGTTGCTACGACCTCTATTTCACTTCCTCGACTTTTCTCTTCAACTGCTTCTCCAACCTCTATACCGTCAGTTTTTGAAACCATCCCTCCTCCTCCAATCATCTCTCAGGTCACCATGCCAATACCAAGTTCTACTGTTACATAGAAAACTCCTTTGGTAGCAACAAGGGAGGTAGCTACAACTTCTACTGAATGGACAACTGCTTGTGAGGAGGATATTGTGGTCCCCCTTGGAGATTATTTTTATAGAAAATCACAAAAGGCAGTGATAAAGAAAGGTAACAAAAGAAGTAGAGATCAGAGTGTGTTGCAGGGACCTTTTCCTAATCAAGTTATTTGGACCAAGCAATCTGATGATGTTCAGAAGGAAGCATTGGAAACTGTTGTAGCCATGGGAGCTTTTGCAGGAGCTAATTTTGATTCAATGTCCACATTGAATAAACAAATTAACTTGAAAAAGGAAGAGTTAAAGAAACTTCAGGAGCAGCTGGCTAAGACCAATGAAGAACATGAATCTTATGTTCATGAATTGAGAAAGGATTTTGAGGATAAGCTCGAAGATCTTAAGGAAAAAAATGCTTCCCTTCAGGTCCAATTGTAGGATGTTGAAGTCTTGAATACTGCTAATGCTAAAAATATAGTTGTGTTGGAAAAGCAGCTTGAGGATGCAACTGCAAGTGTAGCCTCCTCCTTTTTCTCTAAGTTTTATCAGCTATAATTCAAGGATTTGGCTGATCGAGTAAATGAAGAGCATCATCGACTCTTATCTCAATTGTATAGTTTCCTCAATGAGATTCAGGAAACTCATATGTCTTTTGAGCGGATGTCTGCTACTCTTGAACAACATATGGAAAGAAGCCAATAAGATTCCAAAGCTTATGATGAGATTGTGGAATGTCAGAGGTATATTAAAGATAAGCCAACTCATATCCCAATTTTGGATAGTTTCAAATGCAAAAGGATCAGAACAGCCTTGAATGCATGGGAAAATACTGCTGAAATGGTTGAGGAAACAATAAAGAAAGAAAAATCCATCTGTGTTAGAAGGTGGTATGTAGTAGATAATATTATGGTCACTTTGCAATACCCTGTCATGGATCTCATTGAGAAATCCTATCCTCCAAAGTTAATGATTGAGCAGGTTGAACGTAGATGTGAGAAGGTTAAGGAAAAGATCCATCAGCTCGAGCATGCAGGAATTTCATGGGTTGACAAGTTCATCATGCAGCCTGCTAGATTTGAGGGAAAGATCCACATATTGCTGTGCATCTTGCATAAGCTGGCCAAGAATGAAATTGAGACCTTCACTTCTGATGCTCAGTTGGGCCTCAAATCAGCCCATTATCCAGATATTGATGAGTTGTTAGTTGTTAGAACCAAGTGGCAAGCTGCCCTTGGTTATTCTTAGATCAGTTGATTTTGTAATCCCTATTTTATGGGAAGTCTGTCCTTTGTAATATTATTTTGTAATTGTTATTTAAGGGGTTTTAGATCTCATAGGAAAGGGGCAATGCTAGTGGGACGAAATCGCCAAAAGAGACTTTAGATGCTTTGTTGTTGCAGACTTTGTAATCTTTTGCAGGCCTTAATACACAATCAGTTTTCTTCAGCTACCTCTTTTGTTATAGTTTGTCAAATGCCTTTGATGGATTGTGATTTTACTTCAACACATTTATAAGTATTGTTTATTATTTGCAATTGGTAACCTGCATTGATCTATAGTTCAGATTTCTCTCAACTCATGATCTATGTAGTTAGATGTTTTAAGTGAATTTCTTTATCTAAAATATTTTATCTATTTCTGCAAATGATTCACAGAAATCAGTAAATCAATGTTAATTTGTCAATTAACATTCCAGTTACAGGGTAGCTTGTATGCACTTAATTCTTAAGTTATTATTGGTTAAATTTCTTTAGCTGATTATATCTTGAGCTATTGATTCAAGATCCAGTTTGGCATGTCTGTTAAGTTGGTGAAAAGATTTAGCAATCTTCAGATTAAGTTATCTTGTGCATAAACAAAACACTCTTTTTAGAATAGATTTAACTTAGGTTAGATTCTTTTCAAAGTAAGCTAACACTTAGGATTAGTAAAACTCTTGTCTTTCCTTATAGGAAGACATATCCTTTTTGGATCAAACACTCAGAAGTGCTAGTGGAGGCCTTTGTATGCGTCTGTGTTAACCACACCAAACAACTCGAGGATAGGGTAATATTTGCGTAGGATTATCTGAAGCTTTTGGCTAGGTTTTCATCCCCTGTTGTTTTCCTTGGACACCATTCCAACATCTACACACCCGAGGCTTCAACAAATGGCGCTAGAAGGAGGGAACCTGACATGTAAGGTGAGTTGAGCTATTTTGATCAGATTATCTTATGATGGCTCCAGCCCAAAAATATGTATTTAGTCATTTTTTTGCACAAGAGTCTGTATTTAGCTGTTTTTCTCAACAGATTAGTTTTTACTTCCCAACTGATCTATTCGAGCAAGTTATAGAAGTAAAATTCGATGGTGAGGGAGAAATATTAGCACAAGAACATGTCCTTCGGTTTACTTATAATTGTCTCATTAATAAAATTTTGGATCATGATTTTTTGTGCAGATTGTTAGCCTTCACATTCGAGGGACGGGTCAAAGAATGGTTTGGAACTTTGCCTTTTGCCTCTGTCCACTCCTTTGAACATTTTGCAGATCTTTTCATGCTTTCTTTTGGACACTATGATTTTGTTAGATTATGTAATGAGTGGAACCAACTCACTATTCAAAAAGATGAATCATTAGAGGATTTTTCAATTAGGACTTTTAATCTCTATTGTAGATTCCCTTTAATGGATTGCCGTATGATACTTCAATGGTTTCAGTACACTGGATCTATCTCACATGCATCTGATAAATTAGTTGATGATGAATCTGAATTATACATTGATAATTGTCCACTTTTTGGTTTGGATTTGCATGAAGAATCTAAGGATGTAAGGATTGATGAAATGAATCCCTTCTCTTTCTTGGATATTGGTTATGATTTGACTGATTTAAATACTGATGTGCCCATTTCTCTTTCGCATGAAAGTCAAGGCTTAATAAAACGTCTAGGAGATCATTTTTCCATAGGAGATCCTTTTCAAGTAAAGGAGGATAGTTCTAATCACGATATCAAACAATATTCTTCTAGAATTAGTAAAGAGATTCATGATTCTGATGTTCATCACTCTATTGATCCTTGGAGAGGCTCTAATCCAATGAATTGTTCTCAAGATTGGGATATTTTTTCTCAAGAAACATGTTCTCGATTAAGTAAGTCTATGAGGGGACATTCCTCACAAAGCAATGATTTTACATCAGAAAAGGAAGCAGGTCACGATTTGAAACCTTTCACATATATCCCTTTTGAAGAGAAATTGTCTCATAAAGAATCTCAATCTGATAATTTTCTATTACGAGATGAATATCATGCGTTTAGTCCTCTTTCATATTTTTCTTTGTAAACTGATCTGTTTGATGACAATAGTATTCAATCATACATTCCAGATTCTAACTTCCTTGGAGTACAAGTTGAATACGAAGTATGTGAAGAAGATAAAAAAGATTCACATCTCTATCATCAACCCTCTCCCTGTTGTAGTTCTTCTTTGCTAGAAATGAATGCTATTTCTCAGAATGATTCTCAGAATTTTGATTCATTGTTCAATCAAGAAACATTCCCTCCTTACAATCAGTTACTTGATGAAAAAGGTTTCTATCGAGGTATTATCAGTTCTACGTTACCTCACATCTTTACTTTTTCTCAAGTAAAGACTAGAAAACAATTTGATCTTTGTAAGGATGTCCAACTAGATCAACCAATTTATGATGATTGGTATGACAATAATCCAGAATAGATTGAATCTAACTTTTCTGATCTTATTCAAGGAGGTGTTCCTGAGGACAAAATTGTTCACGAATAAGTTTCGTATTCTTACGACCCCGAAGGTCACTCTTTTTCAAAGGGCTCTTTACATCAAATAAGTTTTTTAAGTCCTTTTCGTGATTCTTTTGATTTTTTTTGTAATTACCATGATTGGGTTGTTGATTGGCTTGAGGAATCTTTCCTAGCTAGATTTTATCATCATAATAAAATTATGTTTTTTTTAGTTGTATATGAAGATGGCAAGGTCCCATTCTCCTTTTCTGTACATAAATTTCATGCTATGTGCTTTAATGCACTCTTTTTCCAGGTTTATTTTCAGGCGTTCATATCATGTTTTCTGATTATTCACTGCCTCCTTTCTTCGGGTTGCTGTTGGTTTCCATGGTTACATTGGAAATATGATTATACCTAGTCTTTACCTTTTTCATGATAGTGTAGGAGTAGATGCAGCATAAATAAGTTTTCGAGTTTTTCTTCGAGTGTGGTGTGTTTTCTCCTTTCTTTTGATTTGCAGTCTTTTCTGTTTTTTATTGCTTTTAAATAAAGTCCACACATTTGGTATAGGATTTTGATCAATACGTCTCAGGATAACACAAGTCTGAATTTTGAGGTAAGCAGTGTCAGCTTTTATTTCCCTTAGCTTGTAGCTGAAAAATGTTTTTCATGAGATTAAACAGTCAATATTTTCAAAGCCTTGATTGGTATCTTCCCACTATGATAAAGATCTTTATAGATGTTCGTTTGCTTAATTGAAGTTGAAGAAAGCAATTAGATTCTCCTACCTTATGTTTCATTGGTGAATGGCAGCATATATTTATAGCCTTGTCAGCCTTACCTATTATGGATTCCATTCTGATCACCTTGTAAATAATTCACCTTAATAATTGTAGATTGCAAGGTGGGGGGTCTTATTACAAGTCAGCCTATTATGTTCATAGATTTTTAGGTGGAATGACATCTCCACATCAAGCCACCAAACTTGGGAGATGACTTTCAGCTGTTGCTAGAAGATGGAGGATCCTATCACAGGTCGGTCCATTCATGATTTGTAAAACATCAGTGAGTAACACTACTGTCATATGGTTACCAAGACATGGTAGTGTCTTGTAATCTATGCGCTAATAAATTTTGTTTCTCTTTGTAAGACAATTTGTTGTATATAAGGATAAGGGGGGGTGTTATTACAAGCCATCGCTACCATGATCATGGGTCTGATTTTGGACTGAAATTACCAATTATGGTCACCAAGCCATGGTAATTGATTTTAGTATCAAAAGCTAAAAGACATGGAGTCTCCTTACCAAGATAGCTTGTTCAGTTTCCAGATCAGTTCTATGAATGGAATTGCCAACATCTGATCACCAAGTTAGGGCAATGGCCTTGTATCAACAGAAGTCTGTTTGTATATTTTCGTTTTATTTAAAACAAAAAAAGAGGTGAAAAGAAAATGTATATATTGTGAGTAATGTGTTTCTACATAAATAAATAATTAATGAACTCAAGGTGATTCAAGATTTGGTAACCCATAATGGCTCTAAGTTTGCTCTAAGGCTCATCATAAACTGCTTTCCTATGATTGCGTAATGGTAAAGGATTCCTGTTTACTTCTAAGACTGCCTTGTCATATGAACACCATCATTAAATGGTTTTAGATGGGGATTTATCAATCATATGTCTAACTTTTCTATTTTGATTGCGTTTTATGACAACATTTTGTAAATTGCAGGTTAAACTATCAAGTTATCTGACATGTCTTCCTTGTAAACACAGATTTCATTTACAGAGATAACTGGTTCGTTCCATTTAGTCACCATTTGTTGTAGGTACAACAGATCCCATGTTTTTATCAAAACACGGGAGCCCCAAATTTTTATATGCAAAGGTAATGGTTAAATTCCATGATCATTTTGGGGATTTTCATCATGTTCGGATTGATTTGCTATGGTTTCATTTAGTTAGCATTTTTCCCTTTCAAAAAATGCCTTTGATTTTTGAGTGTTTTTTTGAGTTACGGAAAGCTTTGATTTTCCGAAAATTTAAGTCTTTCCAAAACCCGCAATCCGCAATCCGCAATTGCGGATTGCGGAAACTTGCTTTTTGGTTTTAAAACATTTGCGTTCCGCAACCTGCAACCCGCAATGCAGATTGCGGTTGCAGAATGATTTTACAATAACTGTGGTTGTTCGCACCCGCAAAATGCAATTGCGGATTGCGGGAAGACTTCTAATTATAGTTTTGTGCTTTGTTTTTCCACAACCTGCAATTGTAGATTGCGGATTGTGGAAAGTATTTCAATAATAAGTTTGTGTTTTGTATTTCCGCAACCTGCAACCCACAATTGCGGATTGTGGATTGTCGAAAATTTTTGGTTTGTTATGCTTAGAGTTGCATACCTGCAACCCACAATTGCAGGTTGCGGAAGAATCATTATATCGATTAGTGTGTTTTGCGTTTCCGCAAACCGCAATCCGCAATTGCGGATTGCGGAAAGGATATATATATTTGCGAAATAAACACCCGCAATTCAGTTTCCGCATCTCACTTAAATAAATCTCATCTGTCGCTCTGTTTTAATCCTACGGCCCGGACTTGACCTGGTGAATTTGATAAATATGTTGATTTTTCCTGTTTTCTCTTATCATTTCTATTTTCGAAAATTTACTTGTTACGGGGATTTTATCACGGGGTTTTACCAGGGCCGTTTTTTCCTTTTTCGTCGCTCACAGGTTGGTTTCATGTCTTTTCTTGTTTGTTATTTATGGGTTTTTTCCATTTTTGGATTATTGTTGATTTGTGTTTATTTATTTATTAGAAAATTTCCAGTTTCTTTTCAAAATGTCACGGAACACCCACTCCAAAACTGCTTAGAAAGATTTATTGAACAAAGACCCCAATTTCGGTTACCTAGCCAATACCAGTGACAAAGTTTCTGTGACCTACCAAATTGACTGGTCTAAAATATACACCATATTTGACAACAATGACTTGTCAGATATTTAGAATGACCGGCCAACTTATGAGAAGATTAGAAACTCACAACTCCATGCCATATCTACTAGACCTATTATTCTTCCTTACACAGACGTTGTTAAGTGGATTCTTGACCATCTGAACTCTAAGGACCGCTCTTTTAAAGATAACACAGGGTCTGATATGGCCACTTTTCGTCCCGAGGTTTTTACCAGGGCATATGCCCTTAATCCGACTATTCAACCTCTGAACGCTGCATTCCTGGACTCTGCTACGACTAGGTATAACTTTGATGAAATGTTGAAGTCTTGGATGAATAAACAAACAACCTTCATGCCCAGAGTTGATAATTCATACCCGGTTTCGTGGTTTAGGGAACCCTAATCCCTTCTGGAAGCCATGCTTTGCAGGCTTGATGGTCTTCCCAATTGTTCGGTATTCAAAGCGGAATGGGCACTTCTAGCCCATCATGTCCTTACAATGGGAGAATCATTTCCCTGGGATTCTATCTTGTCATTTGAATTAAAAATAGCTATTGAGAGATATCAGAAAACACCAAAGAATCCAATGTTCTTTCATTCTGCCTATGTAATTGATGTATTTTGCTCAGAGTTCCAGTACCCCTCCATGGGATGGCAATGGAACTTGTCATCACCCCCAGTCCATATTTACTGTTCAAATTTTTGGGAAAGTAACTTTGTTCCTTTCGTGTATGATATTTGCGACCGGCTCTTTGGTGCCATCTATCAAAAGATATTCAGAGAAGATGGACCTGCTTTTTCTCCCGATGCCAAAACTTTAATCCCTACACTTGGTGATTGGTATGTGGGGGAAGATTTTTCTTATATCAGGATTTGGGGAAGAAATACAGTGCATCTACTGCCAAGGATAGTTCTTGACAAGTTGCTACTTGAAGAGATATATTTCCATACTGCGACAGATAGGGAATTTCCTAAGATTACATGACATAAGAGGAGGGGATAGCCTAAGTTTCCCTAAACCTTGGACCTTTGGTCATTGCAGCTTTAACTTGGGCTGCAGTGCTGGGGAATAGAAATATTTCTTTGAAATTGGGGCATGCTCCCAAAAGGATGCATGACCCTAAGTCATTTTTGGATGCTCACTTCAAGCAGGAACACATGAAGAATTCCCATGAAGATGTTCCTTATGATTCTATTTATCAGAGAGTGAATATTTTCTCTAAAGTCCTAGTGAGGGCTAAAAGAAAAGAATAACAGAGCCACATTCTTCAGTATCAATAGGAGCTCAAAGTTAAAATTTTGATTTATAGGCAAATGAAATTAAAACTGATAGAGCAAACCAGAAAAGACAGGGAAGAAAAGGAAGCACAAAAGGAAGCTACTCCTCTTATACTGACATACACAGATGGAGGTAAAGGAAAGGAGCTTGTTGAAGATGCTCAATAGACAAAGAAAATCCTGATTCAATCAGCTGGTCAGCTGAAGAAAGAAATCACGCATATGACTTCAATGCTTGACACCCAAGTTAGATAAAGCTAAAGACCCGATCGACCCTAAACTAAGGAAAGGTGTTTATTCGTTTCCATGCTCATGTGAAGACGTGTACATAGGTGAGACAGGATGCTCAATTCAAATAAGACTGAAAGAGCATTGTGCAGATGTCATTCATAAAAGAATTAAAAAATCAGCTGTGGTTGAGCATTCATCAAAGACAAACTACCATGTTTGCATTGAAGAAGCAAAAGTCATAGCACTTGAAGATAACTATAACAGAAGATGCATACGTGAGGCAATTGAAATTGAGAAACATCCAAGAAATTTCAATAGAGATGACGGTCTTAACTTGGGTGATTCGTGGAAACCAATCATTCACTCCCTGCAAAATAAGAACATAAATAAATAATCTTATAGAATTATTAATAAACTATAAATAAATTTAAGGAATTAAGAATTTTTAAAGAAATTTAAAAATTTAAAAATCTAATTTTTAAAAATAATTTTTGAAAAATTAAAATTCTAAAAAATTACATTGTTAAATTTAACAACTTAAAAACTTCACAAACTTTCTTTAGGAAATAAATAAGATTGTGTTGGAAAGAAAATAATATTTTTAAAATTAAGAATTTATAAATTTAAAGTTTAAATATTTTAATAGTCTAACAATAATTAAAACCTACAAATTTTAGTTAACTTTAAAACTAGTAAAAAGTTGTTGTGTTCCATTTAAGTTAATGAGATAAAATTAAAATTAATATTTGTAAAATTGATTTCTTACTATTGAATTTTAAACAAAAGATAAAAATAAAAATAATTGTAATATATATAATATAATATAAAAATTTATTTGTTATGTTTTTAATAACATTCTATTAAACTAAAAACATTAACATGTTAAAGAATATCATAATATTGAACATTTTCAAACATTAATATGTTAATAATTTTTAATTTTTAATAATTACTATTAATAAGCTATTTTAATAAAATTGGAATAATGATAATATTTTAACATTTAATATTAATATTTAATTGATTAGGTCGGCTCTCTCATTAATTTAAAAAACAACAAATTAACATTATAAAAATGTAGATTAGTGTTAGTTTTAATTTGGGATACCTTTTCTTCTGAAAATGGACTCAACTATAGAGTCCAAAACGCGCCGAGATCAAAAGCTCCACACAGGTCTCCAATTTCCTTTGAAAATAATTGCAACCTGTGAAAGCCTAAACGAAACCCAAGTCATTGCTGCAAGCAGTTTACCCAGTAATTTTCAATTGGTTGCTGCAAGTGACCCATCCAATGACATTGAAGTGTTGGTTGTAAATAATCTAGCAGAGAGGCAGAAGATTCAGACTCCTATATCTGCCATACCTACATTGAATATCGAAGACAGTGATGTGGAAGATGAAAGGCTTCCAGTAAGATCCTCCTCTACTGTTGTGCCTATTTTACAGGAAGTCACAGAGAACCCTCAGGCTGTTTCACAGATGAACATTTTCCTGAGGTCACTACTCTTGTTCATGCAATAACTTCTTCACTCCCAATTTCCTCTGTTGAAGTCCTTCCCACTTCATCTTTTGAGGTTGCATCACCATCCACCATCTCTCAACTATTTGTTGCACTAACCTGCCTCACTCCTCCACTCTCAACCTTGTTAGTTCCACTCTCCACTTCATTATTAATAGTTATAGAGAGCCAGTCTCCAACTGTCTCTCTGCAACTACCATCATCTATTTTATTACAATCAACCACTGATGTCCAAATCCCAATTGCTCATTCTTCACCATTAACTGCTATGACCTCTATTTCACTTCCTGAACTTCTCACTTCAACTGCTTCTCCAACCTATGTACCATCAGTTTCTGAAACCATCCCTCCTCCTCCCATTACCTCTAAGGTCACCATGCCAATACCCAATTCTACTGTTACATAGACAGCTCCTTTGGTAGCAACATGGGAGGTAGCTACAACTTCTACTGAATGGACAACTGCTTGTGAGGAGGATATTGTGGTCCCGCTTGGAGATTATTTTTATAGCAAATCACAAAAGGCAGTGATAAGGAAAGGTAACAAAAGAAGTAGAGATCAGAGTGTGTTGTAGGGACCTTTTCCTAATCAAGTTATTTGGACCAAGTAATTTGATGATGTTCATAAAGAAGCATTGGAAACTGCTGCAACCATGGGAGCTTTTACAGGAGCTAAGTTTGATTCGGTGTCCACATTGAATAAATAAATTAACTTGAAAAAGGAAGAGTTAAAGAAACTTCAGGAGCAGCTGGCTAAGACCAATGAAGAACATGAATCTTATGTTCATGAATTGAGAAAGTATTTTGAGGATAAGCTTGAAGATATTCAAGAACATAATGCTTCCCTTCAGGTCCAATTGTGGGATGCTGAAGTCTTGAATACTACTAATGCTGAAAAGATAGTTGTGTTGGAAAAGCAGCTTGAGGATGCAATTGCAAGTGAAACCTCCTTCTTTTTCTCTAAGTTTTCTCAGCTAGAATTAAGGGATTTGGCTGATCGAGTAAATCAAGAGCATCATGGGCTCTTAGCTCAATTGTATAGTTTCCTCAATGAGATTCAAGAAACTCATATGTCTTTTGAGCGGATGTCTGCTACTCTTGAACAACAGATGGAAAGAAGCCAAGAAGCTTCCAAAGATTATGATGATATTGTGGAATGACAGAGGTATGTTAAAGATAATCCAATTGATATCCCAGTTTTGGATAGTTTCGAATGCAGAAGGATCAGAACAACCTTGAATGCATGGGAAAATACTGCTGAAATGGTTGAAGAAACAATAAAGAAAGAAAAATCCATCTGTGTTAGAAGGTGGTATGCAGCAGATAATATTATGGTCACTTTGGAATACCCTGTCATGGATCTCATTGAGAAATCCTATCCTCCAAAGTTAATGATTGAGTAGGTTGAACGTAGATGTGAGGAGGTCAAGGAAAAGATCCATCAGCTCGAGCATGCAGGAATTTCAGAGGTTGACAAGTTCATCAAGCAGCCTGCTAGATTTGAGGGAAAGATCCACATATTCCTGCGCACCTGGCATAACCTGGCCAAGAATGAAATCGAGGCCTTCACTTGTGATGCTCAGTTGGGCCTCGAATCAACCCATTGTCCAGATATTGATGAGTTGTTAGTTGTTATAACCAAGTGGCAAGCTGCCCTTGGTTATTCTTTGATCAATTGATTTTGTAATCCCTATTTTATGGGAAGTCTATCCTTTGTAATATTATTTTGTAATTTTTATTTAAGGGGTTTTAGATCTCATAGGAAATGGGCAATGTTGGTGGGACGGAATTGCCAAAAGAGACTGGAGATGCTTTTTTGTTGCAAAATTTGTAATGTTTTGCAGGATTTAATACACAGTCAGTTTTCTTCAGCTACATCTTTTGTTATAATTTGTCAAATGTCTTTGATGGATTGTGATTTTGCTTCAACATATTTATAAGTATTGTTTATTATTTGCAATTGGTAACCTACATCGATCTGTAGTTCAAATTTGTCTCAGCTCATGATCTATGTAGTTAGGTGTTTTAAATGAATGTCTTTATCTAAAATATTTTATCTATTTCTGCAAATGATTCACAGAAATCAATAAATCAATGTTAATTTGTCAATTAACATTCCAGTTACAGGGTAGCTTGTATGCACTTAATTCTTAAGTTATTGTTGGTTAAATGTCTTTAGTTGATTATATCTTGAGCTACTAAGTCAAGATACAGTTTTCCATGTCTGTTAAGTTGGTGAAAAGATTTAGCAATCTTCAGATTAAGTTATCTTGTGCATAAACAAAACACTCTTTTTAGAATAGATTTAACTTAGTTTAGATTCTTTTCAAAGTAAGCTAACACTTAGG
Organism: Larix kaempferi; assembly: GCA_027924585.1. Taxonomy (NCBI): domain Eukaryota; kingdom Viridiplantae; phylum Streptophyta; class Pinopsida; order Pinales; family Pinaceae; genus Larix; species Larix kaempferi. The sequence goes on from BSBM01000519.1 coordinate 5,361,454, forward strand.
ATTAGTAAAACTCTTGTCTTTCATTATAGGTAGACAGATCCTTCTTGGATCAAACACTCACAAGTGCTAGCGGAGGCCTTTGTATCCATGGGTGTTAACCACACCAAACAGCTCGAGGATAGGGTAATACTTGCGTAGGATTATCTGAAGCCTTTGGCTGGGTTTTCATCCCCTGTTGTTTTCCTTAGAGACCATTCCAACATCTACACACCCGAGGCTTCAACACTTCCTTACTAATCAACAAAGTTGTCACAAGGTCCATTTACCATCCCTTTTGTAGATCTTGTAAATAACATCCCTTATGTTCCTGTAATCCTTCTTGGACACACCAAATATCACAATTTGGTAATATGAGCACTCAAAGACCCACTATTGGACCTTCCAGTGAAATTGGAATCGCTTGCCCCTTAAAAAGTCCTCTCTCAGCTACTTATAATATTTCATGAGGAGAAGGATTCTAGCATTTAGTTTTAATCACTTAGTTTAGTTATTAGTCACACTGACTATTTGTTTTTATCTTTAATTAATAATTTGATTTCTCTTTTTTAAACTTTCATAGTTTATTTTATCTTTAATTAAATACTATAGGATTTTTACTCATCCTAACATCTAGTTGATCTAAGTTATCAACTACTCAACCATTCTAATATCTTGCATGCTTGATCCCTCTTCAAGTGGCAGTCCTAGTCTATTTAGAAAGAATAAAATGAGCTAAATAATAATTAAGTTTAATAATAGTTAATGGATTACTGATGCTCCAAAGCTTCTAGCTCAACATCAGTTAACCACAATGAATCTAAGTGATCTAGATATTTACTGCTCAACACTCACTTAATCAATAGTTCCAGTGCTCCAAAGCTTACTTCTCAACACTACTTAATCAATAATTCTGGTGCTCCAAAGCTTATGCTCAACACCAATTAAATAATATTAAAATATTCTAGGTGTTCTAGAGCTCACTTGCTCAACACCTTTAATAAAACAATATAAAAAATAATCTAGGTGCTTTAGAGCTCACTTTCTCAACACCTAATTGAAACAGTCTAGGTGCTCCAGAGCTTACTGCTCAACACCTAATTAAATAAATTAGTATAAAAATAAATAGTCTTGTTTTGGGATATTACATCCCTCCCCACTTAGAACAACACCATCTCGGTGTTAGTAACTTCAAATAAAACCCTGAAATAAGGAGGGGTAGGCCTCTTTCATTGAAGTTTCATTTTCCCATGTGGGCTCTTCATGTTCGAAATGCTTCCATTGCACTTTCAGTTGGACAATGATTCACTTCCTAAACTGTACCTCTCTCTTGTTGATCCGGATTTTATGAGCAGAACGAAATGAATACAGATTATTATCAGATGCTTAACACAAAATAACAGAGATACAGTAAAACTGGTTTTCTATTCAATAAGGAAATAAGCTAAAACTGTAAAATGCAGCGGAAAATAAGCTTGCTGGAATGGCGGCGGCTTATCTCTGAGAAGAGATGTGACGGCTGCGCTCATTTCGCAAGAAGATGGTTACAATGAGGCTCTCAAGGCCTTTTACAATAAATAGGAATGTCAAAAACCCTAGACATCCAAAAACCTAACCCTAGGAGATGAACCGCGAAAAGTCATGTGGGCCCTGTTTGGGTAAGTTAGTACATCAACTTCCCGGGGTCGTAACTTTTGCATACGATCTCCGTTTGGGGTGATCGGTAGCCCGTTGGAAAGGTCTATCCGACATTTACAACTTTCGACGGGGGCCAAATGTGTGTCGAAGGCAACCATTTGGTCCTCCAAATTGCCAAAAAAGGTCGTTTAGGGCCTCAAAATGGCCCCGGAAGTTCGGGACCCGAAAAACTGCTAAAAATAGTACAATACCAAAATTGCCATAAAACTGTTTTGAGCCAGTTGGAAAGGTGGGTGGCCACCAATATCCACCTGGATCACTTGTCAAGTATATAAAGGGGTTATGGCATAAATCCCCCTTCCGTTTTTACCTATAACAATGACTAATCAATTACATGTTTAGTATCATAAACATATTTATTAAGTAATGATGCATGAAAAACATTGTGAACTATCACATAAGCAGCTAGTGCTAGTTCATAGGCCACCAGGCCCTTCTTAGCCAATATTTCAAAAGGCCCACAAAATATGAGAGCTAGTTTCCCACATTTTCGGATACTCTTTATCTTTTATTTTTCTATCGGCATAACTTTTCTGTCGATCATGTGCTTCTTTTAGATTCTGATGTACCTTTGTAACCTGCTGTTCCAAATATTCTAATAAATCCGGTCCTATCATGAGCCTGTCCACCAGGCTATCCCAAGTTACTAGTATTCTGCACTTTCTGCTGTAGAGCACTTAAAATGGGCTCATATTGGCTGGGGTATGATAACCATTGTTGTATGCAAAATATGCAAGGTGTAAGAATTCTTCCCACTTCATGGTGTTATTCATCACATACATTCTAAGCATATCTTCTAGTATTTGATTCACATGTTCTATTTCTCCATTTGTTTGCGGATGATAAGTAGTACTAAAATTTAACTGTGTTTCCAATCCGAAAAATAATGATCTCCAAAAGTTACTTGTGAACTTTGTATCTCTATCAGAGATAATGGATTTAGGTATTCCATGTAGTTGGGAAATTTCTTTTAAGAAAATATCTGCAATGTGAACAACTTTATAAGTATATTTTACTAGGATGAAGTGTGCGTCTTAGGGTAGTTTGTCTACTACAACCATGATAGAGTCTATATGTTTCTTGCTTTTAAGTAAACCAATGATAAATTCCATGCTAATCACCTCCCATTTCCATTATGGAATGGGAAAAGGCTAAAGCAAACTTGTTGGATGTTGATGTTCAACTTTAACTAGCTGGCATTCTTGACATTTGGCAATAAATAATGCTATATCTATTTTTAACTTTGGCCAAAATAAGTGTTTCTTTACTGCTGATATCATTTTCTGATATCCTAGATTTCTGGAATAAGGCTTATGATGGAATTCGGTCAATATTTCAGATGTGATATTCCCAATTCCAGGGACATAAAGTCTGTCCTTAGATCATAATAACCCTGTTTCACCAATTTTATATTCTTTTTGTTGCTGAAACATCATGTTTTCTTGTATTTTCTGAAGAATTTCAACATAGAATCAATCATTTTTACTTGTTGTTCTGATTTTGTTATCTAAGTCAGAAATTGTTTGACTTACTGTTATTTCATAAATCAGATGAATTATGTGACTTAAGGCATCAACAATTTTATTCTCTTTTCCCTTGATGGGTTTTAATTCAAAATTGAATTCGCTAAGGAAATCCAACCACCTAGCTTTCCTAACATTTAGGTTTGGTTGATAAAAAATATATTTCAAGCTCATATTATCTGTCTTAAGGAGAAATTTCTTCCCCATGAGATAGTGCCTCCACATTTTCAAGGCATGGATGATGGAAACTAACTCAAGATAATTTGTTGGATATTTTTTCTCATGTTCTTTCAACTTTCATGATTCATAGCAGTTCACACAATATTTTTTCATAAGGACTCGGGCTCGAGTCCTTCCTTTCTTGCATCCGTGCAAACAACAAAATCCCCATCAGGATCAACAATCCTCAGTATTGGTGCAGTAGTTAGTAGTTGTTTTAGTTTTTGAAAATTTTCTTTGCATTTAATTTTCCATAAGAATTTTGTTTCCTTTTTCTGCAAGGATGTCATGGGACAAGCAATCCAGGAGAATTTCTCAATGAAATTTCTATAATATCCCGCTAATGCCAAGAACGATCGGATGTCTGTGACACAAGTAGGTGTAGGCCATTCTTCAATAGCTTTGATCTTTTCTAGATCTAGGGCGATAGCTTCCTAAGAAATGATGTGGCCTAGATATTGTATTTGAGGTTTATAGAAGTCACACTTATTGAATTTAGCATATAGCTCATGTTCTCGTAGGACTTGCAACACAATCCTAAGATTCTCTTCTGCTATACAACAAATTTCCAAAAAGAGCATGAAAAGAATAGAAATAGATCAAAAAGAGTATTCCACAACTTTATTGAATAAAATAGTTGAATAACAAGCCTCTTCGAGGTGGAAAGCTCTTTATACAATGTACTAAGTACATAAGACAAGAGAAGAAAAAATACTCCAGATGAAAATGTCTCCTTCCTATATATAAGAGACTAAGCGGTACAATCCCAACTAACTGACCGAAGCCGATGTAACTAATATAACCATACTAATGAAAATTACCACTAATGGACCAAAGCCGGCATCAAAACTAATGTAATGAACCACAATATAGGGGGAAATATGCCCATATTTAGGGCTTAACATGCCCATCCCCTTTAGACAAGTGGTGTCCTCAACTCTTGATTAGTTGTGGATGCCTTTGTATGAAATACTCATCTTCCCATGTCGAATCTTCAACTGGTAAGTTCTTCCACTTTATGAGGTACTCACTAATAGCCCTATTTCGTAGTTGTTTGGTCCTTGTTTCAGTGATTTGTTCAAGTTACAAGATGAATTTTCCTTCTTCATCAAGCTCCAACGAGAATGTTTGAATTGGGATATTGTCACCTATTACCTTCTTTACGAAAGAAACATGGAAAACTGGATGTACTCTTGAAGATGAAGGGAGCTCCAATTTGTAAGCCATACTACCAATATTCTACAACATTTTATAAGGACCATAATACTTAGGTACTAATTTATTGTCCTTATTTAGTTGCTTGAGAGACATATTCTTGTAAGGTTGTAGCCTCAAAAATACCCAATCCCCTTCTTCAAAACTCTTCTCACTGCAATGTTGATCAGCTTTTTGTTTCATCCTGTTTTTTGACATAGCCGGGCTGTCCTTAAGTATATGAAGAACTTCTTGCTAGTGCTCTATGTGATCTTCCATGGCTTGAACTTTAGATTTTCCTCCTAAGGGAGATGTGATAGATGGAGGCTGGTACCTATAAAGTGCCATCAATGGAGACATTTTTGATGATGTATGGAAGGAAGTATTGTACCACCATTCTTCCAAAGACAACCATTTCACCCACCATGTTTTTTTATCAGATGCAAAGCAACGAAGATATCCTTCCAATCACTTTTTCACTACCTCAGTCTTCCCATCAAATTGAGGGTGATAAGATGAACTGTGAGCCAATTGAGTACCCAAACAAGAAAACAATTATGTCCAAAATTTTCCAGTGAAAATTGTATCTCTATCACTTACAATAATATTCGGATTTCCATGTAACTTCTAAACAGTTTCCATAAAGGCTACAACTATTGTACTTGCATTAAAGGGGTGAGAGAGTGAAATAAAGTGTGCATACTTCGCGAGTCTATCAACAACCACCATAATAACATTATTTCCTTTGGACTTGGATAGACTTGTGATAAAATCCATGGAAACTTCCTCCCAGCGTTGGTAAGATATGTCTAATGGTTGTAGAAGTCTTGGGGTCTTAATTGTTTCACCCTTATTCTGTTGGAAAACCAAGCATTCAACCACAAACCTTTGAACATCATATTTAAGAACTTCCCAAAAAAATTTATTGACCCTATGGTAAGTTTTCAGGAATCTGGAGTGCCCACCTATAGGAGAGGCATGTTATTATGAAAGGACCTTCTGCTTGACTTGGGAGTTTTTGCATAAATATAAGCGATCCTTAAATACGACAGCGAATCATTTTTCCACACAAAAGTATATGATACATTGGGATCATTCTGTAACTTTTGAATGAGAGTCCACACCGATAGGTCATTTTTACATTCTTCCCTTGTTGCTACTACTCAATCTGGTTGTAGAATGGAAATGGAACAAAGTAATGCCCCAACATCTTCATATTTTTTGGAGAGTCCATCTGCCACCACATTATGTTTCCCCTTTCTATAGATGATTTCAAATTAATATCCCAACATATTGGTTACCCACATTTGTTTCTCTTCCAAAGATAGTCTATGTTCTAATAAGTATTTAAGAGTATCATGATCTGTTTTGACCTTCAAGTACCTACCTATTAGGTAAGGATGCCATTTCTTAAGAGCGTGTTGTATTGCCAACATTTCCTTCTCATAAATGGGCTTCTGTAAGTTCTTTCCCTTGATTGGATGTCTTGTGAAATCAAGTGGGTGTCCTTCTTGCATTAGAACATCGTCGATGCAATTTCCTGAAGCATCACATCCACAATAAAGGTTTTTGTGAAGTCTAGTTTGGCCAATATAGGAGTTGTGGACATTGCTTGTTTAAGTTGTTCAAAAGCTTGATATGCCTCTGGAGTGCAAGAAAATGCATCTTTCTTCAATAACGTTGTTATAGGTGCTGCTATTCTTCCATAATTTCAAACAAACTTGTGGCAGTACCTTGTCAAACCTAAGAATCCTCGGAGATTCTTTAGGGTTTTGGGAATTGGCTAGTCTATCATGGATGTAATTTTGTTAGGGTATACCTTGATACCTTCATGAGATACAATATGACCCAAATACTCTACCTCCTTCACCCCAAAGAAATATTTGGAAGGTTTTGCATATAGTTGTTGCTCATGTAGTAGTTGTAGTACCCTTTCAACATGTTGAACATGTTCTTCCCAAGACTTGCTATAGATTAGTATATCATCAAAGAATACTGGCACACATTTTCTAAGAAAAGGCTTGAAAATGGAATTCATCAAACCTTGAACTGTGGAAGGCACATTCGTGAGATCAAATGGCATGACTAGAAATTCATAATGACCTTCATGAGTTCTGAATGTTGTTTTTGGGATGTCTTCATCCTTCATTCTAATTTGATGATACCCAAAGTGAATATCCAACTTTGTGAAGAAAATTGCTCCATGTAATTCATCTAACAATTTTTCAATGACATGAATGGGAAACGTATCTTTAATGGTGATCTTGTTGCGCTCTCTATAATCTGGACACATACACCAAGATCCATCCAGCTTGTGTACCATACCATTGGTTCAGAGTAAGAACTTTGGCTAGGTCTAACTATTCCAGCCTCTAACATTTCTTCAACCATATGCTCAATTTCACTCTTCTGTCTATAGGGGTATTTGTAAGGTCTGATGTTAGGAGGAACACTTCCTAGAATTAAGTGAATATTGTCTTCAAAATATCAGATAGGTGGAAGACCTTTTGGAATACCTTCAAATACCTTGGAATGCTTACTAATGACCCCTTGGAGAATAGGAGGCTTAGATGTTTTAACATCTAATGAACATAATTGTGTAGTTACACCTTAATGTCTCTTTTTCATCAATTTTTCCATACCATTAAAGATTATCACCTTGCTTGGTTTCCTTGTGATACCTTGTAATTCATATTCCTTTCCTTGCCATAAAAATTTCATGAAAGACTTCTGAAAATGAAAAGCCATAGTTCCCAAGGATTGTATCCATTGAACTCCTAAGACAATATCAACACCACCCATTGGAATAGAAATCATTAGACTATTCAATACATATTCCCCCATAGTAAGATTTATATTATGGCATTTCCCTGAGCATTTGATAGTTCCTCCATTTGTAATCATTACTTGAAACTCCGGTTCTGTATATACAAAGCAATTGAGAGATTTTGTTAATTTACAGTGAATGAAATTATGAGTACTACCATAATCAATCAACACATTTACCTTTTTATTTTTGATAAATCCTTCAATCTTAAGAGTTTGAGGAGTGATAACTCCAGCGAATGCATGACATGATATGGTGGGAGTAATCCCTTTTGAAGTGGTATCTTCTATTTCTCCATATAGAGATGGTTTTTGTTCTTTTGGTTCTTCTTCTTCACAATCTATGTAAAATAATTTCTTCTCACCACACTTATGTTCCTTACTATACTTGCTGTCATAATTAAAGCATAGGCCTTTTTCTCTTCTTTCCTCTATTTGTTAAGGTGTCAACCTTTGAGGTGGGTTAGAAGAAGTAACAATATTATCTCAGTATGTGTTGGATATGGTCTTTCTAGTAGCCATTTTCATATTTTTACTTTCAACCTTTCTTGCCATCATGAAGGCCTTCTCCAAGGATGGTGGTTCAAAGAGACACACCTCATGTTGAATGTTATCCTTCAAGGTGCCAATAAAGAGATCCAACAGATTATCTTCTAAAATTTTCTTCACTCTAAGACTTGGATTCTGAAACTGTTTGTGGAGAGGAAGTTGCAACGAATGTACTGTGGGTTGTATCTCTTCATTTTGCTGGATGATTTAATAAAAGGAATGACAATTTCTCAGTAGACATAGCCCATATTGGATGAGCCATGTATATTGATGTCTCTCCTGTATTATGTTTATGCGTTTTATTTATACATCTTGTTTTATGTTATTGTTATGTGATCCTACTTTTCTAACACTCCAAAACACTTTGCAAACACAGAGTTTTCTCACAAATTGAGAGGGTCGTTATTCACTACAGAATCTCTAACTATTCCCGCATAAAGAAAATAAGAAATAATGTTTATTATTTTGAATTGGAAATCACAATATTTATTACTAAAATCTCAAAAAGAAAAACATGATGGAAATGCACGGAGAACAGCAATTACTAAAACAAAACTTGAGAAAGGTATACAATTTATGGACCTTTGGAAGCACAAATAAAGACAGTCCCAATAGGAAACAAAAACCCTTCAGAAGATAAGCCTGACGATAACCAGTGAATCAGATGACAAGAAGGAAGCATGGCATACCTGAAACTGGTATAGAAGATGTCTTCAGAAACTCTTTGGGGGTCATTTGTTTTCACAAATATCGGGTTATATAAATGAAATTTACATCTGAGCTGCACTACTCTTGGCTGAATCCATTGGGAGGTAGTCGCTTTCAAAGGGCAGGGGATAGTTAGCACTGAAGGGTAGCATCATCCAACTACGATGACCTTCAAGAATTGAGGTATTTTTTTTCCAATCACAATGAACAACTGAGACTCAAATTCTCGTAAAAGAGTGTTTGAAATTAAAGTATTTCCAAATAATATAATACACAGGCTCAGTTTCATGGAAATTATAAGAGACTTGGTGCATGGAAATTGATACACACGCCCAGTTAGATGGAAATTGTACGAGACTTGGTTCATGGAAGTTGTATGAGACTGAGTTATATGGGTGGTAATTATGTTATTGAAAGAAATGTAAAAGACTAAGTGCATGGAAACTGTATGAGACTAAGAGTTATATCGGTGCTTGTATTATTGACAGAGTCGTTTGAGACTTGACATGGACATCGTAATTTGTAGTTTTCATCAAAAGAAAAATATTCACATAAAGTATGTGAGAATGTGTCAAAATAACTGAAAGAATAATGATTCAAATGGGTTTCAATATTAGTAACTCTGGAGTTTTTCCTGGTAAACTGTGATGTAGTAGTATTAGAAGTATTAGGCAGACTGTCAATCTATAGAATTTATGAGGAAGAGTCCAATAATGCCATTTGGAGAATGGCCTTAGATGGAGGGGAATTGACGGAACTATTCTTGGAATGCCATAATGCTGTGTCCTCTTAAGAGAGAAGTAAAGGCTAATGAATTTGTAAGTGGAACTGATGAAGTTGGTAAGACAAATATGGGAAGGAGATCTTGATTTAGTGTGTGGGAGCTGTCATCATCCTTTGTCATGGTTGTGTTTAAAGGTGTTGGATGTCCTCATAATAATGAGGAGGTACTCAGGTTGTTAAGAGGTATGGAGACACGAGCACATGGGTTAATGACAAAGTGGTTCAAAATGCCATTAATGCATGTTTCAAGTTATATCGTTGAATGCTCTGAATCACCATTGTGTTGATTGTTGGTAGGTAGTACTTGAAACTAGCAGAATACTTCTAATCTTGTGGCTGAATTCGGTACTTCAGCTGTTTTAATTGCATTGAGTGGTCTGCACTAAAGGTAACAAGTAAATATTAACTTTAAAAAAAATTAACTTTACAGAAAAACATAAATTCACACCAATTTTTTTTACAAAACTCATCTTTGCATTGACAAAATGACATCACGAAATCTAAACCAACTAAAAGGGATAAAAAATTCAGAATGCCCACTCACTTATCCTAATGGCACTACCTAGCTTGATAGAGAAAAGTAAAATTGAGAACCAACTAAAAAGGATATTAATCTTTTCAACATTGACTTCACAGAGTTACCAATGATAATTGTCTGCCAAACTGTTACATCAACTAAAGCCATTGCAATGAATATGGACCAGGTAGTACTGCAAATGGTTAATTGAATAAATTTCCATTATGATATCCACACAAAAAAAGTAGACAGTAACTTAGCATGAAAACCATTCTGAATTACAACACTCCTAAAATAAGATGAGAATTGGGATCAAATTTTCAAAAGTTAAAAGATAATGTATGCGTTAAAAATTAAAATGATATAATTATATTAATTTCCTACTGTAAAATAAGCTCAATTGCAAACAAATGAACATGTCTCATGTGAAATAATTCAAGTATATGGGGCTATAACAAGACTGAGATTGGACCATCTTTCTACATCTCTGTATTCTTTTGCTAGACATTCCAAACTGTTAAAAAATTCAATAACATGAATGCCTAATAAATATGGAATTACATTTCATCCCTGAGCTTCCCTGGTTCAAAGTAAAAAATCTTTGATACACTTCCCCTTGTAGTGGCTCAGAGAGTGCTTGATTGCATTCATGTGACAACATTAAAGAGTCATCGAGCCTATCAACAAATTCATCCTTGCCACTCTACCCTCTTCATCCTATCATTCTTGACATTAGGAACAGAAATGACAGTAAAATACCTAAATTTGGACCATTTTACAAAACTAAAGCATAATTCAGAAGCCAGATTGGGGTGTCAATAAAGACACTGCATACACAGACAGAAATGCAAGAAAAATGTTTCCTGTTGAAAGTATGAAAGAAACTAAAATCTATGTCCGCAAAATTCCATCCTAAACTTCAGATTCAGGCACACCACCTTCATAACTAGTGACTTCAGACAGAATAACAATGCCAATACAAAATCACAGGTAACAAGGCTTTATGCAAAGCACAGATACTCACAGATGGGTATAGTGCAGAAAACCTCATAAGTTTATTACACATGAAACCCTGCTTAGCAAACCCACTTGCAGCATCCAACCCTGCTATTATGAAAATTAACAACAGATGGCTATGGTGTTAGCCCAAGGATGGATATTCTCAGATGGGTATGATAATAGGCCGAGGATAGATATTCATACATAGGTATGCAACCCTGATATTAGAGTAAGAAAAGATGATCACAGATGGGTATATGCTTATATTCAGAGATGGCCATATTATACAGACCGGGGATGGAAATTCATAGATGGGTATGATATGAGACAAGTCATGTGGATATTTATAGATGGGTATACTTCCAGAAACCTGATAAATATATTTCACAGATTGATTAAATATTAAACTACGATTCACACATCAATTAGACTGTGCCAAGGCTGAATATAGAAAGATGGGCATGCTATTAGGTTAACTGGGGATGTATATCCAAAATAAGGGTATGGAATTAGGATGAAGATAAAACGAAATTTGAGATTCACAGAAGCAAATTTTACTTAGATTTATTCATATTTATGATTCACTTTATAAGATCCATTTCACAATATAAAAATACCCTTAGGGCGACCGAGATCTGTGTCAGCTATGGAACGCACCTCCAGAGAGAAAAAGAGCCACAACAGCTCGTTGGACGCCATAAATAGTTGCAGAAAAGATGGAACACAGAAAGCCAAGCACTGGTACGTTTATCATTTTGGCACTGAGAAGTAGTGATGAATTTGAATCGAATGAACCGGGCCACTGTTGTTTGTGTCTGGAAAATTCCTAACAGGGGCTGCCCACCATCAATGTTGTCGTTCAAAAGGAATTGTTTGAAATCCACATGGAGGATGGTGGTTTCATGAGCACTTTTCTCCCCAGAAAGGTGGGTGGATATTTGGATTTTTTAACTGTCAATCTTTTAATGGCAGGAACGAGTCAATGAAACTTCCATCAATACAGTTTTGGATTACAATGAGTCACTCGAACTTCTCATCATGTTATTGAAGGGACCACAATCCGATACATGGAATCTTACCGATTTATTATTACTCTACATCACATCCCAATACATGGAATCTTCATTGGAATAGCTTTTTACCATATCAATAATCTTCATTGGAATAGCTTTTTACCACATCAGTCGATGGAATTGTAAATATTAATGGTTAAAACAAATCAAGTTATAATAGCCATATTTTTTTTCTTTATTTAAAGATAGTAGAGTCTATCATAACCCAGTTTTTGAGATTGTTTCTACAGTGGTTAAATATGGTTGAGTCTTCTCGAGTCATTGTGTTAAGAGTTGATCTGATCTACGCATTTTGGACAGCATTTCCTCTCATCATCGATTCATAAAAGCTTGAATGTAAACAGAGGTATCATAAAGCAGATTTAGAGAGATGTAGTTATTAAGTATTAAGAAATAGTAAATTAAGTACAAATTTATGAATTTTTATTATTATTTATAGAAAAAAAATTTAACACCAAGGTCAATTGGTAAGATTAACTTTCAAATGAATGAAAGGGGTAAAACTTAAAACCCAAAATATACTTAAAATTAAAATTAAAAGAATAGAAATAAAATTATTAAATAAAAAATAAAAATATATAAACATAAAAATAGATTATAAAAGATTATAAAATAAATACAAATATAAAATTGTGATAATTTTGAAATTCAAAGTGTAAATGAAATTTAATAAAATAAATTAAACATTATAAGGATAAAGTTTAATAATAAAAAAATAAATAATAATATTAAAGTAGCTTAATAAGTATGAATATTAATATTAGGGAGATTTAAGTTAATAACCTTTATAATTTAAAATGGTTGAAAAAGGGGGTTAAAGAAGAGAGAAAGTGAATTATTATTTAAATAAAAATAAAAATGTAGAGCAAATTACAAAGTCAAAGAAAATAGTAAAGTATAATTTTTATTAATTCAAAAATAAAGTTAAATAAATAAAATAACTAGAGAATGGAGCATTAAAATAAGTGTCAAGAAGGTATTTAAAATAGGGGATGTTGGATAAGTTAATAAATTTAATATATAAATAGATACAAATTTTATAGAAGATTTTGGAAAAATTAAAATGATAAATCATATTTGCACGATAGAAAATAGAAAATTGAAAATTGGGGTTCATCTAATGATGAAGAATATTAGAGTAAGAAGAAGAGAGATGATGAAGAAGATGAAAAACAAATAAGGTGAGAGAAAACGTTTTCAATAAGTTATTGAGCAAAATTGATATGATGAATCAGGGGTTGCCATGAATGGCTTAGTTTATATCCATCTTCTTGATTGAAGTTATTGGCGTGTTTTTCAATTTCTAGAGCTTCTCTGATTGGACGAGAGTAGTGAGTAGTAGTGGCTAGAATTTTGGTTTGGTTGAAACATATGTGATGCTTGGTGTTGAAAGAATGCTCTTCTATGGAATATTTTTTGTGGCAATTGTGGTTGGTATCTACGATGTGTTCTTTGAGACGAGTCTGGATAGATCGTTTGGCTAATGCAGGTTTTCCCATAGGAGCAGGGTAATTGGTAGACTACATGGGATAGAAAGGGATTGGAGCTATATTTGACTCTTCTAAATAATTGGTTGAGGGTTTTATGGGGTTTGAAGATAGTTTTGATTATTTATATTATTTTATTTTCAATTTTAATTATATTTTGAGTTTTAGGTTGTACCCCCCTTCACTCATTTGAAGGGCAATCTTACAATTTTACCTTGGTGCCATTTTTTTATAAATAATAAAAAAATTCATAAATTTGTACTTGATTTCCTATTTCTTAATACATAACACCTACATCTCTTCAAATCTATTTAATCTTCTTTCTGCCTTTCTTTACATTCAAGCTTCTATGGATCCTGATGATGAGAGGAGATGTCCCTTGAAATGTGTTGATCAGATCAACTCTTAACACAGTGACTCCAAAAGACTCAACCACACATAACTCACTTTGACAACTAGCATTAAGGACAACCATCAATGGTTTCTATCTGCAAATGCGAGTTGACTCATCATTGTTATTCAAGGAAAACAATGCCACTTGAAATAACCCACTAGTGAATCGTGAGGGGGAAGACTTCCACTCCTACCTCTGGGTCTTGGGTCGTTAACCTGTTTCCTTACGTCTGAGGAGGATGAGCTTTGAGCCAATCAGAAGCAAGCTTAAGGTCTTAATCTAGGACCAAAGTTATAATAGACGTATTATTTGGGCATCTTGAATTTATTTTTGTTTTAAATATAATAATTTCAACAATTCAAATTTGCAATTTTAACAAATATCTTATGGATGGGTTATAGTGATGATTAACTTTAAAATGTCAAATCCCAAAAATGTTTATCCTTCTTGATTAAAAATCCCATAAAATTCTACCTTAAGTGTTGAGAAGGTTGAAAGTTTCATCATAGCTTCCATTACTCAAATCTACCTCAAAGTGTCAAAAATGCCCATGGACTTCATACCTATAGTGCTGAAAACACAAGAAATTTCTCTCAATGTGAATTGGTAAAAATGCAAATTCTTTCATTAATTTATTTAAAAGTCATTGAAAATGTTGTTATCTAATTAATCTGCTTAAAACTAATTGAAAAGTGCTATCACCTAAATCTCGCACATATGTGACATTTCGATAATTATTACAAAAGACATCGTCAACATAAAACATGTATTTAGAATTGAAAAATATTTGCTTTAATACACTCATGCGATTTTTATAAAGGAAATCCACTTGGATATGCATATGTAAAGTCTCGAAATTCGTACAGTTGTACCAGCACGCGGACCATTAAATATTTGTAGTGCATTCAAGGCTAACAGCTGCATTTTTGGATCCAAGAATTCGAATTGATCTCCTTCACATGCTTGGCGAATTCAATAGCCCCATACATGTACCTTGAAGACCACTTCGTGAGGTGGAGCATTCACATGGAGAACTAGATGTTTGAAGACCTCTATTTGGATTATAAAAGGAAGCCATGAGCATGCATTTGATAAGAGAAATCTAGAGCGAGGTTATGCTACAATAATTAGTTTGAGAGAATCATCTTTTATCCTCCTTCTTATCACCATTTGGCATTACAAATCTCCCTTTACTTCTTCCTTAAGAAGCAAGTGTTATCCTCATCATTCCAAGTTAGATAGAAATTAATTTAAGAGAGTTCAAAATGACCCATCCCAAAGGGGAATGTTGGCTTCCATTGGAACTGCATTCTTCTAGGTGAAAACATTTGTATTGAATTTTTTCCATTGGACATGAATATATAGTTGAAGCTAACTCATAGGTGGTTGCAATAATTTGAGCCACCTTTTAGATGCAATTGTAGTTCTGCAAAACATGCTTCCGCTTTGAAAAAAAAAATGCATACGTGTGCCCTGATGCTAGCATTAGAGGATCCCAATCTTGACAAGTCAATTGACACGCAGGCTAGGTAGACAGAAATGCGCACACATTTTGTAGTTACAAAACATGCATACATTTTGAAGTTACAAAATGGGCACACATTTTATAAGACATGTTATATACCCTTACATTTCTATCCCTCCCTCCCTACATCTCTCTCTCTCTCTCTCTCTCTCTCTCTCTCTTCCTAACCATCACTATCCCCCTCTCACTCTCTCTCTCTCCTACTCCTCCACCTGCACCTAACCCCCATCCCCCTCTCTTACTCCCCCAACCCACTAACACCCCCCACCTCTCTCTCACACACACTCTCTCACTGCCCCTAACTCCTTGTCTATCTCCCTAGCCCCCCTCATACTCTCCCTACCCATAAGCTCCTACTCCATCCCTCTCTCTCCCTCTATCATAATCTAACTACTCCTAACCCCACCTCTCTCTCACCTAATACCCCTCCCCCTACCACTTACCAACCCCCCATATCTCTCTCCCTCTCTTTCTCTCTTTCCCCAGCCTATACCCCCCCTTCTCTCTAACTTTCCTAATGCTTCTTAAACCCCTACCCCCCCACCTTGATCCATATATCTTTCTCTCCCCCAACCTCCCTCCTCCCCCTCGCCCCTCGACTATCTCTCTTTCTCTCTCCCCCCAAACCCCCCTAACACGCCCCTCTCCCTCTCACACTCTGACTACACATAACCCCCCGCTCTCTCTCCCTAACCCCCCTTTTACTCACACTACCCATAAAACCTCCCTCTCTCTCTCTCCTAATCCCCATCCCCTATCACTCAACACCCCCCATCTCTCTCTCTCTCTCTCTCTCTATATATATATATATATATATATATATATATATATGATCACACCCTATACACCTCTTTATCTCTAACTTCCCTAATCCTCCCTAAACCCCTCCATTGCAATCTCTATATCTTTCTCTCCCCTAGTCCTCCTCCTTCCCCCTATCCCTGATCATACACACCCTCCACCCTCCCCCCTCAAATCTCAATCTCTCTCTCTCTCTCTCTCACACACACACACACACACACAAACACACACACACACACACACACACACACACACACACACACACACACACATACTCCTTCCCCTACCACTAACCCCCTCTTTTCTCTCTCTCTAACCCTTACTAATGTTAAGATTCAATATGCTAAGATAGAAAATATCAGCATTGTATTTCATTTCACAATAATAGCATATACAAGATCACTGAAAGAACAACAAGCACAACATAAACACAAGAGACACAGATTTATCTTGGGAAACCCTCATGGGGTAGAAAACCCAGCACAACTTCCTCAATATAGATGATCAATAATACAAAGATGTATATCCCAAACATGAGCTCCTTCTCCTCCATAGCAGATCTCTCTCTCACCTATGCGCCACTCACAAGTGAGTGAATGTGTGATATATGAGGAACACACCTCCTCTATTTACACACAACTCTGACTTGACCTTTACACTAACTAGGTCATCCCCAGCTTAACCATTTAACATAATGTGACAGGGCTGACCCCACTAGGGTGGTCTAATAACCCTTTAACCCACATGACTCATACAAGGCCGACCCCCACTAGGGAAGTCTAATAACCCAAGTTACCACAATCTCCACGGAGGAATAAAACATCTCCTGATATACAATAAGGTCTTCACGGAGGAATGAAACATCTCCAAAATAATAAAGTACGAATATAATTTTCTTAAAAGTTACAATATTTCAACACTCCCCTTAACGAGAAGGATATTATAACAACATATGCAGGAGCAAGGAGTCATCGACTACATGATACATGATACATCTATAAATCATCGGAAGCTTTCTTTATACATCATCATCAGTAACTCATTCAGTTATTGGAACATAATCAATACTGGAACATCAGCATTGTCAGTATTGAGTCTTCATCTTTTGTAGCACTCGATCAGCTACAGCATCATCATCTGGATATACCGATCAACATCATCATCATCTAGATCATCACGATCAAAAGCATCGTCATCTAGATCATCACGATCAACAACATCGTCATCTAGATCATTACGATCAACAGCATTGTCATCTAGACCATCATGATCAACAACATCGTCATCTAGACCATCACGATCAATAACATCGTCATCTAGATCATCGCGATCAACAACATTGTCATCTAGATCATCACGATCAACAACATCATCATCTAGACCATCACGATCAACAACATCATCATCTAGACCATCACAATCAACAACATCATCATCTAGAGCATGACGATCAACAACACTGTCATCTATACCATCACGATCAACAACATCGTCATCTAGACCATCACGATCAACAACATCGTCATCTAGACCATCACGAACAACATCTGGATCCTCTCGATCAACAACATCAACATAGCAACATACTCTGCAATGTACAAGATCCAATTATAGGATGATCAATCCCGCTCACTTTAGGACATAAGTCCAAGGATGATACAATCCTATCACGTGCATTTTGAACCAAACATTCAGGGATGATGTAGTCCTATCACGTACATTTTGAACCAAACATTCAGGGATGATGCAGTCCTATCACGTACATTTTGAACCAAACGTTCAGGGACGATGCAGTCTCGATCTGCTTACAAGATGATCAATCCTTCTCACTTTAAGACACCTCTCATGTCTAGGGATGATGCAATCCTGATATACTTACATGATGATCAATCCTTATCACTTTAAGACATCTCTCATGTCTAGGGACGATGCAATCCCGATCTACTTACATGATGATCAATCCTTATCACTTTAAGACACCTCTCATGTCTAGGGACGATGCAATCCCGATCTACTTATAGGATGATCAATCCTTATCACTTTAAGACACCTCTCATGTCTAGGGACGATGCAATCCCGATCTACTTACAAGATGATCAATTATTATCACTTTAAGACATATCTCATGTCTAGGGACGATGCAATCCCGACCATAGTGCCAGTCCTTTGTCATACTGGATGTGACCTAGATTAAATATAGGATTTTACCACTTGTGAATGATCACCTACTGCTGCACTGAGCAGTCCAGGAGCGAACATTACATCATTACAGGACCTGCGAATGATCACCTGCTACTACACTGAGTAGTCCAGGAGTGAACATTACATCATTCCAGTTAACCACAAAGCCAATACTATTTCAACTGGGGTGTGACCTAGATCAGATCTAGGATTTACAACCTGTGAATGATCACCTGCTAATCTAGGAGCGAACATTACATCATTACAAGATCTACGAATGGTCACCTGCTAATCCAGGAGCGAACATTACATCATTACAGGATCTGCGAATGATCACCTGCTGCTACACTGAGCAGTCTAGGAGCGAACATTACATCATTCTAGTCAACCACAAAGCCAATACTATTTCAATTGGGGTGTGACCTAGATCAGATCTAGGATTTACAACCTGTGAATGATCACCTGCTAATCCAGGAGCGAACATTACATCATTACAGGACCTACGAATGATCACCTACTACTACACTAAGCAGTCCAGGAGCGAACATTACATCATTCTAGTCAACCACAGAGCCAGTACTATTTCAACTGGGGTGTGACCTAGATCAGATCTAGGATTTACAACCTGTGAATGATCACCTGCTAATCCAAGAGTGAACATTACATCATTACAGGTTTTGTGAATGATCACCTACTGCTATGCTGAGCAGTCCAGGAGCGCACATTACATCATTCACCAACGTCTTTCTCGAAGACAAGAGTCTATGGATCAATTTAGGGACCGAAGTCCGGGGGATATGATCCCTCTCGTCCACTAGGGACCACTTCTTAGAGACATATGTCTACGGATCAATTCAGGGACCGAAGTCTAGGGATGATACAATCCCTCTCGTCCACTAGGGACCACTTCTCAACCTTATCGTTGATATCATCGACCTCATCGTCGGGACAGGTAACCTCATCATCGACCTCATCGATGGAACAAGTAACCTCATCATCGATACATGTATCCTCATCATTGATACAAGTATCCACATCATCAATACAATCCTCATCATCGATACAGTATCCATATCATTGACCATATCACTCCCCCTTTTGAGGAGGGTCCTTCTGAACGACACCAAGCTTGTCTCAGAAATACTCAAACTTTACTCGAGACATAGGTTTGGTTAATACATCAGCAACTTGTTCGTTATTGCTCACATACTCGAGCTTTCTAGCTCCTTTATGCACCATATCCCGTATATAGAAATATCGGATCTCTATGTGCTTTGACTTATCATGGAACACTGGATTCTCTATCATCTTGACATAGCTCTGGTTGTCACACAGGATCACAATGGGTCCATCTCTAAGTCAAACAATCCTGATAACAACTTCCGAAGCCATATTGCTTCACAACTAGCAGAGCAAGCAGCTGTATATTCTGCTTTAGCTGTGCTGAGAGCCTGCTAAACCACGAGATCATGGCAGATCCCAGACAATAACATCCACCCGATGTGCTCTTCCTGTCTGATACACTTCCTGCCCAATCAACATCTGTGTAGCCATACAATCTGAAATCATGATCTCCAAGATAACATAGACCAAAGTCTATCGTACCCTTTAGGTACCTCATCACATGCTTTGCAGCTATTAGGTGAACACGCCTAGGTTCCACTAGATATTGACTCAAGGTGTTCACAACAAAGAATATATCTGGCCTAGTATTCGTCAGATACATCAATGACCCAATAATCTGTCTGTACAGAGTTACATCCACTAACTCTTATGAGTCATCATCTAACAACTTCAAGTCAGAACCCATGAGAGTGGCCATGGTTGTACATTCCAACATATCAAATCTTCTCAAGATTTCCATAGCATACTTTCCCTGGTTGAGAAAGATTCCTTCTGGGCCTTGCCATACATCAAGATCTAGGAAGTAATGCATCAATCTGAGATCTTTCATCTCAAATTATGTAGCTAGCTTCTTCTTTCTTTCCATGATCTATTTCTCCTTCCTTTTCAGAAAGAGATCATCCACATACAGTAATAGTATGAAAGGTTCATCATCCATAACGGATCAACTTTACTTTTGGTAAATCCCAAGCTTGTCAAGAAGCTATCAATTCTCCCTTTGTAACTGAACATCATTCACACTCTGCATTGAGTGATCTTTTGCATATCTATCCGTGCCATCTCTCGTCAGATGAATCTACTGATATGAGCCTCAAGATCATTCAAACTCTATGGTGAGTTCCTTCTTACATCTATGTTATCTATATATATAAACCATCTTCAACCTTGTAGCAAAGGTTGAAATCCACATCATCCATGGTGATCATCAAGCTCATCAAATGACTATCGATCCTGGGTTCTTGTTGAACCTGTACAGAGCTTTCTTGAATTTTGGGAGTTTTCTCGATTCCAACTTTTTCTTTGATTACACCATTAAGAGAATGGTTTTATCTAACATCTCATCATGATCCTCTTCCTCTTTCTAAGAGAATCTTCTAGCCACGAGCTTTCTATAGTATGTTTGATTTGTAAGTCTTCTTGTTGAACATCCATCACTTGTTCAGTGTTCATCATTCTTCATGATCTTTCCTACAAATCAAAGTTAATTATATGATTAGTAATACTTCATAATCATCAAATCATGTTGACATGATAACCTATTATGCATACATCTATGATTCACATAGTTATGCAACTATCTTGACCAATACTTTGGCACAACACTTTTCCATATCCTGTGTGCATACAATGGCTATCTAGATGCCTTCCATCTCTACCAAAACATACTATCAAGAGCGTGCATAGCTCTCAGCATGTCAGCAAAGAGGTTTCATTCTAGACAAGCAACAATGGAATGTTTGTCCAACTTACCAATCATATGCATATTAGTAGTATACTATTCAATGCTATATGAATGCTTACACTTAGCATGATATATTCTAGGAATACAAATATGCATACAACTATTACGAGCAATATCATTGATTATTCAGAGATTCAAGAAGTAATTCAAATGACAACTTAAATACTCATCTTTTATGTTTGTGTGGTTGCCTCCTGCTTGATCTCTATTTTCCCTTCATGATTATATGTCTTTGAACTTCTATCCATCCTCATAAGTAGAGATTCTATGTGATCAAGGAATATGGATGAGTCTTTGTCTTCATGTCATCATGGTCATAGAGCTTGATTTGTCTTTCTTGATGTACTTGTATCTTGTTAGCAGACAACATCATCCTCATACAACACCACAAGTGCATTAGTACAATCATATAACCCTAATCAATGAATGTCTTCTATCATTCACATTCATTCATACTTTTACTAGGGTGATAAGACAATTCTAAGATTAATCAAGATTGTACTAACATCAATAATATAAAGACAAACATATGTTAAATTTTGATCATTAATTCACAATACTCTAGGATCTTCACTGAGAGAATAACATATATAGTATATCAATGCATAACAATCACAATAAGCATGACAAGCATCACAAGAATCAAAAGCATGAGAGACAAGAGACACAGAGTTTCCGTGGGGAAAACCCTAAGGTGAAAAACCCCACAACTTCCTCAGAGATAGAGAGAGCAATGGCTCAACCAAAATACATTGAGATAGTCTCCTAGTAGCAGATGATCCTCCTCCACACTAGTGCGCCACTTTTTGAGTGAGAGAAGTGTGAGTTTCCGAATGATCAAAATAGAGATCTCCCAATATCTATTTATACTAAACTGTTTTCCCAGTGACCTTATGGGGCCGACTTGTCTAGCTAGGTACATCCACAATATAATATATATTTCAGGGCCTACCCCACACATGGTGGTCTAATAACTCGTCGCCAAGTACACACACTTGCGACACTTGTCAATACCCATGACGACACTTCCTTATGGAGGAATAGCACATCTCTTATAAGGGTACAATAAATATATATGAAATACATAGATGAAATAAATTCTGAAGTTACATATACATCAACACTCCCTCTTAACTAGGAAGGTATTTCTCGACACAGATCTGCTAGACAAGTCTTCTTCTTGGGATCATCATCATCATCATCGTCACTGCTACTGCTATCTCAACCAATCTCTAACTCTACTCGTCATAGGAAGTTCTACATAGCCAGTCCTTTTTCATACTGGATGTAGGCCCACCATCTGCAGGTCTTCGTCATCACTGGCCATACTGTGGAAACATCAGGACTTATTACGTGCGTCACAAAACCTTAAAAGAGTCTCTTGACTAGCAAGAACCCTAAAGAGCATCTGAGGCCTTTTTCATCCTGTCTAGATCTCCAGGACTTATTACATGTGACCCCACCACAAAACCTCGAAAGAGAATCCCAGGACTGATTATGAGCACAAGGCTCAACCTATCGGATCTCCCAAGGCACAAATTACATGTGGTCACCACAAAACCTCAAAAGAGCATCCCAGGACTGATTACGAGCACAAGGCTCAACCTATCGGATCTCCCAGGGCACAAATTACATGTGGTCATGGAAAAACCTCGAAAGAGCATCCTAGGACTGATTACGAGCACACGGCTCAACCTATTGGATCTCCTAGGGCACAAATTACATGTGGTCACCACAAAACCTCGAAAGAGCATCCCAGGACTGATTACGAGCACAAGGCTCAACCTATCGGATCTCCTAGGGCACAAATTACATGTGGTCATCGCAAAACCTCGAAAGAGCATCCCAGGACTGCTTACGAGAACACGGCTCAACCTATCGGATCTCCCAGGGCACAAATTACATGCCATAGGACAAAACCTCGAAAGAGCATCTGCCAGATATCCCAGGGCACAAATTACATGCCATAGGTAAAACCTCGAAAGACTATCTACAGATCTCCTAGGGAAAAAATTATATGTCCTCCCCAGCAAAGCCTCGAAAGAGAATTTTCCAGATATCCCAGGGTACAAATTACATTCCATAGGAAAAACCTCAAAAGACTATCTCCAAATCTCCCAGGGCACAAATTACATGCTTATCTGCACAACCTATTCCACGGCCACAGAGTGTCAACCTGATACTCACCGTACATCATCCTGATGTACACATGATCATCCTGAAGCTCGTCATCCATGATCATCATCATCACTGCAACATCCTGCTGCATGTCATCCTGAAGCTCGTCATCCATGATCATCTTGATCATACAATGCATCTACCTGATGCATACCAAGTATCTACCTGATACATATCATCATACATGATCCACATGATCATACAATGTATCCACCTGATACAAATACAAATACATGATCCACTTGATCATACATGATACATATCAACATACATGATCTACCTAATCATACAATGTATCCACCTGATACATATACAGATACATGGTCCAAGCATCCAACATGATGCATATACAAAATACATACAAATGATCCAACCGATCATATCTAGCATCCAACATCATGTGTACATACATATACATATAAATGATCCAACTGATCATATATAGCATCCAACATGATGCGTACATACATATACATATAAATGATCCAACTGATCATATCCAGCATCCAACATGTCGCAACATCCAACTCTTCAAGGCTCAAACTTTATGTTCTTCAACTCAGCATTCCAAGAAAACATGTAACTCTTGAGGCTCAATGTTCAGGTCACAGGTCTTCTCAAGGGCGCAGATCTTCACGCTTGAACATGAGATTTACCATGAGCATCCTATAGTGAAGAAAACGTTAATCAATGCAGCTCACACTATGGATATAGACCACTCTTCATGTGAGCATTGAAAGCTTCCAGGAAGACACAATTATGGGCAAATATTTTAGAAAGTCACAGCTTTCACCATAGGATCAAAAACTTAAAAAAAATGCAGCCTCATATCAACATGCAGATGTATCGCAGTGATCATAGTTTGAGTCTATGAAAGGTATCAGGTCTTGTATCCTCCAATCGCAGAGACAAGTGGACGTAGAAGGGGCGGAGTTCTTATAAGTAGCAATGTCTACGATAAGAGTCTCTTAGTGGCAGCCCCAAAGATGTGGATGGACATGGTTCTACAGCTCGAATCTCCACGATAAGAATGATGCACAACACTCCACGCAGCTGGTATGGAGAGATAGGGTTTGTGTAAGAGAGGAGGAACGTAATGGAATGGAGTGAAGGCAACCAAATAGGCTCGTTAATTTGCAGGAGAATGATGAGGGACGCGGAAGCATTCTCATAACATTCATGAGAGGGCGTAGAGATCAGAAAGGGCGCAGAGGGAAGAACCAGCGCAACAGACTGTAGGAGTTATATGCATCTGCTCTGATACCACATTATGGTAAATAAATCCTGGATAATTCCTTTCATTCACCAAAACCTTTAATTTATACTTTGTTGTTGTGCCTTTTGCCATTCAGATTCTATGTGATCTGTTAGAGTCTTTGTAATTCTTTGTCTTCCTAAACTAAAATTATAACTATTCAGTTACAAATTTGCCAGGGATTCTAACAACATTCTATAAAAATCCATTTAATGATCATTGCATTAAGATCTTCAAAATATGCACCCACACTCGGGTACTGTTTTTTAAGTTTGATAAGTTAGCTAATTAAAAAAATAAAAATTATTAAATTAATTTTGGAAAAATAGTTTTACACTAGTACTATTTGTTCTCTATATGTCTACCCATTTTTGTAAGTTGATTCCATTATTTAGGTACTCAAAGGTTGCACCCAAAACACATATACCTTATCATTTCCCCAAAAACTTTAAAAAAAGTACTTGTTAGAAAAAATCAAACTTGAGATAGTTATGAAAATTTTCAATAATAAAAAATTATATATTTGGAAACATGATTCAATTTCCTACATTTCATATTTTTTACTCAAACCAAGATTCATTGTGTATGTATCTCAGAATATCCATGTAAGTTGAGGGACACCTATTTTTTCAATTTTCTATTGCATCTAACGCGTCAAGAGGGAGGAATTGCTCACTCTTGTGACAATTTTCCCAAAATAATGGTACCGTATTTTATAATATGTTGTTAATTTATGATGATATTTCATGACATATTAGTTCAACATGATGCTTGATGATATCATGGATTGATATTTCGTGTGATTCGGTATATAGTAGAATGTTTAATAAATTCATGTCGGTATTTGATGATAAGTAAAACATAGTTATGAGGCATATTATTCCATGATGATGGCTTATGATACGTTCTATTGCAAATGTTAACTTGTGATGAGACATTATTTTTGATCACATATGATAATAATTTATAGTGCCTTATTATTCATAATGGATTTTGTGATATCTTATTATCTTGAAGAAATAACTACTAATCATTGTTCATTTGTGGTGAGTGAAAGTTTGTTTTAGGTGATCCACTTGAAGAGCTTAAAGATGATAATCATTCTAGAATTCCACGGGGACCCATAGACATGAATGATAATGGCTACTACAAACACCTTATGGGCCGAGGGACAAACTCAACGATTAACTCTATGCCAATGGTTTCTAAGTCTACTACTGAATCCCAAAGCTTGATGTATTATCACCAAGGGGAGGCATATGGATAAGGAATTTCAGTTATTTGGGATGGTTCCTTAAGAGTGAAAAATGAGGGAGTATAGGCTAGCCTTTAGAGATGTGTGGGGTATAATTATCCAGATGTCAAGATCAGGGTACTGGTAAAAAATGGTGGTTAATTCCTATGAAGCCCATATAATGGTTAATTCCAATGAGGCCACACATTTACCAAAAGTTGAGAGGGTGGCTAAGCTGTAAAAAAATCTCATGGAAATTCAAATGTCTACTATATAATCTATGGATAGGTTATAGTAGAAGGCCCATTCCATGGAGAGCAAGACCATTCAAAGTATTGGCAAGAAGGATTATGGAGATGGTGGATGGTATGATTCTCAGAGAGAGGGTGAGTAAGGAAGAAATTGCTTTCAATAATGTTGTACTTTTATTTATTTATGTTCATTCCTTTATTTGACTTGATTGATGCTTAATATTGATGCATAAATCATATGATTGAGTGCATATTAGACAACTAGGAAATTAACCAAGAGCATGTTGTAAGTTAGGGCACCATGATTATATTAGCTCAGGTGAGAAATGTATGCAAGATGGCCACACATATAAATCTCTCATCTTCACTATAGTATTAGTTATCTATGTCAGCTATTATCTACATAAGTAGTTAAGTTTTGTATTTGTTTCTATGGTATTATAACTTAAGGATGAAGTTTCTTACACGGGAGGACTATGTAACACTCCAACTTTAGACATTAGTATAAGTATAATAAGATATGGTAGTATTAAAAAGGTCAAGTAATATTTGAAAAAGAAGAAAGAAAATGTGCATTGTAATTAAATTTAGGTGCATGGATGACAAAAGTGTCATCCCAGTAGTGGATCTGGACCCAAAATCCGATGACAAAATCCGACGACCTCCGATGAAGAAGGACTATGTTGTCGTATTTCACCTCAAAAATTTCTAAATTTGATGATTTTTTTAAAAATTGATAGAAGGAGACATCGGATATTCTACGGATATTCTGATATCCGACGAGGCCCCTGGGATATCCGACGGCTCTGTGGATATCCGACATCATATTAAGCATTGGGATGTCAGATATCCGACGCCAAGATGTACCACTCGAGGATGTCGAAAATCCGACATCAATTCTACAACGGTAACTAGGTTCAAGGCGTCAGATATCTGACGGAAGGATGACTTTTAAAACTTGTAAATATTGAAACATTCCAACATGTTTGCTATACAAGTGACGGTTTGCGGAAGTTTTTTTATTCGGCGGACTGTTTTTCATTATTTCCATTGTTTTTGTGATTCAAGCGAGCGAAGTGTGGAGCTCCATTTTCTAAGATCGATAATCTTCATTCAAGCTCTTTATGAGAAAATGTCAACTAGCAATATTCCTGATCCAGACGAACAAAATCGACAATTGCTTGCTAGATTGTGAGAAGGAGTTGAAAGAAGGGGTGATAGGAAATGCTATTGTCCATGTAGTCAATGCAGGGGCTTTAAGAGGAGAATAATTTTGATCACAACAGCCATAAAACATTGTAGGGAGCATGGGCACACTGAGGGGGGACATGAATACCATCCATTTGTAAGTTTTGCATTATATATGTTTTTATTTTTGATTGCTTTTGTAAATTTATGTATTGATCGTGGTTTCAATAGATGGGGACTAACATGGACAATAAATATTATTTTAATATTAAATATTTATTATACTATTTCTTTTTCTTTTGTGCATGTTGAATCTAGGGTATAGTGGAATAACTCATTTATTTGTTCATTAGTGAGACTAACCCACTCACCGGGGAAAGCACTTAACTCTCTAGATTTGTGACACTTTCCATCATGATAATAGAAATAATGACTATATTGGCATGTTGTAATTTCTCTTATATTTTCTCTATAGAAATTACCATAGCATCATTTATCTTACCTTAGTGGAGTACAGTATGAGAAATTTTGGGTTATATTTGAGTAGCTTTGCTCAGTAATTGGGTCAATTATTATGTCTCTTGGATAGTTTGGATGCACCTATTTGACCAACAATACAATTGGACATTGTTCTTTTCATCCCAACAGTACAAAATTTGTTACATTTTAAATGCATCACATAAATGTTTACATTTTGCGTTTGAATTTCTTATATTAACTTTTATCTATCGATGGTTTCATGTAATTATAAAGGAAAGACATCCTAGGGCACTTCGTCCAGAGGAAGTGCTTCCAGAACAAGTATCGAAAGCTATGAATATTAATGGAGAACAAGTTAATGATCACATTAATGAAGAAGATGATCATACTAAAAACATAGTTGAAGATGATGTTACAAATAATTTGATCCATGATTCATTTAATGTTGGAATGGATGTTGATGATGATGATGATGATGATCATGAAAATGATGAACATTTTGATGATATTCATGATATACCTCTTCTTGATAAGGCATACGAACCCCTTTATGAGGGCTCCAAGAAAAATCTTCTCTCTGCTATATTATTGATAATGAACTTGAAGGTTATGAATGGTCTTTCAAACATATTAGTCACACGATTAAGGTATGTAATATATTCCATCACAAAATATATATGATTATGTATTTTTTTGTTTATTCATATATAAGTCAAATTATTACGGATGAAATTTGATCCATTAATATTATTTCTATATTATATTAACTAGATTTTAATTTTAATTGGTTGTAGCATGATAGGTGAATATTTGTTACCACCATCAAATATTTTACCTCGCACATATCGAGATTTATCTGCCATCATGAAAGAAATTGGAATGCAGTATGAAGCAATTCATGCATGCCCCGATGACCATGTTCTATATTACAATCAACATGAATTTTCAACAGAATGTCCTGAATGTCATATCACTAGATATCGCACAGATCAAGTAACTAAAAAGGTGCCTCGCAAGGTTCTACGTTATATTCCCATTATTCCATGTATGTAACGACTGTTGAGGTGCAAAAACATAGCGCAGTTTATGGATTACCATGCACAGAACAGAAGTCAAGACGACATTATTCGGATGCCTGCAGATGGGTCTGCATTTAGAGATATGGAGGAAAAATGGCCTCAGTTTAAAGAAGAACCTGGTAATCTTAGGATTTCTTTGGCAGCAGATAGTGTCAATCCATTTGCAGAGATGAGATCCGTTTACTCGATGTGGCCTATTTTTGTTATCAACAACAACATTCCTCCATGGTTGACAATAAAGAGGGAGCACATAATGTTGTCGATGATTGTTCCAGGTACGAACCTTGCAGTTTTTTTTTAATGTAGTGGTATCTCATTTGTCGTATTTTTGTCGCATAATTTCATATATATATTTAATTTTTTTCTATTGTGCAATATGGTTTAGTATATAAAATCTAAATGGTATGTCTCATATTTATATTTTTTATATGTTCAAATCAATCAGGTAAGTACCAAGTGAAATATATGAATGTATATATCGAACCTCTTATTAACGAGCTACTGAAGTTATGGAATGGCATCACTATGTATGACGTATCTAGACCAATACGACAAAGGAAATTTCAATTCCATGCAATGCTTGTATGGACAATACATGATGCCCCAGGGTTAACCCACTTTTGTGGTATGTAATTATAAGTTCCACTTTATTTGCAAAAAGTTATACGAACTACTTGTTAATATACTATGCACGCATGTTTTTCTAAATAATCCAGTCATTTTGTATATAATTATAATTGACATAGATATTCCATCTCTTTATGTAGGTCTTCAGACAAAGGGGAAATTTGCATGTCCAGTTTGTGGTCCTAAGATCAAATCTCGTCGTTCAAAAAGCTTAGGAAAGGAGGTGTTTGATGAGTATAGGCACTTCCTCTATAAGAATCACATGTATCAAACTACCGAAAAACATCTGTTCAATGGAAAGCAAGAGACTGCATTAAAACTGCAGAGAATGACACCTCACCTGTGGAAGTTGCAATATAATAGAAATAGTCAAGGTACGTATAATGAATCATCGTATATGATATGTTATATTGTATTTTTTTATATTGTGTGTTTTTTACTGTAATTGACATTAATTTATGTAATTTCATGATTGTCGTTCATGTGATCATGAAGGCATTAATGGGCTTCCACGAGGAATGAAAAGTTATCCTAGACAATTCAGTAGGTTTCCCTACTATGAGAACCTACAAATTACTCATTTATTTGATACAATGCATATCGGAAAGAATGTGACTGAAACATTATGGCGAATATTGGATGGAAGGACTAACAAAGAAAAAATTGTCAAAATTTGCAAAGACATTCAAGATAGCAACCATGCAATGAATGACGTCATTCAATTTCTTAGCAACAGAGAGCAAATTAATATAAACTAACTTCCATGGATGTTAACGGACCAGCAAAGTAATGTTGTAAAAGAAGTCATTCAAAAAATTAAATTTCCCATCGGATTTTGTGCGTACATGAAGAATACCATAACAAAGAAAGGTGATTTCGCGGGGGTGAAAAATCACGATTGGCATGTCTTCATGAAGGTAATTATTATGGTATAGATTTTTTTTTTTCCTATTCCAGTGAATATGGTTGGTATATTTTTTATTTTTCTACTATTTGTTGATAAAATGAAACGATTTGTATATTATTGTTACAGTATGTTCTACCTCTCTCTATCTCGGACAACTTCGACAACAATGTCAAGCAAATAATATATAGTCTCGGGAAATACATGAGGTAAGTGGTGATTTTTTCCATGCGCTTAGTGTTTGTTTAATTCAACATAGAACTTATATTTGATTTTCGTTCTGTAATTCATGATGTTACATAATATATTGTTTTTTTTCTTTAATCTCTTGATTTGGTTGTCATGTCACTTGTAGATGGTTGTCATCTAAATAATTCTATAAAGAAGACATAAAGTATTGGAGGAGAGAAATCCTCGTCTCATGTGTGAAATGCAAAAGCATCTACCTTCGGCATTTTTCAATGCACAAGAACACTACCTCATACACCAAGTTGAGGAGATTGAACTGTGTGGACCTGTGCACTCAAGGTCCATGTGGATGGTTGAGAGGCACTTGAAATTTATGAAGGGTTTGGTCAGACAACGAGCATATGCTGAGGGTTCCATGATGGAGGGATATATGGTATACCAAAACATGCTGTATATTAGTGAATGTCTTCCTAAATTAGCAGAAAAGCTCAATTTACGTCGCATTTGTGATCCGGAATCCAATAAGAGTTTTGAAGGGGAGTACCCAAAGGGGAAAGGTAGATCGAGGAAGGTGAAAGGTAATATAACACATTTGACTGGTGATTTTTATGTATATATAATATCATACATATTCTATTTTTATATTCAGTATTTTGCATAAATTTAGAGTGTAATATACTTTGTTATAAAGTTACTATATTACATTTGTATTGAATTTTAATTTTATTTTCATGAAACAGTTGGTCGAGAGTGGGATGCAATTCATTTATACATCGCAAACAATCTTGACTGGATGAGGGTATGGATCGAATGATGTGAACAATCTAGTCATGGAATATCATGGGAAGGTGTGGCTTCATTGGTTAAAGCTGCACATTGCAATGGAGACACCAATCTAACATAAAGGGAAATCGATTTAGCAAGAGGTTTAAAAGATAAGAAGGTAAGCATATTAATCATCTACACTATTTTTTTTTTTGTAAAAAATAATGTCATTGTACGTCACGCTGTTTTTTTTCATTGTATGGCATTATAAACATGCACTAGTTAATCATAAATATTGGATCATTACATAATCTTTTCCTGTATGGCTTGTTGTAGGTAAAACACCATAAGGCTATGTGGTACAATGGATGTAGATATCGAATCAAAAAGTTGGATGAAACAAAGAAAACATCTGATTGTGGAATATCTGCAGTATTTGAGGTGACCAATGTTTCTTCTAGAAGTGATAGACATCCAGAACTCTCTGAAAATCGATACTATGGTTATCTGGAAGACATTTTTCAATGTGACTTTAACTCCTTCAAGGTATTTCTGTTCGTTGTCAAATGGTACAGGTGTCGATTGAATCAATGTGATCCCGATAAAACAATAATTGAACATGATAATGGATTTACCATGGTAAATACAAGGTTGTTTGAGCCAGGAACGGAGCCCTATGTTCTTCCAACCCAATGTGAACAGGTATTTTACTCTGAGGTTCTAGGTAGAGTGGGGTGGTCATTTGCTGTGAGATGCGATCCAAGGGGAAGGCCGATAAAGTATAACATAGATGAAGGTAATGAAGACGTTCTCGAAGAAGAAGCCACAGTAGAAGATGATCATGATCAACATGAGTTAGATGATCATGGTCCAGAAGAAGCTGTCGAAGAACTTATTGAATCAGATGATGTATTAGACAATTTCCATGAAGATGATATTGAAGATGACATGATGATCATAACTGACATCGTGTAATGACCCTTTTTCAAAATTCTATTAAAATGCCAATTTTTCCACTTTTTCCCCAATTTCGACCTTTGACTAGTTTAACTGTTTTGACCTCCAAATCAACCCAAATGATCCCAAATCTTCTGTAGGAGTGTATGAATGGTATTTAGACTTGAATATTAGGTTCAGGGATTTTTTATGGCCCTCCAAATACTGCTGCAAACTTGATTTGTATTCTAATCAATATAGGTAATTTTGACTAGTAATTTGTGCATCAAATCCCCCCCGGGTAACACTGCAAATGGCCTTCCAAATGCCTCCAAAATCCCATGAATTTATGAACAGAGGTATATAATGTGTTAAGTATGTGATTAAGGTCTCATATGCACCATTAATTGATTTTTACTACTGTTCTAACTCTCTCACATTCAACAGCAAAAACCCCCAATTCGACCCTTGGGGAAATGGCACTATTTCACCTCCCAATACAACTAAACTGAGTAAAAATGCTTCAAATGCTCAAGTACAGTACATGAAACTTGTATAAAACATACATGGTATTATATTGATCACAAATATATCAGAGAATCATCCATATATTCGAAATAATCAATATTATAGTGTCATACATTAATGCATTGGGGAAATGGACATTGTTTGCTCATTAATCAATAGTTTTGCATACAACCAGTGGGTATTTTGACCTGAGACTTTCTAAATATTAATAACAGAGGATATGAAGCTATTAAAATAAGAAATATATAATGAGAATCTCTCTCAAGAAGCACAAGTGCTCACCAAAAATGCCCTCCCTCAAGGAGCATGAATATGCCTTCAAAACTGGAAACGGTGGAGAGAAAGTGCTACACTAAACCAAACCATGAAACTTCCTGTAGCTGCTACTTGCAAATACAAACTCCATTAAAGCACCATGAAAGACCTGAGTGGCCTCTCCAAACACCAACTTGGATGGGAATCTTTCACCCTCGAAATTGGCTAAGGCAAGAAACTAGTCATCCACTAGCTCTCTCTTCACAAATGCAATTTTTCTCAAATCATCAAAAGCCATTCTCATTCTTCATTTCTACATTTTATAACCAACATTAGCCTTCTAAGGGTCGAAATCCTCTTAATAGATTCAATAGATTTCCATTTAGGAAATATTCCACATTTTCCACTTGTCTCCTAGTTCCAACCTTCCATCTTCTCCCAAATTCGATTTTGAGTCTCTTTGGCTTCTCCAACTCCCAAATTCACCTTCTGTGAGCCTATTTTTGGTGATGACATGTCATAGTGGTCAGATGTCAGAGGTCAGGTCTGCAATTTGTTATAGTTGTCGTAGATGCTCCATCATTGGTGTCATAGGGGCTAGGGAATCTAGCCTAAGTGTCCACAAACTTCTACTTTGACTCTTTATCTTCCATGGAGGTTACCAATCCTTCCCAATTCGACCTAAGATGCTCAATGAAATGTTTTATGACTTACCAACTCACCCAAGAGTGTTCACATTCCCATTAATTTGAATTTGCAAAAGAGAGATACCATGTATTATGAAAAATCAAGCTAGTGTGGGTCCCACCACCTCCATATGTATCCAAAACCACTTGCCACTTAGAATTTATCTTGAATTTATTTATTCACCATATTTATTAAATTCTTGAACCCCTCTAATGTCTAAATATCATTTATTAGCTTCCTTATTACCATCCCACATGTGCCCATCCAACCTAGGAAACTAGTAGGATTGATGGGATTGTCTTACTATGCACTTATTTGAATGGGGACATTACAGTCCTCCCCACCCAAGATTGCTTGTCCTCAAGCAATTTTAGATTTGGATGCTGCAAAATATTCTCCCCTTCCCATGTGGCATCTTCATTTGGTAAGTCCTTCCATTGCACTAAATATTCTTTGATGATTCTACTCCTCAACCTTCTTTCCCGTGTCTTCAAAATCTTTTCCGAAACAAGTGTGAGCTGACCTTCATCATCCAAAGGAGGAAGTATTTCTGAAGTGATGATTTGCTGACCAAGAGCTTTCTTGAGACAAGAAACATGAAATACATTGTGGATTTTACTCCCTTCCGGAAGTTCTAGTTCATATGCTACTTCTCCAACCTTCCGCACTACCTTGTATGGCCCATAGTACCTTGGTTTTAATTTTTCTACTCCATTCTTTTTTAGAGATGCTTGTTTATAAGGTTGTAACCTTAAATATACTAAATCATTGACTTGAAAGGTTCTTTCTTCTCTATGCCTATCAGCATATTGTTTTTGCTGATTTTGAGCAACCTACAAATTGTCTTTCAAGAGCTTTAAAATTTCTTGGCTCTCTTCCACCCAATATTTAGCCTTTGGGGCTCTACTATCACCAAATATAATGTCAGCAAATGTAAGTGCATCATAACCATATAATGCTTTGAAAGGAGACATTCCTATTGACATATGATAAGTGGTGTTGTAGCAAAACTCACCCAAGTGTAGCCATTTTGCTCCTGCTTTTTGCCGTCCTCCCACATAGTTTCTTAGGTATCCTTCCAACCATTGGTTTACCCTCTTTTTTTGTCCATCAGTTTGTGGATGATATCTGATACTTGGAGTCAATTGAGTGACTACCAATCTAAAAATTTCTTTCCAAAAAGAACCCATGAATCTACTATCTCTATCACTGACAATGTTCTTGGGGAGCCCATGCAATCTGAAGATTTCTTTGAAAAAAATATCAGCCACTTGTGCAGCACTAAAAGATGATGTAATAGCAAAGAAATGAGCAAATTTTGTCAACCTATCAACTACCACATAGATGCAATCCTTACCCAAGGATTTAGGCAATCCGGTGATGAAATCCATGGAAATACTGTCCCATTTTTGCTCCGGAATGGGCAATGGTTGTAATAGGCCGGCTGGACATGTAAGTTCTGATTTGTTTTGTCGACATGCTTTACATTCATTCACATACTTCTGAACATCTTCCTTCAGCCCCTTCCAAAAAAATCTTTGCCTCAATTGTCTATAAGTTTTGAAGATCCCCGGATGGCCCGCTAGTGGGGAATCATGTGCTTCTTGCAAAATTCGGTACTTGAGCTTGGAGTTATGAACTAAATAAATTCTTCCCTTATAATATATCAACCCATTCAAAATCCTATAATTATCATCCCCTTTTATTCCATCCAACACATCACAAGCAAATTTGTCTTTGGCATATTCAACTAGTAGCATGTTTTTCCAATCCTTGGCAATATCCATGAGAGAAAAAGAAGGCCTTCTTGACAAAGCATATGCTACTATATTATTCTTTCCTTTGACATATTCAATATCAAAATCATAATCTTGAATCTTGCTTACCCACTTTTGTTGCCTTTCATTTAGATCTTTTTGGGTGAGAAAGTGTTTTAGACTATTGTGGTCAGTTTTCACCACAAACTTGCTGCCCACCAAGTATTGTCTGAATTTGGCCAATGCATGCATAATGGCCAACATTTATTTATCATAGATGGAGTAAATTTTTTCATGAGGCTGCAACTTTCTGCTCTCAAAGGCTATGGGGTGTTGGCCTTGCTTTAGGACAACCCCTATTCCTCCACCTGAAGCATCACATTCCACAACAAAAGGTTTAGTAAAATCAGGAAGTGCAAGTATGGGACAACTACTCATTACCTCTTTCATTTTTTGGAAGGCCTTTTCAGCCTCTTCATCCCACTTGAAATCATCTTTCTTAGTCAAATCAGTGAGTGGAGAAGTCAACTTGGAGAACCCTTTCACAAATTTTCTGTAGTAGGTGCATATGCCAATAAAGCCTCTCAATTCGGTAATATTTTTTGGTGATGGCCATTCCAAGATAGCCTTGATTTTTTCCATGTGTACCTTCACTCCTTCTTACCCAATAATGTGCCCAAGATACAGTAGTTCTTTCATCCCAAACTCACATTTTGATAATTTAGCAAATAAGGACTCTTCTTGCAAGATTTTCAACACAATCTCTAACTGTTGCAAATGCTTTTCCCATGTTTTACTGTAAATGAGAATATCATCAAAGAAAACAAAAAAAAACGTTCTTAGTTGCTTGCAAAATATCCTATTGATACATGATTGAAAGGTGGCTGGAGCATTAGTTAACCCAAAAGGCATGACAAGAAATTCAAAGTGGCCAAAATGACATCGAAAAGCGGTCTTTTGCACATCTTCATCTTTCATTCGAATTTGGTGATACCCTGATCTAAGGTCAATTTTTTAGAAGTATTTGGCCCCATGTAGCTCATCCATGAGCTCATCAATCCTAGGAATAGGACACCTATTCTTGATAGTCTTTTTGTTCAAGGCTCTAAAATCTATGCACATTCTCAATGTTCCATCTTTTTTCTTCACCAGCATTACTGAAGAAGCATAAGGGCTAGATCTTGGTTTATTGAGTCCCAACTCTAGGAGTTCTTGGATAGCTTTTTCAATCTCATCTATGAACTTTTTAGGATGTCTATAAGGTGGTATCTGAATGGGTGAAGTGCCCTCCTCCAAAATAATACTGTGCTCAACCCCCCTATCCGGTGGCCTACCATGTGGAAGGTCTCTAAAAACTTTTTCATATTTTTGCAAAAGTCTGTCTATCTCCTTTGGGTGTTTGAAAATATTTATAGTTGGCTTGGTAGATGTAATATGACATTCAGCAACCCATTCTATATCCCCATGCCTCAATATAGATCTCATACTATTGCAAGTTACTACTTGATTTGGATAAGTGTGTTGCCCTCTCACAATTCTTTGTACTCCTTTTGAATCTTGGAATTTCATTTCGGGAATTTGATAATTTACTGTATGCTCTCCTATTGAATACAACCATTACACTCCCAAAACCACATTAGTATCAGCAACATCAACCACATAAAAACTATAAACAAAAGTATAGTTACCTACGGTGACTTGCAGCTTTGGAACCCATGTTTTGCATTGCATTGTGTTGTGACCGGGAATGACAACTATGAAGCCATCAAATGGTTCAATAGATATATTTCTTTTCTCTACCATCTCTGCATCAATGAAATTATGAGTGGCTCCTCCATCTACCAAAAATGAAGTTCTGTCCTTGTACCACACCTTTGCATCGGATAGTATGATAGCGAGGTACTGCTGAAAGCACTGCCATTCTTGCTTTGTCCGGTGAAGGCTGATTTTCTTCTTGTCTTTCCTCTTCTATTGTTGTCTCATATGCCTCTTCTTGATCTGAAATATGTCCATCTTCATCCATGCCCCCATCATACCCCTCATTGTCAGAAAATACTTCTATGTATTGAGCCTTTCCTTTGGTACATTTGTGCCCCGGTGTCCATGGTTGGAAGCATGTGAAGCACAATTTCTTTTTTCTAAGTTCATCCCTGTTTAGCCTCTCTTTTTTATTCCTCTCAAATGACTCTCTTTTCCAAGGTTTCTTATCATATCCATCCCTTTGCCAAGGTTTCTTTTCAAATTTGTAGCTAGGCTTAGGAGGAAATCTCATTCTAGGAAGCACATTTTGGAGATCCCTAGTCAAGCTCATTGCATATTTTATTGTAGTTGGCTTGTGGGCTTTGACCAAACCTCTTAAGGGTTCAGCCAAACCTTCAGTGAACATAAATACTAATCTTCCCATAGATACATCAGCCACCTTGACTGATAATTTTTTAAAGTCCAACATATATTCGGTAGGGGACCCAGTTTGTTTCAATTGAGCCAGTTCTTTGAAAGGCAATTCTGGATCTTTTTGTTCAAATATTTCTAGTACCCTGTCAACAAATTATCCATATGTTTTAACCTGATTATGACCCAAGGTTTTCATCCCATGAAACCACCATTCATTGGCATCTCCTTCCAAATGCAAAATGGCCATTTTTAATGCATCCTTTTCCAACATAGGATTCAGCTGAAAATATACATCCAATTTTTGCACCCAAGTGTTAGAAGAATTTTGAGAAGAACCATCAAAAGTGGGAAGTGACATTTTTCCAATAGCACTATTCAATTATTTTTTTTGGAATGGACTCCTATTGTCTCCCTTAATTTTAATCTTTTGCATAGCATCAATGTAGTCACTGAGTGGTACACCTCTTTTACATTCTTCATTCAAATCATTTACTAGTTTCTTGTAATCCAATTCAACATTGGGCTCTTTTTTGGGTGTGAGAAATTTAGGTTCAGTATGCCTTTGTGTGCTTTGAAATTCATCAGGTCTATTATGAGGTCCTGTACTTGAGAAAATATGCTCATTCCCTTTCATCTTTTCCCCTGAGTGTGAACCACTATTATCTCCTATCATCCCTTTGCCTGAAAGTTAGCTACCCAACAATTCGAAACCTTTCATCATTTGTTTATTCATATCTAGCATAACCATGGTAATTCCTTCAAAACATGGTTTTAAGGCTTAAATAAATTCCTCCTTATGTCTTAATTTTTCCTCCTCCTCTCTACCCATTGTTTTAGAAAAAAACTCTTTTTCTGCTACTATCTCTTCTTCAACCAAAACTTCTTCAACTACTAATTCAAAGGGTGGTGTTTTATTTGTTTGGCTTCTTGTTAATACCATCAGGTTCCAAGACCATGCTTTGATACCACTTGTAATGACCATTTTTCAAAATTCTATTAAAATGCCAATTTTTCCACTTTTTCCCCAATTTCGACCTTTGACTAGTTTAACTGTTTTGACCTCCAAATCAACCCAAATGCTCCCAAATATTCTGTATTAGTGTATGAATGGTATTTAGAATTGAATATAAGGTTCAAGGATGTTTTATGGCCCTCCAAATATTGCTGCAAACTTGATTTGTATTATGATCAATATAGGTAATTTTGACTAGTAATTTGTGCATCAAATCCCCCCCGGGTAACACTGCAAATGGCCTTCCAAATGCCTCCAAACTCCCACGAATTTATGAACAGAGGTATATAATGTGTTAAGTATGTGATTAAGGTCTCATATGCACCATTAATTGATTTTTACTACTGTTCTAACTCTCTCACATTCAACAGAAAAAACCCCCAATTCGACCCTTGGGGAAATGGCACTATTTCACCTCCCAATACAACCAAACTGAGTAAAAATGCTTCAAATGCTCAAGTACAATACATGAAACTTGTATAAGACATCCATGGCAGTATATTGATCACAAATATATCAGATAATCATCCATCCATTCGAAATAATCAACATTATAGTGTCATACATCAATGCATTGGGGAAATGGACATTGTTTGCTCATTAATCAATAGTTTTGCATACAACCAGTGGGTATTTCGACCTAATACTTTCTGAATATTAATAACAGAGGATATGAAGCTATTAAAATCAGAAATATATAATGAGAATCTCTCTCAAGAAGCACAAGTGCTCACCAAAAACGCCCTCCCTCAAGGAGCATGAATATGCCTTCAAAACTGGAAACGGTGGAGAGAAAGTGCTGCACTAAACCAAACCATGAAACTTCCTGTAGCTGATACCTGAAAATACAAACTCCATTAAAGCATCATGAAAGACCTGAGTGTCCTCTCCAAACACCAACTTGGATGGGAATGTTTCACCCTCGAAATTGGCTAAGGCAAGAAACTAGTCATCCACTAGCTCTCTCTTCACAAATGCAATTTTTCTCAAATAATCAGAAGCCATTCTGATTCTTCATTTCTATATTTAATAACCAACATTATACTTCTAAGGGTCCAAATCCTCTCAATAGATTCAATATATTTCCATTTAGGAAATATTCCACATTTGCCACTTGTCTCCTAGTTCCAACCTTCCATCTTCTCCCAAATTCGATTTTGAGTCTCTTTGGCTTCTCCAACTCCCAAATTCGCCTTCCTTGAGCCTATTTTTGGTGCTGACATGTCATAGTGGTCAGATGTCAGAGGTCAGGTCTGCAATTTTTCATAGTTGTCATAGATACTCCATCATTGGTGTCATAGGGGCTAGGGAATCTAGCCCAAGTGTCCACAAACTTCTACTTTGACTCTTTATCTTCCATGGAGGTTACCAATCCTTCCCAATTCGACCTAAGATGCTCAATGACATGTGTTATGACTTACCAACTCACCCAAGAGTGTTCACATTCCCATTAATTTGAATTTGTAAAAGAGAGATACCATGTATTATGAAAAATCAAGCTAGTGTGGGTCCCACCACCTCCATATGTCTCCAAAACCACTTGCCACTTAGAATTTATCTTGAATTTATTTATTCACCATATTTATTAAATGCTTTAACCCCTCTAATGTCTAAATATCATTTATTAGCTTCCTTATTACCATCCCACATGTGCCCATCCAACCTAGGAAACTAGTAGGATTGATGGGATTGTCTTACTATGCACTTATTTGAATGGGGACATTACACATCGACAACGAGGATGATATGGCCTATCCTTACAATGTTGAATCTGGATCATCGGATGATAGTACAGAAGATGACCCAGATGAAGAAGATGATGAAGACCATTGAAGTTTACGAGGTATGTAGTAATAATAAATTAATTATTTTGTAGTGAGTTTCCATTTTCCTGTATGATCTAATTAGAAACATTGCTTGTTTTAGAGTATGTCATTTAAGTTTCTGTACATAGATATTTTTGTCGGGTTATGGGGAATTGAGAGTGATGTGAGGGGGGGGAGGGGCCATAAGAGCTTCCACCTTCACGTGGTTGGCCCTGTTTAGTAGAGAATATTAAATTATTCTCGAAACAGAGAGAAGCTTAGTAATGAAATACACAATTATCAAGACTCAAAAATCATCATCATAATCATCATCATAATCATCGTAATCACAATTATCATCCTCATCATCAACATCGTCAATATCATCATGATCATCGTCATCGTCATCATCATCATTGTCAGTGTCATCATCATCCTCATCATCTTAAGCATTATCATCATCTTCATCATCATCGTCATCATCATCATCTTCATCATCATCATCATCATCTTCATCATCATCTTCATCATCACCGATGATTCACTTATGGAGCCAAAATATTCACTTTATGATCACAATTAAGTAATTTTGAAAAACTCCTTATAATATATCAAATGGGTATGAAAAATGTTTTTATTTTATATTTTCATAAGATTTAATTTTGTAGTTGAATGAGAATTGAAGGGATATCAATGACTCATTATGTGAATTTCTTGTCTTCTATATGTCCAATTATTTATGATTAATCAATTATAATGCTGTTGCATTTCTAAAATCTAACATTGAAGGGACCAAACATCCATCTCCACCTAGGGTCGATAGATTTCTCTATAACCATGCATCATTTTTAGACAATCAAGTATAAATGTATATTGTTGATATAATTTTGTCAAAAATATACATGTATTCTTATAGTGAGGGTTTTCCTCATGACATGTACCTCTTGAATATTAAACCTTGTAAGTGAATACAATGGACATATAAATCCCCCTTTAATGGCTTAAGGTTCAAGTATTTAATGGGCCAAAATACAATGCTATTGGGAAATATAGAGGCCAATGATTTTCCAAGGGTTTTAGGCATCCCCATTGCTTTTGGAGAATCTGCGATCGATTTATGGGAGGATTTAATTGAACTAGTGGAAAATAAAATCTAGAATTATTGAACTGCAAAGTTGTAGGCACTAGCTGTCAAATTCTAGAGCTTGTCCAAAAATAGTGTAGTCACCCATGTGTACAATGCATACTCTTGGATGTCATTACATGTAGCATATTATGATCTATATAATCAAGGTGACCTTTCGAAGAATCCTATACCATTAATCTCAACAACCCCTAATGTTGTTCATGAGGTTAGTATTCAGGGTGTCATCCCCATTGTGTGTTTTATTGTTTGATCATTTAGTTTTCTATTATGAGACCTTGGACTACTTGCAAGTTTTCATTACCATCTCTTTCTCAACCCTTGAGGTGTGTGCATCTTGAGTGGACACAATGTATTCCTTCTTAAGGCCAATTGGCCATCATAATAAACTAATCTATTTTGACTTAAGGATCTTCATATTTTGTCTTATTTTTTTATGTCGGTGAGCTTCTCCCTTCAAGATAGGGTTTTCCAAGACCAAGTATTCATATATTCATTATTTGGAATCAAGGAATGATTTAGGCCTACTCATTCTTTAGCAATAAGTTCTCAATCTTAGCACCCACAATGCATCACTATAATTATTATACCCTAACACATCACCTAGCGTAAAAATAATTTATCAAAAATAAATAAATATTTTTTTAAAATATTAAATATCAAAAATTAAAAGAGAAACACTATAAATATTACCTCACTCTCTCATTACGCGAATTGATATGAAATTTGCCTCCCATCGCCGCAGAGTGGACTGTGAAATCTAGCTACCTCCCATTAATTCCTAGTGGACTCCGAACTCTACCTCTCGTCGTCGAGTGAACTATCGACTCTGCCTCTCTTCATCGAGCGAACTGTGGACTGTGGACTCTACCTCCCGTCGTCGAGTGAACCGTGGACTCTACCTCCCATCGAATGGAACCGAAGCTGCTGCAATCTAACAAGCCAAGAACATAATGCCTCATAAATCAGTGAGTTTATGTAATATCTAACATATCTATCATTTTACTCATATTCATTTAGGGTTTGGGGGTTACGAAATAGGTTCAAGGTTTGGGTCATTGAGTTTTCATAGGGTTCAAGTCACTCAGGATTGATCCTCTTTCTCTCATGTCAGGGTTCAAAGCTCCCATACTCTTCACCTGGGTCGAAAGATACCAATGTTTCCATACTTCGTAGCTCTCATGTCAGGTCAAGCAACCATGGGGCAATCCCTGCATGAACACACTATCCACCTAGCAGGAGACAGAAGGTTGCTCCACCCACTGAACCCTTCTTTCTTCACTACTCGTATCCCTCACGGGGATGCAATGGAACTAATGATGCTACTCCTTCTCCTCACGGGGCTGCAATGGAACTACTGATCCTACTTGTTCCCCTCACGGGGATGCTTTCAACGTTTATTACCTTGGAATGATAGACCCCAAACAACAACAATGTGTCATTCTCCTTAGCAAATGAAGGTGGTTTTGATAATGAAGAGAGAGAGGTACCCCTTCTTGGTTCTTTGTCCACCATAGCAAATTTCCATTACAAACCCCTTCTATCTTTATCTAAAGCAAAGATTGTCCCTCCCTGGGATGTACCTCACCAAGCATATCACTTTCATTTCTCCTCT
Source organism: Larix kaempferi (assembly GCA_027924585.1). Lineage (NCBI taxonomy): Eukaryota > Viridiplantae > Streptophyta > Pinopsida > Pinales > Pinaceae > Larix > Larix kaempferi. Next base: position 5,405,056 of record BSBM01000519.1, read on the forward strand.
ATCTCATCTATCGATGGCAACAAGTGGTATGCTGCCATACAAAGATGTCCAGGGTTGAGATGACTTGACTCAAACCTTCCAACTCTAATTCCAACTTTGTTTCTAATTTCACTAGGGCCTCCTCTTCCACCTTTGTTTATGATGTGTTCATAGGGCTTCCTCTTCCACCTTTTTTTATGGTGTGTTCACTAGGGCTTCCTCTTTTACCCTCACATTTTGAGTCTACTAATGATAATCATTAGCCCTTTATTGTATCTATGGTTATGCTTCTCTTATTCAATAGTTTAGCTTACTCAGTGGTTTTGTTTAATTTCTCCAAGTTGCTTTGGCGCTCACAATTTGTCACTACTAGATTGTACTTGGATCCCTTTGACCTGTGTTTTTTGGTCATCCATAGACATCAATAAATCACCTTATCTATTCTTATCTATAATGGGAGGTCATTTGAAAGCAAATGGCATTTTTTCTAAAATAGAAAACTCTGTTATGTAATTGATCCTATAGTACATCCCCATATTTTTTAGTCATAACCAAGATGACCCATATCCAACTTGACAAAAAATATTTTTGCTAACCATAAGATTGTATAATTAATCATGACCATGTTTAAAACCTGAGCTTGAAGCTTGATCCTGAATAAATATCTCTGAAGTTGTGCACTGTCAATAGTTTTATACCAATTCTTGCAACATCCACAATCATCTTTGTGAGAACCTTCTGCGCCTTTGTTATCCTTGAATGAACATTTTTTAAATATCTTTCAATTGCTTCCATGCCCATGCACTCACGAGTCCCTTAAACCAACCTATCATAGAATTCCAACTGAGAGAGGTTAACCCAACTTGTTAACCCCGTGCTTTCCTATAATTTACCTTTTGATGGTTAAAAATCATTGAAAAAAAGAATTGTGTGAATATGTGAGAATATACACGACTAATAGACAGTTATATCTTCAAGGAATGGATTAAAGAGAATGTATCATTCACTGATGGTTTTAAAACTACAGTTGGGGAAGCCTCAATTGTCAATCCGATTCATATAGTCATGCATCCCTTGATCAAGTATGGGCAAGTATTGATATTGTACATCAAGACTACTATGGAGAAATTCATTTAGATGAAGATTTGTAGAAATCTCTTATTAGCATCTTTTAGGTTTCACACAAGGTATTCTTCCTTAGTATATATACTTACTAATCTGTGGTCTACACATTAGTTCTGATCCATAAGTTTTAATCTATGATTGTGGTTTGGTTGCTTCAAAATGCTTGCATTCTAGAAGAAAAATGAATCCCCACATTCAATTTTTCAACTCCAGTGGTAGCTTCATTTAAATTGTATTCCCTGATTGTGGTTTTGAACATTGGGTGTGTTATTAGTGAAGTAGCAGTGAATTCCATTATGTGTGTTATTCCCTATAAATTTTGAATGTTATGTGTGTTATTAGTGGTTTTGAACATTATGTGTGTTATTGGACATGGATGGTCGCTTCATTTTCCAAAGTGGACAATCTTGATGGGTGCAAACCCCCTTTGAGGACCTTGCTTGTTGAACAAGTAATCTTGACGGAAGCCTTTGGAGGAGGCTAATGTGGGCATATTTTGGTTGCTTTGAGCACTTGGTGGGTTGAAATTTCATGAGTAAGGTATGGATTCACTCCTAAGGTACTAGCTCGTAATTGAGAATATAAGTGGTTGGGATCAAAAGGACTACAAATCCATCCTTAATGTAAAGTCAGATAACCTTGTAGGTTAGAGCCCCCATAATGTTTTTCTTTCATGGTGCCACCATATGAGTTTTGAAAGTAAGATTAATTGGACCCATCCCATTATGAAGTAGAACCATGTGAGATTTATCATATAACATTATTAGCATCATGATATTCCCCAGTTGTGGTTACTATTTTTTTATTAAGTTCATGAACATTTATATGTAGTTTATTGTTTCGACTATCATTGTGTTTTTGTGATGAATGATTGAAGAATGTTATAAGTGTGCCTAAATTTAATGAACATGGATATATACAATTCCTTATCTTTATTATCACTTTGTTTTATGCGATGAATTCATTTGCATGACTTGAGTATATCTGAAGCTCTCCTTGAGGTCCCATGAATAAACTTGAACACTTGTTGCATTCATTTAATTTGAAATAGTAGTTATAGTTTGAAAGAACTCTCTCCTTACCTTAGCTAGCATTCATTGAAAGGAAAGAATTACTTTATTCATATGCATTTGCATGGTTTGAGTCAGTGATCACACCATGAGTTGCACTTCCATCACCCGACTAAGTAATACAACCATTAAAATTTAACTCGTTAACTCAATACACTTTAACCTCGCTTGAGGATAAAAAGAATTTGTTAGTTAGGTAGGACACCGGGGATAGGAATCCAAATAATTCCCCCTTGTCATTATCATCCGAGACATAGTTGTTGTCCTCTAGGGTGCTAACATCCTCTTGTACTTGTTGACATGGTCATCGACTAGTTTGTGGAGGGGCCTCCTGTTGTTTCAGGGGTTAAACCGCCGCGAGATCGAGAACCAAACAAACTTTGTGGAATGCCACACTCCACTTAGCCCTAAGGCAACATCAATCATTGTCTTCCTTGTATTCTCCGATCACCATACTGGTGATACAAGGGTGATAAGGCAGAAGCGTCGAAAACCTTTTCCGATGTGTCATGAATGAGGTATCTTAGTGACTTTTCTACTAGGGCTCTTTTACCCAAGATCCCTTTCGGTAGAGGGATATCCTTCCATTATTGGTCTTTGATTTTGTATTGTTCGACTTGGATTTCATCACCTTGCAAATGATACAACTTGTTGAGGTCTCCAGCTCTTAGTTAGGAGGTTTTGCTTGTTATTTCAGCTTTTTAGAGGGTCTTTTTCTTTGTAGTGCTGCTTGTTGGCATTCTGGCCACTTTTGTTTCAGCTCGCTTACTGTGACATCGGTCCCAGTAAAGGTTTTTGAGATTGCTTTTTTGTCCTGCGAGCCTTGTCTTTTCCTAGCTCCCCTTCTGCACGCTCGATTGCTTTAGGGTTTTTGAGATCTTACATGCTCAGTTACCAATTATCTGATGATGTGTTATGTCCTCTTCTCCTAGGTCTTCGAGATTGTTGAGTTAGATGGTCTTCTCAAGGGACTGAACACCCCTTGATGGAGCCACTAACACTTGACCTTAGGATTAGTCTAGAGGATTGTTGTGGGGGAAATGCACCTATAGTTCAGGGGAGAAACTACCAACTTATGGTGATAAAGATAGACTTACAAGCATTCTGCAAGTACAACAAATAAATGAAGAGATTAGGGTTTAGATATGTAGGCACCTTATTCAGAAGGTTGATCCTAGCTTTGCCTCCCTCGCTCTTCAATGCTTATCCAGTGGCGCAATGCCCAGACCTACAAAACAACTTGATACCTTTCTCAAAGACATTTGACTACATATATATAACTGATATTCATAATAGAGGAAGACATCAGATTATAAACAAATTGTAATCAAATCCGAGACACATTAATAGGTCATATTTGGAAAGAGAAGAACGTCTGATATTTATTAATGAATGAAAGCGAGTACATAAAGCTATACCTTCCTTCAAGCTTGGCACTTCATGAAACCTAGATTCAAGGTCTCTTGCTTCCATTCTCCAAGGATTCCAGCCTCTAATCAACCGTGCTAGGGTTTACCAGAAACTAAGCACAAGAGAGGGGGATGAGAGTCTCCATTCCTTCAGCATAACAATATTGTAGACTTGGTCCCCTCACATGGCCCTTCTACCCTCCTTATATAGTCAGTGAAGGATAGGAAAAGAAGTTATAACCGAGTAGGAGGTTCCCCAACCAACTTAACTTCCCAAAATTTCGAGATTTTGACCAAAACAGGGATGTACGTTACTATTTCAAAGTGGAGTAGTGTACGGGAAGGGTTGAGCGCTACTATTTCACAGTGGAGTGGCACTCAAAAGGTTTGAGCGCTACTATTGTACACTAGAGTAGGGTACACACGCTACTATCATGCCTTTGTACCAGCGCTCATGTTAAAAAATGGCCAAAAACAGGCTTTTCTGTTAATTTTCAAGAGATGGTTTGGTCTGGAAAAATGTTCCTAAGGGTCATATACATCGAATGGGTCAAGAATGAGGTAATTTCAACCATTTTTAGTGTCCCAAATGACTCCTCCATCCACAAATGTCCTGTTGTGTGACTGAACTTGATCTCAAGAAGTGTCGTCATGCGACCAAGAGATGCAAGTATCGTCACGGATGGAGAGGTGTCATTTCAAGCTATAACAGATGCCCCCTAATGTATGAGGTTAGAGGGAGTGCAGGAAATGATGGCCGAAATACATTATAAATAACAAAGAGTTGAATCATGGAGGAATGGAGAAACCAAGAATCATAGGCTCAAATGAAGTACTTGAAAGCAAAGGCAATGTCAGACAAACTCATCCTTGGGGTAATTGTCCATGTTCAAATGGTGGAACATGACCTCCAAGGGGATACAATAATGATCCAAATACTGATGTATATATCATGGCCACTAGAATACAAGAGTGGATCCATGAGGAACATAAGTGTAATCATAGCCACATAAATACAAGGTGGATCTATGTCAAAACTGGAGAACATGGCCATAGAGAACAAGCTGGATCTATGTCTCATCAAGAGCCAAAAAGAGTGTGGCTCAGTCTTGTGCAACTTGGGCGATAACATAAATGAGGTGATGCTATCGAGGATCCCAAGGTCTTCATCCAAAAACAACCCAAGGTACAAACCTATCCATGCAAATAAATGAGTTGACGTCGAACATGGGAGGTATCATTTGATTACCGTTCATTGATGTATACCGTTAACAAATGCGAAGGTGTCCATAAATAATGAAAATGGAACCCAAGGTACCTAGTACATTCAAGCAAGTGTGAATAGATGGTCTTGCCATCGAACACTTGAAGAATCCATCAGATAGGAGACATTGGTGTATTCCCATCTATCCAATAGCGAGGGAAACTGCCACTAATGACTGCAATCCCCAAGGTACTAACCGAAACTCTAAACTTCATTCCCAAAGTACAATGAGTTGAAGTCGATGGGAAGAAGCTCGTTGGAAGGGAGGCCTTAATGCATCCTCCATCATCCAACACGAGGGACACTCAATAGGTATGAGTTGATTTGGAGTAGGACTGAATACATGATGAAACATACTGGCACCAAGGAATGGACGACACATGAGGTCAAGGCAATTGCAGAATGGCCGACACAGGTTATATCCTTGAACAGTGAGCACGACACAAGAGTGACTTAGGCAGCTTTTAACATAAAGGGACCACGACGCAAGTCTGCAATGTAGGAGACATTAACAGATTCTCCATATGATTGTAAGACTAACCAAACGGAGGAGTAAGAACTCTGAGACCAGGTTTATCCTAAGGCCAACACTAGAACCCAACTTGTTTGATAGACTCAAAACAGGTGCTTTGTTCAAGGAGATAGTTGACTTGCTGCCATCATATTGAAATATATTTTAACATTCTTCCCTTCCCTTTCCTTTTTCATTTTTTAATGAGCTTAACAAAGAACTAAAGCATGCTCGACGGTATTTTCATATTTAAGGAGCATGAAAAACCTAGAAGAAAACTCCATACACCTGTCCGTGGATTTTATATCGAGCCCGGATTGGTCTGTGCTCGACAGTATTTCCTTGCTTATAGAGTTGAAAAACTTAAACAGTCCTCTATACACCTATCCGTGGATTTTATATCAAGCCCGAGTAGGTGAATGCTCGCTTGGTGTTTTCACATTTCGAGAGTCTGAAAACCCTGAATACAACTCCAAAGGTCCTTTTTCGTAAAGTTAGTTTCCTTCCCCGAAAAAGTGTAAAATAATGGAAGAAGAACTCTTCTAGCGCATACAAGAGTATACCTAGAGTATACCTTTTCCGTAAATTATCCACCAAGGCCCGGAAAAGGGGTAATTCTATACCTAAGTGTATGTCAATTCAGTTATTTTAACGAGCCTGAAAAGACAACTATGCTTGACAAACTTTTCCTATTTAAGGAATCTAAAAAGGGCTTAAAAGAACTCCATAGGGATCTTTTCTGTAAAGGTTTAATGAGTCCAAAAAAGTAAACTCATGACCTCTTTATTGTTTTTAATGAGCTCAAAGGAGATAGAAAAATGCTCATAAATTCCTTACTGTTTTTAACGAGCTCGAAGTGAAGATGAAAGAAATGTTCGTAGCCTCCTTACTATTTTTAACGAGCTCGGAGGAAAGGTGAAAGAAATGTTTGTAACCTACTTACTATTTTTAATGAGCTCGAAGTAAAGGTAGAAGAATGCTCGTAACCTACTTACCGTTTTTAATGAGCTCGAAGTAAAAGAAGAATGCTCGAAACTTACTTACTATTTTTAACGAGCTTGAAGTAAAAAAAGAATGCTCGAAACCTACTTACTGTTTTTAACGAGCTCGAAGTAGAGGTAGAAGAATGCTCGAAATGGGAGGAGACGAGTGTCAGGGACATGCAAAACTAGCTCCAAGCGCATGGAACAAAGCTATGCCTAATGCAAGGAACATGAGCAAGATAAGGACACTCAAGGTGTGTCTCCTCCAGGTAAAAGGTGTCAAATTGTGAAGGCAAAATGATACAGGGCTTAGCGGAAATGAGATCAGAGATGGAGGCTTATATAACGAGCTAAAAGCGTGGAAGCCGGCTTCAAACTCATTAGCGCAAGAGGGATCATAACAAATGCATATGCAACTTAAACACAAAGATGGGAGCCTTATCAGGGATGGCCAGAAATATATGAGGAAGAAAGATATAAGGATTCTTCTCAAAGTCATGGTAAATCTAAAAAGGCTCTCGGGCCTATGAGAAAAAATCAACATGGGTACCAAAATGGCATAAGGGTGCTGACTAGGGTGACCCATGTTAGGTAGGCTCTGCTGTCGGACTAGTGCACAATGCATAAAGAGATGGCTAACACACCAATATCCAACAGGTTCGACCCTATGGCAAATTCGGATGGCAAAAGGTTCAAATGCAACATATCAGCGGGGAAGCCTAAACCTATATGCAAGGTTCCGAAAATACCTGACATGGTCGCGCAAGGTGTCGAAAAGGACCAGTAAGCAAGTATACATCCAGCTAAGAATCCTGTCTCCAAGAAACATCAGTACCAATATCATATCTAAATCACATGTAAAGAAAGACTCGATACAAGTCACTGTGGTAGAAATACTTTCAACTTCACTATCATCAACAACAGGCATAAACAAGGCAGAGTTTTCAAATGAAGACTCTATGGTACCTAAGCCCGAGGACTTACAATCAGCAAGATCGACTTCAGGATGAAGATCAAAGCTGAAGGACATGATGGAATCTGCAGAAACAAATTCATCATCACGTGATTTGAAAATTCTAGAAGCAGAATCAAACTCAGCAGGAACACTGATTTACGGATCTATAGGAGAGTGCAAAGACTCAACAGCAGGAAGATCAGACTTTAAGGTCAAACCGGGGCTGGACACAACTGCAACTGGATCAATATCCAAGTGAATGGCAGACTGTGCTATAGACTCTAGGAAAACTTCATCGAAAGGAAGTATATCATCCCAGATAGAATACATATCTAAACATTCAGATGGAGGTGTCACTTGGTCAAAAGCTGGGACCAAGTCCCAACTCAGAGACTTCTTCTCAGTAGCATGAACTCAAAGACTTCTTCTCAGTAGCATTTGAACTCAAGGAACAATATGCCACAACATTCCCATGTGACATAGTAGTGCCTAATGATGAGGGATCAGACTGGTCTACAGTTGGGTAATAAGGAGGATCAACGAATGCAAGCTGGTCGATGGTGACAATGTTTTCGTTATGAGGGAAATGCATCACACGAAAAAGCATAGACACCACAGCATGCATAGAATAAATGTAATCACGCCCGAGGATCATATCAAAGTCCATAGGGTCCTTTAAAACCATAAAATCAACTAAGACTGTTTTTCCACCCAAGGTAACAGGTTCCTGATGGAGGAATCCGATCGGTTCACTAGGTCTTCTATCGAAGGTCAATGACCAATTAACAGCTGGAATAACATTAGGGAAACCCAAATCTCTCCAAGCATAAGTGGATAAGATACTAACAGAAGCACCTTCATCAACAATGCATCGATCAACCGTATGGTTCCCGATATCAACCTTTATCTGGAAAGGTGTCGAAGAAGGAAGACGAGGCTCGGCTAGACTATTTCAATCAAAGGAAACGGTCCTAGGGCTTGGTAGGGGTTCACATGGCACAGATGAAGTGCCCCCTTTTTCAGGAACATCCAAACTGGTAATGCAGAAGACTTCAGCAGTAGGTGCATCAATCTCTGAAGGACTAATGGGATCGACCGAAGATTGCATCGATTCGATCACTTCACTCTCTGAAGGAAGAGTGGGGTAGACCAAAGATTGCATTGGTTCAACCACTTTATCAACCAAAGGTTGATCTGACTGCAGAGAATCTATAGACAACTCAGGAACAAAGGTTCCTTCAAACATGGACCACACTCTTCGTGCCTCTGGAATGGCAGGGCATCGATGAGTAATGTGATCTCCCTTACAAAGTTTACAAGGGAACTTTGGTTTCCGTCCTATAGGTTTAGACTCCTTTGCAACGTCAGTACTCTCAGCATGACTAGCATTGGCTGACAGCTTGCCCCCAGCATGACTCACAGAGGCTGGTTACTCAGAAGCATCAGACTTTTGAACTAAGGACCACACTTTTTGCACTTCTGGAAGTACAGGGCACAAGTAAGTAAGGTGGTCTCCCTCGCAAAACTTACAAGGAAATTTAAGCTTCTGTTTTTTTGGTTTTTCGATAATGTCAACTCCCTCAGCGTGACTTGCAGTGGCTGATTTGGTGTCTCCAGTATGACTCACAAGAACTGGTGACTTGTCATTAATATGACTAGCAGTGATCAATGACGTGTCCCCAACATGACTGACAGTGGTTGAAGACAAACTTTCAGTGTGATTTTCAGTGACTAAAATCTTTCTCCCAGCATGACCTCCAGAGGCTGGGTAGGTGCCCCCTACATGATTTCAAGAGGCAGGGTGCTTGCCCCCATGTTTTGGCATCTTCTTCCTATTCTTCCCCCGTCTATTCCGTTGAGACTGCTGGTTACTAGTATTGCTACTTTCGCCACATGAGGTAGAAGGAGGAGGAGAAGATGTTATTGGCAAAGAAGGACCAGGGTTCTTATGCTCTTGATTTGAGGTGCTCACAAAAGAAGCGTCAGGAGCATGCAAGGCATTCGGAGTGGAAAAAAACCAAACCGATAGCCCAATAGTGAATCTAGGAAGATTTAGAGTAGCCATTAAGGGAGCACCAATGTTTCCAATGAATGGAACAGCACAAGGATCCCCCGAAATAGGGGTACCTTGATTAACACTCACCGGAATGCTAGACATAGTTTCCTGCTCAAATGAACAAGAGGTTCTCTAAGGCAAACTAAAACAAGTAGCACAAAGAGCACACTACTAAAATAGGTCCTAGGTAAATCAAACCAGGTAAACAGATGCCTTCCGGAGAAGATTTTGGGATGATGAGGGCCCATAATAGATCAACGAAGGATGAAGAACAGTTACCCGAGGTCCACAATACAATGACTAAGGGTGCAAGTGCTGGAATCACCCAACCGCCCTCCTAAAGACCTGCAAGGGATTTCCTCCCACGTCTGTCCTAGGTACAGCAGATATACCCTCCACTATCACCTGTGTATGAACCTATGGTCAGATACTAAGGATACCACCACACCGAAAACTCCTAGGGGAACAATCTTTGGTCGAATCAGAAGGCGTGGGAAAGGTAACTGATCCCGAAACTGAAAAGAGTCCCCAAATGCAATCCAATCCTGGTATATGCTCGAAAAAGAAAGTAGGAGGAGTATTCCCAATAATTTGATCTCACAAGACCTATTGCATAGATCCCAAGCAAGCTTTGAATGAACTGGGTTTACCTGCGATAGTTGAACTACGATTTTTTTGTAATGTGTGATCTTGGGTGGTTTAAGGTGTTTTAAACCCAAGATCCTAACCAAGACTAGTTGGTGTAGTGTAACCTAGAAAAGAAAATGTTACTAGTACATTTTATTAGAGTTCATTTTAAAGGTTACTTGCTTACTCAAAAAGGTAGTGGGTGTGTGAGAGTGGTTATAATAGAGATAGAGTATTGAAAATGAAATATTTACCACCAAACAAATCTTTTCTTTTCAATGCAAGTCTTAAAATTATGATCTAGAATGCATATGCAAATGCAATTTTTAATCTTTCGAATGCAAAAAAGGTAAACATAAAGTCTAAACTCAAAACCTAAGAATGCAGCTACTCAAACAAATAGGTATGCAAAAGAAAACTTGTTCTTTTTGATGCAAAACACTCTAAAATATTTTACGCCACTTGCAAGGTACTCTATTCAGAAGATAAATCAAAATTCTTTATGCTTTTCAAAGGTAAGAAAGAAAACTGAAACTACCCTACTATCAAAACAAAAGCAAAGAACTTTCAGGCTCTCTTTATTGAAACAGTAAAAGCTACCAAATATGACTTTCAAATTCTTATTGATGTAAGCATGCCAAACATTGGGAAAAGAGTACACAAACTACTTTTAGACCCAAAGGAAGCAAATGAACTATGAAGAAGTATGGTTTGGTAAAGTCAGGTCTGCATATAAGCAATGCAAACAAGGTCTTGAACAACAGCCAAAACACTTGAGCTTTCACTACAAAAGAAAACTTAAAAGCATAAGGGAGGATAAAAAACCAATCTAAAAGAGAAATTTCACTCAAATAGATACAAACAGGGTCAAGAAGATTCAAGAGGTTTCAAATCCATTGGAAATGAGGCAAGTAGGTTCAGTCAGACTCAAATTAGGGTACAAAACACCAAACGGGTTCACAACCCCCCAACTTGGGTCAATAAGCCCCAAAACTTTCCAAACATGCCCAAATTGATCAAAAGAGGTTCAAATCATGAATGTAGGATCAGTACAAGGATGGGAGACCACTTACAGGGGTTTAACACAGACCTAGGGTCATCAGGGACCACAAAAATGCAGCCAGAACCCCCAAATTTGGGTCCACAACCCAAAAACTCAAAAAAATTAAACCCATATTTTGAGCGCTACTGTGTATGAAGAAGACTAGTGCACAGGGCGCTATTGTACTGCACAATAGTAGCGTACAGGTTGAAAAAATTGAAAAAATGGGGTTAAAACCCCCCACACCTAGGTCCACAAGGATTTGCAAAGGCCGGGAAGGGTCTGTAAAATCCCAACAGGGTCAAATAGAGCCTACTAACTGTTCGGATATCCATCATCTATTTCGGGATACATATCTATTTCAGGATCATCTATTTCGGGATACATATCTACTTCAGGATCTTGCATGATCTATTTCAGGATATGCAGTCCAGTCACCAGTTTGATGCCTCCAGCACCTTATCCACCTTCTTCTAGCACCCGGGAGCCACTTTCCACAGAGTTTTAGCCCTCCTAAGCTGAAAGGCGCCCTCTTCTCACCTACTGACAGAGAAGGGCGCACTTGTTCACCTACCACTGCAGATTCACTCCAGTTACATTCAGTTAGCTCCGATTCTGATTGATTTCACTCCGATTTCACTCCTGACTGACTGTTTCACCTCCGATTGACCTCCAGTTCGATTAGGTGACTTGCTCTGACTCCAGTTAGCCTCCCATGCGCCCCCACTGAGCCTCCAGATCCTATATCAGTGCTACACACTTCAGTTACATTTATTATGATCAGTTAGACTCAGCTTGACACCTGGATGACTGTTTGTTGTGATTGATGAGCAACACCGATGATTGATGAGGACTCCTAGATAGAGTCAAGCTACTCCATTCAGTGATTCGAATGACCTCCTTAGGCAATTCGAATTGCTCTGTTCATTGTGACAGTTTGTATTGTAATTCATTCACCCTTTCTGGGATAGAGAGCACTGCTGCATGTTTTGCACAGTTTTGCACCATATTTTCTATGTTCATCTGTTGTGATTGATTTACTTGTTCATTAGATCTGCTGTGACTAATTTTACATGGTATCAGAGCCATTGCAGGGACAAGATCTCTTTTCTACAGGTGTTTATACAAGAAGATTTGACTGAATTGCTAAAAATTGCAAAACGTTTGGCATGAGATATCTCAAGGGCATTCGCTCATGTGCATGCAAAGCTTGAAAAATACTCCAATACCACTCCAGAAGCTTGAGTTACCACATAATTCCTGGATCTGATACATTGGACCTATTCAACATTGCTTGAAATCCAATCCCAGGTGTGATGCAACTCTCAAAGGGTGGATTGTTCGACCTTATTGTGTTTGTTCTTATGTGATTTGCAGGTTAATTATCTCCTCCAAGTGCACTCGCTACATTCTGCATGCAAGCTTCCCTACAGCATTTCCATTCGCTATAGTCTGCATGCAAGCTTCTTCTTCATCATTTGACTCGCTCCTAGCAATGGAATACTCTTCTTCAAAGCCTATCCTCACCCCATTCAATTATTTTGATTGGAAAGATGATATGGAGATCATATTACGTTCAAAAGGATACTACCGAGTCACTCTTGGTCTTGAATTGGAGCCAAACAATGTGGCAGAAAGAACCAAACACTACAATAAGCTTGATGAAGCTTACGGTCTTCTTTGTCTCTCCATCTCCAAAGATCTTCACTTCCATCTCAGCGGATTGAAGACTCCAAAGGCCATATGGGAGCAACTTGAGACACTATTCGGCAAGCAGGATGAGCTTAGGGCTTTTCAATTAGAGAATGAATTGATTGGCCTTAATCCTGAGAATTTCGAGAGCATCAATGAATTCTTCACAAAATTCAAGAACTTGAACTTGCAATTGAAGAACAGTGGTGTTATCAAAGAGGATAAACAGTTGATCCTCTCCATTCTAAGCAAGCTTGGGAAAGATTATTCGGTATTTGTCTCCACTTTCAATTCCGGTCGGCTAACTACCCCGAATTGGAAGATGCCTACCTTGAATGCCTTCATTGAGTCCGTTACGAAAGAGCATGACAAGCTGATTCAAATGGGGTCCATAAGCTCCAAAGATTCAGCCCTATTTGTTCAAGGACCCAAGATCTCGAATGGTAAAGGAAAGCTAAAGAAGGAGAAGCCCAAATTCGAGCCTCACAAGCAAAAAGACAAAGGCAAGCAAACGGATGCACCATCCAGTTCGAAATCCAAGCAAAAGGGCAAAGAAGGTAACCAAAAATCTAAATGTACTTATTGTAACCGTGGCTTTCATCCCGAAAGTTCATGTATGAAGAAGACTATAGATCAAATGGCCCTCCTTTTGGAAAAGAACAACATAACCCTTCCTGACGGTGCAAGGAAGAAGGATCGGAATGACGATCATGAAAGAGGACAAGCACTCATGGCAACGGTTTCGAAGCCCACTCTCTTGATAGATTCGGGTGCATCAAATCATATGGCTGCAAATATTGATTCTTTTTCCTCATTCGATCCAAACAGCTCCATCCCCATCCATTTGGGAGATGACTCAAAAATTTCTTCAAAGGGCAAAGGTACGATTCATGTAGATCATGGATGCTTTCAGAATGTTCTCTATGTGCCTTCCTTAGCTTCGAATCTCCTTTCTGTGTATCAAATGACACATACTGGTGATCCAAAGAAAGTCACATTCAGCCCTAATACAGTTGAAATTTCTGATATCAAAAGTGGAAGACTAGTTGCGGTTGGAAAGGCAAACCACACTGCAAAATGTTATGAGTTTTCGCACTTTATTCCGCTTGCAAAGCCCACTGCTCTTCGCACACATGGTAATGAGGTTAGTAGGCTTTGGCATGAAAGATTTGGACATCTAAATTATAAGTATTTGCTGCTGCTATCAAATAAATCCATGGTTGATGGGCTTCCACAACTCCGTTCCTCGAAGGGAATATGCTCCGGTTGCATTATTGGGAAGCACCCCGAGCACAGATTCGACCGCGGCAAGGCTAGCAGAGCCTCTACTATTTTGGGATTGATCCATTCTGATATCAGCGGTCCGCTGCCCCATATGTCATTAAATGGTTCAAGGTATGTTTTGAAATTTATTGATGATTATTCTCGCTTTACATGGGTATTCTTTCTCAAAAACAAGTCAGAAGTGCTTGGAAAATTCAAGGATTTTAAGGCTTCTGTTGAGACCACCACTAAGAGAAAGATTAAAGCTCTTAGATCTGATAATGGTGGGGAATATATCAAGTCCGAGTTGCTGCAACTTTGTGCCCAAAGCGGAATCAAGATCCAACATACAGTTCCCTACACACCCCAGCAGAACGGTGTAGCGGAAAGGAAAAACCGGTCACTGAAAGAGATGGCTACATGCATGATTGAATCTAAAGGTTTGGCTGCAAATCTTTGGGCTGAAGCAATCAATGTTGCTGCATATATACAGAACCGAGTTCCACATTCATCCGTGAAAGGTATGACTCCTTTCGAAGCATTCTTTGGTCACAAACCGGATGTGTCAAATTTGAGAGTTTTTGGCTCTACTGCATGGGCTAGAATTCCTTCTGAGAAGAGACGAGCTTTGGATCCACAAAGTATCGAGTGCATATTGATAGGATATGGGGAAGAATCAAAAGCATATAAACTCATGGATATCAGATCTAAAAAGATATTCATAGAGCGCAGTGTGCAGTTTGAAGAACCGCTTCAAGAATTGCAACTAGTTGAGGAGAAAACTGCCGATTCACCGCCTTCACCAGAAGAAGATTCGAGCAGCGATAATGAAGGTATGAGTTCTTATATTTCTGATATTGTAGCAGCATATGATGATCATGACATATCAGGTTCGGAATCCGACCATTCAGATCCCCCTCAGTTACCAAAGTGGGCCCAAAATACTCTACAATCTGCTGGTTCTAGTCTTGGAAATCCTGCTGATCCGAGACGAACAAGAGGAGACTTTCAAAGGGCAGGTATGGCTCTTTCTATTGCTGATCCATTTCTTCCTGAGATTTGTTATTTGATGGCTGGTTCAGATCCCCAATCATACTATTCAGCCCATCGAGATCCGAGATGGAAAGATGCCATGGATGAAGAGTACAGTTCTCTTCAAAAGAACAATACATGGGAGCTAGTTTCTCTTCCACCTGGAAGAAAATTAGTGAAGTGTAAATGGGTCTACCGTACTAAAGTTGCTGCTGATGGCACTATCAGCAAATATAAAGCAAGGTTGGTGGCAAAAGGTTTTTCCCAAGTCCAAGGAGTGGACTACACAGAGACCTTTGCACCGGTTGCAAAGATGGATTCCATCCGCCTTGTTTTAGCTATTGCCACATCCAAGCACTGGGAGGTGCATCACATGGATGTGAAGAGTGCATTTCTACATGGAGACCTTGCTGAAGAGGTCTATATGCAGCAGCCAGAGGGTTATACATCAGATCCATCATTGGTTTGTAGATTGAAGAAGTCTTTGTACGGGTTAAAACAGGCCCCAAGAGCTTGGTACGCAAAGATGGACTCCTTCCTTCTTTCTCAGAATTTCCAAAGATGCAAATCTGATCCGAATGTCTATCTTCAGCGAGTTAAAGGTAATTTGTTGGTTATTGTACTTTATGTTGATGATCTGCTTATTACTGGTAGCACACTTACTTCAATAAACAAGCTAAAATCTGCCTTAAATCTAGCTTTTGACATGAGCGATTTGGGCTTGCTGAGTCACTTTTTGGGCTTGGAGATAGCTCAAAATTTTGATGGGATCACTATATCTCAGCAAAAATATGCTTCCGACCTGTTATTGAAGTTTAATATGGCTGAATGTAAGGCAGCCCCGTTCCCATTCCTCTCAGGAATCAGTCTTGAGGAGGGAGATTCCACACCGCTTGCAGATTGCAGTATGTATCGACAGTTGATTGGTTCACTACTTTATTTGACACATTCACGGCCTGATATCTCATATGCCGTGAGTGCCGTGTCAAGATATATGCAGCAGCCACATGAGCTTCATTGGCGAGCAGCCAAGCGGATCTTGCAGTATGTGCAAGGTACGAGACAGTTTGGCATACATTATGCTGCAGATTCTGAGCTAGATTTCATTGGTTTTACTGATTCAGATTGGGCAGGTGATAGCATTGATCGGAAGTCCACTTCCGGTTATGTTTTCATGATTGGTCATGGTGCTATTTGCTGGTCCAGCAAAAAGCAAGCAGCCATTGCACTTTCTTCAGCAGAGGCAGAGTATCGAGGGGCAGTCAATGCCTGGATTCAGGCAGTTTGGTTGCAGGGTATTCTTTCCGAGTTTGGTTTTGGTGGCACTACTTCGACTGTCCTATTTTGTGACAATCAAAGTGCTATCAAGATCTCCACAGATCCAGTTCAGCGGCAGAGGACCAAGCACATTGAGATTCATATGCATTACATTCGACAGTTGGTGCATGACCGCACCATCATTCTGCAATATTGCCCTACTGATGAGCAAATTGCAGACATCTTCACCAAGAGCTTCACTGAGAAGAAGTTCTCTTACCTCCGTTCACTGTTGGGGGTGAGTTCCATCATGGTGGAGACAGATTGATTCATTATTATGCTTTAGACTTGAGGGGGGGCTTTCTTCCCACTGGGTTTTCCCTCTTTCCTCACTTAGTTTATTTTTCAGCATTTTTGGATTATTGTATTGGGGTGACCTTTGGTCTTAGTTACCAGGGCCCCACATTATTTTAGTTGGCACATCATAGTCTAGATTGAGGGGGGGTGTTCGGATATCCATCATCTATTTCAGGATACATATCTATTTCAGGATCATCTATTTCGGGATACATATCTACTTCAGGATCTTGCATGATCTATTTCAGGATATGCAGTCCAGTCACCAGTTTGATGCCTCCAGCACCTTATCCACCTTCTTCTAGCACCCGGGAGCCACTTTTCACAGAGTTTTAGCCCTCCTAAGCTGAAAGGCGCCCTCTTCTCACCTACTGACAGAGAAGGGCGCACTTGTTCACCTACCACTGCAGATTCACTCCAGTTACATTCAGTTAGCTCCGATTCTGATTGATTTCACTCCAATTTCACTCCTGACTGACTGTTTCACCTCCGATTGACCTCCAGTTCGATTAGGTGACTTGCTCTGACTCCAGTTAGCCTCCCATGCGCCCCCACTGAGCCTCCAGATCCTATATCAGTGCTACACACTTCAGTTACATTTATTATGATCAGTTAGACTCAGCTTGACACCTGGATGACTGTTTGTTGTGATTGATGAGCAACACCGATGATTGATGAGGACTCCTAGATAGAGTCAAGCTACTCCATTCAGTGATTCGAATGACCTCCTTAGGCAATTCGAATTGCTCTGTTCATTGTGACAGTTTGTATTGTAATTCATTCACCCTTTCTGGGATAGAGAGCACTGCTGCATGTTTTGCACAGTTTTGCACCATATTTTCTATGTTCATCTGTTGTGATTGATTTACTTGTTCATTAGATCTGCTGTGACTAATTTTACACTAACTAATTCTAATCAAGAAATTGAACAAAGACCTTCAAACAAAACTAAAGAAATGACCTTGGATACCCCTTAACAGTCAGGCTTTCCCCAGCGGAGTCGCCATTCTGTTGTGGGGAAAATGCACCTATAGCTCAGGGGAGAAACTACCAACTTACGGTGATAAAGATAGACTTACAAGCATTCTGTAAGTACAACAAATAAATGAAGAGATTAGGGTTTAGATATGTAGGCACCTTATTCAGAAGGTTGATCCTAGCTTTACCTCCCTTGCTCTTCAATGCTTATCCAGTGTCGCAATGACCAGACCTTCAAAACAACTTGATACCTTTCTCAAATACATTTGATTACATATATAAAACTGATATTCATAATAGAAGAAGACATCAGATTATAAACAAACTGTAATCAAATCCGAGACACATTAATAGGTCATATTTGGAAAGAGAAGAACGTCTGATCTTTATTAATGAATGAAATAAAGTACATAAATCTATACCTTCCTTCAAGCTTGGCACTTCACGATACCTAGATTCAAGGTCTCCTGCTTCCATTCTCCAAGGATTCCAACCTCTAATCAACCGTGCTAGGGTTTAGAAGAAATTAAGCACAAGAGAGGGGGATGAGGGTCTCCATTCCTCCAGCATAACAATATTGTAGACTTGGTCCCCTCACATGGCCCTTCTAACCTCCTTATATAGTCAGTGAAGGATAGGAAAAGAAGTCATAACCGAGTAGGAGGTTCCCCAACCAACTTAACTTCCCAAAATTTTGATATTTTGACCAAAACAGGGGTGTACGCTACTATTTCAAAGTGGAGTAGCGTACAGGAAGCGTTGAGCGCTACTATTTCACAGTGGAGTGGCACTCAAAAGGTTTGAGCACTACTATTGTACACTAGAGTAGGGTACACATGCTACTATCATGCCTGTGTACTAGCGCTCATGTTAAAAAATGGCCAAAAACAAGTTTTTCTGCTCATTTTCAGGAGATGGTTTGGTCTGGAAAAATGTTCCTAAGGGTCATATACATCAAATGGGTCAAGAATGAGGTAATTTCAACCATTTTTAGTGTCCCAAATGACTCCTCCATCCACAAATGTACTATTGTGTGACTGAACTTGATCTCAAGAAGTGTCGTCATGCGACCAAGGGATGCAAGTATCATCACGGATGGAGAGGTGTCATTTCAAGCTATAACAAGGACCACGTGATCACATCATCCGTGTGGAATTTTTGATTTACTGTGATGATGGTATTTCAGGTTATATGGAACAATGGTACATTTGAGAGAGAGAGATGATTGGTTGTACCCCACCTTGGTTGATTGTCTTATGGTCTTTCCATTTTGTCGATAATATTTGTGTGGTACCTTGCCTTTTACCTTTTGGGACTTTTACTCATCTTGGTATATCTTTTGATTTGTACCACCTTTTATGTTTTTGGTCTTGTGGGTACTACGGTAGTTTGTCCACATTTGAGGTACTAACCCCTTTGTCCAAGTTGTTATGAGTCTTTATACCCACTTCGTACCACCCTCCAGACCTTAGTTAGGAAGGTTGCTCGCTATCATACCTTATGGTGGTCCTATTTGAGTTACAAGAGGTAGTTACAAGGAGCTATTGCATATATTTGACATTATTTGACCTTCCATCTCTTTGGCATGTCAAATAACAGGTAGTTACAAGGAGCTATTGCAATATATATTTGACCTTATTTGTACCTTCCCCACAATGGTTGATTTACCTTTGGTCCTTACACCCTATTGTTTATTGGTCTTGTGGTAGCTTGTCCTTTCATTTTGGTCCTTTCATTTTTTAGTGGTACCTTGCCTCTCACCTTTTGGGTCTTTTACTGATCTTGAGATATATTTTGATTTGTACCTTGCCTTTTACCTTTTGGGTCTTTTACTCATCTTGGTATATCTTTTGATTTGTACCACCTTTTATGTTTTTGGTCTTGTGAGTACTATGGTAGTTTGTCCACATTTGTGGTACACCCCCTTTGTCCATAGTTATTATGAGTCTTTATACCCACTTCGTACCACCCTCCAGACCTTAGTTAGGAAGGTTGCTTGCTATAATACCTTTTGGTGGTCCTATTTGAGTTACAAGAGGTAGTTATAAGGAGATATTACATATAAGAGGTAGTTACAAGGAGATATTGCATATAAGAGGTAGTTACAAGGAGCTATTGCAATATATATTAGACCTTATTTGTACCTTTCCCACAATGGTTGATTTACTTTTGGTCCCAAGGGTTATGAGTCTAATTTATAACCACTCTTTTCTTTTTTACTTGTACCTTACTAGTTGGTTTTTTGACCCTTTGGTTGGTCCTTGTACCTTACTGGGGGCCGTGAGTCTCTCTGGCCTCAGTCTGCTGGCTGTCAGCTCATCTTTATTGTGATTGTACTAAGACTTTTGACTGCCATTGAATTTCTTTGATTGACCGTCCCATATCCCAATCATCTCTCTCTCTCTGGTTTGTAGTAACCCTATAATAGGGTCACTTGGTTCCTAGAGTTGACTGGCCTCTAAGAGGCACAGTCATTTATGAAAGTAACTCTTCTGAGTATATTGCAGGAAACGTCTATACCTAGATAATCAAATATGTGTTGGTTATAAGACTTAAGTAATAAAATTGTTGGTAATCAAATACGTGGAACTCGACCTCAATTGAACTTGTGAGGAAAATTATCTTGGAGAATAAGTGTCCTCATGACAGAAAACTGAGTAGAACTATGACTTTATT
This sequence comes from Larix kaempferi, assembly GCA_027924585.1. Taxonomy (NCBI): domain Eukaryota; kingdom Viridiplantae; phylum Streptophyta; class Pinopsida; order Pinales; family Pinaceae; genus Larix; species Larix kaempferi. Next base: position 5,425,332 of record BSBM01000519.1, read on the forward strand.
TGTTGAACCATGACCTTATCATAACTAGAACAGATTGCTCTAGACTTCCATTTGTGCTAAACAACACAATAAAATTTGAAACAACAAAAGGAAAGTTTGCAAGATGGCAAGCATTGTTTTGATGTTATAATTGTATTGTTCAAGAGCACATTTCTAGGAAAGCAAAAAGCATTCCTGAATTTTTAACAAGAGAATATTTGACACAGAAGTGTGTTGTTAATTTTTAAGAAGCGGGCCTGAAGCAAGCGATCCTAAAACAAGCGAGCCTAGTGCAAGCGAGCACGAGGCAAGCGACAGTAGAAGTTCAAAGTGGAATCCAGTGGGCCCATAACCCACAAGTAAACATGAAAATATCTACTTGGACCAGAGGAAAAAATCATATCTATACTATCAATGATAATATGAGTTGGTTGGATTATATGCAAGACTGGAAACCTAGGTGGGACTTGAGACATGCTGAAGTATTAGATGATAACTTACAGGGATCTGATGCTTTTATTAGACTAGTACCAGAACTCAGAAGAATTCCTATGGGATCCAGTATTGTACCGGAGATGATTTACAACAACTCCTTGAGAAAAGTAGCTAATGCAAACAATTGGTCAACTCACCTATACCATGATCTTAACTTAGTATCGACGGAGGGCTCTACACCTCACCCTGGGCTATGACTAGAACAACAATACTACTGTATTAACCGGATACATACTTTGGAAGCATGGCCACATCAAGATGCTAGTCTCCAGTTTCCAAGTACTACACACACTTATGAAAAATATAAAAAATTATGGTGGAAATTCTTGAGAAAAGAAAATACAGATAGAACATATTATACCATGCTAAAGTTTGGACCTCAAATGATACATATCCATGAGGATCCTGCATAGTTTGTCCCTGATTGGACTAGAGACTGGTGGTGGTCATTCGGCATCAACTTGATAGCATTAGATCCAGGTGCTATTTATAATCTAAAACGGGAAGTTGGAGAATCTCTCGAACAAGTCAAAGATATTTTACAAACAAAGCTTACTGAGGCTTAAATCCTTGGGTACTATGTTACAAATGAATGACAGTGGCTTGTCAAAACCCACATAGACATCCACACACATTAGAATAGACGTGTGGTCCTGAGGTCTGTTTATTCAAAGGCATGGGTTGTTGAATCCAATGTCTTTCGAGAATTATATGGTCCCCCATACTCCGATGAGTTGTAAATATCTCAAAAGAATTTGTCTATGAGTGGGGCCTGTCCATTCAAATGGTCATAAAGATTGAAAATAAAGTATTTGTAACTATGTCATGATAATATAAAGAAAGCCCTACTTTTCTCTATGTCAATATGATTGAAAAATTTGCATCTTCCACTACTATATCTAATTAAATATCATCTCCTTGCAAGTCCACCATTGTAACACCACTCTCTTCTATAGTGTCATCTTCTACAACAACACCACTCACTACTGCAACATATATCCATTACCCCCAATCTTTTCCTTATTGTATTTTGCTACAATTAATTCTTCTACACCTTTATTTGGAATTATATCAACATACACTTCCAAACAATAATGTTTTTTTTTTAATTTCCCAATGGTGTCGGATAACCGATAGTCACAACAAAGACAACCGAGGACTTTGCCATAGCTATGACGGAAAAAGACATCAGTGCTCAGCCATTTTCAAGTGGGATGGGCGTCGGTTTTCTGACCTCCACAGTGCACACAACCGACTACTTTTCCATAGATCTGATGGAAAAATATGTCGGTGCTTAGCCATTTTCAAGTGGGATAGGCATCAGTTTTTCGACCTCCATAGTGCACAAAACCGACGACATTTCCATAGATCCGACACCAAAAGACGTCGGTTCTCAGCCATTTTCAGTTTTCAGTGGCGTCAGTTATCCGACGGTCGTAGTGAAAAATACCGACGTGTATGCCATAGATCTAATGGCAAAAATACGTCGGATCCAAGACCTTTTCAGTTGTGACAGGCGTCGGTTATCCGACCTCTGATGGTGTCGAAGAATCGATGACATTTGAATCGTCAGTTTTAATCCGAATTTGAACCGACGTTAAAAAAATACTGAGATTGTCGGATAGTCAACCACAAGATGTAGAAAATCCGACTTTGTGGCCGTTAGATTTTGGGTCCAAAAAACCTAGTGTCCATGCAAAAATTAAGAAATTGGGTAAAATATAAAAAATTAAGTAATAAAAAGGGGGCAAGACCAATATGTGGGGGATAGTCTTGTTGGTTAATTTTGGGGTTTTCCTGCTTGTTTGTGGGAATTTTTATGTTGTTTGTGAGTACACCTATTGATAGGAAGGCTATGCAGGAGGGGATTGTTGTATAGAGTTTATAGAGGTTGATAGAGAAAATAACAATGTCTTGCCTAGTTTGGTATAGGGTTATTTGTTGAGGGCTCAAGAGCCTCATATTTTGCTGGGGGTTTATTGGGTGAATATTTTCCCCACAAATTGTTTTTGTGGATATAGGGTTAGGTGATTGATTGAGGACAAAGTTTGCATGCAAATTGGTGAAGATGGTCATTGATCAGGTAAGTGGAGACTCTTCTTCTTGGATTGCAATTTTTATTTTCTCCTAGTTATCTGATGGTATTTGATTAATTAATATACACTTGATAGGTTAGTTCTTTTATGAATTGTTAACCAATAAATAAGCTAATCAATTAGGTTTGAAATCTACATAGTAAAAAGGGTCATTACAAAAGTCTTCCTCTCAAGGCCCTCATAAATGAATTTTATGAACTCAAGGAAACCCTAGCCTCTTTCCAAAATGATAAATATTGAGGCCCTTATAGATGGCCCATACAATCCTTTAAGATATTTTTTGATGTGATCATAAACAAGATTTTATTGGAAATGGAAGAATCTAGGAGTAGTGGGAAAATCTATTTTCCCTTCAATGAAAATTTCAATACAACTATTTCAGAGTAAGACAACCCTATGTCTTTTGAATCTCACAAATCCATATCTCTCTCGAATTGTAGCTATAAAATCATAAAAGGTAGGTTCAATCCCATTGTCTCGATCTTTGAGGAACAATTTGGCTTTCTAAAAGGGTATACATATACATAATGTAGTTGGAGTAACTTAAGAAGTCTTGCAATTTATTAAAAATAAGAAATGCCTTAATTTTGAAACAAGTTGGACCTTTCAAAAGCATATGATAGGGTAGATTGGACCATTATGAAGATTTTGATGTTCCATATTAGTATTTATTCTCCACTAAAAAGTGGCTTAAGGAATTATTTACTAATGTCTCCATGATGTATCCTTTATTAATGACTCCCAACTCATTATAGAATCACATTTATGGAGGCGTAATGTACCCGACCTCGAAACCAAGTTCACGGGAACATGTAAGCCCAAAGGAAGACTGAATAAAGGTATAGCACAGTGGGATAAGGTCAACCAAAGGCTAGGATAGAATACCATTGATCCAATTAAAATAATCATACATCCTTTAAAATAATTGTGATACTTTAAAAACAATTATAAATCTCCCCAAAAGCTCATGCAGATGCAATACTGTGCAAGCATGATAATGCAACCAAATTTACAAGATTTACTAAAATTGGACCTTAGCATTATTAAAACTTTAAAGGTGACCATAATCAACCCAACAATGCTAACTAATCATATTTATAAAATTCTTTGAAAAAAATTACAAACTAGATCTTTCCACCATAAAACTATGCAATTTATGGCACTCCTATCAATCACATTTATGACACTCCTGTCAATCAAATTTATGACACTATTATTAACAATTTTTCATTATGTATCAGATCAGGTATGAATTTAACATCTAAATCCATTTAATAATGAACAAACAAGTACAAATCAGCCATATATAGACCCTAATGCATACATGAAATCAAATCTACAAATAGTTATAGAAATCACTTCCAGATCATCTAGTAAGCATCCAAATCTATGCAAAACCACCTGTAAATTTAAATAACAAGAATATAAGATATATGGGGCACTCTAAAACCACCAATGCTGCACTATAGAATTCATATACGTCCATACAACATCATATATTCAAATATCCAGAGAAACTATCAATTCAATCTAGTTTTCAAGCAGAAAAAACCCATCAACTAGTGATCAAAACTCAATAATTTCAACAATAGAATCATGGAATAGATATGCTCAGCCATCGATGGAATAATTGAATATCATGATACAAAAAACAATACATGATTAAACATATTTCTATTTTCCATTAAGATCAGATCTCCAATAGAAGAGAAAAACACCAATTTTTCAAGCAAGATTTCTCAACTAGAGTTCCCGAAACCAAGAAATTTCAACTGTGAATTCATCTATAGATATGATCAGCCATAGAAGGATCATTTTAAGAGTAATATAAAACATTTAAACACATAAATAACATATTTGAATATTCCAATTATATAAGATCCCAAAACCAGGAGAAAACTGCAATTTCTATGTAAGATTTCCTCAACTAGAGTTCAAAAAACCAAGCAACTTCAACTGTAAATTTATCTATTGATCTAATCAGCCATGGAGGGTGATATTTCATACTAAGATACAACCAATAACACATGAATGCAAATATTTTCAAGTTTCCATCAAGATCATATCTCAAATAGAGGAGAAATCACCAATTTCCACCATTTAAACCCTCATATCTACATCCAACAATTGATACAAAAGCATATACATTTAGTTTTAAATAGATCAAACATGAGCGTGCTATAGAAGCAATTGAAACATAATATAAAAATATTAATTCACATAAAATAAACCATTTATCTTAATAATGTGCAATTGGCATCACCTGGAACATGTTCCACCCAACCATAGGCATTGCCAAGCCAAATCCTCCTGGACATGCCACCCTCGAGATGCGGCCATTGATCCACAAGCATAGGTACACTCAAGAATAGATAAATTATATTTTGAGAAACCACAATGCAATTCCTCACCACCTACTTTCTCCTCCACCTCACTACCAGGTGCAATGGTAATCCCTTCACCCCTAGGTCCCTCGGGACATCACCATTCACCATTAGGATTTATGTGCAAGTCCAAGATGGATACAAGTAGTGGACATGGAGGAACTATACCAAATTTGAACATGCTTACCAAAAACACCATACCAAATCATAGTGCTTCAAGCACAAATTTCATTTACATAGCAGAGAATACATGGCTTCCCAAGCTCACAAGCTTACCAAGCTCCCACCATCAATGGTATAAACAATCAAGAATAGCCAACAAAAATCAATGAAAATAAACAAACTTAACTAAGTACATCAACCATGGATTCATATACCAAAGAATGTAATTCCAACCCAAGGGGTAAAATCAAACCAAGTTAAGCCAACTTGAGTGAATCCGAGAGGGGGGGGTAGCTCAACCATAATAGGTTAACTCTAATCCAACCCAAGCAATTCGAATTCCAAGGAGAGTGACTCCAAGCCACTCTACCCAACTCAAATTCATGTGTGGACACATCATCCATGAAGAGGAATCAAAATTAGTGAGCTGAGGAATTACACAAACCAAGGCATCTTCCCAAAATAGCAAAGGAGGGGTTACAAAAGGAGTTACTTAACTTTTGAGGTGTCATGGCTAAAAATATCCAGTGAGGGAACACTTGTGCAAATGGAGATTACAAAACCAAGTGTAGACACCAAAAAAGAGTTACAAAACCACCAAATCGGATCAAGCAACAAGTGGGATCCATCCCAGAATCAAGGAGGGTGCATTCACCAAGGAAGGCCCACTAAACCATGAATTGGGATCAATAGTACCATCATAGGCTAAAATAATCAAAAGTTGAGTCTATTGTACAATGTTTGGGTGACCATCAATAATAAAGTCACTAAAGCATACATACAGACCAAGACCAACCAAACGACTTATAAAGTGATAGGAATGTCCCTATTCCCCCTCACCTTGTGGATCCAGGCCTTTCATACTCTTTTGTGGTCTCCAGTGTGCCAGTTGTTTTTATTTATTAATTAATTATTTACAAAATAATAATAATGTCTTTAGGTCCTTAAAAACCCTTATTCTGGCACCTTGTGCCACAATAATAATAACAATTATTACATATGTCTAGGGCTTAATATACGGGGCATTACATCCACCTCCCCTTAAACAATGAATCGTTCTCGATGCATAATACATACATGCCTTTAAAAAAGGATAACATACATACTTATACATGTATAAGAAATATAACATCTTTCTAACCACAATACATTCATGTCCATATCCACTACCTATGGTATATGACCTAACTCGCCATTCCCATTTCCTGTATTTTTGTGCGAGAAACCTGGACTAAGACTCTCTTGTTCGTTATCCACTTCCTATGAGATGTGACCTAACTCGTCTATCTCATATCCTAGATTTCCATGAGAGAAACCTAGACTAGTACTTTCCTATTCGTTCTCCACCATAAGGGTCGATCTTCAATCTCCATCACAGGGTCTTAAAACCTCTTTACAAGGCCCTCAAACCTTCAATAAAGATAAATCCACCTAAAAATCATATTTCAATCACCCATATGATTAACCTCAGTCATAAAAATATATGATACATGATATCCTTCAACAAGGATACTTTCTTCACATTCCAAGAGACACATGCTTAGTAGCATCTTCAAGAGATAACTTCTAATTAATCACATGAATACTTCAAAGGAACATGAAATGCATTAAGATACTTCTTCAACAAAAATAATTGAAATTCATCTTCCCAAAAGTCATTTTAATCAAAGAAAATGCATCAAGTATATATATCTATATCTATATCTATCTATCTATCTATCTATCTATCTATCTATATTCTTTCAAGGAGAGACATGAAATGCATCCATCAACAAGACACATAAAATGCATTAAACATTGTTTCTAATCAGTCAACCACATGAAATGAATTAAGTATACCAACCAATTTCAAGAAGTGTACCAAGTATATACTTTACCAATAGATACATGAAATGCATCTAAGATGCATGAAATGCATTCTGATCATTCAACCACAAATGCATTACCAAGATGCTTTTACATGATTTATCATCCAAATACTTTTTCTACAACGATGCATGAACTATCACTATGAAACTGTTGGATTTTTAAGATAATATAGAAATACAACTTTAACTATTTGTTGCAGAAACAAACATAGATCACATAAAGAATAACCATGCACACGAACAAAAAGACACAGAGATTTATCTTGGGAAACCTTTCTTGACGGAAGAAAACCCAACAACCTTCCTTACTCAGTGAAAAAAATTCAAGATCCAAATTACATCAGATATAAAAGATAAAACCCCAGAAAAATATTCTATTGTCCTCGTCTTCTGTGCCCAACACTTGCGCATAAGATCAGCTGACTTGAGTAAGAATTGGATGGATGAAATAGAGTGATGTCTTACTCTATTTATACAATTTTGTTGAGGTCACTTTGCACATTTTAAGGAATAAAATACTAATTATTTAGTATCTTTCTTGGGTCAACTTGTGGAGGATACCTCCCGACACTACCAACACCAACACTCCCTCGTAGCTAGGGAGGTATCATCATGTTGGAACATATTATCTAGATTTGAAAATCACAACTTGTATTGAACATCTCATCATAATAAGGAAGCTCTTCAACACAACTCAGTTCATCGAGAAATGGCAATCTACCTCTTTATCCCTCTCAAGGGAGAGTCACATCAATGTCTCATCGATGCTTCAATCATCAGCTCTCCCTCTCAATGAGGGAGGCATTCTCATGAATACATCCTGAAGCATCAATGTATTCTTCTTGCAATAAAGAGGTTGTTCATAAGCTTTCATAAGTGATGAGTAAGCATTTAGGGACTAATCTCCCCATCTCTTCACGGGATGGCTGGGAGAAGGAACTACCCCATTCTAAGTCATGGGTTGATGAGTGAGCAACTATGGACTAATCTCCCCATCCCATCACAGGATGGTTGGAAGAAGTCATTGCCCCGCTCTGGTTCATTCACTCCTAGCCAAGTCACAAGGCCAATGTTGGAGGAATTCTCGATGCTCAACCTTCAGGAGGATAGTGTGTGCAACTGAAGGATAATATTCCCACCCCATCACAAGATGTTCGGAAGAGGGCACTACCCCAATATAAGAGATTCACCCATAGCCAAGTCACATCGATAATACTGGGGGAATTCCTTCTCGATGCATAACCACTACTCATCAAGGGATAGTATCCCCACCTCGTCATGGGGTGGCTAGGAGCTGATACTTACCTGCCTCTAGGCCATTCACCCCTAGCCAAGTCACATGGATAATATTGGGGGAATGTCTTTCTGATCTTAAAAAAATCCATCTTCAAGCTCATCACATCTCCCTCTATGCCAGAGTGCCCTACTCCGTATTCATCTAAGAATATTTCTCGCTCTACATCTGAGCATCCTGATCGGACTGCATCTGATCATATTGACCCCTCTGAATCTTAGCATCATGCTTGCTCTACATCCGAGCATCTTGCTTCCTCTACCTCTGAGAATCTTGCTCCCCTTGGACCCGAAGTTATCTCCCCTTCACAATCATAAATCTTGGAGTACTAGTCTCCTTATGTCAATCATCAATCCTGGTGTATGTATAATATCTGCAAATATGGGATGTCTTCTCATTTATCACAAGGCCCTAAGATTGATCCCTCTTTGCCATGGAAGCAATCCTTCCTACCTGTTATGTATTTTGACTCCTACTGAGTCTTGACACTTTTTCCTGAATCAAAAGAAACTAAAACAAACCTTTTAGGCTCCCATACAAGGTAAAATGACCCAATTACTATGAAATTTAGTTTACAACAAGATTTGATCAAGAAATTTCATACTCCCAAGCTATCTCACAAAACTAGTCAAGAACACTGAAAAACAATCAAGTATGATGCAAATAGAATTACTCTTATGAATAATAATACATCAGCCAACCTTGGAAAAATAATAGGCTGCAAATATATAACATTACATCAGAGATTCGAATGCAAAAGGTTTCCATTCGAATCGTCACAAAAACAGGCTTACTAAATATATGCAAAAATCACCCTAGGTGGAAAGTGTGTTTTCCAAGTCACCGAAAAGGCTCACGAATTTCTGAATTAGTGATCCGATGGTTATGTAGGATGGAAAATCATGCTAAATCCAGAATTTGGAAGGAAGAAACATCACGGAGGATGAGTTGGCCAAAAAACAGTTAAGACTAGTAAACTAGCTTTCACCTTTCACCAAAAAGTGGTAAAAATCACTAAAAAGAAGTAAGGCGCTATAATGCCCGCCTCGGTACCTTGACTGACCATAGACTTGAGGACACTTGCCAAGTGACCCGACCGGATAAAATTTAGTAGAATTGTCTTTTGAATATTTGAAATGTTTGAATGACTGAGGAACACATGATCATTTGCTTGACAACAAATGATAAACGGAAATGACACAGTGAACAACAGTTATAGAAATTGATACTTTACTTAATAAATGAATGCTCTGCTTAATGATTTGCGAATTTACGAAACGAATGATGACTGATTGAGATAGAATCACTGAATGTTAGATATGCTCGACTGAATGAGATAGAATGACTGAATGTTAGATATGCTCGACCGATTGAGATAGAATGACTAAATGTTACATATGCTCGACTGATTGAGATACAATGACTGAATGATAGATATGCTTGACTGATTGAGATAGAATGACTTAATGTTAGATATCCTTGATTGATTGAGATAGATTGACTAAATGTTAGATATGCTCGACTGATTGAGATAGGATGATTGAATGTTACCTATGCTCGACTGATTGAGATAGAATGATTCAAATGATAGATATGATTTACTGATTGAGAGAAAATGATGAATGAAATATATGCTCGACTGACTAAGATATTATGATGGATGATGAAATATTTTATAGTGCAGCGCTACTAATGTGCGCTTGAGTGTGTGCAGTTGCAGGTAAGATGATTTACCAATTGACCCACAATGGAAATTTAGGGGTCGTAAGAATGAAAAGAACACATAGGGGTATTGATGACTAACTGTCGACCCTGGATTAGCAATCCACGCATGGGTGAAGCCATTTCAGCTCACCCGGGGAAGCGTATGTCGTATGGTCAAGGCCATAATGATTTGGTCGCGTACAATGAGTTGAGAGGCGCGCAATAATGAGAGCCTTATCCCTCAACATCCCTTAGTCTCCAAAGAGCATAGTTGAGAGATCGCGGTAACGGTTCCCAATTGCTACGCAGTACTCCCCATAAAAAGGAAGAAATGAAACTATCAGAAGGGCCCACCAAAGATGCACCTGGACAAGAGAAATATAATTGTTATTTAAAATAAAGAAATCGAAAACTCATAAAAAATAAATTCAGGTAAATTTAAATTAAGAAGACAAATACTAGAAAACTTTATTCATTATTCTTTTGTTTAAAAATAAAACCTTTTAGTTTAGTCTAAACTATTTTATTTATCTATTCTATTGAAGGAATAGAATAAGAACTAAAAACTAGAAATTCCTCTGAAAGTTCTATTAGATTTGAATAGTAATAGGAGTTAACTTCAAGTGAGAATAGTAAAAGATACAAAGAACTAAAGAGAATATTTATATTAGATGTTATTTAATAAAAGAAACATTTGTCTTTTATAAATTTCATTATCAATTAAATCTTTTTATTTTTATTTTTATTTTACTAAAAAGGTTTTTAGTAAACTATTTGAGAAATAAAAGAGGAGTAGAACTCTCCTACACTTAACTCCAACAGATTTAGGGAATTAGGTGCACATTGAAAACATTGAGACACATGTATTTGAGAATAATGGAAATTAAAATATTAAATTAAATTAAATATGTGCATGGACAGACACATGGCACACAGGCTTTTGCTATATAATGAGGGAGGAGAAGGAGAGAAAGACATATCTTGGTCCCTAATGTTGGATGGTCATCATAATCTCGGATTATGCTATGATCCTTGGAGTTGGAATTAGCCGGAACGGGGATTGGGAGATCCTTTCGGGAGGATAGCTTGTGTGTTCTTATGACCCCATTAGCTTGGGGGTTCGGGGTGAAGGAGAGTAACCCCGATACGGTAGGGAGGTCAACCGAGGGGTCACTCGGTACTTCGTTAGGAAATTGGATTGGATCATACGGAAACCACTTCGAGGACTCCATCGATTTGTTGGACCAACCGTCGAAAATAGGTTTGAAGTTTTTATTATGCTAATTCTTGTGGTGGAACGAATAAATCTAGGTATATAGTTTTATTTATTGACATTCATGTACTGCAATAGATAGAACTAGATTTGTGGTCTCTATATCTTCTTCTGAAAAATCATACTGGAAGTTCTGAAATTAATTATACTTATATGTTCAAATTCCGTGGAAGTATTTTTTTTTTGGAACCCGAAATGGGGTCCCTACATTTGGTATCAGAGCCGATCGAGCCTTGAGGGCACCGGACTCATATTTCTATCAGGTTTTCGTCGGTAGATTGTTGAAGGCAAGGATATCAAATCGAAGCGACATTGAACTTCAACATTAACGTCAGCTGTGGAACCATTCATCCAGGTTGGTAATTCCGTTTATATAAATTAATTTCTGTTGAATGATTGGTATACAAAACTGTATAAGATTTATATGTCATCTGTTACAAAAATAAGGCGGGGGGAGGGGACTCTAATGTCGTAGATTTTATTTTCAAATATCATCAATACTTAAATCCGTATCCTGCAGGAAATGTGTGAATATTTTATGTTGAAAATATGGTAGCTGTAGATCTATTTTCTGTAGTGAACTTGAATCGCGTAATCTTGATCTGGTTCTCAGAACGCCACATTTTCGTTGGCTTATGATGAATGCAGATCCGTTCCCATGTTACATTCAGAGTTTTATTGCTGTCAATAGAAATTCCCATACTCTGTTGGATTGAAGAAATTCGTGAATCCGTTCCCATATTATGTTCAGAGCTATATTTCTGTCAATAGAAATTTTCATACTCTGTTCGGATTGATGAAACCATGGACCCATTCTCAGATTGCATTCTCCATTGTAATTCTGACGAGAGATTCGGTATACCCTGTTTTACAGCACTAATCCCTAAATCCAGCGCTTTCCATTGAATTGATTTCCCCGTTGTGTGAGATCTGAAATCTTAAAAGATTATGAACGCAGTCATTTAGCTGATTCCCACACTGTTCGGAGATGCGAGTTTAATTATCCATCAGTGTCCCTGATTTACAGGTCTATTGATCCCTGGCGACTGTAAAATTTTAGCGATCCACAATCATCTCTGTGTTTGCAATTGCGCAGATCAGTTCCAAAGCTTATAGCTTCCATCTTTGAAATATTATGTGCTTCATTAACCTTTGCGATAGCACATTTATGCGCTTTATGTTTACGCCTAACCCTTAGACTCCATTTAACCCTGCTGGAAGGTTCGATGCCGTCTGAGTTAGATAAAGCTTGTTCCCCAACCTTTAAAACCAGCTCAGAATGAAACAACAGTTAAAACTAGATAAAGTCATTCTTTAAAATGCTTGTGATTATCTAGATTTATTTATATATATATATATAAATATAAATAGTGGTGAAAGGGGTGTCAAATAAATTATTATAGGGTGGAATAAGACACCTTTACATACATAGGAAGAAAGTAGAAATTAAATATAGGGAGGAATAAGACACTTTTACATACATAGGAAGAAAGTAGAAATTAAATGATCCAATTCTTAGTTAGAATTGGAGATTATTATTATAAATCTATAAATGAGGGATGCATAGTTAATTTGATAAGGGAGAATGGAATAGGATTTATTATTATGATTTATAAAAGAAACATAATATGAGGAGTTAGATTTATGGTTAAAATTTTGTAAGTGAAAGATATAAAAAGTTAATGATAGGAAATAATTGAATTAGACTCACTATCATGATTTTATAAATGAAAGTTGTATAGTTAATGTTAGGGGAAAAACTTAAATGTTATATGTATGTAAGGGTATTATATCTGATGTTATGGAAGAATTGAAATGATTAGTGTATATAAATTAATAGTCAATTATGGGAAAAATTTAGACATAAAATGTCCTAATTATTATTCCGAAAATGTTTTATTACTAGTATAAGAAGGATTTCATGATTGATATTTTATACCCCAATCTTTCCATTTATTTATTTATAAAAAGGACATACATAATTCTTGAGAAAGAAGGATGGTTAATGGTTAAAGTGTAATTTCTATTTAAGTATAGTTATTATTTAGAATGGGAAATCTTGTGGGTTAGGAAGAATTTGACTAAGTGTGTATTATGGTATAAGGAAATAAGAAGTTTTATTTTATAATTTTCTATGGTAGAATAGATTTGAGAAAATATTAGGTTTTCACATCTTAATTAGAGTTATGATATATATATATATATAATGAAAAGATTTTGGGAATTATGGTTTATAAATGAGTTGTAAGTTTGATGGGGGAGATTTAATTGTATGGGAGGGATACAATTAAGTAACCAAGAAGTTATATTTACATATTGTACTTTTGTTACTTTATAATTAAGAAATTTGTAAGAGAAGTTAGTACTTTTTGGGGCCTCTATAAATGGTGATTACCAATTTTGAAATTTCAAAGTCAGTATGATATAAGTCGAATATGTTAAAGAGTTCTCATCAACATCGAATAAATCTTATTTATCGAGACTAATTATACCCATAAGTTAAATGATAGATGTCAAATTGTGATGATATTATTATCTCAAAGTCGAAGCATGGTAAGGGTGAATTGTTGATATGAAGAAGGGGTAGTGACTTTCTACTCATAAATTAAATCGTGATGATTAAAATTAAATGAAGATTTATTAGGTACACTAAAAGCAACTTTATGTGCCTATTGCATTAGGATTGAAGGACCCTGTGAAAAGTAAAGGAACACATGAATCTAGGCTAGGTTATTCTTTTCAAACTTTCTCTACATAGCAATGATGAGAAGAAAAGCTAACTGATATAATTGGTGAATTTACTAAATGATGGAAAATTGATAAGTTTTAATGGTAAGGACACCAAGATGCTCAGATTGATGAGACTTTAAGAGATTGTCAAAGGAGTAGAACATGATTAAAATTTGAAGGACATGATATCAATATTAATAACACCAAAAGTTGAGCACAATGATGCTAACCACCTGGTGATGTGCAACTTAATCAAGAGATGACTAGTTTTGATGATGAGACTCAATGAAACTATATACACACCTTAGATGAACTTGGAAAGTAGTAAAACGATGTATGGAGATGATCAACACAAGGAATTGAATGCAATGCAGCTAACAATCGGACATGGTCAAACCTTAATAGCTCTCGAGATGGAACTCTATGAGCTTAAGAAAACCCACAATGTGTGACTCGATGACGTATGTCGAAGGGGTCTTATGACAACAGGAACGAAGAGATAAGGGAAAGACATGATAAGCTTGTTGACCTGAATATGATGTTACTAAAGAAAGGACTAAGAGTTAAAAAAAATAAAATTATATGTTTGACTAAGTCACTAATTTCAACGAAGTTCGAATCCTATCTTATTGAGAACCAACATTATTATAACATTTAGGGTTTTTGGAAGTAATCTTATGGAAATTGGCTTTGGCAGTTATTTGAAGGTCTCTGCTAATTTGCTGAAAACCGTGATTATATCTTACGAATATTATATGATGTTTACCTTCTTATCTTGAAGGGAGGATAACCAAATAAATTTGAAACCTTTCTTGGATTTGTTATGTTTTTGGGTGGATTTTGACGCATTGCAGCTTGTTGAAATTTTGACATCATAGACCTTCGTGAATGAATAAGAGACATAGAAAATCTAGTTCGGATGGACAATTATTGAATGTATTATCGGATTGACATTATACAAAATTACAATTCAGTTCCAGAAGATGTATTGGAACCATGTTGGATGAAAAAGGAAAACTACTTATTAGAACCGCTTGTGCTTATGGCCTTGATTGTTGGAGAAAAATAGAAGAGAATGACAAGATGATGAAAATGGGAAACTAAAAAAAAAATATATCATCGAAATCACTAGAAAAAAAGTTAACTTCGGGACGGAGTTCAAATAAGAGGGGGTGTATGTAATGCCCGCCTCGGTACCTTGACTGGCCATAGACTTGAGGACACTTTCCAAGTGACCCGACCGAATAAACTTTAGTAGAATGGTCTTTTGAATATTTGAAATGTTTGAATGACTGAGGAACACATGATCATTTGCTTGACGACAAATGATAAATGAAAACGACACAGTGAACAACAATTATAGAAATTGATACTTTACTTAATAAATGAATGCTCTGCTTAATGATTTGCGAATTTATGAAACGAATGATGACTGATTGAGATAGAATCACTGAATGTTAGATATGCTCGACTGGATGAGATAGAATGACTGAATGTTAGATATGCTCGACTGATTGAGATAGAATGATTGAATGTTACATATGCTCGATTAATTGAGATACAATGACTGAATGATAGATATGCTCGACTGATTGAGATAAAATGACTGAATGTTAGATATGCTCGATTGATTGAGATAGATTGACTAAATGTTAGATATGCTCTACTGATTGAGATAGGATGACTGAATATTACCTATGCTCGACTAATTGAGATAGAATGATGAATGATAGATATGATTTACTGATTGAGAGAAAATGATGAATGAAATAGATGCTCGATTGACTGAGATATTATGATGGATGATGAAATATTTTATAGTGCAGTGCTACTAATGTGCGCTTGAGTGTGTGCAGCCGTAGGTAAGACGATTTATCGACTGACCCACAATGGAAATTTAGGGGTCGTAAGAATAGAAATAACACATAGGGGTACGACGACTGACTGTCGACCCTAGATTGACAATCCATGCACGGGTGAAGCCATTTCAGCTCACCCGGGGAAGCGTATGCCGTACGGGCAAGGACATAATGATTTGGTTGCATACGATGAGTTGAGGGGCGTGCAATAAGGAGAACCTTATCCCTCAACATCCCTTAGTCTCCAAGGAGTGTAGTTGAGAGATCACGGTAATGGTTCCCGGTCGCTACGCAATACTCCCCATAAGAAGGAAGAAATGAAACTGTCGGAAGGGCCCGCTGAAGAGGCACCTGGACAAGAGAAAGATAATTGTTATTTAAAATAAAGAAATTGAAAACTCATCAAAAATAAATCCAGGTGACTTTAAATTAAGAAGACAAATACCAGAAAACTTTATTCATTATTCTTTTGTTTAAAAATAAAACTTTTTAGTTTAGTCTAAACTATTTTATTTATCTACTCTATTGAAGAAATAGAATAAGAACTAAAAACTAGAAATTCCTATGAAAGTTCTATTAGATTTGAATAGTAATAGGAGTTAACTTCAAGTGAGAATATTTTAGTAAAAGATAAAAAAAACTGAATAGAATATTTATATTAGATGTTATTTAATAAAAGAAACATTTGTCTTTTATAAATTTCATTATCAATTAAATAAAAATAACAAATCTTTTTATTTTTATTTTTATTTTACTAAAAAGGTTTTTAGTAACTATTTGAGAAACAAAAGAGGAGTAGAACTCTCCTACACTTAACTCACACTGGTTTAGGGAATTAGGTGCACATTGAAAACATTGAGACACATGTATTTGAGAATAAAGGAAATTAAAATATTAAATTAAATTAAATATGTGCATGGACAGACACATGGCACACATGATTTTGCTATATAATGAGGGAGGAGAAGGAGAGAAAGACATCTCTTGCTCCCTAATGCTGGATGGTCATCATAATCTCGGATTATGTTATGATCCTTGGAGTTGGGATTAGCCGGAACGGGGATTGGGAGATCCTTTCGGGAGGCTATCTTGTGTGTTCTTACGACCCCATTAGCTCAGGGGTTCGGGGTGAAGGAGAGTAACCCCGATACGGTAGGGAGGTCAACCAAGGGGTCACCCGGTACTTCTTCAAGAAATTGGATTGGATCATGCGGAAACCACTTCGAGGACTCCATCGATTCGCTGGACCAACCGTCGAAAACAGGTTTGAAGTATTTATTTTATTTATTTTGCTAATTCTTGTGGTGGAACGAATAAATCTGGGTATATAGTTTTATTTATTGACATTCATGTACTGCAATAGATAGAACTAGATCTGTGGCCTCTATATCTTCTTCTGAAAAATCGTACTGGAAGTTCTGAAATTAATTATACTTATATGTTCAAATTTCGTGGAAGTATTTTTTAGGGGGGAACCCGAAATTGGGTCCCTATAGGTGCCTTTCTATTCCAGTATTGGATAAGATCATCCATAATCAAAGAAAATCTTATCCAGGATCTTCATAAATGCGCCCAGGTGAGTCTAGGGTGCTTGTGGTCCACACAATGATGACTTGTGGTCCACACAATGTATAATTTAGCCAACTACCTAGTCTAACACCAGGAATTAATAAAAAATGATCAATAATGATATCCTAAGGTATTAAATGACATGGATGGGTTTAAATATTCCAACAATTACAAGAATGATTAAGTAATGAATTAGAAATTATGTTGCACTCCCGTACCAGGAAAAATGGTCCAACTTACAATGATGACTAACTAATGAATACAAAATTATGTTGGACTCTCGTACCAATTAAAATGGTCCAAATTACAATGATGACTAACTAATGAATAAGAAATTATGTTGGACTCCCATACCAGGGAAAATGGTCCAACTTATAATGACAGGAAATCAAAAGAAATATTATGTTGACATCTCATTAGGTTTTTCCTTTTTCGGTGAAGGATCCTCATCAACATGGGTTGTTGATGCATGTTGTTTCCCTCTTTTTATACAAGGACAATATGAAGCTTAGTGACCAAACTTGTCACTCTTGTAACACTGGATGTGTGAAATGTCCTTCTTCTTCCTTGGTCCTTGATCTGAATTCTTCTTCTAAAAGTTCCTTTTCTCTTTTCCTTTTCTTGCATGAGCTACAAGAGCTAGAGTATTTACGTCTTAAGGTTCTTTTGTGTTATTTCTTGAAAACATTCTAGTTTCTTCTTGAACACAGGCAGACCGAAGATGATCAAATTTGGGTAGTGTCTCTCGACCACACATGCTTTGAATAAATGATTCCCATGAGGAGGGAAATCCATTAAGAGCTACTGTGATAAGTTCTTCATCATCAATGAGGTCCCCAATAGCATGTAGTTGTTCTTTCAATTGAGATATTTTCATAAGATAATTAACTACAAAATCTAATTTGGTCATCTTGGTGTTGCGGAGTTGATTTTTAGGGCCAATTTCCTGCTGGTGTCCTTTCTCTCAAATAGTCAAACTAGTGCATCAAACATGGCCTTAGCAGTATTTAACTCTGATATATGAGGTATCAAGTGATATTTCACATAATATGTCAAGATTCTCTTGGCCATTGCTTCATTTTTCTTATATTTAGATTTCTTTGCATCATCTACTGGTTTGGAGATCTCTTCTTTTACATAATACTCAATCTCATTTTTGTCTAGGATAAGAAGTACCCTGGTCTTCCATGATATGAAGTTAGAGGCTCCATCTAATCTATCCTCTACTTTGAAACTGGTCACCATCTTGGCTCATAGAAGAATATATAAGACAAGTGACACCAATATACCATGAATGGGCCTTATTAAACTTTGTTCCAATAGAACATGAATCAAACACTTAAAAAATCCATTTTTATTACTTAAACTGGACATGCGATAAAAAACCTTTCATATTTCAATAAAACCATGTGGAACATAAATATACACATCCTCCTTTCTTAATATGATGTCTTTCAACAATTTTAAGAAATAAACTTTACTTTGGATCAATTTCTTGCTTGCAGTGAGCCACATAAATGTGGCCCTTCTTAACTATACTAGTGGCAATTTTTTACAGTGTCGGTGACAACATTTGGAGCAGTGATCCTCCTTTTTCTTGTATATTGACCGGGTGGCCGAATGTGACAAATATAATGACCTTTCATAGATTCACCTTGGTTTCTATTCCACGTGAGCTCATGGAATCAAAATCCAAGGAAAATGTGTCACATAATTAGACCAGGATTACAGATCTGCACTAATAAACTGGGACACAAGCCTTCATATATTCTCTTCCGCATCTTCACACCCTTAACCAGACGCAATTCCTTTACCGAATATTATGCAAAATTTGATAGGCTAGGGTTTCTCTTACGCATCGTAGTCATTTTCTCCTTTAGACAACCTTCTCACTAGATAGTATAGACATTCACTAGACAAAGTGACAATTTCTAACTTGAAGCGAATTTGGTTCCCTTCCCAAGTACCCACATAGGTGGTTCAAAACTTCAGCAATCAATAGCTAGTCGAGACAATAGTTCGAGACCTAGACTTTCCAAATTCCAATCAGCGAGTTGAGTATGGAGTTCAACACCTAGATTGATCCACAGGTTGTATGCCATAGGTTTTAATTGTTCTCTTTCCTAGATATCCCACATGAAATTTGTTGGTTCCCTCATAGAAATAGTCCATTAGTGTGCAATGGTTTATTTGCAGTACCGCTCCAATACCATGTTGGAGTTTTAAGATAATATAGTAGTATAAATAATAACCATGCACAAGAACAAGAATACATAGAGATTTATCCTGGGAAACCCTTCTTGAGGGAAGAAAACATGACAACCTTCCTTACTCAGAGAAAACAGTTCAAGATCCAAATTACATCAGATATGAAAGATAAAACCCCAGAAAAATCTTCTATTGTCCTTATCTTCTCTGCCTAACACTTGTGCATAAGATCAGCTGACTTGAGCAAGAATTGGATGGATGAAATAGAGTGAGGCGTTACTATATTTATAAAATTTTGCTAGGCTCACTTTTCACATTTTAAGGAATAAAATTATTATTATTTAGTATCTTTCTTGGGCCGACTACTGGAGGATATCTCCCAAAGCTACCAACAACAACATTTACAAAGATGCCTTTCAACAAAGGTATTTGATATACCACAAGGATAACTTAGCAAGATACTTTTAGCAAAGATCACAAGGATATTTTTCTAACAAATATACTTGTATTAGTATTGGATATATAAGGATACATGATGTACATCTTCAACGAAGGTACCTGAATCATGCTTTAATCAGTCACACGGTTAGTACATACTTTTCAACAAGATATATGAAATACCGCCAGGATATTACCAGGATACCTTTCACATGAAATGTCACCAAGATACCACCAATATACTTTTCAACAAAGATCACAAAGATACCTTTCTAACGAAGATCACAGAGATAAAGATCAAAAATATATATTTTTAGCAAAGATCGCAAAGATCACATGAACATTTTATGCACTTAATGTAATAAGTAAGCAAACTTATATGCAACAATTCCAATCTAACTAAGAAATCAAAAATGGCCATAACAACTAGTAGTTAAACATACTATGCTTCATCTCCACACAAAGCATAAATCTTCTTTAGAGAACATTCAAAAATCCATTATACATCAACTAATAGTAATTAGTGTCAACCAATAACATCAACCAAAATACCTAAACCAGAATAAATCAACCATAGCACGTCAACTAGAACACATTAAAAATAATACATCAACCAGAAGCATAATACATCAACAAGCATACATTAGCCATAATATATCAACCATAATACTTCAATCAGAATACATCAATCATAATACATCAACCAAAATACTTCAATCATAATGCATCAACCAAAATGCAACAAATTGGAATACATCAATCAAAATAAATCAATCAATCATAATACATCATCCACACATAGATCATCAATATCAACCAATGACAACCAACCAATAATCAACAATAACCAAAGATAACCATACTTACATTACTCATACCTCAATCACCCATCAATCATCATGACAACCATACATGCATCAATTGAGCATACACACATCAATTATAACAACTGAGAGCAACCATATACAACCAAGTCTAATCGTCATCACATCCGATACTATATGCATCGAAATAATTTATCATTAAATCACACCATACAATTGTCATAATAAATAATAATACATATATACAGCGAATAGCATCACACAAAACACTACTAATGTTGCACTTATGTAAATGCTCGACACATACACAACCATACATGTATCAACCATTAATCAACCAATGCCAATCAATAACAACCAATAGTAACCAATAATATCAATCAACATACATCGAACATAACAATCATATTACTATTTATCATAGCATTATATATAATTATTAGCACATGACGATATGTATAATATCCATATATACTCTACTACCAATATACCACAAAATAATACTACTATACCATCATATTTATCTATATATTACCTCTATTTACTTTATTTTCGCATACATTTATATATATATTATAATTATTACATTTCATTTCCACTATTATTCTTTCTTATTATATCAATACATATATCATTTATATATATTGTTAATTTACACATTTGTCATAGCCTCTTCTTTTCACCAATGAAGCACTCACACAAATAAAATCACAATAACAATTACTCAATAATAAGAGAATTACAAGAATAGCACATAGCCATTCTCGCCTCCCAAGTAGCAATTCCATAACAATCAATTAGGTAAGTTAGGATAACGATAATGCCACTTGGCTTCTCATGCACATGCATGCACAAATGACCAATAAATTATGCAATAATAACATACTACATGCATAAAATAAAATAAAAAGGAGAATGGGAAACACCATTTAGACCAATGTCCCATTTCCTAAAATAGACAAGGAGTTACTCATTGAGGTAACCTCTACCTTTCAAGTGGCTATGCATATCCATACATAAAATTATTTTCTCAAGAGAAGCAATAAAGGCTATATAAGAGTATCATTTTCCCATTAATAACAGTAATACTACATCATCTTTACATATGTATCATATTGATACTTCACAATTATACTTGCAATTATTCTATTTTACTACATATAATATATTTATCTAAATTATATACACATCACATACTACATTTATTAATCATATATATACACACTATTATATATATGTCATTGTATATACACATCTTTATAGATATTACATCATTACATATCATATACATACATATACATAATTACACATATCACAATTAATACTACTACTACTACATACACACACACACACACACACACACATATCACATCACATATATCATAATAATATCTACATAATTACACTAACCTTATATACCATACATACACAACTCACTACTCTAAGTACTTATACTTACATCTTAAAATTTAAGTACATTATAATACATATATACTACATATATACCAATATATATACTTCATAATACCATACAATATATTCGATACCATATCATATCAATATATATAATCATATATATATATATATATATATATATATATATATATATATATATTATATACTTACTCTATTACATACATACATACTTATATAGTATACACATTTTGTAAACAATTAAAGACAACTTTTCCTAGTTTCCAAATTTTATTTTAAAAAAGTTTCAATTTCAAAATGCCAGTTTCCAAGTAAGAGTGCAACATTAAAAGAGGCCTGCTCACAAAATTTTTGAGACATTTCATAACTCAACTATGCACCCAAATCATACAAAAGGTAGGAAAGCATGAAAATCAATCCTTCCAAAAACCAATCCAATCATGCAATAAATTGATTTTTAATCTCCTGGCTTCTAAAATTAAAAGTAGGATACACCCAACTTGTCTTTGAAGTAGGCACTAGTCGAGGTTTCTGATTCTTCCATTAACATAAGGGGGGGTTGAATTTATTCACTATGCACATTTTTATAATCTCCAAATGCATATTAATAGAATTATAAATCCATAATACGCCCAACAATTGTAGAGTTGGAACCTAAGCTCTAATACCATTTGTAATATACTCGACCCCAAAACAAAGGTCACAGGTAAATGCAAACCCAAAGGAAGGATGAATAAAGGTATAACACAATGTAATAAGGTCAACCAAAGGCTAGGATAACATCCCTTAAATCCAATTAAAATAAACATGCATCCTTTAAAATAATTGCGATACTTTAAAAACAATTATAAAACTCCCCAAAAGCTCATGCAGATGCAAGACTGTGCAAGCATGATAATGCAACCAGATTTACAATCTTTACTAAAATTGAAACTTAGAATTATTAAAACTTTAAAGGTGGCCATAATCAACCCAATAATGCTAACAAATCATATTTACAGAATTCTTTGCAAACAACTACAAACTAGATCTTTCTGCCATAAAACTATGCAATTTATGACACTCCCGTCAATCCAATTTATGACACTTTTATTAACAATTTTGCATTACCTATTGGATCAGGTATGAATTTAACATATACATCCATTTAATAATGAATAAAAAAGTACACAACAACCATCTACATCCCCTAACTCATATAGAAAATCAGATCTACAAATAGTTGTAGAAATCACTATCGGATCATCCGATAAGCATCCAAATCTCTGCAAACTCAACTGTAAAATTTAAATAACAAGAATATAAGCTATATGGGGCACTCTACAGCCACCAAGGGTGAAATAGAGGATTCATATACATCCATACAACATCAAATATTCAAATCTCCAGAGAAACTATCAATTCAATCTAGTTTCCAAGCAAAACAACCCATCAACTAGTCATCAAAACTTAATAATTTCAATTGTAGAATCATGGAAAAATATGATCAGACATGGAGGGCAGAGTTGAAAAGAATGATACAAAAAATAATACATTATTAAACATATTTTTGTTTTCCATTAAGATCAGATCTCTAATAGAAGAGAAGAAAGACAAATTTTCCAAGCAAGATTTCTCAACTAGAGTTTCAGAAACCAAGCAATTTCAATTGTGAATTCATCTACAGATCTAATCAGTCATAGAGGGAGAATTTTCAAAGTAATATACAGCATTTAAACACATAAATAAAATATTTCAAGCTTCCAATATTATGATATCCCAAAACAAGGAGAAAAATCGAATTTCTAA
Source organism: Larix kaempferi (assembly GCA_027924585.1). Lineage (NCBI taxonomy): Eukaryota > Viridiplantae > Streptophyta > Pinopsida > Pinales > Pinaceae > Larix > Larix kaempferi. Next base: position 5,449,437 of record BSBM01000519.1, read on the forward strand.
GGAAGATTTCCTCAACTAGAGCTCCAAAAACCAAGCAACTTCAACTGTAAATTTATCTATTGATCTAATAATCCATGGAGGATTCTATTTCATAGTAAGTTATAGCCAATAACACATGAATGGACATATTTTCAAGTTTCTATCAGGATCGGATCTCAAATAGAGGATATAAATAACTAATTTCCAGCATTTAAACCATCAGATACACATCCAACCATTGATACAGAACCATATATATTTACATGTGAATATATCAGTCATCAAGGGTGCTATAGCAGCAATGGAAACATAATATAAACATACGAATTTACATAAAATATACCACTTATCTTAATAATGTGCAACTGGCATGATCTAGACCATGTTCCACCTAGCCATAGGCACTACCAAGCCAAATCCTCTTGGACATGCCACCCCCGAGCTAAGGCCACTGATCCAAAAGCAAAGGAGCACTCAATAATATATCAAGTATTTGTTTGAGAATCCACAACTCAATTTCTCACCACCTACTTTCTCCTCCACCTCACTACCAAGTGCAATGGTAATCCCTTCACCCCCTAGGTCCCTCAGGACATACATGGGGACTTCACTGGAAGGCAATATAATATCATGTTCATTCATATTGCAGTATTAAATATTCATGAAAACCTAAAAATTATATTGCTTATATATTAAGGGGCAAAGGGTTTTTTTAATTTAATGTAACCATACAAAAATACTTTGGGGTCTTTTTTATATGGGCGGGCTGACAAATATCTGCCAAAAGAAGATGGAGGGATCACGGCCGGATGAGAAATCAGGTTGAAGCAAGGCTCGGGCTTACTAGTACATAGGGAAATCGCGTCTTGAGGCATGCTTGAGGCCAGCGGTTTCATGGTGAAGTGGGTTTCCAGTCGATCATATTCGAGAGACAGTGGTCATTGACAACAAATTATTATCGATAACATTCATCCAGTTGTTACCAATAGCCTTGGGAGGCTCTAAGCCTCCAGGGCCTGTTATAGGCCCTCGATAGGCCTTGGGGGCTTGAATACCCAACCACTCGTGCTATTACAGGCCTTGGGAGGTTTAGTCAACCTCCTAGAGCTTGTTACAGGCCCTGGGGGCTTGGATACCTATCCCACAATAGGCTTAGCCAGCGATTGGGGAACTGCAACATGCAATCTAAATGTTGTACTATGTGCATTGGCTCTAGTGACATATAAGAAGTGATCTCCTATCTCTTCATTAGACCATTAGATGTTGCAAATCATAATGATATGTGTTTGAGTAATTGCATTGTGGGTGAAGTAATGTGCATCCACAATATACATCGAAAGAAGCAAGGTGCATTGTAGAATGCATGTGGGGTCATAAGAGGGGTATCATATCAATATACTAGGTAGAAATATAAAGGGGTATAAAAAATGTTAATGAAAAAATTGATACATACAATATCTATTGAAAATAGTTTTTTTTTTAAAATTGGGAAGGCATATTGGGAGGGGGTTCAAAAAAACAATTTTGGAAGGTATTTTCCAATATTTAGTGAAATTAGGGGTATTGTTTCATATGCCATGAACGAACGTGCTATAATAGCGGTTTATTGAGTGAAGCCCCCGTGGAGACATAGCCATTGACCATTAGGATTTATGTGCAGGTTCAGGATGGAGCAAGCAATGGACATAGAGGAACGATACCAGCGTTGTCCAAGATTACCACAAAAACCATATAAGATCACAGTACTTCAAGCACAAAGTTCATTCACATAGCAAAGCATACATGGATTCCCAAGCTCACAAGCTTACCAAGCTCTCACCATCAATGGTATGAATAATCAAGAATAACCAACAATAATCAACAAAAATCAACAACCTTAACCAATGATATAAACCATGGATTTATAGACCAAAGAAGGTAATTTTGTAATGCCCACCTCAACACTTATGATTGATTTGATTATTTTAGACTTATGATTGATCAGACTATTTTTGAGACCCACGATTGATTTGACTATTGAGGGAACTGGTTTGAAGTGACTTGGAATTATAAAAACTTAGACCATGAATGATTGCTTTAAATTTTATATGTGAAATGAAAATGGTTAGATAAATGATGATTTGCTTTATACTCAACTGACTGAGAAAATGAAAAATGATGAATGTTGAAATTACTTGAAATGAAAATGATGATTTGTTTTATATTCGACTGATTGAGATGAAATAACGAATGATGAACATGCTCGACTGGCAGAAGCATAATGTTAAAATGGTGAATGTTTAGTAGACTTGGCTGATTGAGATACTAAAAAGAATGATACAAATGTTTTATAGTGCAACACTACTAATATATGTTTGAGTGTGTGCAGTGGCAGGTAAGACGATTTACCGACTGACCCACAATGAAATTATCGGGGTCATAAGAATAAAAAGAACACTTAGGGGTACGATGACTGACTGTCGACCCTAAATTAGTAATCCACGCACAGGTGAAGCCGTTTCAGCTCACCCGGGGAAGCGTATGCCGTACGGGCAAGGCCATAATGATTTGGTTGCATACGATGAGTTGAGGGGCGTGCAATAAGGAGAACCTTATCCCTCAACATCCCTTAGTCTCCAAGGAGCGTAGTTGAGAGATCACGGTAATGGTTCCCGGTCGCTACGCAATACTCCCCATAAGAAGGAAGAAATGAAACTGTCGGAAGGGCCCGCTGAAGAGGCACCTGGACAAGAGAAAGATAATTGTTATTTAAAATAAAGAAATTGAAAACTCATCAAAAATAAATCCAGGTGACTTTAAATTAAGAAGACAAATGCCAGAAAACTTTATTCATTATTCTTTTGTTTAAAAATAAAACTTTTTAGTTTAGTTTAAACTATTTTATTTATCTACTCTATTGAAGGAATAGAATAAGAACTAAACTAGAAATTCCTATGAAAGTTCTTTTAGATTTAAATAGTAATAAAAGAACTAAAGAGAATATATATATTAGATGTTATTTAATAAAAGAAACATTTCTAAAGAGAATATATATATTAGATGTTATTTAATAAAAGAAACATTTGTCTTTTATAAATTCATTATCAATTAAATAAAAATAACAAATCTTTTTATTTTTATTTTTACTAAAAAGGTTTTTAGTAAATTATGTGAGAAACAAAAGAGGAGTAGAACTCTCATACACTTAACTCCCATTGATTTAGGGAATTAGGTGCACATTGAAGACATTGAGACACATGTATTTGAGAATAATGAAAATTAAAATATTAAATTAAATTAAATACATGTGCATGGACAGACACATGGCACACAGGATTTTGCTATATAATGAGGGAGGAGAAGGAGAGAAGAACATCTCTTGCTACCTAATGCTAGATGGTCATCATAATCTCAGATTATGTTATGATCCTTGGAGTTGGGATTAGCCAGAACGGGCATTGGGAGATCCTTTCGGGAGGCTAGCTTGTGTGTTCTTACGACTCCATTAGCTCGGGGGTTCGAGGTGAAGAAGAGTAGCCTCGATACGGTAGGGTGGTAAATCGAGGGGTCACTCGGTACTTCATCAAAAGCTTGGAATGGACTTGGACAACAGCTATTTCGACATCTTATTCAATCTTGGATCAACCGCCGAATCAGGTTCATTGTTCTTCAGTTATTATTTTTTTGTACTTGAGTTGTTATTATAGTGTGGAATTGTTGAAAATCGATCTAGTTTTTGACAAAAGTATAAACTCTGTTTTCTATATATAAATATGCAATTCTTAATTTTGTGAGAATATATGGAGGACTTAGAAAACGCTGGTTGTAGGTAGACTTAAGAATCTCTGTGACTTTAACTCTGCTTTATTTTATATGCATTTCAAATCCTTGTAAATGATTCGGGATTTGGGAAAAACTTTGGTTGCTGGAGTCGATCTAGTATTCTGAGATTTTAAACTTGTTTGCCTTATGGTTTCGATTCCTGCAATGCTTTAAATTTTGTTAATCCATTGTTATTCCCTTGGCTTATTTGAGAAATGATATACACTCGTAAGTCGAAAGTTGTAAGTTGGTGAACGATTTTGACATGATTTGCATTTTGGACATGAAATTTTGTTTAAGCTATGGAAGAAATTACTGCATACTTATGTGGATCGAAATTTATAGATTGGTCAGCTAATCAATTTCTGTGTAGTTTATACTTTGGAAGTTTAAACTCAACCCTATCTACAAATCCTTGGATGGTTGAAACGTTATGCCTTAAACAACTGAGATCGACCATGTAAGCTTACCCATAATATCTCTGTCGAGAGGAAACAATCCATAGATCGATCTGAGTGACATCCTCCGAGTTTCTTTTCAACCCTTTGTTCTCCCCTTATTGTTATCAGTTGAGAATGAAGCCGATCTAGAGAATCGATCTGAACCAGTGATCATGACCCTCCCTCGTGCAACTCTAAAAAGTCCAATTGGATTGAAATGTGTATGACTATTCGACTCAGATTATATTGTTGTATTAGAAAAAGAAAATATAGATTATTACTTCAATCATGTTAGATTTACAGTGGATTTGATTATATTAGCCGTGTTAAAGGAAAGATTATATTGCTGTGTTAGAAAAAGATAATATAGATTATTACTTCAATCATGATAGATTTACAGTGGTTTTGATTATATTTGTCGTGTTAAAGGAAAGATTATATTGTTGTGATAGAAAAAGAAAATATAGATTATTACTTCAATAGATTTACAATGGTTGTACCATAAATTCTGTCACCTGTCAAGTGCCCACGCTAACTATCTGTCTATTGGACCCTACTCCCTTCAATCTATCTAAATACTTTGTTTTGGAATCGATTAATGGACTTTGAGATCAGGGTAATTTTTAGGGGTGAAATTTCGCCGATTGGCTATTTTTTGGACTTTTTTTCAAAAAATAAATTCGTTATTTGGTCATTTTTAGTCTCTAATATTGCCTATATTTACATAAAATATGTTTTTTTATCATAATTTTCACCAAAATTTACATGTTTTAGTAGTAAATTGTAGTTTTCATATTTAATATTCGCCTACCTATCTATATCTATGTTTTTTCCAATCCAAAATAATCGCCTAGAATACTATACTTAAGTGTAATATTAGAATCCTTAAAAATTTCCCTGTCTGAGATGACCAGCGTTGGCAAACCACCCTAACCGTAAGGATCATCTCTACCTGACCTTTGTCACAATCTCTATGCGCCAAGCTTCACCATTAAGAGTAGGAACACGGGATCCAGTGGTACGCTGAGCCTTCAAAACCCTTCTTAAGACTTATTTTAAGTTTATGACTATGACTTGATTATACGACTAACTCGAGAGGAAGTGAACTGTTTCCTTAAAGGTCGGAACAATTGACCACTGCACGTTTGTGAATACCCACCATCGTTGGGTTTATAACTACTCCCTAAGTTTAGTGTTCAGAATGATAAACCCATACTGAAAGGATATTAAACATTAAACTAATATACGTAAAGAGCATATGAATTAGTGTACTTTTTGGAAAAAGAAATTAGTTGTCAAACTAATGTAAAGACACCTTAGCTACCTCCGAAGGCTAGTGCTGATTTATTAATACTTGTAAAATAACTTAAAATGTGATCTCTAGTTGCAAGGAATATATGTATCGGCGTGCTAATATCTAGCAATGAATATAGATTTTAAATTAATACAAATGAGATTCAATTACACCAGAATGCAAGTGCTGATATTTTAATACATAGAAAGGAATTCAGTTATTAAGTTAACATGCGTATACTATAGAGGCATAGAATATGTGAATGGGTATTTCTATACTTGGAGAGAATAAAGTTAATAAGTTGTTATAATGTATTTCAGTTGTATCCGATTGCAAGTGTGAATATGTTAGTATATGAATGAGGAGTTAATTATTTATTATATATGTACTTTAGTTATATTGAACATATGAGTGGATACGTTCATACTTGGAAAGGAATGTAATTGCTAGGAGTAAAATACATGTACATAAAGTTTGCATAAGATCTTTAGAGTTAATAAAAGGCATGTGTTGTTATGTGGCACTTGGAAAAGATGTTAAGTGCATACATATATGTTTTATTGGGGAAGAAAGTGAATATCTAGAAATAATGAAATGCATATATATTGTCATATTATGTGGGAAAGATAAGTAGATACTAAAAGCTTGGTTGATACATACATAAACATATATACCTAGTTTGCATAAGAGATTGAATTAGAATGCATGTATATTAAAAATTAGATATATAATGTCTATTAAAGATAGACATTGCCTTGAGTATAGAGAATAATGTTAAACCATTTGTGTTTGGGGGAACAAGTTATAAACGAACATCCAATATGTTTAGTTATGAATTATATTGTGAGAAACATGATATGATTCTTACTTTAGTTAATGTTATTTTGAATTAATGTTTAAAATAAATTACATTAGTTATTTGCTAATTGATGAGAAATTGTTGTTATGTTAATGCTTAGAAAACTACATGACACCCTTACTACGTAAGTTAGTAGTACAATTTTTTTTTTTTACTGAACTTGAAGGTCCCTACAAATTCCAACGCAAGGGGTAAAATCAAACCAAGGTAAGCCAATTTAAGTCAATCCAAGTGGAGTAACTCAACCAAAATAGGTTAACTCTAATCCAAACCAAGCAATTCAAATTCCAAGGAGAGTTACTCCAACCACTTTAACCAACTCAAATTCATGTGTGGAAACATCATCCATGAAGAGGAATCAAAATTAGTGAGGTGAGGAGTTACACAAACCAAAGCATATTCCCAAAATAGAAAAGGAGGGTTCGCACAAGGAGTTACTTAACTTTTGAGGTGTCATGGCTAAAAATAGCCAGTGAGGGCACACTTGTGCAAATGGGGGTTACAAAACCAAGTGTAGCAACCAAAAAGAAGTTAAAAATCCACCAAAGGGGCTCAAGTGACAAGTGGGATCCATCCAAGCATCAAAGAGGGTGCATTCACCAAGGAAGACCCACTAAACCATTAATTAGGCTCAATAGTACCATCATAGGCTAAAATAATCAAAAGTTGGTTCCGTTGTACAATGTTTGGGTGACCGTCAATAATAAAGTCATCAAAGCATAGATACTGACAAAGCTCACCCGAACAAGTTCTAAAGTGCTAGGAATGTCCCCATTCCCCCTCACCTTGTGGATCTAGGCCTTCCATACTCTTTTGTGGTCTCTAGTGTGCTAGTGGTTTTTATTAATTAATTATTTACAAAATAATAATAATGTTTCTAGGTCCTTAAAGACCCTTGTTCTGGTACCTTGTGCCACAATAATAATAACAATTATTACATATGTATGGGGCTTAACATATGGGCATTACAAGAGGTGAATTTGTAAAATTCAACCTTATATTTCTTCTAAGTTAAAGTAACAATGAGATAAATAATTAAAACTCACCTTCCTTTTCAAATCCAAAGGTTTATGGATAGCATGAAATACTTAGGTTACCAACTTAAGGCCAATCCTACATATCAAGACTGGATTTGGCTATATGAGAACATAAGGAAGAAGAAAATTTGTATTGTAATGTAAAGACTTCATTATATGTGATTTAATTTATTGTAACAATGTTCTTTGAATACATACCAATTTTACAAAAACAATTTTCTTTTCAAAAACGTATTATATGTAGTAATGTTTTGGGTGAATCCACGAATGTGGTTCACCATTTTTGGCAGATGGAATTGAAAAATTTGTTTTCGATCGAGGTCTTTTCAAGCCCTCGATCGAGGGTTTAAATGCTCGATCGATGGTTTTAAAAGATATCGATTGAGGGTTTTAAAAGACCTCGATCAAGGGTATAAACAAACCCTCGATCGAGATATTGCTCGATTGAGGGCTTGATTAGACCCTTGTTCGAGGGTTTGCTCGATCGAGGGTTTGAGACAGGGAAAAAAAAACAAAACAGGGCCCGACTGGCTTTGTTTCTACAATGTTCGACAGAGATGGCTACAGTGACAGGTTCCAGAGGCCTCGACCGAGCTCACGCCCATGCCACCTCACCACACCAATGCCACCTCACCACAGCATCTCCGCTATGTCTGCTATTCCACCAGGTGGGTGGAGTTCAACCAATGTTTTGTTATTTAAAAATAAATAAATTTTGTTTGTGTTATATAAAATTGTGTTTTTGATAAAATCTAGCTTTTATTTGGTTTTTATGAGTTTGTTAAGATGTAGTCATTGAAACCAAACCAACATTGAAACTGAAAACCACCATTGAAACCAAACTATATGAAAAAAAAAACATTTGAAACTAAAACAAAAAACCATTCCAAAACAAAAACCAAAACCATTTGAAATTTGAAATAGATTTAGTGTTTTAAATTTATTTTGCATTTATTTGGTATATTTTTGTTTATATCAACCGGTAGCATTTCATCGCATGAATGCTATCGATTTTATTTTAAAATGTGTTTTGACAAGCAGAAATGCTGCCCATTTTTTTTTCAATCCTGTGAGAATGCCAAGAGAAATGAAAAAAATAATAATTATATATTACATTACTTAACTTATAACTATAAACCTACCAATATATCATCACAAAAAATTAATATTAATAATATAATATAAAAAATTAACAAATGAATATTAATAATATATATAATCATATATTATTTATTAATTTTTACTTAATTTATTTAAAAAAAATAATATTTAATATTAATAATTTAATATAAAAATTTAAAAAATGAATATTAATAATTTATAATCATATATTATTAATCATAACCATAACCTAACAACTTGCCACCATAACCAGTTCATGTAGTATCATCCAACCACCTAATATTGTAACCACCATGTAGGACAAACAATCATTCATTTATGACCAACATGTAGGATCATTGATCAACTATGACTTGTTAGGGAGGTAAGATCTAGGCCAATATTCATCATCTAAGTCAAAAGGGTTTCCAATCATAAACCCTCTCCCACTCCACCCCACCCCACCAAGGAATAACATGTTACCCAATCATCTACTACATCTATAACCAATATGTAGGATCAATTATCAACTACACCACGCCAACCAAACTACCCACCACCCATTACCATTTAGAATTAGTGAACCCCTCACCAATGACTGCCATAACCAACATGAGGATCAACTAGCAACTATGACCTATCTAACCTCTCACCCCAACCCCCAACTATTTCAACTAACATGTAGGATAAACCAACCAGCCACTACCATAACTAGAACATAGCATCAACGATCAATCACAAGATCTCTACAACCTATCATCCCAATACGCATTATTATAACCAACATGTAGGATCAACTATAACCTCTCTTTAGCCTATCACACCAACCACCCACCATTTTAACTAGTAAGTAGGATCACTGATGACTTGTTCATGCCATGTTACCTAATCACTCACCATTGTAACAAATGTGTAGGATCAATTGTCAGCAATGACATGTTAAGACAATCAACAAGGCCAATATTTATTGAAACATGTTAAAAGGGTCAACAAACACACATCCCATACCATATTATCCTTAATGATCTCTAGTGAAACTCACCCCTCAAACCACCTCTTGCAAATGAGTATACATATAATATATATTTGAAAACCTAATATATTTAAGTAACATCATGCCTTAAAATATATATATATATTCGTTTGAAAACATCGTAATCTAGAATGCAATACTTTGAAAAAAAATATATGTATATATATATATATATATATGAAAACATCATAGTCCAAGTTTGTCATGCATTGAAAAATACAAGTATACATGGCATATAACACAAATTATCACATGGTACAACAAATTATCACACGGAAAATTGAAAAATAGTGACTCAACTCATTTTTATAACAAAACACATGTCTAAGTAATCCCCTTCCCCCTTATCAAAGCGCGTAGCCAAAAAGTTATATGATGTCAAACGGGAAAGTTTTATTTTTCTGGCAGGATTTTGAAAAACATTGTCATCATCTAAAATAGTGGTTGTAGGAACCTTCCTCTCACTCGATGGTTGAGGATCAATAGGATCAAACTCTAGTCTAGTGGTGGCTTTGAATTTGAATTTGAAATTGAATTTGGAATTGAATTTGAAATTTGAAATTAAAATCGAAATTGAATTTGAATTGAATTTGAATTTGAAATGTGAAATTTGAAATAGAATTTGAAATTTGAATTGAATTTGAATTTTGAATTTGAATTTGAAATGTGAAATTTGGAATAGAATTTGAAAATTGATGTTGAATTTGAAATGTGAAATTTGGAATAGAATTTGAAAATTGAATTTGAATTTGAAATGTGAAATTTGGAATAGAATTTGAAAATTGAATTTGAATTTTAAATGTGAAATTTGAAAGAGAATTAGAATTAGAAATTGAAATGTGATGCAGAGAGACCTGAAGAGAGAGCTTCATTGCTTCGTGCTCCGCAACGCACGAGAGGATCCAACGTCGCCCAAGAGGGTGGCCATCGACAGTGCTCCTGTTTGCCGAGGAGTGCGACCACGCCGGGGTCGGTTTCCACTGGTGGCGGCAGTATGAGAGCTAGTGTGTCAGTTCATATCGAGGACATACATGTTGATCCCCAGGGGGGGAATGGGCAGCAGGAATCGAGTGCATCAGGTGCATCTTTTTTGTTAGATACATTTTTAGTATATAATGCATTGAATTTCAATTGCAAGTTATAATATATATTTTTAGTAACATTTGTGTTTTGGTTTGGATCGCAGGTGCCCCATTAGGGGGATCGTATGACGATGAGGTCGCGCGGATCACTCTCGTTGATATCACTTCCCAGCGAGAGTGGGTGAACTCATGTGTGTGCAAATTGAGGGAGGATTCTCCCACACAACAATCTTTATCCATTATGTTATCAACAGTTGATGAGATGTTGGCCTTCTACAAGAGGGTGGGACCTCTCAGTGACATTAGGCATAATTCATGCCAGAGGAGGAGACGGGATGTCATTGGGATCCACAAATGGGAGGTTGTCAAAGTTGCCATAAGAGGGCATGGTGTCAAGTGGGCGTCAAGGGTACTTTGTTTGACATCCCACCTGACCGCCCTTCCAGTCAACCGCTTAGACTCAGGGAGTTTAAGTTGGAGGCTGCTGCACCACATCTGTATGATAGATTCATCGGAGTGTGGGACATATTCCCCCACCATGACTAGGTCCCGTTGTACTTTGCAAAACATGTTTATGCAGAGTTTTTTTTGGACATGCACCCAGATTACACCAGGACAAGGTCCGAGTTCTATGGGGCTGGTAGGGGACTCTCCTACCAACGTCCTGGAACTCGGAGAGACCCTGCCTTCGTGCCACCCCCTTCGAGGTTGGTGTCGTTTCCATACAGGATGGTTATCAGGTCGGGGGATGTGGCATAATCATCCCAGCTTGTTGCAGAGGATAGACAAGACCTTGCATAGTCATTGTTCATGGCCATGGGCAGTGCTATTGTTGTTATGCATGGAGAGGCATCTAGACTAGACCTTGCACCTGCAGAGCCAGCGATAGAGTATGTACCTAGTGACATGCTCAGAAGTTTCGATGGCGAGGCCCTACTGGGGTATGTTGATTCAACTTGAGATGCATACTTTGAGTTGTATCATAGATGCATCGCTATAGGATAGGTATACTTTTGTAAAAGTATGTATATATGTTCTTCATGTTACATCATATTATATGTCGTAAATTGAATGGTTAATAATACTTAAGGGAGTTGTATTCTATTTCTCCATGCAGGGAAGCACATTCATGGATCATCTCTTTACTAGTGAGCCATCGATTGGTCCATCCGCTCGTCCCAACCCGTGGGCGGCAGTAGTTGAGGTAAGTTATAATTTATGTTCTAATTTAATTTGAGTTTATTATTTCCCAGTTTAAATAATTTATGTTTTATTTCTTAATTTTCTTAATTTTATGTTTTAGATCTTAACTTCAAATGAATTCCAAATTGTATAGGGCAAAGGAAAGGGCATTGCTCCTGATGATGGAGATGAGGACCACGAAGGTCCTGACCAGTCGGATTTAGACGCAGAGGTGAGTTTTAATTTATGTTCCAAATCATGTTATTTAATCACATTTAGTAATTTATTTGTGTACTTTATGTTTCAATTTTTGAATTATAGCTTAAATTATGTTTTAATTTTAATTTTTAATAAATCTAACTTATTACATCTAATGGCATATTACACAAGCATCGCTATGGGTGGGTGTCGATGCTGCATTGGATTTCACATATGATTGGGATGCAGCTCGAGCACATGGTCCTGATGAAGGGCCATCTACCCAAATGTCGGATATCAGCATTGACTCGACGGATATTGAGGCAGTATTACATGGTTTACCATCTCATGGCCAACATCTAGGCCCTCGTGGGGGTAGTGGCCAATGAGTTGATGATCTATACATTTCCATGTTTTGAATATTTGAATAGTTTATATATTTTAATGTTTTGGATGATCTATGTATATGTTTTCATGTTTTGGATATGGATTTCTATCATTTATACATGGACTTTTATCATATATGTACTTTGGATATGGACTTTTGGATATTTTGTTACATATTTTGTATATTTTATCATATTGATTTTTTCATGTGTATTTTGTATCTGATTTGAAATCAATCAAGTTCTTTATATTACATATGGATATAGTTATTACAGTTACAAATTTATGTTTTGTCATTTCAAATGCAAATTTAATGTGCAGTGATTGCAATATAAAAGTTCAATCTCGATGTGTAGTTACAATTTAGTTCAATTTAAAATGCAAATTTCAACTACATTACAGAACATCTTCCAAAATTTAGAATTGAATACATACAGTACATTTTAAAATTGAAATTACAATTCCAATTCAATTATAATTTAAAAGCTCGTTTTCAACTACATTACAATTGCATAAATGAAATCAAAATGTAAAATTAGAATAAATTTGAAATTAAAAATTGAAATTACAATTACATTATGTTGTCTACGCATTACAATTCAATTACAATTTACACATTCCAATTCAATTACAATTTAAAATTAAAATCTCAAAGTTAATGTGTAATTTCAATTGTAAATTCCATGTGTTGTTCCAATTTACAAGTTCAATTTCAATTACATTACAATTGCACTTGAAATACAAATTTTAAATTAGAATACATTGTACAATCTAAAATTTAAATTTTACAATTTTACATTGTATAGATGTATTTTAAATTCTCAATTGTATTTGAAATCAAAATTTAAAATTAGAATACATTTGAAATTGAAAATTGAAATTAACATTTTGCATTATGTTGTCTACACATTACAATTCACTTACAATTTCCACATTCCAATTCAATTACATGGAAAATTTAATGTTTAATTTCAATTGAAAATTCAATGTGTTGTTGTATACAAGAATGTTTTTGTCCATTGAGAGTGTGAAATATCCCTTGAGACAAAATTCTCTAATTACAAGTTATATAGTATGTAGGTAAGCTTTGTGTTTTTTTCTTTTAAGTGTGTGCTCTAATATAAATTCATAACAGTATGGTTTGTTTTCTTGGCAATGAGCATAACCACCTAGTTAATATAAGAAATGAAAATATGTTGATAGCAGATGCTTGTACAACTATGCAATATGGTTTATGTTTTGATGACAAATGGAGATAATGGCACCATTTGATCCAACTAGGTAAGTTGCATATATGAAGGCACATGTACAAGTTATTACGTTTCCATGTTATTATTACGTTTATGTTTCAACTTTCATTATTACGTAATCCATGTCTATAAAAAACAAAGGCATGTACAAGTTGTGTTTTGGTTTGATAATTGAGGTTTTTTTACACAAGCAAGGTCATATAATACTAACTAATTTCTCTCAAAGAGATTCCATGCCTATGTGTGCAAAACTGCATGATAAAGATGGTTTTTGATGCATGTAATCCAAAAATTGAGAAGGTTTGATGGTTAGAAATTATAGTGAATGTTTATGAGTTGTGCCAACAATGGGTATTGTTTGCATGAAAATATATTCAAAGATTATGTGTAAGTTCCTTTTAGTTGAACTGTACCCTCTATCTCCTATGTTATATTCCATGTAGCACCAAGTGCCAATATTTTTATTAAATGGAATGAGGAGAGGAAAAAAAAATTGGTTCTAACTTTGATATGTTCTTGATAACAAAAATAATTGATTATTGTTGAAACATTTTTTCAATACATTGTTATTTGATAATATTTTTATATAATTGATAATGAAATACAATGTAATTGATGAGGAAATACAATGAATGGATTATAATGTATAAAATTTTGCATTTGAAATCAAAATTTAAAATTAGAATACATTGTACAATTCAAAATTTAAATTTTACAATTCCACATTGTATAAATGCATTTTAAATTCTCAATTACATTACAATTGTATTTTAAATCAAAATTTAAAATTAGAATGTACATTACAATTTAAAATTGAAATTTTACAATTACATTATATTGTCTACACATTACAATTCAACTATCTATTAGATCTTTAATATTGTTTTTAAAGCATCTAAACAAATATCTATAAAACTATTATGGATGAAGTTCATGTAGAATTGACCATACATTCAAGTGTATTCACATTGGAGTACCATGACCCAAATTTCACAAAAGCCTCCCATCTAGTATCTGTATTCTTGACATTAAAACATCTACAAAAATACATTTATAAAACAACCTCCACAAAAATATTACACAAGACAACATGAAAACTATGTCAATGATGCAAGTGGCATACATGTAACTCATTCATCTGGCCAATGGGTTATAGGAATGCAAGTCTCCATAATACGATCATGGTCAGCTTCTGTCATCTTCCATCTCTTTGGCTCACCTCTCTTCACCTTGATTTCTGTTAGATGTATCCAAGCTGCCACCACCAAATGATTGTATTGACATGATATATATTCAGGCATAAAATCTTTGTAAATAATATGAGCACCCTGTTTTTTCACTTTTTCAAAAAAGTGTCCCATTAGAACCGATGTCTCCAGTTTGGTATGTGAAGTCCCCATATTGGTAGGGTCACACCAACCTACTTTTTTTTTATGTGCATCACATCCAATAGTATGCCACATTTTCTTGGTTGTAGGGGGGGTGCAATGACAACGAATACATCACCTACAAGATATATTACAAATATTATTCAAATGTCCTACGTGCATTTCTACAACATTTGTATATGTGTAATATATAATGAATTAATTAACTTAATGAAGACTCTTGTGCCTTCCCTAACCATATCAGAAACTCGATCATGATCTAATGAGACCATTGCCTCTTCAGTGTGCATCTCTTGCTATGTTGGAATTGGATGTGGGCCCTTTGGATTAAGAGAGACATATTTCCATGGTTTCACATATACATCATTTTCACAGTGATCAAGCCCGCATCCATTTACATCAGTGCAAAAATCGCAAAAACAAGCATACTTCCTCGTTTCAATGGAAAATATGTCACCCATATCTTTAGTTCGAACAAAATGTAATTCCCTCGTACCAGGGATGGTCTCACAATACCACGACATGGATCTATTAACATCTCCAAGGGAAACATCCCAAAAGAACTTGCATGGAATTCAGTTTGTCATATGTAAATTCCTATCGAGTATGTGTTCTTTTATAAATGAAGATATTGAATGTTATTAACTTATTAATTGAGTTTGGAGTTTATTACCTGCACACCGGCTTTGCTTGTTTGCGACCTTGATGTCCCAAATGACGTGTGCACCAATCAACTACTTCAGTGGAGCATTTGAGTCAGGTTGCACCATGACTCATCTGGTACCTCTGAAGTGCTCATTTCACACATGCACCTGTGCCATCATGTTCACCCTTTCCATGCCCTGTTTCAAAAAATCTCTAGGTGTGTCACATTCCTGTCTGTTTGTGAAGGCGACTCAACCAATAAAATGAGCATGCCGATTTGAATCATAAATCAACCCAAAGCAGTGTTGAACGAACAATGTGTCATGCTCATGATCATCACTAACATAAAAATGGTACTCCTTATCACTTCACGTGACTAAGGAGTGATATCCCTACCATCAATGCTTTCCTGAGCATGTATGTACAATACATGTACGAAGATAGACACCTGGTCGTAGTGATAGTAGTCACTCTTTATCTCTCTCTGAGGAGCAAAGGTGTAGTTCTCAGCAAAGTCTACCACTGATAAGATTGTGCCCGGATCAAATACCTCACGGAAATGTTTGAATTCTGAAGCTTTCCACTTGGACCTATGGGAGTGCTTTATGTATTTATAAATCTGACTTTGAAACTTCTCCATGAAATCTGAAATAGGAATCTCATCAGCGAGCAAATCGATCCTCTTGGATGGCATAGATGAAGAAGATGTTGGATTCATGGTGACGTACTCGTACCTCTTCCACCTAACGATGATATCTGACAATCCATGGCGTGTTGAATCTATAGGAAAGTTCCTATGGAACAATGTCAAATCACCGCATTCATGGCATTTTCTCCCACCTACACACCTCTTATTGAAAAAAATGTGTTCAGGATTCCTGTTGCATAGTATCATACAAATAAAATCTCGCAATATGTGAGGAGCTAGTACACCGTTCCAGTGCCTTTTGTAAAAATCCACAAATGTGTCATAGTATAGTTGAAATTCAACGTGGTACCGACAGAAACAAGTGTCGTGAATTGTATTCGGCCTAATATACCATGGTTTCAATTTGTTGAACATGTTAAATGATATTTGAACACCAAGATTGGTTTCTTGGAATTCTTCGTAAAGTGAAACTCCCGTCGTCTCCATCACATGCTTGCAGTGCTCCTGATAAATGCCTCTGGATAAACGTTGTCGCGGGACATTCTTTCGATCCGGAATAGCACGAGAATGGCTATCCCAAAAATCTATCACCTTCTCTCTAATTCCTGCTGCCATCCTACCTCGATAGGGTTCCCTACAAATAAGAGCCCAACAAGCAGCTTCACCACTTTCATCTATCCGGACTCTGAATTTAGTATATTTGAGCAATGTTATTTTTGAAACATTGAGCAATGATGCCATTGTTGATACCATTCGAATTCTTGAGGTGCTTTGTGCCACAACATCCATTGTAATTTCCCTACGAGTAGCTTGGGTATCATTGTTTCTTCATTTTCCAAACGAAGATAATGCAGTTCTTACATTTTCTATTGCATTCTCGCATGTCTTTTTTGTTTTAACATCTTGAAAACGCAACAACTTTGTGGTACGTTTCAATTTTTGTGTGTTTTATCAACCCATGTAGGATTTGAGCTTGTGCCATCGTTGAATGTTGTTCAAAATATGACTTGATTATGTTATTGACATTCTCTCTAACTCTCCAACCAAGGATCGAGTTCCGAATCTCTTCTTGTGCAGAAACAACTGCACAATCTTCTAGAAAATTTCCACCCCTTCCAACCCCACTGCAACTCCCAATTACACTTTCAATGTGAGAGGGAAAGGTGTCATGTGATGGCTAATCAGGATCATGAGGGGCCACAAGGTCATGTGATTCTTGATCACCATGATGTGATGTATGACCATAATCTCTCCCTACATAACATGTAAATTAACAAATTGAAAATTGGTTACTTGATAGTTGTGCATTGAACTTTAGAATTGCTCGTAACTTGAAATTTGATGTGGAAATTGAAAAATTGAAAAATTGAAAATTGCATGTGAATTGATTTTTCCAACTAATACATTTAGCTTGAGAATTATTCTAAGTAAAAATTGAAATTGCTAGTAACTTGAAATTTGAAATTGCTCACGTAACTTGAAATTGCTAACTCAATTAAACTTGAGAATTGTTCTAGAAGTGAAGTTTGAAATTGCTAGTAAAATTTGAAATTGCTTGTAACTTGAAATTGGTAGTAACTTGTACTTAACTTTAAAATTGCTAGTAAATTGAAATTTGTTGTACATGTAAATTAACAAATTGAAAATTGCTAGTGACTTGAGAAAAATTTTGTACAATAATTGAAAATACATTAAAACAAGAAAATTGTTTGTAACTTAATTTCAAAATAACTAAATATGTACATGTAACTTGAAATTGTACATTTAGTTTGATAATTGCTAGTAAAGTTTGAAAATCAAGTATATATATTTAACTCAAGATAATTATTAATAACTTGATAATTGTGCACATTGAACTTTAAAATTGCTACTATAACTTGAAATTTGATGTAGAAATTGACAAATTGACAAATTGAAAATTGAATGTGAATTGAGTTTTCCAACTAATTATACATAACTATCAATTTTTAACTTGAAAATTGTTAAAAATTTGAAATATAAATTATATACCTACTATAGGAAAAAAAAGTTAACTTATCCCTACATTAATGCATAGAAAAATTGGTACATAAATTGGAAATACATTAACTATGAAAATATTTTGAAGTGTAAGTTGATTTGATTATAAACCTGGGAAATTTAAATAAATAGGTGTTAAATGAGAGACATCATTTCATTCACAATGCTTTAATTGATTGAGCTATAATTCATTCTTTTAAAAATCACTCTATACAATTTTAAAACTTTTTTTTTTTAATATATACATTCAATAAGTGATAAAGTGAACTTGTTAATGGTGAATGTTTTGCTAGAGTCTTGGGCTTGCCATTGAAACCATTACAAATTTACAACCCACATTAACATTGCACCCATTAAAATCCTTATAGAAATTCACCCTCAAAGATTTTTGAAAATAGTCTCAACAAAAACACATTTCTCTCAAATAAAAAATGGAAAGAATAAAAGATAATAAAATTCATAATTAAACCAATCTGTGGAACTCTCGCTCACAATCTCCATAAATCATTTGCTCAATTTAAATAATGCTTCACATATCAATGCAAGGTTGCAAACATTGCAAATAATTATTTCCAATTTGTCCTAGCAAAATATGATTCTAATCATTAATCTTATCATGGTGATATGTCATGTTATGTAAATAAAAGTATGTGATCTAGATGGAACCTTTAAATGGATTTTTTTTTAAGTAAACATTATAATTTAGCTCTTTGAATATTCATTTGTTTTCAAATATTCATAACTATGAAAATATTGCCAACCACCATAACTATGAAAATATTCATTGATTTGTTTTCAAAATGAATTTTCTAAGAAAACAAATTTTGAAATTACATTTAACTTGAAATTGTTAGTAACTTAGAAAATTGCAATTAGTTAAATATGTACAATTTAACTTGAAAATAGTGTCGAAGTGTACATTTAATTTGAAAATTGTTAGTAAAGTTTATAAATTTGAAAATAGTTAATATGTACATACATTTTAACTTGAAAGTAGAATCCAAGTGTACATTTCATTTTAAAATTGTTGGACAATAAAATTGAAAATTGTTAGCAACTTTGAAATAATTTGAAAATTGTTAAAGCAACTCTGAAACATAATTTGAAAATTATTAGCAACTTTGAAATAGTTTGAAAATAGTTAAAAATATTTACATATATTAACATGAAAATATAATCTAAATTTACATGTTTCATTTGAAATTGTTCCAATTTAACATTTGTTAGCCACTTGAAAATTGTTCATTTAACATAAAAATTGTTGCAAACTTTGAAATTTAAATAACAAATGGATGAAATAAATAAAAATATCATTACAAATAAATATGAAAGAAATTAAATTATAAAATTTAGTTAAATTTATTGGAAAATTGTTACTAGTTTTGTAAATTATGTAGCATGATATTTAAATTATGATAGCATGTAATTCAATAATTTACCTTGGTTGTCCTCAATTGGAATTTGTTGCACCAAATGTGCATCTTCTTCTTCTCTCAAGTTTTCTCTATGTTGTCTCATCCTTTCTCTAGCCTTCTCACACTCTTCATTGTCATTACCTTGACGAGCATGCTTTCTTTGTCTTTTTCTCTTACTCCCCATCAAAATGGATTTCGTACTCTTGTATTGTCCGTAGTCCTTGTTTTAGTGCATGGAAATCATTCAGCTGTCGCTCAATGAATTCGTCTGATAGGTAATGCTGACGAAAATGTTCATCGAACAATTCCCAAGATATCTCCTCAAGCTCTAGACCTAGCTGAGGTCGCAAGGTCTTCCACCAAAGAAGGGCTTCCCCCTTCAGTTGTAGTATCTCCATCCGTACCTTCATATTAGACGTGTAGTCTCTCAAAGAAAAACACATGGCCATGTTTTCTAGCCATGCCTCTGCAGCGGTCCCCTTAGTGGAACCCCAAAATTCAGGAAACTTCACCTTTTCTAATTCTCGGTGTATGTTGACTGGAGGTGGCGTCCGCGGTACTGCAGTGACTTGAGAACCAACGTTCTCGCGGTCAAGTCGTGTCATCAACGCTTCCGTCATTCTGTGGTAGTTTCTCATCATTGTCATGACCTCGTCCGTAGGTAGGTTAATGGTTTCCTCAGCTCTCGGAGGATTATCCATAGGGGTTGTTGGGGTTGACGGGCGTGCAGCTCGTCCTCGTCCCCTTCCGGCTCTACCTTGGCGAGTTCTTCAATCCATGACGAAGTCTGATCAGATGTAAAATAAAATTTATTAGTCAACTAAACATCATAAACTGTTTCGTGCGGAATTGTCTAGGTCCGAACTAAGTTCGACCTTGCTCTGATACCAAATGTAGGGCTTGTGGATCAAGGACATACATTTTTTTTTTTTTTTTTTTTGGTAAAATAAATCCTTTAAACCTAACCGTCTAGAATTTTCAACTCAACTTCTTTCTTTATATATTTTCCATACTCTAAAAGAATGATAGCCCTAAACTTGAATAAGCCATCACGTATAATTTATAAACGATTTCACGCATCATTCTTTAATGATAAACAAATTATATTTATAGATAAATATAAGTATATAGATTCATTAAATTTTATTACAAAAAAAATAGACCATATCTATCAAGTAATAACCTTTAAACAAAAAGTGTGCATATTTCATTCCAAAGCAATGACATTATTAACATTTCTTTAAAGTTATATAATCCCAAAATTCAACCTACATAATAAGCATTTAACTTTATCTTTAACACTTTAATTTATAAATAATGATACATATAATATTACAAACATATGTAATAATTAATTATATGTACACTTTACTTTATAGTTTAAAACTAACATCCATTCAATAGTGCTTATAAAATACATGTGAGTGGGTATACCATCTCTGTTGTATTTCTATATAAAATATACGTTTCTAGTAATGTCATCACACTTTTAAAATTAATACCGGCTACACGTTAGATTTCATTTCTAATGACACATCAATATACATGAAGTTATAACATTCATTATAATGTCGAAGGTCCCTTAACACATTATGAATTATCTTTACTATCTAAACCATACCACATATACATAAAGTCATAACATTTGTAATAATATCGAAAGTTGTTTAACACATTATAAATTACCTTTTCTATCTAAACATTAACACTATTACCTAAGTCATAGCATTCGCTATAATTTTGAAAGCTGTATAACACAATATAAATTACTCTTCTTATCCAACAATAACACATTGACGCAAGGGAGTATGGCTTCTTATTGTTTATTATAAGTAATGATAAGCAGCATCATTTCACTTCACGTCTATAAATTAAAAGAATAAATAAAACATTAACTAAGCTTACAGAAGGAAGGAATATACGAACTGAAGATTACACGGAGTCATTTCCAGGAGTATGATCACATAATAATTGAAATAAGTATTAATAGGAAGTATCATTTCACTTAACGTCTACAATTTAAAGGAATAAATAAAACATTAACTTAGCTCATTGTAAGAAGAAATAAATGAATCTGGAGGTTACACAAAGCCATTCTCTTCGACAGCTGCGAAGAATGTACTTCGATTGTCTCCAGGTTAGCTGTGTCGATGCCGGGTTTTTAAGAGAATTAAGATCTGACTTGTTGTGCTCAGTAAGTTCTGAGGCAAAAGTATAGTTGAGCTATAGTTACAGTGGGTATTCCTTAACAAGAGATTTATTCGGTATTGGAGTTCGACTTCATAAGGAGATGGACATTAAGGTGGAGCCGCGACATGTAAGTTTGTAAAGTAGAAATTAATGATCGCAAGCTGGGGTGTTCGTCCAGGTTGATAGGGAAGAGAGTTAGGAATATCGTCAAGATAGAACATTCTACAGTTGCTCAACAACGCACATCCCAGGGGTTGGTTTCACGAGGATTGTATGTCGATTCAGTGTTACAGTTTGGTCGTCATTTCCAGAATTTTACACAGTACTAAATACAAATTTATTTATTTTTTTCATCTTGGGGAACCAAAGTCCTAAATTATGTTTCAGAAATTGAACATAGGACTGAACGAATTTCTCTTCCAATATCAGACTGAGATCTAAGTACAAAATTAAATTTTGGAATTAAACACAGAGCTTACGGATTCTCCTTTATTCGCAAACAGAGATCTCCTAAATAAAATCTGTGTTCTAAGAATTTGAAACATGCACTATGATCAATATCTTTTGGATCACAACAGAGTATAGTAAAAAAAAAAAACATTAAGGTTCTAAATTTGGTATAGATCTAGACGTGAACACGGGTATCCTTTCTGGAAATAAATAGAGGGCTAGATAGACTGTAATTCGCATTTCTAGAAGCAAAAAAAAATTTAAAATAAAACAATCTAACCTTCTGGCAATGCGAAGAGAATAGCGTTCAGAGTGTCGGTTTAACAAATGTAAAGAAATCATAAACGTGAGAGTAGATCTCTTAATTTCTTGTATGTAACAACTTTTCTGAAATCGGTTATCAGATTTGCAATGCGACGTGCATTCTGAGAATCGATCTGCTAATTTATTTTCTGGGAACAGAGTCACCGAGATCAATTATCAAAATTGCAATGGGATATGCAATCTGATAGTAGATCTATTAATTTATTTTATGAAACAACTTTTCTGAAATCGGTTATCAGATTTACAATACGATGTGCATCCTGAGAATCGATCTGCTAATTTATTTTTCTGGGAACAGAGTCACCGAGATCAGCTATCAAAATTGCAATGGGATATGCAATCTGATAGTAGATCTATTAATTTCTTTTATGAAACAACTTTTCTGAAATCGGTTATCAGATTTACAATACGATGTGCATCCTGAGAATCGATTTGCTAATTTATTTTTCTGGGAACAGAGTCACCGAGATCAGTTATCAAAATTACAATAGGATATGCAATCTGATAGTAGATCTATTAATTTATTTTATGAGGACAGCGTTCCAGAGGTCGGCTATCAGATTTGCAATGAGGTGAGGAATCTGGGCATGGTCTACAGGAATAGAGGTTACATTTAAAACCAGGGTATCACATTTCTATGCGTAGGAACGCAAACAATAGCTCTGTTCGAGATATATATATAAGAAAAAGCGATTCTACTATAATTCCTTCAATTCGAACAGATTTGGAATTCTTATGAACAGAAGATTAATAACTTTGAATGTAGTATAGAAACAAATCTTCAATCATCATGCCGATGGGATGTGGCGTTCTAATAATCAGATCGAGGTTACTCACAATAGAAGACCCAAACAAATTGATCTATCTTTCCAGCCGACATAAACAAAAAAATTTGCACAATTCTTTAGTAAAATAGATCCATATTGCATAACCACATATATATAGCATTAAATAAAAACAAATCTATTTTCATACCTGAGTTTGTCGATAGTTCGCACAGTGATCAGCAATTGAAAGTATCGTTCGAATGTGCAATCTGAGCTTGTCGAAAATTCGCGCAGTGACCAGCGAGTGAAAGTAAATTCTGTCCACTTATGTTCCTTCTTAGCTTGGACGACTCTCCAACAGGACACCTCGGTAAACCACCCAACCACTCTGGAAGTACTCTTCTTCCTTCCAGACCCCCGAGCTAATCGGGCCGTAGAGTTCACACAAGTATTTCAGAAATTCAGCTTGGGCTTCCCTTCCCACCAGGATTTCTTAGCCAAACCCTTAGATAGCAACAAGTCTTTGAGGCATTCGAAAATTACGACAATCGTCCAAATTATGGGCCCTTTACCCATTCCCCAAGCCTTCCTTATAAAGGAAAAGCTCATGCGACACATGTCGCTTCATGCATAATTAAATATTTTTAATTAATTATTTAATTAAAACACTCACCCATCCAAGTGTCAGTTTCTCTGGGAAGTGCACCAACACCCCTAAGTTTGTTCCAGTTTGTCCCCCAGATATTTTAATTAACTCCTAGCTTTTAGTTGACTAGGTGTCTAGTCTTAGGATTCTATTTTGCTCCTAAATAATGATTTCTATTATTTTAAATGCTCAACAAAAATAACTATTCATGTGCAAATGCCTAAATTATTTTTATGCATTTGTTAAGTAATAATCTAGAGTTATTCTCATAAGTTTTTATGCAGTTAAATTTATCAATCAAACTCACTTAGGATCACGGTGCAGCACCGTTGGGCTTCTAGTTCCTTAATTTTAATTTCCTGACATGGCACCACTCCGTCGGGTCCAGTCATCCATGGTTTCCATTCCTTGGCATGGTACCGCATCGTTGGGTCCTTGTGTCCATTCTTTCCGTTCTCGACAGGGTACCGCATCGTCGGGCCCTTCTGCCACCATCTTTCCATTTTGACTTGCGGGAACTCTTGTAGGGATTTTAGGAATCGTTACCATCCATCCTCCGTCTACATGCTATCTAGGGACTAATGGCACTGAGGAGTGAGTCCGTTCTCACTGCGCGCCCCTCAACTCGTACGTGACCAGCTCCATCGTGGCCCACCTCGTACGCCCTCACGCATTCCTCTTGAGCAAGCGGATCAGTGCTTATCTGCTCATGCGTGGTATTCTTGTCGGAAGTCGACATCGTCGTCGCTCCCCCTATGTGTGATTTACCCGTACTCTACGACCCTTCATGTTCCTTTGTGTGTCCGTTGGTGAACCGTCTCACTTGTTTCTACACACACTTCTCACAACAATTTATTAGTAGCACTGTCCTCAATAATCATCATCTGATTTCTAAATCTAGTATTGTTAAACATTTATGATTTATTCAAACTTCTAATCAAATATACATTTCATCGACAAATACATAATCACCGTACAGCTAGTCGTTAAGCATTATCCATCAACATAATTTTCCACATTCATAGCTAATCGTTTAACATATGCAATTATTCATTTACATTAATAGTTCAGATACACATACTCAAAAATAAGGCCAAGAGGTTTATTAATTAATGTTTCAATTGGCCGGGTCACTCAGCAGGTGCCCTCAATGTCTACAAAAGTCTAGGGGCACTACACTTTTTCTCTTACTCCCCATCAAACTACAATGAAAACAAACAAAGATTTATTCAAATTGTTATAACAAACAACAATATGTTACTATGAAATATGTCTACAAAGAAATCTTACATGTCTAATGAACTCTAATTGAACAATATCAAAATCACCAAGCTCTAATTGAACAACATCAAATTCTCCAAGCTCTAGAATTGAACAACATCAAATTCAAATAGCTCTAATTGAAAAAAAACTAGCAATGAGTTAAATTAGTGTTATTCATCAATTTTTTAGTAATTATATAGAGGTTGGTTGCATTTTTACGAGGGAATGGTGGTTGGCAACATTAATTGTCCAACTGCTTTCCTGGGTTAGTTTTTATATTTTTTTTACACAGACGAACCCTCGATCGAACTTATTTTACATACCCTCGATCGAGCAAATATCTCGATCGAGGGTTTGAACATACCTCGATTGAGGTCTTGTTAAACCCTCCATCGAGGTATTTTAAATACCTCGATCGAGCAAATTGCTCGATCGAGGGCTTAAAAAACAGGTCGAAAGCCCTTTTCACTGCAGAATGAAACCTTTGCCTGCCTTCCAGAGGTTTAAACCATGTCAATAAATGCCCATTAATGGGAAGACTTGATACAATTGGATCCGTTAATGAATCCTCTATCCATATACATAAAAATTTTGAATTTTTATCTTCATATGTCTTTTGTTTTTTAATTTCTACTAAAACTTGCCCTAAAAAACCTCGCTGACAACTTCGATTGAGCTCAAAGATAAATCCACAACATTCAAATTACACATCCAAAAAATTTGAAAAAATACACAAGCACTAGATAAGCGTGTCCTTTTCAAAAGGGTATTTTTAGTTTTACAAATTATGTAAACAATCAAAATATTTGGTGCACGAACACACATGTGTGCAAAATACGACTGAAATATTCATTGGTTAGTTTCGAAAAATAATAATAAATATAATTTTTCGAGAAAAAATAGGTAAGCACTAGTGCATTCTGTCTAGATCATGTTCACATATTTCATTTTTTAAAATTATTATTTTAACATTAAATTATAGTGCATGAACAAAAACTACTTGTTAATTGTTCTTCAAATTTTTAAGTATACACATTTCATTAAATGAAAATTCGACACGATAAATGACATTGGTATATTTCGAAAAAAAAAAATTTGGAAAGCCAACATAATTCTCTATAGTTCGTTTTTCAACCGTATGTCAAAATTCATTTAGCAAATATGAGATTCGAGGGCTTCAATTTAATACATGGGTAAAATTTCCATTTTTCACCGTCATATTTGGCCAAAAAGAGTTATTCATCTTCATAGAATCACCTTGCGATACTTTAATTTCCATTTAATTTATTTGTATTGGACTAATTTTTTATTCCATTGCTTTGCGGAGTAGAAAAAATACCTAATTTGTGAGTTCACCTCAAGTTAAATACACCTAATACAATTTGAGACAATAATTAAATAATATTGTCCCAACATTGATTAAGACAAACCTATGCTAAGACAATCTTTACTTGAGATTAAGTTGGGTCTTCCTTTACAATGGTAATTGTCAATCAAGGACACCCTCAATATACGTAGTTATCATTGATATTATTTGGTTGAAATAAACTTAGACCTAAGTCATCTTTAACTCAAATCCACTAAGATCAAGGCTTTAACTCAATCAAACTTTGATAACTTAGATTCAACCTTTTCTGAATTGATACCCAAAAGATCCAATATTAGAAAGTTTGAGGTTTTCTTCATAAAAACAATATATTATGAGAATTAAATATCTAAGATGAAGGTAGGCTAAGATTAAGGTTTTCTTTGATCAATAGGAAACCATTACTCTCAACTTAGGTTAACATAAATAGAGAGATCCTTGTTCAAGGCTATCCTTGATCATGCTTGTATTAAATAGAGTTTATCTTTAAATCTAAATTAATTAAAATTATGGATAACTTAGATAACTTTAAGTAACTAATATATCAATAATTCCTCAAATAAAGGCTATCTAGTATAGCACAATTTTATCCATAGTAAAATATGTGTTGGATAAAGATCACAAATGAATCAAAGTTGATCATAATTGAGGTTTTCTTTGATCATTATATACCTAATAATATTAAATAAGAGTATTCTAATTTTATCTCTAGAGATTAGTTCAAGTAGTCATGAGTTAGATGTGAGATTTCTTCCTTGCTAATCATATGGGCATTCCACTTCTACCAAGATTAACTGGTGCGAGCGGTCATGCTGTGGAGGCGATACCAACCGATCTACATGGTTCGCAAGCAGGCATACAGGTTCCTTAGTTTGTAGTTGTGGTTTTCTTTATGAATCGATGTTTATAGTGCGAATAATATGGTTGTCGTTTGGTAATAGACATAAATAATAGCTATGTGACAATGTCGTATGTTTTGTAGTTAGCTAAACCTAGTATATACCTTGTTTTCCCCAATGGAGAGGGGTAATTTTGAGTCATTGAAAGAATATGGTTAATGTTATAGATGTATGTGATCTTAAATTATTAAGAAAGGGATCTCTTTTGACAAAAACAAGATGTAATTTTCCTATTAATAATTAATATATAGTTTTCTTACTTCAAAAAAATTACTCTTTTTATGAAAACACCACTAAAAAATAAAAATATCACTTAATTTTTTCTTAAACAATATCAAGATGTTAATCATTATTCTTTTTATGAATTATCACACCCGTCTCTATGAAACGAAAAAGAAAGCACCATTTGCAAAAGTAAATAGGCAAACAGAACCACTATCATTTCAACGAAAAAGTAAAAATAAATTTTATATATAGAATATTATGATTTTAATCATTACTCTTGCTACGGATTAATCATCCAAACTTTATGAAACCAAAAAGAAAACCACTTGCAATTTTTAAATGTAATCTCAAGTATTTAATATATATATATATAGAATATTATGTTTTTAATCATTACTCTTGCTACGGATTAATCATCCAAACTTTATGAAACCAAAAAGAAAACCACTTGCTATTTTTAAATGTAATATCAAGTATTTAATCATTTTTTTGATCATGAATGATTACATCAATCTCTCTTAAACGAAAAAGAGGATTATCATGTTTTTAATCATTACTCTTTCTATATTAAAAAGAGAGAGAAACCAACTTAGAAAAAAAAAATTAATTTAATTTAAAAAAAATATATGAAAAAACTATTTGTAAATTTTTTTTTATATACATTATCATGTTTTTAATCATTACTTTTTTATAAAAAGGAAAACCACTTACAAAATTAAACTATGCAATTAGAAAGAAGAAAACCACTTTGCAATCCATCCTACTTTCTTCGTGTAGATGAAATAGTCAACATCATGAAAGGTACTGGAGAAGAAGTTTCATAAGAAGTGATTGTACAAAAGGTATTGATATCTCTATCTATGAGATTTGATTCAAAGGTCTCAGTTCTAGAAGTTAGGAAATATCTTGACAAAGTGGCAATAGATGAACTTCATGGAATTCTCACTGCTTATGAAATGAGAATTGAAAAAGAAAATCCTTCAAGAAGGGAAGCATCCTTCAAGGATTCCAAAAATACAAAAAGCCGCAAGAAAGATTCAAGTAAGATTTCCTCTGATGAATCCAATGATGAAGAAGTAAACTTTGTGAAGAAAATCAAGAAAGGTCATGGAAAGTACAAAGATAAGTTACTTTTCAAATGTTTTGAAAGTGGTAAAATAGGTCACTTCATTTCTAAATTCCCTTATAAAGAAAATAAAGATAGTGATGATGTAGAGGAACAAAATCATAAAGATAGAAGAAAGATATCCAAAGGAGGTAGATTTAAACAAAAGAAAAGTTTGTACTCCAAAGAGAACAACAACTCATCAAATGATGATGGTAGTGACGATGATACAAGAGAACTGTTGTTCATGACAATAGTAGAAGAACGTGAAAATGAGAACTCTGAAGATGAATTAAATGCTAAGGTACATTTTGAAGGAGAACTAATCAGTTCTTTAGATGATTTGAAGTAATCAAGAAAGAAGAATAAGCAATTAAGTGAACAAATGCTAAAGTACGAAGAACAAGTCGAAGAAGTAATGAAAATAGAAGAAGATCTAACAGGACAATTCAAAGAAAATGTGAAAACGTGTGATAAATTGGAGGCTGAAATTATCTCCCTGAAAAAGGAATTGCAAAAAGTAAGCATCCAATTGAGTTATCAACAAAAGTTTGGCAGCATCTCTAAAGCACTGGCTGAAATCATCAGCAATCAAAGATCATTTTCAGACAGGTCTCTACTAGGATATGAACAAGACAATGGTAACAAAAGTTCAATCTCAATTGTATATAACTTTGAAGTAGGAACAAGAAGCTTTGAAGATGTGCCTATCAAAGGGGAAGATACTAGAAATAAAAACCAATGAACATTTAACATAAACAAAGGAGTCGTGCCATTCAAAAGACCTCCTATTTCTAGCTATCAAACTCTCTTCTTGGGGCATTGTTAATCCTGCAACAATTTTGGTCATAAAGATGTAAATTGTATCCCATTTGAAAAATAATGTTTTTGAGAAAAATAGAAACATTCTTAATGTCCCCAAATTTGGTTGTATGAACAAAGAAATCAGAAAGTCCAATGAAATCCTCAACCCTTTTGTTCTCTTTCTATTGGATGTCAAATGCTATCAATGCTACAATTATGGCCATAAAGCTTAGGATTGCAAGAACCTGTCAATAATTGTGCACTAGAACGAAACCAAAGATTCTTCCTATGGGAAAGATCATAAAAAAAAATTGCAGAGAAAGACCGAAGAAAAAAGACAAGAAGAATGTGATTTGGCCTTGCATGCTCAAAGAAAAAAGGATCACTGGTATATTGATAGTGGATGTTCCTAACACATGACAGGAGATAGAATAATTTTTTTTAGATCTAAAGAAGGAAAAAGGAGGCAACGTTTACTTTGGAGATGATGGCTCTACCAAAATTCTTGGGAAAGGCTTTGTGAGTCTCGGGGATGAGAAAGCTAAAGCAGAAAATGTCTTTCTTGTTGAAAATATGAAGCATAATCTTCTCAATGTCAGTCAAATGTGTGATCAAGGGCATGTTCTCACTTTTGACTCTAAGAAATGTAAAATAAGGAAGAAATATATAGGTAGATTGGTAGCAACAACATCCATAACTCCAAACAATGTGTACATCTTGAATGGGAGAGAAGAAAGATGCTGTATAGGGAAAATAGATGAAAAATGGATCTGACATAGAAGAATGAGCCATATAAACTTTTACAATCTGGTAAAGATCATAAAAAGGGAAGTAATCAGAGACATCCCTAAAATTATAAATCCCTTAAATTCTGTATGCAAACACTGTTTACATGGAAAGAAAACAAGGGTAAGTTTCAAAACAAAAGAATATTCTAGAACAAACCAATTGGAACTAGTGCATACCAATCTCTATGGTCCAATGAGAACAAAAGGTCTAAATGGTGAATCTTACTTCATTCTCTTCATTGATGACTATACTAGAATGACATGGGTTTCCTTTCTTAAGAGAAATTAAGAGGCCTTTGAGATATTCAAAGTTTTTAAAGAAGCAGTTGAGAAGGAAACTGACTTCACAATTAAATTTCTAAGATCAGACAATGGGGGCGAGTACACCTCAAATGAATTTGATAAATTATGTGAGAAACAATGTTAAATGACTCCAAACTATTTGATATTTTTTGGACCCAAGCAATTCACATTGTAGTCCATATCTTAAACATAGGACAAATCAGAGTTGATAACAACATGACTCCCTATGAACTCTAGAAAGGAAGACCATCGAAAATTAAATAGTTCAAAGTGTTTGGTAAAAAAATGCTACATTAAAAGAAATGATGAAAATTTGGGAAAATTTGGATCTAGAACTGATGAAGGGATTTTCCATGGGTACTCCTCAAGAAGAAAGGCCTATAAGTGTTATAATTTGAGACTAAAAAGGATAGTGGAAATTCCATATGTGAAAGTAGATGAAATAATCACCCACGGAGCAAGACGATCAGCAAACATGGATGAAGACGATCAACCAACCATTAACCAACAAGAAGAAGAACTGTGAGAGGAAGAGCAACCAAGAGAACAACAAGAAGAATTACAACATGAGGAACAAGAAACTGAAAGACAACATACAAAGTATCCTTCAAGGTATGTTCAAAAGAACCACTTTGAGGACTTAATTATTGGTGATAAATGCACAGGTATACAAACACGAAAGAGAAACTTGGAAAGTAACTATGAAGAGGTACATTTCTCCCTAGTGTCCAAAATAGATCCAAATGGTTTTGAGGAAGCTAGAATAGATAAACATTGGGTGAATGCTATGGATGAAGAACTAAATCAGATTGAGAAAAATGAGACATGGGAACTTGTTCCAAGACCTAAAGATTAAAATACCATTGGCACCATGTGGATTTTTAGGAACAAATTAAATGAGGATGGACATGTAATTAGAAACAAAGCAAGAATGGTGTGCAAGGATATGCTCAAGTTGAAGGAATAGAATTTGAAGGAACTTTTTCCCCTGTGGCCAGAATAGAGGCAATCCGAATGCTTCTGGCTTATGCGCGCTCCAAAGATATCAAAGTATATCAAATGGATGTAAAATCAACTTTTCTAATTGGAGAATTAAAAGAAGAAGTTTACATAGAAAAACCAGAAGGGGTCCTACTATCAAAGAATAAATATTATGTCTGCACACTAAATAAATCCCTTTATGGACTAAAACAAGCACCCAGAGCCTGGTACTCAAGGCTAGACAAATATTTGTGACAACAAGGATTTAGAAGAGGAGAGGCTGATAACAATTTATATATAAAAATTAACAATGGAAATATGGTTATCATTGAAGTCTATGTGGATGATATCATATTTGGAAGTGATGATGATAAACCGAGTCAAAGATTTGGAGAAGAAATGAAGAAGGAGTTTGAGATGTTTATGCTCAGAGAGTTAACATTCTTTCCGAGACTGCAGATTTCCCAACTTAGTAAGGGTATATTTATTTCTCAAAACAAATATGTAAAATAAATGTTCAATAAGTTTAACATGGAATATTGTAAGCCGGTTTGTACTCCTATGATCATTGGTTGCAAATTAATCAAAGAAGATGAAGCAAAGGAAGTGGATCAAAAAATTTGCATATCAATGATTGGTAGTTTGTTATATGTAACAAATTCAAGACCAGATGTTATGCAGGATGTAGGAATAGTTGCAAGGTTTCAAGCAACACCTAAGGAGACCCATGTTCAAGCTGTAAAAATAATATTTAGGTATCTGAAAGGGACATTGGATTTTGACCTGTGTTATCCATGAAGTAATGACTCAACTCTAGTAGCATTTACTGACGTAGACTGGGCTGAAAGTAGCTATGAAAGAAGAAGTATAATTGGAGAAACATTTTACTTGGTAAATTGTTTAGTATCTTGGTTAAGTAAGAAACAATCGTCAGTATCGTTGTCTACAACAAACTCGATAGAATACATTGCAGTAGCAACTTGTTGCACCCAAGCTCTCTAGATGAAACCGACTCTAAACGATTTCTAGGAGTTCGATCAACTTATTCCAATTTTATGTGACAACACTAGTGCAATTGGTATTTTCAAGAATCTCGTAATGCACTCCAAGAAAAAGTATATTCCTATCAAATATCATTTCTTGAGAGAACAAGTCATTGAAAACAATGTCAAGTTGGACTATGTTGAAACCAAGGGGAAGATTGCAGATATATTTACAAAGCCCCTTCCAAGGGATACCTTTGAGTATATTAGACATAAATTGGGAGGAATCCCCACTCCTCACTAATTTTCTCAAGCCACATCAAAATTGAATACTATGAAAACAATGTGACGACACATAAAGGTCGATAAAGACCGTGCAGTGCATAAGTTGGAGTCAGCACAGTTAAATGAGGAAATAGAAGGAAGGAAGAGAAGCATGAGTCCAGGGGGAGAGTATTGCAGCTACTGCGCAACTATAGAATTACAGGTCATTGCAAAATTGTCCAAAGGACGCCAAAGATAAGTAAGACAAGATAAAATGAGCATCCATTTTCCATTGGTTTCAAAGGGGGATAAATTGTAGATATTACGAAGAAATTAAAATGAAAATACAGGCACTTTGTTGTAACATGGACTGCACAAAGACATAAACTGCAAAAGTACAGGAGCTTATAGTTAGGGGGAGCTCAATCTTACTTGGTGTTGAAATTGATGCCAATGGGGGAGATTGTTGAACTTAGTATTGTCATTGATGTCAAATGAGAAGCATGAAGTCTAGAAGCCAGTTTGAAGAAGTACATAGAACAATCTTGTTAAAAGGAATGTGCACGCAAGTCCCATTAAGTCATATCATGAAATTATAGGATAGGTACCTGTTGCATAAATAACGCACAGTCAACAAATATGCCAAAGTACATAGATTGCACGCTAACAGAAGAACAATAGACTTGGTCGGCTCAAGTCAGATGTGAGGGTAAACTTGAGCATGAAGAAAGGAAAAATGGGTGTCACCAGCGTATAGAAGCCCCCACTTGTGGAAAAATCAATTGAATCAATAAAGTAAATATTGATGCTAGAATGATATAAATAAAGAAAATGATTTATTTGTTTTGGCGGGCGTGGGATAGAAGGTACAGAGAGAAGTACTCTGAAATTAAAGCCTCGGTTTATTGGGAGAATCAACAGCTAGTTGATTTGAAGAAGTGTACGACAATATAGAACTAATTCAGAGATGGAAGTCGCAGTCACAAAAGAAGTAGAGTTGAGTGCATAGAATAAGAAAAAACCAGAGTATGTGGTTAGGTGCGGAATATAGCAGAATGCAAGGAGAAAGTGTCGCATAACTAGAAGTCATGGAAGTGCACGGTAGAAGCTAAGCAAGTGTGTAGTAGAATCTTAAGAGAGTATACAGAATAAAACGAGGAAAGTACAGAGATCAGAATGCGACTTAGGAAAACATTTACAACAATATCTATCTCAGGGAGGTAGGAAGGGAAAAGGACATGGGTTTGTGGTATCCTATAGGTTGGTGCTTGAAGAAAACAAGTTGGTGCTTGCACAGAGGATTTGTGTCCTCACAGGTTGGTGCTTGCACAGAGGACTGGTGTCCTCATAGGTTGGTTCCTGAAGACATCAAGTTGGTGCTTGCACAGAGGATTGGTTCCTCACAGGTTAGTGGTTGTAAATATTGAGTTGGTGCTTACACCAGCGATTGGTGTCCCCGTCAGATTGGTGTCTGCAAAATCTGTGAGTGGGTTCTCACACCATTATTGGATATTGGTGTCTCCCAACAATTTATGTAATCAAAGATTCTATATATACAAAGTTTTTTTAAATACTTTGTGAACAATGTTTTCTATGTTGATGACTGCTTTGGTATTGGTGTATGACTTATGAAACAAAAAATTAGATATAAATATTAATATTGCACATGATATTGATTCACCCCCCCCTCTCAGTATCACTTGGGGTTCAACAAATTTATACTTTTTAATGATTAAATAGCTCGATCGAGCTTTTTGATTAACCACACATAAACCCTCGAATGAGGTATTTAAAAAATGTGCATAAAACATCAATAGAGGATTTTAAAACCCTCGAGTGAGGGATTTAAAACAAGATTTTAGCCCCTTTTTCTGCAAATTTAATTTCACTACGCTCTTTTCCAGGCCTAAACCCTGTCATGAGATGCACATTAGGTGACAAAATTCATATCGATGGATTCATCAACGAATCATCTATCCATTGTCATATAATTTGCTGGTTTTTAAGTTCATATGATCTTTTATTTTATTTTCAAACTTACACTTACAAAACCATGTCCACAACTTCGAATAAGTGCAAAAGAAAAATGAAGAACATAAAAAGTACACAAGCAAAAATATTGGTAACACTTTTTGGCCAAAAGTGATGGTGAAAATTCAAGCCCCCAAAACTCATATATTTATTGCGAATTCCGACATGCAACAAAAACAAATTGTAGGGAATTATGTTGTCTTTCCACCTATATTTAAAAAAATAATTAATATGCCAAAATTGCATTTAATGATAGGTTTGTTCTTGTAAATTTTAGAAAAAAGTTAACAAGTGGCTTGTGTGCACGTAAAATAATTTAATGATAAATGCATAATTTTTGAAAAAAATATATGAACATAATCTACACAAAATGCACTGGGGCACACATATTTTTTTTAAATTTACGTTGGAAAATTATAGTTTTTATTAATTTGGAATCTTATTCCTTTGAAAAGATTGAGGACTATTTGGCTCACATCAAAGAGCTAAAATTAAAATAAGTCAAATGTGGCAAGAGTTTTCTGAAGAAGGATGGACAAATCATAGAAATGGTCCTGATGAATTTGAGGACACCTTATGATGTATTTTTCTCTTCATTTTGTGCCAATTGGATGTCTCGTAAAGAAGATGGTAAGGACTTCACCTTTGATACCTTCTGTGATTTATTTGATTATAGAACAACAAAAGTTGTTTGATGAAGGGAAGCTTAGTATAAAACACCATGTTCACTTGCTCAAAGGTAAGGTCAAGCAAAATTATAAGGAATGTGGCTGACCGGATCATTAATCAGGGTGTATAGACCAACCTACTAAAGGAAAGACCGATGAGTCCACATCGACCAAGAATAATTGAAAGAAGAAAACCTGTCACTACTATGGAAAGGTAGGAAGAAAAGGTCAAGCATCTTGAAGAAGGCATGTCGACTAGTCCCTTGATCAACCGAAATGCAGAAAAAATCACCTATTTTGTTAGCACTCCCAAGCATTACATGCTCATACCACTCAGAATGAGTGGATAGTGGATTCTAGTTGCACCCATCATATGGCTAAGGATGCTTCTCTATTCTCTTCCTTAAGTGGAGCTCCAGAATATAAGAGTTATGTCACTAATGATTATGCTCTCATGATTACTAGATGCGACGGTGTTGAATGCAGGCATGGTCAAATTTCTAATGTCTATCATGTACCTAGCTTGAGTGCAAACTTGTTTTCAGTTGCTCAACTTACACAGACTAAGAATATTGTTGAGTTTTGGTCAGATCACTTTATTGTAAAGGATTTGAGACTTGGGGAGGAAACTGTTTCTTTAGGATATTTAGATCCCAAAGATGGACTATACAAGTCCAGTGGCTCTCCCAGGAATGATTTTTGATTGACTAGGATGATTGCACTCATTGGTCAGACTGATGATAGAAGTTGAATTTGGTGTGAACAACTTGGACATATGAACAACAAAGAATATGGTTACTGAACTCCCAAAGACCATTCCAGCTGATGGATTTTGTAGAGGATGTGTGCTTCGGAAGAATCATTAGGAACCCTTTGATTCTGGGAAAGCATGGTGAGCACATGATCGACTGGAACTTGTTCATAGTGATCTCTGCTACATGAACAAACACTCATTAGAATGTGCGAAGTATATTTTAACCTTCATTGATGATTTCTCTATATTTACATGGGTATATTTATTGAAGAACAAGAGTCACGTATTTGAAATATTTAAGGAATTTAGGGCATTGGATGAAAATCAATGTGGCTGACCTATCAAATGCTTGATATCAGACAATGGTGGATAATATGCGAGTCAACAATTTAAATAACAACTCTTGCAAAATGGCATTTCTTGGTAGAGATATGTCCCTCACATCCCTCAGAAGAATGGAGTCATAGAGAAGAAGAATAGGACCTTGGTAGAAATGGCCAAGTGCTTACTACAGACCAACAACCCTCCAACTAAATTTTGGGAAGGAGTGCTTTACTGTTCAAACTATCTCCTGAATCTTGTTTTGACTAGAGCTATCAATGACATGACTCTAGTTGAGAAGTGGAGAGGAAGAAAACCCCTTGTTAGACACCTCAGAACCTTTGGATGTGTTTCTTGGGCCCACATCAGTGATAACCACAGAAATAAAATGGATGCAAAGAGTCATGCTTGCATCATGGAGGGACCATAATTCGTAAATTTTTCCCTCTCTTGGTCAGAATGATGGATGGGATGTGACAACCGATCCAATTCAATTGTTCAAAGAAAACTGGGTCTCTTTCCCTCCCTCTTTTTGTTGTGGGTGACCTATAGTAAGCTCACTCTAGTGCCATTTTCTCAAATCCAACATTTTTTTAATTTTTTGGCCCTAACCCCATTAAGGAAACTGGTGCCTCGAACCACATAGTCACTCCATTATATTGTTATTGTTGATTTTTTGACATACTAACACCATGGTCACTATGGACTCTAATGATGAAAAATTATAGGAAGATCATATGGCTTACAAAATAAGCAAATCCAAGGGCAATATGGTCCATGCCTTGTCTTGATCTGAGGATGAGTAGGAAATGATGATTCGAACAATTTATGGGATACTGTTATCAAATCCAATGCTAAACCTTCATTTCACTAGGGGAAATATATCAAATGTTCAAGTATGATAATTTCTCAGCTATATATAGATGACCGAGGAGTGTATCGCAACATCAAGTGATAAAGACTCCACAAAGTATTAGCCATACCTACTCTCCTCCTCTGCATAGAGGCCATTTCTTGGCTCCTTCCCAAACTTAACATGGAAAACATATTAGATAAGGATCCATATGAGAAAAACATTACCTCCTTTCATCCTTTTTCTTTGGAGGCTTATTATAAGTTCTCTACCTTAGTTTTGTTTTTGCAAGAGGAATGGATCAATACAAAGGACCTTGATTTTCATGCTTCTTTAAGAAAATGGTGGGAAATGACTAAGAGGTTTTGTCCCATTGTCATAGGATCACACCCTTATGAATCCCTAATACCTCTTTGTAGGATGGTATCCATGCTACTTTCTAGGCTCTATGGTGAGAGAGATGCAACACAATTAAGGGAATCATGGGTTCCCATCGTATAATAGGTAAATTCACTTGAACTATCTTCAATTGGGGGGGAATCCTCTCAACTAATATTAAGCAATATGTCATAAATGAAAGAGACACAACTTTGGGACAAGACTCTAAGTTCTATAATTCCTCCTTTTTTGGATATTCATGTGCCAGTAACACCTTTCCAAGAATGGGATGACAATGGCTCCTAAAGGAACCCCTAGTCAACGTTTACTGCAAATTTTTGTGGAAAAAAAAATACTGTAGTTATTATGTGAAGGTATGCCAAGAATTCTAGATGCCATTGTATACCATCATCCATGGAGAACCAACCAAGTGGATGTTTGATAAGGCCATGGAATCCTTATCTACATTAAGATATTGGTATGTCTCTCAGAAGGTGACTTGTGTATTTATGGTGGCACTACGCCTCCCCATCTATTCCCTCATTTCATCACTGAAAAGTGATCCTATAGGAGGTGGCCTACTAAGTCTTTCTGAAGTGCATTGGAGCGGTGTTGACAAATGAAAAGAAAGTTTTTTGTGCCCCATTTTCTCTGACCATTGAAGGATTCTTCTTAGAGGATATCAAAGAAGCTAAGGATCAGGATCATGCTATCATTGTATTTCAATTTGGCAATGAATTTTTTAGGAGGAATGTTTTAGGAAAATAGTGGAACCACATTGTCATGCTTGTAAATTTACTTTGGTCTATACAATTGAATTTTGGGTGGATATAGAAGTGTATTGAGGAACCAAGTCCCTTGATGAGGTCTCAAGGTGGCCAGGAAACAAAAGGAAGAAATCCACAACATAAGCAGAACCTCAAAAGACTACAAGTGAACAAAACAAGAGGAGACTTCTAAGAGAGATGATGAAGAAATAAGTTGAACTCGAGGCCACTAAAGAGAATAAAATAAAGGAAGTAGAAGAAAGAAGAAAAGAATAAGGAAGAAGAAGAAGCATGGAGGAAATCATAGGAGGAGAGAAGAAGCCAAGATGGGCTAAGTACACAATAAATTACATGAGAAATCCACCTTTCCATGACTCCCACAATTGCTTCAGTAACTGGGGGACACTTCTCTCTCACAAAAATTGGCTTGGGTTTTCTTACCACTTAAAAAGAGGAGGGTATTGCTTCCTTAAACTCCTTTATTTATGAAAAAAGGAAGAAGAAAATTGTTAAATAAATGTAGAAAAAAATCAACATTGCCATGAGACCTTTGTTACTAATCACTACTAAGACTCCCATGTTCATTAATATTTATTGAGACCTTGTTGTTGCAGCTTTAAAAAATGTATCCTTCTCTAGGAAACCAAGCAAATGTGTAGGAGATGGCAGTTAAAATAAAAACTTACAAGCAAAGGATAAGGGACATGAAAACGGAAATTGTAGTGAACTGAGGAAGGAAAATAGTAGCCTATTATATTTTAGAGATTGTGCATTCTCAATGAAGGGGGAGTTCACAGAAGATCATGACCAAGTGTACATCCTTTTTTACAAATTACAAGGACAACATGCCCAATTGAGTGAACTGCTCGATCATATCAAAGATCATGAATGCATCTTATATGGCATAAGAATTGGTTTAAGGGAATTCACACAATGGAAATAATATTCAACACAAATGCTAGAATATCATCCAAGAATGACACCACAAGAGCTTCACCACAACCATGCCTCCATCACTCAAAGAAAGCATGCATGAACAAGATTGCAATAGAGCATGTCTTGGAACCATCAACAATTGTGAAAAGTTGTACCAAGCAACCACTAGTGTTATGAGGAGATGTAATTTGCCTCCACTTCCCATCATAGATCAACCCCAATCTATCGAGGACG
The DNA here is from genome assembly GCA_027924585.1 of Larix kaempferi. NCBI lineage: Eukaryota > Viridiplantae > Streptophyta > Pinopsida > Pinales > Pinaceae > Larix > Larix kaempferi. Next base: position 5,489,496 of record BSBM01000519.1, read on the forward strand.
GGAAGAACATAATCAGAGAAATCATCAACTCCAGAGAGATTAGAGTAGGAGCTCTTAATGAATTAACTAAAACAACACTCATGTAATATATAGCAGGACCAAGAGGGACATCAACTTGCTCAAAACCTCTACTATATCTCTCAATAAGGGACTGGGCATCATTGTTAATGTAGCATCCAACCATGTTGTCACCTTTGGGAATCTTAAATACCCGAGGTTCAATTCCATGTTAGAACAATATGAATCCTGGAGGGCACATATGGCACATTGGGGCCCAAAACCCACATAAGTCTCATTGAGTAAGTAAGTCTCATTTTGAGAACTTAGTAAGTCTCATTTTGAGAACATCTCTAATTTTTTAAAGTTACACTTAGATGGGGAACCAAAGAGTCAAGGAAAGTGAAAGGTTGACCAACCCAATAGAAATGAAACATTGTATAAATACAAGGGATAGAATTTAGAGAAGAGGAATTTTTTGGATCTTTGAGATGTTCAGAGACGATTGTAAACTCTTGTGTGAATTAATTTGAAGAAGCTCTCAACTGAGCCTGTGAATTCTAGGAAATGCTTGGATTGTTTAAATGTATGGATGGTTTTAACTTATTTTGTTGTTCATGCTATACTGTTAGGAACCCATGTCTTTACTTTGTTAGTATATTGTTGTTGGACGCATATGCTTTGTAAGTCGTCCCGTAGTATTTGTTGATCCATAGTTTATATTAGCCCATAGTATTGACCCATAGTATTGGACGCATATGCTTTGTAAGTCGTCCCATAGTATTATATGTCCCATGGTTTTGACTCATAGCATTGGCGCCTAGACTTAGCCCATGGTTTGTATTGACACATAGTATTGACCCATGGTATTAGCGCCTAGACTTAGTATATAAGTGTGTGTTGAGGCCTATGAAGGCACCGTGAAGTTAATTGTATTGAGCTTGCTCAAAGGAGGTTGCCCCCTCGAAGTGGCCCGTGATCAATATAAAAGTGATTCTGAGTTCTATTATTTCTGATATCTCGTGTATTTGCATTAATTAATTATTGCAGGTTCATCACATCTGGTATCAGAGCACTTTCTTGGGCTCGTTGGGTGGAATTTTTGCCAAATTTTTTTTTTGCATCTATTGCAGCTTCGGATTTGGGAATAATCCCTATCCGCTTAACTATGGGAAGTACTTGGGCATAATCCCTAAAACTCATTGTGAGGAGTACCACAGGAACCCCAAAGTAGCTGGCCCATTAAGAGGACTTGCCAGCGAAAAGGGCAACAACCCATACTTGATTGACTAGTTCCCACCCGTGAGGTAAACCAAGAGCTGTTGTTTGTGGCAAAGCGGTTATCAGTTTTACCTGAGCCGTGGAGTGAGGGGTACTGCCCCAATACGCAAGCCGTCAGACAACATTGGTGGCCGAGTGAAACACCTGAACTGTTAGGAAGCCATACATACCTGGGATCCATATCTATTTTCAGTTGAATTGTTGCCGATCACTTCCGCTCCAGATCCAGCCGTTTCAGATCTATTCTGAAATTCGTTCCAGATCTAGTCGCCGTTTCAGATCTAGCCGTTTTCGATCCCTTCCGCGCCATTGCAGATCCATGTATTGCGGATCCCTTCCGCGCCGCTATTGCCAATCCATTTCTGGAAAGAAAAAAAAAAGGAGTATAAAATTATTTTTTCGTTCATATCTCCCTTGTTTCAACTCTGTTTTCCTTGAAACTTCACTGACATCCCTGCAATCCCATTCTGCATATTTCATTCCTGAAGACCCTATCCCAAATTCCACTTCCCAAGACCAGAAATCCCACATTTGTCTATTTTTAGGGTTCGCCATAACTTCTTCAATTTTCACCCAATTGCCTTCAAATTTTACCATAGAGTTCCCGCTTCTGAAATCCCCATTTTTTGCTTCCCTGTCCCTCAAAAAGTGTCGAAAACCTAGTCAAACCCCAATTACCCCTCCGAGTTTTTCCCAAATCCAAATTTTTCCTTACTAAATAAGCTTGTGTTTGTGTTTTTCTATCCTCCCCCCACAAAAATAAAAATAAAAATTACTGGTTATGGTTGTCACTCGCACAGGAGCAAACACCATGGAGGAAGCACTTGCAACCATCCAAACCAAACTCTAAGATCTGGATGAAAAATTTCTCAGCCTCCATCTTCAGCATTCAGCCATGAACAATAATCGATAGCCAGAATCTTTTGTAGCCACCAGGTTCTCTTCTTCTAGCAATTTTCGTGGGACAAAGATTGATTTTCCTCGCTTCAATGGTACTGATCCGACTGGATGGATATACCGAGCAGAACAATATTTCAATCTGCATAATACTTTTGATGTCCAGAAAGTTCCACTTGCATCCTTTCATTTGGAACAGGAAGCCCTTCAATGATATCGTTGGTACATCAAAGCTCATCCCGAGCCAAACTGGATAGATTTTTGCCAACTCCTTTTGCCACGATTTGGTCCTAGTGCTTTTGACGACTTCGCAGGAGCACTCACTAAACTTCATCAAACTGGCACAGTGAGAGAATATCAGACAGAATTTGAGAAACTAGCCAATCACACAGAAGGATTGTCTGATGAATTCTACAGGAGTTGTTTTATCAGTGGTCTCAAGGATGAAATCCACTCAGAGGTCAAAATGTTTTGTCCCAACACAATGATGGAAGTCCTAGGGTTGGCTAAGCTGGCTGAGGACAAGATCGCAGCTCAACAATGCTCCAAACCCACCTTTGTTCCCTTCAGAAATATGGGTTCCCAACTACCTCCCATCACGCTTGCTCCTCAACCAACTCCTATTAAGCAATTGTCTGAAACAGAGACGCAGGCATGCCGTGGAAAAGGGCTTTGTTATAATTGTGATGAGAAATTCACTCGGGGACATAGATGTGTTCAACAAAAGCTCTATCTCTTGGATGTGGATTCTCCGCCTGCCTCAGAACTTGATGAAGAAGCTCCAGATACAGTAGATGATCAAGTCGACATTCAACACCCGCCTGTTGACACCCCATCTCAGGACGACCCACCCGACATCTCTCTCCATGCTGTAACCGACGTCACCACCACACAAACAATGCGAGTCAGGGGATAATTCAAGAAGCTCCCTCTTACCATACTCATTGATTCTGGTAGCACTCATAACTTCATTGATCCTCGGATTGCCAAACATGTTGATTGTTTTGTCCATCCTTGCTCCAACTTTGAAGTCATGGTTGCCAATGGGGGCACCTTACCTTGCAAGGGGAAGTGTCACAATGTGTGTATCTCTATGGAAGATTATAACTTGCGCTCTCACATGTTTGCCTTTTCCTTAGGCGGATGTGATGTTGTTTTGGGCATTCAATGGTTACGCACACTTGGCCCCATCTTATGGGATTTTGTTGAACTTTGGATGTAGTTTTCAGTCAATGGGGCACAACACAAATTTATGGGCTTACAACCAGGGTCTCTATGCATCATCAATTCACATCGCCTGGAAAAAATACTTAAGAAGAATTCACATGGTGTCATTGCTCAGCTCCATTCCATTAAGATGCACCCATCAACAGTCTCCACTACTTCCTTGGATATATATGCAGGTGTCTTTGCTAAACCAATGAGCTTGTTGTCTCCAAGAGACCTTTCCGACAAGAATTTAGCCGCATCTACCTCTCAGCAGGAAATGATGACTATTTTGCATACAATACAGAAGTGGCAGCCATCCCTATTGGGGAATTATTTCTGCATCAATACTGATCTCCAGAGTCTGGAAACTTTCCTGGAACAATGGGTCTCCTCCCCAACACACCTGAAATGGGTTATCCAACTCATGGGTTATGACTATGCGACCACTTACCAGAAGGGTAAGGACAATATGGTGGAAGATGCTCCTCCTCGCACATTTGATGACCTAATTTCTCTTACAGCAATTTCTCTGCTTGTTCCAAATTGGTTGCAATCTGTTCAACGGGGCTATCTCTTCTATGAACTCCATGCTTCTTCATCAGTAGAGCACTCTGGGTTCCTCAAAACGTATGACCAGGAACAATGTAACTTCTTTTGGTAGGGACTCAAAAGGACAATTCAATGGATGGTGGTTGACTGTGATACTTTCCAGGTCAACAAGGGTGAAACGACCCTCCTTTCGGGACTGCTCGAACCCTTACCCATCCCTCCACAAATTTGGACAACTATTTCTATGGATTTCCTAGAAGCGCTCCAGTGGTATAGTACCACATCTCAAAGGACACCATATGAAGCAGTCTCTGGACAGGCACCACCAGTTCTTCTTCCATACACCTTCAGCAGCTCCCCAATTCAGGCAATTGACTCAATTCTTCGAAACCGTGATCAGCTTCTTCTCATTCTGCAGGACAATTTTCACATGGCAAGAATTCGATTGAAACAACAAGCCGATCAACACTGTTCTGAGCGCACTTTTCACATCGCTGATATGGTTCTTCTTTGTCTACATCCTTCCATGCAATCCTCCCTGAAACTCAAAAGGCGCCAATGGCTCGGAATGCAACCCGAGGATGCTACAGGGGACCCACTCCTTCAGATTCTGCATCAATTTCCACATCTAAAGCTTTGAGGGAAAAGCTTTTTCTAAGGGAGAGGGGATGTTAGGAACCCATGTCTTTACTTTGTTAGTATATTGTTGTTGGATGCATATGCTTTGTAAGTCGTCCCGTAGTATTTGTTGATCCATAGTTTATATTAGCCCATAGTATTGACCCATAGTATTGGACGCATATGCTTTGTAAGTCGTCCCATAGTATTATATGTCCCATGGTTTTGACTCATAGTATTGGCGCCTAGACTTAGCCCATGGTTTGTATTGACACATAGTATTAACCCATGGTATTGGCGCCTAGACTTAGTATATAAGTGTGTGTTGAGGCCTATGAAGGCACCGTGAAGTTAATTGTATTGAGCTTGCTCAAAGGAGGTTGCCCCCTCGAAGTGGCCCGTGATCAATATAAAAGTGATTCTGAGTTCTATTATTTCTGATATCTCATGTATTTGCATTAATTAATTATTGGAGGTTCATCACATATACCATTACGTGAAAATGCTTGTCTTACATATGACTATTCTTCTCTTGTTGATTACATTTTCTTATCCCCGTATCTCTAAAAACCACTTGCTTGGTCAATAATTACCAATTTTAACTAGGTGAAAGTGAGACTAATCTTCTTTAATTTTTTATTAATGTTTTATGTGTACATCTTTGCTTGTACTAAGGAAACTTTTTTTCTTAGAAACATACAACTTTGTGTGTATACAATCAGTAATTGTCAGTTCTTTTAAATCACAACTCCTAGCCAGGATAAGATTTCCTTTAAACACTCTGCATTTGTAGTAAAATAAACTTCATTATGCATAGTATCCCCAACCCAAACAAATTCGGTAACAGTTGCAGGACCAGAATCCGGATGGGGTCCATATTTCAAATAGTGTGAGGTATAATTGGGACCTTATAATGGGGCAAATCCCTTGTTGTTGACAATGGGGCATTCCGACCTATCCACACCTCCAAAAATTCTTGAATGTAAATCTAGTGAAGGTCCACCTTTTCCAAACTTATTTTTGGTTTAATCTCATGCCATGTTGCCATGCTATTTTATTTGGTATTTATAACCATAAGGACATAATCTAGACTAATCCTTACTCCTTCCATTCTGCTTATAGGTTTACCCTAATATTCAATTTTTGTTGGAGCCCCACCCCTACTCATGAAAGAAAACGCATTCAAATTCTAGTGTATTTATGTCATTGAACTTTATAATGCCTTAAAGGAAAAATTGTTTCAAACTCTTAAAATTACCCTCTTTGAAATTATATTTTATATTTTGATACTCTTTCAAAGAGCTATCCCACTTTTAATGGCTTTAGTCTTTAAATTTTTTTCAAACACTTTGGATACATAAAGTTTTAGTACTTTAAAGTTTCTATGAAAAACCTAGATCCATTTTTTCTTTTTCTTTCCTTTCGTATTTTTTTAAAATAATGTTGCTACTTACATTCCAAATATTGAAGATGAAGTTGATGAAATCATTTGAATTGGAGAAATCTTTTATTTATAAAACCTACTTTCTATTATGCATATCAATAAATGCTTTTTTTGTTATCACTTTATTGATCAAACCCACACCTTAACAAAATGAACTAATAAAAATTGACAACTTATCAACAAAGCTTAATAGGTGATATATAACCATATTTTTTTAAAAATTAAAGTAGATATATAATTTAACCACAATTCTAAATCTCAGATAAACAAAACCTCAATACACCCAATATGGTTCAATATGGTTATTCTTGATACTTTGAAGTAAAGGGTGGTCACCTTTCAAAATGTTGACTGCCCATTCCTCTCTCACGGAACAACACTCTTGACATCAATGGTCAGTTACATTGTATAATGTTGGGTTATATAGAAGCCCATTCTCTCTCACCTCTTCATTCTTCACTGTTCTTCAAGGACTCCAACTACCTTAGACCCCACAAAACTCTTCACCATCAATACACACTAAATTCTATGATGGTGATTAATTCAGTCCTTTAATGTTTTTTTCCTCGGATTCTTTTTAAATTTTTTATATTTGTTTCAGTCCTTTAATGTTACTCAACAAGAGTGTTGTTAAAAACTAGTTTTGGTGATGGGACATGGCTCTTAAAGGTACATTGTCATAACCTCTTCATTCTTTGCTTCTTTTGAATAAGTTTTGCTACTACCTTGACTCAACACCACTCTTCAAGATCAGTGCACACTGCACAGTAACACGCATATGGCTGGTTTACTTTGATGGGGATCCAAATATTCTGCAACAGCTTCAACCAATTCTACTTTCTTCAACCCTTCAAACATTTCAATCATTTCTTCTTCAAACTGCTTCAACATTTCAAATTTTTGTCTTTTTATTCCTTCGACACAACTCCAAACTCCTTATTTGAAACATATTCAATTCAAACTGTAAATATCCTCAGAAAACTAAATCCTAATCTCTACACTCATTTCAACTTTATAAACTATGAGTATTTAGCTTGCAAAATCCTCATAACGATGGAAACTTCAGGTGAAAGAGTTCAGGGCATTATAAAGTTTCATACCAGGTTAAAAAACAGGAAAAAGCGCAGCTACAACGAACATTGAGAGACAAAGAGATAAAATGTACACAATTGCAGCTCACTGCTTTATCATTCACCCTAAACACACATAAATATAAAATTCACCATAACTAACACACATACTACTAGGGGATCGTTGAAATGCTTCAGATACTATTTGAATGTTTTATGTTCATCCTCCTAACTATAATTAGGAATAAAAGAAAGATAATATATATCAGTTGGTTATAATTGTTTATTGAGATTTTGAAACAATCATAAAATTAATTTTCACAATATACTTGTCTCATTTTCTTATATTTGAGAGAAAAACAGATTTAAAAAATAAAATACATATTTATGCAATTTAGACTACTGTTATCTACTCTGTTTTCTCATTTAAAAAATTTGGCTTCCCAACAACAATATAGTCACAGGCACAAAGCACTGCAACATCTCTGCACTCTTAATACCATATTGAAAGCCTTTTTATGTGGCCTTGTCTTTCACGAGGCCTACTATGGAGCCAACAGCAGTTGCTACTGATACAAGAAATGAGATGAAGCTTAAAGTTTGCAAAAGGTTCCACTTGAGTGTCCATCGTGGAATTTTATTCTGGACAATGTGCATTTCCACTGGAAAGTACACCACCAATGGCCAAAAGTTCACAGCACCCAAAATTCCCAGCACGTCATTGAACAGTGGAAATAAGATGGCAGTACACGTAGTTGACACCACAAATGCAATTCTCCAACACATCCTCAGAATATTTACTCTACATAGCCCACACAAGGGAACGCTTATTTGAAATCCCTTATTGATTAATTTATTGCTTGGCCATTTACGATAAATCCAACCTTCAATGCAAGCGAAAATTTGTTGACAAAACACCTGCAAGAGTCTTCAATATGTTATGGTAATTGAATAAGTGGCAGTGATATTAGAATTACAGGAAGGTTGAACAAAACAACCATATATTTGACAACCAATACATAAAACACCACTTTCATGTGGCTTTCCCATTAACATTCCATGTATGCTGGACCTTATATGCTTTGGTAAACTAACCCTCACAAAAAAAAATGTGATACCAGACATTCATACAGAGGAAAAGAAACAAAGGATGATAAAACTTGTACTTACTTGGTATGCTCCCATCAGGTAAACCACATTGCACACATTAGCAAAGTCAATCAGCCAGTAAGGCTCATAGAATCCAAATCCTGCAAATAGGTTTCCAGGTGCATTTTCTCCAAAGGCTGCATAGCCCAGGCAACCACACAGCATAAAGAAGGCAGTTACCATCATCATAGACAACAAATTTGCTTTTCTCATAGTTCTGTTTTCAGGTGGTGTGGACTTCAGAGTATTCTGCACATTTATTCATTGTAGGAAGCAGCAGAGTTATCTTGTAGCTTCTTACCTTCCAAAGGAATCATATATACAAAGGAATGTTAGAATTTGAGCTATACCTGAATTTCAAGGACAAGTGTAGAATATGGAATTGCTAATGCAATGTTACCAAGACCTTGTAAGATCCTCCATACTTTCTGCGCTTGAGTAAGAGAAGTGGTTGTGGTGATTCCACCCAACGTTCCATAAACTTTTCCGTTTTCTGCAAGTTTCTCCAGAGTTGAATCTCATAATATCATATTTTCATTTACTATGGTGAATCAGATTAGATATGAAATTACATAGGCTAGCAATAATTGAAAATAATGGCAGAGTAGGATAAAACAATACCAATTACTTTGGCAATGCTGAGACCGAATCCTAATGTTGCATAGATAGAGCACATTGTTGCTGCAACTATTGAAAGAACCCATAGTCTATGAAAGTTTGGTATTTGACACAAAATAACCTGTATAGCTCCATAAAGGATCATATAATTGCGGTCTGGGAAATGGCATAGAGACTCGTGTCCTTTTCTGTGGTAACAATTCGATTGCCTGATTGCTCTGCAATGTTCATGGTTTCTATATTGAGATAATCGCTTAATATTTCAATATGATAATGGAATTATAATTAATAGACATTAACAAATAAAGTCAATGATTCTTTTCTTTTCAATTTAGTATCAAAGGAACAGGAGATTGAGGTGTTACCTGACCTATAGGTGTGTGGAGATGAAGCTCTTGAACATCATGCTTTTATTATAAATAGCCCATTTAACTCTTCATTAATCGCCTTAACCAGACAGCTATTTGTATGGTTAAAAAAGCATTATTTGTTTTAGTGGGATATACAGTGCATATGCATACATTGTTATTATTAGAAGGAGATCGATCGATGTATCTATCTGTATGTATAATCTTATCGATCCAAGCTTATAATATAGGGATTGGTATTAGAATGAGTTAAACACTGGAACTAAAAAAATGTGGAGCTCAAAAAGAAGAATTTCCTAACAAATTATTACTCCTCTGAGAATTGGTAGATTAAAGAAACATGACAAGATTCTGCTCAGAAAATGAGATTTTATCAACCTGAAATCAACTCAATGATTACTTATAAAGAATAACAAAACTACATTATAATCAAGAGAAAACCTGTGTATAAAGGACAAACTATTTGAGGCTTGGTATAGATGAAGGTAAGAGTGAAATTGTGCTAAAATTTTGGTTAGAAAATGAAATTCGATCAATGTAACAGAAACTCAATAATTACTTTAAAAAACAATACTATGTTGAAGAAAAAACTCATACACAAAATACATATAATTTGTCAATTCAAACTAAGTTCAAAAGTTCTAAGATTTGAGTAATTTATTTACTAAAAACAAAGAAGTTCTTATATTCTAAATGCTTTAAAACACAAAAGTGAAACATTTTTGAAATAAATAAAATCTAAACTATAAACTCAAATTATAACCTTTTTGAGATAAATGAAATCTGAACTGTAAATGTAAATAAAATATACAAACACTGATTTAAGGAGAATTACAGACTTGGGGTTGGTAGAGAAAGTGAACTTTACAAATATATTATTTAAAAAGAAATTGGAAAACTTGTGTGCAGATTTGAATCTTAAGTTTCTAGCTGACGAATAGGGCAGCCCATCTTCAGGAGGAGATACTTAAGAATCTCCTGAAGATGAGCTGCACTATTCAACTAAAAATTAAGTTCAAATATATAGTTCAAATATAAACACTGTTTTAAAGAGAATTACATTCAACTAAAAATTAAGTTCAAATATATAGTTCAAATATAAACACTGTTTTAAAGAGAATTACATACTTGGGTTGGTAGAGAAAGTGAACTTTACAAATATAGTATTTGCAAAGAAATTGGAAAACCTTAAGTTTCTAGCTGAATAGGGAAGCCCATCTTCAGGAGGAGATACCAAAGAATCGCCTGAAGATGAACTGCACTATTCAACTTAAGTTCAAATATAAACACTGTTTTAAAGAAAATTACATACTTGGATTGGTAGAGAAAGTGAACTTTACAAATATGGTATTTGCAAAGAAATTAGAAAAACTTAAGTTTATAGCTGAATAGGGCAGCCCATTTTCGGGAGGAGATACCAAAGAATCTCCTGAAAATGAACTGCACTATTTAACTAAAAATTAAGTTCAAATATAAACACGGTTTTAAAGAGAATTACATACTTAGGTGGGTAGACAAAGTGAACTTTACAAATATAATATTTGCAAAGAAATTGGAAACCTTACGTGCAGATTTGAATTAGCTGAATAGGGCAACCCATCTTCAGGAGGAGATTTCAAAGAAATCTTCAGAAGATGAGCTGCACTATTCAGCTAAAAACTAAGTTCAAATCTGCACATAGGTTCTCGAATTTCTTTACAAACATAACCAGCCGTGAAAATACAAGCAACCAATAATGAAGATACAATATTCCTCACTAAGTGACTCCTTGTGTCATGGAAGTTCTTGTGATGGGAACTAACCTGAGGCTGACTGCTGTAGTAATTGTGAAAGCAACGCAGATTCCAAAGAAGACCATATATTGAACTAACGCACTCAACCTTGCTTGTCTTTCACCTGGAAGGACAGTCAGTGTAACAAATTAATATTTAGAAAATTTAGTTTTTGATACTTCAATTAATTAATTAAAATTTTTAATTTTGATATTTCAATTAATTAATTAGTGTTTATAATCTTAAAATTAAAGTATTATTATTATTTTATATAAAACTAAAAAATAAATCAACCTGAATATTAATAAATATAACACCCAAATTACTTGTATTACATCCTTCAAATAACAATCCTAAAATTAAATTGTTATTATCATTATAATAAAAAAATATGAATGAATCTAAGCATGGATAGATTAAGCACCCAGATTTACTTGTACTGCATCCCTGTAACAGCAGTTTCTCATGGGCCCAAAGACTGGATCTGGATACTTATAACAGTCCACAAGCAATTGAGCAGAATACAATGATATCAGAGCAAAGATAATTATGGCTGCAGGTCCTGCGATCCATCCCAACTGCGCAACACCCCAGGACAAGAATAATACTGCTCCGACCAAAGCTGTGAGAATGTTAGCCACTGCAGTCCATAGGGTGCCTGTATACTCAAATTTCATATATAAACTTCAAAATTTAGTGGTAATCAAATTTACATATACAAGCTTAAAAAATTTAATGGAAATATTACAGCAACTACATAAAATAACTATTTCAGTTGGATCAATTTGGTGTTTGAAAATATGTACAGCTGGGAAACGAGCTAGAGAGGTGAAACACCTCTTCGACACAAGGATTCTACATATGTTGTGTTTGAATCTGGTCTCTGATTACCTTGTCCGACTACCAAACCATAACTTAATTTAATAAATTACAGATTATTTAAAAAAACAAAACTCTAACAAGATTATGATGATGATTTTTAAGATAGTTAACATCTCTACTTTAGTCGAGGTAGCCATAGTTTTCAAAAGTTAAAAGGTTGAGAAGGTTTGTATTGTAAAAAGTGATTTTCATTTTCTTTGCTCTTAGTTTCACAGAGATGAGTAAATTCTTTTCACCCATAATGTTTTAGGAATTGTCCATTGTTCTGTTTTACTATAAAACTCATAAGATTTCATTCTTATCTTACTATGTTAATTTTTTTCTTCAAACTAGTTAAGACACAGAAGTAACAAAAAATATTAAACATAAAAGTAAAATCAGGAGAAAAAAATTGAAAACATAACATACCAGTTCGGGAGATATCTACTGCTTCGTCTTCGTAGGCATTGGAATGTAGATAATGGTGGTTAGCATTATCATCCATGGCAGCCTCCTGTTTATAGATATATTTACAGAACTTGTCGAATATGGAGTGAAACCATAACATGTATTTATATTACGGAGATTCAGTTTGTTCTATGTGAAAAGAACCCAATAGATTTGGATCTTATGAATAGCTTTGCATTGCAGAGAAGTGACCTGCGTCAATGAAAGACTCCATCGGTCGTTGACAACAGGGATTTGGTCTGAGCTAATTGTTCGGATTTATCTACATACTTATCATTAAAAATAAGTTTCATAAAATTATTATAATTATGATTGGTGAATTGGATTTTAAATTCCAGATCTAATTAATACTACAATGAAAATGGATGCGTTTATTTCGCTTTTATTATGGGTCTTTGTCAAGGGTGAAGATTTTTTTTATTTTTTTAATGGAAAGATGGATGCATTTATTTCGCTTTTACTACGTCTCTGTGGAGGGTGAATATTTTTTTCTTCTTTCCAATCAATCATTTATATGGTGAAAATCCTGCATATTCATCACTAAAAGACGTGCAATAATAATCATCATCACTAAAAACAAGTTATAAATTTAGTGTAATTGTTAAGTTTGAATGATTGATTGGATTTTAAATTTATAGTGACAAATTTTTTTATTGTCCATATCAATAAAGGTAAAGTTGAAGATTATTTAATAATATTTGATGGTTAGATTTTTTATAATCATTTACAAAATAAAAAATTTAACATATCATTGTTAAAAATAATTTAATAAAATTATTATAATTATAAATTAATCAAATCAGGATAATTATGAAATTTGAATGTTATCCAATTTCAAATTCCAATCCTAATTAGTAGGATTCCTATCCTAATTGCGAGGACCTCTTCTTTAAAATGACAATGATATTTGACCCTTTTTCCGCTTTGAAATGATTCCAACCCTAATTGCGAGGACTTCTTCTTTAAAATGACAATGATATTTGAACCTTTTTTTTTGCTTTGTGAGGTCAATGGATGGAAGGGGTGAACATCATTTCACATCATTGATTAATTATATAACTTTTTGTTTTTGTTTTTTTTACAGGGAAACAATTTTTTATGAAAAAGGAAAAAAGTTATTTTATAAAAATCAAGTGTTATATATAGTATAGATCCATCTTAAAAAGATTTATGAGGCAAACCTCTTTTTATTAATACAATGTTTATAGTTTTAATTTATCTAATTTGTGTAGTTATTAGTTATATATATATATTTTTAAATATTTTAAATTTAATTGGAGCATAATTTAATCTTTTATTATTTTTAATAAAAGGTACGTGTCAACTATAGGATATAGGATGAGCACGGAAGGAGTTACACATCTCCCCCTACTTGGTTGTAGAATGGGCCTCTCCTAACTTCATTTTTCTATATACACATATGTACTTATTCACTTTCCATATATATATATGAGATAATGGTTAATGTCCATGGAGATTATTTGGATTGCTCTAAAATATTTTTCCTTTGATCAAAAAGCTTAGAAAGAAGCGTTCCTAAGTCACCATGGTTTTGACATATTTGAAGGTTAGGGAGGTTTGCATTGTACCAAATATTATGAAACTAGGATTGAATGTGGGTGTACAAGGCACTCTAAGAGAAAGTGAATTTCATCCTCAATCCCCATAGTCTCACAAAGATAGCAAATCCTTTCCACCCACAATGTTTATGAGTTGTCCAGTGCCCTGTTTCGTTGTGAAGCTCATGGGAGTTCGTTTTTATCTTGGATATATTAATTTTATTCTTTGAACTGTATAAGACATAGATACTTTAATCTATTTTGGGGAGTCTCTGTCTCCCATATTATTTATCTTGTACTTGTACATCAAGTATCTAATAACAACGATGATGGGGAAAACCCACTTCTATACGGAGAATAAGATAGAGCGTATTGCTTTTAATTTTGAGGTTATACTTGATAAAACACTTATAAATTTGGTCAATCTTTCTTCATGATTCTCTAGAGATGCTACAACCCCAAACTTCACAACCGTACAAGATAATGGGAGTGATGAGAGTTTCATAAATGAACTTCATTTTATCCCACGTCACGAGGTTAGGTTTCCGATTTACAATTTTTTTCTAAACTAAAATAAAATTTCCACCCTTCATTAATAATTTTATGAATACTATAGTTCCAACTAGGCTTGTAATGGATATTAATTCGAACAAATTGATAAAAGGACATTATTTTCACACACACATATATAATTGCACCAAACATAGCTAGATGCTCTTAGCCGCAACCAAAAAAATAAAAACTAATCAAAATTAAAACCAATATTGAATGTGTAAATTATTTATTTTGAAGTATAAATTTTTCTAAACATGTAAAAAAAATTACAACTAAGAAATTGAATACTTCTATCCACATTTAAAATAGTGATCTTATTATTGATAAAGTTTTATCTTACTCTTACTTTTATTGTAAATTGAAATTATATAATTACATAATTATAATTACCCAACCTATTACATCATAATTCTTTGTCATTTTTTATAATAAAATAAAATTTTAATAAATAAATGTATTCTTATAAACTTTATGTTTATTGGTACAACACTACATCTTTAATTTTAGACATGGTAAATTCTTGGGAAAAAATTCAAGCGAAATATATAGTTTTTTAAATTTATATAATTATCCAACCTATTATATCATAATTTTTTAGCAAAAGAATATAATATAATATAATTTTTTTAACAAAATAATAAAATAAAATTTCATATAACAGTACTTTATCTTTAATTATATAATTACATATTTATAATTGGAATTGTTTCTCAATGAATTTAAGTGTATTTTAATAATGATTTTAATGGTATAAATAAATTAGATATCATTAAAAACTTATTTTTTTTCAAAATCATATTGAAAAAACAAAATTTTCTACTTGAAATTATAAAACTTTTAAACTACTCACTTATAATTACCCAACTTATTACATCATGTAGTTTTTATTAAAAAATTAGAATAAAATTTAATTTCAATAAATACATTACAACACTACTCCATCTTTAATTTATGACGATTTTTTTTAAACAAAACTATATAATTTTATATTGGAAATATGTGAGTGGATATATTAATTTATAAAATTTATGAGAAAGAAAGGTGCATATTGAAACTATGTTTAAAATATTTAAGAAACAAAAAAGTTTATCCAAAATATATTGGAAGGAATATTGAACCATTGGTTATTACAATTATTTATTTGAATAATTTAATTTTTATAAAATATTAATGATAAATTAATTTATTTATTTTTTAAAAAATTAATGAAGTTGTTTTTATTAATGATGATTATGGTTATTAATATGTCAATTTTTGTTAGCTAATTCAGTTAAGGTGTGGGTTTTATCAACGAGCCAAGTTCAATTCTCCTTAGGGGTGACTTAGTTGGGAGAAAATGCCCGAAAACCCATTCAAGTTGAGTTTGGTGTGATCCCCAATGATTTTGACAACTTATATACCCCTGGGTCGTGGTTTCTCAGACCACAAGCCACTCCCACAAGTCAAGGAGATTCGAGCAAACAAAAAAAAGATCATGGTTATTAATATTCATGAATTCAATTTTTTTTAATCGACTTTAAAGATGGTAAAGTGATTTTAATTTTGAATCTTCTTAATGTCATAAAGATGACAAATTCTTTCATCCCACTTCATTAGTAGTTATCCAAGGTCATGTTTCACTATGAAGCTAGCTAAATTTTGTTCTTATTTGAATAGTATTGAGTTTCTTCTTTACTAAACTTTTGATCTTTTAGATTAGGGCAATAATTTCGTTATAATATCTTAATTTTCTCTTATCCTTAATTCTTTATTGCACCACAACTTCTTCTTTAGTAAATATGCCTATCTAGTATTTTTTCTTTAATTTCTCTCCCACACACATATATATATATATGAAATTTCAAATTACTAAAATACTTTAAAAAGTGACATAATAATTTTCTATAATTTTTTTAATATTATAAGCATGCTTGTGGGGTTTTATAGTCTCTTACATATGGGAGGAAAATATTCATAAAACTAACACAAATTATAAGTAATACATTTATAAGGAAAATGAACCTAAACCTTTGATTGATAGTTATAAATCCATTTTATTATATTTTTATAGGTGATTGAAAATATTCATTGTTATTGCAACCAAAGAAGTGAGATGTATTTTATAATGTAGTATGAGAGAGAGATATATCATTCATGGCTAATGTTGGTGTGACACATGATACATGCATGACTGATATAAGATTGTAGCATGATGATTAGAGTGAGTCACCACACTACCACAAAGAGGAAAGAGAGTGGAATCACCACTTTGGTTTAATCCAAAACTAAGAAATCATAGGAGAGAGGAAGAGAAGAAGAAAAGATGAGGGAAGAGAACTAGGTTGATTATGATTTTAGGGTTGATTATGTGACCTAGGGTTTGTTGGAATGTGTAATTTTAATATTACATGTGTAATGATGTCTAGTATGATGTCATAAGATGTCTTATCTAGCATCGAAAGGCACAAATAACTCTAATTTATGTAAAAGGAGTTACCTCACATGCATCATGGAGTAATATGCTCCTATAATCATTCATTATATTAAGAGGTGGAAACTCATTTATCCCACATGTATTTTGGAATGCTATTCTTCCATGTCTCTTGGTATAATAGAGGTGAAGGAGAGCCTTTGGGCATATTTTGTGATATTGCATATATTTGTGTTGTAAATTTGTGGAGCATATGTGGGGTGGAAGTCTCTTGTAAGCTTGGATGTTTTTGGAGAATAAATAATACCAAACCTTCACATGGATGTTTCCTCATTTAAGGTTTTACCACATATATCTAGTGCATTGTTCACTTATTCTCCTGTCTCTTATTTCTTACATGATTATTGCTGTTTGCATGGATAGACTAGTAGATATTTAACATATCTTCAACCATGTTCTGTGACTTCAGATGCCTTATGAACTCACTTCACTGGAGCTTCCTCAAGCCCAAGCTTGTCCATTTTAAAATTGATAATTGCTCCCCCTTATCAATTAGGCTAATTGAACTACTGAGTTTTCTATTCCATTATTTGACATATTTTCATTTTCATAAGTATAGATACTCCCCCTATTTGGTATGCTTAGAAATTCATCATCATCTTGTCTAGTAAATTCATAAAAGGTAAACATGCATTATCATCATACTTCAGATCTTCAAAATTCATGCCATGAATTCTTGTTTTTCAACTTCTTCTTTAGTTGTCACTTCTGTTTGTCAACTCAAGCTGGTCAACTTTGGTCACTGAAGGTCATGGCTTTGCATCATTGTATTTATACACTGCATTGGGAAAAATAGTGTACTGTATGTAGTAGCATATCAACATCATTGTTATGTGCATGCCACTGTATGTGTAACTCTATGTACTGGAACTGGTTGTATTTTCAAGATAACCTAGTTGTAAGTGACCTAAGTTTAGACCACAAATCAATTTTAAACACTGTCAGCCAAGGTAACCCAAGATGCATGCTCACTGTGGATAGCCTGAACTTATGCTAGCTATTGCTAAAAAGAATTTGGTCTGTGTCGATGCTGAGAGAGAGACCCCAAAACCAAAAAGACCACAGATATGTTTGGAAACTCAAACTGGGTACCATGTTGCTGCTATCTAAATTTCCACCAAACTCATAATTCAAACAATGTCACTCATGCATGGATAGTCATCAAAGCTGAAACCCAAAAGAAAGATATTCGGGACTGAGTAGATGCTTATATTGTGTCAAGTTTAGGACTGTGGAAACCCTCAACACAATCAAAGTTTGGTCTGTTCAAGTGCTGGTAAGAACCCGTCACAACATTCCCAAGATGTTGCTTCTTCAAATGCTCTGCTATGTTCTTCATGGTGCACATCAAAATGATGTCTTCACTTCACTGCTTGATGTTGGCTTTTGCTTCTTGTTTGCTGTAAATGTCTCTTGATTGCTCCTTGAATTGTCTTAATCCAACCTTGGTTACTATGTCTTTCACAAATCACTTCATGCATACACTTGTATTCTTTCAATCAGTAAGCATGAAGCTACAACTCCCCTTATCTTTATTGAGTTGCATAGGGCCAAATTGTATTACCCCACACTTCTTAGGAAGCTGGTCCATCAATGACCAAGGATCTTCACTGAGAGTGGGAGGGGTGAATCAGTGAGCTAAGGCTAAATTCAAATTCAACTTTTTCTACCAATTATTTCACATTCACCTCATCATCATATTCATCAATGAATTATATATCAGTAATCAACTAATCACATATCATTCATTAATTAAAAACACATCATCATCAACACATTGCACAAGAGACACACAATGTAATTGTAATGTTTTTGTATTTGGTTCAACGGCTACAACCGTGAGGCAATTCAGCACCAATTGAAATAAAAGAGCACCAACTCCTTATCTAGGGCCCTGCCTAGTTTTTCTTAGACCCAGCCAAGAAAAGGATACAAGTCCCTGCTTGTAAGTACAAGTACATTTCAGTACAAGACCTTGCTTGTACATGTACATATAGATAACTATCACCAATTCAATCATCTGGAAGTCATCATCATCTACCTGTCACTGTCTTGTCACACAACTCTACCATCTCCGATCTAACCACTGCATATCAATTCTCAACTTGTATTTTACTCATGTCTTCATGTGTCTGCTCATGTCATCATTCTGTCTACATTCATGTCATCAATGTCATCAAACTAATAACTTTCATGTTAACAACTTGTCCTTTACTTATCAAGACCATCACTACTCATTGACTTTGCTCATCAACATATATATCCTCAGCTCATGTCTTAAGTCTGTTCTTTAACACAGTCTGCTCATTATATCAAGTCATCAATCAATTATTTCTGCCATTGTCTTCAGCTCAGTCTATCATTGTCAAACAAGTGATCACTTTCATCTCATATGTCACATGCCAGGTGTCTGCTCATCAATTGAGTGTGATCATGTACACAAGGTCTACTCATGTAGGTTGGGTCATATAAAGCAGCTTATAACTTCTGTCATCAACTCAAGTTCAGCATAAACCCAGATCAACACAGAGTTTGCATCATCATATTGCTATTCAACTGTGTGTACATCACTATACATACTTTACCCTTCATCATACTTGCATGTCAATATTAATCACAATGCTGTGCATCATCAATGCATGCACCATCATACAGTATCACCAAGGAGAATGTATATCATCATCAATGTAGGAAACATAAACATCAAGTGTTCATCAATATGTCCACTAAGATAATAGATTTCTGTCATACATTTTAACTTGACTGTGGCTGCCTTCATTTACCCTGTTGCTGCCCTAGTTTATCTCTGTGCTGATTTGCATTTGCAGCTGCCTCAGATCAGTCCAAAATTCCTCCTTTAGTAAGCCAAAAGTCAGAGCTCCTCCATAGAATTCCTTATGCCCAGAAATATAAAAAAAAAATTCCTGTCTACTGTAGCTGCTACAGTGCCCAAACTTCCTCAGACTGATCCGAATTTTAGATTTCTCTGCTTCAGCGAATTTTACTCACCATTTGAATGAAGACCTTGGCTTTATTTATAGTTGTTTTTCATAAAAAATTGTTGAGCCGACTTGTCTTAAGAATATTTCATTTTATATTTTTTATTTAATAATTAAATAAATAGTCTTTTAAAACTGGGCCGACTTCACCATTAGTTTATTAAATGATATTTTATTCCCATGAATTCATCAATAAATATATATTTTAATTTATTTCCCATGTGGCTTCCATCATTTAAGATGCTCGCACTGTCCCATTTAATATGCCTGCTGGTGGCGTATTCAGATGCCCGTAATATACATCAAAAACATGCCCACAAACTCATGCTTGCTTGGCATAAACCTTGTCTTGTCCAAGTCATCATCTTCCTTTGTCTTGCTTGCCATGTGTTCTCCATCTACTTGGTATGTCCAAGTCTTTCTATGCCATCCAATGCTTTCTTTCCATGTGTATTGTCCACATCATCCTTGTCTAGGGTATTAGGACGAATTCCAAATGACCAGAGTATGGGTCATTTGGCTAATTAGGTGTGCCAAAGCCCATCATTTTGTCTTTTGACTCGTCTTCTCCAAGTTATGTGCTAATCATCAATGCTTGTTTGATATCATCATGTCCAAGTCCTTGTCAAGGGTATTAGGACCATCAATCATGCTCAACCTTTCAGTGCCATCAACTTCATGCCAAGTCATCAATCATGCTTCTTTGTCATTAATGTTGTCATCAATGACAACTATATTCATCAATCTCCCCCTTTGTCATTGATGGCAACCACCCAACTTCTTCTTCTCCCCCTTTGACATTAATGACAAATCGTTGATCAGCCATTAAAGGCTTCACAATGCCCAAAAAGTTATATTTGTGAAATCAAGCTGAGATGTTTGCTCCCTCTTTTCATAACATCTCTCCCCCTATCAAATAGCACTCTTATTCTGGCTGCCTTTGTCTCAGATTGCCCAATGAAATCTTCATGGACTCAATCAATAGTTTTCAAAACAGGCTCACATAATTTTAAGGCTTGATGAATGCTTGGCTAATACGTAGTTCTTAGTCTAGGAAAAAAATATAGCCAAAAACGAAGTAATTTTTGCTTTGTGAAGAAATAGTCCTTGAACCATCTTCAGATTAGCCTTAAATATGCCTCAAACGAATACTTTTCTGTTGTACCTTTATCTCTCTCCTTTGTTTGTTTTGCTGCAAACTTCACTTTAGGATAGGTTTCTCAACTCTGTCCAAGACCAACTCCATGATCTGTGTTTTAAAGAATGCACCCTTTATGTCTTCAATTGTCTTCAAGGGTTTGATCTATACAAATGCTTTCAAAACTATTGGCCAAGATCAGATTTTGACCCAACTTCCTTTGGCAGCTTTATCATGTTAGACACAATGCTAAAAAAAAAATTCCTTGAAAGCTTTTACGAAATCATTTTCTGAGTTTGCCATCTTCAGATTTCACATAAATTCTCCCCCTTTCAAGTAGACCTGTTGAATTGCTGAGAGTGATTCCTCCTTATAGGCATGTTGTTGGTACCTTGGTAAGATCATGAGATACTGGTCACATCACTTTACTACATCTAGTGGTTGCCATTTCAAATTTCTCATAAATACTCCCCCTTTCATGATGAGATTTATGCTTCAAGATATTCGGTACCAACCTTCAGATTTGCTTCAATATTTCACTAACTCATCAAATTCAACTGACTTATAACTTCAAATGATACATCAGAGTAGGATTGTTTAAAGTCTTCACAAGGTTTGATCATGATGTCACTTTTACATCATTTGCTTCAACTACTCCCCCTGAGCTTATACTGCTTCAACAAAACACCTTTCTGTCTATAAACAAATCAGACATATCATACTTCCTTATCATTACATTTTCATAAATATAGACACTCCCCCTATCTGATGTGCTGCTTCAAACTTCATCAGGGTTTTGTCGAGTAAATCCATAAAAGGTAAGCATGCATCGCCATACTTGAAGTCTTCTAAAGACTTTGAGTATGCCATGAGTTCATCATTGGAGAATGAACTCAAATGGTCACAGCTGGCATGGTGATAGGGGGAGCAAAAATTATCTCATGTGATATGATGATGAATGAAGGGAGCTGGTTATCGATATTTTTATCATTGTATGAAGACAACTCCTGACAATCATATGAAAACTTGGGAGAATGTCTGGATGTATATATCGAGCAGGTTGAGGGCTGATTGAAAAAAACCTTACTCACAACAAGGCAGCTTCTTATATTCAAGATCATTGTGATATATCCCAAATAAGAGAAATGTGAAGTACAGGAGCAGGAAATATGAAGATCAAGCATCCAAGAAAGGCATGAAGTTTGGAGATTTGAAGGATGGTGATGTAGGACATAATTCTTTGCAACACAATAAAGAGGCAGCTGCAGAAGTACATAAATCTTAAAAATCTGAGTGTGATAATAAGGACATGGTTGATAGGGGGAGCTACCAGATCAATAAGAAGCTTAACTAAGGAGTTTGATGAGCCACAGTACCTAAGTCTGATCACTGTCAAATAAGCCAAAGTTACTTAAGTCTGTTTGGGAGGTTGATAAAGACAAAAACTTGAAGATCAAAAAATCTTTTGCATTCACATATTTGTTTCTAAATTTCGGACACCTACAGCAGTAGTACGACTTGACTTTTATGTGCAATAATCTCATAAACTCTCTCTGTACTTTGAGGACAATAGAAGCACCTGAATGTTAAAAGAAAGAAGGTGAAGAAATTCAACTAAGTTCTGATTTTGATCAAGGTTGATGGAAGCCTGACAAATATTCATACATGATTACTCTGATTCTTGGACTCAGGAACAACACCAGAATATTACTTTTGATGACAAATTGAGATGTGGGAGAAATCTGAACTGTGTAATCTCAGTTTGCAGAAGTATGATATTTCCTAAAAACACTGAATTGAATAATGGTCCAGGGCAGAATTACTGTTGGAATGCTTCAGGAACTAAAATACTCAAGACAAAATACTTATGATAACTTGTCAAAGATGTTGGACTATTTTGTTAACATTGGTATCAGAGCCGGCCTTCAGCACAAGTAAATTGGAGAACTCACAATCATAATACATCGAATAAAAATTATGCGAAAACCAACTATCAAGGATTGAGACCAAAAAGAATTGAATTTAGATGGATGGATCATCATTAATGGAAATAAGAAAGAAAGAATATATGAAAATATTATTACTTGGTTTCATCACATGTAAAGCCATTAACCTCAAAGCTTTGAGGACAAAGATTTTCGAAGGAGGGTACTATGATATGACCCATGGGGGGTCATATATGGGGCTAAATGTATATAATATGACCCCAAGGAGGGGACTATATGGGGATAAATGCATATGTAATGTGACATCCCAATGAAGGGGCCTCATGTGCAATGAGTGGACATGTATATATAAAGGTAATCCAGTCATTATTGAGGGGAGGTGAAAAGATTATGGAATGCCTTGTGGTAATTGGAGAAGGATCTCCTCTTATTTAGGGAGTCATTGTATAACTTTTCTTTTTGATATATATTGGAGTTGTGGTCCATGTTTAAATTTCTATACATGGTGTGTGCTTCTGCTCTCTTATACTATTATAAGGATATTGGTTCATAAAATTTGCTCGAGTTGAAGATCGAATCCACCATTGGCCCAACCGCTAGCTTTCCAGGGGTGGTTGGATTACTTTCTAGTTAAATAAATACTTGAAGCTATCCATGTGTATTGGAACATATTTGATAGCATCTCGAAAGGAGTAACTTCTAAACTTTAGCGACTATGTAGTCAATTTTTATGGAGAGGTAAGGAATCTCAAGGTCTTCACTGGAGAAACTAGAAATATATCAATAAGCCAAAGGCTAAGGGAGGGTGGGGATTAAAGGACATCATCACCTTTAGCAAAGCACTAGAGGCAAAATTTGTGTGGAGTTTAAATCACTAAGAAAGGTCTTTAGCAGAGCATAATTGGAAATAAATATTGGAACTAGGGAGATATGATGGGTTGGATTCATAGGGAGCCAAAGATATCAAAAGGATGCTTCTTGCACTGTAAGGAGATGATCTCTACTTTTTCGATTATAGGTCTGCTTCTCGCATGGAAAGTGGGTAAAATGGCGACCAAGTATGCCTTGGTGGAGACTCAAATATGGGTAGTGGGAAGGAGATCATTATTTCTCCCCAGCTATTAAGATATCGAAGGGAAAACATTTTTTTTTCACAAATATGTGATAAGAACAACACCTCCATTTGGCAGAAGGACTAGACATAATCCCAAGCGATTGGTATTCCAAATGAACTTTGACATGAGTTGTAACCTACCTAGAACTTGAAACATTTTATGTTTGTGGAGAAACATTACTTTAAATTTTATTGTAAAGTTTTATATTATTGACTAAGGATGGTCAAGGATGACTGTAATTGAATAATATTATTATTTAATAAATTAAAATAAGAGACACTCATCCAAAGAGGATTGTTGAAGAGTGTTCACTGACCCACTAGAGGGAATGAAATTGTTGTAGAAGGAAATTGACAAGTGGCTGCATCTACCCTCACTTACTAACTGTTCTAGGAGGAAAGCTCCCTAAAATCAGTGGTCATGTTCCCCAAGGAAGGTGGAACTGAGTAGGTGTCTCATTAAATGTTTTTTAACTGAACCAAAGACCTAGGAAGACTTATATCCATCGAATGGGGCAAGAGGCTCACAAATTTTTACCTTGTGATTTGCTGGAAACTGCTATGTTGAGAACACAAGATGATTCGATGAGGGGATGCTAGAATGAGTTGCAGAGTAAGACTGTCATATTATTCTACTGAGTTTTGCAAAAAGGGTTTTGTATGCAAGTCTTCATGATTGTTGAGATACAAAGTGATTGTCATAAACTTCTACACAGTAACTTCGTCCTAGTGGTTCAATGAACAGGCTAGGGGGTCCTAAAGCAAGTAACCTTGGCTGCTTTCAAGAGACGGTTGGGAGGAAAGGTCTTATTTGTGTGTTTGTCCACATACACAGTCTAAACAGGTTTTGCATTGTCTTTGTCTTATTATTTTCTAATCTTACACTGTATATTTCTGAAGAATGCCATCTAAAGTTATTAGGTTTCCATGCTGTCGAATGCTTCTGTAAAATGTTAAAATTGATAGAGTACTGAACTGATAAATTATTGTTGCTTAAATGATTAAATGAATAGAATTTGAAATGATAAGATAATGAATATAAACCTTCTCTATATTTTTCCTTTCACATTTGTGATGTACTCTAGTACATAGAAGTTTGTTTAAGTAACAAATTTGAAAGATTTCAATATTACAACTAGAATGTTGATTCTCTATTTTACATTAGATGTAAATACAATTATAGAATGTATACTAAAATAATACACAAAAAACTGAAAGGATACAGATTATAATTCCTCTTTACAGTTCCTATAATTATAGAACAATAGCTAGTTTATATCATAATCAAATAAACATGCTGATAGAAATAGCATTGCTTCTCAGTCATTATTTGGTGCCAAGTATAAATACATAGCAGTGTTTTACATCAATAAATATCATTATATAAATAGTATATCTATTATAGAATCGTTTAAAGTATATATATGTTACATAAATTTCATATCTACTATTAGTATAATTTGTTGACAGAATAACTCGGTTCAACCTAAATAAACCATTAAACTATACCCTAAAGGATGCAATATAAGAGTTATCTTACTATATTTACCAGTATAGCAGAAGTAGATATTTATAAACTAATATTCATCAAGCAGTTCGGAAAAGATAAGTATATTACTATTCTTACTAGTAAGAAGTGTAAATATATAACTACAGGCCAAATTTGCAAATAATGGACCGATATTATATAAACCCTAAAAATCAAAATGTTCAATAATAAGTATACAGAGTTTAATCACTTCTTAAATAAATAAGGAAGGACGAACTATCATTGGCATAATGAAAACGAGTAATATCAAATAGTGTTTACGTTAGGTTTCTCCAAACTTAAATCACCTCAATTTTTAGTAAACTAAGCAACTAATAAGCGAATACAAAGGAGACATTGAGGCAACATGCAAACCTACTCACACCTTGCTTAAAGAATTACATTAACACAGTTAGGGTTTGGCGAATAACTTAACATTCTATCTCTTACTTGTTTAGATCTTACAACAAAACATAACGATACTAATATCTGAGGGCTTTGCCCAGTCATCAGTTTAAGGGTTGTGGTCCATTTTAAGAGGAGATCATCCTAATTTTGAAAAAATGAGAAATCTAAGCGAGACATTGGTTCTCCAAATTAAAAAAACTAATCAAAAAGATTGATTTTGTCCACTTATTTACTAACTTTTTTTATCAAAAAAATATACCAATTCTAATAATTTTGATAATCTTAAATGAAAATAAAAATCTCAAAAATCATAATAATAATGAGGGTAACTATAATTTTCTTTCTCAAATTATACCTAAAACTTAAATAATTTTTTTAAGATAGATTTGAATCATTTGAATAATATTTTTTTTATAATCTTGAATAATTTAAATAATGTTTTTTACATAATTTTAAATAATTCAAATTATATATTTTTTTGGGATAAACAAGACTTGAGTTAGTTAAGAGCCTTGAAAAGATGACCGTACATCAAACATTGCCATGTGATAATATGGCGAGTCAAATTTATATTAAATATTTGCATATAAATTAGAACTTAATATGATTTAAAGTTTATATATATAGTTACTTTATTTCGAATTTGGAACCATGTTCATAAAATAAATCTTCAAAGTATATTTGTCAAATTTTCCCGTAATCTAGGAAGAAGACCCTTCCACCTCCATCCTAAATTGTAACAACTACCATACAATAAATCTTAAGAGTACACTTATCTTATTTATCACATTTTCCTCCAATCTAGAAAGAATCTATACTTAGTCCACCCCACATTATAAAATATAAACATCTATAAATATATTTATATTTAATAATTTAATATTCTAAATTAAGTTTATAAAGTTATAGATACACCCAACTTCCTCTTCTGATAGCATTTGTGTCATGAATAATTTAATGTCTTAGATGTTATATTTATGCTAATTACACCATAGGTGTTTAGATATTATCTGAGATTTTGGATAACATAAGTGTAATAAGTGTAGAGTGGGGATTCATTCCATGGTAGTCGGTGTAACAAGTGTAGAGTGGAGATTTATTTCATGGTTGTAGTATCTTGTTATGCTCAAATGCATATCTAGATGAAGATTTAAATAAGCTTCACTTAAGGGGTGGTAAAAAAAAGGGGTAGGTTCATTAAATAATGTTTGTTTTTATGTTTATATTAATTAGTTTAATGTTTATGTTACTTTAATATTTATATTAATTATTTTAATGTTTAACAACCAATCATCTCCACAAAATTAAGTGGTTAACTATACCTATTTGTGTTCACAAACCATTTTACTTGTGGCTATGCTAATTCATTATTAATACTTTGCAGTCTCCTCTCTCCTATTTAGAAGTCATGAAATTGTTACTATGCAATTAATAGATACAACAAACTGAAATGAAAAAAAGTTTACAGAAATTACAGAAAGTAAGCAAGCTAGTGATGGGCAAAAAAAGAGATAAGTAGGAAAGCAAGCAATCTGGTGATAGGAAAACAAAGATAAGTAGGCTTCCTTTGCAGCTTCTTTATCACACCTGCATGGACATAATATTTATGTTATTACTAAATCTTTAGCTGTTTATGGAGATTGGCATCCAAATTTTTTTTCCTGATTACCATAAAAATCTTCTTTTTTCCGTTCAACATTGAAAAATATTTTTATACAAGTAAAAACTTAAGTAACCTACAATTTTTATACAAGTAAAAACTTAAGTAACCCACAGGTCCGTCCAACATTTGAATCCTCTTCCCTGAGAGAGAGCTGTTATGGTCAGATGCGATCCTTTTCCCAATATGGACTCACTGAATCCTTCTTCTGATCATCCCTCAGCTGTGCAGTACTCACCCATCATACATCAAAGACCCCAAATTCTAACACGCTTTTACTCTGTTTTACAATAACAGAAGGGTTCTCAAGCTCCTCTTATTCTAACCAGAGAAGGGCTGTGATTTCAAAGACTGCAAACCTTTTACAAAATATTCGTTGGTCAAATATGTGGTTTAATAACTATTTTTTGGTTAAATAATTAATCTGTGATTAATTATGTGTTTTAATAACTGAGTCACCAAAACAGTTTTTTATTTTTTATTTTTATTTTTATTTTTTCATAATAACATTTGATCTCCTAAAATGGCTTTAAGAAATATTTTCATTTTTATTTTTTCCACTTTTCATTTTTTTTTCATTTTTTTCAATTGTGTGGAAATTTAACTTTGAATTCTGCCTTGATGTTATTTCTTTCAAGCGTATAAGGCAGCTTAATATAGTGGTAAATTGCCTTTCGAAAAATGACAGGTCGTCTTTTTTTTAAGAATTTAAGGGTTTCTTATTAATCACATACAGGTCGTCTTTTCTTAAGAATTTAAGGGTTTCTTATTAATCACATAGGGCTCTTATCAAGTTTATTAGCATCCTCAGACACTTTACACTATTTTGTGGTGATTTATGATCAGACTTTTCCTGATCTGGGAGTCAGGAGTTTATAAATTTTGGATATCTCTGTAACAGCTTATGATTGTTTATTGTATATTCATCTAAGGCCACATGAAGGTGAATGTTGTAAGGTCAGTGTTGATAAATTTTGGATATCTCTGTAACAGCTTATGATTGTTTATTGTATATTCATCTAAGGCCACATGAAGGTGAATGTTGTAAGGTCAGTGTTGATAAATTTTGGATATCTCTGTAACAGCTTATGATTGTTTATTGTATATTCATCTAAGGCCACATGAAGGTGAATGTTGAATCTTTAAACATAGTGTTGAGTCTTTAAACATGGCTTTGAATGGTATTGATATATAGTTTTGCTTATATTGTAAAGACATATAACTATATGCCCATCCTTAGACACTTTACACTATTTTGTGGTGATTTATGACCAGACTTCTCCTGATCTGAGAGTCCTGAGTTTATAAATTTTGGATATCTCTGTAACACCTTATGATTACTCCCAAGTTTATAAATTTTGGATATCTCTGTAGCAGCTTATGATTGTTTATTGTATATTCAACTAAGGCCACAAGAAGGCAAATGCTGTGACGTCAGTGTTAAGTCTTTAAACATGGTTTTGAATGGTATTGATATATAGTTTTGTTTGTATTGTAAAGACATATAACTATATGCTGGAAGCTCTCTGTAGATGATATTGACATGATGTCTTTGACAGCTTCAGATAGATGGATATGGTATGTAGAGACATATGTTATTTTTAATTCTATATGAATAACCAAGAACAGTTTTTTTCTTCAACTAAAAAACTTTGATTTTTTGGAAAACAATCTTATTATCATTTGTAATAATGATAATATTGCTTTTACTTTATTTATGATATTTTTCTTATTTTAATTTTTTTAAGAAATTTATTAACAAAATATATTAAGATTTAATTTTTAATTTATTATTTAAAATATTTAAAATTTAAAAAATAAAACATTTTTAATAATAATCTTTCAAAGTAAAATCATATAAATTATCTTATGTAAAATGATAATAATACATGTAAACTTCCGAGAAGAAAAATGGGAGAATGCTCAATCGTTCCTCCGTCAACTTCCATATATGCTTTCATATCCTTCCCTTTTTATAGTACATTTGTTAACAAAATATATTGAGATTTAATTTTAATTTATTATTTAAAATATTTAAATTTTAAAAAATAAAACATTTTAAATAATAATATTTCAAAATAAGATCATATAAATTATATTAAGTAAAATGATAATGATACATGTAAACTTCCAAGAGGAAAAATAGGAGAATGCTCAATCATTCCTCCCTCAACATCCCTACCTACATTCATATCCTTCCCTTTTTTATAGTGCATCTAAATGGAACCCATGCTTGTCTACATTTTAGGAGTGGTATATAATTCTAAATACCAAATCATCAATTTCTTCTCATAAAACATCAAAGAAATAATAAATAACTATTTGAATCACAAGACTCATAGAGTTTACAATCACAAAATAAATTACATGGAAGCTTCATATATGATTATTACATGGCTTCAAGAACAAGTAGTAGCCCAAAACATCCAAATTAGAAGAAAAATATCCTTGAATCATTTAATATTTCAAATTAAGGAGATCATCTCCAAATGGAAATGGATCCTTGGATCATTTCAAAAGTGGTAGGCATTTGAAGTGACATAATTTTTATAGAAAAATGGATGATATAGAAAATGAGGTTTTCAATATTCATGTATACATCAAAAATCTATATAATAAAGAAGAATTAGAAGGAATTAAAAAACCTTAAGAATATGTTCTATTTTGTTTTGGAAGGTAGTATCGAGGAGGATTTGAATTTGTGACTTTCCATTTACAACTTCTCATCTCATTTAGTCATTACTAATTGCTCTACTCCCTTAAGAGAATATGTTCTATTTATATCTAAATCACAATATGTTTTAGAATCATAGCTCTTCTATAATACCTCAATATGTTTTAGAATCATAGCTCTCACGTAATATCTCTAAAATCACAATATAATCTCTAAATTCACAATATGTTTTATAATCATAGCTCTTCCATACTATCTCAATATTGTTTAGAATCATAGCTCTCCCATACTTTCTCCTCTAAGAATGTCTAAAGAACACTCTCATAGTTATTATCTAATATTTTAACTCCTTTTTTAATTGCGGCGTGAATCTTTTTTTTTTATAATCTTAGTATGTATCTAAGCTCAAATATGTATTTCATGTCTTAATTTTTGTTGAGTCTAGGAAAATTTCAAAATTTAAAGGCCTATCTAAATTTTAAGAGATAAGTTTTAAGTTTAATTTTAAGGCCTATCTAAGTGTTTTTCTATCACTAAAAATAATGGAAAGGGAAATCACTTTTTTTTAAATCTAATAAAAACTGGGTTCTTTTCCTAGCTTCCACCCACTCTTCTATTCGATTCATAATCTTGCTTGGATGTTAGACTTGATTAAAAGAAGAAATAAAAGAAGAAATGAACATTGATAACAATAACAAGATCCATCCTCATTCCGTCGTCCATTGCATTGCAAGCAAGGAGAAATTTGAAAGGTATGGTGACATTTCTTCTACAAGAGTTGTATTTTAGTCTTCATTCACAAATATGCAAAGTTCAATGGATTTGGAAATTCAATACAAACATCAAATACTTCCATTTCACTCACATATATTTTAGTCTCCATTCACAAATATGTAGAGTTCAATGCAAATGAAATGAAATGAAACAATCATGGACCAAAAATTCTCAGATAGATAATCCTTGAATTCAAATGAATAAACCATGAAACAAGCTTGGACCTTATGAATCAATATTAAGAGGAATTAAAGAATCAAAAAAGGAAGGAGCAACAAGGGGTCAATGAATTATAGGTATTGGTGCACAATATGAAATCTATCCCAAGGCTTCTCAACAAAAGAAAAATTGAATTATTAATACTAAATTAGGATATCGACATGATCAAAACCATTGTAGAATTAGTAGCCGCACAAGACATAAGATGTTGCTCTTCTAGTATCAAAAAATTCCTAGGTTGATTCACCTTTTGCACAAACTTCATTTCTATTTCATCCCCTTGGTGTAGTTGGAACCCCTATGGTGGTAAATTTGAGCTATATAGGTCTTACCACATTATTCCAATACCTTTCTCATATCTTATTAAGATCCTAATCATTCAACTTTGATTGAAAAAGGTAAGAAATGGATATCAGGGAGAATAAGAATGATATCATAACTAACTCTTTGGATCTAGCAATGACTACTTAGATCACCAAACCTAATATATAACCCAAGAAACTTGTAGTGTGAACATTGATTGCATGATATAGTTGTGAACCTTACTTGGAGGTTCTAGGGGTGATATTGCATGTATGTGTAGGTAAGAAGCTTCTAATTGGATGCATTGTCATGAGGGGTGAGGTAATGTTTTTGGTTTTGTTATTATGGTTCCAAATATATTTAGTATTGTTTATAA
Organism: Larix kaempferi; assembly: GCA_027924585.1. Lineage (NCBI taxonomy): Eukaryota > Viridiplantae > Streptophyta > Pinopsida > Pinales > Pinaceae > Larix > Larix kaempferi. The sequence goes on from BSBM01000519.1 coordinate 5,521,520, forward strand.
TCAAGGGATTTTATTTTGAATCCTTAAATCTAATCTCGAGTGCCCACCCTATCCCCCTATTTCCCTCTTTTATGATATGTGGTATAATACAAACACAATGACCTAAACGATTACTATAATAACATGTTAGAATAAAATGCAATATCTTGTTGATCCATCTACCCCTCCCATTCATGTGTAATACCCCCAGAACCTCGATTAAAGTTAAATACTTTGTAATATTGTTTTAATTATTGTTGAACAATTATTTGACCAAATGTGGTCAAAGAAACTTGTGAGAGGATTTTGAATTATTATTATTATTTAATAAATATAAACATGAGAATCTAATTTGAAGTACTTGTTGAAAGAGTGTTTGCTAGCCCACAAGGAGAAATGACAAGTGTTGGACAAGAAGCCCAAGTGGTAGAAACATATATTTAATATCTCAACAGCTGCATGAGGCATCTTCCCTATAATTTAGGTAAGAACTCCAAATGGATTTTCTAGAGTAGGAGGCTCATGAGGAACCTAAGTCCTAGGAAAATTTAAATATGCATTCCCATTAAATAGGCAGGAGGCTTGGATGGAAGAGGGAAAATATCATTGTTGAGTAAAGGAGTGGAATCAAGTGTTGGTTCAGAATTTTTTTCAATAGTCTTTGTCCTCATGGTTTAGCAAATAGGCTCGGGGGTTTCAGAGTAAGTGATCTTGTTTGTTATGGAAGATTGGTTGGGAGTAACAACGACCTTCGGATTGGATTCGGTCTGTTCTATTTGTCGAGTTCTTATGATTTGTGCGAAAGCATTCAATTCTTTATTTATGTATAATGTGTTATAGTCTGTTGAAGTATATTTAAATATTGATGAATAAATGTTTTTATTCTGAAATGTACTAACCTTGTGTTGTTAAGTTTACATTATGCTTATCATGTCTATGTTTACTGTATTATTGTTTATTTCAAGCTTTTGTTACAACTTTGTTTATATTTTAAACCTAGAGTTTTATAGATTAGGGATTAGGATTTATAATCTTGTTAAGACATTTGTATTTATATATTTATATAGAAGGGAACTACATTATGCAAGGAATGGATTAAATATCATAAGTATATATATTACAAAATCATAGGCATTTTACACGTAGAGCCGAATGGTTCAGAGTATTATTTAGTTATACATATTTTTAAAAGAAAAGAACATCCAAACTATATTTCAAATCCCAACTATATATTATTAACCCATAGTACAAACGCAGAGTCCAAATAAGAAACACAAGAGTATTCTTATCCATAGAATTCGAAAATCAAGTATTCATAAACAAAGCCGAAAGGTCTCTTTTATTACAAATAGAGCCGAAAGGATTTTTAGATAAAAACAATAAATATTAAAAATACAGAAGCCGGATGATTAAGGAAAATCCATAAGGCTAGTAGGCTACCCGAGTTCCATGTTAACTAAGTATTCTATTGGGAAAATGCGAAAGCATAAGCCCATAACACTGCGTAAACATTCCAATCGTGCATAAGGCCTTCACTTGCCAAAATTCCACAATAACAATCACAAGGGCAAGGGTAAACATACCGTCTTCACATCATTTTCTGCGGTAGCAATGCATTACCTGCAAACACAATCATCATTGTACATAAGTTAGAATAGGTGTTCGGGTTAAAAACGTAAATAAATACTAGTAAGAATTTATGTATTAATACTTACAAGGTTTGAAGTTAAAAACCCAGAGCATCAAACCCAAAACGCTTGAGCATCCTCACTTCCTCACATCTGCACATTATGCAACCAATAGTTAGTTATATTTTAAACACAGAGAAAATAATGAAAAGATTACAATAAGATAATTATTTAGTTACCTATGAAACGTAATGAATTTTCCGGGATGGTAAGACCGAACTACAGTAAACTCTTTGTCCATTTATTTCATTACTTTACAGTAAAACCGAAGACATGCAAACTTTTCAAAAGTGAAGGGTTCCTCGATAGAGGATACCCTACACTCCAGATACCTTTGCTTGTTCACAAATGGACCTGCACAAGCATGAAAGTAAATTTAAATACATATAAATGAATATCCATACAAAATAATGAAATAAAAACAAAAATGCATTGGATTATGCCTTACTAGTGGTCAACCCAACGCGAAATCGAAAACTAATCGCTTACACTTTTGACATTGTGATTTCTCCCCAAGCTCGAACCCTTACCAAACTTCTACCATTTTTCAGATAAATAAAAATCTGTGTTGAGCCTAATATTTTCATTTCACTGAAGGTTCCACAGAAACGTGGGAAGTTTCTAAGCCAAGGGCTCGACACAAGTCAGAGCAAGAATCGAAGTAAAAACTGTCATGTCCCAAAATTTTGCATTGGGTCACAATGGCCTAAGCCCCTTGGCCATACTCATGATAGTTTGTTAAATGGATGCTGAGGGTCAAATAAATGCCAAGAATGAAGTCCAAGTTAGTAATAATGTGAAATTATATCCAAATGGACAATGTGGGTCACATTAAGAGAAATTCCCAATTCAAAGTTGTAATATACCAATCCAACTGAACTACCATGGAGGAAAATTACTAGTTCCCTAGGTTGGGGGGTGGAAGCTTTGGGATTTGAAAGAAGGGGGATAATAAATGATGTTTGAACATTATAATGGAATAAATATTTAATAAAGGATCTAAATAAATAAATACAAGGGAAAATCAAAGTGGCAATTGATCATGAAGACACATGGAGGATGTGGGACACACACAAGCTAGGTTTTCTATGCAACATGGCATCCTCCTCTTTTCATTTCGAATCAATAAGAAGACCAAGGTTCTTGGGATGAGTTGTAAGCTCAATATACTTGGCATGAATCGATTAAGGTTGAATTCGAGTGGAAGAGTAACTCCCATGGAAGAGGAAGAGGCATTTTGGAGCTAGTGAGACACTTGGACTAGATTCCCTAGTTCTATGACAACAATGATGAAGATTCTATGACACCTATGACACAAATCAGACTTGAAGGATGAAATCTGACATATATGACATGTCAAGGCTAAACATAGCCCCCAAGAGGGCGCTCAAGTGAGTTAGGGCAGCCAAAGAGACACCAATTTGAATTTGGATAAGGAGAGGGCTAGAATTGGAAGGACAAGTGGCATACTTGGGAATCTCTTCCCAACTTGAGTTGGCATGAATCTCTTGGGAGGAATTCGACCCATGGAGGACCTTAGAAGTTTATAAAATACAATAACAAATAAGGATGGTAGCTTTTGATCATTTTAGAATTTTCATTTTGCATTTGGGAGAGGAGAGCTAGTGGAGTGCTACTCTACTTGCCTTAGCACCAATTTCGAGGGTGAAAGATTCCCATCCTAGTTGGTAATTGGAAGGCCATTCAGAAATTTCATTTGGAGATTTAATGGATTCTCTTGTTACAATTTGAAGCTACATGGAAGCTCATGGTCACATCTCTTTCATCTTGCTTTTACAACCATTCTTATATTTCTTGGCATATTCTTGCTCCTTGAGAGGCGCACTTGTTGAGGTCATGAAATATTTGGGATAGATATTGAGGCCCCATATATTTGTAATATGATATATATACTCTTTTCTTACAGATCATGAGACTCTCAGGTAGAAATACTAAGTGGAGTTATGTAAAAATACCAAACAATGCATACATGATGCCATTTTCCCTAGATCTTGTTGTTGGAGTTTGAAGAGACACTATTTCGAGTTATATTAGTTATTATATGTTATTTTGTTGATGTATGGAGTTTTATTAAAGTTATGAATAATTTTCATTAACAAATCATAATCCATTGGCACCTAAAAATCGAATTTCATAAGTCATGGTGAAAATAACTAGCTTTTCCCCCTATGTGAAATATTGCATATAAACAAATGATTTTAAGGAGTTTAAGAAGGCGATAATAAATAATTAAGGATACATTTGGGATATAATTAAATCCAATTATCAGTACCATACCTATTTTCATAAATTTGGAAAGGTTTAACAGGATTTGGGAAGCCATCTTTGTCCACTACCCTTGGGGGATTTGAAGCTCGAAATTACTAGTAATCTTCCCTAGTTTGTCCATATTGTAAATGAATGTTGAAGAAATGTTTTAATGGTTTTTTAGCATCCATAATCCTCTTTTATATGTCTTAATACCTCTCACATACCTTCAGATGCATTATACAAGCATTTGGAGTCATTTGGAGACCAAGAGACCAATACTAGTCAAAGAGAAATTTCTAGTCAAACTCCCTACTTTGGCCAGAACTTAAAGGAGAGTTGCAGAAGCCTCTTGAATAATATAAATCATCCATGAAACTAATAATTATGTCCTAATATCATCCATACACCTTATGTAACAATTTGGGATCATTTGGAGTCATTTGGAGACCAAGAGACCAATACTAGTCAAAGGTCGAACTAGAGGAAAAATTAGAAAATTTCACCATTTTAATAAACTTCTAAAAAGGGATATTACAGTGGTATCAGAGCATGATATTGGCACCTGATTTGGTTTGATATTCATGAGGACAAGAAGTCAGGGACCACCATTACATATTTAAATCAAAATTTCTTTCGTTGAAGAGGAAAAAGTAGGAAAAGAAGAGCAATGTTTTTAGGAAACTATGACTAGGGATGAAAAGGGAACCTCAGATGATGGTGATAATCTTAGGAAACTCATGAAACCAATCTTTGAATACATGAACAAGCATATTATGAAATAATTCAAATTGCTGGCTATCCAAATTGGGAGCAAAGGAGTAATAGGAGGTAGCAACAGTTCTCATTATGAGGAAAAGAAGCCAATGGGTGAGCATATTTTATCAAGCACAGGACCCCATAATAGAGTAAATGAATTTCAGAGAATACCAAGGCATACTACACCTAAATTTCTTGATTCCAAAGAAAATATTAATACTCCAAAATATGTGGAGTTAGTGAAGAAAGGTTTATGCCATTTTTGTAAAAGACCTTGGAGAGAAAATCATATATCTGTGAGTGAAAAGATCAATGAAATATCTGAAGCTTTAGGGAAGGCATGTATGTCCTTCTTGAGGAGATATTTTGGGATTTATTCAAAAAGACAATCCAAATATATTGATCTTAAGGAAACCAAAGGGAAAAATGCATTAGCTTGCTTGAAGGATTAAAAGGAGGAGACCCATGAACCACCTACTTCTGAAATAGATGAAGTAGAAGAAGCAATACATGAAAAGGATCGAAAGTCACTCCCAAGTGACTCTGAAAAAGATGAAGATACATCACATGAGCATGAAGACGGTTCTATTGAAAGTATTGAAGATAATTTCTAGACACATTCTACCTTGGAAATGAAACAAAGAGCATCTACTGATGGATGCTTGAACTATGAAGGAGTACCTACTGATGGGTGCTCACACCTCTATGTTGGTGACATAGAGATCACTTTTGAAAGTGTTGCTACAAGCCAAAGTTTCGTTAAGCATGAGAATGAATACCTTGTAGCAGTTGAAGAAGAACCAAGATCAACTTCCCCATCACCACTTGAGCTTCATGAAGTTGGTCCAAGCAAGAAGGAAGAAGATGAGGAGGTTCATTTGCAAGAGCCTCATTTTATTGAAGGGTCCTTGAATATGAATGAAAAGAAGATCCAAAGAGAAATGTGCAAAATCAAAGGTAATTTCATGTATTTTCCTTTTGATAGAAACAATTTTGTTGAGTTTAATGAATTATTACATGATGCATACTTGAAGAATAATGAGGATATTCATAAACTAAAAATTTAAAATGAGCAACTTCTTGAAAGGTTGCAATATACTTGTTCTTCCTCCTATGTTTCAAATTGCCATATGGTAGATTGCATGGAGGATTCTCATGACATGGTAGATCATGAGAAACATGGACATTTTCATGTGCTTGATGCGTTTGAAGATGAGATTCATGAGATCCAAGAACTTGATGTGGTGGAAGAGGAACTTGAGTTTCCTCTTGGAAATGGTGACACACTTTTTGAAGAAGTGTAGGAATCCACTACCTTGGAACTAACCTATGAGGAAAGTTTTAAACTTTTGAGGGAGGTGCATGGTCCTACCATTATGGAGCATTCACATGAGGACACTTCTGCACTTTCTGATCATTTGGGTGAGTTGGTTCATTCTCCTACATGCTACACTTCCATATTTTGTAGCATTCATCCTAATGAAGTATGGGTGAAAGGTTTATTTTTAATGGTGCCACATGAGGAGCATGAAACTCCTATCTCTCCTTTATATGATGACATTATTAGAGCCATTTCTTATTTACACTTGCAGCAGCATCCTTTGTTACCTTATGATGAGACACATCTGCATGGATGCACTTATGATGTTCACTTCAGTCACTTGAAGACTCATGATTTTTCTTGCTCCTTTCTTAGTTCAATTGATATTGGAGGAACTTCATCCACTACTTTTGTTAAGAGATATATGATTGGAGCAAATTATTATTGGAAACATCCTTTTTTATTTCTTCACGATACACATGATGCACAAATTCTACTTATGTGAGGCCCTTGAAGGATTATTGTTTTCCTTGCTTCCTACTTGGTTCAGATTTTAGTGGAGGTTCTTCATTCACTTCTTGGATGAAAGAACACATGGATGATTATTTTGATGCATATTACATCCTTTTGGAGAAGAATTATAGGACATGGGATCCTCACCTATTGTAACATACCCTATTTGCTGGAAAACATTTTGTGTTAAGAAACATTATGATAACTTTTATTGTAAAGTTTATATTGGACAGGTGTCCAAGGATGACTGTAATTTGCACAATATATTATTACTAAATAAATAAAATAGGAGACAAACACCTAAGAGGACTGTTGAAAAGAGTGGTTACTGATCCACTAGGTGGAATGGAATCTGGGATATAAGGCAATGGACAAGTGGCAGCATCATGATGCAACCAACTAGATGTTGGTATGGGACAACTCCCCTGAAATGTGGTCATAGTGCCCTGAAAGATGGGACTGGAGCTTGAGGCTCATTTATTCCAAACTGACCACTAAAATACCTAGGCAGTCTATATAATAGCCATCAAATATTGAACTGAGGTTCATCACTTTTCCTGACGAGGAAATTTACCTTGGGGTTTTGCTGTGTTTGCACCCAAGAGATTTGATGAGGGGATATGCTGTGTTGTTGATCATGTTGTGAGTCTACCAAACTCTTATCAAGTTCAGGAGGTTGATGCTGAGTGGAGAAGGCATTTTATTTCAGGAGGTTGATACCGAGTGGAGAAGGTATTTTGAGTGCCTTTCTTCTACACATATTCCACCCACTTATTGGATCAGTAATCAGGCCCGGGGGTTCACTAGAAGTCAGCAGTTGAGCTGCTTCTTCTGAAGTAGGTTGGGAGGAACAGGCCTCCTTGGGTGTTTGTTGGCCCTATCGCCAGTTACAGGTTCTATTCTCTTATCTATTTTATTTTTAATTTCTGTTATCTATTTCTGTATATTTACAGTTCTGTTGTTTATTTAACTTTCACTGTTTATTTTATAAGTTTATTTCAGTTCCTATGTAAATTAATAATTCTGTATAAATTTGATTCGATTGAATAAAATAGTTTCTGTATTTTTCCCCATGCAAAAAGGAACAACATCATACTCCACTAAAGAAACAGATTAAGATAGATAGATATGACAGGCAAACTACCATGGTGATGGAAGTACCATTTTATATATTCTGTTAAATTATCTGCTGATATTAATTAGTATTATCTACTGCATTTTACTCACAATACTATTCTTATTTCCATTATTTTCATCAAAACAGTAAATCTATTTCATAGAAATAACAAAGTTTATATTAGATAAAGAAATCATTTCTGCACTTTACATTTTTGTTTTCCAAATGTTTATTTTCAAAGAAATACTATAGTTTGTTGTTATTTATCATTATTGTATATATATGACATATAGTCAGACAAGAAGTAACATATTACCAACCTAGGGTTTTCTCATTTTATTTTCAAAACCAGTACCAGTCATTATATAACTATAAAACATTGTTATTTCTTCTCGGCATATAGCCAATGGTTTACATTTTTTCTACATAGTCGAGCTAGTTAAATGATCTCTCTATCATTTCATTATTTTATTAACAATAGACAAACCAAACTTTACATCAAAATCATTACTGCAGATCGAATTTATTTATTTCAAATATCATCTCGAAGGTTTAAAACATTGTAATGTCTGTAGGAGCAGAGTCAACAAAATCACAACACTAGTTGATGCCGAAACATATCAACAAGCACATCAACATCTAGGCATAACCAAACCCTAACCTCTGACAAGTTTTCATATCAAAAGCACGAACGTTTAATACAAATCAACAATGAGGCATTAGGACGAAGCCATCACATATTTCAACCCTTAATTATTGATTTAATAACACTAGCAGCGTTTTTCATCATACACACATTGCATACGATTTCCTTTTCTATCTTTTAAACATTCGTGAGCTTCTAGTCCAGAAAGAAGCACGATAGCACAAGTGTGATTAAAACCTAGTTTGCACAAAGATTACCATTTGAACATAGAGGTTGTTAAATACGAACTATTTCCATTTCATAAACCAACAAGTTACAAGTTTCGATCATGGGCCAAGCCCCAAAAGTTTACCAACACGAAACAGTCACGACCACATAAGTTTTTGCAGAATGATCTTTATATTATGATCTCAATAGAGTCTGAAACCCTACTTAAATGAAGGAATGTTTCCAAGTTCAAAACCCAAAACCCAAACCCTGTGCATTAACAAATCAACTATTACATTGACTCTGCAAACTAAGAAGCAACCCAGTTGTTCAACCACGATTTCCAGAACATGTGTTACAAACGTTTGCCACGAATCTGCCAGGAGAACCTACGAGGGTTTGCCACTGGGGCTTACCAATTTATTCGCATTGCTATCCATTTCCATCAAAATCCATTGCCATCAAACCCAGCACTATGAATGCAACACGATGGCACTACCTGCCACAAGAACTGCACGGAGTCAGCAACGATATCAACTGAATGTTAACAAAACAAAGAAACATATTACATAACTAAGAAACAAGGTGACTTACCTTGCATTCAACAGTCGATTGGAATGCTTCTGGCTTCCAAATCCTTCATCTAACGCAGTGAAGTTGACATGCACCTGAACCACAACCAAGCTCGGAGTCAAACCTCACCACTAACCTAATTTGTCACCAGACGAAAGCCACAGGGCTTCAACGCTACTCATTCAGCAAAACTCAAGCACTTATACAGTATCTTCACAGTAAAATTATAGAGAATGGAGGCACAGTGCGATCCACAATCGCCTAGGGTCGATCCCTGTAAACCAGCAGCCTGTCGGCCTCTTCTCCCAAACGAAAATCACAAAATGAATGCACAAATGAAAAAATAATGCTAAGGAAAGATTGACTAGGGTTTTACACATCTCATCTATCGAGACAATGAGATCGACAATTGAGATTGAGACGGAAAGTTACGATAGTACCAAGGCAAAGATACGATCAAAATACTAATCAATAACCTGATTTAATTTGTAGAACAGTTGGATGCCATATCACCCAGAGTTGAGCTCGCAGCTTGGTGATATATCCCGTTCCTTACCACTAATATCACATAGAGATAGACACGTAAAAGCCAGCGTAGCAATCACTAACACCACACAGGATTGAATTTAATGCTAAGATCTCACTGAGAATTCTACCAGAGTCTCGACTGCAACAACATTTAATTCAAATCAGAACCGAGTTATGGTGACAGTGCAATCCTCGGGATAGTAACACTGCCATACAACTATATTACAACCACGTTACAAGTTAACAAACCATAGTATGTATATCAATACCATAAAACAACGATGCATGGTTCTATTCATCAGGTATTATCACGACATTTCATTCACGCTAGGAGCATTAAATTTGTTCTAAGTTTACATAGCACATATATGTATTGCACATTCGAGCCATAGGTTTACATATAAACAATGATATTCGCATAGTCTCCATAGGTTATCAAGACATTGGAATCGATATAATTATTATAACAATCATGTATTATAAAACAATACAATGCCATAGTATTGTAGGGACTATCGCAAGGCTTAATATTTAACACATGCATTTAAATAAACATGCATTACAATTATAATAGCTATGTCACTTACATAAGGTTAATGTAAGGAGAATCTAACCGTACACTATATAGAAAGCTAGGGTATGACACCAACCCTATAGAACGTATGCTATTTTGTCTAACAGCATCTTGATTCACAAGTTGACACAACACAAACATCATCACTATAGCATTCGAAGACTTATTACATTGCAACCATCATTTCCAAGAGATTCACTTAATTCTATTGATGACACTATCTTTCATAAGATCAAACTTGTTACAATTTCAGACGGATAAACTAAGCTGTATTACCACTAATCCTACCAATAGTTGCAACGAGTTTAGTTTATAACATTGCTAGCGACACATACGAATAATACCATAAAGACGATACAAGTTGACGAAGTTAAACCGAAGTTACATACCATCGACAGCTGCATGCCCGGAAGATTATACAATTATCTTAAACATAGAGACGACAAGCTAAAGCTTACAACTTGTCTTGTAAAAACTTGAATTACTCTATAACCTTACCTGCAGATCTGCGAAAGAAAGAATCCAATGCTTTAGCTTTCAAAGCTAAGTAAACCCAAGGGCACTCGGTAGGAACCCCTTCAGAATTATGTAAACAAATTCATCAGTATCGTTACCAGATCTGTACACATAACGAAATAAACATTGTTCCGTCGCATCTTAGTTACAACCAAGTACATTTTCATGTTTAAATTAAATACAACAATTTTATGAAGTAGTTATCATCTATTAGTCATTAATTATCATTCTGCAGAGAGCATTTATCTTATAAAATAGGCTATATCAATTTTATTTTATTTTTGCGATTTTTGGGATGTTACATGTGGTATCAGAGCGCAAGTTCAAACTCTAGGCCTAATTGAGGCTCATGCGCGCAAACAAGAAAATTAAATCAGAAAGTTTATGTTACTAACTTTTGTAATTTAATTTAATTTTTGCACAGAACATATTCACTTTTAATTGCAGGTATGGAAATACCAGAGGAATCAGTAGAGGATAGATCTCCTCGTAATGAACGTATTAATCATAATAACACTGAAGGAATTTATGTTGAATTAAACAACTAGTCTTCTGAAATTTTATGCACTGTACGGGATTTAAAATCTGAGTTAAAAGCTGTTAAAGAAGAAAATGAACGGATTCTTAAGGTACAGGAAGAGTTACAACATAATTTAAAAGGAATCTATCATAGTGATGAAAGAGGCAGAAAATCAGAATTTAAGGCTGATTCTGAAATAATGTCCCATCAACATAAGCATACGAAAACAAGAAATGATTAAAGGAACAGTTACTCATCTTCTAAATCTTATTCAAGTAATGAAGACATAAATTATGATAACAGTTATAGTGAATGCTGCTCTAAAAAGAGAAAACATAATCATCATGAACAGATTACTCGGGAATTTAAAAAGATTAAGCCACCTATTTTTAATGGCAAAAGTGAGAAGGGTGAGACAGCAGAAGCTTGGCTATCTGGAATGAAAAAGTACTTTAATATTTATGATTACTCTTCTCAATTGAAAGCCAAGATGGCTATTTACAATCTAACTGGAAAGGCAGATATCTGGTGGCAGGATCTTAAAAGAATCAAGAGCATAAAAGAAAAAGAAGTAACTTGGACTATGTTTAAAAGTTTGTTTGAAAAGAAGTTTTTGTCGGAACAGTACTTTGAAGATAAGTCAAAAGAGTTATAAAACTTAAAGTTGGGTACAATGAACATGAAAGAACTGTGCAACAAATTCCTTAGCTTGTTGAGGTATGTGCCCTACATGGTTGAGGAAATGCCTAAATTACAAAGGTTTATCAGTTGTTTACTTTTTAATATAAAAGATCCTATTGAGTATGATAATCCTTCCACTTTGGAAGAGGCCATGTAAAAGGAAAATTTTTGTTTTGACCAAAACAGAAAAAGAGAAGGAACAACTGGCTGGAAGAACAGTAAGACTTATCAGTACGATTATAAAAAGAAGAATTTTAATCAGAATGCTGGAGGTTTTAAGAAAAATTTTAATAACAGAATTTTTCCTAATAATTATCGAAATAATACATCTCAGAACTCTACTGCTGCAAGAAATGTACATAATAATAATAATCACAACAATAACAATAACAATAACAACAGGTATGCTGAACAGAAAGGACCCATAAAGTGCTATGAATGTGGCGGACCACATAAGAGAGCAGATTTCCCACGCAACAAGAGGACATCCAACAACATACATACTATGCAAGCAGAACCTACAGTTGGAGATATCGCAAGAGAAATGCCCAGGATAAATGCAGCATTGGAGAACTGTCAAGCGGACCATCAAACATCCATGGTCGAAATTGAAGGTGTTAACATCTAAAAAGTGCTCACTAGCTCATTCCCTTATTCACATGACCCATTTGTCCACTTTTCCACCATCTGAGCCTCTGAAACCAACAAAAGGTCACCAAAAGACCTTAGTACACCCCTTTTTCCCACTCAAAAAGATTATTTTTCCTGAAAAGCATAAAAAACCCTCAAAAAGGGTCCAAATTCCCAAAAATATTAAAAAGGGAATTAAAATATTAATTTTATTCAAAAAAGAAAAAGGAGGGAAAAGTACCTAAACCATGTTGGTCAATACCATTTGGTTTCCACAAAACCACAAATGGTATTCCCCACCACCAAAACCTATAAAAAGGTGGTAGGGGCTCCTCATTTCACATCCATCCATTATCTCATCCTCATGCTGCCGAAATCTTCCTTGAGCATTTTGGCCATTGTAAGCAACCTTGGAGAAGGAGACCTCTTGGAGCTTGGAGCTACTCATCTTGGGAGTTGCTCAACATCAACCTTCACCATTGAAGGTATTATCGCAAGCACTTGCTTTCCCCCCATTTTTTAATACAAATTCATTCTTTAAATATTTTCTTGTTCTTGTTTTTTAAATGTTTACAATATTTGCTTATATTCTTGCATAGATCCATGATTAGTTTTGTTTAGATTAGTTTCTTGTTTAATTATATTGAAACTGCTGCTACTAGTTAGCAGGTGCCCATAGCACTAAGCCTGGTTGCAAAACCGGGCCAACAGAAGGTATGGTACAAAACGAGTCTATTTCTTTTTTAATAGATCCAGGTGCAAATCTAAGTTATATTTCACCTACTTTATTAAACCGTTGCAAGCTAAAAACATAAAAATTTGATAATGCATGGTTAGTTCAGCTTGCAACAGGAACTAAAAGAAGGGTTACAGATTATGTCCAGAATTGTGAAATATTTTTAAATCAGCTGAAAACGCAAGTTAATCTGAATGTTTTACCCTTAGGGTCATATGATTTATTGATAGACATGGATTGGCTTGAACAACATAGAGTTATACTGAATTGTTATGACAAATTTTTTACATGTATAAATAATGAAGGTAATTCAAAAACAATAAAATGAATTCATAGGCCGATTTCTGCCTTACAAGTAAAGAGAGCTGTCAGAAAAGGTTGTAAATTGTTTGCTGTTAATGTTGTTAATGATGAGCATACATATAAAGAAGACAAGTTAAAGCTAGAGGATATTCCCATCCTTATGGACTTTTCTAATGTATTCCTGGAAGAAATTCCAGGATTACCTCCGAAAAGAGAACTTGATTTCACCATTGAGTTAGTACCCGGTGTGGTACCAAACTCAAAGGCCCCCTATAGGATGAATATTCTGGAGTTAAATGAGTTAAAATCTCAGCTGAAAGAATTAATAGATAAAAAATACATATGGCCCAGTGTGTCCCCTTGGGGAGCACTAGTGATTTTTGTTAAAAAGAAGGACGGTACCATGCGTTTGTGCATTGACTACCGTCAGCTTAATAAAATGACAAATAAGAACCGGTATCCCTTACCCTGCATAGATGATCTTTTTGATCAATTACACGGAGCAGAGATATTCACTAAAATTGATCTAAGGTCGGGTTATCATCAAGTCTGGATAAAAGACGAGGACATATTCAAAACTGCATTCAGAACGCATTATGGACACTACGAGTTCGTAGTTATGCCTTTTGGGCTAACCAACGCACCATCAATGTTCATGTGTTTAATGAACAACGTTTTGCATAAGTTTGTAGTGGTATTCATTGATGATATCCTGGTTTACTCAAAAACAAAAGAAGAGCATGACGAACATCTAAAAATCATTTTACAAGTACTTAGAGATCATCAGCTTTACGCTAAGTTCAGTAAGTGTGATTTCTATAAAGATAAAATTTAGTATTTGGGTCATATAATTTCAAAAGATGGTATTTCTGTTGATCCTGATAAGATAAAAGCAATAAATGAATGGCCTGTCCGTAAAGATGTAATTGATGTACGGTCATTCATGGGAATAACGGGGCATTATAGAAAGTTTATTGAAGGGTTCTCTATAATTGCTAATCCCATCACTTCTTTGCAAAAGAAAGAGAAGAAATTCATATGGGATCAAAAGTGTCAAGACATCTTTAATAAGTTAAAAGAATTGTTAACTACTGCACCCATCTTAAAAATTGCAGATCCTAATAAGGATTTTGTCGTATGCACGGGTGCATGCAACAAAGGACTTGGAGGGGTCTTAAGTCAAGAAGGTCATGCAATTGCTTTTGAGTCAAGGAAGTTAAAAATACATGAAAAGAATTATGCAACGTATGATCTTGAGTTGGCAGCCGTGCTACATGCTTTAAAAATGTGGCGCCATCACTTGATCGGAAGAAAATTCATTTTAATGACTGATAATAAGGGTTTAAAGTATTTATTGGATCAAACAAATATTAACGCAAGGCAAGCTAGGTGTTTAGATTTCCTTAACGAGTACAATTTTGAGATCCATCACATTAATGGAAAGGAAAATAAGGTTGCTGATGCATTGAGCAGAAATGCTAGATTGAGTTTTGTGGCAGTAATCAGAACTTTTAAAACTGATCTGGAAAATCAGATCGAAGAAGGAATTAAGCAAGACGAAAATTATCAAAAATTACATGATAAAGTGGCTGAAAATTCATCTGAAAATGTTATAACATATTACCGTATTAATGAAAAAGGATTCTTAACTTACAAAAACAAAATTTATGTGCCTAATTTTTCGAAAGTTAAGTTGTTGATTTTAGATGAAGTTCACAAGAGTCCTTATTCAGGGCATCCTGGTTATCAGAAAATGATAACTATGTTAAGAAAGGAGTACTTTTGGCTCAACATGAAGAGTGAAGTTGCTGAATATATAGCTAGATGTTTTGACTGTCAGACTATTAAAGCTAAACATCAACATCCAGCTGGGCTATTGCAGCCCTTACGAATTCCAGAATGGAAATGGGAAATTATAAGTGTTGACTTTATTACAGGTTTGCCTAATAATCAGAAGCATAATGACTCAATTATGGTGGTTGTTGATAAACTTAATAAAGCTGCTCATTTTATTCCTGTTAAAACTACTTTCAAGGCTTCTAACATTGCAGATATTTTCATGAAGCAAATTTTTTGCTTGCATGGAATTCCAAAGGTAATTATTTCAGACCGAGACTCTAAGTTCACCGGTAACTTTTAGACAACACTGTTTAAAGGATTAAATACTAAGTTAAATTTCAGCACTTCTTTCCACCCACAAACTGACGGTCAAACAGAAAGAGTAAATTAGATTTAGGAAAATATGTTAAGATTGTATGTTAAAGATCAGCCATCTAAGTGGGAAGATTACTTGCACTTAGCAGAATTTGCCTACAATAATAATTATCAAGCATCTGCTAAGTTAAGTCCATTTGAAATTTTGTATGGAAGAAAATGTTCTACTCCAATTTCTTGGGATAATCCTGTAGACAGATTGATGTTAGGACCAAATTTATTGAAAGAAATGGAGCTAACTGTGAAACAGGTTCAAGGTAACTTAAAAGTTACCCAAGATCGGCATAAAAGCTATGTTGATTTGAAACGCACAGAAATATAATTTCAGGTAGGAGACCATGTTTTTATAAAGGTAAATCCCAAGAAAAGTTCTTTGAATCTTGGGAGTTGTGCTAAATTAACACTGAGGTATTGTGGACCATTCGAAATCCTATCAAGGATAGGAGTTTTTGCATATCAATTGGCATTGCCATACAATTTAAAAATCCACAATGTTTTTCATGTTTCTGTTTTAAAGAAGTATGTGCACGATGCTACTCATGTGCTGAATTGGAATGACATACAGGTGGAACCCGAAGGATATTTTCAGGTGGAACCGGACTGTGTTCTAGACCAGAGGGAAATTATGCTTCGGAATCGCACCATAGGGCAGGTAAAGGTGCAATGGAAGCACCTTAGCCCTGGTGAAGCTACTTGGGAACTGGAAAGTAATATGCGGGTAGCATATCCAGTTCTGTTCCATGAGGAACTTGATGATGAATAAGCAACATCGAGGATGATGTTGAGATTAAGAGGGGGTGTTTGTAAGATACCCTATTTGCTGGAAAACATTTTGTGTTAAGAAACATTATGACAACTTTTATTGTAAAGTTTATATTGGACAGGTGTCCAAGGATGACTGTAATTTGCACAATATACTATTATTAAATAAATAAAATAGGAGACAAACACCTAAGAGGACTATTGAAAGAGTGGTTACTGATCCACTAGGTGGAATGGAATCTGGGGTAGAAGGAAATGGACAAGTGGCAGCATCATGATGAAACTAACTAGTTGTTGGTATGGGACAAATCCCTTGAAATGTGGTCATAGTGCCTTGAAAGATGGGACTGGAGCTTGAGGCTCATTTATTCCAAACTGACCACTAAAAGACCTAGGCAGTCTATATAATAGCCATCAAATATTGAACTGAGGTTCATCACTTTTCCTGACAAGGAAATTTACCTTGGGGTTTTGCTATGTTTGCACCCAAGAGATTTGATGAGGGGATATGCTATGTTGTTGATCATGTTGTGAGTCTGCCAAACTCTTATTGAGTTCAGGAGGTTGATGTTGAGTGGAGAAGGCATTTTATTTTAGGAGGTTGATACCGAGTGGAGAAAGTATTTTGAGTGCCTTGCTTCTACACAGATTCCACCCACTTATTGGATCAATAATCAGGCTTGGGGGTTCACTAGAAGTCAGCAGTTGAGCTGCTTCTTCTGAAGCAGGTTGGGAGGAATAGGCCTCCTTGGGTGTTTGTCGGCCCTATCGCCAGTTACAGGTTCTATTGTCTTATCTATTTTATTTTTAAGTTCTGTTATCTATTTGTGTATATTTACAGTTCTGTTGTTTATTTAACTTTCACTATTTATTTTATAAGTTTATTTCAATTCCTGTGTAAATTAATAATTCTGTATAAATTTGATTCGATTGAATAAAATAGTTTCTCTATTCTTCCCCATGAAAAAAGGAACAACATCGTACTCCAGTACAGAAACAGATTAAGATAGATAGATATGATAGGCAAACTGCCATGGTGATGGAAGTACCATTTTATATATTCTGTTAAATTATCTGCTGATATTAATTAGTATTATCTACTGCATTTTACTCACAGTACTATTCTTATTTCCATTCTTTTCATCAAAACAGTAAATCTATTTCATAGAAATAACAGAGTTTATATTAGATAAAGAAATCATTTATGCTCTTTACATTTTTGTTTTCCAAATGTTTATTTTCAAAGAAATACTATAGTTTGCTGTTATTTATCATTATTGTACATATAGGACAGATAGTCAAACAAGAAGTAACATATTACCAACCTAGGGTTTGCTCATTTTATTTTCAAAACCAGTACCAGTCATTATATAACTATAAAACATTGTTATTTCTTCTTGGCATATAGCTAACGATTTGTAATTTTTCTATAGAGTCGAGTTAGTTAAATGAGCTCTCTATCATTCCATTATTTTATTAACAATAGACAAACCAAACTCTACATCAAAATCATTACTGCAGATCGAATTTATTGATTTCAAATATCATCTCGAAAGTTTAAAACATTGTAATGTCTGTAGGAGCAGAGTCAACAAAATCACAACACTAGTTGATGCCGAAACATATCAACGAGCACATCAACATCTAGGCATAGCCAAACCCTAACCTATGACAAGTTTTCATATCAAAAGCACAAACGCTTCATACAAATCGACGATGAGGCATTAGGCCGAAGCCATCACATATTTCAACACTTAATTATTGATTTAATAACAGTAGCAACATTTTTCATCATACACACATTGCATACGATTTCCTTTTCCCTCTTTTAAACATTCGTGAGCTTACAGTCTAGAAAGAAGCACGATAGCACAAGTGTGATTAAAACCTAGTTTGCACAAACATTACCATTTGAACACAGAGGCTGTTAAATACGAACTATTTCCATTTCATAAACCAATGAGTTACAAGTTTCAATCACGGGCCAAGCCCCCAAAATTTACCAACACGAAACAATCACGACCACATAAGTTTTTGCAGAAGGATCTTTATATTATCATCTCAACAGAGTCTGAAACCCTACTTAAATGAAGGAACGTTGCCAAGTTCAAAACCCAGAACCCAAACCCTGTACATTAACAAATCAACTATTACATCGATTCTGCAAACTAAGAAACAACCCAGTTTTTCAACCACAATTTCCAGAACAGGTGTACATAACATTTGCCACGAATCTGCCAGGAGAACCTACGAGGGTTTTCCACCGAGGCTTACCAATTTATTCTCATTTCTATCCATTGCCATCAAACTCCATTGTCATCAAACCCAGCACTATGAATACAGCACGATGGCCGTATCGACCATAAGAATTGCATGGAGTCAGCAACGATATCAACTGAATGTTGACAAAACAAAGAAACATATTACATAACTAAGAAACAAGGTGACTTAACTTGCATTCAACAGTCGATTGGAATTCTTCTGGCTTCCAAATCCTTCATCCAACGCAGCGAAGTTGACATGCAACTGAACCACAACCAAGCTCGGAGTCAAACCTCACCACTAACCTAATTTGTAACCAGACGAAAACCACAGGGCTTCAATGCTACTCATTTAGCAAAACTCAAGCACTTATACAGTATCTTCATAGTAAAATTACAGAGAATGGAGGCACAGTGCCATCCACAACCTCCCAGGGTCGAGCCCTGTAAACCAGTGGCCTGTCGGCCTCTTCTCCCAAACGAAAATCACAAAATGAATGCACGAAGGCAGAAATAACGCTAAGGAAAGATTGACTAGGGTTTTACACATCTCATCTATTGAGACAATGAGATCGACGATCGAGATTGAGCTAGCAAGTTACGATAGTACTAAGGTAGAGATACGATCAAAATACTAATCAATAACCTCATTTAATTTGCAGAATAGTCGGATACCATATCACCCAGAGCTGAGCTCACAACTCGGTGATATATCCCATTCCTTACCACTAATATCACATAGAGCCAGACACATAAAATCCAGCGTAGCATTCACTAACACCACACAGGATTGAATTTAATACTGAGATCTCATGGAGAATTCTTCTAGAGTCTCGACTGCAACAACATTTAATTCAAATCAGAACCGAGTTATGGTGACAGTGCAATCCTTGGGATAGTAACACGGCCATACAACTATATTACAACCACGTTACAAGTTAACAAACCATAGTATGTATATCAATACCATAAAACAACGATGCATGGTTCTATTCATAAGGTATTATCACGACATTTCATTCATGCTAGGAGCATTAACTTTGTTCTAAGTTTACATAGCACATATATGTATTGCACATTCGAGCCATAGGTTTACATATAAACCATGATATTCGCATAGTCTCCATAGGTTATCAAGACATTGGAATCGATATAATTATTATAACAATCATGTATTATAAAACAATACAATGCCATAGTATTGTAGGGACTATTGCAAGGTTTAATATTTAGCACATTAATTTAAATAAACATACATTACAATTATAATAGCTATGTCACTTACATAAGGTTAATGTAAGGAGAATCTAACCGTACACTATATAGAAAGCTAAGGTATGACACCAACCCTATAGAATGTATGCTATTTTGTCTAACAGCATATTGATTCACAAGTTGACACAACACAAACATCATCACTATAGCATTCCAAGACTTATTACATTGCAGCCGTCATTTCCAGGAGATTCACTTAATTCTATTAATGACACTATCTTTCATAAGATCAAACTTGTTACAATTTCAGACGGATAAACTAAGCTGTATTACCACTAATCCTACCAACAGTTGCAACGAGTTTAGTGTATAACATTGCTAGCGACACATACGAATAATACCATAAAGACGATACAAGTTGACGAAGTTAAATCGGAGTTACATACCATCAACATCTTCATGCACGAAAGATTATACAATTATCTTAAACATAGAGATGACAAGCTGAAGCTTACAACTTGTCTTGTAAAAACTGGAATTACTCTATAACCTTACCTACAGATTTGCGAAATAAAGAATCCAATGCTTTAGCTTTCAAAGCTAAGTAAACCCAAGGGCACCCGGTAGGAACCCCTTCAGAATTATGCAAACAAATTCATCAGTGTCGTTACCAGATCTGTACACATAACAAAATAAACATTGTTCTGTCGCATCTTACTTACAACCAAGTAAATTTTCATGTTTAAATTAAATACGACAATTTTATGAAGTAGTTATCATCTATTAGTCATTAATTATCATTCTGCAGATAACATTTATCTTATAAAATAGGCTATATCATTTTATTTTTTTTGCGATTTTTGGGATGTTACACCTATGTCATGGGAGCATATTTGATTGGTCACTTGAAGCTTGTATGCACTTGGAAAATGGTGGTCTACTCACTTGGAGGTATAAGCACTTTCATGATTCTTTGATGAGGAACCTCCTTGATTTACATTTTTATTATGTTGTTATGTACTTTGATGATATATCTTTTGTACTCATGAATTTTGGAATTATGCATAGAAGGAAATGGGATCCAAGAACTCTCTTTCCTGATGATATGGGTTGGAGAGCACTCTTAATTGTTGGAGTGCAATACAAGAAATGGGACCCTGGGATAATTTTTAGTCCCATTGATTTCAAAGTAGTATGGGAGATTGAGTCCCCACTTAATAAAGTGATTTTAATCAGAGTAGTGCTGCAGCAAGCATGGTGGTTTCTATCTAAAATATTCATGGGATCTTGAAGACTGAAAGTTGGGAAACTCAGTGGCAACTTCAAGAATTACAATGATATCATAAGGGGTTTCCAAAATATGAAAGAGGTAAAGAGTAATTGTGAAAACATGGTTTTGATGGATTTAATTAGGATTTTGGTGTTTAGTGGTGATGTTACAGGGGATATCAAAATGAAAAATAAAATCCACATTTCCTTGCTTTTGGAAACACACAATTGTAGTGCATGGGTGGCTCTACTCAAGGTTCTAGAAGAGAAGTTTTGGGAAGCAAAATTTTGGAAAGAAAGAAGTTTCTTCCACATACATGTGTTGAAATTGCTTGAGGACAAGCAATATTTGGAAGGGAGGTTTGTCATGTTCCAAAATTTTGCATTGGGTCACAATGGCCTAAGCCCCTTGGCCATACTCATCATAGTTTGTCAAATGGATGCTAAGGGTAAAATAAATGCCAAGAATGAAGTCCAAGTTAGTAACAATGTGAAATTAGATCCAAATGGACAAGGTGGGTCACATTAAGAGAAATTCCCAATTCAAACTTGTAATATACCTATCCAAATGAACTGCCATGGAGGAAAATTACTAGCTCCCTAGGTTGGGGGGTGGAAGCTTTGGGATTTGAAATAAGGGGGATAATAAATGATGTTTGAACATTAGAATGGCATAAATATTTAATAAAGGATCTAAATAAATAAATACAATGGAAAATCAAAGTGGAAATTGATCATGAAGACACATGGAGGATGTGGGACCCACATAAGCTAGGTTTTCTATGCCACATGGCATCCTCCTTGTCATTTTGAATCCATAAGAAGCCCAAGGTTCTTGGGATGAGTTGCAAGGTCAATATAATTGTAATGAATCAATTAAGGTCGAATTGGAGTGGAAGAGTAACTCCCATGGAAGAGGAAGAGGCATTTTGGAGCTAGTGAGACACTTGGACTAGATTCCCTAGCTCTATGACAACAATGATGAAGATGCTATGACACCTATGACAAGAATCAGACCTGAAGGATGAAATATGACATATATAACATGTCAAGGCTAAAAATAGCCTCCAAGAGGGCGCTAAAGTGAATTAGCGCAGCCAAAGAGACACCAATTCGAATTTGGAGAAGTAGAGGGCTAGAATTTGAAGGACAAGTGGCATACTTGGGAATCTCTTCCCAACTTGAGTTGGAATGAATCTCTTGGGAGGAATTCGACCCATGGAGGACCTTAGAATTTTATAAAATACAATAAAAAGTAAAGATGGTAGCTTTTGATCATTTTAGAATTTGCATTTTGCATTTGGGAGAAAAGAGCTAGTGGAGTGCTACTCTACTTTCCTTAGCACCAATTTCGAGGGTGAAAGATTCCCATGCTAGTTGGTAATTGGAAAGGATATTCATACCTTTCATTTGGAGATTTAATGGAGTATTTTATTAAATTTTGAAGCTACAGGGAATCTCATGGTCACATCTCTTTGATCTTGCTTCTACAACCATTCTTCTATTTCTTGGCATATTCTTGCTCCTTGAGGACATGCGCACTTGTTGAGGTGATGAAATCTTTGGGATAGATCTCGAGGCCCCATATCTTTGTAATATGATATACATACTCTTTATTTACTGCTCATGAGACTCTCAGGTTGAAATACTAAGTGGAGTTATGTAAAAATACCAAACAATGCATAAATGATGCCATTTCCCCTAGATCTTGTTGTTGGAGTTTGAAGAGACACTATTTTGAGCAATATCAATTATTATCTATGATTTTGTTGATGTATGGAGTGTTATTAAAGTTCTGAAGAAGTTTCATTAACAGAAAATAAGCCCTTGGAACGTAAAATTCGAATTTCATAAGTCATGGTGAAAATAACTAGCTTTTCCCCCTATGTGAAATCTTGCATATAAACATATGATTTTAAGGAGTTGTAGAAGGCCATAAGAAATAATTAAGGATACATTGGGGAGATAATTAAATCCATTTATCACTACCATACCTATGTTCAAAAATTTGGAATGGTTTAACAGGATTTGGGAAGCCATCTTTGTCCACTACCCTTGGGGGATTTGAAGCTCAAAATTACTAGTAATCTTCCCTACTTTGTCCAGATTGTAAATGAATGTTGCAGAAGTGTTTTAAGGGTTTTTTAGCATCCATAAGACTCTTTTATATGTATTAATACCTATCAAATACCTTCATACCAATTATACAAGCATTTGGAGACCAAGAGACCAATACTAGTCAAACTCCCTACTTTGGCCAAAACTTAAAAGAGAGTTGCAGAAGCCTCTTGATGAATATAAAGCATCCCTGAACATCATAATTATGTCCTAATATAATCCATATACCTTCTATAATAATTTGGGAGAATTTGGAGTCATTAGGAGACTAAGAGACCAATGCTAGTCAAAGGTCAAACTAGTGGAAAAAGTTGAAAATTTCACCATTTTAATAAATTTCTAAAAAGGGATATTACAAAAACACAGAACCAAGATTGACACAAGTTAGAGAAAGAATCAAAATAAAATCATAGTGCCAATTTGAACACAAGTCAGAGCAAGAATTGAAATAGAAACATAGATCGAATTTTGCGGCCATAAACCAAACTGGAACAAATACAGAGCATCACTCCAAGTTGCGTAGTCAAATGAGCATACCCAAGAGGAGGGAAAACCCTCATAAAAGAACTGCAAGTAATCCATAAGGAGGTCGCTCGTACTTATAGATACACTTAACAGTATCCAGAGTTAAACCATCACCTCAACATGCTCCGAGCAACATTACAAACTGGGTGAGCTCTGCACAGAGCCGAGGATTAGCAGTGGGGCAGTATAACCCCAAGACCAAGAAACATAATGGAATAATCGGAGACCCTGTCCGTTAAACCTTGAGAAGAGCAGTTATGATCCCAAGAAAAGGAATCGATGACGCACAAGAATCGAGGTAATTAGAACATGTAGGTGTACTGCCACCTTCGTAAATGGCTTCACATGGGAATACCAACTCAATACCACTTAGGCATTTGGTATAGGCCGACATTAATGAATTGGATTTGTGTGTGAATAAAATAAAAATCATATCATTTAAATTTGATTGATATTCTATGGTCATGAGATATGCAAAGTATTAAGACCATAATTTACAACGTTTACAATGAATTGATCATTATGTATGCAAGTTTAAAACAGGCCTTTCGAATATTACGATATGGATATAGTTAGAGTATAATCACAGGGATTTTTATATCCAAAAAACTATATAAATATATAGTCATGTTCCTAGTTGTACTGTATACAAAAGGTTTGAACCTCAATGCATTTGTATGATTTTATGGTATAAATAGAAAACTCTAAACTTGATCCTAGTTAGGGTTAGCACAATAGAGGTTCGTTATGTTGAATATGTAAATCAAAACATATGTTAGAGATAGGATTGTTGACCTAGTATTGTAAATAGCATGAATACTAGAGTAAAAAAATGGTTAAAATTTATGTGGACTATGTAACTATATTCATGTAATATCGTTAATAGAAATTAATAGTTGTCACATAGATACTATCAATCATTTTCCACAAAGAACGAATTTAACATTATAATTATTCCAAACTCAAATTATACCTTATAGAAGAGAGATGCTGATTTGTGTTGTATCCTTCCTCAAATTGTATACCTGTGACATAAGAAGTAATGTCGTCATAAATAATTATATAATTTTTTTTTAAAATTGGGTAAATTTGGGGTTGTGATAAATTGGTATCAGAGCATGGTTACAAACACTAGGCCTGGAAAATAGGCTCACCATGTATGATCATGATGAAACAAAAGTAAAACTGGTATATGTTTTCTTTATGGTTATTTCAGGAACAAAACTATAACCTCTATTTTGCAGGAAAATGGAAGGAGTAGAAACATCTGCTAAAGAAGGATCACATCATAGGGAATAAGTAAATCAAGAACATGAAAATATTAATGACGATAACCTATCGGTAGATTGGAATGAAAATATGAATGATAATCAATCTGAATTCTTACAAACAGTAAAAGAATTAAAGGCATAAATACAAAGTGTGAAAGAGGATAATGAACGTATCCTAAAGGAGTAGGAAAAGTTAAACAATGTTCTACTTAATAAGATACATGATCAAGAAATAGTAAAGAACAAATTATCAAATGAAGAAATTATGAAAACTACATCATATAAGCAAAGAGCATGAAAATTAAATTTTCCAGATAATGAAACTGATTCACCTAGTGGAATTTCAGTACGGAAAAATAAACAGAAATATAATACCAATGAAAGTAGTGACAACGAACAAATTAAGAAAAAAGAGTAAACACTACGAAGAAATTACTGGAAAATTTAAGAAAATAAAATCACCCATCCTTAATGGTGAAGTTGAAACTGGAGAAGAAGCTGAAGCATGGCTATCCAGAATGCATAAGTACTTCCAAATTTATAATTAGTCTACATAGTTAAAGGCAAGAATTACCATGTATAATATGTCTGGAAAGGAAGATATATGGTGGAAAGACATTAAAAACGTGAAAAATATAAAAGAACATTATATAACATGGAACTCTTTTAAGAAACTGTTTAAAAGAAAATATTTATCTGAACAGTATTATGAAGAGAAGGCTAAAGAATTTTATGATTTGAAACTCGGTACATCAACTATGAAGGAGTTATGCAGCAAATTTTTAAGTTTACTTAGATATGTACCCCACATCATTAAAGAAAAAATGAAAGTACAACATTTCCTAAGTTGTTTGCGTGTAATATATAAAGAAGGGATTGAATATGGTAATCCTAAAAATTTGGAAGAAGCAATGAGAAAAGCAATTTTTTTCTATGAGCAAAATAAAAATAGAAAGGATAATATACCATCCTAGAAAGGAAAGATTTATGATCAAAATAAAAGAGGAAATAAGTTTTTCATAAATACTGGAAATAACTATAAAAGTTATAAAGAGAATAATTATAGAAATAGACCACAAAATATAATGAATAATAAGGGAAGAGATGTACCTGTTACTTATAATAAAACTAATAATAAAAATGAATCTTTGAAATGCTGGGAGTGTGGGGAACCACACTACTTTAAAGATTTCCTAAAGAGAAGAAAGAATATTAACAATTTACATTCCATATAAGAAGATGCTACGGTGGGAGATGTAGCGAGGAGCATACCAAGGATTAGTGCAACATTGGAGAAAAGACAAGCATATCATCAAACGACAATGGTCGAAATCGAAGGTATGATAAAATACAAACCTATTTCTATGTTGATAGATCCAGGTGCAAGTTTGAGTTATATCTCTCATAGATTGGTAGAAGTATGTAAACTTTAGTAAGATAATTTTGAAAATTCATGGTTAGTTGAGCTTGCTACTAGAACAAAAAGGAAAGTAACTAACTTTGTTAAGAACTATGAGTTTTTCATGAATGAAATTAAAACACGTGTAGATTTGAATGTATTACCTTTAGTATCTTATGACCTGTTAATAGGAATGGACTGGTTAGAAAAACATAGAGTGATTCTAAACTGCTATGATAAATCTTTTACGTTCATTGATGAAGGAAATAATTATGTTGTAGTAAAATGAATTCCTAGGAAGGCCATGATTAGAGAAATTTCTTCTTTACAAATGAAAAGATATGTTAGGAAAGGCTATAAAGTTTTTGCTGTTCATATACTTGATGATAGAGATAAAAGTGAATAAATGATATTCCAATAATGAAAGAATTTAAAGATGTTTTTCCGGAAGAACATCCCAGATTACCTCCTAAAAGATAGAGATATTTTACCATCGATCTCATACCAAGAGCAGTACTAGCTTTGAAAGCTCCTTATAGAATGAACATACTGGAATTGAATGAACTAAAATCTCAGATTCAAGAATTAATTGACAAGAAATATATCCGACCAAGAGTATGCCCTTAGGGAACGCTGGTAATATTTGTGAAAAAAATGGTACTCTAATATTGCGCATCGATTATAGACAACTAAATAAGATGACGATTAAAAATAGATACCCGTTACCATGGATTGATGATTTATTCGATCAATTCAGAGGAGCAACTATATTTTTCAAAATAGATTTGTGATCGGGATATCACCAAGTAAGAGTAAAAGATGAAGGTATATACAAAACTTCTTTTAGGTCCAGGTACATTTAGTATGAGTTTGTTGTGGTGCCCTTTGGGTTGACAAATGCACCAACAGTGTTTATGTGCTTATTGAATAGTGTATTGAGTAAATACCTAGACAAATTTCTAGTCATTTTTATTGATGATATATTAATTTACTCTAAAAACAAACAAGAACATGAAGAACACTTTAGGATTGTACTACAAGTATTAAAGGAACAAGAACTTTATGCAAAAATTAGTAAGTGTGATTTTTTTAAGGATAGAATTCAGTATTTAAGAATGTGATTTCTAAAGAAGGAATATTAGTTGACTCTGATAAGGTAAAAGCCACAATGGAGTGTCCAGTTCCTAAATACGTATCTGATATACAATATTTCATGGGAATCACAGGGTATTGCAAGAATTCTTTACAGAAGAAAGGAAAAAGGTTTGACTTGAATAATAAATGTGAAGATAGTTTTAATAAACTGAAGCACTTGTTAACAACAACTCCCATTTTAAAGATTTTAGACCCTTACAAATATTTAACTATTTGCACAGATGCATGCAAGGAAGTTCTAGGCAGAGTATTAATGCAAGATAACTATGGTGTGGCTTATGAGTCTAGAAAACTAAAAGAACATGAAAGAAATTATGTGACTCACGGTTTGGAGTTAGGTTCTATAATACACGCACTAAAAATGTGGCGACATTATCTCATTGGTAGGTGATTTTTACTAAAATATGATAATATTAGTTTAAAATATTTATTCGACCAGCAAAATCTAAATGCAAGACAAGCTAAATGGATGTATTTTCTAAGTGAGTATGATTTCGAAATAAAACACATAAAAGGGAAAGAGAATAAGGTAGTATACGCTTCGAGTCGTCATGCGAATATGTTATTTGTAACTGGAAGCAATAGTTATGAAACAGATTTGGAAATACAAATACAAACAACAACAAGATTGGATGATGAATATCAGAGAAAACAACAGAAAATGAAGCAAGACAAATAAAAACACAATTTAAATTGAACATAAATAACGTTATTGATGTAAAAGGACAGATTATATGTACCAAATTTTGAAGAAGTTAATCTGTTAATTATGAATTAGATGCATAAGAAACCGTATTCATGACATCCTGGATACCAAAAAATGATTACCATGTTGAAGAAAGAATTATTTTGGCCTAATATGAAAAATGAAGTTGCAGAATACATAGCTAAATGCATGGAATGCCAGCAATTTAAAGCTAGACATCAGCATCCAGCAGGTTTGCTGCAGCCTTTACCTATTCCAGAATGGAAGTGGGAATTTATTAGTATGGAATTCATAACAAGTTTTCCTAAAAGCATTAAACATAATGATTCTATAATGGTTGTTGTGGATAAGGTAAGTATGGAAACACATTTTATTCATGTTAAATCTACATACAAAGCTATTCATATTGATGATATCTTTATGAAAGAAATTTCCAGATTGCATGGTATACCTAATATAGTAATTTATGATAGAGATTCAAAGTTTACAGGAAATTTTTGAAAGGATTTGTGTAAAGGATTAGATAGTAAACTAAATTCCAGTACTTCTTTCCATCCTCAAACAGATGGACAAACAAAAAGAGTAA
Source organism: Larix kaempferi (assembly GCA_027924585.1). Classification (NCBI taxonomy): domain Eukaryota; kingdom Viridiplantae; phylum Streptophyta; class Pinopsida; order Pinales; family Pinaceae; genus Larix; species Larix kaempferi. Next base: position 5,550,560 of record BSBM01000519.1, read on the forward strand.
ACCAAATCTTAGAAGACATGCTTAGAATGTATGCCATGGATAATCCATGAAAATGTGAAGACTATTTACATTTGGTTGAATTTGCATACAATAACCATTTTCACGCTTCTGCTAATATGAGTCCATTTGAAATACTTTATGGACGAAAATGAAACACTCCAATTTCTTAGAGTAGTCTAGTTGATAGATTAATGTTAAGGTCCACGAGGAATGTATGAACCTCTTAATTGAATTAAATAAAACTGCATCCTGGTTGTTTCTTCACTTCTTTCTCTCTCTTTCATTGTTGTCCTCAACTTTGCTACATCCTCCCACCTACCTACCTCGGCATAGATGTTTGACAATAGGCCTACCTAACCTATAAGGATATATTTATTAAATTGTAAAGCTGCCAACCAACGCTTCCTTTAGCACTTAACCGTTTTGTGTTTTATGGGATCAGACTGTTCTTCATAACCTCATAATTTCTCTATGATGTTGATTTAACTCATTTATGTAGAGATAACATAATGTAGGAAGATAACATCCTTGCTTAATTAAAATGCCTGAAGTGTTAAAGGATATGGAACTAACCGTGAAACAAGTATAGCATAATTTGAAAATATCTCAATATAGACAAAAGAGCTATGCAGACTTAAAAAGAAATGAAAGAGAGTTCTAGGTAGGGGATCATGTTTATGTAAAAGTGAAACCGAAGAAGAGTTCTTTGAGGTTGGGGAAATGTGCTAAACTAGAACCCAGGTATTGTGGCTTTTTTCAGATATTAGACTGGGTTGGACCGGTAGTTTATCGGTTGGCATTACCACCTACGGTAAAAGTACATAATGTTTTTCACATTTACTTGTTAAAGAAGTATGTACATGTTGCTACTCATGTTGTGGATTGGAATGTTATTCAAGTGGAACCAGAAGGAGAATTCCAAGTGGAACCAAAATGTATCCTTGCCAGGAGGGAGCTTATTCTTCAGAACCACATCATTGGGCAGGTAAAGGTGCAATGCATGCATGTTAACCCAGAAGAAGCTACTTGGGAATTGGAAATTAATATGCATGAGGCATATCCAATTCTATTCCAAGAAGAAATAGTGGAAGATTGAATAACACCGAGGACAGTGTTATCTTTAAGGGAGGGTGTATGTAATACCCCTAAAACCTTGATTAAAGTTAAACACTTTGTAATATTGTTTTAATTATTGTTGAAAAATTATTTGACCAAATGTGGTCAAATAAACTTGTGAGAGGATTTTGAATTATTATTATTATTTAATAAATATAAACAGGAGAATGAAATCTGAAGTAGCTGTTGAAAGAGTTTTTGCTGGCCCACAAGGAGAAATGACAAGTGTTGGACAAGAAGCCTATTGTAGGAAAAACAGATCGCATTATTTAATTAAATAATGGGATCCCCAATCTTTATTTTCAAAGGTAAGTTTCAATTCCCTTACTCATTTTGGGGTTGTTATGATTTTGAATATGATTTCATTTCATTGTCATGTTTCAAACCCATCTAATAAATTTTCCCTTCAAAATTTATGCATTTCTGTGTGTTTTTGTGAGTTGCGGAAGGTATAAATTTTCTCCAAAATTTGTCCTTTCCGCAACCCGCAATCCGCAATTCGCAATACGGATTGCGGATGCTTGGTTTCCTAGGTTTTGGATTTTCTTCTTTCCCCAACCCGCAATCCGCAATTACGAATTGCGGATATCAGAAATGATTTTGAATAAATTGGGTTTTTCTTTTCGTGACTCACAACCCACAATTGCGGATTGCGGAAATATTTTCAAAAATAAGTTCGCACTTTGGGTTTCCGCAACCCGCATTGCGTATTGCAGAAAGTGTTTGAAAAATAAATTTGCGCTTTGCATTTTAGCACTCCGCAACCCCCAATTGCGGATTGTGGAAAGCGGAAAGAACATTGGTTTATAATAATTTGGTTTGAGATTCCGCAACCTGCAACCTGCAATTGCGGATTGCGGAAACCTTTGATTCACTTATATTATTTTTCCGATTCCACAACCCTCATTGCGGATTGCGGAAAGGATGTACATTTTTGCAAAAATAATTTCCGTAACTCTTCTTCCGCATCTTGCATTTTAGAAGCCATTGATTTGCTTTGATCCTACGATCCAGATTTCATCCCACAAATTTGTTAAATATTCTGAATTTTTTGTTTTCTTTTATCATTTTCAATTTCGTGAATTTCGCTTGCGATAAGGATTTTACTGTCAGTTTTTACCAGGTTTGTTTTCTTGTTGTTTTCATAAGCATGGGTTGGTTTTTCTTTCTTTTCCCATTTGTTATTTATGGATTTTTCTCATTTTCAAACTGTTTATTGATTGGTTTTTACTTATTTATCAAAAATTACCAGTCTCGTACCATGTCAAGAAATACCTATTCCAAGACATCCCAGAAAGACTTGATAAACAAAGACCCTAATTTTGGCATTCTCACCGATACGAGCAATAGATTTTATGAAACCTATTAGCTTGATTGGTCATGAATTTATGCTATCTTTGACAACAACGACCTGTCAGAAATTCAGGATAACCGGTCTAGTTATGAGAATATCATATATTCCCAATTATATGCCATAGTAGCTAGACCAACTCTTCTCCCATACACAGACACAGTAAAATAGATAGTTGATCATGAAGACCCTAAAGACTAGTCTTTCAATGACAATGCAGGGTCCCAACTAGCTTCTTTCCATTCAAAATTTTTTTTTAGAGCATATGCCCTTAAGATGGCTACCCAATTTCTTAATGCGGCTTTCCTAGACTCTGTAAAGTCCCGGTTCAACTTCGATGAGATGATAAAATCTTGGATGAACAACCCATCCAACTTCATACCAAAAGACGATAATTCCTGCCCTATTTCATGGTTCAAGGAACCCTTTTCTCTTATAGCAACCATGCTCTGCAGGCTATAAGGCCTACCAAATTGTTTTGTGTTTAAAGCTGAATGGGAACCCATGGATCATCATGTTCTAACAACAGGGGAATATTTTAATTAGGCCCAGATTCTGTCAGCCGAGTTGAAGATAGCAATTGAACGCTATCAGAAAACACTGCCTTCAAGGAAGCCTCCTTTCTTTCATTCAGCTTATATCATTGATGTATTTTGTTCAACATTCCAGTTCCCCTCCATGGATGGAATTGGACCCTATCAGCACCTCAAGTTCACATATATTGTTTAGCATTATGGGAAAATAACTATGTGCCTCTACTATATGACATCTGTGATCATTTCTTTGGAACAATTTATCACAAAATATTCAGACAGGACTCACCTTCCTTCTCTGCTCATGCCAAAACACTCATCCCCACTATTGGTGATTGGTATGTAGGAGAATCCTTCTCCTATATTAGGGTTTGGGGAAGTAATACAGTGCATTTACTTCCAAGGATATTCCTAGATAAGTTGTTGCTTGAAGAAATTGCTTACTAAACTATCACAGATGGAGTGTTCCTCAAGTTGACTGGACCTAAAAGAAAAGGATGGCCCAAATTCCCATTGAACCTTGGGCCTCTTGTCATTTAGAACTCAACTCATGCTACAGTGTTGGGGAAGAAAATTATTTCCTTAAAGATGGGAAAAGCTCCCAAAAGGATGTATGATCCCAAGGCATTCTCGACAAATCACTTTTCCCAAGAACATATGAAGACTACCTATGCTCATGAGGCTTCCCCTAATGATTCTATTTACCAGGGAGTAAATTTTTTTTCTTCTGAAGTATAGATTAGGGATAAATCTAAATAAGTGTTGATGTATATGTAACTTCGGAATGTATTTCACCTATGTATATTGTACTCCTATAGAGATGTCATTATTCCTCTATACGGAAGTGTCGTCATTTGTATTGACAAGTGTCGCAACTTACTATGATGGGTTATTAGACCACCAAGTCTGGTTTCAGCCCTGATTAATGTAACCATGGGTTATTAGACTCTCCTAGAGAAGTCAGCCCTGCTAGTGTATTAGGCAAGTCGAGACAAGTATAAATAGAGAGCAGGAGATCTCTATTTGATCATCTCATTATTCACTTCTACACTACTCGGAAAGTGGCACACTAGTGGAGGAGGAGGTTCAACTACTAGGAGGACAATTTTTGTGTACTTTGGTTGTATCATTGCTCTTTCTCTCTCTGAGGAAGTTGTGGGGTTTTTCACCTTTATGGTTTTCCCCAGTGAAACTTTGTGTGTCTATTGTCTCATGTGATTGCTTAGTGTGATTGATATGCATTGTTATACTTGATATGTTGTACATGTTATTCTATCACTAAAGGTCCTAGAGTATGTTGAATTAATGCTCAAAATTAACATGGTATCAGAGCTAACCTCAGAAGAAGACAATGTGTAGTGGCAGAAACTAGGGTTTCTCTCCACAGATTTTGGAAAAGAATCAAGGTAGATTGACTCTACTCATCAAGGAAAATCTTTCTGTCCAATCAGAATTCAATTCTGGGCACTTTCATTTTTGGCCCTAAAAATTAGGGTTTCCACAAAACTAGGAATTTCTGAAATTTGAGGACATAGCTGGAAGCGCCTTGGAAAAATCGAAGTTTAGAGCTTTGGATCGAGATTTTTGGTTGGGTGAAGCTCCAGGAAACTCAAACCCTAATTCAGGGTCCTCCATAGTGAATCCGGGAGATTGAAAAGCATTTCTGAAGAGTGAATCTTTGCAGTTTTCAATTTCTGAGTATACTAGGATGATAAGCTCATCAAGGCACATCTTTCTATCCTTTCAGAAAGTTAAAATTCACATTTTGAATTTTTAGGGTTTCTCTGACAAACCCTAATCCAGCACCAGATCCATATTTCTGCAAATCAAGTGGTAAGACCTAAATATTTTCTATTTCCATTTGACTACACTTTAAGATGTCTCACCACACCAAGCTTGAGGATAAGCTTGAAGAAGATGATAACTTCTGAGCATGGAAGTATAGGATTGGGTTAATCCTGGAAGAAAATGAATTGGATACTTACATAAGTTCTGAGGTCCCTGTCCCAGAGGAAGAAGAGGCTAAGGCCTTGCATAAGAAGAACTTGGTCAAGGCAATGAGGATCATTGCTGATTCTATCAAATACCATCTCATACCACATGTGTCATCTCTAAAGACACGCAAGGAGATGTTTGATTCCCTAACCAAGCTATTTGAAGGGAAGAACATAAATCGGAAGATGACTCTACGGAATCAATTGAAAGGGGTAAATCTTCAGAATGGAGAGACCATTCAATCCTATTTCTCCAAGGTCTCTCAGATCAAGGAACAAATTGAAGCTGTGGATGAAGTGGTGGAGAATGGTGAAATTTTCATGACCACTCTGAATGGCCTACCTAGGTCATGGGATTCGTTTATTCAAGGAATTTGGGCAAGAAGGAAGTTGATCTCCTTCATTAGACTGTGGGAGGAATGTTCACAAGAAGAGACTAGTCTTGTAGCCCAAGAAGAAAAGATGGGAAGTGAAGATCAAGCTCTCGCAGCTCACACCAAAAGAAGCAAGCCTAAGAAGGAGCAATCTCATTACAAGAGATCCTCTCACAACCATCAAAAGAATAAGAAGGATCTAAGATGCTTTACATGTAATGAGAAGGGACACTTTGCTGCAGATTGTCCCAAGAACAAAAGGGACAACAACAACAACAACTTCAACAAGAAGAAGAAGAATAACAAAAGAAGATATCATGTTCATGCTGCTGAGGATGATGAACCTCCCAAGAAGAAGGCTAGATCAGAAAGTGATGACTCATCAAGTGAAGATGAATATGTTCTAATCTCTTCTCTCACAGGTACTATCTCTCATGGTTGTAATGATTGGCTTATTGACAGTGGGGCTTCCAAACACATGACTAGGTTTTAAGAATATTTTGTAAACCTATCTGAACATGAGTCACCCCATAAGGTGAAACTTGAGGTTGAATACCAATATCCTATCAAAGGAAGTGGTGAAGCTTCTTACAACCTAGACTCTGGAAAGTCTTTGAAGATGAAAGAGGTCCTATATGTACCTAGGCTCAAGAAGAATCTACTCTCCATATCTGCATTGGATGCAAAAGGCATGAGGGTTTCATTTGTGGATGGCCAAGTACTCATGTGGCCAAAGGGTAAGACCATAGATGATGCAGTAGTGATTGGAGAGCAAGAGGGAGGATTGTACAAATTGAAGGGACAACCTAAACATGCCATGGTACATGAATCCATGGAGCCAAGTGAACTTTGGCATAGAAGGCTTGCACATGTGTACTATAGTGCACTACCAATTGCAAGTAAAGCCGTAGAAGGTCTTCCTAAAATCAAGACAAAGCATGAAGGTGTTTGCAAAGGATGTGCAAAAGGAAAGAACATTAAGAAGGCATTTCCAAGCAGTGAAAGCAAAGCTAAAGGAATTTTGGAAATTATCCACTCCGATGTATGCGGTCCGATGTCATCCAGTTCTCTGAGTGGGTATGTATATTATGTCTCTTTCATTGATGATTTCTCTAGGAAGACTTGGGTTTACTTCTTCAAGAACAAATATGAAGTGTTTGATAAGTTCAAGGAATTCAAAGCCTTGATGGAAAATCAAACTGATAAGAAGATCAAGACATTCAGATCCGACAATAGCGGAGAATTCACTTCAGGTGATTTTAAGAAGTTATGCAATGATTGAGGGGTTAAGTGGGAGTTTACTGCTCCCTGCAATCCACAACAGAATGGAGTTGCATAAAGGAAAAACAGAACAATCATGGAAGCAGGACGGGAAATGCTGCATGACCAGGATCTTCCTATTCATCTATGGGCAGAAGCAACTAGGACAACTATATATGTGCAGAACAGAACACCTCATAAGATATTGGACAACAAGACACCAGAAGAGGTATTCTCTGGTAAAAAACCTGAAGTAAGCAATCTAAGAATATTTGGTTTCCTAGTATACACTCATGTTCCAAAGGAAAAGAGGACAAAGCTAGATCCTTCAGGAAAGAAGGGCATCTTTGTGGGGTATAGTGAAAGCTCGAAGGCTTACAGAATATACTTTCCAGGGTTTAAGAAGATTGATGTCAGCAGGGATGTAACATTTGATGAAGACTTAGCTTTCATCAAGTCATGAAAGGAACCTATTCAAGGTCATGAAGAACCAAAGGAAACTAGGTTTCAAGATACCACCATGAATGAAGCGATTCCAGAAGCAGATTGTGAAGTTGAAGATCCACAAATACCTGTAGATACACCCCGTGAGAAGAACTCTCACAAGAGGAAACTTGCATGGGCTAGAGAGCTCATTCAAGATTCAGAAAGTTATGACATTCCAGAAGTAGAACACAGAGCAAGGAAGAGAACTAGATCTCATACCAGCTATGTTTCCTTACTCTGTGACATTATGAACAAATAACCTTCCAGTTATGAAGATGCAGCGGAAAAAAAAGAATGGAAGGATGCCATGGTCGAAGAATACCGGTCAATCATGAAGAATGATATTTGGGATGTAGCCCAAAGACCTGAAAGGAAGTCTGTGGTGACTTGCAAATGGATCTACAAGATCAATCATGCTGTAGATGGTAGCATAGAAAAATACAAAGCAATATTTGTAGCTCGTGGCTTCTCCCAGAAAGAGGGAATAGATTATGAAGAGACTTTTGCTCCTTTGGCCAGATACACTTCCATTAGATCATTACTTTCTCTGGCTGCAGTGATGAAATTGAAGATACACCAAATGGATGTCAAGGTATTTTTCTTGAATGGTGTAGTAGAGGAGGAAGTGTATGTGGAGAAGCCACTTGGTTTTGAGACACATGACAGGGAGTCATATGTGTGCAGGTTGAAGAAAGCCTTTTATGGCTTGAAGCAAGCTCCTAGAACTTGGTATGGAAGGATAGACAGCTTTCTATCCAGTTTGGGCTTTACTAAGAGTAAACCAGATTCCAACCTTTACTACAAGGTTGAGGAAGGCAATCCTGTGATAGTACTATTGTATGTGGATGACCTGTTTGTAACAGAAGAGGGTAGATTGATTGCTGACACGAAGAGGAAGCTTGCTGCCGAGTTCGAGATGAAGGACTTGGGGATGATGTACTATTTTTTAGGCATGGAGGTGTGGTAGAGTGCCGATGGAATCTTCCTTGGACAAGGGAAGTATGCAATAGAGATCCTGAAGATGTTCGAGATGATGGACTGCAAGGCCATGGCCATACCTATGGCATCAAACCTGAAGCTTCTCTGTGATGCTTCCTCTAAGCCAGTTGATGTCATGGTGTATTGTCAGATGATTGGGTCCTTGATGTACTTGAAGAACACAAGACCAGATATTTGCTTTGCGGTGAACACATTGAGCCAGTTCCTGACAGATCCCGAAGGTGTTCACCTGGTTGCTGTAAAGCATATTCTGAGGTACCTGAAGGGTAAAATTGATTATGGGCTCAAGTATGATGCAAATCAAAAGTTTAACCTGCAAGGTTATGTTGACTCAGACTAGGAAGGCAGTGCTGCATATAGGAAGAGCACTTCAAGGTGCTACTTCAGTATGGGATCAAGTGTGATCTCTTGGTTTAGCAGGAAGCAATACTGTGTAGCACTGAGTACAACCGAAGTAGAGTATGTTGCACCTTGTTCGGCTAGTTGTGAGGTAGTATGGCTGAGGAAGCTACTGTATGAGTTATTTGATCTCCCATTGGATGATACTGGTATCTTTTGTGACAACTAGAGTTGTGTAAAGCTGTCTGAGAACCTGGTGTTCCACGACAGGTATAAGCACGTAGAGATCAAATATCACTATATCAGGGATATGGTGCAGAGAGGAGTAGTGAAGCTCCTGTATGTTACGATCGATGAGCAGGTTGGAGATGTGCTGATGAAGCCACTAGCTAGAGTGAAGTTCGAATACTTCAAAGAGAGGCTTGGTGGTCTTCAGATTGATGACACTTCGAGGAAGAAGTGATAGACACATTTGCAGGAGCCATTCTGAGCATGGTTAGAGGAGGATCCTTCCATGGATGTGGATGTAAGCGCTGGATGACGACAATCAAGACAATGCTCCAGTTACTGCTATGTATATGCATCATGTTGGATGTTTGTTATGATCAGTTGGATCATGTATATGTATATGCATCATGTTGGATGCTTGTTATGATCAGTTGGATCATGTATATGTATATGCATCATGTTGGATGCTTGTTATGATCAGTTGGATCATGTATATGTATATGCATCATGGTGGATGCTTGTGAGAATCAGTTGGATCATGTATTTGTATTTGTATCAGGTGGATACATTATATAATCAAGTAGATCATGGATGATGATATGTATCAGGTATGCATCAGGTGGATGCATTGTATGATCAAGGTGATCATGGTTGATGAGGTTCAAGATGTTGCTTCAAATGATATGTATCAGATATGCATCAGGTGGATGCATTGTATGATCCAGATGCTCATGGATGATGAGCTTCAGGATGTTGCTCCAGACGATATGCATTAGGATGATGCTATGACGATGATCAGGATGATCATGCGATGATGACATGCATCAGGACGATGTAGTGATGATGATCAGGATGATCATGTACATCAGGTTGATACTCTATGGTCGTGGACAAGTTGTGCAGACAAGCATATAATATGGCCATGGGAGGTTTGCAGATACTCTTTCGAGGTTTTTCCTATGGCATATAATATGGCCCTGGGATATCTGGAAAATGCTCTTTCGAGGTTTTTCTTGGGAGGACATGTAATATGGCCCTAGGAGATCCGATAGGTTGGGCTGTGTGCCGATAATAAGTCCTGGGATGCTCTTGCGAGGTTTTGTTGTATGGCATATAATATGTCCCTAGGAGATCCGATAGGTTGGGCTGTGTGCCCGTAATAAGTCCTGGGAAGCTCTTGCGAGGTTTTTCCATGACCACATGTAATTTGTCCCTGGGAGATCCTATACGAAGAGCTGTGTGCTTGTAATAACCTGGGATGATCTTGCGAGGTTTTGTGGTGACCACATGTAATATGTCCCTAGGAGATCCTATAGGTAGAGTTGTGTGCTCGTAACAGCCTGGAATGCTCTTGCGAGGTTTTTTGGTGAGGTCACATATAATATGTCCCTGGGAGATCCGACAGGTAGAGCTGTGTGCTTGTAACAACCTGGGATTCTCTTGCAAGGTTTTGTGATGCACACAGTAAGTCCTGAGGATTCCACAGTATGTCCAGTGATGAAGACCTACAGTTGGTGGGCCTACATCCAGTATGAAAACGGATTGGCTCTGTATAAATTCCTATGACGAGTAGATTGAAGATTGATAGAGATAGCAGCAGCAGTGACGATTCGATAACGATGATCCAGAGAAGAAGACTTGTGCTAGCATATCTGTGTCGAGAAATACCTTCCTAGTTAAGAGGGAGTGTTGATGTATATGTAACTTCAGAATGTATTTCACCTATGTATATTGTACTCCTATAGAGATGTTATTATTCCTCTATACAAAAGTGTCATCATTTGTATTGACAAGTGTCGCAAGTGTTGCAACTTGCTGTGATGGGTTATTAGATCACCAAGTGTGGGGTCGGCTCTGATTAATGTAACCATGGGTTATTAGACTCTCCTAGAGAATTCGGCCCTGCTAGTGTATTAGGAAAGTTGGAACACGTATAAATAGAGAGCAGGAGATCTCTTTTTGATCATCTCATTATTCACTTCTACACTACTCGGAAAGTGGTGCACTAGTGGAGGAGGAGGTTCAGCTGCTAGGAGGATTATCTCTGTGTCCTTTGGTTGTATCAATTGCTCTTTCTATCTATGGCGAAGTTGTGGGGTTTTTCACCTTTATGGTTTTCCCCAGTGAAACTCTGTGTGTCTACTGTCTCATGTGATTGCTTGGTGTGATTGATATGCATTGTTATACTTGATATGTTGTACATGTTATTCTCTCAGTAAAGATCCTAGAGTATGTTGAATTAATGCTCAAAATTAACAAGAAGAACAAATTTTTATTCTCCAATACCAACAGGAACTCAATTCCAAGGTTTTGAGCTACAGGAAAATGGAACTATCACTTGAAGAACAGGCCAAAAGGGATAGGGCAGAGAAAGAAGCACAAAAGGCGAGTACTCCCTTCACTAGGTTTTTTGAACCCAAAATCCAACGGCGTATATGTCCAATTTTCGACATCCAGTTGTCGACCATCCGACAAACTTCTTCTTGTTTAAATGTTGATCCAAATTCGAAGGATATCCGACAGTAAAATGAACCGTCGGATATTCGACACCTACTTGTCGGATATCCGACCGAAGCTCTTTCAATGCACTCGCCGCCTATCCGACAAAGATCATTTTTCATGCGGTCGGAGATTCGACACCTACCTATCGGATATCCAACCGAAGCCCTTTCAATGCGCTCATCGCCTATCCGACAAAGATCCTTTTTTAGGAGGTCAGAGATCTGACGACTACAACTTTATATGAAGTCGGATATCCGATGGCCATTCCATGTAAAAATGGTTGATATCCAACGTTCTTAGCTATTTGTGGTATGGAAAGAACGTCAGATATCTTAGAGGGGGAAGTCGGATATCCGACGGTCGTTCCATGTAAAAATCATCGATATCCAACGTTCTTAGTTGTCGGTGGTATGGAAAGAACGTCGGATATCTTAGAGGGGGAAGTTGGATATCCGACGGCCGTTTCATGTAAAAATGGATGATATCCGACGTTCTTATCCACGGTTGTATGGAAAGAATGTTGGATATCTTACGGCTATAGTGTAATTTTTTTAGAAAAAATACACTTTTTTTTTATCAAATTTGAATGGTGGGTCTTACGACTCGATGCATGTTTGAGTCTCGACAATATACCTTTTATATTGAACCATAACAACAAAATAAGTTTTTTAATGGCTCAATTTGTGAAAATTCTAGATACATGAGTAATTAAGAGCTCGAGGCTCTATAAATTGATGTGTTTTTTACCAACCCACGATTCGGTGAATCCGTAGTCACTGGCATGAAATTTAAGTTATCTAATGAAAGAATTAATGTATCTACCTCTATGTCGAAACTGTTTTCCATGTGATGTGGGCCACTGCCCTCCTTATTGTCTTACCAAAAGGCATGAGAATGAGGAAGAAAACTTAAAATTATGGACTTCAACGTCAAAGAATCCTTACAATCACATTGGTAGGGAGTGATAAGAAGATCACAACAATCCAACGTGTCAAATCTCAGATGATAGTGCCAATTAAAGACTTATATGGTAAATTTAATATAAGACTTACTTATAGTTGTATCTTACTCTTTGCGTACACATTTGATAATTTATGGTTGTCTCTGCGCCTTGACCGAAATGATATTATAAGGTGAGGAGTTGCATGCATAATAATCCTTAGTTATCACTATGCGATGAGGATTTTAATGGAAGATGATGTATATACTTAGTATTTAATTCATACTTCTTTATTTATATAATGTACTCATGAGATGATAAAGTATCATAGATGATTCTTTTTCTTGACAATAAATGAAATGGCATATGCAATACCTGCTCATACAATGAGTTTTTAAGTATTAAGATTGATATGAGTTGACTTCATGTGGACACGGGAATGCGACAAATATAAATAATGCCAAAATTATTAGCCAAGATAAGTTCATATAATTTGAACCATAAGATGACAAAAAAATGGAATGAAGGAATGGGATATAATTTATGGTTACCATTCATTAGACTTTTCAATCAGCACACAATCCAACCAACTAAGCAAATGCCACAATAACCAATTGTATGACCTCTAGGAAACAAGAGGTAGCCTACTAGCTTGCATATGACCACCCACAAATTGTAGCTATCTTCTCAAAGATGTGGTTTTATTGGTGAGGTTGGTACCACCTCTAGCTGAAGGAAATTACATGTCTATGTCACCTCTATTTCAACAATCACTAGTTACAATTCATCTCATGGCTCTATGGCCATCCAATAATTTACATAGTTGGGCTCTTGTGTGTCATCACCTACTAGCTAGGAAAAAACACCTTTGTGAGTGTAATTTCAATAAGATAGAGACCAATTTGGGGGCAATGGGAAGAACAAATGTCCCTGTCCCTTCCATTTCTCATTCCCAACATTCTCTCCTATTATTATTATTATTTGTTTCTCTCTCTTTTTTATTTCTTTATTATTGCATTATATTTCCTTGTTTTATACTTTCATTAATAGTCTAAATTGTTTATATGTACTGAGTGTTACGACCATTCAAGTTGTTTCGATCCATTTTAGATATCACCTCCCTATTGAGAGGATTTTTGTTCGTTGAAATATTTAAATGAATCCAACTCTAGATCAATATACCTTTTGTTTGCTTCTTTGGAACATGGCTCTAACTCTGTCTCCTAGCTATAGCTTTGGCTCCAGCTTACTGTTCTACTAGTTATGGCTATGGTTATAGATCTAATTCTAGCTCCACTTGCTCCCATAGTGCAAAAATATACTCACTAACTATTAGTTTTTCAGCATTTAATTCAATCTGATCTAGGATCTTAAGTGAGAGAACAACATGTACAACATATCAAACACAAGAGACAAGAGACACAAAGCATTTCACCGGGGAAAACCAAGAAGGTGAAAAACCCCGCAACTTCCTCAGAGATAGAATGAGCACCAATACAAAGATAAAAAAGATCAAACCTCCACTTGTGCACACTCCTCCTCCTCCACTTGTGCACACTCCTCCTCTCTCTCACTATTGAGAAGTGAGTGAGTGAGTGAATGAAATAGAATGAGAGAGTCACACTCTCTATTTATACTTTACTTTGACTTTCCTTTTACTCTAACTGGGCCGACCTCCCTTAGGAGAGTCTAATAACCCATTACCACTTGTCATTGGTCCAACCCCACTAGGATGGTCTAATAACCCTTTAACTCATACAGGGCCGACCCCACTAATTTGGTCTAATAATCCATCAAATATAAGTTGCGACACTTACACTAATACTTGCAACACTTACAAATACACATGACGACACTTCTGATTGGAGGAATAATACATCTCCATAAGGAATATAATAAAGTACAAGTGTAATACCTAGAAGAATATCTTCCGAAGTTACAAATACATCAACACTTCCTCTTAACTAGGAAGGTATTCTCACTACAGAAGCATCAATACATATATGCACAAGTATTCAATTCTGGAGCTGGATCATCATCACTAGATCACAGAGCATCTTTGTCACTGCTGCTATACTGGTCATCTCGATCACTGGTTCTATCTCTCAATTCTTCTCATCATAGGAAGTTCTACAGAGCCAGCCCTTTTTCATGCTAGATGTAGGACTAGCCTCCTATAGGTCTTCATCATCTATACAAGTGGCCATCCGGTGGAATCCCAGGACTGATTACGTGCATCAACAAAACCTCGCAAGAGCATCGCAAGACTGATTATGAGCTTACTGCTCAACCTATAGGATCTCCCAGGGAGCTATTACATGTGACCTCACAAAACCTTGCAAGAGCATCCTAGGACTGATTACGAGCTTACTGCTCAACCTATAGGATCTCCCATGGAGCTATTATATGTGACCAGGAAAGAAAAACCTCACAAGAGTATCCCAGGACTGATTACGAGCTACAACACAACCTATAGGATCTCCCAGGGAGCTATGATATGCTGCCAAGAAAAACCTCGCAAGAGAATCCTAGGATTGATTACGTGCCCAGCACAACCTCTAAGATCTCCCAGGGTGAAATTCCATGCCATGGAAAAAACCTCGAAAGAGGATTTGCCAGATCTCCCAGGGAGCTATTATATGCCATAGGAAAAACCTCACAAGAGTATCTTCAAATCTCCCAGGGCGCTATTATATGTCCCTCCAAGCAAAACCTCGAAAGAGCATTTACCAGATCTCCCAGGGAGCCATTATATGCCATATGCAAAACTTCGCAAGAGTATCTGCAAATCTCCTAGGGTGCTATTATATGCTTATCGCAAAACCTGCCCACATCCACTGAGTATCATCCTGACACTCATGATCCTCCTTATCATCCTCACACAGAGCACCATCCCGATTCTCATGATCATACTGATCATCATCATACAGTGCATCATCTTGATGCACATCATTATCACATGATCATCCTAATCATCGTCATCTGGAGCATCGTCCCGATGCTCATCACACATGATCATCCTGGTCATCATCTGGAGCATCGTCCTGATGCTCATCACATAGCACTTACATCCACATACATGGGAAGCATCCTCCTACCACCATGCTTGTAATGGCTCCTTCAAATGTGTCCCATCACTTCCTCCTCGAAGCATCTTCTATCTAAAGAACACCAAGCCTCTCTCTCAAGTACTCGAACTTCACTCTAGTTAGTGGCTTGGTCAACACATCTGCAATCTGCTCATATGTTGCAAAATGCTGGAGCTTCACTGCTCCTCTCTGCACCATATCCCTAATATAGTGATATTTGATCTTGATGTGCTTCGACTTGTCATGGAACACCGGGTTCTCAGACAACTTCACACAACTCTAGTTGTCACAGAAGATACAGGTAGCATCCAACTGGAGATCAAACAAATCAGACAGTAGATTCCTTATCCGTAGTGCCTCATAACTAGCCGAACAAGCTGCGACATACTCTGCTTTGACTGTACTCAATGCTACGCAAGATTTCTTCCTGCTAAACCAAGAGATCACACCTGATCCCATATTGAAGCATCACCCCAAAGTTATCTTCCTATCTACACCACTGCTTTCCCAATCTGAATCAACATAAACCTCCAGGTTAAACTTTTGATTCACATCATACTTGATCCCAGAATCAACCGTACCCTTCCAGTACCTGAGAATATGCGTTAGAGCAATCGAGTGAACATGTCCAAGATCCGCCAGGAACTGGCTGAAGGTGTTCATAGCAAAGCAAATATCCAGTCTCGTCTTCGTCAGGTACATCAAGGACCCAATCATTTAACGATACATCATGGTATCAACTGAATTTGATGAAGCATCAATCAATAGATTCAGTTTTGATTCCATAGGTGTGGCCATGGCCTTGCAGTCCATCATCCCGAACCGCTTCAGGATCTCTACTGCATACTTCCCTTTGTCTAAGGAATATTCCATCTGCACTCTGCCACACCTCCATACCTAGAAAGTAATGAATCATACCCAATTCCTTCATCTCGAATTACGTAGCAAGCTTCCTCTTTGTATCAGCAATCAACCCAATCTCACCTGGCACAAAAAGGTCATCTACATACAGTAGGAGTATCACTAGATTTCCTTCCTCAACCTTGTAGTAAAGGTTGGAATCCACTTTACTCTTGGTAAATCCAAAACTAGTGATGAAGCTATCTATTCTTCCGTACCATGTCCTGGGTGCTTGCTTTAAGCCATACAAATCTTTCTTTAATTTGCACACATATGACTCCCTTTCATCTGTCTCAAAACCAAGTGGTTGCTCCACATACACTTCCTCTTCGACTACACCATTCAAGAAAGCTGTCTTGACATCCATCTAGTGTATCTTCCACTTCATTGCTGCAGCCAGAGCAAGTACTGTTCTGATGGAATTGTATCTGGCTACAGGTGCAAAATCTTCTTCATAATCTATCCCTTCTTTTTGGGAGAAGCCATGAGCCACAAACCTTGCCTTGTATTTATCTATGTTGCCACCTGTAGCATGCTTGATCTTGTAGATCCACTTGTAAGTAACAACAGAATTCCCTTCTAGTCTTGGGACCACATCCCAAACATCATTCTTCATGATCGACTGGTACTCCTCGATCATGGCATCATTTCATTACTATATCCCTGATCCTGGGAACTTCATATTCTTCAATAGCTTCAATAGGTAGTTTTCTTAAACTTCATTGCTGGAACAAATGTTGTTGTTGAGTCTTCGTTTCTTGTTCTTCGAAACAAGTCTCTCTTGTAGGTGATGGTACATGGTCTTTCCTACAAGACAAGTTCAATTGCATGATTAGAAACATCTCATAGATTTCAGAAAAATTCTTACACATAAAGATATATGTCATACAACCATGCAATTATCTTAGCCAATGCTTCAATACAACATTTATCCATATCCTGTAACTTTCTAGATGCCTTCCATCTCTACCAGAACATTGTTAAGAGTGTGCACTACTCCAACATGTCAACAAAGAGGTTTCATTCTAGATAAGTAGAAATGGAATGTTATACAGTACCATAAGCCACTTACCCATTACTATATTAGTAGTAACTTGTTCATTAATGCAAATTTTCTAAAATGCATAATATACATCCTAAATCTAGGAACATAAGTATGTACATGACTGAACAACATCATTTAAGTAATCATATATACAGGAAATAAAAATTCAAATACTTATCTTTGTTTGGTTGTTGGGTGGACTCCCTCTCAATCTTTGCTTCCTTTCCGCAACTCCATTTTGTTGTGGATTGTGAGGAGTGGTCAACTCCCTCTTAGTCTACTGAAGTGAATTTTCCTCCATTATCAGATTCATTCACAGAACTAGATGACATCAGACCGCATACATTGGATTGGATAATCTCCAAGATTCCTTTTTCCTTGCTTTCACTACTTGGAAATGCCTTCTTTGTGTTCTTTCCTTTTGCACATCCTTTACAAACACCTTCATGATTTGACTGTATTTCAGGGAGACCTTCTACTTCTTTTCTTGCAATTGGTAGTGCTCTATAGTGCACATGTGCAAGCCTTCTATGCCAAAGTTTAATTGGCTCCATGGATTCATGTACCATGGCATGTTCAGGTTGTCCCTTCAATTGGTACAATCCTGCCTCTTTCTCTTTGCTTCCTTGCAGGAACTACTAGAGTGTGCTCCCTCTTGATCTTTGCTTCCTAGATTATCGGTCTTTGAACTTATATCCATCCTGTACCACTATGCATGCTTAAGTGTGCACTAGTTTCATCATTGTGTCATCCTCAAGATCTCATACATAATTATACATGCATTAGTATAATCTCAATGCTATCAAAACATTATGATTCTAAATATGTATGGTCATGATCATTTCATACACAGGTAATTTATCACAACCATTAGTATTTCAAGGTTTCAGGGGGGTACTTATTTTACTCATGCATATTCTTATTTGACCATGGGACTCTTCTAGTTTGTTATATCATTAATCAAACTAAGAAGCATAATATGCATAAACCCATGATTATTCAAATCTATAACTTCATGAATAATCATTATCAATAATACAAAAGGTATTCTTATATAAGATCCTAACACAAGGCAGGATTCCAACTTGATATAGGAAAAACATACCTAGATTATCATGTTTGCGAGTTATGTCTGAAATACCTAGACAATGTCTTCTTTGTTCTCTTCAATAATTTAGAGACCTTGTGCTAGTAACCTACATGTCTCATAAGTTAAGCATTGTAGAACCAAATTATACATACCTCGTAAGTAGAGCTTTTGTGTGATCAATGGATATGTATGAGTCTTTGTCTTCATGTCACCATGGTCATATGTTCTCGCTCTAGAAATTGATTTGTCTTTGTTGATGTACCTTTCATGTTAGCGGACAACATCATCCTCATACAACACCACAGTGCATTAGTACAATCGTATGTGTCATAACCCTAATCAATGAATGTCTTCTATGCATTCATACTTTTACTAAGGTGATAAGACAAGTCTAAAATTAATCAAGATTGTACTAACCTCAATAATATGAAGACAAACTTAATCATAAACTTAATCATGAACAAATTTCAAAACATACTTGTATCTCCTCAAATCATACCTGTCGAGATTGCTTGTAGTCTTATTTTGTAAGGCCTTAGCCTCATGTCTGAACTGGAACTTCTTCACTTATGTAAGTGTCCAAATCATTATCTTCTAGGATTAACCCAATCCACTTTGAATTGTTTAATCTGGATCTCGAGCTGGCTAGGGTTTGGCAGAGAAACCCTAAAAAATCCAAACTTGGAATTTCAAGCTTCTGTCTGGACAGGGAGATGCATTTGATGAAGGTGAGCAAGCTGGTGTGCTCAGATTTTGAAAACTCCCAAAATTGACTCCTCAAAATTGACCTGCGAGTTTCAGATCTGCAGCTTCTGTCAAATTCTAGTTTTCTAGTTTTTTTGGTTTTTTGGTCAAAATCCTGAACTAGGGTTTGATAGTGCCAGAGGTTCTAGCCAACCAAAAAATTCTATCTTGGTCTCTAAATTTAAATTTTGATGAGCAGCATCCAGCCGTGGTATCATATTCCAAAAATTTCAACTTTTGCAGGAACCCTAATTTCCCGCAGTAGTGACAAACCAAAAATGAAAGTGCTTAGAATCTAATTGTGTTTGGACAGAAATATATGCCATATTTTTTCTTATGTATATATGAAATTTAGGATCCTCAGGGACTGAAACTTCATCCTATGGTAGACTGACCTATCATCTTTCCAACCCCACAAATATGAGCTTCAATGGATTCTCTGATAGAGAGATATGCCAAGTGTCGCAAGGTGACTTGTTTATGGGATGAAACAACATAGCGAACCTTTACGGAGTTCCATGTGTCAATGTTTCAACTTAGGCCTCTGAAACCTAGATGTGTGAAACTATAGTTCGTTCCCTAACTACAACCTTTTATGGAATTCCATTTGGAGCTTCCTAGCCCGAGATATGACCTTTGTGCCTAGGTCACCTGTTTAGGTCTTCATTCTGGAAGAGGAAGAAACCCTAACTTGTACGAATCATATCTCACAAAGTACAACGAATATGAGGCTGAGATTCAGACACAAGGTACATAAACATTTCATCTTTGGCCTATAAAAGTTTCAAATCCCGCACCTTCGCCAAAACTAATTTATAGCGAAAGTGCCATGATGGCTTGTTTTTACCATACCAAGCCCTAGCTTCCAATTTGTCGCAAGTGCAACAAGTGTCATAAATTCCATACCATGCCTTCCTTCACGCTAGCTCTGATACCATGTTAGTTTTTCAGCATTTAATTCAATCTGATCTAGGACATTAACTGAGAGAACAACACAAGAGACAAGAGACACAAATCATTTCACTGACCAAAACCAAGAATGTGAAAAACCCCGCAACTTCCTCAGAGATAGAATGAGCACCAATACAAAGATAAAAAAGATCAAACCCCAAAACAAGAGATAGTCTCCTAGCAACTACTCCTCCTCCACTTGTGCGCACTTCTCCTCTCTCTCACTAATGCGAAGTGAGTGAGTGAGTGAATGAAATAGAATGAGAGAGTCACACTCTCTATTTATACTTTACTTTGACTTTCCTTTTACTCTAACCGGGCCGACCACCCTAAGGAGAGTCTAATAACCCATTACCACTTTTCATTGGGCTGACCCCACTAGGGTGTTCTAATAACCCTTTAACTCATATAGGGCCGACCCCACCAAGGTGGTCTAATAACCCATCAAATATAAGTTGCGACACTTACAATAATACTTGCAACACTTACAAATACAAATGACGACACTTCTGATTGGAGGAATAATACATATCCATGAGGAATATAATAAAGTACAAGTGTAATACATAGAAGAATATCTTTCGAAGTTACAAATACATCAACACTAACCATTGACTCTAAGCAATATTCATATTCAAAATCTTCAATTAGAATTCATTCCCATCTTTGGTGTGCAAGTATCTCTTCATTATTAGACTTCGATACAATCCATCTTGGAAGTAAATGATAAGCAAGTCAAATTCAGGTCTTTTCTTGTTCTGTAAGATCCCAACAAGCATATTCCATCATGCAACAAGTCAACTAAATGAAGTGTGCTACGCCCTCTTTTGCTAGGATCAATTTCTTATGACATGGAATGATTCTCCAATGATTGTATCTCACTCAAAATTAAAGAGAAGGGTAAGGATATTGGTTCCAATGCATCATTTACTAAGCCTTTGAAATTGTGGAAACTCGAAATTGGTTATTAGGAGAAACCAGACATCACAACAAGAGCCAAGAAATTGTCAAAATTTAGATGACACGCGAGTGGGTTGTAGAAAGGAAGCACCATAGCCATTAATTGAGATCCTCTCTGTTTCGACAATAATTTAATATTATCTCCTAAACAGGGCCAACCACGTGAAGGTGGAAGCTCTTATGACCCCTCCCCCCCCTCACATGATTCACTCTCAATTCCCCATACCCAATGCATGTACTTGAAGAAAAAAATTATGTGCAAATGCATGCATATTTCATCATGAACAAACATCTACCATTCATTCAATAAAGGCTAACATTCATTAAAAAATTGTTTCATTCATTCAATAAAAGATAACATTCAATAAACCATTCATTCATTCAGTGAACACATTCATTCAATAAAATCTAACATTCAATAAAGGTAACAGTTTACTACACTGAATCATTAAACCATTAAACCATTCATTCATTCATGAGTCCAAAAATCATGGACGGCATTTTATTATCAAAAATAATTAGACAATATTTTTTGAGTCACTTATTTTTATTCTTCTTCTCTTTAGTACATAATCTCTAATAAGATCAACTTCTGGACCTTGTCCTCTAGTTCTTGGTTCTTCATTAGCTTGTTGTGATGTCTGCATCCTAGAGTGCTCGCAACGTGGAATTTACGGCAAGGGGTTCGGATTTGACGCCAAAATGTGAAAATGATGCATTGATATATTTTGCTATTGTAATGAAAAGTATTTCATTTAAAAAAAACATTACAAAGGTGTTTTTTAACCTATTGTGGCCACATCATGTTCTTCATTTTTCTGTCCAGGCTCAACCTGTACAGTGTGACCCTCTACATGCTCTGCAGTTGAAATATGGAGAAGTACAATTAATGTTCGCCGTTTGCAATGCTATATATAAAATCATAGCATATGAATAAATTCATTACCAGGATTCGAAGCATGATCTTCGATTTGTTTTTGCCCTCCTTGAAATTAAGGGGATCATTTCTTTCTACTTAAAATAAAGTCAATATTTTATGTCAATTATTTGTAACAAATAGATTGCACAAGTAATAAATATTCATTAAACTATATATATTTTATATACCTATGCACTAGATGGATCAGTATCAGAAGACTTTGCTTTCCCATACAAGCTTTTTCAACGTTTAACAATAACTCCAAAGCCGTCTTGGAAACCAAGCTTCAAGTCTTCCTTAGTGGCCAGTTCTTTGAATCGGTCGGCCTGCATATTTGCATAATGTCATAGTTTACATTTTGCGGTGCAATAAAAGGAAAAATAATTTGCAATTTATTATTTGGATGCATTATTGGTTTTTCAAAACTTACAAATCGTGCTGCCAACTTGGAATAACCACCAGGCCCAAGCTTGTGCTGACCAATTTTTTCCAGTCTTGCCTTTGCGACCTTTGATGTGTCTGTTAGCCTATGCAAGTGTTGAAATACGTTAGATGTTCCAAATTCGATATAGAAATCAATAATAATAAGGTTTAGAATTACACGATTGTGGAAAGTATTGCATACCTCACTATTCTTGTTGTTACCTTTCCTTCTTTTCTCAGGCCCCTCTCCTTTCCATCATCTACTAGAGCTTTCCACTCTCTTGTTGGAATCATGGGAGGGCGCTCATAACTAGGGTTTTTTTCTAGGTGAACCCTATATTGGTCTCAGATAATATTCATATGTTGTCCATCCTTTTTCAGGACCGCGGCTCGATTGAAGGTCTCGTTTCCGAACAGGCCAACCAACCGATTAGTCAGCTCATCTTTTAAATCTTTCGGTTGTCTATCCTACCTTGTGTAGATGGTGGGCCTGAAGATATCTAAGGACAAATCATTCATATTTTTATAGAAAACATCATTTCCTGCAAAACAATCGTGCCATGATCATAATTAGTTGAAAAAAAATGTTTTATCGGTATATTACAATAACATTATAAACACTAACTTGCTCAACGTATATTTACCTGAGATCTTCTCTATCTTTATTGGGATGAGATTTTCTTCCACCAAAAATGTTGTCTCGATTGTTACCATGGTAGTGACACGGGAAGATCTTGGAAATGCAACTTCGACATTATCAATACTAGGAGGATCGGTGTCGACCCCTTCTTTCAGACGATCTGGTGTGCGTCGGTCACTAGCGATTGGTGCGTTGATAGTTGGGGTCTGGGGTGTTGCGGAATGTTTTTTCGACTGTTCAGTTTACAACAATGAAAAAGGATTCGATGCAAGTGGAGTTGTTTGCTCATGATGCGATGTCTCTCCATGAGAAGCACTGGGGCCAACACCGCCTTGACGACTAGTATGTGGTATCAGAAAATTTTGTAAATACAAACCACATTTTATAAGTTCATTTTCATATAAAAGTGAAAATTATAAAGTTATAAATGAATTATATTATGATTTAAGATTCCACCACTTACTCTCAAGGTTTCAGTTCTATAATTCAACACTGCAATCCTGGCTTGAATCGCGTCTGTCTACGGAATTTGGAATAGCATATGGATAAGCTCCACACCAAGTTTTTCCATACGTTCTGTAGCATCTTAATCGGGTTTGAATTTTAACCAATTCTGTCAGCATCTTTTAACATCTCAGCTACTTCAATATCTACTGAATGTTGTGATGCTGGTTCATACAACGATTCATTGGTTTGCAACAAAAATATATAAAACACTACTGAGTTCTATCATGATAGATTCCTAAAATTATATTAACAAAACATATCTATCATGATAGATTCCTAAAATTACAACTAGGTTTACCTGATTCCTGGATGATGGTGTCATCTGATCCACAGCTGTGGACTTTCCCTGATCATCCGGCCCCTGCAAAAAATAAGTAGAAAACATTATCATAACAAAACCAGTATACACACGAAAAAAAATAACAAAATAAACATTATTCTATGTATTATATTGGTACAATTCCAATGAATTATACTTGCAACCTTGAGGATCGTGATCCACTCATCGGATCAATGGTCATAGGTGACCTGCCCCAATCTGCTATTAGCTGGGATCTGCCCCTTATAGAACCCAAAATAAAAAACATAGAGAAAATTACCTAAACGAAACCAAAATAATCAATGAAAGAATATAATAACAAAACATCTTCACGTATAATTTAAATTGTACAATTCTGCATCAAATATAGATAACATTATATAAACCAAACTAATCTACTAATGAAAGAAAAAAAAGGCAAAAAAAAAACTCTTTTTTCTTATTATATTTTTACTATTACAAAGATGTATACCTACTCCCTCGAGGAAGTTGTAGTCCTCTGACCATCTATTGGCAGGGATTTTCCCCAATCACTAGCCTGTGAAGTAAATATAGAAAATTTGAATGAAATAAACTAACGAAAAAATCCTTAAGATGTTAAATTCATTAATATAAGGTTGGGTAAATTGTTATATGTACCACTCCCATAGTAACCGTGTTTGTATCTACTCGATTCAAATTGTAATTAATAAGCAACTCTTCCCTGCAAATATTGATTTAATGGCACATACAAAAACATGGTTTCCTTCACGCCCCTTGTTAACACCCAAAAAGTGCTCACTAGCTCATTCCCTTATTCATATGACCCATTTGTCCGCGTTTCCACCATTTGAGCCCCTAAAGCCATCAAAAGGTCACCAAAAAGACCATAATACCCCTTTTTCCCCCTCAAAATATGTATTTTTTCCTCAAAAAACACAAAAAACCGCTAAAAAGGGTCCAAAATTCCCAAAAAATATTAAAAGAGAATAAAAATATTCAAAATATTCAAAAAAGGAAAAAGAGGGAAAAATAGACCTAAACCATGTTGGTTAATACCATTGGTTTCCTCAAAACCATAATGGTATTCCCCATCACCAAAAACTATAAAAAGGTGATAGGGGCTCCTCACTTTCCATCCACATTTCATCCTATCCTTATGCTGCCAAATGCCCTTTGAGAGCCATTGCCTCCCATTTCGAGTTTGAAGAATCCCATTGAAGCTTTGGAAAAGAAGAGACCATTGGATATTGGAGCTTCTCAACCTTGGAGTTGCTCAACACCCATCATCCTCACCATTTGAGGTAATACAAAAACAAATTCTTTTGAATCTCTTGTCTTATTTGCTTATTGTTATCAATCTAGTTCTTTATTTCTCTTACATATGTTAATGTTAGATTAGATTAAGTTTATTGTTATTTACTTTTCATTCGAGACTGCTATTACAAGTTAATAGGTGCATCCTTGCACATGCTTGGTTGAAAAACCAAGCAACAGTTTTTGGCGAATCCACTGGTATTCGAATTTTTGAATCTTACACTTTAGCTTTAGATCTTCATTTTTTACTAGTTTTTACCATTCCAATTTGCAGATCTGCCATACTAGACAGCATATTCATTACTGCCCTAGCTTTTGGCCCTTTCTGTAGCCTTTAACAACCTGAAATTTCACTTTTCGGTTTTGTTTCCGGTGACAATTTTTCTGTTTTCGCATCGCACTTTTTTTCCTGACAGTCACGTGGCTCATCGCGACCTCGTGGCCTTTTTCTGTGCTGCGCATCGCAGCCTCGCGGGCTTTTTCCGCGCTGCGCGTCGCGGCTTCATGGCTTTTTCCCGCACTGCACATCGCGGCTTCACGACTTTTTTCCGCACTGCACATCGTGACTTCGCGGCTTTTTTCCGTGGTGCACATTGTGGTTGTGCACCTTAAACCCGCGATGCACATCGTGACTTTTACGCATAAACCCGCGATGCACATCGCGACTTTTACCCATAAACCCGCGAAGCCATTGTTTTTCACCCTGCCCAATTTAAAAAAATAAAAAAATTCTGCTGTGTTTTTGCCCATTTAGCCTATTTTCGTCTAGCATTCTGTCTTAATTATTGCAGCAATAGTAAATCATTTTCTATTACATATGCTCAATTAAAATCTTTCTAAAAATTTTCAACAAGTGAAAGAAATGTTTTTTAGCACTTTTTTTAGATCATAGATTTCACTTCTTTGCAAATTTCGAACCATCTTTCTGATTTGCTCAATAGTTTTTCCCAAGCAAATGCTTAGAAATCCATTTATTTCTTCCAAATTTTACGATATTTGCTTTTCTTTAAAAAATTATTTCAAAAGTCCATCGTTTTTTAATTATTTTTTGTTAAAGCATTTACATTTGAGAAAAAGCCTTTTTTTTTACAAATTGAAATTGTCTTGTTTTTAATTTGTAATCAATCGCCCAAGTGAGGAAAATTATTTTTTAGTTAAATAATCACACTTGCACCCAATCTGCCACTTTTTTAATTAACTGAGCCTTAAATCTTCCTAAACTCAACAAACACTTTAACCCCACTTGGGGAACACTTAAAGAATATTGTAGCTAGGTAGGATTGGGGGGATAGGTGTTCCAATAACACCCCTCAATTATTCACATCTGAGACATAGTGGTTGACATTTAGGGTACCAAAAATCCATTATTATTTGTTGACACGGTTATACATCTATTTATCGGGAAGGCCTCTCCCTTAGAAGGGTTGAAGTAGCCAGACTGGTTCCGGAAGTATGAGTGGAATACCGCTATCCATTCAGTAACCGAAGGATACCTTTCGTAGTTCTCGTTGTACCACCCTTATGGGAGTATAGCGGCGATAGAACCAAACTGCATATTCACCCAACCAAACGTGTCATGAACGGGGTATCTTAGTGGCCAATTTTTAGGATTGTCTACTCGGTGTCCCTCCCGGTAGGGGGATATCTAGCCTTTGATTCCACATTTTATATTGTTTGACTTGGATTTCATCACCTTGCAAATGATATACCTTGTTGAGTCATAATACCACTATTAGTTAGGCATTTGCATGCTCTGCTATCCCCCTTGGTCTAGTGAGCACCACGTTTTTCTAGGAGCCGCTTGATTTTTGGTATTTTGACCACTTTTCTTGATTACTCCACTTACTATAGCACAACTGCTATAGTAAGTGCTTTTGAGGTTGGTTGTTGGCCTGAGAGCCATTGCTTTTTCACACTCCCCTCCTGCACACATCGTTGCACTAGGGTCTTGAGTTTTTTATGTCACCACCATCCATTGGCATTTCTAGACATCTCTCACCATTGAGAACTTAAGACGATCCCAGTGTTTTCATGGTGAACCCCCTCAATTCGGTACACTTGACTCTACACATCATAGACGTAGAGCATTATCCCTTGACTCCACACGTCATCGACATAGAACCTAGTCATCCAATTCTAATGCACCTCATTTCACATTTGATTCTGAGGTTGAATCCGAACACCCTATCGAGACATCACCAACCAACCCCATGGCTGGATCACAATATGACCCCTTTTTCACCAGTGCTTTTGGGACTACATCGAAAACCCCCGCTACTACCATGACAACCACGGTAGCCACAACCCCCTTAGGCATGCCTAATATGGGGTCCACACCTTCTTTAGGCATGCCTAACACAGGACCAACACCTATATTAGGTATGCCCAACATGGGGGTCACCCCCTCTCTCATCGCCACTACCCAGATCCTAGTGATTACTGGAACCATTCCTAACCCATCTGCAACCCATGTTGCACTTGGGAGCGCAGGCCCCTCCCACACCACATCGGCTGGAGGACACA
Organism: Larix kaempferi; assembly: GCA_027924585.1. NCBI lineage: Eukaryota > Viridiplantae > Streptophyta > Pinopsida > Pinales > Pinaceae > Larix > Larix kaempferi. The sequence continues at coordinate 5,578,088 of BSBM01000519.1, forward strand.
ACCCTTTCACACCTAGCATACCCTTAGGGGGCACTGGACCAATCCATAATGCTACCATTAGCAATTATGCCCCAGTGACCATGCCACACCCATCTACCAATCTGCCATACATGGCTAATATAAACTTACCAGACCTGGAAAGGTTAACCAACGACCCTATTAGACATGACTCTTCATGGCCCCCCATGCCCACAAAGCTTCCCTCAGATATCCCAAAATTTGAAGGAAAAACTGGGGAAGATCCCCAAAACCATATCATGCCGTTTCACCTATGGTGTTCCTCAAACTCCATAGTAGATGATTCTATTAGACTGAGACTTTTATAAAGAACTTTCACTATCTCTACAGCCAAGTGGTGCATTGAAAACCCACATGGGACCCACCCCACTTTTACATCCCTCGCCTCAACGTTCCTTCAGTTCTTTCGACTACCCATACGTTATGATGCAGGAGTGGAAATACTTTTGTCTTGTAGACAGAACACCGCCACACACATCACTGATCATATCCATGAGTGGTGTAAGCATTGTAGCCTCTGCAAGATAAAGCTTGATGACCGTATCTTTTTGGATTGGTTCCTCAAATCACTCCTCCCCCTCATAGCCAAATATGTAGCTTCTGAACGACCCCAGTCATAAGAAGAAGCCATCTTAAAATCCCAGCAGTTCGACCTCATATATGCCCAGTCTGGATATCTATACACCATTTTACCGGATTCCCCATGCGGTGATCCATCCTGCCATGATGCGTTGGGGGCATCCCATGCCGCCGACGGTATTATCGGCCAGGTTATGGTGCAAAACAAACCTTTTACCATGATGAGTACAAACAACGCCCCAGACCTTTCTAGAGCTTCATCTCATTCTGGATCTACAACTTCGTATGCTCCAGTAACGCACACTCACCACACTCATGGAACCTCATGTCCACCACAGTGTTATGGGAAAGCACCATCAACTTATGCACCACCTTCATACTATAACCAGTAGGCCCACCAGACTCCGGTTCAACCACAATCCCAAGTGGATTATTATCCTCAATAGGCAGCACCTCTTGCTCCAACACTTCCAGCAGCTCAAGGTTACCCACAACCACAACAAGCAACAAGTCCACCTCATAACCCTCCTGCTTATTACCCACCGAAACCTGCTCCAGAGCCTCCACGACCTCAAAACCCACCTACTTCCCAAGGGCATGTCTACGCACAGCAAAACCAACCTCAAAACCAGAACAACCAGTGTAACCAAGGAGGTCAACAAAACCACGGAAGAGGATGTAACCGCGAAAACAACCAGCAACACAACCAAGGTGGACCACCACCTAATCCCCCAAATAATAATGACGCTACTCCCCCCAACCAAAACCCTGACCGTCCACTGAAACAGGCCAAAAATAATAACTTGAGAACAAACCATCCATGTTCCATATGTGCAGTCTATGGCCATTACACACATAATTGTCCCCATTTAGATTGAGCGCGTCAACTCTGGACCGACGACGCCAAACGACAAGGACATGCTGCACAGCCAACACCTCCTCCTCAGCCACAACCCATGATATTGCAAAATCCCTTACCAAACCAAGGCACGGTAAACACTCATCCAAATGATCCCCCTCAAGGATCCACTGCAACACAGTAGCAAATTACCTATGCAGCAGCCGATTACTAGCATGCAGAGTCCAAGACTCACCATTTGCTAATGATGTCAATCTTCAAACCCGTTGAAATCAATACGGCTCCGCCCCTGAGGCCACACCTACCGACCCATCGTTGAGTAATCTCCCAACCGATCAACCACTTCTCATACCCAATATGTCCATGGATGGGGGTCCAAAAGCACCTCGTTTTCCTTTGAGATGAATTAACAATAACCCAAAAGCTCGTGCAGCTTCCAACTATAACATTGTAGAGGATTTAGCTCAGTCCTCTGCTGCTATTTCCACTCTCGAAATCCTAAAAAATTGTCTTGCACAGAGAAAATTGTTGTTATCTGCCATTGGTGCTATAGACTCTAACAACTCCAACATGATGGCTTTTGGCTTAGAACAAGCTAAACCTCACCTGCCTTCATCTCTAACTTTTCAAGTTTTCGTCTCCATTCACAACCTCGTCGTTCATCGATGCATAATCGATGAAGGGGCCTCTACCTACGTTATGTCGACTTTCGTATGGCAGAAACTTGGATCCCCAATGCTACAACCGTCAACTACCGCATTACGAGCTTACGATGGTCGTGCAGCTCAACCTCAAGGTTTGTTAGTGGACAAACCCATACAGCTTGGGGGCAAACTGGTTCTCATAGATATAGAGGTCATTAATTCCCCACTTGAATACAATCTCCTTCTGGGATGAAGCTACATGTATAAAATGAAAGCTGTCGCTTCTTCAGTTTTCTGCCTTATGATGTTCCCCCATGAAGGAAGCGTAGTCAAAATCGACCAGATTACATACTATGATCCCAATGCCCTCGCAGCGCCAGAAAATGTTCTTCCCATGATTGAACAACCCGTTCTTAGTGCACCAACATCATTCGTCTCATCAGTAGGACCCGGGATATATTCGGATACTCCCATGACCAGCACTTTCTCGTCAATCCCACCCCCTCTCCCAGTGACTGAAGTATCTGATTTATGCACCTTATCGCACAACGAACAACAACATCCTCAGCAAACCTCAACCACCGCCACAAGCACCCATCGTGCCTAGTCATATCGGAACAACACCGATTCATACTATCCCATTCTTGTTCCCATTTTCAGGAGTTGTCAGCACACCAGTAATGGCTACACTCAACCTTCCAGGTTTAACATTAGGATTACCTGTATGGTACTTACCTTCCCCAACTCCCCCACCGTCTCCAACCATTGTTTTACAACTGGTACAACCCATGAATATGTCGAACCATCCACCACATGGCATACCAAACCCCCAAAATCACCCACCACTAGGTGTTTTGAACCCCCAAAACCGACAACCTCCAACAAGGGGCACTACATCGACACCTAGATATGTCCCCCCTCAATCCCGTCACACTGGGGGCAGAGGTCCAAAAACATACAACACTGCACCCACAACTCGCACCCCCCCAGTGAATCCCAAATTAGCTAAGAATCCCCCAACCCGTGTGCTCCTTAAGTGCTCCTTGTGCGATAATATTGGCCATGCTACCCATCTATGTCCACAACTACTGGCACTTCAAGAACGCATGAATATGTTGGATGACGACACAAATGTTCCAGTAGTCAAACTAGAAATCCCCCCTCAACCTCGTGATAAATCATTGCGCACAAACCATCCTTGTGTAATATGCGGCATCTACGGCCATTATTCACATCACTGCCCCGATCTCCTAGATTACAGAGCAGCACTATACGAGTTGAATAATGCCGACCTATAGATATCCCCACCACTTATCGAGGAAATATTTCCCCCAGAATCTTCCCATTCAAAAGAAATGAATACCATTTATATGATTTCAACTACCTATAAACACGAACCAATTAATTTAATGGAACACTACTTCCGTACCGATGAAGAAATTCTAGAAACACTCACTGCACCGAACTACCCTTGGGATGATATGCACCATCGATCATACTTCCTCTCGGTGGCGTCTACGTCCACCACGGAAAACCAACTATCTGTTGAATCTAAGGACTTCTTACCAACCAAGGTCGATTAGTTCAAAGATCCAATACCAACTCCAGAAGCCTTCGAGGAAGGTAACATGGCTAACATTTCTCCCATTATAAAATCGACATCTCCACCACCCCCGAAAAACCTGAGCTTATCTCTTTGGGTGCTTCATGCATTGAGAAAGAAACCCAAGCTTATAAGAAAATCTTCCAAGAATTTCAAGATGTCTTTGCTTGGTCTTATACCGAGATGCCTGGTCTTGATCCTACCATCGTAGAACATCACATAGACACTTGGCCCAACATATCACCGGTCCGCCCGAAACAACGTCCCATTCACCCATCCAAGCTTCCAGTCGTCAAAGTATAAATTGAGAAGCTTCGAGCAGCAAGTTTCATATACCCTATTGCATACACCACCTGGGTTTCAAACCCAGTACGAGTCAATAAGAAAGTCGGCACCATCCGTGTATGTACTGACTTCCGTAACCTCAACCTAGCTTGTCCCAAAGACAACTTCCCCACACCATTTACTGACCAACTAATCGATGAGTGTGCAGGACATGAGGTACTTTCTTTTATGGATGGTTTCTCCAGATAAAACCAAATCAAAATCCGTAAAGAAGATCAATACAAAACTGCTTTTACTACCCCATGGGGCACCTTTTCCTATCGCGTCATGCCTTTCGGTCTCAAGAAGGCGGGAGCCACTTTCCAACGTGCCATGACTTATTGCTTTCATGATCTGCATAAAATCATATTAGTTTATCTACACGACCTCACCGCTCGATCTAAGAAATGATCTGACCATTTAGACGATCTTCGACAAGTTTTCTTGCGTTGTCGAAAATACAACACCCACTTGAACCCACTCAAGTGTGTCTTTTGCATTCCAGCAGGTCGCCTACTGGGGTTTGTCATTTCAAAAAAAGGGATCATCGTTGACTCTCTAAAAGTTCAATCCATAGTGGACCTAGCATCACCACGTACATTAAGACAGCTTCAAAGCCTCCAGGGGAAGTCCAACTTCCTTCGTCGTTTTGTCCCAAACTATGCCACCACTGTACATGGTTTCCTCCATTTGCTACGTCTTCATACCCGCTTCGTATGGGACAACCAAGCAGAAGGAGATTTCACAGATCTGAAAAAAGAACTTACAAGTGCCCCATTGATTTCTCCACCAGATTTCAAAAGAGAATTTACCCTTTACATTTCGGCATCGGATTACGTTGTCTCTAGAGTTCTCGTCCAAGAAGACTCCGCTCACCAGGAGCATGTCATTTACTATGTGAGCCAAACTTTATCAAGCCCACCATTGCACTACCCGCATGAAGAGAAAATGGCCCTCGCTGTCGTCTTTTCTGTACAAAATCTGCGACATTATATTCTCCTCAGCCATACCACAATTGTGGCAAATTCCAACCCAATGGTCTATCTCTTGAATTGTCGCCTTCTACAAAACCATGTTGCCAAATGGGTGATTATATTACAAGAATGTGACCTATATTTTAAAACACCGAAGAGAAACAAAGCATTATCACTCGCTCAACTCATTATGGACTTACCATCATCATCGTCATCACCAACTATCCATATTGATATAATCGACGAATATTTGTTCATCATCTCGTCTGACGACCCTTGGTATGGCGACATTTTGGTATACCTCATCACACAGAAATTTTGACCCAACATCGACCGTGACGGATATCGTTGCATCCGTCACCATGACCCCCATTATCTCCTCTTGGGTAATCTCCTCTATCGACGTGGCATTGACACAATCTTACAACGATGCCTTTCCCAAGACGAAGCAGAACAAGTCCTTAACGACTGTCATAGCGGTGCTTGCGGCGGCCATTTCTCTGGAATGGCCACCACCCAAAAGGTAATCTGCGCAGGTTATTTTTGGCCATCATTATTCACTGATTATATCACAGCAGTCAAACACTGCCAAAAATGCCAGCTCTTTGCCCCAAAGGCAAGAACCCCCCTTGCCCCCCTTCATCCAGTCGTCACCGCTGGACCATTTTGCAAATGGGCCATCGACTTCATGGATTGCAATCCAACATCAGCCGGCGGCCACAAACACATTATTGTGGCTGTTGATTCCTTTACCAAATGGGCGGAAACCATGCCTACTTACAATTACAAAGCCGACACTGCAGCCCGTTTTTTCCTCAACCATGTTATTGCTCGTTTCGAAGTACCAAAGCAACTCGTCTCAGACCATGGCTCTCACTTCGAAGACTCTGTTTGGAGAGAATTGTCCATACTCCTTAATCTTGAACATCATTTCTCCTCCGCCTACTACCCCCAAGGGAATGACCAAGTCGAAGCTGTAAACAAAATTTTGAAGAGCATCCTCCAACGCAATGTCGACAAACATAAATCCAATTGGCATCATATGATTTTTCCCGCATTATGGGATTATCGCATGTCGACCAAAACCGCCACCGAGTTTACCCCATTCCATTTAGTTCATGGCGTGGAATCTGTCCTCCCCATTGAATTCCAGATACCAACATTACAAATTTCCATAGAACTTCTCCCCGATACGTCACTAATAGACAAATATCTACTTCTTCTAGAGCAGGCCGACGAAGATCACCGCGCAACTCTCCAAACAATCAAAGCTGCGAAGAACAAATCTAAACTCCATTATGATAAACATGTTCACCCACGAGCATTTAGTGAAGGCGACCTGGTCCTCGTTTACGATCAAGCCCATGACAAAACAGGAAAAGGAAAGTTCCAATCTATGTGGCAAGGCCCATATATCATACACACTTGCCTTGAACATGGAGCATACATTTTGACCGATTCAGAAGGAAATCCCATGCGCAACCCCTGTAACGGGTTGTACCTCAAAAGATTCTACCCATAAAACCTCCTGGACACCATAGTCCATATTGTAAAGTTTTTTTATTTTTTCACTTTAAATTTTTGAAACCTTACATTTCAATTCTTTCCTGCATGAACACAGATGGATCCTGTTCCGCTCTACCACATCGGCTTTGCCGATGGTGCAAGTCGTTGGTCTCCAAATCTCGCGTCAGCAGCTTGGGTAATTTATTCCCCTTCACATGAGTTGATCCACCTCGATGGAGTGTGCATAGGTGCTGCCACCAACAACCAAGTTGAGTATGATACTATGACCGGTCTCCTTGCCGCTACTCTCCAAATGGGCATAAGTCACCTTCGTGTTTTCCTAGACTCCCAGCTACTTGTTTCCCAACTCAGCAATTGTTATCAGGTACATGATCCCTGTCTATTTAGAAAATTCCTGCACACAAAACAAATGATTCGACATTTTGAATCCATCTTTTTTACTCATGTCCCAAGAAATCATAACACTATAGCAAACCAAATGGCTAACAACATTCTAGATTGGCACTTCAACCAAAACATGTAGGACATCACGACATGCATCACATAGGCATTATAAAATTATCAAAACATTGCATCTGCGTGCATAAAATATGCCTCCACGGGCATACACAAAATCTAAACATTGCATCCACGTGCATAACATATGCCTCCACGGGTGTACAAAGAAGTAAAACATTGCATCCATGTGCATAAGATATGCCTCCATGGGCATACAAAAAATCGAATGTGCCTCCATGGGAAAACAAAGAAACTACAATTGCATCCACGTGCAACAAACTGTAATCAAGACAAGATGTGCATCCACATGCATACACAACTATATACCTGTCACCTACCCAAATTTCTGAAACATTATTATTTATTTGAAAAAATACTTTATGTGAAATTTAATTACAACTTTTGTAATTATGATCAGTTTTGATCATGGATGAATGTAATTACTGAATATTATTATTTAAATAAATTAATTAGGAGATAAACACTCAAGAGGACTGTTGAATGAGTGTTCACTGACCCACTAGGAGGAATGGAAGCTGTTGGAAGGTATGGGACACATGGCAACAGTTGCATCACACCACTAACTGTTGGTTATGGGACAACTTCCCCTAAAAATAGGGCATTATCCCCCAGGTGGAGGGAGTGAGTAGGCAACTCATTTAATGACCCAGTATCATTTGAAAAGGCCTAGGCAGCCTATAAAGGAAAATTCGAATTGGGTAGGTAGCCCTTAATCAATATTTCTGCAGAATATTTTCCTCTTGTAAATCAGGTGATTTCAAGAGAGATTCAAATAAGGGAGGTTAGTGGTGATTGAAAACTGAATTTTGCTTATTTACTGAGGAGAAACAGAGTTATAAGAGCAAGTCTTTTTGGACTTCTACCGAATGAAGATTTAGAAGATTACTGTTACAACAAGAAGAATTCCTAATTCCTGAATTCTCTTCCTCCTGGTGGTTCAGCGAACAGGCTCGGGGGTCCTAAGACAACATTTGACTGTTTTCAGGAGTTTGGTTGGGTGGAACAGTCTTCCTGAGTTGTGTTTTTCCCTACAAAGTTTCTCAGGTTCTTAAAATATTTCCTAACTTATTCTCAGTAAATAATTATGTTCTGTTTATCTAGTATTATTCTGTTTAATTGCTTTCGAAAAGAATCTAATTCTGGAAATGTTTAAGTTTAAATATTAAATTGATAAATCAATATCCCCATTTTTCCACATGCTATTTGGGAGCATCGTACTCTAGTAGAGATATGCAAATTAAAGTAGATTAGAAGATAGGCAAATTGCCATTTAAATTCGATAAATAGATAGTAATTATATATGTTTCAGTTTTTCTGTTTCCAATTTAAATAATAATAGAAAGAATCTGCATAATATCTATGTATGTATTATAAGTATTAGAGCTTTATGAGAATTTGAATAATGTATAATCTCTGATATCTTATCAATATTCTGTTTAAAAGAAAAATATAGAAGTCACAGGTGTACAGGTATCATAACAGAGTAACAATTAAATGATAGTGGTCATTCCAAATAATATTATACATAACAATCATTACAAGTTTTCATATTAATTATAGACACTTGATTTCATTATCTCTGTTAAATGTTTTTCAAAATTTATTATCTTTCTGTACTAATATCTTGAATTACATGCTATAAGAAAAATCTTTTCACAGTCATTCTATAATCTTCAAGTTTATACAATACACTCATATACACATCATTTTTTCTTTCATTTCTTATTTTATCAATTTCATAAACTTATAGTTCAAACAGACTATAGATTAAATAGAAATATTATGTTGTTGATAAGAAATGGTTTTCTATCTCTTATTATAAACATCGTGTTAATTATCATCCTAACAAACAGTAGAAACTCTATGAACATCACTTTGTTTATACTCACCTATTCTATTGCAAAACGGTTAGTGTCATTCGTATTTTATTTTGTTTTCATTTCAAACCCTAGTTAGGTTTAGTCTTCCATTTTTATCTTTGTTTTATCCAAATACAACTAAAATACCAACATAGGGTTTACTACTATCCGTTTCCCATGTACATTTTATTGTAAACCATTTCGACATTTCACACTATTATTTATCAACATTATCGAACAAGGAATTACGACATCAACTTACAGTATCCAGATAAACAAACCAGATATCTATACAAATGTTTTAACATAGATTGTATTACCAAAATGAGTATTATCTTACACAGAGATTGAGCCCTTGCCTATCTTTCTTACTGTCTCAAACGATTACAAAAACAAGTCAAATCTCACAGAACCTCAAACATCACAACAGAATAACCTCAAAACGAAGATGAAGCTTTCAAGCAATGTTTATATTATGTTTTGAAAAACAAGGTTACACAAGGTTTATCCCAAAACTTCAATAGGCAAAAGAGCCCAAATATTCAAAATCGACGAGTTATATCTCCAGTCGATAAACATCAAATTTACAAAATATAGCACCCAAGTATCACTGTCAAATAAAAGTGTTTCGAAGATTTCCCCAACCATCTTCAACAACAGAGCCACGGCACAGACGAAGAGCACTATGAGGGTATGAAAGACCCAAAGGTTACTGGTGTAAGAGTGCATGGTTTTTCCTTTCACCATACCCTAGCCAAACGTTCTTTTTACACCCTGCAACTGACAAACATTAAGCTCGGAGTTAGTTATCTGATACATTATAAACTGAAATTTTGAAATGCAAATACCCTTTGCTAAAAGAAAATCTTACCTTCATAGCTTTGACGAGAACATTGTCATGAATGACACTAGGGAGTTATTATCCTTGCCCAAACTCTGTGTTTTCTTTCATCTCACTCTTTCTTGTCTCAGAGATTATAAAGCTTAAAACTATAACCTTTCGAACCAGAGAATCTAACCCTTCAAAACCATATCATTATCACAGTAAGAAAACCTGCAATGGCAACTTCTTTAGAAGGTCTCAGGTTCGAAAGTCTTACAAACTTCCTACCAAAATCTCCGCAGCCTGTCGGCCACCTCCAGTAAAAACAGTAACACAATGAACCACTATTTCCAAGTTCTTAACTCAATTACACGGTAGACTTTAGGGATTCCATCCGATGGTTTAGACTCACGATCATCGACGGTCTCCACATTGCCAGCGAACTTAGCTTTGGTACAAGCGACGTCAACAATAAATGCCCAACCTACCTTACAGATTGACAATGCCACCATGGCACACAGTGGAGCATGCACCACCTACGCGTGGCACATTATTCTTACACATCGATAAGTTTGGAGGCATTCACTTCTACATGGATCGATGGACATCCAACCCGGCAGGATATGGCACCAAGCTTTTAATGTAAGATCAATACATGATCTCTACCACAGCTCGAGACCGACGCCATTTATTGAACCAGCAACCTATCAAGTTTCAAATTAAATGCATGTCAGTATTCTCGACGTGACTTTAAACCCTGCATTGTTCATGTTAATATAACATTTTAAATTCGCCATAGTATTAGTAACAATATGCAAAGATTTCATTATATTGCTTGCCCTATATTATTATCATTTTCGACATAATACAATGTGATAACAATTGCAAACTATTTATATAGTTTTGTGATAAATCTAATGTTTGCAATTTATCGCAATGAGTTTCGATATGAATATATAATGTTGATAATAAACTAAGGATTCGATATAGTCACACCACTATATGCATAGGACTTTGATTATATCACGATATGGGATAATAGATAAAATAGTTAATCTATGTGTTGTATTTGTTTATTATCCAATTGCTACAAATATCTAGTCTTTGGGAAAGACTATTTTTGTTTACATAAGACCTAAATAATTATAGTAGTGAATATGAATGGTGAACCATAAGACTGACATAGTTAATCAAGAGTGTTGTATAAAACTCACATATATATTCATGCTATCACATATAGTTTGGTAATTTGGAACAATAAGTTCTCCAGTTTCCTATCCACTTTATTCATACAATACGATGGTACTGTACCATCTTGGTACTACCAATTAAATGGCAACAACAAGACAGCTAATACAATGACGACAACATAACCAGCTAACATGATGATGAAAACAGAACCAACTAGTTTAATGACGACTACATTGACGATGTTTACTTGGGTTGATACAAGACGAACCTTGGAAAGTTGAAGAGTAAGTACGTGAATTGTACCTGTATGCTTTTACAATTGCAACAGTCTCTAATTATCCTATTTTATATTCAAATGATGAAGTTGAACTCATGCGAACTAGAATTTATTGCAATCATGAAACTTCTTACCTGTCGTCTACACATAGAACAGGTCAAATGCTTTAGCGTTGCAGCTAAGTAAGCTTCGGTGTCCCTCATAGGACTCTCTTGGACAGCAAAGAAGAAAACTGTTAGTATCGTCTCAAGGAAAAGTACCATGTCATATTTCTAACCTGGCATTTCATTATTACATCATTCATACATTTCATTGCATTAAAAAGGCGTCGCATCAAAAGTTGGTCCATTCATGCATTTAACTACCTTAATGATAGTTCTTATAAATATAATTAAGATGTCGCTGACGTGTTAGTGATAACAGAATTTTATTCATGATTTAATACAACAGCTGTTAAGTTAAGATTGTTGAAACTCGTATTATTAAATTCCGTAGTTACAAATTATCATGTATTAAGCTAATTGTTGCTATTTACAAAAAATTTAAATTTTTATGAAAATATGGGATGTTACAATACCAAAACATATATATATATATCATCATAAAAGTCGTAATGTCAGGAGTTCCCTCAGCACCCAAATATACAAAAAATACACTAGCTATACAAAAAGTGTATCAACAAAATCATCCCCATATGCTCATTAGCATTTGGGGGCACATATAAGATCACCTAATCATCATGATCTTCAGTATCCTCTAGATCCTCCTCTGGATCATACTGATCTTGAGCCCTCCTCTTGGCCATCACAACAGCTACTCTGAGCAGTATAGACCGCCACTCACGAGGAGCATTGAAACAACACTCGATAGTAGGCCGGTCCAAATACCTCCAACCCTCCTATGGTGCTCCCACTAGAAGCCCCTCTAAAGTCTCACATATGCCCTCCAGGGAATCATCTCGAGGACGCACAACTCCTCGAGCATGAGGAGGCGGTGCCACTACAGGTGGAGGTGCCACCACCATCATCTGTCCCCGATGGCATATATGATCAGCTGGTGGCCTCGGACCAATATCTGCACAATCACACAAATGAATCAAGTCAATATCATATAAATATATCTGGCTATACTCATAACAAAAACATCTAAACATGATATAACAGAGAACCAAAAACAAATACATACCGTCTAGACCCCAGGCCTGTCCCCGAGCCCGAGGCATCTTAGGATCTCCTCGGAAGTCCATACCGGCATATGGATAATCATCAATAAGTAGGGACATTTGCTCCCACTGATCATACATATCCATCGAAAAGAACCGTCGGATACCACCACCACCCCAGGGCATCATCTCCCCCCATCGCACCATCCGCAGCTCACTCCGCAACTCCTCCCGAACCGGCACACATGGCCGCAAGGTAGGTACCCGCTCAGAAAAGAAATAACAGAGGAAGGAGGCATAGCTAAACTCCCCTCCCTCCCGACTGACCTTGTCTAGCTCTCGTTGAACATAGGCCAAAAATATATGACCCCAGGAAAAGTAGGTCCCTCTCAACACACGGTCTACCATCATCATTTTCCCCCCAGACAAATGATGTGGCGCCTGTGCACCAAGCACCTATAGAACACAAGCCCCGACTGCCTTCATCTCCGGCTCCCGCAGGTCCGAAATACTCAGTGCGTTTTTCTGCGTATGAGCCCCAGGAACACAAAATCTCTCTAGTAGATCCTCGATGTCCAATCCAGCTTGAATCCTCAGCTGCAACTCCCCGATCTTCCCCCAACGGGGAAAGCCAGTAAGGAAATAAACATCAATCAAAGTGATCTCTAGTCGCTCACCCTGCACCATGAATGCACCCTCTGCCGGAACCCAGAAATCCACCAATTTGTTCAGTAGATATTTGACTGAATGCATAAGAGGAACCTGATCAAACTTTAGGAGTCCACCCTCAGCCAAGGTCTCCTGCACACCCGGGTCATCATGAATCCGACCCATCAATCCCACATCTATCTCTCTCTCCCGCCACGACACTAATGGCCTCCTCAACATCCTGCCAAAAAACAAACAAAATTTTTTTAGAAACAAATTTTTTTCTCAAAAACCCCATCGTGACTTTCGGCCTCTTAGCCACGATGGACATCGCGACTTCCAACTTCAAAGTCACGATGCACATCGTGGGTATCAGCCCCACAATCGTAATGGGCATCGCGGCTTTCACCCTCCACATCCGCGATGAACATCGTGACTGTTCGCCCCGAAAGCTGCAATGAACATTGCGACTCTCAGCCCCCACAGCCGTGATGCACATCGCGACTATCAAGCCCATAGCCACAATGTGCATCGCTGAAAGTGAGCCGAAACCCATGATATTCCACATTGGGAAGCCAACGTGGAATTACGTAGCCTTCGGGGCCTCGACACTAAACAGAAAGCAAATAATTTAAAAGGCTAAGGCACATAGGCTTACCTGAAACTCGCAGAATAAAAAACCAACGGTTGAATCTCCCACAAATCAAAAAAATGCTCTGACCACCTCAACTACTCTGTGAAACTCAACGGTGAAAATGACACTTGTCACATTGGGCCCACATGATATTTATAGAAATTTGACCATTTTTCAATCAACCATTTCAGCATCATACGATGTCTGTTTTTCAAACCGTTGGTACCATTGGAATCATGCTCCGAGAAATTCATGATAGTCCACTCCTTTTTCTGATTCCACCAGGTCCCTTTTTGGGGCATTTCTCCCACACCCCTCGTCGGCTCGATTTGCGTGCCACATCGACCGTGGTCCATTTTTTACGAGTCTTATATCGCCGGATTTAGTTTTTCGCACTCATGACGATGCTTGAGATCATTTCTCGCTCTCACCACGATATTTTTTGGGCATTTTTTCCATGCCCCTCATCGCCTCAATTTGCATGCCACATCGGCCATGGTCCATTTTTTACGAGTCTTATATCGCCAAATTCAGTTTTTCACGTTCGTGACGATGCTTGAGATCATTTCTCGCTCTCACCACCAGATTTTTTGGGTATTTTTTCCATGCCCCCCATCACCTCGATTTGCATGCCACATCGGCTGTGGTCCATTTTTTACGAGTCTTATATCGCCAGATTCTATTTTCCGTGCTCATGATGATGCTTGAGATCATTTCTCGCTCTCACCCCCATAGTTTTTGGGCATTTCTCCAAAACGCCCCTCATCACCTCGGTTTGCATGCCACATCGATCGTGGTCCATTTTTGACGATCTTTATGTCACTGGATTTATTTTTCCATGCTCATGATGATGCTCGAGATCATTCCTCGCTCTCACCAATACCTTTTTGTTCGGTATAATTTTATCCCTTTTTCAGGCTGAGCAATTCTTTTACGAAAAAGGCACTTAGGGAGTTTTTGTTAAGCTCTTTTCTGACTCCTAAAAAAATGAAAAGATCACCGAGCAACCTTGCTTCCTTTCATGCTCACTAAAAGTATTTGAAAGGGTGTCTACCTGGTATAAGTTTACCCCTTTTTTGGACCTTGTAGACTAATTATGAAAAATGAATACTCTAGTCACATTGGCTAGAAGAGTTCTCCATTCGCATCATTTTATCCTTTTTTGAGCCTTGGAGACTAACATACGAAAAAGAACACCAATGGAGTCTACTTATCACTTTCAGACTCTCAAAAAATGAAAGCAACCATGATCAATCACCGTCTTGGGCTCGTACAAATCCACAGGATGATACTCCTCCACCAATTCAGAGTCTTCTTATTATTTTCAGACTCCTTAAAAATGAAAGCACTCACGAGCATGAACAGTCATAGGCTCGCATAAATCCACAGGATAGTACCATTTCAGAGCACACTTTTATCCCTTCTTAGAGCTCATTAAAACTATGAAGAAGGACCCAATGGTGCTTTTTGGTGCCACAACAGATCATGTCTTCTCATAAGGCAGCTTCCCCATTATGGTCGCCTTTGTTCAGAGTATTCTGTAGTATGTCACCCTGAGAGTCCCCCAATAGCATCCATCAGCTTGTCCCCCCCAGAGTTACTCCACTTTGCAATACATATCCTTGATCCCTTAAAGCTATGGTCCTCACACCTAAAAGTCAGTTTCCTATGCTGCTAGGTCAACCATGTCATCATGCTCTGAACAAAGGAAGTTTGAGTCCACCCACTCTATGACCCCATTTTTTTCCACATCTCCACAGTATGTCAATCCTATTATCACAGTTTCATTGCACACCTCGCACTCCTATCAAGGAAACATCATTGCCTTGGTAGTTTTCGGTCTCCCTTTGTTGACGCAAACCAAACCTATCCCAGAGGGTAGACGCAGAGGTCCCTATGCCTTGGACTCATCACCATTAGTGATGAGTGCCTACGGATCATTTTGAAAGGAGTCCTCAGTGCCTCTCCAAATGATTGTTTCTCACATGCTCGACTTCAACACCTTGATCACATCATTGAGACTCGTATAGGGTATCGGTCCTTTCAGTTTTTTGTTGAAGACCCCGGATATCACCTGACTCTACCACATTTGAGAGTCTAATTGAGGAAACCACCAATTACACATTCCTATGGATATTCGGGTTGTGTTCGACAACAATTTATAGAGGTATCGCATTTCTATATGCCCTCAAGTATACAGTAACATATACACCTCAGAATTGACTCACAGTTATTGAGTCCCTACAGATGTTGGACACCTTCAGTTTTAACAGTTCATCAACCCTTCTGATACCTTATTCAGAACGGTTGTTGCTTTATTCCAGTGTATCAGTTATTGAGATCAGTCATGTCATGATCATGAGTACGTCCCAGCATTGTGTCCCCTCTGGACCATTATGATGTACCAACATATTTTTATGTATTATTCAGGTCCCCCTTCTTGGGCCTAATTGTTATGTATATATCTTGATACAAGCATGAGTATGCTCGCCTCGTCCATAATCGGAGATTATTCCTCATTCATTTTGAGGCCATGTATTTTTTTTAGTTTTTGCAGCTTCCAAGGGGATTTTGTTCCAGTCTCCAATCGGTCTCCTCTTCTCTACAGCCTAGGAAAAGGACAAAATAACTATGATGTCTATCAGCCATATGATGAGCTCCTGCCCTCACACATCAAGGGGCAATCTGTTAACACCCAAAAAGTGCTCACTAGCTCATTCCCTTATTCACATGACCCATTTGTCCACTTTTCCACCATTTGAGCCCCTAAAGCCATCAAAAGGTTACCAAAAAGACCATAATACCCCTTTTCCCCCCCTCAAAATATGTATTTTTTCCTCAAAAAACACAAAAAAAACCCTAAAAAAGTGTCCAAAATTCCCAAAAAATATTAAAAGGGAATAAAAATATTCAAAATATTCAAAAAAAGAAAAAAAGGGAAAAAGAGACCTAAACCATGTTGGTTAATGCCATTGGTTTCCTCAAAACCATAATGTTATTCCCCATCACCAAAAACAATAAAAAAGTGATAGGGGCTCCTCACTTTCCATTCACATTTTATCCTATCCTTATGCTGCCAAATTCCCTTTGAGAACCATTGCCTCCCATTTCGAGTTTGAAGAATCCCATTGAAGCTTTGGAAAAGAAGAGACCATTGGATATTGGAGCTTCTCAACCTTGGAGTTGCTCAACACCCATCATCCTCACCATTTGAGGTAATACAAAAACAAATTCTTTTGAATCTCTTGTCTTATTTGCTTATTGTTATCAATCTAGTTCTTTATTTCTCTTACATATGTTAATGTTAGATTAGATTAAGTTTATTGTTATTTGCTTTTCATTCGAGACTGCTATTACAAGTTAATAGGTGCATCCTTGCACATGCTTGGTTGAAAAACCAAGCAACACCCCTCAAATTCGCAGTTGGATTGCTTAATTGTAGACCATGGTTGTGTACTTTTTATAAACCCCACAATATTCCCTGTGGCCTTTGGCCTTTCGTCAATGTACAACGTTGCTCTTTTATTTTTATCTTTGTCTTTCAACTGTAAATAGTTTGATGACAATCCATATCTATGCATACTTTGTGTATATTGGATCAAGCGCATCCAATCTTTGTAGTTGTAATAGGGTCCAACATACTCCATCAATTATGTACATGTGCTATAACCGACCTTTATGCCATCCATGCAAAACAACCCCAAACCATGTAATGACGATGGTGCAATTTGATATATCCTCTCGTTCACACAAACATTTGTGTTCAGTTAAGGAAGATCCTTGGGTACCCATTGTTTCACTAAATGTCTGTACCTCAAGGGAACCTCAATGTCGCCTATTGTCTCATCATCATAGGAACATGATCCCCCTTCAGCGCGAAAAAATTCCATGCGTTTATGGAATTTTCTTCTGGTCTTTTGACATCTAGTTGATAAAACTCTTGTAGACCTACTGGATGTCTCACTTTCCTCTAACCTTCCTAAACTCCCCTCGTTCGAGGAAGAAAGATATGAAAAATACTTGTTTGGTTCTACTTGCACCACGGGAAAAACGTTTAGATAGGACTACAAGGCATAACACCTCTTAAAAGGTGACATGTAGTGACTTTTATAAGGTGACTTGTACCGCATTCCCTTTCTCAAAATGTAGGCATTCAAGTGATGAGGAAGAGGATCACTTTATCTTTCTTAGGAGTAGAAATTCATGCAATTATGAGTTGTCTTTTATTGCTTCTTTGGGTCTTGAGTCCCATATCACACCATCTAACTATCTCTTTCGTCATGGACCTAAGGTCTCTCTCATCCCATCAATTTGGGTTCATCACCTTGGTAATTGAATTACACTCACATTTAGTAAGATATTTATATTTAGCAATAATAATATAAAATAAAAATAACTAACCATTATGGAAAACTTCTAAATTTTTTTATGACTTTCAAAACTAAGATCTTTGAGGTGGTTAATAAGTGTTCACAAATCTTCAAAAATAATATTTTATAAAATGTTGTGAAACTTGTATAATCTTATTCAAAATCTAAACTGAAATATTCATAAGGAAAAGGATGAACTCATTGAATATTGGAAACACATGGGTAGTTTTGTAATCAAGCATGGTCTTCTTAGAGGATTCCCTCTAAGATAGGAAATACCTCCATCTATGTCCTTCCCTCTGACCACTCTTCCCTTGTCCTATATATAAGATAAATGTTTATGTGAACATACGTGAATACCTAGTCTTCAGCGCTGCTCCCAACTAATGTTGCCTTTGGACAATTACTTGTAATCTTGACTGATGGTATTACTTGTATAACATAAATTTTCAATCATATTGACATAGAGAAAATTAGGGCTTTCTTTATATTATCATGACCAAGTTAAAAAGACTCAAATATACCACTAGGGCCAGCCACAGAGCATACTCATGTTATTCATTTTCCTAACAGATGCTAGACTTAAGGAGAGACAAGGTTTTTGTTGCAATCTAATACCACAAAGGCTAGTTGCAGAGCATACACCTTTTCTCAGACTCAGACACAGAGCAGAGAGAGACCAAAATTGAATGCCTCAAATGGTTCTCAACCTAAAACTTCAAGAGGACATGCCCACTGTCTTAGCCGAATGGAATCTTATTATGACAATCTGAATGGACAGGCCCCACTCATAGCCAAATACTTTTGAGATATTTACAAATCATCGGAGTATAGGGGACCATATAATTGTCGAAATTTGGATTGAGTATCCCATGCCTTTGAATAAAGAGACCTCAGGACCATGCATCTATTATGATGCATGTGGACTTCTATGCGGGTTTTGACAAGCCATTGTTATTTTTTTTTAATGTAGTACTCAAGGATTTGATGCTTAGTAATCTTTGTCTACAAAATATCTTTGACCTATTCGAGATATTCTCCAACGTCCTGTTTTAGATTATAAATAACAGTTGGTTCTAATGCTATCAGGTTGATGCTGAATGACTGCCACCAATCTCTCATCCAATCAGGGCCATAGAATGGAGGATCCTCATGGATATGTGTACTTTTATGTCCAAACTTTAGCATGGTATAATATGTTCTATCTGTATTTTCTTTTCACAAGAATTCCCATCATAATTTTTTATATTTTTCATAAGTGTGGTTAGTACTTGGAAACCAGAGACTAGCATCTTGATGTGGCAATGCTTCCAAAGAACGTATCCGGTTAATACAGTAGTATTGATGATCTAGTTGTATCCTAGGGTGATGTGTAGAGACCTCTATCGTGATTAAGTTAAGATCATGGTAGAGGTGTGTTAACCAATTTCTTGCAATAACTACTTTTCTCAGGGAGTTGTTGTAAATCATCTCTGGTACAATACTGGATCCCATAGTCATTCTCTTCAGTTCTGGCACTAGTCTAATAAAAGCATCATATCCCTGTAATTTAGCATCTAATACGTCAATATTTCTCAACTCCCACCTATGTTTCCATGTTTGCATATAATCAAGCCAACTCATATTATCGTTAATATTATAGATCTGATGTTTTCCTTCGATCCAAGTAGAGATTTCCATGTTTAATTGTGGGTTATGGGCCCACTGGATTCCACTTTGACCTTCTACGCTCGCTTGCTTCGGGCTCGCTTGCTCCAGGATCACTTGTTTCAGGCTCGATTACTTTAGACTCGCCTGTTCAAAATTTAACAACATACTTCTATGTGAAATATTCTCTTGTTAAAAAGTCAAGAATGCTATTTTCTTTCCCAGAAATGTGCTCAACAGTATAGTTATAACAGGAAAACAATGCTTTCCATCTTGAAAACTTTCCTTATATTCAAGACGGTTGTTTTTCAAAGTGTTCACGTTCTCATATGTGCACCAATTCCTCTTGTAACAAAAGGATGACCTAACCTAAGAAAGGAACCTTGTGATGACTTATTGTAAAAGCGTGCATGCTACCCCATGTGTTTCCCATTAATCATATACCTTCTTAGTCCCATGTCCCTATCATGTTGTAACATTTAAATCTCTCAAGTTTAGTGGAAAAATCTACAAATGCATTCTCCACCTCTCAGGGATGGCTTTGTCCTAACATATCCTATTAAATGATGGAATTTGCATGGTTTTTATTAAGTCACTCATCACTATAGTACTTGGTAATTGAAGGTGTATAATTGTTTTCCCACCTATTGCCCAAAATATCTCATATGTTGTTGAATAAATATTTGTTGTTGTCCCATAGTCAGGACACTTATTCTCCAAAATATGTTTCCTCACAAGTTCAATCAAGGAGTTCCACCACTCTTAAAAATCTTTACCAACACATATTTTATTACCAACAATTTTTTCTGACAGGACAAGTGTTAACTACTTAATACAAATGATTTACCACATATTTGATTACCAACAATTTGATTAATTAAGTCTTACAAACACATATTTGATTACCTGGGTGTAGATGTTTCCTGTAATATACTCAGAATAGTTACTTTCAGAAATGACTGTGCCTCTTAGAGGCTAGTCAACTCTAGGAACCAAGTGGCCCTATTATAGGGTTAGTACAAACCAAAGAGAGAGAGATGACCTGACTATGGTACAGTCAATCAAAGAAATTCAATGACAGTCAAAAGGCTCAATAAAATCACAATAAAGATGAGCTTACAGCCAACAGACTGAGGCCAAAGAGACTCATGGCCTCTAGTAAGGTACAAGGACCAACCAAAGGGTACAAAGACCAACAAGTAAGGTACAAGTCAAAAAGAAAAGAGTGGGTATAAAGACTCATAACCCTTAGGACTAAAGGGGTGTACTACCTCAAATGTGGACAAACTACCATAGTTATACCCATAAGACCAAAAACATAAAAGGGCAAACAAATCAAAAGATAAATCAAGATGAGTAAAAGACCCAAAAGGTAAGAGGCAAGGTACCACAAAAAAATGAAAGGACAAGGTACCACAAGACTAATAAACAACAGGGACTAAGGACCAAATGTAAATCAACCATTGTGGGGAAGGTACAAATAAGGTCAAATATATATTGCAATATCTCCTTGTAATTGCCTGTTATTTGACATGCCAAAGAGATGGAAGGTCAAATAATGTCAAATATATGCAATATCTCCTTGTAACTACCTCTTCTATGCAATAGCTCTTTGTAACTACCTCTTGTAACTCAAATAGGACCTCTAAAAGGTATGATAGCAAGAGGTCTTCCTAACTAAGGTCTGGAGGGTGCTACGAAGTGGGTATAAAGACTCATAACAATTTGGACAAAGGGGGTGTACCTCAAATGTGGACAAACTACCATAGTACCCATAAGACCAAAAACATAAAAGGTGGTACAAATCAAAAGATAACCCAAGATGAGTAAAAGACCCAAAAGGTAAAAGGAAAGGTACCACAAAAATATTATCAACAAAATTAAAGGACCAAAAGTCAATCAACCAAGGTGGGGTACAACCAATCATCTCTCTCTCAAATGTACTAGTGTTCCATATAACCTGAAAGTCCATCATCATAGTAAAAGGAAAAGTCCACACGGATGATGTGATCATGTGCTCCTCTAGACTACTCCTAATTTCAAGTGTTAGTGGCTCCATCAAGGGGTGTCCAGTCCCTTGAAAAGACCATCTAACTCAACCATATTGAAGACCTAGAAGAAGACGACAACACACACCATCAGATAATTGGTAACTAACTATGTAAGAACTCAAAAACCCTAAAGGAACCGAGTGTGCAGAAGGGGAAATGTACTGGGACCGATGTCACAGTAAGCGAGCTGAAACAAAAGTGGCCAGAATGCCAACAAGCAGCACTAAAAGGAAAAAGACCCTCTAAAAAGGTAAAATGGCAAGCAAACTTCCTAACTAGGAGCTTGATACCTCAACAAATTGTATCCTTCACAAGGTGATGAAATCCAAGTCGAACAATACGAAATGAGAGACCGAAGTGGAAGGATATCCTTCTACCGAAAGGGATCCTAGGTAAAAGAGCCCTAGAAGAAAAGTTACTAGGCTACCTCGTTCATGACACGTTGGAGAAGGTTAACTGGCACTTATGTCTTTGAGCCCCTATATCACATATACAGTAGAGTACATGGAAGACAATGGATAGATATCCTTAGGAGCTAAGTGGAGTATGGCATTCCACAAAGTCCATCCAAAATCAGTCCTTGCGGATTACCCTTGAAAAAACGGGGGGGCCCTCCACAAACTGGTCGATGACCGTGTCAATAAATACTAGAGGATTTTATTACCCTAGAGGACAACACCTATGTCTCAGATGAAAATGACAAGGGGGAATTGTTTGGATGCCTATCCCCGATGTCCTACCTAACTACCAAATTCTTTTTATCCTCAAGTAAGGTTAAAGTGTGTTGAGTTAGCGAGTTAAATTTTAATGGTTGTATTACTCAGTCGAGTGAGGGAAGTGCAACTCGTGGTGTGATGACTGACTCAAACCATGCAAATGAATATGAATCAAATAAGCCTTTCCTTTCAATGAATTCTAGCTAAGGTAAGGAGAGAGTTCTTTCAAACTATAACTACTCTTTCAAATTAAATGAATCCAACAATAACTTTCTTCTACTTCTAATGAGTAAAATGCATGACATTGTTTAAACCTTAGCAAGACTAAGCATGACACTGTGATATTGTGCATAGTCACCAAAAGATGAAAACCTCAATAATTGCAGGCATTCAGTGTAGAGTCTATATAGGTGTATCAATTGAGTTTTTTAGTCGACATGTTGAGTGAATAAGTGTCATAATAATATAAACTAATATGGCAAAACAGTCTACGTAGGTGTATGGAAAAACAACCTTATGGCCCTTATCCCATCCTTTAGTGGCTATGTAGATTATATTACATCTCAATATAGCTACTTCTTTATTAATATTTAAGTGCATGACAACTAGAACAATTAGGATGTCAATTTGTAGTTGATTAGAAAACTACATGCCTGAATTTTATTTATTCATAGCTTGCCATTGGATTGAAATTTACAAATTCCCATGCACAAATTAGTTGGCATGGAATGATATACTGAATAGCTTGATAACGCAAAATGGAATTGACATTATCCATTTCGGTTGCAAGGATCTTCAAAATTTCACTGGAATCCTCAACTAATTCAGCTCAATTTTTTCTTTAGGGAGATAGAAAGGTATTTATTTTAAAGAGAATTTAGTGCTTTACCTTGCTTAATCATTTAGGGAATCTGGATGGGAACAAATTGCCAATGTTTGAAGATACATATTCCCACCTTTCCAGTTTCCTCTCAGATCAGATCTCTGATTTAAAGCAGTAGAAAGCCTACTAAGCTAGGTGTCTCTTGTCAAGTAGGTGATCTGGGAATAAACAGATCCCAAGCTTGGAGAATTTTTTAAGAAGCCAGGAAACGTCCACCAGAGTTTAGCAGTGTTGTAGGAGCTATGTCCTTACTGACTCTCATTGTCAAGGTTAAATATGGCTTGGGGATAGTTTCCAATAACTTTGTTGAACTTAAGAATTTGAGATTTCTTCTTATGTGTGTCCTAGAGAAAATGTCAAACAGTCCCATATTTGGAGATTCCTCCGTTGTTATAAATTGAATGAAAGGAAGCACACAATTGCACGACATTAAGCTTAGGCCAACTGTTGACTAGCTAAAAGAGGTTGGTGTTGGTTGTGGAGCCAGATCTTCCAGTCTCATAGATGATATTGTATCAGCCATGTTTGTACCCCAGTTCTATATGATATGTAGGTGGACTGTACACTCACCCCAGCGGGGGGGTGTGGGGGGGCATCGCCAACTATTTTGCGGGCCCATGGTTTTGGGTATCCCGTGGTATTTTCCCATTGTATTTCCCCTATAAAAGAAAGACATTGTAATACGGCTAGGGTGGTTGATGTATTAGGTTTTATGCATTGTAAAGATCTCTGAGATCAGGAGAGAGACTGTGAAACAGAGAAGAGGAAGTGCAGCGGTTGTGCTGCAGGTTGTATCCCTTCGACTTGCTGGACGGTAATAATAATAAGGACTGGAAAATTCAGTGTGGACGTAGCCCAAGTTGGGTGAACCACGATATATCTGTGTCTCTCTTGTAATGTATATGTGTGATTATATTTGCATTTCTGTTTATTGTTATTGCTCTGCGATCCTGTTTTTCTAACAGTTGGAGCCTCTTTTGAAGAAATTTCTTTCCTTAAATTTTCTGAGAACTAAAGAAGAAGACACCTTATCAAAAGAAGGTCAAATATTAGCAGAGGGAGGGGTCCATGGCACTCGAAGAAATCACAGATGGAATTCTTACTTCTTGTTTGATTAGATTATGAAAAATGTTTTTATGCTTCTGTGTTTTTTCTGAAGATGAAGAGCCTTGTATTTTTTGTAGGTCAATCTAGCTGGTCTAAGAAATTAGGAGCCAGGAATGTAGTTTTTTTTGGTAAATTCTGGACTTCTATGATGTCATTAGATAATATATGTAATAAATGGTTAATGAACTCTTAAAAGAATATCTTTCTAGCTTCTTTAAGCTTATAAAATGGGAGATGATAAGTTCTGCGGGGACTAGGCTACTAACTCCATGATGTATACAAACTATAGAAAGCACCTAAAAATACAATTTCCATTTTCTCTATGAATAGAAATTGTGATTTTTCTTTAGAGAAAAAAAATTGATTTTAGAAACTCAACTAAAAAAAGACCAAAACCATGGGAAACTAATACCCTATGATTTCCAAATACCACAAGGAGACAAATAATCTCACATGAATATGGAATTTACAACCTCCTTGAGTTGTGATTTATTCATTGAGAAGCATTAAATGATAAATCAGTTTGTATGTTCCATAATTTGAAGTAGGGTTCATCCCATCTAACTAAACAAAAATGTAGAGGTTACCAATTCCAAAGGACTATTACCGCCACAAGTACTATTAATGCTTCCTATCAATCATTAGCATTGTCAATCTACTTTAAAGAATAGAGATCATTTCTTTAGGCTTAGAGATGTCTTTGTTTCCTACAAAAGTGTGGAATTAGACACAAGCCTCCTACAACAACTATGTATTCATTTTTTTCTCCTTCAGTAAAATGAATTTGGCAATTGTTGGGTGGCATTTGAGAACATCTTCAACCAAAAGGTCAGCCATGAGGTTGCTTTAATGGAAATCAAATATGTCATGTTCTTAAGAGATACAACCTTTTCTTGATGAGCATATTGGGGATGGGGATGGTTGTCTTCTCCATCATGTTTTGATCTCTTTGCTTCTGTTTACAGATGATGTGATCCTCTTGGTCTCCAATGCCAAGTTAGTGCATACAAAAACTTGATGCATTTTCCCATTTGTGTGACATTTAACAATGGACAATTAACCTATAGGTAAAACTAAGGTTACAGTATTCAATGAGCAAAATAGGCTCTCTCTTCCTATCACTATAATCTGGTTATTGCATTGCATCCTCAAAGAAAGTGGAATTGGACTGTCACTCCAAAATTCTAAGAAAATATAAGTATAATGTAGATGACAACAAAAAAAAGGTTGAAGAAGAATCTATGTTAGATTCCTATTGTCCATCCAAATACACTTGAAAATCACTTCAAACCTAGCTTCTACCTAAGAGTATGTTGAAACCAACTTGTTCAACTGTTCAGCCTTGTGCATCTGTTTAGAGAATTGTAATTTGGTTGACTAAGATAGTACTATCATACATGATTTGGTTCGATTTCTAAAAATGGATCCAAAGAAAATCTTCTTGTTATCCATCTATGAAGAAATCATCCAAATTGTAGGCTTATTCCAGAACATTATTTTCTAGTAGTAGCACATATATAGGGAGAGGAATGTATAGTCAGACCAATTATAAAAGCAAGGGATACATCATTTTTTAAAAATTGATTCTCTTTATTCTGTACCAAGTCAAGAACCAAAGTCATGTACAGTGTGGATTCTCAAATTTGCAATGGAAAAAGAAATGGTAGAGAACAATCTCCCTAATTGTGCCTTTGTTTATGATCTCAATATAACAATAAATATTGGGGAATATTTATAATTAAATGTTGGAGAGTTGTCTTGGATTTTGTTCCTCGGACACACAGGGATATGTTTGGATAAGTTTCAAACTTGAAAGAAAAACAAAAGTTTCCAAACACTCGAACAAAGTTACAAATAGAGCAGAAAGAGGGTCGTTACACCATGAGAGTCGTTGGCATAATGGCATGTATAATGACAGTTTTTGGGTCGTGATCAGTATCTGCAAAGTTATTTCTTCAGAATGTTTAACGTGGCTAATTTAAAGTGGCTTGTAGAGCAGCCCAAGGCAGGAGGAGCATCGATAGGGTTGTCAGTCTCATCTTATGTGCAACAAGTTGTTATGAAATTGAGCCATCATCCTTCTATGGAGAATGATTGGGAACTGCAACTTTTACCTACTGTTGCCAAACCAACTCCAGGATTTCTTCCTAGGATTCCCTTTTTAGAAACCATATGTCATCTTTCCCTCTTCCACACTAAATATACTCTTCTTAGGGTCCAAGTTGTGTTCAGTGAAGGTTTTAAAATGGAAATTCATCGAAATTCATCAAAAATGGCTCATGGAGACGAAGAAAAATTTAAAAAACCCTAAATTGCTTGAATGAAGAAAGATTTGCTTCAATTAGAAACAATTTTGGGCTCATTACTCAGCTAGTTTGGATGCATTGGCTCCTCTTAATGTTGTCGAGAAATATCAGTGTTACTGAGTCTCCCCTAGTCGAATGTGGGTCCAACTCCTCTCTTCCCCTACTTGCTTGATAGGTTCCTAGATCATTTATCAGCTCCTCCCTCCAACAATGTTACTCTACTCACAAGTTGAATGGAAGTGTATCTCACTCTCAGCTCCTCCCTCCGACTAGGTTGATCTACTCAAGGGTTGAATGGAAGTAAAGTGTAGGAGGGTTCAAGATGAAATTTAGCTCAATCTCACCTCCTCCCTCTGATTAGGTTGCTCTACTCACAAATATATTGCTCTACTAAGGATTTGAATGGAAGTCAAGCACAAGAGGTTCAGGATCAAATGCAGCTCAATCTAAGCTTCTCCCTATGACTACGTTTCTCTCATCAAGGCTAGTTTGCTATGCTCATGGGTTGAAGTGAAGTCAAGTTCCGGAGGGAGAAAGATGAAATGTATTCATTCTTTGGTGCGGGAGGTCCAAAGCTAAGTTTTTTTTTAATTTTTTTTATGTATTATTTTTTTATTTGTAAATGTATTATTCAGCTCCTCCCTTTTATGTATAATTTTTTTTCATTAAATCTCCATATGGTAGTTGGGGATATCCACTTCCTCGTCACATAATTTTAATATTCTAAAATTCATATATCAAGCTAAACACTCATGTATGACTATGAGAAATCCATGGTTCATGGGGCCAGAAAATTGCATTAATGAACACTAAATACCTCATCTCACTTTAATTATAAACCTAGAGTTCCTACAAACATATGATGTGGTGTACACTATATATGAAACTTAATAGGTCTAATTTGAATGAATTTCTTGAAAAGGAAGTCATGAACTTGACTCTTCACATAAATAAGCTCATGATCTTCACTCTAACTCCCTTATCAAAGTGCAAGGGTAGACACAGATATTAGGATCATTGTTCTTAGATTGAAGTGCTAGATTGATACATTGATGAAACTAGGACACTAAGGTTCCCATTAGATCAATCATTTCTTACAACCTTGAGTAACATGTAAATTTTGGCGAGAAAATATCTTATGTAAATATAGGGGATTTTTTAAACTAAAAAGGGCCAGTTATCAAATTTACTTTTTGAAAAAAAGGCCAAAAATAGTGCATTAGCAAAATTTCACCCCTAAAAATACCCTACTAACAATTCCAATAGATTAGACCATTCATTTAATAAATGCTTTATTTGATTTTTCCATGATATGCAACTCGCTTGCCAGAGCACTTCAAGGACATGGGCCCGAAACTCTCTCTAGTGCTAAAGGTGAAAAAGTATCAAACAATGTAGTTGAATAAAGATTTGTTAGATATTGCACTTATATCTAGCCATGATGTAGCATACCACATAGGCCATTGGCTAGCTAGGTTTGCATTTACAATTTCAAATGAATCCTGAGATAGACCTTTCCTCTCAACCACTCGATCAACTTGACCCAATTGACTGTATCATCTCAATATCTAAATTAAATATAATTAATAATCATAAATTAAATTTCAAAATTATTTCTTAAGAAAATGCTTACAAATTTAAACCTAAAATATCATAATCCACTGGTAGATTAAATAAATTTATTACTTTTTGGCAATAAATTTGCTCTCAAGTTTTGTACTATATCTACACAACTCAAAAATGGTGTTAATACTCCTAAAATTATAATTTTATAATCCCAAATTAATACTTCTATATTGGAATTTAATCGTCCCATTGGCGAGTTAATCTTACACACCATTTGATACAAAAATAAAACATAAACATAAAAGGAAATAGTTGAAAGGCTTACCCACAATTCCAACTGTGTTCATGAATCACTAATAAAGAGAAACTATGACATACCTTTGTCATGGTTTAGAGTTGTGCACACCAATATCAACATGTCAAACTAGTGAAAGACGCATAATAAACTACACAAATACAATTCAACAATATAAAAAGAAACTCCTAGTGGAGAAACCCATGACAGTGTTTAAAACGTAATCACCAATATTTTGTTCCTTGAAATTCGAGGTTATTTCCCCTTGGTTGTATATTTGTAGAGTATAATGACGAGGTAGTATTTTTAGAGTATCCTTAAGATACTTCATTTACACATTTAATTATTCTTTTGTTTGACAATGTTTTATA
Organism: Larix kaempferi; assembly: GCA_027924585.1. Lineage (NCBI taxonomy): Eukaryota > Viridiplantae > Streptophyta > Pinopsida > Pinales > Pinaceae > Larix > Larix kaempferi. The sequence continues at coordinate 5,607,041 of BSBM01000519.1, forward strand.
TATTCAAAAAACTCAAGCTCAAAGCAACAAGCTAACTTTGATATCCATGACATGAGGAAAATAACTTATGAGCATGTTTGGAACAATGGAATTAGTCCTTTTACATTAATATCCACATTTTGTAAGTTCAAGATGAAATTGCGCTATGAATTGATTTTGATCAGAAACAATAGTGGTCATGATGTTGATGGATATTCCTCTTCTTTGCACATTAATTAATCTATAGGTATGGATTTTGATGCTCCAATGGTTAGTTTCAGTCATGTTTGAATCTGGAAAACCCTCCCACAATGTAAATGCATGCGTCTAGTCTAACCATGCCAAATTTCAGTACAAGCCAACACATATTTAAAATATTTCAATGTTGGCCCCATGCAAGACATTAATTAATCTATAGGTATGGTTTTTTATGCTCCAATGGTTAGTGTTAGTCATGTTTGAGTCTGGAAACCCTCCCACAACATCAATGCATGCGTCTAGTCTAACCATGCCAAATTGCAACACAAGCCAACACATATTTAAAAAAAATCAACGTTGGCCCCATGTTGTATAGTCTAAGATGATGATGATGGTGGTGATGGCGATGACAACGTCAATGATGATGATGATGATGATGATGATGACGATGATGATGATGATGATGATGGATTCGACAACCTCGCCATACCACCGATGACAAGAGGAGTCAGATATCAGACTTATGACTTCAAAAGAATCCGACGAAGACAACGTCCATGATGATCATGATGATAATGACAATGATGATGAGGAGGAGGATGATGAAGATAATGATGAAGATGATGATGATGTTTGAGCTTGGAAACCCTCCTACACCATCAATGCATGCATCTAGTTTAACCATGCCAAATTTCGGTCCAAGCCAACACATATTTAAAAAATTTCAATGTTAATTGCCCCATGTAGCACATTAATTAATCTATAGGTATGTTTTTTTATGCTCCAATGGTTAGTCTCAGTCATGTTTGAGTCTGGAAACCCTCCCACACCATCAATGCATGTGTCTAGTCTAACCATGCCAAATTTCAGTCCAAGCCAACACATATTTAAAAAATTTCAACATTGGCCCCATGTAGCACATTAATTAATCTATAGGTATTGTTTTTGATGCTCCAATGGTTAGTGTCAGTCATGTTTGAGTCCGGAAACCCTCCCACAACGTCAATGTATGCGTCTAGTCTAACCATGCCAAATTTCAGTAAAAGCCAGCACGTATTTAAAAAAATTCAACGTTGGCCCCATGAAAATGTTGATGTATATGTAACTTCGGAATGTATTTCACCCATGTATTTCATATATGTATTTTGTACTCCTATAGATATGGTATTATTCCTCTATACGGAAGTGTTTGTATTCCTATAAAGATGTTATTATTCCTCTATACGGAAGTGTCGTCATTTATATTGTAAGTGTCATAACTTATACTTGATGGGTTATTAGACCACCTTGTTAGGGTCGGCCCTGTATAAGTCATGTGGGTCGAAGGGTTATTAGACCACCCTATTGGGGGTCGGCCATGTGGGTCAAAGGGTTATTAGACCACCAAGTGTGGGTTCGACCCGAATTAAGTTATCCATGGGTTAAGCTAGACATGTAGGCCCCATTAGTTTATTGGGCAGGACATGACAAGTATAAATAGAGATCGGGAGATCTCTATTTGATCATTCATTCACACACTTATCTCATTCAGAAAGTGATGCACTTATGAGGAGGAGGCTCTGCTGCTAGGAGAAGACTATCTCTTGTATTTTGGTTGTATCATTTCTCTATCTATCTCTGAGGAAGTTATTGAGGTTTTTCGCCTTTATGGTTTTCCCAAAGTAAACTCTGTGTCTCTTGTGTGCTTGCATTATTGTGTCCATGATTGATATGTTGTATATTTGATGTACATGTTGTTCTCTCAGTTAAGATCCTAGATCAGATTGAAGTAAATTCTGAAAATTTAACATGGTATCAGAGCTAGCCTGAAAGAAGGCATGATATGGAATGTATGACACTTGTTTCACTTATGATGCTAGGGCTTGATATAGAAAAAACAAGTCATCGTAGAACTTTCGCTATAAATCCATTTTGGTGAAGTTTTCAGATATGAAACGTTTACAAGTCGAAGATCAGATCCCCATGTACCTTGCGTCCAAAGGAAAACTTCTAATTCACTGTACTTTGTGATTTATGATCTGTACAATATAGGGTTTCTGCCTCTTCCAGATCTGAGTCAAAAAAAGGTGACCTTGGAAAAAAGGTCATAACTTGGGCTAAAAATCTCCAAATGAAATTTTGTAAATAGTGACAGGTAGTACACAGACTGTACTATCTCAAAAAAAAATTTCAGAGGCCGAAGTTGAACCAGTGACACAGGGCATGCCGTACAAGGTCGCTCTTCTGTTTTATCCCATAAACAGGTCACGTTACGACACTTGGCATAACTCTCTCTCAGAGAATCCAATTGAGTTCAGAACTGTCGGGATGGAAATATGATAGGTCGGGCTATCTTAGGAAAATTGTGCAGACCTTGTGGATCGAAAAGTTCAGAGTTACACCAGAAACAATCAGGTACATATTTTTGTCAAAACATAATTATTTTTTAGCACCTTCATTCATGGCTTCCGGAATTTAGGGTTTCGTATAAAGTTGGAATTTTTGTAATCGGAGACCATGGCTGAATGCTACTCATCAAAATTGAAATTTAGAGACCAAGATCAGAATTTTTGGTTTGGCAGAAGGCCGGGCTTGATCAGACCCTAGTTCGGGACTTTGATTAGAAAAGTGGAAAATTAGGGCTTCTGCAAAAATGAGAATTTTTGAAATCTGTGACCACGACTGGAAGCTCCTCATAAAAATAGAAGCTTAGAGATTTGTATCAAACATTTTGATTGGGAAGAAGAGTGGGCTTTATCAAACCCCAGTTCGGGGTCACGTCCAGTGAATCCCGAAGTTTGAAAGGCAAAATTGAGGAGTGAAACTTTGCAGTTTTCAAATTCTGAATATACCAGCTTGATCAGCTCATCAAGGCGCATATTTCTATCCTTTCGGAAGTTTGAAATTCAAAGTTTGAATTTTGGGGGTTTCTCTGACAAACCCTATTACAGCTCCAGATCCAGTTCCTACAAATCAAGTGGATTGGGTTAATCCTAGAAGAGGATGGATTGGTCACTTGCATAAGTGAAGAAGTTCCTGTTTCAGAGGGAGATGAGGCGAAGGCCTTCCATAAGAATATTACAAGCAATCTTGACAGGTATGGCTTACAGGTATGTTTCGAATTTTGTTCATGGTTAAGTTTATAATATGTTTGTCTTCGTATCGTTACAGTACAATCTTGATTAATTACTAGACTTGTCGTATCACCTTAATAGAAGATATTCATTGATTAAGGTTTTGACACTTATGATTGTACTAATGCATTGTGATGTTGTATGAGGTTTATGTTGTTCGCTAACATAAAAGGTACACCAAGAAAGAAAAATCATGTTCTAGTTCAAGAATATATGATCATGATGACATGAAGACAAAGATTCATCCATTGGCATAGATCACATAGAAGATCTACTTACGAGGTATGTATAACTTGGTTCTACAATGGTTAACTTATGAGACATGCAGGTTACTAGCACAAGTCATTGAAGAGAACCAGAAGACATTATGCGGGTATGTTAGACATAACTAGCTAGCATGCTAATCCAGGTATGTTTTTCCTATATCAAGCTAGAATCCTACCTTGTGTTAGGATCTTATACTATTGTGTTGTTGATAATGATTATTCATGAAGTCATAGGTTTGAATAGTCATGGTTGTATGCATATTATGTTTCCTACCATAATTGATGATATGACTAACCAGAAGAATCATGAAGGTATAGGTTGGAGTAATCACAGGTTTATGCTTTCATGATTTAACTAATCAGAAGAGTCTTATGATCAAATAAGAATATGCATGAGTAAAAGAAGACTTCCCTGAAACCTTGAATACTAATGTTTATTTGAAATGATCATGACTATAAATGCTTAATATTATTGTGTTTTGATAGTATTAAGAATATACTGATGAATGTATGAGACCTCAAAGATAACACAATGATGATACTAATAAGCATGCATAGGGATCTAGAATGAATATAAGTTCAGAACAGGTAATCCAGGAAGCAAAAATCAAGAGGGAGCACACTCCAGTGGTTTCTGCAAGGATGTAGATATTCAGAGGGAGTTGACCATCTCTCTACATTCCACAACAGAAAGGTGTAGAAGAAGCTACTTCAGATTAGCTCCTACAAGGAAGCAAAGACTCAGAGGGAGTCCACCCAACAAACAAACAAAGATAAGTATTTTAATTGTCATTTCTTTAAATAATATTGTTCAATGATGTATATGCTTATGTTCCTAGATTTAGGATGTGTATTATGCATATTAGAATGATTGCATTAATGAACAGCTTACTACTAATATGCATTTGATGGGTAAGTGTCCTATGGAACTGTACAACATTCCATTGCTACTTATCTAGAATGAAACCTCTTTGCTGACATGTTAGGAGTTGTGCACACTCTTAACAATGTTCTGGTAGAGATTGGAAGGCATCTAGAAAGTTACGGGATATGGATAAATGTTGTATTGAAGCATTGGCTAAGATAATTGCATGACTGTATGACATATTTCTTTATGTGTAAGAATTTGTTCTGAAAACTATGAGATGTTTTCTAATCATGCAATTTAGCTTGTTGTGTAGGAAAGATCGTATACCATCACCTACAAAAGAAGGACTACAACATTTGTTCAGCAACAAAGTTATCTATTGAAAATATTGAAGATATTGAAGTTCCCAGGATCTAGGAAGAATGCCATGATCAAGGAGCACAAGTCGATCATGAAGATGTTTGGGATGCAGTCCCAAGACCTGAAGGGTAGTATGTAGTGACTTCCAAGAGGATCTACAAGATCAAGCATGCTGCAAGTGGTAGCATAGAGACTTTTGCTCCTGTAGCCAGATACACTTCCATCAGATCAGTACTTGCTCTGGTTGCAGTGATGAAGTGGAAGATACACCAGATGGATTTCAAGATAGCCTTCTTGAATGGTGTAGTTGAAGAATAAGTGTATGTGGACCATCCACTTGGTTCTGAGACACATGATAGGGACTCATATATGTGCAAAACTTAGTATGGTAGGATAGACAGCTTTCTATCCAGTTTGGGCTTTACCAATAGTAAAGCGGATTCCAACCTTTACTACAAGGTTGAGGAAGGCAATCCAGTGACACTACTTTTGTATGCAGATGACTTGTTTATCACAGGTGAAGATAGATTGATTGCCGACACGCAGTGGAAGCTTGCTGCCAAGTTCGAGATGAAGAACTTGGGTATGATGCACCACTTTCTAGATATGGAGGTGTGGCAGAGTGCAGATGGAATCTTCCTTGGACAAGGGAAGTATGCAGTAGAGATCCTGAAGAGGTTCAGGATTATGGACTGCAAGGCCATGGCCACACCTATTGCATCGAACCTGAAGCTTCTGTGTGATGCTTCATCTGATACGGTTGATGTCACTGTGTATCGTCAGATGATTGAGTCCTTGATGTACCTGATGAACACGAGACCAGATATTTGCTTTGCGGTGAACACATTGAGCCAGTTCCTGACGGATCCAAGGAGTGTTCACCTGGTTGTTGTAAATCATGTTCTGAGGTACCTGAAGGGTACAATTGATTATGGGCTCAAGTATGATGCGAATCAAAAGTTTAATCTGCAGGGTTATGTTGATTCAGATTGGGCAGGCAATGCTGCAGATAGGGATCAGGTGTGATCTCTTGGTTTAGCAGGAAGCAGTCCTACATAGCACTGAGTACAATTGAGGCAGAGTATGTTGCAACCTGTCCAACTAGTTTTGAGGTAGTATGGCTGCGGAAGCTACTGTCTAAGTTATTTGATCTCCCATTAGACGCTACTGGTATCTTCTGTGATAACCAAAGTTGTGTGAAGCTGTCTGAGAACCCAATGTTTCATGATAGGTCGAAACACATAGAGATCAAATATCACTATATAAAGGATATGGTGCAGAGAGGAGCAGTGAAGCTCCTGTATGTTGCGACAGACGAGCATATTGCAGATGTGCTGACGAAACCACTATCCAGAGTGAAGTTCGAGTACTTCAGAGAGAGGCTTGGTGTTCTTCAGATCGATGACACTTTGAGGAAGAAGTGATGGACACATTTGCAGAAGCCATTCCAAGCATATTGGAAGGAGGATCCTTCACATGGCTGTGGATGTAAGCGCTGGATGATGAGCATCAGGATGATGTTCTAGTTTCTGCTCTGTATGATCAGTTGGATCATTTACATTTGTGTATATATGCATCAGGATGATGTTGGATATGATCAATTGGATCATTTATATCTATATGTATGCATCATGTTGGATGCTGGATATGATCAGTTGGATCATTTGTATGTATTTTGTATATGCATCATGTTGGATGCTTGGACCATGTATATGTATATGTATCAGGTAGATAATGTGTATGATCAGGTAGATCATGTGTGTTGATATATATATCAGGTGGATACATTGTGTGGATCATGTATCTATGTATGTATCAGGAGGATACATTATATGATCAGGTGGATCATGTATGATGATATGTATCAGGTAGATACTTTGTATGCATCAGGTAGATGCATTGTATGATCAGAATGATCATGATGACAAGCTTCAGGATGTTGCTCCAGATGATATGTACCAAGATGGTACAGTGATGATGATCAGGATGATCATATGTATCAGGTGGATACATTACATAATCAGTTGGATTATGTGTGATGAGTTCCGAAGACACAGATGCATCGTGCCTTTCTGACATGGTGGTAGATGTGTTCTCCCATGTGCGTTGATGTAAGTGCAGAGCCTTTCCGACATGGTGGTAGATGTGTTCTCCCATGTGTGTTGATGTAAGTGCAGAGCCTTTTCGACATGGTGGTAGATGTGTTCTCCCATGTGTGTTGATGTAAGTGCGGGGCCTTTCCGACATGGTGGTAGATGTGTTCTCCCATGTGCGTTGATGTAAGTGCAGAGCCTTTCCAACATGGTGGTAGATTTGTTCTCCCATGTACGTTGATGTAAGTGCAGAGCCTTTCCAATATGGTGGCATATGTGCTCTCCCATGGTCGTTGATGTAAGTGCTGTGAGCCTTTCACGGATGGTGGTAGGTTGGTCCTCCCATGCCGATGAGTGTAAGTGCTATGTGTGTGCATCTGGGTTGTGCTTCGTGATACTCTGTGGACATGGACATGTTGTGCAGTAGCATGTAAAAGGTCCTGGGAGATCTGACAGGTTGAGCTGGGTGCTCGTAATTAGTCCTGGGATGCTCTTTCGAGGTTTTGTTGACTCACGTAATAAGTCCCGAGGATTCCACAGTATGGCCAGTGATGATGAAGACCTGCAAGTGGTGGGCCTACATCTAGTATGAAAAAGGACTGGCTCTATAGAACTTCCTGTGACGAGTAGATTCATAGATTGATTGAGATAGCAGCAGCAGTGATGATGACGATGATTCGAGGATGATGATTCGTTGATGATGATCCAGAGAAGAAGACTTGTGCTAGCATATCTATGTCAAGAAATACCTTCCTAGTTAAGAGGGAGTGTTGATGTATATGTAACTTCAGAATGTATTTCACCCATGTATTTCATATATGTATTTTGTACTCCTATAGAGATGGTATTATTCCTCTATACGGAAGTGTTTGTATTCCTATAGAGATGTTATTATTCCTTTATACGGAAGTGTCGTCATTTATATTGTAAGTGTCGTAACTTATACTTGATGGGTTATTAGACCACCTTGTTGGGGTCAGCCCTGTATAAGTCATGTAGGTCGAAGGGTTATTATACCACCCTATTGGGGGTCGGCCATGTGGGTCAAAGGGTTATTAGACCACCAAGTGTGGGGTCGGTCCGGATTAAGTTAACCATGGGTTAAGCTAGACATGTAGTCCCCATTAGTTTATTGGGCAGGACAGGACAAGTATAAATAGAGATCGGGAGATCTCTATTTGATCATTCATTCACACACTTCTTTCATTCGGAAAGTGGCACACTTATGAGGAGGAGGCTATGTTGCTAGGAGAAGACTATCTCTTGTATTCTGGTTGTATCATTGCTCTATCTATCTCTGAGGAAGTTATTGGGGTTTTTCACCTTGATGGTTTTCCCCAAGTAAACTCTGTGTATCTTGTATGCTTGCATTATTGTGTCCATGATTGATATGCTATAGATTTTATGTACATGTTGTTATCTCAGTTAAGATCCTAGATCAGATTGAAGTAAATTCTGAAAATTTAATAGAAAAAACATTTGATGGGAAACAACTTGGGAAAATAGATTACCCTCGATGGTATAAATGATGATGATGATTATGATGATGATGATGAGGATGACGATGATGATGATGATGATGATGATAATGATGATGATGATAATGATGATGATGATGATGATGAATATGAAGATGATGATGACGATGAATCTGATGACATCGCCATACCACCGACGACAAGAGGTGTTAGATATTAGACTTCTGACTTCGAAAGAATCCGACGAGTTCGCTAAACCACCGATGACAAACGTCGTTGGTCTTTCTAGGTAGCTGCATTGGATATCATACAACAATGATGATCATGATGAAGATGATGGTCATGATCAAGCACACCATTTGGGTTAGGATGATAAGTGTGCATTTCCTTACTAAGCTTCTCTCTATTTCAAGAATAATTTAATATTCTCTACTAAACAGGGCCAACCACGTGAAGGTGGAAGCTCTTATGGCCCCTCCCCCCCTCATATCACTCTCAATTCCCCATAACTCGACAAGAATATCTATGTACAAAAAAATTAAATGTTTTTTTTGTTATACTCTATAACAAGCAATGTTTCTAATTATAACATACAGGAAAATAGAAACTCACTAAGAAATAGTTAATTTGTTATATGTACCGGAAAAAAAATTCAATATTTCTATCGCAATATTAAATCAAAATATATAGAGTAGATAAATTACTACATACCTCATACAATTCAGTGAACTTCATCATCTTCTTCATCCGAGTCATCATCTGTACATCCGATGATCCAGATTCAACATTGTAAGGATTGGCCATATCATCATCGTCATCGATGTTAGTTACGATAATCATGTCATCATCGATATCATCTTCATGGACATTGTTTGATACATAATCTAATTCAACTAATTCTTCGACATCTTCTTCTGGAACATGATCATCTACCTCATGTTGATCATGATCATCTTCAACGACGTGTTCTTCTTCGAGAACGTCTTCATTACCTTCATTTACGTTATACTTTACTGGCCTTCCCTTTGGATTGTGTCTCACAACAAATGACCAACCCGCTCCACCTGGAACCTCGTAGTAAAATACCTGTTCACATTGGGTTGGAAGAACACAGGGCTCTGTTCCTAGCTCAAACAACCTTGTATTTACAATGGTAAATCAATTATCATGTTCAATAATTATTTTATTGGGATCACGTTTATTCAATCGACACCTGTACCATTTGACAACAAACAGAAATACCTTGAAGGAGTTAAAGTCACACTGAAGAATGTCTTCCAGATACCCATAGTATCAATTTTCATAGAGTTAAACATTGGTCACCTCAAAGACTGCAGATATCCCACAATCTGATGTTTTCTTCGTTTCATCCAACTTTTTGATGTGATATCTACAACCATTGCACCACATAGACTTATGGTGTTTTACCTACAACAAGACAGACAAGAAAATATTATATAATGATCCAATATTTATGATTAACTAATGCATGCTTATAATTCCATACAGGGAAAAACATCAGCGTGTACAACGACAATATGTTTGCAAAAAAAAAAAATAGTGTGGTTGATTAATATGCTTACCTTCTTATCTTTTAAACCATATGGTAAATCGATTTCCCTTTGTGTTAGACTGGTATCTCCATTTCGATGTGCAGCTTTAACCAATGAAGCCACACCTTCCCATGATATTCCATGACTAGATTGTTCACATCATTCAATCCATACCTTCATCCAGTCAAGATTGTTTGAGATGTATAAATGAATTGCATCCCACTCTCGACCAACTGTTTGATGACAATAAAATTAAAATTCAATACAAATGTATAGTCACTTAACAAAGTATATTACACTAGTCTAAAATGATGCAAAATATTGAATATAAAAATAGAATAAGTATGATATATATACATAAAAATCAACAGTCAAATGTGTTAGATTACCTTTCACCTTCCTAGATCTACCTTTACCCTTCGCGTACTCCCCTTCGAAATCTTTATTGGAGTCTGGATCACAAATGCGACGTAAATTGAGCTTTGATGCTAATATAGGAAGATATTCACTAATATACAACATGTTTTGGTATACCATATATCCCTCTATCATAGAACCCTCAGCATGTGCTCATTGTCTGACCAAAACCTTCATAAATTTCAAGTGCCTCTCAACCATCCACATGGACCTTGAGTGCGTAGGTCCACACAAGTCAATCTCCTCAACTTAGCGTATGAGGTAGTGTTCATGTGCATTGAAAAATGCCGAAGGTAGATGCTTCTGCATTTCACAGATTAGACAAGGGATTTCTCTCCTCCAATACTTTATATATTCTTTATGGAATTTTTTAGATGAAAACCATCTATAAGAGACATGACAACCCAATCAAGAGATTTAAGAAAAAAAAACATTATATTACATAACATGAATTAGAGAACAAAAATCAAATATAATTTCTACGATGAATTAAACGTACACTAAGCGCATGCAAAAAATCACTACTTACCTCATGTATTTCCCGAGATTATATATTACTTGTTTGACATTGTTGTTGAAGTTGTCCGGGAGAGAGAGAGGTACAACATACTTTAACAATATACAAACCGTTTCATTTTTTAAACAAAGAGTAGACAAACAAAAATACCAACCATATTCACTAGAATAGAAAAACAATAATAATTAAATGCATACCATAATAATTACCTTCATGAAGACATGCCAATCGTGCATTTTCACCCCCACAAAATCACCTTTGTTTGTTATGATATTCTTCATGTTCGCACAAAATCCGGTGGGAAATTTAATTTTTTGCATGACTTCTTTTACAACATTACTTTTTATGGTCCGTTAACATCCATGGAAGTGAGTTTATATTAATCTGCTCTCCATTTCTATGAAATTGAATGACGCATTTCATTACATGGTTGCTATCTTGAATGTCTTTGCAAATTTTGACAATTTTTTCTTTGTCACTCCTTCCATACCATATTCGCCATAATGTTTCAGTCACATTCTTTCTGATATGCATTGTATTAAACAGATGAGCAATTTGTAGGTGCTCATAGTAGGGAAACCTACTAAATTTTCAAGGATAACTTTTCATTCCTCATGGAATCCCATTAATGTCTTCATGATCACATGAAAGACAATCATGAATAGTATTTTATAAAGAAATTGTATAAATCAATGTCAATTACAGTAAAAAACACATAATAAAAAAAACACAATATAACATTTCATATATGATGATTCATATGTAACTTGACAATTTCTATTATATTGCAACTTCCATAGGTGAGGTGTCATTCTTTGCGGTTTTAATGCAATCTCTTGCTTGCCATTGAACAGATGTTTTTCGGTAGTTCGATACCTGTGATTCTTAGAGAGGAAGTTCCTATACTCATCAAACACCTTTCCTAAGCTTTTTGAACGACGAGATTTGATCTTAGGACCACAAACTGTACATGCAAATTTCCCCTTTATTTGAAGACCTACATACAAAGATGGAATATCTATGTCAATTATAATTATATACAAAATGACTGGATTATTTAGAAAAACATGCATGCATAGTATATTAACTAGTTCATAAAATTAAATGCAAATAAAGTGGAGCTTATAATTACATACTACAAAAATGGGTTAACCCTGGGGAATCATGTATTGTCCATACAAGCATTGCATGGAATTGAAATTTCCATTGTCGTATTGGTCTAGATACGTCATACATAGTAATGCCATTCCATAACTTTAGTAGCTCGACAATAAGAGGTTCGATATATAGATTCATATCTTTGACTTGGTACTTACCTAATTGATCTGAACATATAAAAAATATAATTATGAGATGTACAATTTAGATATATAAACCATATTACACAAGAGAAAAACAATAAATATATATATGACATTATGCGACCAAATACGAAAAATGAGATGCCACTACATTAAAAAAAAACTGTAGACACAATATACCTAGAACAATCATTGACAACATTATGTGCTCCCTCTTTATTAACAACCATGGAGGAATGTTATTGTTGATAACAAAAATAGGCCACACCGAGTAAATGGATCTCATCTCTACAAATGGATTGACACCATCTGTTGCCAAAGAAATCCTAAGATTATGAGGTTCTTCTTTAAAGTGAGGCCATTTTTCCTCCATATCTCTAAAAGCAGACCCATCTGTAAGCATTCGAATAATGTCATCTTGACTTATGTTCCATGCATGGTAATCCATAAAATGCATTATGTTTTTGCACCTGAACAATCGTTGCATACATGGAATAATGGGAATATAACGAAGAACCTTGCGAGGCACCTTTTTTGTTAATTGATCTGTTCGATATCTATTGATATGACATTCCGTACATTCTGTTGCAAATTCATGCTAATTATAATATAGAACATGGTCATCGAGGCATGCATGAATTGCTTCATACTACATTCCAATTTCTTTCATGATGGCAGAGAAATATCGATATGTGCGAGGTAAAATATTTGACCGTGGTAACAAATATTCACCTACCATGCTACAACAAATAAAAATAAAAATCTAGTTAATATAATATAGAAATAATGAAACACATCTCATCTGTATTAATTTGACTTATGAATTAACAATAAAATTATTAGATCGACGATCATATATATTATGTGATGAAATATATTACATACCTTAACATCCATGTGACTGATATATTTGAAAGACCATTCATAACCTTCAATTTCATTATCAACAATATAGCATAGAGAATATTTGTGTTGGATCCCTCATAAAGGGGTTCGTATGCCTTCTCAGGAAGAGTTAAATCATGAATATCATCAAAATGATGATGATGATCATCATCATCCATTCTAACATTAAATGAATCATGGATCAAAGAATTTGTACCATCATCTTCAACTATGTTATCATTATGATCATGTTCTTCAATATGATCATTAACTTGTTCTCCATTATTCATAGCTCCATGTTCCTTCGGTACCTGTTCTTAAATCACTTCCTCGAGACGATATACCGTAGGATGTCTTTTATTTATAATTGCATGAAACCATCAATAGATAAAAGTTCATATAAGAAATTCAAATGCAAAATGTAAAAATTTCAAATGCAAAATGTAAATTTTTTTGTGATGAATTGAAAATGTAACAAATTTTGTATGGATCAAGGTTTAAGATGGATTTATGCTCGTAATAACATCAATGGTTTTGGAATGAAAGAAGTAATTTTCTCTCTTTAAACTACTAAATTTCAACTCATAAAAAGGTGTGTTGATTTCAAGCAAGATCTCTTAAGTTCATGAAAACATGTGACTCATGAGTGAAAGGTGTAATTTGATCATGTGTTTTGTTTTGAAAAACAAAATATATTTTAATAAAAAAAACACAATTGATGAATTCATCTAACAACATCATTACTTTGGAAATAAATAAATGAAGTAAAAGGCTTGAAGAGAAATTCACTTTTATTCTTGAAACACTAAGCAATATCTTATTTTTCTTGGTAAAAAAACATGCAATCAATCAAATAGATCAATCAACTACTCCTTATTATTACCTTTAAGTGTAATACAAACAAGAAGAGAAAAATTTAAAAAAAAAACTAGAAATAACAGGTTAAAAATGACTCTTTTCATGAGTGGTCTCTAAAGTCAGATAAAAAGGGGAAACAAGAAGGGTCTAGTCGCTACTTCAGGGATGAAAAGAACAACAAATTGTACTGTTGGTCAAATAGGTGCATCCAAACTATCCAAGAGACATAAAAATTGACACAATTACTGAGAAAAGCTACTCAAATATAACTCAAAATTTCCCATACTGTCCACTAAGGTAAGATAAACGTTGCTATGGTTTCTATAGAAAAAATAGAAGAGAAACAACATGCCAATATAGTCGTTATTTCTTGTAGGGGTTCACATATTAGAGGTTTTTTTTTTTTTTTTAAGTTATCCAAGAAGACAAAACAAATCTTTCCTCTATACACAAAAGCTTCCATTAGACAACAATGTCAAAAATCAACAGAAATTGCAAAGTAATCCTTAACGCGAAACTGCACCTTCAAAGCTAATGTTTAGTTTACAAAAATATCTAAGATATTTTAGCTTTGTTATAATTATTCATAATTACTAATCTAATTTATAATTTCTCATATTCTTCCAATTTTAAAACTAAAATTGTAATATTTCATACCATGAAACTTATCCTCAAAAGGTAATATTTAGTTTAAAAAAAAAACTTTATTATTTAAACTAGGATATACCCTTTCATTCTAACAATCACTTAGATATTAAAACATGATATATGGTATGCACTTTACTTGGAAATATTAATACATTCTTTTAAATATGACAACAATACATTCATTCAAATTTCTTATCGACACGAACCCTACCATTGCATGCATCCTAAATGATATGCTCCCATATATTTAATCTAAGGGATTAAATATATTCAAGGGATTGCCAATGCAAATGTGGTATTTAGGATGTATATGAGATGTGATCATAACACAATATACTCTACTCTTGCATTTCAATTAAGTAAGCTATAAACATAATGCTTCCAATTCTAATTTCTCGTCGACATACATTTTAGAAACAAGGTCCCCTGTAAAATTTATCTATCAGCAATGACCCAGTGGTTTAACATCCAAGAAAACTCCTATAATAGGCAATATATATGGTATGCATTCTACCACTATCCCTACCCAAAATAATCACATGACAATTACCTATACGTACACACCTGGATTCTGGAATTGTAACTAAGCATGTAACTTTTAAATACCAAAAAACTATTAAATAAAAGAAAGACATAACCAACAGTTTTATCGAGCAAGACTGAAACCATTGTAATTCATAACAGTAAATAAAATTGGAACACAAAATTGAAAACCGTATCTCTTGGGAAGTACTCACAATTAGACTTTGAGTTCTTCAGGTCGTCCAGCTGTCTCCAATAAGCTGTCAACAACTCCGTTAAGGTAGTCGATCTACTCAGAGTTACTTTCACATTTAATTATTTTTATTTCTATTTTCCATAACACACATCAAATCCGGGTTTCCGAGATCTAAAAGCATTTCCTGGAAAACAAATTTATATCCCAACGTAATAACTATGATTGCTAGTAATGAATCAGATCTTTATTGGTCTCAGCATCTTTCATAAGTTTCAGCTTGGTTTTATCAAGAGCATGTGTATCGATAGGGATAGAGACGCAATAGGTGAAGGGACAAATGATCACACAGCCGTGCATCTACGACTGGGCGATTGGCACATCAGACAAGTCTTTAAACACAAGATTCAACTTTATTTAAGACACAAAATGGCACTAGATTAGCAATCTAAGTTTTGTTGATGTATTTGTAACTTCGGAAGATATTCACTTCTATATTACATTTGTACTTTATTGTATATCCAACAGAGATGTCTTATTCCTTTGATTGGAAGTGTCATCATTTGAATTTGCAAGTGTCACAAGTTACATTGTAAGTGTCGTCATTTGTATTGATGGGTTATTAGACCACCAGTGTGGGGTTGGACCTAGTTAGGTCATGTGGTTGGGTTATTAGGCTTCATTAGGAAGTCGGCCCTAGTGATTTATTGGTAGGTCAAGTCAGTGTATAAATAGAGGGTGTGCTTCTCTCATTCTATTCATTCACTCACTACTCAAGATCGCATTAGTTGTGAGAGAGAGTGGCACACATGTGGAGGAGGAGCATCTGCTAGAGACATCTTATTGGGTTTGATCCTTGTGATCTTGTATTGGGGCTTATTCTATCTCTGAGGAAGTTGCGGGTTTTTTCACCTTCTTGGTTTTCCCCGGTGAAACTCTGTGTCTCTTGTGTGATTGCTATTGTGTCTATGATTGATATGATGTATATATGTTGTACATGTTATTCTCTTAGAGATCCTAATGATAATGGAATGAAATTATCAAAAAATTAACATGGTATTAGAGCTGACCTAAGAAGAAGAAACTATGCAGCTGCAGAAGTTAGGGCTTCTTAATATTTGGGTTTCTCTCCATATATTATCAAAGGAAGGAGGCTAGATTGACTCTCCTAGCAAGGGAGCATTTTCTGTCAAGACAGGATTCAATTCTGAGCATTTTCAATTTTGACCTAAAAATGAGGGTTTCTGCAAAAAATGGAATTTCTGAAATGTGAGACCACGGCTGGAATCTCCTCTGAAAAATCAAAGTTTAGAGCTTTGTATCTAAATTTTTGGTTGGGTGAAGCTCCAGGAAAATCAAACCCTAATTCAGGGTCCTGTCTAGTGAATCCAGAAGTTTCAAAAGCAATTTTGAGGGGTGAAACTTTGTAGAATTCAGAATATGAGTATACCAGCTTGACCAACTCAACAAGGCACATCTTTCTATCCTTTCAGAAATTTGAAATTCAAATTTTGAATTTTTAGGGTTTCTCTAACAAACCCTAATCCAGCTCCAGATCCCGTTTTCAGAAAATCAAGTGGTAAGACCTAAATATTTTCTATTTCCATTTGAAGTACTCTTTAAGATGTCTCACCACACCAAGCTTGAGGGTAAGCTTAAAGGGGCTGATAACTTTCGAGCCTGGAAGTATAGGATTGGGTTAATCCTAGAAGAGAATGAGTTGGACACTTACATAAGTGAAGAGGTTCCTGTCCCAGAGGGAGAAGAGGCTAAATCCTTATACAAGAAGAATCTGGTCAAGGCTAAGAGAATCATTGATGATTCTATCAAAGACCATCTCATACCTCATGTGTCTTCCCTAAAGACACCTAAGGAAATATTTGACTCCTTGACCAAATTTTTTAAAGTAAAGAACATAAATCAGAAGATGACTCTGCGGAACCAATTGAAAGGGGTAAAGCTTCAGAATGGAGAGACCATTCAATCCTATTTTTCTAAGGTCTCTCAAATCAAGGAACAAATTGAAGATGTGGATGAAGTAGTGGAGAATGGTGAAATTGTAATGGCCACATTGAATGGCCTACCTAGGTCATGGGACTCCTTCATCCAAGGAATCTGTGCAAGAAGGAAATTGATCTCTTTCAGTAGACTGTGGGAGGAATGTTCACAAGAAGAAGCTAGGCTTGTGGCCCAAGAAGAAAAGATGGGAAATGAAGATCAAGCTCTCACAGTACACACCAAGAAAGGAAAGTCCAAGAGGGAGCAATCTTATCACAAGAAAACTCCACACCATCATCATAGAGATAGGAAAGATCTAAGATGTTTTACATGTAATGAGAAGGGACACCCTCATATTGTCCCAAGAACAAGAGGAACAACAACAAAAACTTCAACAACAAGAAGAAGGGAAGAAAGAAGAGATATCATGCTCATGCTGCTGAGGATGATGAACCTCCCAAGAAGAAGACTAGAGAAAAAAGTGATGACTCATCAAGTGAAGATGAATATGTTCTAATCTCTGCTCTGATAGGTACTATCTCTCATGGATGTGATGATTGGCTTATTGATAGTGGGGCTTCCAAACACATGAATGGGTTTAAAGAATCCTTTATAGATCTTATTTGAACATGAGTCACCTCATAAAGTGAAACTTGGGGATAACTATCAATATACTATCAAAGGAAGTGGTGAAGCCTCCTACAAACTAGACTCTGGGAATTCTTTAAAGATTAAACATGTTCTATATGTACCTAGGCTCAAGAAGAATCTCCTATCCATATCATCTTTGGATGCAAAAAGGATTAGAGTTGCATTTGTGGATGGCCAAGCACTCATGTTTCCAAAGGTTAAGACCATAGATGATGCCGTAGTGATTGGAGAGCAAGAGGGAGGATTGTACAAATTGAAGGGACAAACTGAGCATGCCATGGTACATGAATCCATGGAGCCAAGTGAACTTTGGAATAGAAGGCTTGCACATGTGCATTATAGAGCACTACCAATTGCAATCAAAGTTGTAGAAGGTCTTCCTGAAATCCAGTTAAAGCATGAAGGTGTTTGCAAATGATGTGCAAAAGGAAAGAACACAAAGAAGGCATTTCCAAGCAGTGAAAGCGAAGCAAAAGGAATCTTGGAGATTATCCACTCCGCTTGCGGTCCAATGTCATCCATTTTTCTGAGTGGCCTTGATAGAAAATCAAACATATAAGAAGATCAAGACCTTCAGTTTCGACAATGGTGGAGAATTCACTTTAGGTGATTTCAAGAAGTTGTGCAGTGATTCAGGGATTAAGAGGGAGTTGACCACTCCTTACAATCCACAATAGAAAGGACTAGAAGAAGCTACTTTAGAGTCAGACTCCAACAACTCCTACAAGGAAGCAAAGATTGAGAGGGAGTCCACCCAACAAACAAACAAACATAAGTATTTGAATTGTCATTTCTTGTAAATCTGATTGTTTAAATGATATTGTTCAATGATGTATTTACTTATGTTCATAGACTTAGGTTGTGTATTATGCATATTAGAATAATTGCATTAATGAACAGTATACTACTAATATGCATGTAATGGGTAAGTTGCCTATGGCACTATACAACATTCCATTTCTACTTATCTAGAATGAAACCTCTTTGCTGACATGTTGGGAGTAGTGCAAACTCTTGACAATGTTCTGGTAGAGATGGAAGGCATCTAGAAAGTTACGGATATGGATAAATGTTGTATTGAAGCATTGGCTAAGATAATTGCATGATTGTGTTCCATATGTTCTTATGTGTAAGTTTTTATTCTGAAAACTATGAGATGTTTCTAATCATGCAATTGAATTTGAATTGTAGGAAAGATCATGTACAATCACCTACAAAAGGACTACAACATTTGTTCCGGCAACGAAGTTCAAGAAAACTATCTATTGAATATATTGAAGAATCTGAAGTTCCCAGGATCCAGGATGCAGTAATGGAAGAATGCCATGGTTGAGGAATACCAGTCGATCATGAAGAATGATGTATGGGATGTGGTCCCGAGACCAGAAGGGAAATCTGTTGTAACTTCCAAGTGGATCTATAAGATCAAGCATGCTGCAGATGGTAGCATGGAGAAATACAAGGCGAGGTTTGTAGCTCGTGGCTTCTCTCAGAAAGAGGGAATAGATTATGAAGAGATTTTTTCTCATGTACCCAGATATACTTCCATTAGAATAGTACTTGCTCTGGCTGCAGTGATGAAATGGAAGATACACCGAATGGATTTCAAGACATCTTCCTTGAATGGTGTACTCGAATAGGAAGTGTATGTGGAGCAGCCACTCAGGTTTGAGACACATGACAAGGAGTCATATGTGTGCAGATTGAAGAAAGCCTTGTATGGCTTGAAGCAAGCTCCTAGGACTTGGTATGGTAGGATAGACAGCTTTCTATCCAGTTTGGGATTTACCAAGAGTAAAGCCGATTCCAACCTTTACTACAAGGTTGAGGAAGGCAATCCAGTGATACTACTATTGTATGTGGATGACATCTTTGTTACAAGTGAGGATAGATTGATTACCGATACAAAGAGGAATCTTGTTGTCGAGTTCGAGATGAAGGACTTGGGGATGATGCACTACTTTCTAGGCATGGAGGTGTGGTAGAGTGCAGATGGAATCTTCCTTGGACAAGGGAAGTACGCAGTAGAGATCCTGAAGCGGTTCGGGATGATGGATTGCAAGGACATGGCCACACCTATGGCATTGAACCTGAAGCTTCTGTGTGATGATTCATCAGAGATGATTGATGTCACGGTGTCTTGTCATCTATTTGGGTCATTGATGTACCTGACAAACACAAGACCAGATATTTGCTTTGTGGTGAACACATTGATCCAATTCCTGATGTATCCCAGAGGTGTTCACCTAGTTGTTGTAAAGCATATTCTCAGGTATCTGAAGGGTACAATTGATTATGGGCTCAAGTATGATGCAAATCAAAAGTTTAACCTCGAGGGTTATGTTGATTCAGATTGGGTAGGCAGTGCTACATGTAGGAAGAGCACTTCTGGGTACTGCTTCAATATGGGATCAGGTGTGATCTTTTGGTTTAGCAGAAATCAGTCCTGCGTAGCACTGAGTACAGCTGAAGCAGAGTATGTTGCAGCTTGATTGGCTAGTTGTGAGGCAGTATGGCTTAGGAAGCTAATGTATGAGTTATTTGATCTCCCGTTGAATGGTACTGGTATCTTTTGTGACAACCAGAGTTGTGTGAAGTTATATGAGAACCCAATGTTCCATGATAGGTCGAAGCACATTGAGATCAAATATCACTATATCAGGGATATGGTGCAAAGAGGAGCAGTGAAGCTCCTGTATGTTGCGACGGATGAGCAGGTTGAAGATGTGTTGATGAAACCACTAGCCAGAGTGAAGTTTGAGTACTTCAAAGAGAGGCTTGGTGTTCTTCAGATTGAAGATACTTCGAGGAAGAAGTGATGAGACACATTTGCAGGATCCATTCCAAGAATCATGAGAGGAGGATCCTTCCCATGGCTATGGATGTAAGCGCTGTGTGATGAGCATCAGGACTATGCTCCAGTTACTACTTTGGATATGCATCAGTTGGATGATTTTTTTGATCAATTGGATCATGTATATTGATATGCATCAGCTGGATTGTTTGTATGATCAATTGGATCATGTATATTGATATGCATCAGTTGGATGCTTTGTATGATTAGTTGGATCATGTATATTGATATGCATCAGTTGGATGCTTTGTATGATCAGTTGGATCATGTATATTGATATGCATCAATTGGATGCTTTGTATGATCAGTTGGATCATGTATATGTGTATACATCAGGATGATGCAGTGACAATGATCAGGATGATCATATTTGATGAGTATCGGGATGATATGCATCAGGATGATGCTATGATGATGATTAGCATGATCATGTACTACATCAAGATGATGTATGGTGAGTATCAGGTTGATACTCTATGGTCATGGACAGGTTGTGCAGATGAGCATGTAAGTTGACTTGGGATATCTTTCAGGTCGTGCTGCGGCACATAAAGGATCCTGGGATACTCTTTCAAGGCATCGCTCTGGGAAGACATGTAACTAGACCTGAGAGGATTTTCCGTTCGTGTTGTGGCACATAAAGGATCCTGGGATATTCTTTCGAGGATTTTTCCTATGGCATATAATAGCACCTTAGGAGATCTGATAGGTTGAGCAGTACGCTCATAATTAGTCCTTGGATGCTCTTTCGAGGTTTTTCCATGACCACATCTAACTAGACTTTGGAGATCTGATAGGTTGAGAAGTACGCTCGTAATTGTCCTAGGATGCTCTTTCGAGGCTTTGTGGTGACCATATGTAAGTAGACCTGGGAAATCCTGCCGGTCATGCTTTGACACATAAAGGATCCTAGGATACTCTTTCAAGGCATTGTGGTGGGAGTCACATGTAAGTTGACGTGGGAGATCTTACCGGTCGTGTTTCAGACACATAAAGGATCCTCGGATACTCTTTCGAGGCATTGTGATGCACGTAATAAGTCCTGAGGATTCCACAGTATGGTCAGTGTTGATGAAGACCTACAGGTGGTGGTCCTAAATCCATCATGAAAAATTGCTGGCTCTATAGAACTTCCTATGACAAGAATAATTATGAGATAAGCCAGTGATCGAGATGTCGAGTACATTAGTAGTGATGATGATGATTCTCTGTGATCCAGTGATGATGATCCAGCTCCATAATTGAAGAATTGCGCCAATATGTATTGATGACCTGTGTTCAAAATACATTCCTAGTTAAGAGGGAGTGTTAATGTATTTGTAACTTCGGAAGATATTCACTTGTATATTACATTTTTACTTTATTGTATATCCAACAGAGATGTCTTATTCCTCTGATTGGAAGTGTCGTCATTTGTATTTGCAAGTGTCGCAAGTTACATTGTAAGTCGTCATTTGTATTAATGGGTTATTAGAAAACCAGTGTGGTATCGGCCCTAGTTAGGTCATGTGGTTGGGTTATTAGGCTTCATTAGGAAGTTGGCCCCAGTGATTTATTGGCAGGTCAAGTCAGTGTATAGATAGAGGGTGTGCCTCTCTCATTCTATTAATTCACTCACTACTCAAGCTCACATTAATTGTGAGAGAGAGTGGCGCACATGTGGAGGAGGAGTAGCATCTGCTAGAGACATCTTATTGAGTTTGATCCTTGTGATCTTGTATTGGGGATTATTCTATCTCTGAGGAAGTTGCGGGGTTTTTCACCTTCTTGGGTTTCCCTGGTGAAACTATGTGTCTCTTGCGTGATTGCTATTGTGTCTATGATTGATATGTTGTACATGTTATTCTCTTAGAGATCCTAATGATAATGGAATGAAATTATCGAAAAATTAACAAGTTTACAGAGTATTTCAGTATAAGGAGGAACGATTAAAGGTAGAACATAGTCAAGTTTCACTTAGATAATTAATGAAGTATCCAGATCGGGTTCCAGGATAGAATTGAATAACGACAAAGGCGTAAATTGGTGCACTACCAGGATCACCTGTCAGTACCAGGAACGGTCCGATCTGCTAGAGGAGAAAAGCAAGGACAGGAAACTTAACTTGGTAAACAAAAATAAAGGATAAAGGTCAAAATCCATAGGGCGTACTCATTGATGCGAAAGGGTATGAGGAGAAGTGAAGACCGACTTCGAACTGGGCATTAGCCATAAAATGAAATTAGGAAATACATGACAGTAAAGGAAGATCGGATTTTAGCAAGACTTGGTTACTTGCAATCTGGATCACAGTAATGATTAGCTAAAAGTAAAGACTGCGTTGAGTATGTGGTTCATACTGTTCGTAGTAGCAGTATGAGTTAGATCGACCCGATCAGATTAGAAGACTAGATACAAAAATAAACAAGTTAACAGACATTCAACCTAATAGAATAAATATGTAACATTGAGATCTCATACCGGGAATCGATCAAGATTATAAACTTTACCCACAGTGGGTTGATTTGGGTTTAAGGATGAGTAATGAATTTACAACGAGTGGATTGATCTAGGATTAAGACCGAAACGAAACTCATAACCAATTAAATCAATATGGTATTGAACACAGTGTTGAAATCTTAATTACCCGATCGATCTGAGTGTAAGATTTAGTTCCGAAATTTAATATTATGGATTCGATCTGGAAATGAGATGAGTTCTGAAATTGAGATACAGGCTCGGTCTCAGAATTTTGGTCTTCGAAGGCCAATCTGTATGCAGAAGCCTAAACATTAAAATTTAACACAAGGAATCTGAGTATAAACCTTAATCACAGAAATCATAAGATTGATCTCTATGTTTAGATCCACTCACTAAAATTCAAAGGTAGGAAATCGGTCAGCTGAACATTGATAATAAAATGCAGAGATCCCATCATAAAAAGTCGATTTGTGTATCAGTAAACGAGCATTGTAATGGAGGTACAGAGTCGCTTAATGTCACCTCTATGGTTTCTGATTTATAAAATAGGGTCGGAACATAACATCCACTTTCAGAATTAATAATACTCTTTTATGATCAAACTTTTCAAGTAAAACTTCAACCCAACACATTACAACCAGAAATAAAACAAATTATTGTAAAATATCCTCTCCTGGGATATTTCATGGCCAATCTTCATTAAAATCCTTAACTAAAATTTCTATGATATATAACACAACCAGAAAACTTTATCTTGAAATTTAATTATAAAAAGAAAATCTTTAAATAAATTTCTGCTTGAAAATATATACATAACACAAGGATTACCTCTCTGGTGGCTACTTGGAAATATTTTGTAGGTAGTGTCGAAACTGTTCTTTGTAATCTCTCAGTTGGATTCCTCAACTGTTCGTTGATGGACACCTTGGTTATCCTCCCAAACTTTTCGGGAGTACTCTCCTTCCTCCTGAACCCTCGAGCAATTCGAGTCGTAGAGCTCACACACTGAAATCAAGAAACTCAGCTTGGGATTCCCCCCCACCAAAATTTCCAGGAAAACCCTCACTAGCAGCAAGTCATAAACTAATCCAAGATTACGATAACCATCCAGGATATGGGTCCTTTACCCATTCCCAATTCCTTCCTTATAAAGGAAAATACCATGCGACACATGTCGCTTCATGCATAAATATTTATTTTATTAAATTTCTAATTCAATAAAACTCACCCATCCATGTGTCAGTTTCTCTAGGAGATGCATCAACATTCCTAAGTTTACTCATGTTTGTACCCAAGATATTTCACTGAATTCCTAGATTTGTGGTGTAGGTGGAGTTGACTACGTGTCCATGCTTAGGATTCCATTCTGCTCCTAAATAAAGATTTATATTATTTTCAAATACTCAAAAATATTCTTTTATGTGCGAATGCATAAATAACAATTTCTAATATTTTAAATGCCAAAAATATTCTTTTATGTGCAAATGCATAAATAACAATTTCTAATATTTTAAATGCAAAAAAATTATTTTATGTGCAAATGCATAAATAACAATTTCTAATGTTTTAAAAGTACTAAAAATGCATTTTTATAAGTACATGCTCTAAGTGCACTATATATGTTTTTAGGCCATTAAGTTAACAATCATTTTTACTAGGATCCTGGTGCCGCGTCGTTGGGCCTCCCCGTTCCTTAATTCATTTACCTAACATGCCACCACTCTGTCGGGTCGAGTCATCTGTTGTTTCCATTTCTCGGCAAGGTACCACATCGTCGGGTCCTTGCGTCCACTCTTTCCGTTCTCGACAGGGTACCGCATTGCCGGGCCCTTCTGCCACCATCCTATCATTATGACTTGCAAGAACTTCATGTAGGTATTTCAGGAGTCGTTACCTTCTATCCTCCTTCTACACGCTATTAGGGACTAATGGCGCTAAGGAGTGATTCTATTCTCACTACATGCCCCCCAACCCATATGTGACCAACTCCGTCATGGTCCACATAGCACGACTTCATGCTTTCCCCTGAGTGAGAGGATCAATGTTTCTTTACTTTACATGGTATTCTGTCGGAAGTCGACATCGCCATCACTCTCCCCTGTGTGTGATTTACCCATACTCTACAACCCTTCAATTCCTTTGTGTGTCCATCGGTGAACCGTTTCACCTGCCGCTACACACATTTATCACAAACATATATTAGAAGTATTCTCCTCAACTATCATAATTTGATTCATCAATCTGCTACTTCGTTAAGCATTTATATTTTACTCATAAAGTTACTCATTCATCTAATCAGAAATGCGTCTCTTCAACATTTACTTTCTTCATTCTCATCACATAATCAATCATACAGCTAGTCGTTAAGCATCATTCACATGTAAATTTTTCATAATCAAAGTTAATCGTTAAAAAACATTTAATCATTCATTTACATCCACTATCCAAATACACATAAATCATTATTTTATTGATTTACAATCAGTTGTAGCCATAAACATACTCAAAATAACATCAAAGAATTATTTTATTAATGTTTCAATCATTCGGGTCACTCAACAGGTGCCCTCAATGTCTACAGTAGTCTAGGGGCACTACATTTCTATTATCATGGAAAGTGTCACAAATCTAGAGAGCTAAGTGCTTTCCCCAGTGAGTAGGTTAGTCTCAGTAATGAACAAATAAATGAGTTATTCTACTATACCCTAGATTCAACATGCACACAAGAAAAAATTATTATAATAATTAATATTAAATATTAAAATAATATTTATTGTCCATGTTAGTCCCCATCTATTGAAACCATCAATAGATAAAAGTTAATATAAGAAATATTAAAATAATACATACTTTTACAAAAGCAATCAAAATAAAAACATATATAATGCAAAACTTACAAAGGGATGATATTCATGTCCCCCCTCAGCGTGTCCATGTTCCCTACAATGTTTCTTGGCTGTTGTGATCAAAATTATTCTCCTCTTAAAGCCCTTGCATTGACTACATCGACAATGTTCCTATCACCCTTTCTTTTCACTCCTTCCCACAATCTAGCAAGCAATTGTCAATTTTGTTCGTCTGGATCAGGAATATTGCTATTTGACATTTTCTCGTAAAGAGCTTGAATAAAGATTATCAATCTTAGAAAATCAAGCTCCACACTTCGCTCGCTTTAATCACAAGAACAATAGAAATAATGAAAGATAGTCCATCGAATAAAAAAACTTCCACAAACCGTTGCTTGTATAACAAACATGTCAAAATGTTTCGAAATTTATAGGTTTTAAAATATAACCTTTTGTTAGATATCTGACGACTTGAACTTAGTTACCATTGGAGAATAGATGTCGGATATCCGACATTATAGGGCATGATATACTATCGGAGATCCGACATTATAGGGCATCATATGATGTCAGATATCCGACATCCAGGGCCATAATATATGGTCAGAAATTTGACATATTCAGGATTAATATTAGGTTGGCTATCTTACAACATTGGTCACTATTCATCGGAGATCATCGGATATCCAAGGGATGTCGGATATCCAGCGGACCCTTCTATCAATTTAAAAAAAATCATCAAATTTCGTAATTTTGAAGGTGAAATCCGAGAACACAGGCCGTTTCGTTGGATGTCGTTGGATTTTCTCATTGGATTTTGGGATGAAATTCTATAGTGATTGATGTTAACCTACCCAGATGAAGGAAAAGGAAAAGGCCTTGTGGAGGATGTTCAGCAGGCTAAGAATATTTCAATTCAATCAGCTGATGAACTGAACAAGAAACTAGCACACATGACTACAATGATTGATACTCAGGTGATTGCTGCAAGTACCCTAGCAAAAAGACAGAAGATTCAAGCCCCTGCATCTCAAATACCCACATTAAATATTGAAGACAATGATCTAGAAGATGAAAGGATTCATCTTTTCCCTGCTGTACCGATTATACAAGAGGTCACTGGAGTCTCTCAAACTTTTGTTGATTTGCTTGATAGATTGTGATGGACGATACCACTTCATAGGTTGATTTTCCTGAAGTTATCAACACATTTGTCACATCAACTCCTTCATCCCCACTCACTTCTATTGAGCTTACTTCCACCTCATCTATGTAGGTTCCACTTCCACCTTCCACCATATCTGAATTACTTTCTACATTAACCTCCATCATTACTTCAGAACCAACCTCGCCAATTCCACCTGTCACCTTACCACCAATAGTTACTGAGATGCAGTTTCCAACTGTTTCTCTGCAACCATTAGTTACCATTGCATTTACTTCTCTCCCCGAGGTTGTCACTTTAACTACTTCTCCTACTTTTGTACCTTTAGTTTCTACAACCACCCCCTCTTCTTTATTTACCTCCCAAATCACTATGTCCATCCCTAATTCTACTATTACCCAAACAGTTCCACTAGTTGCAACATGTAATATAGCCACATATTAAACATAGTTGATAACTAATTGTCGAAATGATGTTGTGGTTTCCCTTGGGGAATACTTCTACAGTAGATCAGCCAAAGCAGTGGGGAAAAGGGGTAATAAGAAGAGAACCAACTATGCTCCAAGCATCTATCCCCAATCAAATAATTTGGGAAAAATAGTCCGCCGACATCCAACAGGAGGAATTAGACACTGCTATAGCAATGGGGGAATTTGTTGGATCAAATTATGATTCAGTTACTTCACTGAATAAGGAGATTGATATCAAGAAAGAATGGTTGAGGAAGCTCCAGGAGCAGCAAATTAAAATTAATGAATAACACGAATCTCAGCTTCGTGAATTGAGGAATGAGTATGAAAGTCAACTTAAGGATCTACAAGAACAGAACACTTCCCTTCAGGTTCAACTGCAGGATACATAAGTTCAAAGTACTGGAAATATTGAGAAGATAGCAGTACTAGAGCAGCAGCTGAAAGATGCAGTTGCCAATGCAGCCACTTCTTCTTTCTCTAGGTTCTTTGAGGAAGAGTTCAAGGATTTGTCCTTTAAAATAAATGAGGAGCATCACAAACTTTTGGTTGAGTTATTTAGTTCCCTGAATGATATTCAGGAAACTTATAATGTTTTTGAGAGACTTTCCATTATTTTGGAGTAGCATATTGAAAAAAGGAAACAAGCTTCCAAGGCCATTGAAGATATTACTAATTGGCAAAGGTATATTAAGGATAAGCCTGGGGATATCCCAGTCCTAGATAGCTTCAAGTTCAGGAGAATAAGAACATCTTTGGATGCCTGGAAGAATGCTTGTGAGATGGTTGAAGAAACAATTAAAAAGGCACAAGCAACTTGTAGCAGAAGATGGTATGTTGCAGACAATATCATGGTCATGCTAGTGGGAAACATGCTAGTGTTTCCCACTTTGGAACTTATTGAGAAAGCTTGTCCACCGAAGCTGATCATTGACTAGGTTGATAGTAGATGTGAGTAGTTCAAAGAGCAGATTCAGCAGATCGAGCACAAAAATATTTCATAAGTTGAGAAGATTATCAAGCAACCTGTCAGTATGGAGAATAAGATCCACATTTTTCTGCATACTTGGCACAACCTAAGCAAGAATGAGATTGCGTCTTTCACATGTGATTCCTAGTTAGGAATCAAATTGGCTAAGTATCCTGATGTGGACGAGTTGTTAGAGATTTGGGACAAGTGGTGAGGAGCCCTTGGCTATTCTTATATTAAATTTATCTTGCAATCCCAGTTTTATGGGAAATTTACCTTTTGTATCTTTATGTAATTATTATTTAAGAGGTAGAGGTCTCATAGAGGGGGAGGGGAAAAAATCACCGAAAAAGGACTGGAGATACTATGTGTCATTCAAGACTTTGTAATTTTTTGCAAGCTTATTGAAATACAGTTAGTTTTCTCTTGCTATCTCTTTCGTTTTAATTTATCAAATTTGTTTGATGGATTTTGATTTTCACTTCAACTCATGAATGAAAACTTTTTTGTTTTGCAATCATAATTAATACATGGATCTGTCGTTTAGATTTCTCTTGACTTATGATCTATGTGTCTTATGTGTTAAATCAATTTATTTATTTAACCCATTTATCTATTTATGCAAATGATAAAAAGATATTATAAAATTAATGCCAATTTTTCAATTAGCATGTTCCAACAGGATAATCTTGTATGTGCTTCAACCCTTAAGCTACAATCATTCAATTTTCATTTTCTGACTATGTCTTGAGCTAATAAGTAAAGATCCACTCCACATGTATTTCAATTGGAGAACTACTTATTAGTTTCCAAATCAGGTTATCCTGCACACCAAAAGATATTCTTTAATTTAGATATAACTTATATTAGATTTCCTTTAAAGTGAAGATTTTTTCACTTCTAGAGATAGAACAGAGTCTTAAGCTTTCCTCACAGGAAGACAGATCCATCAGGATCAACCCATATAAGTGCCAGTGGAGGCCTAATATCCGTGGGAGTCAACCACACCAAACAGTCCAGGGATAGAACTACTCTTGCGTAGAGTTGTTTGAAGCCTTTAAGATTGCGCTGTCACCCTTTGTTGCTATCCTTGGAAAAACATTCCAGCACTTCCGTACCCGAGGCTTCAAAAAATCCTAAGTGGTAGAAATAGATATTTAATATCTCAACAGGTGCAGGAGGCATATTCCCTATAAATCAGGTCAGAACTCCAGATGGAGGTTCTAGAGTAGGACGCTCATGAGATACCTAAGTCCTAGGAAAATTTAAATATGCATTCCCATCAAATAGGAAGGAGGCTTGGATGGAAAAGGGAAAATATTAGTGTTGAGTAAAGGAGTGGAATCAAGTGTTGGTTCATAATTGTTTTTAACCATCATTGTCCTTTTGGTTTAGTAAACAGGCTCGGGGGTTTCAGAGCAAGTGATCTTGGTTATTCTGGAAGATTGGTTGGGAGGAACAATGACCTTCAAATTGGATTCCGTCTGTTCTGTTTGTCAGGTTCTTATCATTTGTGTATAAGCATTCAGTTCTTTATTTATGTATAATATGTTATAGTTTGTTGAACTGTATATTTAAATATTGATGAATAAATGTTTTTATTCTGAAATGTACTAACCTTATGTTGTTAAGTTTACATTATGCTTATCATGTTTATGTTAACTGTATTATTGTTTATTTCAAGCTTCTATTATAAATTTTTTAACATTTTAAACCTAGGGTTTTATAGATTAGGGAGTAGGGTTTATAATCTTGTTAAGACATTTATATTTATATATTTATATAACATAGAACTACATAATACAAGGAATGTATTAAATAACATAAGTATATATATTACAAAAGCATAGGCGTTTTACACGCAAAGCCAAATGGTTAAGAGTATTATTTAGTTATACATCTTTTTAAAAGAAAAGAACAACCAAACTGCATTTCAACGCCCGACTATACATTATTAACCCATAGTACAATCACAAAGTCCAAATAAGAAACAAAAGAGTATTCTCATCCATAGAATTCGAAAATCAAGTATTCATAAACAAAGCCGAAAGGTCTCTTTTATTACAAACAGAGCTGAAAGGATTTTTAGATAAAAACAATAAATATTAAAAATACAGAATCCGAATGATTAAGGGAAAGCCATGAGGCAACCTGAGTTCCTTGTTAACTAAGTATTCAATTGGGAAAATGTGAAATAAAAATCCCATAACACTCCGTAAACATTCCAATCATGCATAAGGCCTACACTCGCCGAACTTCAGATTAACTTTCACAAGGGAGAGGGTAAACATAACATGTTCGCATCCTTTGCTGCGGTAGAAATGCATTACCTGCAAACACAATCCTCATTGTATAGAAGTTAGAATAGGTGTTAGGGTTTAAAACTTAAATAAATATTGGTAAGAATTTATGCATTAATATTTATAGGGTTCGAAGTTAAAAACCCAAAGCATCGAACCCAAAACACTTGAGCATCCTCACTTCCTCGCATTTGCACATTATGCAACCAATAATTAGTTATAATTTAAACACATAGAAAATAATGAAAAGATTACAAGAAGTTAAGTATTTAGTTACCTGTGAAACGTAATAGATTTTCCAGGATGGTAAGACCGAACCGCAGTAAAGTCTTTGTCCATTTATTTCATTAGTTTACAGTAAAAATGAAGACATGCAAACTTTCCAGAAATGAAGGGTTCCTCGGTAGAGGATACCTTGCACTCCAGATACCTCTGCTTGTTTGCATATGCACCTGCACAAGCTTGACAGTAAAGTTAAATACATATAAATGAATATCCATACAGAATAATGAAATAAAAACAAAAATTATTGGATTATGTCTTACCGGTGGTCAACCCATCACCGAATCGAAAACTAAGCCCTTACACTTTTGACATTGTGATTTCTCCCCAAGCTCGAACCCTTACCAAAATTCAACCATTTTTTTGACAACCAAAACTCTGGTTGAGCCTAAGATTTTCATTGCACCGAAGGCTCCGCAGTAACGTGGGAATTTTCTAAGCCAAGGTCTGGACACAAGTGAGAGAAAGAATCGAAGTAAAAACACAGAACCAATATCGACACAAGTCAAAGAAATAATCGAAATAAAATCATAGTGCCAAGTTAAACACAAGCCAGATAAAGAATTGAAATAGAAACATAGAAACAAGCTCTCAACCATAGACCAAACTGGAACAAATACAAAGCAGTACTCCAAGTTGAAGATTCAAATGAGCATACTCAAGTGGAGGGAAAACCCTCGTAAAAGCACTCTAAGTACTCCATAAGGAGGTCACTCGTGCTTATAGATACACTTAACAGTATCCAGAGTTAAACCATCACCTCAGCATGCTCTGAACAACATTACAAACTGAGTGACCTCTGCACAGATTTGAGGCTCAGTAGCGTGGCAATATAACCCCAACACCAAGAAACATAATGGTGTAATCGGTGACCCTGTCCATCAATCCTTGAGAAGAGAAGTTACGATCCCAAGAAAAGGAATCGACGACACACATGAAGCCAAGTAATTAGAACATGCAGGTGTACTTCCACCTTTGTAAATTCCTTCACATGAGCATACCAAATCACTACCACTTCGGTGTTTAGTATAGGCCGACATTAATGAATTGAATCTGTGTGTCAATAAAACGAAATCGTATCATTTAAATTCGATTGATATTCTATGATCATGACATATGCAAAGTATTAAGACCATAGTTTACAATGTTTACAAAGAATTGATCATTACGTATGCAAGTTTAAAACAACCCCTTTGAATATTACGATATGGCTATAGTTAGAGTATAATCACAGGTATTTTTATATCCAAAGAACTATATAAATATATAGTCATGTTCCTAGTTGTAGTGTATACAAAAGGTTTGAACCTCAATGTATTTGTATGATTTTATGGTATAGATAGAAAAATCTAAACTTGATCCTAGTTAGGGTTAGCACAATAAAGGTTCATTATGTTGAATATGTAAATCAAAACGTATGTTAGAGCTAGGATTGATGGCCTAGGATTGTAAATAGCATGATGACTAGAGTAAACAAATGGTTAAAATTTATGTGTACCATGTAACTATATTCATGTAGTATCGTTAACAAAAAGTAATAGTCATCATAGAGAGATTATCAATAATTTTTCGCAAAGAACGAATTCAACATTATAATTATTCCAAAATCAAATTATATCTTATAGAAGAGAGATGCTGAGTTGTGTTGCATCCTTCCTCAAACTCTATACCTGTGACATAAGAAGTAACGTCATCATAAATACTTATATATATATTTTTTAAAATTGGATAAATTTGGGGTTGTGACATCATGTTATTCTCCCAATACCTCCATAGTAGTGTAACAAATCATTCTGAATTAACCATCCATGCATGCTATGTGACAAGTGTTGGGACATGTAGTAAAATCAGTAGAAGAGAAAAGATATTTTGAGATAGAGGTGGTGTCTAAAGACACTGTAATTGCACTTAAGCATGAGATCAATGATCATAATTATGATGATAGACCGATCAAGAATATTGTCTATAAATGGGTTTCGATAGAATCCCAACCCAACAATCATGAGATCAAATGTCCATAAAAAGGTGGATGTATAAATCCAAAGTGGTTATAAGCCTAAAAGATGAGGGTACAATGGACCATAGGTTCTAAAACCCCCCTCGTAAATTCAGCTTGGAGGAAAGACCAAATTATACAACATCCCCCCCTTAATTTTATCTTTATTGCAAATAATGATCAACCTTGGTGCAGTAATATTCTTGGAAGAAGTCTAAAACACTGTCACCTCCGACATCAAACTCAATCCAATCGCCCACATTATACAATACTAATATCCAAATATAGTCCCAATGTCAGGACAAACAGTATTTGTCCATCTAGAAATTAGGTACTTGCAATAGTACTCAATCAGATCTCCCAACAAATAATCCAGTCAAACATAGTTCAGTCGATCCAGTTGATTCAACAAGAAACAATAAATTCAGTAAAAGTTTGATTTACAAAAAAATAGCTTCATCTTTAGTTTCTCCTCCCCTTAAACACAACTAAGAGATAAAAAGAACAACGTAAAATTAGTCGAAACTTAGTTGAAAAATAATTCATTCGAAGCTTAGTCAATGGTCAATACTAGTCGAAGCCCAGTCGATGAATATTCTAGTCAATACTCTAGTCAACTATCATATCTGGTCGAATCTCAGTCGACTAATCAAAAGTAGGAAAGAGGATCATTGTACGATAGTATAGTCAAAGATAGGAATATGTATGATATCATCAAGCATATATTCAAATTATTCCACAACCATTCATCAATCGAACCATAGTCTATCCCAGTAATCAGCACTGGTCCATGATTCTGTGTTTCACATCTTTTCTGCAAAGTTTCCACCTTTCCAATAATTATGATTCTTCTGAAAATTCCTCCAATTATTTTTATGAGTATGTCTATATGGAACAATTTTTTGTTTGGGTGGAAGAGATGATGCAGGCTCAAGTTCCGGTTCACCGATAGGAGCAAAAAAACAATGTGCATCAGTAATAATTTCACCTGCAACAACATTCTCAATTTTTGGCTTATTAGGGATAGCCAACTCAACAACACATTTCAACAAACCTCTTTAGTATAAATTCCATCAGCAACAAACAACACTCGTCCGGTGTCATCAAAACTAAGTGTAGAAGCATCATATCAAAGACCTGTCCTTGGTGGCTTCAATTTAGGGGTAATAGGAACAACAATACCATTTCGATAAATTTATTTTCAATAGTCTATAGTATATGGACCTTTTATTAAAGCCTCTTCTTGCAATCCTGCAATCCCTTAATGGTCCTATATTTCTCAGTTAGATACGGCGATATAGAATCATAATCTTCTTTTAGGGTTTTATATTGTTCAAACAATCGATTATTGTATTCTTGAAGAAGGGTATCTTCTTCACGAAGATCATCAACAAAGGACTACAAATGGGTAGCCTCATTAATTAGCCGGGTATTCTCTTCATCTAGTCTGCAAATGTTTTTCTTCAATTCATCAATATCTTCACGAGAGATGGATTTCACCTCTTCTTCTAGGTCATCGACCAAATCTCACGTATCTTCAAATTCGTCTTCCAAATTATGTAAAATGGATTCTATGGTATTTTCTAGCATAGAATCATTCAAGAATTATCATAAAACTATCGCAAAAGGATAGTTTGAAAGATGGCATCCTCGTCTTCCAACTGGTTATGGGATATCTCCAGTTCATTATTTAATCATTAATTCTTAGTTTGCAACTATGCAACGACATTGTGCAAGTTTTATACTTCTTGACAAAGTGAGTTATGAGATTCTTCTAAGGCCACTACCTTCTTCGCACAGATCTCCTACAATTTCTGGAAAACTAGAGCTTCATCTTCATTAAGGGAACCCATACTTATCAAACTCAATTCATAACCGAGGCACCAATATCCCAATTTGCACTAGTCGACGTATGCCATTCGATCACTTCAAGGGTTCAATCGAAAATAATGACGAGACTTATTATAGTCTTTTTATTGAAGATATGATAAGAAATTTTTTATAGTTATGTTATACACCAAAAATAGAAATACACACAAGTCATAAAGAAACTTATCTTTACTATCTAGCACAAAAAGTAACCTCTATGGTCAACACCAGTTGGTCAATACAATTCCAATGATGGGAAGTCAAGGTTACTTTATACTACCATTATCCAATTCGTTGATCCACTATTCATATAAATCAGTTGATCCTCCATTGATAGCAATTGAAAATGTTATCAAAGAATTTAATTGATTACCATGCAGGTCTAAGATAGCATTAAACTGCTCAGCCAAGAATCAAACAAGTGTCGATCAATCTAATTTTTAATTAATCAACCATTGCATATAAAAAAATGTTATGTGTACCTTTCTATCAATTATGTTTAAAGGAGATACTCTAGTTGAGACTCCACTATAAATATTTCATGGGTCGAAGCACCAATCGACCAAATTGGAACTGCATAGCATAGCATCATATAGACGAAAGAGTGAGAATCCTAGAATGAACATGTCCACACAAGTTGATGTGATCAATGAACCTCCAACATTTCTCTCTCTCAGTTGATGGCACATTCAATGGAAAAACACATTCAAATTGTCCATCATTCAATGGATCGAACTAAATCAAATTAAGATTCCAATCAACGTCCTTTAGAGTCAATTGAAGTAGGATTCTGCAGACACTAAATGGATGGATCACCTCTATATCACACACTAGGGAATGCGATCGATTATCAACTCCTAGTAATAAAAAATCCTCCACACAATAAGTCCACATCACAGATCAAATTAGAGCATTTCTACTACATGAGACACATTAAATGACCGAAATTTCCTCCATCGATTAACTTTTGGTAAGTGAAGATCTATGTTTTGTCCATGTTTTTAAATCCACGATGACTAACCAGTAGATGATCAGCTTGTAACATTTAGTAGTCGAAAAACCTAGTGAACACATACCATTTGGAATTCATTAGCGATTGAGCTCTATCAATTGATATTGCTCACAATTCAAATTCAAATGAGCAATACAAGGTAATTATACCATTGATTACACCAATTTCTAGCACCTCATTGTTGGTCAGTCATGAAGGTATCAATAAATCCCATCGTCTATGATTCTCTTCAAGTCGACCTCTTTTAATTCAATCAATAGATCATACGTCGATCTCTTACAACAAAGGTTTTCCTTTTTTAATCAAACAAACAGATCATGGGAAATAACAAGTTGAGTATTCAGAGATCCCATAAGCAAGGTTTAAGCATAACTAAAGTGTGCCTCATTGAATAGTTATATATTACACCCAACATAGCTAGATCAAGCCAAACAAATACACCTAAAGAGATCAATGATGAGCTAGGACACAATGTGGATTTGATGATTCAATGAAATGACACAAATGGAACTCTATGAGAGGCTCAAGAATGAGTACGGACAAATGAACTTGGGCCAAAGGTCCTTTGAAAAATGCAAACCCTGGTATGTTAGAATTTTCATTAATCGCAACACATGTTGTTGTAGATACCATGTAGAATTTGAGTAATATTATGATACATATAGACATATACTTTGTGATTTGCATACTCACATTGTGCAGGACTAGCCATCGTTACAACCACCTA
Source organism: Larix kaempferi (assembly GCA_027924585.1). Lineage (NCBI taxonomy): Eukaryota > Viridiplantae > Streptophyta > Pinopsida > Pinales > Pinaceae > Larix > Larix kaempferi. The sequence continues at coordinate 5,643,890 of BSBM01000519.1, forward strand.
ATGCAGCCAAAGAATTTATCCAATATACCATAATGTGTCCAAGACCTGAAGAACAAAAACATTATAAAAAATCATGTTTATATGGGACATGTTCCAAGTGCAATGGATTAGCATTATTGAGCCGATGCATCCATGAAAGCTGCAATATCCCGAATTTTGGACTGACTATTTTATGATGTTATATTGGGCCACGGCCCTAGCACATGTGATTTATTCTGATTATTAGGAATGAGCCCTAGTACATATGATTTATTCTTTTGTAGACTGACATATTGGGCATGGACCCTGACTAAATTTCATTGTTTGATTATATACTGGGCAAGGAAACCCCAATGTTCTGAATTTGTTTTGATGTCAGTACAAAACTCTGATATATTGAGATGACCTTTTCTTACATACTGTGTAGTGATGTGAATGACATAATTGACTTATATGCTATGTTGAGCATGGACTCAGAAACACACAGATTACCTACGTACTGGGCAAAAGCCCTGATGTACCTAGAGGAAATATGATGTATTGGGAGTAAGCCCTGATGTACATTGAGTGTTGGGCATAATCCTTGGAGCACTCCAAGCTTGATAAACGAATACTGGATCTGAGGAAACTTAAATATTCTAGATGTGCCTCACAACCACATTCTAGCACTAGTGTTGAGCATGGACTCTAGAATTGCACTAGAGTAATGCCCATGTGAGAGTTTTGAGTTAAATGGATCTGAAGAGCACTCAAGGTTACAGAGTTTCAAAGTGTTGAGTCGGAAAGACTTTGAAGAACACTTTTATCACATTTATTTAATTGACTAAATGATTCATCGTTTTATCCATCATCACCTACTGCGGGAGCTACCATGTTAAATGAGGGAATCCAACATGCAAAGAGAGACTAGAGGTACCTAACCAAGCTCACCACGACCATCCACAAGAAGTGGACCGTGCCCCTAAAAGTTAAAGAGAAAAGAGTGTCATGTGATGACACATAACTAAAGAAAAGATAACTATCAATAGTCGGCTATGACTAACCTGATTAAAGGCCTCCAAATTATTATTATTATTATTATTATTATTATTATTATTATTAAGAGCTTCAAATAATAAATAGGTGTTATTATTTAATTATGGGATATAATTAGTATATTTGAGTTATGCACCATTTAATATTTTAAAAGATGTATTAATAAGTTAAGTGATATATATTTAATATAAGAATAATTATTAATGTAATTATTGTTATTATTAAGAGCATAAATAAAAAATGACTTATAGTCAAATAGTTGGAAGAGTCCTAGTTCAAGAGGACAAAGCTATTTAATTAAAATATATTTTTAATTTATTAAATATTGAATTTAAAGAAACTAATTACTTCAATAGTCCTAATACAAGATTTCCCTATTTAAAGACGGCAGATCCCAAGTTTTGGGGATCACCTATCATTCTTGGTTATTATCATTCTCTTATGGTAGACCAAGAAAGACTATTCTGCTCCAAGAAGCTGAAGTAGCCTTACCTAAACATTCTCAGACTGAACCATAAGTGGATCTAGGACCTCTACCTTTCATTGCATGTTGGAACCAAGCTCGGGGGGATCCAGATAGAACCGGGAATGGTTCAGGGGTCAAGGTTGGGAGGAACACGGTAGCCCTAAAGTCATCCATCCCAAGGAAAACATTCTAACAGGTCAGCAAAGATACAATAGGCTCTACTTTAACTATTGTTGAGTGTGCAGGTTACTATAGGGAAGATTTAAAAGTGCCAAGCGGTTAGGATTCTACAGGAAGGGAACACGTGCTCAAGCAGCCAGGTATGGAACACTTGATATTTCTTTCAAAAAAATTAGATACTACAGCATTGTTTTCATTTCAAATTGTCTTCATTATCAGAAGTCGAGGTTCTGCCCAAAACTCAGTGGTGAGTCTAGCAGGGCTAGCCAAGCTAGCCTTTGCTAGATAACATATTTTATCTTCTAATCTAGGGTATTATAATTTATTGATTAGGTAGCTATCTACTGGAAAATCGTATTTCTTATTCATAGTACAGGGTCCCATTTAAGCATGCTAATTCCTTTACATTATTAATATTTCTATTTTTGACACCATTATCAAATAGAAATAAAACAAACAGACATCGACACTTTCAGCAATGCTACCCTTTGGAACTATCAAACATCGATTTGCAGTACTTGGCAGAAGAAACAAGTTATAGTATAGACCATAACTTTCATTTCCAACGAATCTCAACCACTACCACGATAACACACAGTCCAACGTATTGCCAAGATTCAAATGCGTCAAGTATTTATTTCCAGGTCTCACGTTTTACAACTTAGTCTCAAACATTTTATTCCTACAACCCAAACTTTTGATTCAAAAACCCAATACGTTTCATTTCAAGAAATGAAACAGTCTACGGTATTCATATCGAATTGACATAACATTTCATGAATCGCGAGATCGAACCCCAACCCACACTCTCTGAAGGGTCAGACTAAATAATAGATAGGGTCACGATTTTCCCACTTTAAAACACATAAGGGTTACACAGTATTCAGCAATCAAATACACGATACAACATAGAAGTTAACCACCAATTGGTGCAGGTATCAATTCCCACTACACCCATTAACAGATTCTTTTGTCTTCTTTTAAACAAATAGAAAAACGTAGAAGTAAGAACCTAGGGCTCTTCAAATTTATAGACAGAAACAATTACAGGGTTACATGTCCCTCCATTCCATCATTCTTTTCCAACAAGCAGAACTCTACCCCTTTTTATTTAAGAGCACGAAGCCATCAACTCAAGAAGACTACAAAGTGGAGCCACATTATCTTGAAAAAATAGAAATATATATATACATCCCCTTCATTGGGTTAAATACAAAGTTCATGTCCAAATAGAGAACGCAGACAGTGTTACGACTGTAAACAAACCCCATATCCATATAAAACGCAGAGTTTTAGAAAGAGTATTGACCATCATAAACATTACACAACAGGGCATCTCAAGTTCGATTCAAATACAGTTTTTTAAAAACATAAAACTGTAAATATAAACCCCAGTTCATCCTTGGGCATCGTTGCCAAATAAACGAGAGTTCAACCAAGTTAAACACAGGGCCGGAAAGCCAAACCCCACACTAATCACCTCTAGGGTCTGCGAAAACGACAATAGATACATTCATACCACAGTCCAGCCAAAAAGGCGACTTCCAAGGATTTGAAACTTGTCCCTTAAACTCAAATAAATTCACCATTTTCCCAGTAAACATACAGAGGCAAAAGGAGGAGCTAAGATTTGGCAAATTCGGGACTTACCAATGTCCAATATTGCCACGGTTGTGTAATGATCGTGCAGAAGAGAAACGCCCGTCAACACCTGCATTCCACACATGATATACAAGTCAGGAATCTAAATTTTATTTCACAAAACATCTACTATGTAAAGAGCAGGAAGGTAGAACTTGAACCTGAGAGGAATTACCTTCAAAAATTGCAGTCGCCATTGTTATTTCCCAATGGAATGCTGACCATGAGCCACAGCTCAGGTCAACGGAAAAACCCTCATCGCATCCACAACAGACAAGAAAAACGACCACAAAAATGCTCTTTGTTGGTATATAACCCTAGGGTAAAACCCCCTCACAGCTGGCAACATGGCCATGTGCATTCGCAGAGATGCATTCAATGCCACTACAAACTACCATTAATTTGAGAGTGACCCAATACTCTATAGTTTAGGGACCATTAGATTTCACAACATTATATTCCACATTTAAACATTGCAATGACTCCAAATACTTCATTATGCCATTACATAAGTACAAAGTCAAACAAGTAGTGATGTTACACAAGTATCGCAAACCCTGTCGAGACTAGAATAAAAGTATCAACTCCAAATCTATCTCACTTGCAACTTAATATAGTGGATATAAGGGTGGAATAGGCATTCTCGATAAATGCCTCAAAAGTACACCTGCAAACCCGAAACAAGTATATGTGTTAGCAATAATGCTAAGTAAGTCCAGAGTCTCCAATTCTTACCCCTACCTCTCGGCAGACCTGTTAGGGTACCTTGCCATTTCAAAAGACCAAGTATCTCATCATGAGCATCAACCGCCACCAATAAAGGATCCAAGTCACCTGAATTACCAGCGAAACTTTAATACATATGCATTAAAACCTTTACAGCCGTAAGAAGGAGATTCATTTTATAGCATTCACAAATTGGTACACATGCGACGGCTTATACATCTAAACCATTTTAGAAAACTTCTGCAAAAGTGTAGAACCTTATGATCAGCAAACCATGATACTTGAAGCTAAGACAGTTCAAAGAGTAACATTTAAATACCAGTATAGTAATTACTTGTCAGTACTAAAAATTAGTATTCATCATATCTCATTATCATTTAATCTAGTATCGGATTTTATTTTATTTTTTGCTATTTTTAAGGGACATTACAAGTGGTATCAGAGCCCAGTTACAAAACTAAGTGACCTATTGGGATCATTACAAACATCCGCTGCAGATACACAATAAACAGAAACATACATTCACATTTTATTTTGTTTTATGAATAAACTAACCTAATTTTTTGTTCTCTATACTTATATAACATTCCAGGTACAAGCACTTCCTGAAAAATGAATGCAGAACAGGGCAGCAGCATTCACAAGAATCTGGACTCACCACCCCGAGAGCAAGAGGTGGTGGTCGAACTAAACTCAGATTGGAGACAGTCTTTGCAAAACCTACAGGCAGAGTTCTGAAGCTTCCGAGATGAAAACATGCAAGAAAGAAGAGAACCTCAAGCCATAAATGAGGCACTGCTTCAAACCTTAACAAAGTCCAACCCTCTTAGACAGCCCACATTCTCAGTCAACACCCCCAAGAAGGGAAACAATCACACAAAAAGTACTTCCAACCCTAAAGGAGAAGAACAGGGAGAGCACATACCGGAATCAATGGAAGAGGGCGGTAAGAGCTCTTCCAAGGATAAAGATAAAGGTTCACCACCTCCTTGTAAGAAAAGGATAAAAAGTGATGACAGTTTGCAAGGGGGATTTGAAAAGATAAGAGCCCCAAAATATGACGGAGAGATTAACTCTAGGGAGAAGGCTGAAGAGTGGCTGCTAGGGATGAATAAATACTTCAAAGTTCATAATTACTCCAGTGAAATGCAAGCCCGACTACCCATATACAACCTAAATGGTAAAGCTGCCAGATGGTGGCAGGACTTAAAACACACCAAAGGACAAGAGCTCAGAGACATAACCTGGGATACCTTTAGCAAAATATTCCAGAACAAGTATATGTCTGAAAGATTCTTTGACAAGAAAATAAAAGAATTTCATGAGTTAAAAATGGGCTCCCTGACTATGGAAGCATTCATAAACCGATTCTTAGACTTGCTGCACTATGTGCCTTATATTAAATACGAGAAGGTAAAGATTCAGCAGTTCTTGGGAGGGCTGCCACCAAACTTTAGAGAAAAGATAGAGTTAGACATGCCCAAAACCCTTGACATAACCTTACATAAAGCAAGGATGTGTTATGAACATGGACATCCAAGGAATGACAACATCAACCAAAATAGAGATAGGTTCAGAACCCTCTTGAACAACCGCAAATCAGGTTTCAAACCTCCGCCCTTCCGAAAACACAACAGCAGTTTTCCTCCTAACAGAGGCTTCAACCGACCTCCAGCACGACCAAGTGCACCCCCACCACCTGTCAATAGGCCAGCATTCAACAAAGGGACCAAAACTAGCCCACCAACCATTTCTTGCTGGAAATGCCAAGGGCCCCACTATTATAGAGACTACCCCAACAAAACAGATGGAATTTTACACAACATCAAAACAGAGACTACCGGAGGAGACATGGCAAAGACACCAAGGATTTATGCCTCTCTCGACGGTCGATAGGCAGATCACCAAGTCACCATGGTGGAATTAGAGGGTAAGATCTCTTACACTACAGTTTCAGTTTTAATAGATCCTAACACTTGCCAAATTTATATCTCCCCTAAGTTAGTGGACACTTGTAAGTTGAACGGAGAACCTCACGAGAAACTGTGGCTGGTACAAATAGCCACCAGTACCAAATGAAAGATCTCTAAGTTAGTTAAAACTTGTGAGACAAACTTAAACGGATTTAAAACTAATTTAGATTTAAACATTCTACCCCTAGGGTCGTACGACGTACTCATCAGCATGGATTGGTTGGAGGAACACCATGTCCTCCTAGACTGCTTAAAAAAATCCTTACTTTGCAGGGATGACCAAGGGATACAGAAGACAATTCAGGGTATCCCTAAGAAAGTGTCGGTAAGACAGATATCCGCCTTACAAGCAAAGAAATGTATCAGAAAGGGATGCAAACTCTTTGCCATCAACATCCAAAACATAGAAACTGATAGGGAACATAAGATTGAAGACTTTCCAGTCCTCGTATAATTCAAGGATGTATTTTCCAAAGAAATACCAGGGTTACTGCCTAAACAAGACTGAGACTTTTCTATCGAACTAACACCTGGGTCAGTACCAGCTTCTAAAGCCCCATACCACATGAGCACACCAGAATTGGTGGAGCTCAAACTTCAGTTACAAGAACTAGTTGATGAAGGATACATACGACCTAGTGTGTCCCCTTGGGCTGCACCGATACTCTTCGTCAAGAAGAAAGACGGCACGATGTAGATGTGCATTGATTACCGCCAACTCAACAAGATGACCATTAAGAACCGCTACCCACTCCCTAGGATCGACGACTTGTTTGACCAAGTCGGAGGGGCAAAGATTTTCTCGAAGATCAACTTACGATCTGGATACCATCAAGTGAGGATCTCCGATGAGGATATACACAAAACCGCATTTCAACCCTGTTATGGCCACTACGAGTTCACAGTGATGCCCTTTGGGTTGACGAACTTACTGGAAAACTTTATGTGTATGATGAACAGTATCTTTAGTAAATATCTTGATAAATTCATTCTAGTCTTTATTGACGACATTCTGATCTACTCCAAGAATGAGATAGAACATGAGGAGCACCTCCGAATTGTTTTACAGATACTAAGGGCACATGAGCTTTACGCCAAGTTTAGTAAGTGTGATTTCTACAGATCTCAGATTCAATACCTAGGACATATCATCTCCGAGAAGGGAATAGCCGTCAACCCCGAAAAGGTCAAAGCTATTGAAGAATGGCCCACACCTACTTGCGTATTTGACATAGGGTCGTTCTTAGGATTAGCCGACTACTACTGAAAGTTCATTGAGAACTTTTCACGGATCGCATGTCCCATGACCGCCTTACAGAAAAATGAAAACAAGTTTATCTGGATAGATAAGTGCGAAGATATCTTTCAAAAGCTGAAACAACTACTGATTAGTGCACTGATTCTGCGTATGGCGGATCCCAATGGGGACTTTGTCGTTTGCATGGATGCAAGCAAGGAAGGACTCGGGGGAGTCCTTATGCAAGACAATTTTTCCATATGCTATGGATCGATGAAACTAAAAGAACATGAACAGAACTATCCTACTCATGAACTCGAACTAGCCGCCATCATCCATGCTCTGAAGATGTGGCGACAGTATCTCATGGGAAAGAAATTTCTATTGATGACCGATAACATGAGCTTGAAATACCTTTTCAACCAACCCGACCTAAATGCCAGGTAGGACAGATGGTTAGCCTTCCTCAGTGAATACCATTTTGAACTAAAGCATATAAAAGGGAAGGAAAACAAGATTGCGGATGCCTTAAGCCGTCGAGCACATATGCTTTACGAGGTCACGGTAAGCCAAACTGACTCCGACTTACACCACATAATTCGAACGGCATGTGAGTGACAAAACGGGACTACTGCGGTCGAAGGACCGACTTTACGTCCCAGAGAGTGGAGACATTAGATCAAACATTCTCACCGAATTTCACTAAAAACACTATTCAGTGCATCTCGGATATCAAAAGATGATATCAGCCATAAAGAAACACTACTTTTTGCCTAAGATGAAAGCTGACATTGCAATGTTCATCGTGAAATGTCAGGAGTGCCAATTGATCAAAGCAGAACACCAACACCCCTCCGGATTAATTCAACCTTTACCCATTCTAGAATGGAAATGGGAGGTAATAAGTATGGAATTCCTTACAGGCTTACCCAAGAGTAAGAAACTGAATGACTCCATGTTCGTAGTGGTAGACAAGCTGTCAAAAGCAGCCCACTTTATACCGGTGAAATCTACCTACAAAGCAGTTCACATCATGGAAATATTCTTAAAAGAGATATTTCGATTGCACAGGATACCCAAAGCAATCATTTTCAATCAAGACATGAAGTTCGCTAGCAACTTCTGGAGAGCATTATTCTCCGGTCTAGAAACCCAGTTACAATTCAGTACCGCGTACCACCCCCAGACCGACAGACAAACATAACGAGTAAACCAGATCCTCGAAGACATGTTGAGGATGTATGTCATGAATAACCCCACCAAGTGGGAAGATTATTTGCACCTAGCAGAGTTCGCATACAACAATGGTTATCAAACCTTGGCCAAAATGAGCCCTTTCGAAGTACTCTACGGCAGGAAATGTCAGACTCTCGTGACTTGGGACAGTCTAGTAGACATACTTATGTTAGGACCCGACCTATTAAAGGAATTGGAACAGCTAGTCTCCAAGGTACAACTAAACTTAAAAGAAGCACAAGACCGCCAAAAGAGTTATGCGGACAAGAAAAGAAAGCACAAGGACTATCAAGTCAGCGAACATGTGTTCCTAAAAATAAAAGCAAAACGAAGTTCGTTGAGCTTGGGACGTTGCGGGAAACTAGCCCCAAGATTTTGTGGACCTTTTGAAATACTGGCCAAGAAGGGCCTAGTAGCTTATGAGTTGGCCTTACCAACGCATATAAAAGTTCATAATGTTTTTCATGCTTCATTATTAAAGAAATATGTATACGATACTAAACACGTTATTGATTGGTCCTTATTACTGGTGGATCCCGAAGGGGAGTTCACACCAGAACCACTCCACATTCTAGACAAGAGAGAGGTCCAACTTAGGAGGAGGACCATTACTCAGCGGAAAGTGAAATGGAGGCACTTTAGATCAGATGAGGCTACTTGGGAGAATGATGCCACCATGAAAGAGGCATACCCCGCCTTGTTTCATGACCTCATTCCTACTCCCTAGAAACACTGGGACGGTTTTGCTCTAAGCGGGGAGGGATGTAATATCTTGAATTTTGGACTGACTATTTTATGATGTTATATTCGGCCACGGCCCCAACACATGTGATTTATTCTAATTATTGGGCATGAACCCGAGTACATATGATTTATTCTTTTGTAGACTGACATACTGGGCATGGACCCTGACTGAATTTCATTGTTTGATTATATACTGGGCAAGGAAGCTCCAATGTTCTGATTTTGTTTTGATGTGGGTACAAAACCCTAATATACTGAGATGACCTTTTCTTACATACTGTGCAGTGATGTGAATGACATAATTGACTTAGATGGTGTGTTGAGCGTGGACTCGGAAACACACAGATTACCTACGTACTGGGAAAAAGGCCCGATGTACCTAGAGGAAATATGATGTACTGGGAGTAAGCCCTGATGTACATTGAGTGTTGGAAATAAACCCTGGAGCACTCCAAGCTTGATAAACGAATACCAGATCCGAGGAAACTTAAATATTCTAGATGTTCCTCACAACCACATTCTAGCACTAGTGTTGAGAAAGGACTCTGGAATTGCACTAGAGTAACGCCCAGGTGAGAGTGTTGAGTTAAATGGCTCTGAAGAGAACTCAGGGTTACGAAGTTTCAAAGTGTTGAGTCAGAAAGACTTTGAAGAGCACTTTTATCACATTTATTTAATTGAATAAATGATTCATCATTTTATCCATCATCACCTACTGCGGGAGCTACCATGTTAAACGAGGGAATCCAACATGCAAAGAGAGATTAGAGGTACCTAACCAAGCTGACCACGATCGTCCACAAGAAGTGGACCATGCCCCTAAAATTTAAAGAGAAAACAGTGTCATGCGATGACACATAACTAAAGAAAAGAGAACTATCAATAGTTGGCTATGACTAACCTGATTAAAGGCCTCCAAATTATTATTGATATTATTATTATTATTAAGAACTTCAAATAATAAATAGGTGTTATTATTTAATTATGGGATATAATTAGTATATCTGAGTTATGCACCATTTAATATTTTAAAAGATGTATTAATAAGTTAAGTGACATATATTTAATATAAGAATAATTATTAATGTAATTATTGTTATTATTAAGAGCATAAATAAAAAATGACTTATAGTCAAATAGTTGGAAGAGTCCTAGTTCAAGAGGACAAAGTTATTTAATTAAAATATATTTTTAATTTATTAAATATTGAATTTAAAGAAACTAATTATTTCAATAGTCCTAATACAAGATTTCCCTATTTAAAGAGGGCAGATCCCAAGTTTTGGGGATCACCTATCATTCTTGGTTATTATCATTCTCTTATGGTAGACCAAGAAAGACTATTCTACTCCAAGAAGCTGAAGCAGCCTTACCTAAACATTCTCAGACTGAACCATAAGTGGATCTAGGACCTCTACCTTTCATTGCATGTTGGAACCAATCTCGGGGGGGTCCATATAGAACCGGGAACAGTTCAGGTGTCAAGGTTGGGAGGAACACGGTAGCCCCAAAGTCATCCAGCCCAAGGCAAACATTCTAACAAGTCAGCAAAGATACAATAGGCTCTACTTTAACTATTGGTGAGTGTGCAGGTTGCTATAAGGAAGATTTAAAAGTGCCAAGCGGTTAGGCTTCTACAGGAAGGGACCACGTGCTCAAGCAGCCAGGTATGGAGCACTTAATATTTCTTTCAAAAAAATTAGATATTAGGGCATTGTTTCATTTCAAATTGTCTTCATTATCAGAAGTCGAGGTTCTGCCCAAAACTCAGTGGTGAGTCTAGCAGGGCTAGCCAAGCTAGCCTTTGCTAGACAACATATTTTTTCTTCTAGTCTAGGGTATTATAATTTATTGCTTAGGTAGCTATCTGCTGGCAAATCATATTTCTTATTCATAGTACAGGGTCCCATTTAAGCATGCTAATTCCTTTACATTATTAGTATTTCTATTTTCGACACCATTATCAAATAGAAATAAAACAAACAGACATCGACACTTTCAGCAATGCTACCCTTTGAAACTATGAAACATCGATTTGTAGTACTTAGCAGAAGAAACAAGTTAGAGCATAGACTAGAACTTTCATTTCCAATGAATCTCAACCACTACCACGATAGCACATAGTCCAACGTATTACCAAGATTCAAATGCATCAAGTATTTATTTCCAGGTCTCACGATTTACAACTTAGTCTCAGACATTTTATTCCTACAACCCAAAATTTTGATTAAAAAACCCAATACATTTCATTTCAAGAAATTAAACAGTCTACGGTATTCAATTTGCATTGACATAACATTTCACGAATCGTGAGATCGAACCCGAACCCACACCCTCTGAAGGGTCAGACTAAATAATAGATAGGGTCACGATTTTCCCACTTTAAAACATAGAAGGGTTACACAGTATTCAACAATCAAATACATGATACAACAGAGAAGTTAACCACCAATTGGTGTAGGGATCGATTCCCACTACACCCATTAACAGATTCTTTTGTCTTCTTTTAAACAAACAAACAAAACGCAGAAGTAAGAACCCAGGGCTCTTCAAATTTATAGACAGAAACAATTACAAGGTTAAGTGTCCCTCCATTCCATCATTCTTTTCCAACAAGCAGAACTCTACCCCTTCTTATTTAAGAGCACGAAGCCATCAACTCAAGTAGACTACAGAGTGGAGCCACATTGTCTTGAAAATGTAGAAATATATATATACATCCCCTTCATTATGTTAAATACAAAGTTCATGTCCAAATAGAGAATGCAGATAATGTTACGACAGTAAACAAACCCCATATCCATATAAAAGGTAGAGTTTTAGAAAGAGTATCAACCCTCATAAACATTACACAGTAGGGAATCTCAAGTTCCATTCAAATACATTTTTTTAAACACATAAAACTATAAATATAAACCCCAGTTCATCCTTGGGCATCGTTTCCAAATAAACGAGAGTTCAACCAAGTTAAACACAGGGCTGGAAATCCAAACCCCACACTAATCACCACATTCCAACCAAAAAGGAAACTTCCAGGGATTTGAAACTTGTCCCTTTAAACTCAAATAAATTCACCATTTTCCCAGTAAACATACAGGGGCGAAAGGAGAAGCAAAGATTTGGCAAATTCTAGACTTACCAATGTCCAATATCGCCACGGTTGTGTAATGATCATGCAGAAGAGAAACGCCCGTCAACACCTACATTCCACACACGATATACAAGTCAGGACTCTAAATTTTATGTCACAAAACATCTACTATGTAAAGAGAAGGAAGGTAGAACTTGAACCTGAGAGGAATTACCTTCAAAAATTGCAGTCACCATCGTTATTTCCCAATGGAATGTTGACCATGAGCCATAGCTCAAGTCAGCGGAAAAACCCTCATTGCATCCACAACAGACAAGAAAAACGAGCACGGAAATGCTCTTCATTGGTATAGAACCCTAGGGTTAAACCCCCTCACAGCTGGCAGCATGGCCATGTGCATTCGCATAGATGCATTCAATGCCACTACCAACTACCATTAATTCGAGAGTGACCCAATACTCTATAGTTTAGGGACCATTCAATTTCACAACATTATATTCCACATTTAAACATTGCAATGACTCCAAATACTTCATTCTGCTATTACATAAGTAAAAAGTAAAACAAGTAGTGATGTTACACAAGTATCGCAAACCCTATCGAGACTAGAATAAAAGTATCAACTCCAAAGATATCTCACTTGCAATTTAAGATAGTGGCTAGAAGGGTGGAATAGGCATTCTCGATAGATGCCTCATAAGTACACCTGCAAACCTGAAACAAGTAGATGTGTTAGCAATAATGCTAAGTAAGTCTGGAGTCTCCAATTCTTACCCCTACCTCTCGGCCGACTTGTTAGGGTACCTTGCCATTTCAAAAGACCAAGTATCTCATCATGAGCATCAACCGCCACCAATAAAGGATCCAAGTCACCTGAATTACCAGTAAAAATTTAATACATATGCATTCAAACCTTTACAGCCGTAAGAAGGAGATTCATTTTATAGCATTCACAAATTGGTACACAAGTGATGGTTTATACATCTAAACCATTTTGGAAAACTTTCGCAAAAGTGTAGAACCTTATGATCAGCAAACCATGATACTTGAAGCTAAGACAGTTCAAAGAGTAACATTTAAATACCGGTACAGTAATTACTTGTCTGTACTAAAAATTAATATTCATCATATCTCATTATCATTTAATCTAGTATCGGAATTTTTTTTTATTTTTTTTGCTATTTTTAAGGGACATTACAAAAGCGAGGAGCACGAATTTGGTAGGATGTCAGTAGAAATGTTGCACTTCAAGTACATAACATATCAAGTACATAATGTGAAGGAAAGCAAACAAACTGCATTGGTGAAGTCACAAGTAATCTAAGTTTGCATACTTTCATACTGTACATGTTTAATTTATACATATATATCCAAATTGTATATGTCACGTTGTATTAATGCCCTTGGTTGTGCGGAACTAGGTACAAATTTGCGATTTCATGAAGGAATTCTACAAAAATACAGAGCAATATGTACAACATGTCCATGTAGCATGATGGCAGGATGAACATTACAAACAGTGAAGGGACACCTTTCCTGATGCCACAATATTTCGGTTGTGGACTTTGTTGAAAACTACACCCTGCCTTCACATAATGAGATTCAAATTCAATACTATCATTTAGACCAAATTAGCATAATGGTTCATATCATGTATATGCATGCACCAGAGAGCAACAATAACATGAAGATAATATTGCAAGAGACCAAATTCTACATCAATGATGGCAGGTGCCATGACCTGCACTATGTGCAACATTTTTTTAGAATTTTCTATGATCAACCGAAGGAGAGAGATATACAAATGGATTAACATTGGATATGGTCAGATGGTTGTGAGGGCCAGTTCAAAAATGCATGTGTATTCTAGTGGTTGAGTATTTTGCACAAGAATTATAATGTGCCACATATATGGAACTATTTTGAGACTGGGCATGGAAAGGGAGAGCATGATGGGGCCGGATCATGTCTCGAAACTTCCCTACAAAGGGAGGATATGAGGCACATGACAAACCCTTATATCCAGGATGAAAAATCCATTATTCAATGGTACTCTGCAAAAATGTCAGATCGAACCACATAGGAGAACAAACCAATAGGTAGAGGACATGTTGTTAGAAATTTCTTGCATGTGGTTGATATAGATCGATCACGTTCTTATGGTTGTAGTACTGTATAAGGGACTTGTGGATTTCATTCAGTTCAAAGCGCAAACAACCCCTTATTTGAAATATAGATGCGAAAACTTCCTTTATTTTGTGGGCCTTGTAGCAACGACGAGTGGGATGAGTGTGAATAAATAGATTGGGTTGATGAATGGGATCATGTAGCACTTACAATAGACCCATGTGAGGTTGTTGAAACAATCCAGTTAGAGGAAGGCCAATCTTCTATTTCGATTGACTATGATCATATATTTGATCTTGTACAGCCAGGTAAACTTTTCTGCATTCATATCTCAGTTCCCTTCTTGTTTTTATAATTAACCATGTTATCAAACCACTACTTGTTGGAATTTAACCGTAAAATATATTTTTGCAGGACGCATCTACACAGTTGTCGCCCCGATACATAGTGTAATTGGCATGAATTATTGGTTGGAACGATGCATCCAGTGGAATAAAACCCTCCTCGCATCATTAACTGATAGTGAAGGCATTACCTTTATGACTGGCTTGATGGTTGTTTAGGGAGAATATCTTACAGTAGATAGAAAGTCAGCAAAGAGAAATGTATACACATACTTGGATTATAGACCAGGTTCATGGGTCTATCACCTTACGCACTTGATCATTGGTACAAACATCCAACTACAAACGATGTCAATGAAGTCATTAGAGAAGGTACGCTACTTACTACCTCATGAAGAGCATAGGAGGTTGTTTGAGACAATAAAAAATAGAGAGGATCTAGAAGGCCTAATTGATTGAGGTACATAGTATAGTCATGGGATTGTTTATTCATGCATGTCTAATGTTATTCATGTTAGATAGTTTATTTCTTGTTACGTTAGATATTTTATTTCATGTTATGTAGATCATGTTATCTTATATCATTTATTTGATGTTTAAGTTAATATTACAATACATTGATGTTTTACACCAATCACTCCAATTCAAGTTTTCATCCCTTGAGGAAAACTTCACATGCATAAAAAAGATTTGAAAACTCATCCTACATAACATATATATAATGGAATAGAGAAATACAAGGAATAAACAGAAGTGATCCACGCACTAGAGAAGTGCTCCACTTGTAGATTACATATGTACATATGTAAGGAAATACCATCAATCCATCTCCAATCCTCTAGAAAGGAAACCATGGAACCATATGCTATATAGGGATTATTTCCCTCCTCTGCAATACACATTGCTCCATGTATCTTGTAGGGTGTTCTCCCACCAAGTGACTACTCCATGTGTCCATCATGCAAGGTGTTCACCATCGAGGCTAGAGATATTAATTTCTCAAGGGAAGAACTCCAAGCCAATGACAATCTGATGTCTGACATCCATTGAGAAAGTTATCACAAGTTTGCATATCAATCACACACCATCTCTTGTGATACAATCCATCTCAAACCATTCAAGGGATAATCCATGGCTCTATACTTTGTAATACTCACATTATCTGCAACTCTTGAATCACCCTCAACAATGTCCTCCATTAAGGCATCACACCTATCTAATGAATAAGTAAAATGTGCATGGATGAATTCAATCTCATCATCACACCTCTCCTCCACTATATAATTGGAACTATCATGGATGGAAGAAACAAATCATATAAATATATTATGTGGTACAATCACCCCTACATGGTCCTAAGACACTAGATCAATAATGTTGGCATTCCCCCTGATCACGAGAGGAAATACTTACAAATTGAAATATCTCAGAATCACACTATATGGATTGGAAGCTATATATACATGTTCCTTCTAATAAATAGAACCTAATATAGCTTAAAGACCCTAATCTAGCCCTAGAAACTAGACAAAAAAAATCTAGCCTTAGAAAGCCTAATGTGGACCTAGAACTCTACAGACCTGATCTAGAATCCTTATCTATCCCTAGAGACCTGTTGTTGCAGCAACATCCCCACAAAAATTTGTACATATTGGGGCCCCTCCTTTAAAATTTTTTAGAAAGGCCGCCTCAAGGGGCCATTCCCAGCTTTTAACTTTGTTTTTTTCAATAGAAAATCCTGCCGTGAACCATTCCAAGTGTGCCAGAAATTGTTGTTTCTCAACAGAAAATTTTTCATGAAGTCTCCCTAGAAATTGTGGATCGATTTGATAAAGCCTCTCAGTGGCGGAAGCCTTTTGTTTAAACATCTCGGGAAGGACTTAGAAACTTTCTGAAAAAGTCACGGAACTTAAGAAGGAAACTCCGCGGAAGCATTCATCTTTTGCTCCCGAAACGGCGGGAACCATTCGCATAAACATCCCGAAAACTTAGATTTTCTTCTCGCGGTTGCGAAAACTATTTGGGAAAGTCTCCCGATATTTAGGAGTCGTTCGGGCTATCTTCCCGCAGTTGCGGAAGCCAAATACATAAGCCTTCCGAAAAGGACTTAGATTTTTGAAAGTTTGCGAAACAAATTCTGCGGAACCTTTCAGCTTTGTCTCCCGAAATTGCGGAATCTTTTGGGCTATCCTCCCGCAGTGGCAGAAGCCGCTTGTTTAAACCTCTCGAAAAGAACTTGGAAACTTTTCCCAAAAGATCGCGGAAGAATTCAAGGAAACCTCCCGAAACTGGCGGAAGCCATTTGCGTAAGATTCCCGAAGAGGGACTTAAATTTTGCTCATAAGCTGCGGGAATCATTGGCAAATTCTCTTTGAAATGGCAGAGGAATTCGAAGAGGCCGCCCGAAACTTGCGGGAGCCATCCGTCAATCTTCCCCGGGGCCGCTAAGCGATTAAGTTTTGAAAATTTTTGAAGTCTCGAAAGTCGCGGAAGCCATTCACCAAAGCCTTCCGCAACCACGGAAACCTTCGCGGAACCATTCCGAAACATCACTGAGAAAGCTTTGCGGAGCCTTTTATTTTTTCTTCCCGAAACAGCGGAGCCTTTCAACTTATCGTTCCGAAACGCCGAGGCACTCTCGCGAAGCTGTTCGAGTTTTTCCTTCCGCAATTGTGGAAACCTTCGCGGTTTTCATACTGAAATCTCTCCGAGAAAATTCACGAGAATCTTCTGCGGAAGCATTGACGGAAGCCTTCCGAAACTGCGGAAGCCATTTGCGAATGCTCTCCGCAATTTCGAAGGATTTCACACGTTCATCCCGAAAAGGCCGCACAAAACTTAATCGTTCGCGTTCTACTTTACGGGAGCCGTTCGCCAACTCCTCCTGAAACGGCGGGACATTTCGCGGAATGATCTCCGTTGAAATTTGCGGAAAGATTCATGTTTCACTCCCGAAACGCCGTAGGGCTTTAGCGTAACCTCCCGCAATGGCGGGTGAAGTTTGCGAGTCGGTCCTGCGAATGGCGGTCGCACGCGGATCGAAATTCATTGACGTGACCACGGCGCATGATATTTAAGCCGTGTTTAATTACGCCAACTAGCACATTAAACTCGCACGTGCTCGATCTGTTTAAATAAATGGTGGGGGCTCGAGCCCAACAGTGTTATTTTTTTTCTCAATTGGAAAAACTGTTGGACACCGCGCGACCGTTCCAGCTCAGCTCGCTCAGCCACGATTCACGGCCACCTCATCTAGCCATCTTCATGGTGCCAGGTAGGGTGTTCTAACCGTTAAACTTGTTTCTTCCACGTGTCAAGTTACTATTGGATTGTCCTTTTTTCTTGAAGACGATTGGTCTAGGTTGGATTTCGACGGGCAAAACGCTCGTCATGGGCTATTTTGCCCATCAAATACAGTCGAAATTCCATTTTTTCCGTCATACGAAACAAAGGAGTTGTGAAACGTTTGTATATGATGCATAGACCGTCAGTTTGCACGGGTGGAGTTTTTCCAAACTCCAACCCTAGCCGCTTACGTCGTTGTCCTTCGCGTTAGAAGTCACCAAACCCCGTGAATGTTTAAACTACACCAGCCGAAACCCGAAAATATAACCACCCGGCGTCGTCAACCCCTGCCCGAGTTTCAAAAAACTACCACGGAACGCCTCGCCAAATGCTATCAGATAACCATAGTAGTCGAAACCCTCGTCAGCTTATAAATTTGAAAAAAGCGGCTCCTCCTTCCGTCATAGAGTTATGTCACCCCTGACTTCCCTGCCACTAACCTTTTAAAAGCACCATGGCGATAGATACCATCCCTCCTAGAGCTGGACCGAGAGCAGGTTGCTTCCGCAACATGCTTATCCCCTCAAGAGCATTTCAAACCCGCCCCTTTAAAAGAATTAGGATGATTAAATCTAGATTGCTTGTTTGAAATGGTGTATTTGCTTCCTAAAATGCAGCTTCACATTCTGATTTTATCTCATTCACATATTAAAACGATGATGATCTCTGTTAAAATCTCACAGTATGTTGCTCAATTTCATAATGACTTGTATGTGGGTGCTATCAGGGATAAGTCAAAATGCCAAAAGGTGGTAAGAAGAAGGCTAAGATGACAGAGAAAAAGCCTGCACCACTTAAAACTGAGACCTCACTCCAGGATACTAGGTGCACCACCGGTGTTACTCCAGAAATCCGCTGGGGTGACATTTACAGGATGATCCGAGACCAGGATGTCCCGGACATGTTGTTAGAAGAGGGGAAGATTTATCTAAATATCAAAGCTTCAGGCATAACCAGAGCTGCTACCCGCCCTGAACTATTCCCCCGTGCTGAAGTAATCAGATGGATACTCCAACATGCTGATGTAGAAGGAAGAGTGATAAATGACAGCGGGAAGGTAGCCATTGCTTCATTTCACCCAGCATACCTGGTCGTGGCCTACAAATTTCCCCGCTCCCAACAATCTCTGACTAATGAAAGGCTGGGCCAAATGAATAACGTTGAGATGGCCAAAAAGCTACTAGTAGCAGGCAAGCATCTGAGAAAGAAAGGAAATGACGAATATGACGTACAGAATCTGAGACCCCCTTTCATATTGATCGCCTTGATGTTGTGCAGAATCTTCGGCATACCAGATGGCACCATGTATAAGATTCAGTGGGTCCCTATTATCCACTTTGTGGCGTTTAAAGGAACTGTGTTTGACTGGGCCACTCTCCTGTCAGATAGTTTGGCCTCGACGATAGTTGCTGCAAGAGAAGGACTAGCCTTGAAGAAGGAAGAATTTTTCATGTCCTCATATCTGATTGATTGCATTTTGGCCAAGGTGGACTTCCCCAAATTGGGCTACACATGGGATAAGGCCACCACCCCGGTTTATACCGCTTTCAAGATGATGTTGGCCCAGAATTACAAACCTAGCTACAAACTCATCTGTGAGGGGTTCATCATGCCCCTATATGAGAAGATATTCAAGGAGGATCCCAACTGCCTGTCAGAGAACACTGTGGAAGTCCTTGAGGATTACGGGGATTTTTACTTTTCAGAGCAAGGCACCTACCTAAGAATGTTTGGAAAGACTAAGCCCCCATACATTTTGCCGCAGTATGCCACAGATTATGTGGTCCTCAAGGAAGCAGTAAGACAAATCTTCCTGGATGGAATTGGAGCAATGCTCCACAAACATCATAAGGCTTCCTTTCCCCCTCTACCTTTCTGCATAGGTGCTTATAAGTTCTCGGGGGTTGCCTCAGCCGAAGAGTTTGTTCAGGAGCTGAAATCCTTCCACTTCGACGAGGTGATCTTCCACAGGAACGACAGGAAGGGAAAAGTGGTCGAACATTGTAGGGAAATCTACACTCATTTTGAGTACTCTCACTATCCCGATGCTGAGGAAGAGGTATTCAGGGGCATTAGCAACATGGCTGAGCTACGAACCTTTCGCCAAGGTAGTGGAGTAATTTCTAGCTCCACCAAGATCCAGAAGACCATCCAGCAGAAAGAGAAAGAAGCTGATGATGCTCGAGCTCAGGAAGAGCTCAGATTAAGAGAGGAAGCAAGGTTACAGCAGGAGGCTGAGGAAGCCAGGTTACAGCAGGAAGCTGAAGAAGCAAGGCTACGGAAAGAGGCAGAGGAAGCTCAGCAGCACAAAGAAGCGGAAGATGAAAGGCTATGGACAGAGAATGAAGATCAGCTGCAAGCTAAACAAGCTGAGGCAGAAAGGAAAGCGGCAGAAGAGCTGAAAGCAGGAGAAGATGCCCAAGCAAGTGGGTCCGGTGTCCAAGACATGGAAATAGACGCATCTGAAGCAGGTGGCTCTGGTACCCAAAATGTGGGAGTAGATCCAGCTCAGGGAGTCCGGACCCCACCTGCTGAAGAAGAAATAGACATTATGGACCTCCCAATTGTCCAGTACACTCCATCGGGAAAACATACGGTGTCCAGGTGGAATGAGTTCATCTATGACAAGAAAAGGAAAGCAATGGTCCTCAAATCGGAAGAGAGGATCAAAAGTCCCTTCCATGAAGACATCATTACCCACCGAGAGGTCACTATAATGCAGAATACAGATAAAGATCCCTTTGCTATGGCATCCGCAGCTGTAGAAACAGCAAAAGCATCACTGGACAATGTAGGTGTTATAGTTAGAGAAAATGTATTAACGAAGAAGAGAGCTCGTACGCTACAACAGACTGTGGCTAATGAGCAAGTCCACAGGGATCTTGTGGTGAACAAGTATAATTGCCTGTACGCCGAGCATAAAGAACTGTCAGACAAATATAACCGGTTAGAGGAAGAGAAGGAGCAGCTATCAGTCCTGATGATGATTGAGGAAGAAGAAAAGAATGACGCAGTAGCCAGAGTGTCCCAGCTTGAAACATACAAGCTGGCATTAGCTGAGCAATTGGAGCAAGCTGAGAGCAGAACGACGGACATGTCTCCCTTCCATGAGCTGTCCTGCAGCATCCTGAAGCAAGCGCATGACACTCAGGAGCTAATCATTAATTAGGTTTGCAAGCTCAAGTCCATGGTGGTCAGGTTAAAAGAAATTAATGTGGAGGCCCATAGGCTCAAAGCTAAGCATACCCGTGTCAAGGAAAATATCATGAGCCAGATAAAATGGCGAGAAGGAAAGGGGGATTTCCCCGCACATCTCCCATTCAAATCTGTGGAGGGTTTTAATGAAGATGTGGCCCTTTTGGACTTCTGCAGAAACTGTGGCAGTAAGCTGATAGCCAGTGTGTAAGGAACAAGGGATAAGATCAACGGGCTGTATCAAAGAATCTAGGAAGTGCATGACAGGTGCAAATTGAATTTCCCACAATCCCTCGATGACTTCCCGGATTCAGAACAACGCTTGGCTGAGCTAAAGGAAGAGCTGGGCATCCAAACCGAATACGTGAAGAAAATTGATGTCCTAGCAATTGATGACTTACAACATTATATTGGAATGTCATCAGTCCACAGCCATTTGCTTAAAGAAGTGCATCAAGCTACAGTAGCAGAGGTTCAAAGCATTGGAGCAGAGCTCGGGAAGAATGTGACTTCTCAGAAAATATTGTTCCCTGCTGCAGCAAACATAGTCATAAGGGACACTGGCATGTGGTATAGCTACATAGCAGAAGAAGATAAGAAGGTAGATGTAGCAGCTGTGACAGCAAATCCAGAATCTTCTCTCCCAACAGCCATTCCAGCAACAACAGTGGGCTCGATTCCCTCTTCCCCATCAGTGGCAGAAATTTCAGCCAGCTCAATCCCTTCTTCCCAAGTAGAAGCAGCATCAACAATGGGTTCGAGTGCCTCTCCTAAGGCAACATCAGTAGCATCAGTTGATTTGGGCGATCCTCTTCCAGCAGAAGCTCACGCACAGGAGTGAAATCGCTGATTTCAGAATATTATTTCTGATATGTTGTGTTTTAAGCTCTCAAATGTGTAAAGCGTGAACTATGGGACAGCTGTCCATTTTCTTTTGTTAAATATTTTTTGTAAAACGAATAGTCACATTTTTTGGTCTATTATAGAAGAAATTCCTGTAGGTGACAAGTGGAAAAGGCCAGATGGCAGCCCAAAGGGAAAATTTGTAATTATAAATAGAAGTTAGGAAGGATTAGAAAGGACTTTTGGCAGGGAATGAATTTTTTAAACCTGTACAAGCTATCTTGTATTGGTTCTTTGAAAATCGAATTTTCTAATAAAAGCCAGGGAGATGGACGTTTTGCATGGGAACGAAAGATGGATATGTATTGGACTATTCTGATGATTTCCATACTGTAATGTGAGATCATTCCTACTATCTGAATTATTTCTTTGTAGCAATGATTTTTGCTCCTTCCTGTGCAAACGATTTTCTCTATTTTGTGAGCAATGAATGTGTTTCAAATTAAATCAAGAGCTATCTGCTGATATCTTTATATTTGTTGTAGAGTTCTCTTTAGATTAAATGGCTAGCTATTCTTTCTTTAAGATAACTCCTATAGCTCATTGTTCATGCCTTTAAATTTGCTCCTCGCAGGGATCTTTAAATTTATTTCAGTTTGTTTACACTTAGATCTGTTTCTTTCATTCTTTCCGTTTAGATTAGATAATTTTGTTTCTTCCTTTGATGAGTAATGAAATGTGTTTTCTATTAAATTAGAAGCTATCTTCTAAATATATTTTATCTTGTTGTAGCTTTACCTGTAAGAATTGATGGATATCTGTTCTTTCTTTATGATATCTGTTACAGCTCATTGCTCATCCTGTAAATGTGTTCCCTGCAAGGATAGGTAGATTTACTTCAGTTTTATACTTAGATCTGTTTATTTTTGCATTTAGATCAGTTATAAATTAGGCACTTGCATCTCATTAAAAAACATAAAATCCAAAAGAAAGGTGGATCGGGCCATAACCGGTACAATCGGAATTAAACTCCAAACCCACGGTTGCCGGAACCGCTAACCGGACGGATTCCCTATACCAAACGGTAGATAATCTAATTGGGATCATCTATTGGGGAGAATCCCTTTCTAATTGATGCTACGATATCCGAGGCATCAACAGTTTTTTGTGCTAGAAGGAGGGCCTGAAAGTGCATGGCTGATAGAGGAAAATCTCCCATTGCCATAGATGACACTAAAAACCCGCTTAAAGGTAGCATTTCAAACAGCCCAGATCTTGAATTATCAAATCAAGAATGCCTCATTTCTGATCCTGAGCCTCAAGAAGCTTTATACGTTGTCCCTTTTACAGAAATAGAGGATTTGAGAAGACATACCAGATCCTACGTTAGGCAGTTAGGTGGTTTAAATGCTGTGAATTTTCTCCCTAAGAAAACTACCCCTAGAAAGGAGCCACAGTATACCCGAGATTCGATTCTTGTTCAAAGTTTTGAAGAACTTGTGAATCTGACTTTGGAAGAAATTTCAGACACTCTTAACAAGGCAGATCTTGAAAACTTAGAAAAAATTTCAGACCAAGAAAACCTTGAAGAACCAATTACTCCAAAGAATACTCCCCAGAATTCACCATACAATTCTCCGCCAGGGTCTCGACATCCAAACATGGTTGTACCTGCTTGGAGAGCAAGGGGAGCGCTGAACCTAGCTGGACCATTCCATAATCTCCCTAAAAACCCAGAAAAGGTCTTGCCTAACTTCGATCCAGGGAAAGCCATTTCGGCGGAAGACCATCTCAAGAGTTTTTACTTAGCTCTGAACCTTTTGAACGTACAACATGAAGACGTAGTCTGCAGGTTGTTTCCATATACATTTGAGCCAAAAGTATCATCATGGTACTTTAGCCTACAACCCAGCTCAATCTCTAGTTGGGATGAATTCGAAAATTGTTTCTTAAAGAAATACGGAAACCAAAAGACTGTGGCAACACTTATGAAAGAACTCTTATCCATGAGAATGGAAAAGAAAGAAAAGGTTCAAGACTTTAATCAAAGATTCACAACGCTGTTAAATAACTTCAGTGAAGCTAATAAACTAGCAGAGGAGTCTCTGTTTGAATACTATACTATAGCTCTTGAAGGACCAATAGCAATGTTCGTAAAAAGATCCAAGAAAACTACCTTGATAGAGAACTTTGAGCAAGCTAAAAAGGTAGAAGAAGAAGCTGATAGCATTGCTAAACATGCCTTAGATGTAGAACCAAAACCAGTAGCTAGCAAAAAACCTTTGCTACTCACTAGATGTAAAGAAGAGCCATCTACAGACATGGAAAATGTAGTCAAGATGATGCAGAAATTATCTAATAAAATCGTAGATCTCAAGAAAGACAAGGCTGCTAGTACATCTAGGAAACCTTTCAAGCCATTTTATAAAAGAAGGGAAGACGGTGATCAAACTCATCCACCAATGAATACTTCTCCGATCTTAAACTTGAACGAAATCGGGATGGAAAATTTCTGCACTTTTCATCAAGAACCACATTCGGAAAAAAGCTGCCCGCAATGGATTAATTTCATGAGCTTAGTCATGAACCAAATGCTAGATTCACAGATCCTAGACCAAGATGATTCTCCAGAGGAGTCGAGCCCTAAGTTAGAGGAACCAACCCCGGACACTACTATGGTGTTATGGGATTGGGTACCTATGACTGAATCATCAGAAGAAGATCCCATAGAAAGCTCTCCCTCTACTGTAAACGTTGCTACTCGCAGCAAAGGCCCAATTGTCGATCCTGTGCCAAGCGCAGCTCCTCATAAGCCTAAAGTTTCAAGAGAACCACCTAGGAGACACATGACAATTATCCCACCACAGCCAAAATTCATCCAAACAGCGACCAAGCAGCCAAGCGCTGACACCATAATTCAGCTACCTAAGGTCACAACAAGTAAAACAGATCAGCCAACTCATGTTGGGAACGAATCTGACATAGGATACGATATTATTGAAGATATCAAGAAAGTCAAAGCGAATGTGTCAATATTTGACATGTGCAGCTTACCCCATCAAAGAGACAAACTGCTGCATGTTCTACAACCCCAAACCAGCACTCCATTAGTGGATTCTCAAAACAATCCTGAAATTAATGAGGCTAGCATCGGTGGGAAATCTAAATCTCAAACATTGCCGTTCCTATTGACTTTTGAAATTTTTAATCACAATGTCCACAACTGTTTGGTAGATTCTGGAGCATCCTCCAATGTCATGCCATTGTCCATTTGTAAAAAGATCAACGGGCAGCCTGTTCCATCTCCAGCCCAAATTATCCAATTAGATAGGACTGCTATCCAGGTTATTGGGGAGATGAAAGATGTTCTAATTAGACTATCAGCTGACCCTAGAGTCTGTCAATTCATTGACATAATGGTGGTCAATATTCCTGAAGCTTATGGGCTGATTTTAAGTAGGGATTGGTCTACCAAGCTGAATGGCTACTTTGCTACTGATTGGTCCCACCTATGGCTGCCTTATCAGAACAGGCAGAATCAGATCAAAGTTCTTAGGGAACCTAATATGAAGCAAAACGTAGCTCAGTTAGAAGAAAAAAATGAGGCCGTAGCTTTCTCATCCTCGGTTCTGGGGAATTACATCTTAGAAATGGATCCGGGTAATTATCAGTCTGAAGCCATTAGCCATGAATCAGATAAACAGTCCGATCTCCTTCATTTCTCTCGGACTGATGACATTGATTGTAACATAGTTAATCTAGTTACTGACGTAGATCAGAGAGAAACTAACTTAGTTGAATCTAAAGATACCTTTTTGACATTATACTTTGATGGTTCTAAAACTATGGAAGGATCCGGAGCCGGTTGTGTTCTAATGGATCCAAAAGGAAACAAGTATTTTTTGTCTTGTAGATTAGAATTCGATTGTACTAATAACACCGCTGAATATGAAGCTTTGGTACATGGATTAAAGAAGGCCATTAGCTTAAATGTTAAGTACCTGAAGGTCTTTGGTGACTCCGAGATAGTTGTAAGACAGGTAAGGAACACCATTCATTGTCTCTCACCTCACTTGAAGGGTTATCAGGCCGAGGTATGGGATCTAATCATGCATTTTGACGCTTTCAATATAAAATCAATTCCTAGATTGCAAAATTTTGCTGTTGATTTGTTAGCAACATCTGCTTCTAGATTGGTGCCATCAAATAATAAATGCTCGATTGAATTGATTTTCAGGCCTTCCGTTCCCGATAACATCACGAACTTCAGAGTCTTCGATGATGATGAACAAATTATCAGCTTCCTAACGAACGAAGATAGCTTCAAGGGAGCTGCAATAGATGAAGAAGAACATGATGCTGATTTGATGAAGAAGGATGAGGAGAAAGGAAATTTCATTCCCAAAGGGGTAAGGTCCCTCAAAATGTTGTTCGATCTTCAAAATAAGTTCAAAAGGCCAGCTAATACCAAAACTAACAGCTCATCAATGCAACATGAGTTAGTTAATTTGGGTACCGAGGAAGAACCAAAATTTGTCAACCTTGGCAAATGTTGTTCACCAGGAGAAAGAGATAGGTTCATCAAATTGTTTAAACAATACAAGGATGTTTTCGCATGGACCTATGAAGATCTGAAGACGTATGACGTCCGCATTATTCAGCATGTTATACCAATGAAAGGAGGCATCAAACCATTTCAGCAGCAGTTAAGAAGAATGCATCCCACTCTAGAACCGTTGATCCAAAAAGAATTAAAGAAGCTCCTGGACGCTAAGATAATCTTCAAAGTTCGGCATTCTGAGTGGGTTGCAAACTTGGTTCCCGTAAGAAAGAAGTTGGGAGAGATAAGGCTATGTGTAGATTTCAGAAATTTAAACAGAGCTTCGGATAAAGACAACTACCCCGTCCCTTCAATGGAACAAATCCTTCAAATGGTGTCAGGATCCGAATTGTTATCTCTCCTCGATGGTTTCTCTGGCTACAACCAAGTGTTAGTGGCCGAAGAAGATCGCCTTAAGACTACTTTCAGAACTAAGTGGGGAACTTTCGCCTACAGAAGAATGCCATTTGGTCTGATAAATGCAGGAGCTACATTCCAAAGGGCAATGGATATTGCCTTCCGAGGATTGGGTGGACAATGCGTGGTTGTATACTTAGATGATGTTACAGTCTTTTCAAAGAAAAGGGAAGATCATGCGGTTCATCTAAAGCATATTTTTGATCGCTGTCGGAAATATGGTATTTCCTTGAATCCCAAGAAGAGCATATTTGCTGTTCCCGAAGGTAAGCTCTTGGGTCATATCATCTCCAAAGGGGGAGTGTCAATTGATCAAGAAAGATTCCAAGCCATTAATAAGATTCCAATGCCTTACAACAAGAAATCTATGCAGTCTTTTATGGGCACCATCAATTTTGTCCGCAGATTTGTTCCGGATTTTGCGCAAATTGTTAAGCCATTGCAACAGATGGTTAAACAAAGCATGCAATTCAAGTGGACAGATCTGGAGAATGACGCATTTAGAGATATCAAGGCAGCCATAGCTAAGGCTCCTTCCTTGAGGAGCCCAGATTTTGATAAAGATTTCATCTTGTATACCTTCGCTTCGAATGACTCTCTCGCAGCTGTACTCACGCAAAAGGTGGAGCAAGGAGATGAGTACCCAATTTCATTTATGAGCACTGGTCTGCAAGGGGCTGAGTTGAATTATCCCGTGGTTGACAAGCATGCATATGCAGTCTTCAAAGTAGTCAAGTAGTTTAGGCCATATATTCTGAAGAACAGAACTAAAGTCATAGTTCCCCACCCAGCTGTTAGATCCCTTTTCATTCAAAAGGAATTGGGAGAAAGGAGAGGGAACTGGGTCACAGCTCTTTAGGAATATGATTTGGAATTTAAACCAGCCACGATCATCAAAGGACAAGGCCTGTGCAAGTTACTTGCGGGAAACTCGACTGATGAAGAGCAACATTGGAAGAACGAAGTTGAGCTAAATTCGGTTGAAGTATGTCATCTCTTCACAACTCCCCAGTCATGGTATAGGGATCTGGTGCACTATTTACAGCAGGGATATCTACCTGAACACTGGAACTCTAAGCAAAGAAGGGAACTCCGTTTGAAATCAACACCTTATCAAATCATTGATGGGATACTGTTCAGAAAGAATTATGATGGAGTTCTTCTTAGATGCCTAGAAAAGGAAGATGTGAGCAAAGTTGTCAAAGAATTACATGATGGCCCCGCAGGTGGACATTATTCAGGAGAGACAACAACACACAAGATACTGAGAGCTGGTTATTATTGGCCTACTCTGTTCTGAGATGCCCACACGTATGCACGAAACTGTGATGTATGTCAAAGAAGTGCTGGGAAGTTACCTAAGGCAGCAGGACCATTGCAGCCGGTTATAATCTCTGAGCCTTTTGAGCAGTGGGGTATAGATGTTATCGGAGAGATAAATCCAAATTCTTCATTGCAACATCGATACATCCTGACGGCTACCGACTACTTCATTAGGTGGATGGAGGCTATCCCTTTGCGCAAGGTCAATGAAGACGCGGTCATCAGCTTCTTGAAAGAGAACATCATAACCAGGTTTGGGGTTCCAATTTCCCTTGTTTTTGATAATGCTACTTATTTTTCATCTTGCAAGATAAATGAATTTGTTTATGAATGGGGAATTAAGTTGCATTATTCAGCCAATTATTATCCTCAAGGGAACGGATTAGCTGAATCCTCAAACAAGAATCTGATTCGAATTCTTAAGAAGACTGTGATAGAAAACCAGAGAAGTTGGCATGTAGCTCTCCCAAACGCCTTATGGGCAGATAGGGTGACCCCAAAGAACGCTTTAGGTGTTTCCCCTTTCACTCTTGTCTATGGCAAGGAATCCATCCTCCCCCCAAACATCTTTCTCCCATCCTTACAGTTATCCCAAGCCTCTCGGGGTTCTGGTAGCCAAGCCTTACTATCCAGGATCAACACCCTGCTTCAACTTGAAGAAGCCCGACAGAAAGCTAAAGATCGATTCCATCAACACCAAGACATAGTTAAGAGATGGTTCGATAAGAGGAAGTCCAGTAAAATAAGTTTTGAAGTTGGGGACTTAGTCCTGAAATGAGACCATAATCATGAAGGCAAAGGAATGCATACGAAATTCCAACAGCTATGGGTAGACCCGTACCAAATTTCGGCAAAATTAGGCCCATCCACTTATAAATTGACAAATCTCGAGGGAGAAGAAGTAACCCTTCCTCTCAATGGCCTCGCTCTGAAACAATACTTTGCGTAGTCTCGCTGAGACTTCCTGTACATAAATAAAGTTTCTTTTATTGTTGCTTTAGCCTTTGTTTGCTTTATTTTTCGGCCATTTTTTTTCTTTCATTATCAGGTGAACCTTTGCAACAAGTTTTGTTTTCTGAAATCCCTTATGGTTGTGTTTCTCGTCGAGGATAGATATTTCAAAGAAATCTCGCAACCCATGAGTCTAGAACTATGCTCGAATAAATCCTGTCTGTTGTGCTCTCGCTAAAATGTTCAGAAGGAAGGAAGCCTACTCTGCTGGTCACACTAATCTTGTTTAACAGCCGAGACCTATGACCATCTTCACTACTATCGATGGGCTCCACCCACTCTCACACTTTAAAGGCATCTCAAGAAGGTTATTCAAGTTGGACCCATGGAAAGGAGCACACCTCGAGGGCATAGGGTATTGAAGTGACTCCATGCTTGAAATTTAATAGCCAAAATGGCTAGTACTCAAGAGTCTGTTTTCCAGAGATTCTCGCCTCAATTAAAGCATGGCTGAGACAAAAGCAAAAGACATGTAAAATCAAGAAGTTTGTCCAAAAGGCTCAGCCCAAAATGGGCTCCTCTCCGTCCGTGAGGCTTGATCAAATCAATAAAATTTCTAACTCACACAAAAGGACATTATGGATTGAGGAGCCTAAATCAAAGATCATGTCCAAAGAAAATATCTCTGGAAGGCTCAAACAGCTAAGCTGTCCAAAGTACAAACATCCAAAAGGATGCAAGCAGCATGGGAATGAGGAACAAGAGCAATAATGTCCATGAGAAAGTGTTGCAAATCCTGTGGATTCCAACAGTAATGACCATCTGAAGGATGACCCTCCTAAAATGAATCTCATATGTTGGCCCTTTGAGAGTGGTGAAGATGTCTCGGTCAAATATTCCCTTTCCCCAATGGCTAGCAGGTAAAGTGTCTCCTTCCCCTCACATGAATTTAAATGCTCAGCTGAGTTTTGAACCTAAGATGGATGTCTTTGATGAGGTTTCGGACCATGAAGAGGAATTTTTCAGAGATCTGTGTTCGCCAGCGACTCGCCATTGTTGTTGCAGCAACATCCCCCCAAAAATTTGTACATATTGGGGCCCCTCCTTTAAAAAAATTTAGAAAGGTTGCCTCAAGGGGCCATTCCCAGCTTTTAACTTTGTTTTTTTCAATAGAAAATCCTACCGTGAACCATTCCAAGTCTGCCAGAAATTATTTTTTCTTAACAGAAAAATTTTCATGAAGTCTCCCTAGAAATCGCGGATCAATTTGATAAAGCCTCTCAGTAACGGAAGCCTTTTGTTTAAACATCTCGGGAAGGACTTAGAAACTTTCTGAAAAAGTCACGGAACTTAAGAAGGAAACTCCGCGGAAGCATTCAGCTTTTGCTCCCGAAACGGCGGGAACCATTCACATAAACATCCCGAAAACTTAGATTTTCTTCTCGCGGTTGCGGAAACTATTTGGGAAAGTCTCCCGATATTTAGGATTCGTTCGGGCTATCTTCCCGCAGTTGCGGAAGCCAAACGCATAAGCCTTCCGAAAAGGACTTAGATTTTTGAAAGTTTGTGAAACAAACTCTGCGGAACCTTTCAGCTTTGTCTCCCGAAATTGCGGAATCTTTTGGGCTATCCTCCCATAGTGGCGGAAGCCGCTTGTTTAAACCTTTCGAAAAGAACTTGGAAAATTTTCCCAAAAGATCGCGGAAGAATTCAAGGAAACCGCCCAAAAATGGTGGAAGCCACTCGCGTAAGCTTCCCGAAGAGGGACTTAAATTTTGCTCATAAGCTGCGGGAATCATTGGAAAATTCTCTCCGAAATGGCGGAGGAATTCGAAGAGGCCACCCGAAACTTGCGGGAGCCATCCGTCAATCTTCCCCGGGGCCACTAAGCGACTGAGTTTTGAAAATTTTTGAAGTCTCGAAAGTCACGAAAACCATTCACCAAAGCCTTCCGCAACCGCGGAAACCTTCGCGGAACCGTTCTGAAACATCACCGAGAAAGATTTGTGGAGCCTTTGATTTTTTCTTCCCGAAACAGCGGAGCCTTTCAACTTATTGTTCCGAAACGCCGAGGCACTCTCGCGAAGCCGTTCGAGTTTTTCCTTCCGCAATTGCGGAAACCTTTGCGGTTTTCATCCCGAAAAATCTTCGAGAAAATTCACGAGAATCTTCTGCGGAAGCATTGACGGAAGCCTTCCGAAACTGCGGAAGCCATTTACGAATGCTCTCCGCAATTTCAAAGGCTTTCACACGTTCATCGTGAAAAGGCCGCACAAAAATTAATCGTTCGTGTTCTACTTTACGGAAGCCGTTCACCAACTCCTCCCGAAATGGCGGGACATTTCGCGGAATGATCTCCGTTGAAATTTGCGGAAAGATTCATGTTTCACTCCCGAAACGTCGTAGGGCTTCAGCGTAACCTCCCGCAATGGCGGGTGAAGTTTGCGAGTCGGTCCCGCGAATGGCGGTCGCACGTGGATCGAAATTCATTGACGTGACCACGGCGCACGATATTTAAGCCGCGTTTAATTACGCCAACTACCACATTAAACTCGCACGTGCTCGATCTGTTTAAATAAATGGTGGGGGATCGAGCCCAACAGTGTTATTTTTTTTTCTCGATTGGCAAAACTGTTGGACGCCGCGCGACCATTCCAGCTCAGCTCGCTCGTCCACGATTCACGGCCACCTCATCTAGCCATATTCACGGTGCCAGGTAGGGTGTTCTAACCGTTAAACTTGTTTCTTCCATGCGTCAAGTTACTATTGGATTGTCCTTTTTTCTTGAAGATGATTGGTCTAGGTTGGATTTTGACGGGCAAAACGCTCGTAATGGGCTATTTTTCCCGTCAAATATAGTCGAAATTCCATTTTTCCATCATACGAAACAAAGGAGTTGGGAAACGTTTGTATATGATGTATAGACCGTCAATCTGCACGGGTGGAGTTTTTCCAAACTCCAACCCTAGCCGCATACGCCGTTGTCCTTCACGTTCGAAGTCACCAAACCCCGTGAATGTTTAAACTACACCAGCCGAAACCCGAAAATATAACCACCCGGCGTCGTCAACCCCTGTCCGAGTTTCAAAAAACTACCGCGGAACGCCTCGCCAAATGCTATCAGATAACCATAACAGTCGAAACCCTCGTCAGCTTATAAATTTAAAAAAAGCGGCTCCTCCTTCCATCATAGAGTTATGTCACCCCTGACTTCCCCGCCACTAACCTTTTAAAAGCACCATGGTGATAGATACCATCCCTCCTAGAGCTGGACCGAGAGCAGGTTGCTTCCGCAACATGCTTATCCCCTCAGGAGCATTTCAAACCCGCCCCTTTAAAAGAATTAGGATGATTAAATCTAGATTGCTTGTTTGAAATGGTGTATTTGCTTCCTAAAATGCAGCTTCACATTCTGATTTTATCTCATTCACATATTAAAACGATGATGTTCTCTATTAAAATCTCACAGTATGTTGCTCAACTTCATAATGACTTGTATGTGGGTGCTATCAGGGATAAGTCAAAATGCCAAAAGGTGGTAAGAAGAAGGCTAAGATGACAGAGAAAAATCCTGCACCACTTAAAACTGAGACCTCACTCCAGGATACTAGGTGCACCACCGGTGTTCCTCTATAAATCCGCTGGGGTGACATTTACAGGATGATCCGAGACCAGGATGTCTCTGACATGTTGTTAGAAGAGGGGCAGATTTATCTAAATATCAAAGCTTCAGGCATAACAAGAGCTACTACCCGCCCTGAACTATTCCCCTGTGCTGAAGTAATCGAATGGATACTCCAACATGCTGATGCGGAAGGAAGAGTGATAAATGATAGCGGGAAGGTAGCCATTGCTTCATTTCACCCAGCATACCTGGCCGTGGCCTACAAATTTCCCCGCTCCCAACAATCTCTGACTGATCAATGGCTGGGCCAAATGAATAACGTTGAGATGGCCAAAAAGCTACTAGTAGCAGGCAATTATCTGAGAAAGAAAGGAAATTACGAATATGACCTACAGAATCTGAGACCCCCTTTCAGATTGATCACCTTGATGTTGTGCAGAATCTTCGGCATGCCAGATGGAACCATGTATAAGATTCAGTGGGTGCCTATTATCCACTTCGTGGCGTTTAAAGGAACTGTGTTTGACTGGGCCACTCTCCTGTCAGATAGTTTGGCCTCGACGATAGTTGCTGCAAGAGAAGGACTAGCCTTGAAGAAGGCAGAATTTTTCATGTCCTCATATCTGATTGATTGCATTTTGGCCAAGGTGGACTTCCCCAAATTGGGATGCACATGGGATAAGGCCACCACCCCGGTTTATACCGCTTTCAAGATGATGTGGGCCCAGAATTACAAACCTAGCTACGAACTCATCTGTGAGGGGTTCATCATGCCCCTATATGAGAAGATATTCAAGGAGGAGCCCAACTGCCTGTCAGAGAACGCTATGGAATTCCTTGAGGATTACGAGGATTTTTACTTTTCAAAGCAAGGAACCTACCTCAGAATGTTTGGAGGGACTAAGCCCCCATACATTTTGCCGCAGTAGGCCACAGATTATGTGGTCCTCAAGGAAGCAGTAAGACAAATCTTCCTGGATGGAATTGGAGCAATGCTCCACAAACATCATAAGGCTTCTTTTCCCCCTCTACCTTTCTGCATAAGTGCTTACAATTTCTCGCGGGTTGCCTCAGCCGAAGAGTTTGTTCAGGAGCTGAAAGCCTTCCACTTCGACGAGGTGATCTTCCACAGGAACGACAGGAAGGGAAAAGTGGTCGAACATTGTAGGGAAATCTACGCTCATTTTGAGTACTCTCACTATCCTGATGCTGAGGAAGAGGTATTCAGGGGCATCAGCAACATGGCTGAGCTACAAACCTTTCGCCAAGGTAGTGGAGTAAGTTCTAGCTCCACCAAGATCCAGAAGACCAGCCAGCAGAAAGAGAAAGAAGCTCATGATGCCCGAGCTCAGGAAGAGCTCAGATTAAGAGAGGAAGCAAGGTTACAGTAGGAGGCTGAGGAAGCCAGGTTACAGCAGGAAGCTGAAGAAGAAAGGCTGCAGAAAGAGGCAGAGGAAGCCCAGCAGCACAAAGAAGCGAAAGATGAAAGGCTACGGAGATAGAATGAAGATCAGCTACAAGCTAAACAAGCTGAGGCAGAAAGGAAAGCGGCAGAAGAGCTGAAAGCAGGAGAAGATGCCCAAGCAAGTGGGTCCGGTGTCCAAGACATGGAAATAGACGTATCTGAAGCAGCTGGCTCTGGTACCCAAAATGTGGGAGTAGATCCAGCTCAGGGAGTCCGGACCCCACCTGCTGAAGAAGAAATAGAGATTATGGACCTCCCAATTGTCCCGTACACTCCATCGGGAAAACATACGGTGTCCAGGTGGAATGAGTTCGTCTATGACAAGAAAAGGAAAGCAATGGTCCTCAAATCGGAAGAGAGGATCAAAAGTCCCTTCCATGAAGACATCATTACCCACCGAGAGGTCACTATAATGCAGAATACAGATAAAGATCCCTTTGTTATGGCATCCGCAGCTGTAGAAACAGCAAAAGCATCACTGGACAATGTAGGTGTTATAGTTAGAGAAAATGTATTGACGAAGAAGAGAGCTCGTACGCTACAACAGACTGTGGCTAATGAGCAAGTCCACAGGGATCTTGTGGTGAACAAGTATAATTGCCTGTACGCTGAGCATAAAGAACTGTCAAACAACTATAACCGGTTAGAGGAAGAGAAGGAACAACTATCGATCCTAATGATGATTGAGGAAGCAGAAAAGAATGACGCAGTAGCCAGAGTGTCCCAGCTTGAAACAGACAAGCTGGCATTAGCTGAGCAATTGGAGCAAGCTGAGAGCAGAATGACGGACATGTCTCCCTTCCATGAGCTCTCCTGCAGCATACTAAAGCAAGCGCATGACACTCAGGAGCTAATCACTAATTAGGTTTGCAAGCTCAAGGCCATGGTGGTCAGGTTAAAAGAAATTAATGCGGAGGCCCATAGGCTCAAAGCTAAGCATACCCGTGTCAAGGCAAATATCATGAGCCAGATAAAATGGCGAGAAGGAAAGGGGGATTTCCCCGCACATCTCCCATTCAAATCTGTGGAGGGTTTTAATGAAGATGTGGCCCTTTTGGACTTCTGCAGAAACTGTGGCAGTAAGCTGATAGCCAGTGTGCAAGGAACAAGGGATAAGATCAACGGGCTGTATCAAAGAATCCAGGAAGTGCATGACAGGTGCAAATTGAATTTCCCACAATCCCTCGATGACTTCCCGGATTCAGAACAACACTTGGCTGAGCTAAAGGAAGAGCTGGGCATCCAAACCGAATACATGAAGAAAATTGATGTCCTAGCAATTGATGACTTACAACATTATATTGGAATGTCATCAATCCACGGCCATTTGCTTAAAGAAGTGCATCAAGCTGCAGTAGCAGAGGTTCAAAGCATTGGAGCAGAGCTCGGGAAGAATGTGACTTCTCAGAAAATATTGTTCCCTGCTGCAGCAAACATAGTCATAAGGGACACTGGCATGTGGTATATCTACATAGCAGAAGAAGAGAAGAAGGCAGAAGTAGCAGCTGTGACAGCAAATCCAGAATCTTCTCTCCCAACAGCCATTCCAGCAACAACAGTGGGCTCGATTCCCTCTTCCCCATCAGTGGTAGAAATTTCATCCAGCTCAATCCCTTCTTCCCAAGTAGAAGCAGCAGCAACAATGGGTTCGAGTGCCTCTCCTAAGGCAACATCAGCAGCATCAGTTGATTTGGGCGATCCTCTTCCAGCAGAAGCTCACGCATAGGAGTGAAATCGCTGATTTCAGAATATTATTTCTGATATGTTGTGTTTTAAGCTCTCAAATGTGTAAAGTGTGAACTATGGGACTGCTGTCCATTTTCTTTTGTTAAATATTTTTTGTAAAAGGAATAGTCACATTTTTTGGTCTATTATAGAAGAAATTCCTGTAGGTGACAAGTGGAAAAGGCCAGATGGCAGCCCAAAGGGCAAATTTGTAATTATAAATAGAAGTTAGGAAGGATTAGAAAGGACTTTTGGCAGGGAATGAATTTTTGAAACCTGTACGAGCTATCTTGTATTGGTTCTTTGAAAATCTAATTTTCTAATAAAATCCAGGGAGATGGACGTTTTGCATGGGAACAAAATATGGATATGTATTGGACTATTCTGATGATTTCCATACTGTAATGTGAGATGATTCCTACTATCTGAATTATTTCTTTGTAGCAATGATTTTTGCTCCTTCCTGTGCAAACGATTTTCTCTATTTTGTGAGCAATGAATGTGTTTCAAATTAAATCAGGAGCTATCTGCTGATATCTTTATCTTTGCCGTAGAGTTCTCTTTAGATTAAATGGCTAGCTATTCTTTCTTTAAGATAACTCCTATAGCTCATTGTTCATGCCTTTAAATTTGCTCCTCGCAGGGATCTTTAAATTTATTTCAGTTTGTTTACACTTAGATCTGTTTCTTTCATTCTTTCAGCTTAGATTAGATAATTTTGCTTCTTCCTTTGATGAGTAATGAAATGTGTTTTCTATTAAATTAGAAGCTATCTTCTAAAGATCTTTTATCTTGCTGTATATTTACCTGTAAGAATTGATGGCTATCTGTTCTTTCTTTATGATATCTATTACAGCTCATTGCTCATCCTGTAAATGTGTTCCCTGCAAGGATAGGTAGATTTACTTCATTTTTACACTTAGATATGTTTAGTTTTGCATTTAGATCAGTTATAAATTAGGCACTTGCATCTCATTAAAAAACATAAAATCCAAAAGAAAGGTGGATCGAGCCATAACCGGTACAATCGGAATTAAACTCCAAACCCACGGTTGCCGGAACCGCTTACCGGACGGATTCCCTATACCAAACAGTAGATAATCTAATTGGGATCATCTATCGGGGAGAATCCCTTTCTGATTGATGCTACGATATCTGAGGAATCAACAAGACCTAAGCCAACCCTAGAGACCTAATCTAGACATATAGAACCTAATATAGCTTATAGACCCTGATCTATCCCTAGAAACAAGACAAAACAAATGTAACCTTGGAAAGCATAATGTTGACCTAGAACCCTAGAGACCTAATCTAGAATACTTATCTATCCCTAGAGACGTAGCCTAGCCCTAGAGACCTAATCTAACCATATAGAACCTAATCTAGCTTATAGAACCTAATCTAGCCCTAGAAACCAGACAAAAAAAATCTAGCCCTAAAAAGCCTTATATGGACCTAGAACCCTTAAGACCTAATCTAGAATACTTATCTAGCCCTAGAGACGTAATCTAGTCCCGGAGACCCAATCTAGCCATATAGAACCTAATCTAGCTTATAGACCTTGATCTAGCCCTAGAAACCAGACAAAAGAAAATATAGCCCTCGAAAGCCTAATGTGGACCTAGAACCCTAGAGATCTAATCTAGAATACTTATTTATACCTAGAAACGTAACCTAGCCTCGTATACCTAGTCTAGCTATATAGAACCTAATCCAGCTTATAAACCCTGATCTAGCCCTAGAAACTAGACAAAAACAAATCTAGCCCTAGAAAGCCTAATGTGGACCTAGAACCCTGGAGACCTAATCTAGAATACTTATCTAGACCTAGAGACGTAACCTAGCCCCGGAGATCTAATCTATCCATATAGAACCTAATATAGCTTATAGACCTTGATCTAGACCTAGAAGTCGGATATAAACAAATCTAGCCCTTTAAATCTTAATGTTGACCTAGAACCGTGGAGACCTAATATAGAATACTTATATAGCCCCAGAGACATAAGCTAGCAATGGAGACCTAATATAGCCATATAGAACCTAATCTAGCTTATAGACCCTGATATAGCCCTATAAACCAGACAAAATCAAATCTAGCCATGGAAATCCTAATGTGGACCTAGAACCTTGAAGACCTAATCTAGAATAGTTTTCTATCCTTAGAGATGTAACCTAGCCCCAGAGACCTAATCTAGCCATATAGAACCTAATCTAGCTTATAGACCCTAATCTAGCCCTAGAAACCAGACAAAAACAAATCTAGAGACACCTGGCACCTTGTGTCCATTCAGGGATGCTTTGAGAATATGCTCTAGGGCAAGGGAACTCGAACAGGCGAGCAGAACGAGGTTCCATCAACTACCAGACGTTCATATGGCTAGCGTGGATGTGTTCACAATGGCCCATGCACACTAGAGAGCCTTTGGATCAAAATTGACGTCCTTGTGCAAACTTGGCATGGCCTTCACCATGAAAAAACCTAGTACCGGAGATGGCACAATAGAACCATTTTCGGGTATATGAGTCACAGTGGACGGGGAGTACATCTAGAAGCCAACGTCCCAAATCCATTGGAACCGACAGCTTCACGATCGGAGTCACAGTTTTGGTGCTAGGGGAATTGTTTCCTGGCACCACGTGGTCATTCAAGGACACTTTGAGGATTTTCTCCAGGCGCATGGAACTAGAACCAGCAAGCGGAACGGGGTTACATCAGCTCCCACACATGCATTTGTCCAGTGTGGATGTGTTCACAGTGGCCACACATGCCCGAGAGCCTTCAGATAAAATATGATCCCCTTGCACAAAATTGGCATGGCCTTCACTAAGCAAAACCCTAGTTCCATAAATGGCCTAATAGTACCATTTCTAATCGATTGAGTCATGGTGGGGAGGGTCCCACAGCTAGAACCCAGCTTCCCAAATCCGTCGGAATCGACGGTTTCACAATCGAAGTCACGGTTTTGGTGCTATGGGAATATTTGTCTAATAACTCGTGGTCATTCAGGGACACTATGAGGATTTTCTCTGGAGGCATGAAACTCCAACTGGCAAGCGGAACAGGGTTCCATCAGCTCCCACACATGCATTTGGCCAGTGTGGATGTTTTCACGATGGGCACGCACACCCGGGAGCCTTCAGATCATAAATGACCCCCTTGCACAAAATTGGCATGGCATTCACTGAGAAAAACCCTAGTTCTTAAGAT
Source organism: Larix kaempferi (assembly GCA_027924585.1). NCBI lineage: Eukaryota > Viridiplantae > Streptophyta > Pinopsida > Pinales > Pinaceae > Larix > Larix kaempferi. The sequence goes on from BSBM01000519.1 coordinate 5,683,366, forward strand.
GGCACAATAGCACTTTTTTCGAGGGATTAACTAATGGTGGGGGGGGCGTTTTACATTTAGAACAATTAGAATCGACGGCTTCACGATCGGAGTCACGGTTTTGGTGCTATGGGAATTTTTTCCTAGCACCCCATGGCCATTCAAGGACACTTTGAGGATTTTCTCTGGGGGAACGAAACCCGAATCGATGAGCGGAACGAGATTCCATCAACTCCCACACCTGCATTTACCCAATGTGTATGTGTTCATGATGGCCACACAAGCCTAGGAGCCTTCAGATCAGAAATGACCCCTTGCACAAAATTTCCATGGCCTTCACTCAGAAAAATCCTAGTTCCAGAGATGGCACAATAGCACCGTTTTCGGGAAATTGAGTCATGGTGGGGGGGTCCCACAGCTAGAACCTAGCATTCTTAATCCATTGGAATCGACGGCTTCACGATCGGAATCACGGTTTTGGTGTTATGGGAATTTTTTCCAGGCACCTTGTGGCCATTTAGGAACACTTTGAGGATTTTATTTGGAGGCATGGGACCCAAACCGACGAGTGGAATAGGGTTCTATCATTTCCCACACGTGAATTTGGCTAGTTTGGATATGTTTGTTATGGCCACACATGCCTGGGATCCTTCGGATAAGAAATGACCCCCATGCACAAAATTGGCATGGCCATCTGTTAACACCCAAAAAGTGTTCACTACCTCATCTACCTCATTACATGGCTCATTTGTCCATTTTCCTACCATATTTCCCTTAAAAACCCTAAAAATCCCACTAAAAAGCCTCCAAAAGGCCTAAAATGCCTCCAAAAGGCCACAAAACCATCAAAAAAGCCTCAAAAGGATAAAAAACCCCTTTTTCCTCCAAAAATAGCAAAATCCCTCTAAAAAGGGAATAAAAAATATAAAATAATGAGGAAAAGGAGGAAAAAAACCTATACAGTTGCCCTAAACCATGGGCCAGCACTCCACCACCAATAAACTATAAATAGGTGATGGACATCCCTTATTTCACATCCACAATCAAGTATACCCTTACTCTGCCAAAATCTCTCTTGAAACCCTAGCTCACCATTGAGCCACTTTCACCTTGAGAGCCCCTTTTGGCCCATTTCCACCATTGGAGAAAGAGAAGGAGCACATTGGAGCTTGGAGCAACCCTCTTGGACATTGCAAGAGCTTCATTCAACGTCCCCATTGGAGGTAATATCAATACAAAACCATTATTTATATTTTGTTCTTTATGTTTCATGCATGTGTTTTAGATTAGTTTACATTTCTGTTTTAGCTTAATAATTTACATTTACTGAACTGCTACTAAGGAGTCCATTCTCCTTAGTAGGTGCTCATTTGCACAAGCTAGGGGTAAAACCCTAGCTACAGTTTTGGCGACTCCCCTAAGTTTGAATTTCTGGTTACAATTTTTAAATCTTTTTTCTGTTCGGCTGTCCCTTTCGGCCGCTGCATACCACGTTTTTTCCCCCAACAGTCGCGTCCCGACCGCGTCTTTCAGGCACTTACCTGCGACCCAACCGCGGCTCTCAGAATGTTTCCGGCAACCTACTGGAAGCTTTCCGTCTGTTACCTGCGATTCGGCCGCGGCTATTAGCCTGTTTGATCCAGTCTAACTGCGGCTATTTCCCTGTTTTCGGCGTCCCGCCTGCGGCTTTCAGCCAGTTTCCCGCAACCCGTCGGCGCCTTTCGGCATCTTTTCTGCGTCCCGCCTGCGGCTTTCGGCCAGTTTCCCGCAACCCGCCGGCGCCTTTAGGCGTCTTTCCCATGTCCTGACTGCGACCTTCAGCCCTTTTGCTGTGTCCCGACTGTGTTTGTCTACCAAAAACCTGCGTCCTGTCCGCGCCTGTTTCCCTCAAACCCGCGGTCCGACTGCTCCGTTTCGCCACAAACCTGCGGTCTGATTTTTGCATTTTTTACAGTTTTGAGCCCAGAACTTTGCTGCACTATTTTCTGGACCAGCACACCCCTCTATCCTACCTGCAGCCACCCTTCCTTATAGCATTTTTCTGTAGTTTTTATTTCTGTGTCATTTACAGAATCGTTTTTACATTTTCAAGCACTTTACATTGGAAAAAGAAAATTGTGCATTTTAAAAGTTCATTTCTGTATTGTTATTGCTAGATAGAAAGTTGCCCTCCCTAGTGGCACTTTCTACTTGGGTTCATCATCATCTCACGAGCACACACTCTGTCACATAATTCAAGTGAGCCTTAAAAAACTATCTAACTCAACCAATATTCTAACCCCACTTGGGGAACACAAAAGAATCTTTGTAGTTAGGTAGGATCGGGGGGATAGGCTTCCAATAACACCCCTCGGTTACTTACACTTGAGACATAGTTGTTGTCCAAATAGGGAACCAAAATCCCCTAGTAATTTTTGGCACGGTCACAACCAGTTTATCAGAGGGCCTCTCCCTTAGGAGGGTTGAAGTCGGGAGACTGGTTCCGGAGGCCTGAGTGGAATACCGCACTCCATTCAGTAACCGAAGGGCTAACTTTCGCAGTTCGCGGGATATCCCTGTATAGGGGTATTGCGGTAAACGGACCAAATGACAGATTCACCTTTCTGGACATGTCATGAACGGGGTATCTTAGTTGCCATTCTTCTAGGATTGACTACTCGGTGTCCCTCCCGATAGGGGGACATCTTAGCCACTTGGCTTTCCTATTCATATTGTCTGACTTGGATTTCATCACCTTGCAGAGGATATGTCTAGTTGAGTCAGAATAATTTTAGTTAGGTGTTTGCATGCTCCCTTACCTCCCTTTGGTCTAGTGAGTTCACCATTTTTCATTTTTAGGAAACCTGCTGCTTGTTGGTATTCTGACCATTTTGTTGGTACTCCACCTATTGTAGCACAGCTGTTACAGTGGGTGTTTTGAGTTGGTTGTTGGCCTAAGTGCCTTGTTTTTTGAGCTCTCCTTCTGCACGCTTGGTTGCATTAGGGTTTTTGAGCTATTTTTTACTCACCTCAACCCACAGAGTTTTGACACCATCTGTCACCATTGAGTCCCCGAGACATTCTCGACGCCTCAGGGGCAAGCCCCCATAGCACGGTTCACTTGACACCACACGTCATCGCCACAGATCATCATCACTTGATACCACTTATCACAGATCTCGAGCCTTGTCACTTGACTCCACTCGTCAACGGCATAGGACTCCGTCACCAGATATTGACGCCCCTTACTTTACCTCCGATTCTAAAGAAGAGTCTGAGAACCCTATTTACACTGCCCCTACTAGCCCCATGGCTAGCGTGACTTCCACTCCTTTCACTGTAGGGACCATTGGTGGCACATCCACCACTACACCAGTTACTACACCTGCTCTGGGAATGCCCTCGATGGGGGCCACATCCACCATCCCGGTCACCATTCCCATTCCCGTAGCTGGCATACATACCACTACTCCACCAGTTACTCACACTACCCATGGTGGTGCAGGCCCATCCTATACTACCTTAGTTCCCCCACTTGGGGGGCAACATTCCCAACCCTGCCCCTCTACTTGGGGGCATGGGCCCCCAACTTGGTCCAACCCCACTCCTGTGTCACATCCTTCTTCCAGTCTGTCATTCATTGCTAGCCTCAACCTACCTGACCTAGCCAGACTGACCAACGACCCTATCCGACACGACCCTGCATGGCCTCATATTCCCACCAAGCTCCCCTCGGACATCCCTAAGTTCGAGGGCAAGGCAGGTGAGGACCCACAAAACCATATCATGTCCTTCCATCTATGGTGTTCCTCCAACTCCATAGTGGATGACTCTATTCACCTCTGTTTGTTACAGCGCACCTTCACTCGCTCTGCAGCCAAGTGGTATATCGAGCAACCCCACGAGACCCATGCCACCTTTGCTTCCCTTGACTCGACCTTCCTGCAGTTCTTCCAATTACCTGTCTACTACGACACGGGCGTTGAGATACTCCTATCTTGTAGACAAAACACGGCTACCCCACATCACGGACCACATTCATGAGTGGCGTAGACGCCGTAGCTTATGCAAGATCAAATTAGACGACCGTATATTCCTAGATTGGTTCCTCAAGTCCCTTCTTCCTGTTATTGCTAAGGATGTAGCTTCTGAAAGACCCCAGTCTGAAGAAGAGGCCATCCTTAAGGCACAGCAGTTCGACCTCATTTACACCCAGTCAAGTTACCTCTATACCATTATACCTGACGCCCCTCGCGGCGAGTCCTCCCATCATGATGTGCCGAGGGCATCCCACGCTACAGACGGCATCATTGGCCGGGTTTCTTCGCATCCCCAACCCTTTTCCATAGCACGTCCTACCCCGGGCCCCCGACCTTTCGCGGGCCACCTCACAGTCTGGGGCCACCAACTCATATGCTCCCTATGACACATCACCATCATTCCCATGGACCCAGCTGTCCACCTCAGTGCTTCGGGCATGCACCCCCCTGCTTATAACCCCCCGGTCTCACCTCAGTCCTATTACCACCAGCAGGCTGCACCAGCTCTTGCGCCTCCTCAGGCCCCAACCCGTTTATTACCACCCAGCAGGCTACACCAACTCCTGCGCCTTCCCCAAGCCAAACCAGCTTATTACCCGCCACAGGCAGCCCCTACGGCAAACCCACAATCTGCTCCGCAGAACATATCAGTAACCTCCTCAAGGTGTCGCACCTGCACAGCCTCCACCTACATACCATCCACCGCAGCCTGCTCCTGCACCTGCACAACCTCAAAACCCACCTGCTGCTCAAGGGCAAGTTTTACACCCAAAACAACCCACAGCAAAACCAGAACAACCAACGCAACCAGGGCCAACAAAATCGCGGCAAGGGCCGTAATTGTGGGAACAACCAACCTACAGACCAAGGTGGTCAACCGGCTAACCCCCCAGACAACAACAACGCGGCACCCCGCTAACCAAAACCCCTGATCGCCTGCCCAAGCAGGCTAAAAAAACCTAATTTGAGAACGAACCATCCTTGTTCTATCTGCGGGGGTCTATGGCCACTACACACATACTTGCCCACATTTGGAGCGAGCTCGGCAAAATTTGGGTTGATGATGCCCATCGTTAAGGGCATGCGGCTCCTCAAGCACCGCCCAACCCCCCCACAACCTCAACAGCCACCTTTGGTGCTGCAAAACCCCTTACCAACCCAAGGCATGGTGAATACTCAGCCGTTGGCCCCCCCCTCAAGCCAACGCGCAACCCCAACAACAACAGATCACATACGCCGCTCACTGATCAACCCCATGTTTGACTCAAGTACCCATCACTTGTTGATGATGTCTTCCGCTGATGTCAACCCTTCAGACTCGCCGGAACCAATATGGCTCCACCTCCGAAGCCCCCTCCCACTAATAAAACCACTAACGCTCATCCCAGCTGATCAAGCGTTACGTATCCCTCCCCCCTACGGTAGATGGCGCTTCCAAAGTAGCTTGTTTCCCACTTCGTCGTATCAACAACAACCCCCAATGCACGCGCTGCGTAAAAACTACAACATTGTAGACGACCTAGCCCAATCTCCCGCAAGCCATGTCTGCGTTAGAAGTCTTGAAGAACTGCCCCTTCCCAGCGCAAGACTTTACTCTCAGCCATTGGGGCTATTGACCCAAATGATTCAAAATTTGATGGCATTTGATTTGGACCAGTCCGAACCACGCCTACCTTCCACCTTAGCATTCCAAGTTTCTGTTTCTGTTCGGAATCTTGTCATCCATCGATGCATCATCGATGAGGGTGCCTCCACATGCGTTATGTCTACATTCGTGTGGCAGAAGTTGGGATCCCCTACCCTCCAGCAGTCCACCACTGCGTTACGCGCCTACGACGGTCGTTCGGCTCAGCCCCAAGGTCTCCTAGCCAATGTCCCTGTCCAGTTAGGTGGTAAAAACCGTCCTCATCGATATCGAGGTCATCAATGCTCAGCTTGATTACAACCTCTTACTCAGTTGCAGCTACATGTATGCTATGCGGGTGGTCACTTCCTCTGTCTTTCGTACCATGATGTTCCCCCATGATGGACGCATTGTTAAGATCGACCAACTTACTTACTATGATCCAAATGCTCCCCGCTGCCCCCGAAAATGTTCTCCCCATGGTTGAACAACTGGTTAGTGGCACTGCTACCTCATTTGTTTCCTCTTTGGGACCTGGAGTTTACTCAGACCCACCGATGACATCCACCTTCCAATCCATTCCGCCCCCGTCATCCACACCCGAAGTGTCTGACCTATGTACTCTCTCCCACGATAACCAACCAACTACCAATCAACCACCCTTGTTGCCTAAACCACCACTGGTACCTAGCCACATTGGTGTTACACCTATCCACACAATCCCCTTCCTATTCCCTCCTTCGGGAGTAGTAAGTTCCCCGGTTATGGCTACCCTTAGCCTCCCTGGGTTAACCTTGGGATTACCCGTATGGTATCTTTTGCCTCCCGTTCGCCCATCGACAACAGATGTCGTCCTCCAACCGGTGCAACCCATGGCTACTACCACTCAGCCACCCCCTGGTGTCTCTACCCCTTCGTCCTCCACGACTCCTCCCCCTACTCCCAAACCCACTGGGGGAAGAGGCCCCCAACCTTACACTGCTATACCACCTCCCAAGACAGTAAAAAACCCCCCAGTATTTCGTGCTCCTCCCAAATGCTCATTGTGCGACGAGTTAGGCCATGCGACTCATCAGTGTCTGCAGTTACCAGCATTATAGAAGCACATGCAGATGCTCGACGACGACCCCAACATCTCGATTGTCAAACTAAACCCCACCCCAACATCCCTGCATACCAACCACCCCTGTGCTATATGCGGTGTTTACGGGCACTACTCACATCATTGTCCTGATCTCCCAGATTACAGAGTGGCTCTCTATGAGATGAACAATCTGGATCTTGAGACGACACCTACCACTATTGAGGAGATTCACCCCCCGATTTCACCCCCATCCGGGGAGGTCAACACCATTTACATGATCTCTTCCACCACCATTCCCACGTCAACCGATTTGACGGCCCAAACTTTCCGTACGGATGAGGAGATTCTTGAGGCACTCACTGCCCCGGAGTATCCCTGGGATGATATGCACCATCGTTCGTATTTCCTCCCAGAAGCATCTTCCTCTAGCACCGCTACCCAATTTGCGGTTGAATCCAAGATTTCCTTCCCACCAAGGTCGACTGGTTTAAGGACCCTATTCCTACTCCTGACGCCTTCGAGGAAGGTAACATGGCTAACATATCACCTGTCATCCAAATTGATATCGCTGCCCCTAGGAGTGCCCCTGAACTCATCACTTTAGGAGCCTTATGCAGTAAGCAAGAGATTGAGGAATACACTAACCTCTTCAGAGAGTTCCGTGATGTCTTTGCCTGGTCCTATACTGAAATGCCCGGTCTTGACCCTGCCATTATCGAGCACCACATTGACACATGGCCTGATGTACCCCCTGTCCATCAGAAACATCGTCCCATACATCCCTCAAAGTTCCCCGCTGTCAAAACTACGATTGAGACCCCTGAACTCATCACTTTAGGAGCCTCCTGCAGCGAGCAGGAGATTGAGGACTACAAACAACTCTTCCAAGAGTTCCGTGATATCTTTACCTCCCCACTCAAGCAACGTCTGCTATCCCTCGAACAAGCCGATGAAGACCGTCGTGCCGCTCTCCAGACCATTGAAGCTGCCAAGAACCGCTCCAAAGCTGGTTACGACAAACATGTACACCCTCGAAATTTCCACGAAGGGGACCTCGTCCTCACCTATGACCAAGCCCATGACAAAACCGGTAAAGGGAAGTTTGAATCCATGTGGCAAGGCCCTTACATCGTGCAGACTTGTCTCGGCAAGGGGGCATACATATTAGCCGACTCCGAAGGTCACCCTTTGCGCAACCCGCGTAACGGGTTGTACCTTAAATGCTTTTATCCTTAAATAACTCGCGGCCCCATTGGTCCGCATTGTACAGTTTGCTCTCTTTTTTGTTTTTCACCTTTTTTACCACGATCTTACTTTCCTCATTTTTTTGCATGACCACAGATGGACCATCTTCCACCTCACTATAATGGCTTCGCTGATGGAGCAAGCCGCTGGTCTCCCAACCTGGCTTCTGCAGCGTGGGTCCTATATTCCCCTTCCCATGAAATGATTCACCTCGACGGAATCTGTATCGGCGCTGCTACCAATAACCAGGCAGAGTATGATGCTGTGACCGGTCTCCTGACTGCTGCCCTCCAGATGGGCATACGTCACCTCCATGTGTTCCTTGACTCCTAGCTGCTTGTCTCCCAGCTCAACAACTACTACCAGGTGCGTGATCCCTGCCTCTTTAGAAAATTCCTGCGCATAAAACAACTCAGCCGACAGTTTGAATCCATCACATTCACCCATGTCCCAAGAGCTCAAAATAGTGTCGCAGATCAAATGGCCAACAACATCCTAGATTGGCACATCAATCACACCATGTAAGACAACCTCCATCATGCATTGCATCTCATAAAAATATATAAAAACCCAAAAAGATTGCAAGGGGCATCCACGTGCCTGTCATCACATAACCATTTGCATCCATGTGCAATAAAAAATACAAACACATTCATATACAGGGGCATCCATGTGCCTAGTCCTACATACCTAGTGTTGCATCCATGTACAATACATCACATAACATACACAAGGGGCATCCATGTGCCCAACATCCTATACTACTTGCATCCACATGCAATGTAAAACATATCACAAATCATAATGTGCATCCACGTGCGTACAACTAAACAACATCATACAAAAAGGTGCATCCACATGCATATATATATATCAAAAAATACATGTTCAGTGCTATACATGTCCTGAGTACCCCTGTACTCAGCTATACAAAAAATGGCTATACATCCCTAAAGCCTCATCAAAATACATGCCGTAGCTGCAAAACTCGAGGGGAGTCCCCTACACTCCCTAATGAGAGTCGTATCCTGCATCATTGCCTGCATCGGCTGCCTCTGAGTCCTCCCCTCTCTCCTCCTCCGGCAAGTCCTCATCTCCTACGGGCTCCTGTGCCCGTGCCCGGTCCACCAAGATCGCCACTCGGATCGCTATGGATCTGAACTCTCGGGGTGCCCTCATGCAATCCTGAACCACATCTGGATCGACGTCCCGCCACCCCTCGTCGGTTACCCCTATCAGCAAACGGTTTAGTAGTTCCCGTACAGACTCAAGTGTCCCCTCCGCATCGCGACGACGGACCTCTCCTCGCCTAGGCAAAGCTGGAACGGCCACAATCCCCCTCCGTGCCACGTGACCTAGCAGCGGCCTCGGGCCCACATCTACAGATCACCCATATGTCAGCAACCAAATATCAATCTACTATCATATCTATCAAACTTGACATCCATAACATGCAAGAAAACACATACGTACCATCGGGACCGCATGCCTATCCTGGTGCTCGTGGCGCCTCTGGATCTCCTGTGTAGTCCATGTCCCTATACGGGAAGTCGTCCAGTGTCAATGGTATCTGGAGCCACTGCAGGTACAACTCCTGCGTAAAATACCTGCCAACATTGCCGCCACCACGGCGACGCATCATCTCGCCCCACCGCACCATCTGCGGCTCCCTCAAACCTCCTGCTCTGATCGGCACCCGCGGCCGCAGTGTGGGCACCCTCTCCATAAAAAAGGCACACAAGAACGAACCATAGCAAAAACCTTTGCCAGATTCCTTTGCTGCTGTCAGCTGCCGCTGAACGTAGGTCAGGTACATCTGGCCCCACGCGTAGTACACCCCATCCAGTACGCGCTCTATCATCTGCATCTGGCCCCCAGACACCTTCTCAGGTGACTGGGACCCCAATACCCGAACCACGCATGCCGCCATGGCCTGTACTGTCGGCTCCTGTAAGTCCCTCACCAGGAGTGCATTCCTATGCACTCTAGCCTCTGGACCGCAGTATCTCTCCAGCATATCCTCCATGTCTACGTCCGTGGCGACCCCCGACTGTGTGTCTGCCACCCTGCCCAGACAGGGCAACCCCGTCAGAAAGTATACATCGGTCAGGGTGAGGTCCACCCTCTCACCCTGTACTCGGAAAGCCTGTATATCCGGCTCCTAGAAGCTAATCAGTCGATTCAGCAGCAACGCTGCTGACCGTATCATGGGTACCTATGCGAACTTTAAAAGTCTGCACATTCCCAGAACTGATCGTACATGGCGCTCCCCTCGGATCACCGTCACTATCTCGTCAAGAATCTCCCGCTCTCTCCATAGAACCTGCGGCATCCTGCAAATCCCACAAAGTAGACTCATCAGACCCATGTCAAATAAATAAGTCCCTCCCTTCCCCCCAGAAAAACCTCATAGCTCGGCCCAAAATCGTGGCTCTCGAGCTCCCTGCCACGGTTTCACACCGCGGCTATCAGGCCTACAGTGGCGGTTCTTAACCGTGCCTGTCAGGGCTAACCCCGCGGTTTCGCACCGCGTGTTCCTCCTTGGAACGTGCGGTACCAGACCGCGTATATAGCCGAGAAACACGCGGTACCCCACCGTGTGGTTCTCCCCGAAACTCGCGGTCGCCAACCGCGGTTTCGTCCCCCAAACCCGCGGTCCACCATACGTGGACCGTACAAATAACCCTGGGACCCACTACCCAACCCCCGACCTTAAAAAATATGCAGGTATGAATTTGACGGAATACCTGTAGCTCCCGAATCAGAAATCGGTCGGTCGGATCGTCCAGAAATGCCACCTCAGCTCTGGTACACTCTGATCACAAGTCAAAGTCAAATAGTACAAATGACACATGTCATGTTGGACCCACTCACTATTTATAGTCAGTTGACTTTCTCTTGTTTTGGACATTCTGAACCCATACAGAGTCCGTTTCTCGAACCATTTCCACCATTGGAATCAGCACGACGAGACCGTCATGATGGTCATCTCGTTGCATTATTTTTTCCCCGTCATTTTTTGCCCATTTTTTAGACACCACTTATCACCTCGGTTTGCACGCCACATCGGGCGTTCTCCATTTTTCACATATTTTATATCCTCAGATTCATTTTTCCAAGCTGGTGATGATGCTTGAGATCATTTCTCACTCTCACCCCCAGATTTTTTGGATCTTTTTTCGAAACACCCCTAGTCACTTCAGTTTACGTGCCACATCGGTCGTTATCCGTTTTTGACACTCTTTATATCGCCGGATTCATTTTTCCGAGCTCGTGATGACGCTTGAGATCATTTCTCGCTCTCACCTGGTACAGTTTCAACATTGTGTCCCAACACCTTGCTGCCTCGATTTGCGTGCCACATCAGCCACCATCGAATTGTTCCACACATTTACATGAGCCATCCACTCCTATCATACTACAAATATTTCATTATTTTGACACCATTCCATTTACCCCGCAAGGAGGCCCATCAGTGTTCCCCCCCACCCTTGTTCTTGGTCATCACACATGTTCCTCGATTGAACACTTACTCCTTGCCTGGCCATTCCTTTTGTTCGGTATAATTTTATCCCTTTTTCGGGCCGGACAAGTCCTTTACGAAAAAGGCACTTAGGGAGTTTCTGTTAAGCTCTTTTTTGACTCCTAAAACAATGAAAAGATCGTCGAGAAATCTTGCTTCCTTTCATGCTCGTTAAAGTACCTGAAAGGGCATCTATCTGGTATAAGTTTACCCCTTTTCCGGACCTGGTAGACTAATTACGAAAAAGGAATACTCTAGTCACACCGGCTAGAAGAGTTCTTCATTGTATCATTTTATGCTTCTTTGGGCCTTGGAGACTAAATATACGAAAAAGCAACCCCCAGGAGTCTTCTTATTTGCTTTTAGACTCTCTAAAATTGAAAACAACCACGAGCACGAACTGTCCTGGGCTCGTAAAATCCACACGACAGTACTGTTCCATTACTTCCGAGTCTTCTTATCGCTTTCAGACTCCTTAAAATTGAAAGCAACCACGAGCATGAACTGTCTTGGGCTCGTAAAATCCACACGACAGTACCATTTTCCACACACTTCTTCTAGTTCCTTAACCCATGAAGAAGTTCCCCCCCGTTCCTCATGGCACTATGATCGATCATCTCGGCAGCACCCCCAATCAGGTCTCCTTTGTTCAGAGTATTCTGCAGTCTCCTACCATTTTACCCTAGCTTGAGTCTCCCTCAGCCCAGTCACCATCCCAGATCCAATACAGCTATGATCCCTTTCCCATCAGTCAGTTTCATACGCTGCCCGATCATCCCCATTATCATACTCTGAACAAAGGAAGTTTGAGTCCACCCACTCTACTTGCCCAGTTGTCCCCCTAGTTTGTCAGTCCTACCATCAGTACTACCACATTTCGGTTCTCCACCTCGCGCTCCTGTCAAGGAAACATCATTGCCTTGATAGTTGCAGGTCTCCCTCTGTCGATGACAGCTCCTCTATTCCAGAGGATAGGCCCAGAGGTCCCTACGCCTTGGACCCATCACCATCTGTGATGAGTGCCTATGGACCATTTTGAGAGGAGTCATCATTGCCTCTCCGAATGGTTGTTTCTCACATGCTCGACTTCAGCACCTTGATCGCATCGTTGAGAATCGCGCAGGATTTATATACCTACCATTATTTGTCGAAGACCCCGGATTTCCCCTGACTCTAGCACATTGGTGAGTCACTCCGGAACACCCAGTTGTATGTTCCCGTGGATGTCCGGGCTGTGTTGGCGATTGTATTCGAAAGCCATCCAGTTATATGCTTCCTCAAGTACCTAGTTCAGTCCCAGATCAGTTCCAGTTCAGTGTACCATTGCGAGTGTACCCCTTGTCACTCTAATCCAGCAGCTCATCAGTTCCTTTGGTACCACATTCAGTAGCACTGTTGTCATTCCAGTGTATCAGTTCTCCAGCTCAGACATGGTCAACCCAGCAGTATGTCCCAGATTTGTGTCCCCTCTGGACCCTTATGATGTACACAGTGGTTCTCTATGTATCTTACAGGTCCTTCTTTTCGGGCCTCACAGTTCTTTTTATGTATCTTGATACGAGCATGGGTATGCCCGCCTCATCCATATATTGAGATTATTCCTCAGTCAGTATTTGAGGTCATGTATATTTCAAGTCCACATTTTTTGGACCCCATTGTTATTATTATGTTGTTATATCCTGATACGAGCATGGGTATGCCCGCCTCGTCCATATGATCAGATGATTCCTCATCCATTATTGAGGTTATGTACTTTTAGTTCTTGCAGTTTGTTCGGGATCGTTGTTTCGGGCTTCAGTTTGTTTCTTCTCTTCTCCACACCCCAGGAAAACCATACATGACTTATGATGTCCATCGGCCATACGATGAGCTCCTTCCCTCGCACATCAGGGGGCAATCTGTTAACACCCAAAAAGTGTTCACTACCTCATCTACCTCATTACATGGCTCATTTGTCCATTTTCCTACCATATTTCCCTTAAAAACCCTAAAAATCCCACTAAAAAGCCTCCAAAAGGCCTAAAATGCCTCCAAAAGGCCACAAAACCATTAAAAAAGCCTCAAAAAGGCTAAAAAACCCCTTTTTCCTCCAAAAATAGCAAAATCCCTCTAAAAAGGGAATAAAAAATATAAAATAATGAGGAAAAGGAGGAAAAAACCCTATACAGCTGCCCTAAACCATATGGTTCCCAAAACCATGGGCCAGCACTCCACCACCAATAAACTATAAATAGGTGATGGAGATCCGTTATTTCACATCCACAATCAAGTATACCCTTACTCTGCCAAAATCTCTCTTGAAACCCTAGCTCACCATTGAGTCACTTTCACCTTGAGAGCCCCTTTTGGCCCATTTCCACCATTGGAGAAAGAGAAGGAGCACATTGGAGCTTGGAGCAACCCTCTTGGACATTGCAAGAGCTTCATTCAACCTCCCCATTGGAGGTAATATCAATACAAAACCATTATTTATATTTTGTTCTTTATGTTTCATGCATGTGTTTTAGATTAGTTTACATTTCTGTTTTAGCTTAATAATTTACATTTACTGAACTGCTACTAAGGAGTCCATTCTCTTTAGTAGGTGCTCATTTGCACAAGCTAGGGGTAAAACCCTAGCTACACCATTATTGAGAAAACCCCTAGTTCCAAAGATGGAACAATTGCACCATTTATAGGTGATTGATCACAGTCAAGTGGGTCCCATAGTTATAACATGGTGTCCCAAATCTATCAAAATCGACAACTTCTTGATCGGAGTCACATTTTTGGTGCTATGGGAATTTTTTCCAAACACCCCGTGGTCATTTAGGGACACTTTGAGGATTTTATCTGAGGGAATGGAACACAAACCGATGAGTGGAAGGGGATTCTTTCAGCTCCCACATGTGCATATGGTCATTGTGTATGTGTTCATGATTTCCACGCTCTACCGGGAGCCTTCTGATCATAAATGACCCCATTGTGCAAAATTGGCATGGCCTTCACTAAGCAAAACCCTAGTTCCAGAGATGGCACAATAGCACTATTTTCGGGCATTTGAGGCACGGTGGGGGGGGTCCACTAACTGAACAATGACATCTTGAATCCATCACAATTGACGTATTCATAACCAGAGTCATAGTTTTGGTGCTATGGGAATTTTTGTCAAGCACCCCATGGCCATTCATGGACACTTTGAGGATTGGCTGCGGGGGCATGGAACCCAAACCAGCGAGCGGAAGGGGATTGTTTCCGATCCCACACATGCATATGGACAACATGGATGTGTTCATGATGGCCACTCTTTCCCAAAAGACTTCGGATAAGAAATGACCCCCTTGCGCAAAATTGGCATGGCCTTCACTGATCGAAACCCTAGTTTCGGAGATGGCACAATAGCACCGTTTTCAGGAATTTGAGGCATGGTGGGGGAGGTTCCCTACCTGAAACCCGATGTCCCGAATCCATCACAATCGACGGATTCACAACCAGAGTCACAGTTTTGGTTGTATAGCCATTTTTTCCAGGCACCCCGCGACCTTTCATGGACACTTTGAGGATTTTCTCTAGGGGCATGGAACCCAAACCGGCAAGCGAAAGGGGATTCTTTCATCTCCCACACATGCATATGTACATTATGGATGTGTTCATGATGGACATGCTCTCTCGAGAGTCTTCGGATAAGAAATGGCCCCCTTGAGCAAAATTGGCATGGCCTTCACTGAGAAAAACCCTAGTTCCAAATATAACACAATAGCACTATTTCTGAACGTTTGAGGCAAAGGGGGGGGACGCCTAGCTGAAACCTGGTGTCTCAAATCCATTAGAATCGATGGATTCGAGACCGGATTCATGGTTTTGGTGCTATGGGCATTTTTGTTAGGCACCCTCTGGCCATTCAAGGACACTTTGAGGATTTTCTCCAAGGGCATGAAACCCAAACCATTGAGGAGAATTGAATTCTTTTAGCTACCACACATGCATATGGCCATTGTGGATTTTCTCACGATGACCATGCATTCCCGGAAGCCTTCAGATAAAAATTGACCCCCTTTCCTAAAATTTGCATGGCCTCCACTAGGAAAATTCCTAGTTCTAGAGATGGCACAATACCACCATTTCCAGGCTTTTGAGGCATGGTGTGGGGAAGTCCCCTAGATGAAACCCAACATCCTAAATCGATTGACATCATGTTTTTGGTGCTATGGAATTTTTTGTCAGGAACCCCATGGCCATTCAGGGACACTTTGAGGATTTTCTTTGGGGGCACGGAACCCAAACCAACGAGCGAACTTGGATTCTTTCAGCTCCCACACATGCATATGACCATTGGTGATGTGTTCATGATGGAAACTCTCTCCTGGGAGCCTTCGTATCTGAATTGACCCCCTTGTGAAAAATTGGAGTGGCCTTCACTAGGCAAAATCCTACTTTTGGAGATGTCATAGTAGCATCGCTTCAAGGAATTTGAGGCACGATGGGGGGGGGACCCTAGCTGAAACCCATCGTCCTAAATCCATCGAAATTAATGGATTCACAACTGGAGTCACAGTTTTGGTGCTATGGGAATTTTTTCCAAGCACCTCGTGGCCATTCAGGGACACTTTGAGGATTTTCTTTGGGGGCACGGAACCCAAACCGGTGAGAGGACTTGGATTCTTTCATCTCCCACATGTGCATATGGTCTCGATGGATCTGTTCACAATGAACACACATGACCGAGACATTTGGATCATAATTGAACCCCTTGTGCAAAATTGGCATGGCCTTCACTAAGAAAAACCCTATTTCTAGAGATGGCACAATAGCACCATTTCCGAGTGTTTGAGGCATGGTGGGGGGTGATACCCTAGATCAAAACCGGTGTCCCAAATCCATCAGAATAGGCAGATTCATGAGAAGATTCACAATTTTGGTGCTATGGAAATTTTTGTTAGGAACCTCATGGCCATTCAGGGACACTTTGAGGATTTTGCTCAAGGGGAACAAAATCCAAACCAGTGATAGGAAGGGGTTTCTTTCATATTCCACATGCGAATATGGCCAATGTGTATGTGTTCATGATGGCCATGCTCGCTCAGGATCCTTCGGATCATAAATGACCCCCTTGAGCAAAATTGGCATGGCCTTCACTAAGCAAAACCCTAGTTCTAGGGATGGCACAATAGCACCGTTTCCGACTGTTTGATGCACAGTGGGGGGGGGGGGGTTCCCTAGATGAAATCGAGCATCCCGAATCCATCAAAATCGATAGATTCATGACCATAGTCATGGTTTTTGTGCTATGGAAATTATTTTTAGGCACCTTGTGGCCATTGAGGGACACTTTGAGGATTTGATCCTGTTGCTTGAAACCCAAACCAGCGAGTGAAAGGGGATTATTTCATCTCCCACATGTGCATATAGCCAGTGTGGATGTGTTTACGATGGCCAATCTCTCTTGAGAAACTTTGGATCATAAATGACCCCCTTGCACAAAATTGGCATGGCCTTCACTGAGAAAAACCCTAGTTCCAGAGATGGCACAATAGCAATGTTTTCGGGAATTTGAGGCACGATGGGGGGGATCCCCTAGATGAAACCCGACATCCTGAATCCATCGGAATCGATGTATTCATTACCACATTCATAGTTTTGGTGCTATGGCAATTTTTTCCAGTCGCCATTCAGGGACACTTTGAGGATTTGCTTTGGGGGCACATAACTCAAACTAGCAAGCAGAAGGGGATTATTTCAGCTCCCTCACATGCTTATGGCCATTATGGATGTGGTCATGATGGACACACTCACCCGAGAGCCTTAGCATCATAAATGACCCCCTTGCGCAAAATTGGCACGACCTTCTACAAGATAGGGTTTATTTATCGTGTATGTGCATGATCTTATGTGTGAATGTATGTTTAGATATTTGTATATGTGCATGTCATTTATGTACAAATTGATGCAATCAAAATTTTGTGCTTGATTGCATCAATTAACCATATTTAGAAGGACCAATTGCAGTAAGAACTCAACAAAACATGAAGAGCCAATCATAAAAAACATTATAAAATTTGTATTGGAGCCACAGTGTTTCTAAGAGATGATTCTATAAGAGAGAAGTAAGTTTTGGTTTGCATAAAATAAGGTTGGTTTCCCTTTTTTGTATAACAAGAATAATTTCTATGCATTATAAACGTGTTATATGCATTACAAAGGTGCACACATTCTTATTACAAGATATATGGCATTAATTAGTTTTTATGGTAGGTAAAATTCTTGCAACCACATTAACTCTCTAGGTTATAATTATTTTCAAGGGGGGCTATGTGAGCCATTAGGATATTTTAAGCACTAAGTTTGGATGTGAGTTCTTTGGACATGATTAAGGTATAAAATTTGATCCTTAGTTTGTAAGAATCAATTCTAAGCATCCCGAGCCATGGATAATGCCTTAAAGAATAACATTTGACCTCTGAAGGGTATCATTTTCCTTTGATTGTTGACCTCGATGCAATAAGTAGGTTGTGGACATTTGGTATGGGTCTTGAGACCATGAACATGTTCAATGGAGGAAACATATGCCTTATGCCCTAAACAAGGCTTCTATGCATTTATGACCAAGAATGTTGTGTCAAATCACAACACATCTAGGATCGAGGGATATTTGGACTCCATGTGAGCATATTCAAATCTGATTAGGAGGTTATGAACACCAAGTGATGGTTTTGAGGGCCTAGATGTAGCTGTGAATATCTAGCTTATTAGT
Source organism: Larix kaempferi (assembly GCA_027924585.1). NCBI lineage: Eukaryota > Viridiplantae > Streptophyta > Pinopsida > Pinales > Pinaceae > Larix > Larix kaempferi. Next base: position 5,701,570 of record BSBM01000519.1, read on the forward strand.
GAGGATATGGACACTATTTGTAGGTTTTGAACACCAAAATTGGTTCTTAGGATATGGAAGTAGTCAAAGGATGAAACGTAGGCCATAGGTCCTAAGAGAAGCATCTAGGGCTTGACAACCATGGGCAAGGTATTGGACCATAACACTTGGCATCTACTAGGTGCATTTTTTCTCTTTGTGGGAATACAAGAGGAATAGAATAACCACTAGGAATTTTTGAGCCCTATATACAAGTCATGAATTGAGACATGCTAAATGTAGGAAACCTAGGAGTTATTCCCTAAATGGACAAAATTAGTGATCAAGAGAAAGAAAGGAGCTTTCAAACCACCATATACGACATGTCTTGGGGTTCTTTGGCTCCCAAGTGTCTATACATACTTCATTAGGATATTTTGAGAACCATTTATGGATATTAGTTCCTTACACATGGTTGGGAGGAGGACTACAAACCTTAATAAAAATAAAGCTTCTAAGGGAAGGGAAACTTGAGGCTTCAACCTTACAGGTGTATTAATTACATAGCTTGATAGTCATTAAAGATGCCTCAAATGACAAGGATATGTTTAGCCTCCAATAAATGGTATGGTGCAACTAGGAGTATTTCAGCACTCAGTATGGGTTTTATGGCACTAAACAAGCTCAAACAATGAAACCTTGACTTGGGATGTAAAGGAAGTTTCCAAGGATAGGGAAAATGTGAAGCCTTAACCAACCACATAAGATTGGTCTAGTATAAATTAAATATTTGAATGCAATGGACACCATTAGTAGGTTTTGAGATTTATGGGAGGACCTCAAATCCATAAACATGATTCGAGGAGGGAGACCAACATCTCAAGGTTAGAAATATATATTGATGGCTTAGGACCAATGATCAAGTTGATGGGTCATGTGTCATGCTTTAGGGAATCATTCATGAACCTTGGTCCCTAGAAGGTGCCTTTAGAGCCTAATGCATAATTTAAAAATCAAAATATTTGAAAGTGATATTTAGGTGTGTAATTGTGTTTGAAAAGATGATGTTGTTTGTTATTTTATACTCATATTTGTATGGTTTTCTTTTTGCAAGTGTGTGTAAAATTTTGTATATGTGCATAGATATTTGCATGTGTGCATGTATTTTTTGTATGTTTATGTATAAATATTCTTATGTGTGTAGGTTTTTGTAGTGTAAATATATATGTATCTATACATCTTTAATATGTATGTAAATGTAATTATGTGCATCTCACTTGTGTGATTTTGTTTGTAAATGGCTAGAGGTGGTAGGTACACAAGGGGGGTGTATAGGAGTGGTAGGTATACAATGGGGATGACTAGGGATGGTAGGTACACAAGGGGGATCCTTCATTGATCCAGAGAGAAATCAATAAATCAAAATATCATGGGGTATAGGGATTGCTTCAAATTCTCTACGGCAAGAGATCGATATCACCTTTTCAGCAAACATAAGGAACCTTTTGATATCTGGGAATATCACCATTATCATTAATCACTTACATAACAATTTCATATACAATGAAAGTTCTTTAGCAAAACTTGTCAAAATAATAAGGTATAGGAAAAGATTAAGTATCTCCCTAGTAATCATATCAAGGGCCCCATAAAATTTCTCCAATAACTATTCAAGGTGTTGAATTTTACCATGCAACTTTCATCCTTGCATTGTGATGTATACAAACTAGTTGGATCTTATTAGAATGACATTTTACGATCAAAATATCTTTCATAAAACAAACCAATTAAAATAATATTCGTTATGTCAATTCTAAATCTAGAGCCACACTTAAACCTAACAAAGCATCCATGCTAAGAAAAACACAACGGTAGAGGGATGATGGTCCCTTCACAAGGAAACATTCCAAGTGAAGGGGATGGGGAGATATTTTTCATATATTTAACCACAATGATGATAGCATATTTTTTACACACCTAAGTGCAATCGATGAGTCCTTATTTATTGGTATATCATCAAATATTAAACATTAGTGGAAATAATTATATTTATAGCTATGACATTGGTTTCAAATGATATGAACATGGTCAAGTGAGTATGTTTTTTTAGAGTTTAAAGTTCTAGGGTATTTTTTAAGGATTCTAATATTATACTTAAGTATAGTATCATAGGAGATTATTTTGGATTGAAAAAAACATGTATATAAATAGGTAGGTGAATATTAAATATGAAACATGAAATTTACTACTAAAATGTGTAAATTTTGGCGAATATTATGACAAAAAAACATTTTTTTATGTAAATGTAGGCGATATTAGAGACTAAAAATGACCAAATAGCGAATTTATTTTTTGAAAAAAAGCCCAAAAAATAGCCAATTGGCAAAATTTCGCCCCTAAAAATTATTCTTAAACACAATATTTTTTTCAATCGAACATCCAACAATGACTATATGAGGCCACTAGAGATCAAAATTTATCTATTTGATCCTAAACGAAGGAAATCATATCAAAAGCCATTCAAACTCAATCATTTGTTTTAAAAGCATGATGTTGTTTATTAGGAAACTACACACAACAAGAGACAACAAGATACAAATATAGACAACATCAATATAAATCACATAATTGAAAATCCATGTACATCAAAGCTACAAAAATTATCCAAACATATAAATTTTCTGGAAAATAGTGGAACATGGTTCCCAATGTACACATGATGGAAACTCATGCCCTATAAAAAGTCTGGCAACTCATGCCCTATATCCAAAATACATGGCAACTCATACCCTAGATACCAAGTACATGGAAATTGGTGCCCAAAAATGCCACATAGTGGCTAATGTGCATAAAATGGTATGTCAAGCACCGTTCCGACCCTTGGCACTCCCAAGCGCATCTCCAAAATCGATCTTCCTCTTTATTGGAGCTAGTGGAATCTTGGGCCTTCTTCCATCTAAACGTAGACTGTCTCTCCAAGCTCTGAAACATTTGATATAAGATATCATCATTTTCAAGAATTTGTAACATTTACCACATTTATAAAATGAATGTAGAATTCAAATCTTCAATAACTCACCGCTGATGGGAGTGGGATACATGAGGCAGGTGTCCTCCTCGATCTACTAAGCCTCTCAGCAATGCCAACCTACAACATTTACGACAATCATTTCATTGAAAAACATAACTTCTTAAAAATTAATTTTCGTTAATGCATCACAATATTTTCATAAATTAATTTGATTTTCATCATGAAAACCTCAGGCAGTGGAAATGACTGGGCTTCAGGGCTAGCAGGTGGAGAAGTTTGTTGGACAACCTACTCCGATGCAGTCATGGGGGTGGGGGGAAGATGTATTTGCAAAAAATATAGGTGAAACCACTGTAGATGTATTGATAGATGCTTCAGTAGTATTTCCCACAATAGTGGTGGGAACTAAAGAAGGTAGGGTGGAAGAGGGCATGGTGGTATGGGGTGGAGGATGTCATGGACGATGAAACCCTACTAGATGTACGATAGAGGGTATCTACCTAAAAGGGGTTGGGGGATGTTGATGGATGGTGCATGGGAGGGAAGTCCTAAATAGAGGGAGGAGGATGCATTCAAGGGGGTCTATGGATGAAGAGGCGAAGCTGGATGGAAGGGGGGGGCGTGGAAAAATGGGGGAGGCTAGATGGAGGGGGAGGATGGATGGAGGGGGGAGTATGGATGGAGGGGGAAGTTTGGATGGAAGGGTGGGGGTGGACAGAGGGAGGGGTTTGGATGGAATCTAGCGAGGTGGGGGGGTGGGGAGACTCATGGGAGAAGGTGGAAAAATAGGACTGAAGTGGGTAAGTGGAACGGTGGCACCTGCATATACATTTGTAATATCATAGTTTAGTAGACAAAAATCAAATTAAATCATAGTAAGTCATAACAATTCAAATTAAAAGGGTTCTTTTAACTACACATTATATTTGTGTGTATGGTGACCTGTTGATCCCTGGCGAAAATGGCTGGTCATCATAGTCTGTGCATACATGTAGACACCAAAATGTGTGCAAGTTATGAACATATTAAACAAGTAATTATTTAGGAAATTAAAATATTCAAAAATATTGTAGGAACTATCATCGTGTATGTCATAAATATAAATAAATAAAGAATAGAAATGACATACATAAGTAATAACAATATTGTGTGAGGTATTGAAAATACCTCCATGTGAGGTGCTACAATTTCAGTTGTAGCTTCCATTGCTACATCCATGTTGGGAGATCCTACATTCTCTCATGTCGGTGTATCCACTCTAAATAAATATACACTGAAATAAAAATTTAAGTCATACACAACTGCTTTAAAATTACTTTACAATTTCTCTAGTGATGACTGAAAACTCATTAAAAAAACTGCTAACCTGCCCCATATAGAAGCCCTTGATCATGCCAGGGAATGTGTGCCCAAAATGGGGACAAAGATGTTGCAATGTCCCCGTCAGACTAGAAGGACCAGCATGGATACCACCAGTCACCGATCTATCCTGGCTATGTCGTGAAGGCCCTGCACTTGAGTCTCTCTCAAGGTCAACCTGTCTCTCCATTATAGTCACTGCTACAAACACAGTTTGCCTAAGGTGTCCATGTGCAACACTCATCACCTCCCCCTCAATCTGATCAATTCTGTGAGGTACTTGAGGTGGTTGGGGAGGAGGGTTATGCTCACGCCTAGGATAGATGGTAGCGCTCTCAGTTGGTTCCTCCTGGAAGTAGGTCAACCTTGGGCGGATCCAATCCCAACACCCTGGAACTCGGTTATGTCAAAATAGTTGACATGTAAACCAAGCACAAACTCAGCCCATCGTCATCAAAGGAAGTACTGTGGATCCTCCCTACTATTGTAGGGAGGTTTATCGTAAACCACGAACCACCTCTACATCCAGTTGTCCCTCCATGGTTGGAAATGACACCAATCCATGTAGACATGTGGAATTCTAATTCCGATGTTTTTTGTGTTCTTGGATCAGTGAACATACTATATAATTGGGCATTTTTAATATTCAATGCTTTTATTTCCTCCATGGATATTCTAGTGGAATAATACTCCTGCATCCTAGCTCTATATTCGGTCATGTCAGTCAAATGGCGAAGTGCATGGATGAGGGATTTAATTGAGATCTCAATTGAGCTCTCAGTTGAGGTGGCAAGGGACACTCGAGATGCTTCCCCTGTGTTTCTTAATTCTCGGGTGTGCACTCTCATTTCATTTAGGTAAGGTTCAAGTCATCTTGGTCCAAATTTTTTAGGGGGGTTTGATTTTGTTGGGTGTTTTGATTTTGTTGAGGGTTTTCATTGGTTCCAAGATTTGTGTTTTCTTGTGTTCCACCGAAATTCATGTTAACATTTTGTTCATTCATTGTATAGTTTTAGACTCTGCAATTGAAAAAAATTCTATTATTTACTAATTTGGGAATTATTAAAAATTTAATAAACAATAAAAAAATCAATAAAATGACAAAAAAATGATCTTACTTATCCAATGCAATGGATGATCACACGGTAGATGGATTGATGGAGTTCTTGAGTGCAATGGGTGATTGGGGTGATATCTTACTCTGCGTATGCACTAGGTGAATGACTCTCAGTCGATTTGAAATGAAATAGACCATGCTTCTGGACCCTTTTTTATTTGGTTTAACAGGATGGCGTTCGCTCCCTTGGGCGAGTACATGCTAACAATGAGCATGCACCCCGGTTCGGTACTGAACCTGGAGGAATGTGCGTGCTTTCTTATCTATGTTCACATCCTCATTTTTTTTCTGCTAGTGCGGCCCCATTGCAATGGTTTTGGAGAGCAACATTGTGCGCCTACCCCTCTCTATGTTGATAAATGATGCTGTGTAGAATTATTGATAGTGTCTATTTTATTTTTAGGTTGCATGTGTTTATTAAATAATTAGCAACAAACTTCAGTGCATGGTAATGCATGTGAAGAATAAAATAAATTTGCATAATTATCCATAAATCTATAGTTAACTTTACGGCATGTAAAGATTGAATACTTTAATTAGTTTTCTATGCAATGTAATCAATATATAAGAAAGTAATTCTGCAACCTTTTGATCAATGAGAGATAAATAATATGTAATATCCTGATTTTGACCCCATTGCTTTAAAATGTAAATGATGTAATATTGTTATAAAAATCGTGGCGAGGAGCTCAAGGCCAAGTCCCCGCCATCAATTTAGTGATGCATATGGTTTACGTGCTAGCCAAGCACAATGGAATTGCAAATATCATGTAAATATGCATTTTAATCAAATACCCACAACTAGATATGAAATGCAACAAGAGATAGGGGCATGATTTTACAAGGAATTGGGAGGGAAACATTTAAAGCCTTGAACCAATCAAGTCAAGCCAAGTGTCAATGAGAGAACCCATAAACCCTCAACTACCCATGTGGAATTTTGTACCCAATCATTCATTTCTCCCAAGAATTGGTTGAGGTAGTTAATTCCTTGGGGAATGGAGAGGTATGGCTGTCCAAATTCAGGTATGGGAAAGCCACCCCTCATGGAAATTCATGTTTGACTTCCTTGGCAAGAAAGGAGCCACAAAATTACTCCCCAAGCCATTCTTCACCCAGGACTTTGCCTCTCTCACGTTTTTGGAGTCACCTGGGCGTTTTCCCTCCACATGTTTCTAGTTTTTCATGGTTTTCTAGCTAGGAAGAGGGCATTTTTGTGTTGCAGAGCTGCTGGGAGGAAGAGAGCTCGATTTGGGGGTTCCATTGAGGCCGTTTTGGCCATTGGAATGCTCAAACCTGTGGGAGAAATTGATTTTTCTCCCTGTGGTTGAATTGCCCTTTCCACAGTTCATTTTTTGTGTGCCCACGATTTGGGGGAAGCCCATGGCCATCTAGTTTGTAAATCCCATTGTTAAAAATGTGAATCCATGCCCAATGATTGTGTTTGTTGTGTGTAGATAGAGTATGTTGGGGTATGGCGTATGGGTATCCATTGTTTTGGATTGAGCTTGAGTGTAAGCATCTGGAAATGAAGAGGGTTAAGATTTAGCCTGATAAACCTAGCTGTGGAGTGGCTTGGCTTAGATGCAATGAGTATTTGGATGTGTATGAGCTTGAGTGTCCCCTTTTCCTTGTATAAATCATGCCCAGCTCGAGGGTGGTCTCTGAGTGTTGAAAGAATACAGGTTGGGCAAAGACCTATGGTTGGGTGGAATGTTGCAGTGACATAGCTAGTTGCTTGGGACCACTTTACCTTCAATCTAAGCATTCATTATGTGTATTTACTTTGCAATGTTTTAATTTGATGATTGTTATTGATATGCTGAATGCATATGGAATGTGTGTGGATGATGTTTTATTCCGCTGTGCATGTTTTCTTTGATTTGCATCTACACACATTTGTTTTATTTATATGAATCTAATGAAATGAGATGATTTTATGTAAAAGCCCCAGAATTTGGTAGCATGTTCCCTTCCTTGAGTTGGATCGATAAGAGGGGACGTGACAGTGTGATATCAGAGCGAATGCTACAACATTGGGCCTACATGGGCCAACTTGAACAACTTGCAGAGGTAAGTATTCTTACTTCTCAGCACTGATCATTAAGAAAATTTGAAAAAAAAAAATTCTAAGTGTTTCTGAGTTTTCTGCCAAGACTGTGTCGACGAAGATCATCGAGAAACGTGGAAACAGTGGGCAAGTTGATCTGAGTCCAATGACACGTTTCACAGCGACGCGGTCGGTGAGAAACCAATATAGATGCCGACATGTTTTGGTGTGAAATCATTAAATTGGCCGAAAAAGACATGTCGGCGAGTTTTGCTAAGATCGCAGCGACGCATCGGTGAAGTTTGTGGAGTTTTGCGTTGGTGAGTTTTCCTAAGATCGCAGCGATGCATCGATGAAGTTTGCGTAGTTTTGTGATGTGTTTTGATGTGTTCATCTGAGTTTGTAGTCACAAGGTTGGAGGAGATCGGTCGGCGAGTTTCGTCGAGTTTGCAGCGACACGGTCGGAGGAGATCGGTCGGCGAGTTTCGCCAAGTTTGCCGCGACACGGTTGGAGGAGGTTGGTCGACAAGTTTAGCCGAGATGGCAGTGACATAGTCGACGAAGAATGCCAAGTGGAACCGATCGAAGGGGAAAAGCTCGATGTGATCGGTCAGCGTAAGAATCGGTTGGCGCTGATTGGTTGGCGACTAGAGATGGGTCTGCCGAAACATTTCGGCGAGAAACTCTGAGTTTGTCGATCGGCGTAAGTCGGCGAGTTGCTCCGAAACATGTCGGAGGAGAATTCAAAAGTCCACCAATGCAATAAATTGTGTAGTTTTCCAATGTGAATGTCAGGTGCCCGAAAGTGAAAAATGGCCTTGAACTTATGCACCAGATTGCGCGAAATGGAAAGATTTACAAAAAACAATCATGCCCGGCTTAGGGGTGGTCTCTGAGTGCTGAAAGAATACAAGTTGGACAAAGACCTATCGTTGGGTAGAATGTTGCAGTGACATAGCTAGTTGCTTGGGACCACTTTACCATCAAGATAACCATTCTTTATGTGTATTTACTTCTACAATGTTTTAATTTGATGATTGTTATTGATATGATGAATGCATATGGAATGTGTGTGGATGATTTTTTATTCTGCTGTGCATGTTTGCTTTGATTTGCATCTGCACACATTTGTTTTATTCATATGAATCTAATGAAATGGGCTGAGTTTATGTAAAAGCCTCAGAATTTGGTAGCATGTTCCCTTCCTTGAGTTGGATTGACAGGAGGGGATGTGATATAATACAAATATTTATTTTCCTGTGTTGAATAAAATTGTCTCTCTTGTTTCCTATGTTGTTTTCAATATGTTGTTGTAAGTTTGGCTCTTTCATAATATTCATTTGGTATCAGAGCATGTATTTTTGTTTGGATTAAGTTCATAATGTCAAATTATAACTCTTTTCCCATTCCATAATTTGATGGAAGTGATTATGATTATTGGTCCATCAAGATGAAAATCTTTTTGATATGAAAATATTTGTGGGATATTATAGAATCAGGTTATGAAGATCCAGCTGATCGGAACAACCTTACAGCCAATAATAGAACATCTAAGAGAGAAGCTAAGAAGAAGAATGCACAAGCTTTATTTCATATTCAAATAGCTATAGATAAAAGACTATTTCCAAGAATTGCAGTATCAAAGTCAACTTAGAATGCCTGGAAGACTCTACATGAAGCTTACCAAGGAAGTGATCAAGTTAAAGTTGTCAAGTTGCAGACATTGAGGACAAAATTCGAGATTTCAAAGATGTAAGAAGGTGAGAAGGTGAGTGATTATCATGTAAGAGTAAATGATGTTGTCAATAAATTGGCTACTCTAGGAGAAACTTGTTAGGATATTCCTATACTCCATTTTAGTCCTACCAGCATTATGTCAGTTATGCATGCAATAGTTTTGCATGCATCCATGCAAATGCATGCCTTCCAACCATCAATATGGTGTCTCCCATCACCTAGTGCTTAGTTTACTAGCCCCGGGAGCCTGTTTCCACTTAGTTCCGTCCCTCCTAGTCTGTGATTCGCCCTCTCTCACCTACCACAGGAAGAAGTGCGCCCTCTCTCACCTACCACCAGTGACACATTCAGTTAGTTACTAGATTTGTGGATCTGATCCTTGATTTGAGGATAGATTGACTTGTTTATTGACTGATACACTCAGTGAGACCTCCAAAGAGACTAGTTGATCTATTCTGACTACAAACAGTGTCACATCTATTAGTTACACTTAGTTACATCCAGTTAGACTCAGTTACATTCAGTTAACTCAGTTTGACACATGGGCATCCACTTGTGATCTGATGACACCACTACTGATCCGATGACTAGGAATCCTAGTGCAGATAAGCTATGCTCATGCAGGCTAATTCGAATTGCCACCTTGCCATTTGAATCCTCTCCATTGTATTATTTATTGTTCATATTATGATTAATAAATTAGTGTGATGTTATTCTGCTTCTATCTGAGTTATATTGTATCATAACTCTGCTGCTCTTTTACACTACATTGTCCACTCTTCTTCTATTTTCCTGCTTAATGTTTCTTGTGAGGTATACATCAGCTCTTAGATCTGCTCTGAGGATTTTCACATGGTATTAGATCATGTTGAGAGTATAGTCTATCTCCATTCCTGAGTGTTTTTTTTTTGCAAGTTATTACCAAGATTTCGAGTGCAACAGTAGTTGCAGCAGTTTTCTGCAGTTGCAACAATTTTCTGTTGTTTTGTAGTAGTAGCAATTGCAGATATTCTCCATTGTTTTTGCAGGTCTTCTACAACAAATTCCATGAATCTGGAAAGAAATTCCCCCTCTCTCTCCATTTAAATATGATGAGTGGAAACCAAAGATGATCGCATATTTGAAGAGACATGGTCTTTTTTATTATTGTCTTGAAAGAGAGTTTGAATCCTCTGAAGAGGAGAATGATTGGTTGAATGAAGGTGACAAATCGTATGGAGCAACGTTGACTTCTATGTCTCGTTGTATGTTACCCCAAATCCATTATTTTGCTGAATCTCCAAAAGAGCTATGGGCCCAACTGGATGAAAGATTTGGAAAACAGAATGAAGGGATTGGTGCAAACTATTTGGAGAGCGAGCTCAGTGATGCATTCACCCTCCTTGATTTTCTCTCTGATCATGATTCAGTATCAAACATATCTCATAATGAAGTTGTCCAAAAAGAAGAAGAACTTGCAAATTCAACACTCATGTTCTCAATGTCTTCTATTTCAAATTTTGAGCCATCTCACACTCTAGAAACTGAAGAGGTTCTTAAATCCTCTCTTGCATAAGAGTCTATTGGTTTGCATAATGATGATCTATTGAATCTTTCAAAGGTTAAATTAGCAATTGGAGGTGACGCATTTTCTCTCTTTGATCACTTACCTCTTATGTACTATTATATGATCATTTGTACATTCTCTCAGAAGTTCATTAAATATGTAGGGCATTACCATTCGCTTGGGATCATTTCTCATGCATATCATGGTTCATTTGGTTTTGATCTCACCCCTTTGGTTCAAAGGAGATCTCAATAAAAAATTTATCAAGTCTTAGAGATGATTTGAAGTCCAAGCAACCACTATCATGTGATGGTTCTTTTGGGCATGATCTCACCTATGATGGTTCAAAGGAGATAACAAAAGACTATATGCACATTCATGGATTTGATCCCACCTCAGCTGATTCGAATCACAGGTTCCAGGATCATCCTCATACCTTTGGATTTGTTCTCATCACATTCGGTTTGAAGAGAAAGTACAAGCACATATCTCCATATTCACTTGCATCAACTGAAGGAGAACACAAGCACATGTTTTTGGAGCATGAACCACTTCTTCCCAAGAAGAAGATACCTCTAGACATATGACCAAGCATCACACCTGCTTGAGTTTGGAGCATTTATTTTTTGGTGTACCTTACAGACTCTTTTGAGGGGGGGTATTTTTCCATTAGGTTTTTGTTGGTTCTGGACCCTGATCTTCTGGTCTCATAGATGATTATTCAGCCGTGTTGAACCCCAGGTTTGGTTATGATCCCAGCACTATCCCCAAGGGGTCCAGGGGAGTGTCTCATTGTCTCTCTAAGATTGGAAGAGATATTGTGAGACAATGAAGAGGAAGTGCAGCGGCTATGCTACAGGTTGCATCCCTTCACTTTGCTGGATGGTATAATAATAAGGACTGTCAATTTTAGTGTGGACATAGCCCATCTTGGGGTGAAACATGATATATCTATGTCTCGCTTGTAATGTGTTTGTGTGATTCGATTTGCATTTCTGTTTATTGTTATTGCTTTGCGATCCTATTTTTCTAACAGTTTTTCCCCATTTCCTTGTTTCATGGACTGTTCTTTCTTATTCATTGTATTGGGTGACCTTTGGTCTCAGTTACCAGGGCCCAGGATGGATTAAGGGGGGGTGTTAGGATATTCCTATACTCCAACCTATTCCTACCAGCATTATGTCAGTTCTGCATGCAACAGTTTTGCATGCAGTCATGCAATTGCATGCATCCATTCAAATGCATGCCTTCTAGTTGTGAGGAACCTATAACAATTAATTAATGAAAATACATGAGATAGAAGTAAGAACAGAAATCAGAATCACTTTATTGATCACAGGACACTTCGAGGGGGAAACCTCCTTTGAGAAAGCTCAATACAGATAACTTTATGGTACCTTCATTGGAATCAACACACACTTATATACTAAGTCTTTTCCCAATACTATGGGTCAATACAAGGGGACATATAATACTACGGGACGATTTATAAAGCATATGCGTCCAATACTATGGGTCAATACCATGGGCTAATACAAACTATGGATCAACAAATACTACGGGATGACTTACAAAGCATATGCGTCCAACAACAATATACTACCAAATTAAAGAGAAGGGTTGACATGGGTTCCTAACACCAGCCATCAGTATGGTGTCTCCGAGCACCTAGTGCCTAGTTTACTAGCCTCGGGAGCCTGTTTCCACTCAGTTGCATCCTCCTAGTCTATGATGCGCCCTATCTCACCTACCACGGGAAGAAGTGCGCCATCTCTCACCTACCACTAGTGACACACTCAGTTAGTTACTAGATTTTTGGATCTAATCCTTGATTTGAGGACAGATTGACTTGTTTACTCACTAATACACTTAGTGAGACCGCCAGAGAGACTAGTTGATCTATTCTGACTACAAATAGTGTCACATATATCAGTTACATCCAGTTAGACTCAGTTACATTCAATGAGCTCATTTTGACACATGGAAAACCACTTGTGATCTGATGACACCACTACTGATCCGATGATTAGGACTCCTAGTGCATATAAGCCATGCCCATGCAGGCTAATTCGAATTGCCACCTTGGCATTCAAATCCTCTCCATTGTATTATTTATTGTTCATATTATGATTAATGAATTAGTGTGATGTTATTCTTCTTCTATTTGAGTTCTACTGTATCATAACACTGCTTCTCTTTTACATTTCATTGTCCACTCTTCTTCTATTTTCTTGCTTAATATTTCTTGTGAGGTGTACATCATCTCTTAGATCTACTGTGAGGATTTTCACAAAACTAGGGATAAACAAGTTGTGATTAAAAAGGTGTAAAGGTCTCTAACACCAAGAGGGAACCATTTTGCTATATTCATTGAAGAAAGCATGGATTTGACTAACCTTCACTTTGATCACCTAGTTGGATCTCTTATTTCTCATGAAGACAGAGTGAGAGATTCATTTATAGAAAGTGATGAGAAATATTTTTCCACAAAGCTACGGAATACAAAGAATGAAGATTCTAGTTCTAGCTCCAAAAGAAACCAAGCCCAAGGTAAAGGTCAGAATCAAAAATTTTCAAGAGGAGATAGAGGAAGAATAGGTGTTTTCAGAAGAAGAGGAAGAGGTAGATTTTATAAGAAAAACATACAGTGTTATCATTGTGAAAGGTATGGTCATTTTGAAAGGGATTGCAAATTAAAAGAAAACAAAAAGGTTAATTATACTCAAGAGGGTGATGATGCTTCTCCAAATCATTTTTTTTCTTATGGAAAAACTGAAAATACTGTTAAATATGTTTTGTATTTAGATTCAAGTTGTTCTAACCACATGACAGGAAATTACAAGCTCTTCCCTACAATGGATGAAAGTTTCAAATCTAATCTCAAACTTGGTGATGCTAAAACCTTAGAGGTTTCTGCAAAAAGGAGAAATGACAGTCCATACTAAAGAAGGTATGAAAGGTGTTAAAGATGTTTATTACACTCCACAGTTAAAGCATAATTTATTAATTGTTGGAAAGTTGTGTGAAAAGAATTAAAAAGTAGTGTTTCATGATAGACAATGCACAATTTATGATAAGGGTAAAAACGCGAAGTTCAGATACATTTTTTTGAGAATTAGGTGTTTTTGGGTTATAATTTCCAATTTCTCGACTAAGAATAAAGTCAACATATTTTCTTGATTGAGAGTTGTAATATATTTCAGATGAGAATTTAACCAAGGTTAAGCTTTTATGGGCCAATAGGTTAGCTTTGGTTAGATAACTTTTTGGGCGAGAAAATTGTAGTTTCTCGGTGGAGAGTACGATCAAACTTTTGGTATGAAACTTTCGAACAAGTCTGTGGGACCAGATTTTTTTTATATAAACCACAGACCGGCCCTACCAGTCTATTATTGTCATTTTTGAACACCACACTCCCGGCGCACTCCTGGAACCCTCCCAGCGCACTCCTGAATCCCTCCCAGTGCACGCCTGGATCCCTCCTAGCACACTCATGAAACCCTCCAAGCACACTCTTGAATACCTCCCAGCATTGAACGTGGTTGGGCCCTACAAAGAGGAAGGAAACAGTTGTGTGAAGAGGAAGAAGGAATCATACCTGTGTGAGAGGAAGGCAGTGTCCATGTGAAGAGGAAGGAACCGGACCTGGATGAAGAGGAAGTCATCTGACCTGCAACCAGAATAAGAGGTCGGTTCGTTCGTTCACCCTTTGAATTGGTACTTAATTACCGTATACCCATAATTACCTTTGTTAACTATTAGCTCAGTGCTTAGCTTGATGTAAATGTAAAGCACATTTATTTTCAGTGGAATGTGATAGGATAAAGAGGTTCTACGAGAAAATGTAGAATGTTATACCCTCATGTAGAATTGGCAGAGAAAATGTTGAAGTTGATATATGGTAGTGGCTCCAAACCGCTTAAATAGGAGGTTCTCTATGGTGGTGTCTCAAAACTTCTATAATATGAAGTTGTATTTTTTTATAAAGGAAGTAGTTAACTAAACGATAATGAGAAATGACCCCATGTCCATCAATTGTCTATTGAGGTAAAGAGGATTAACAATTAGATTTGAAAATTTTGTCCCAGATCAATACTACATTTGGAGATCCAATTATTATCCACATAAGGAGATTGGATCTATATACCCTACCCTCAGCTTGGATGTACAAGTTATTCACATTTCTATTTCTTCTTAATTTCAGAGGTAATTCAACCTTGTTGGTAGTTACAATTATTATAGATCAGGTTATGATGGTTATTATATAATTTCAAAGTTTAATATAGTATTTGGTAATATGAAACAATGCAAATTCTTTGCCAATTTAGCCTTAGGCTAGATAGTCCATGAAAAACAACAAACCTATTTGTTGTTTGTAGTTCCTCCTTTAAACATCTAGTTGAGATAAATGAAAATAATATAGTTTCCAACTCTTGCACCATTTTTAGTGAAACAATTGTT
Organism: Larix kaempferi; assembly: GCA_027924585.1. Classification (NCBI taxonomy): domain Eukaryota; kingdom Viridiplantae; phylum Streptophyta; class Pinopsida; order Pinales; family Pinaceae; genus Larix; species Larix kaempferi. Next base: position 5,716,829 of record BSBM01000519.1, read on the forward strand.
GCAGATACACCATATGAAGATAATAAATCGAAGTGGGTTTTAGTCTAATGTCTTTGTGATAAGTGCCCTTATAGATATGTATGTAAAGTGTATGATTATAGAGAAGGCATGTGAATTGTTCGAGGAAATGCATCAATGATACCTAATCTTATGGAATGCAATGATTATTGTATATGCGCACAATGATAATGTCGGTGACGACTTTAAAATCTTTATGCAAATCCCTAAACAAAATAGGACATTTTGATGGTATTGGGAGGCATTTGGGTTACTTTATCAAGAATTTCACAAACATTCTCTACATATTAATTAAATTAGTCTCTACTAGTTGCTTCTCTTTCCCTGTCATTTTTTCTGTCTTTTCTACATATGAATATACACTTCCAACCCTTTGCAGAATTACCTTAGTCTCTCAAAATAAAACTTCGAAGTATTTTCTCAATATACAAAATATTTGTTTCATCTTCCCAAATCTTTCATCGGAATCAAGGTTTGCTTAGGTGTGCAAAGACTTTACATACACAAAAATTACATATCATTATTTAAAAAGTGTGTCCGATGTTCAAACTCCTTTACCAACTAACCAATAGTAGTGTCTTGTGCATCAAACTCCACTAAAATTTGAATTGATAGGAAGCTTCCATGGAATGTGATAGGGTAATGAATGTTTGTTTTGGCCATTGATGGGTATCATCACCTTGAATTTATACAACACTTGAATCTCACATCCAACAAATATGTGATTCACCCCTTATATTCATTCAAACCTTAATCTTTCTAGGGGTTCCCTTATTGTCTAAACCACATAAACTGTCATGAAAAATCTTATCACTATACTAGTGACAATTCTATTTGAAAAACTAAAGTTAGATTTAATTGATCAAGACAAAAGATTGCAAACAATAATTTTTTACGCTTATAAACTTGGAGACGAATTACATAGATCCTATAAAATATTGTTGCAATTAAATATGGGAAAAGGAAAAATCAAAGCAGTGGTTTCTCTACTTATGATTTAGGTAATTACAAGTACATAATAAGACTAAAATGTAAGGATATGATACACTCTTAGAGATCATTGGTAGTTCTAAAGAATCCATCGCTGACCAAGGCTAGATGCTACAAAAGGATAAATGAGTTGGGTGATTTCGATCCCAACTCCACCAAGATTCCTCTATTGCAAATATATGAGAGGGACCCTCTATATATTTTTTGTTGTTTAGATATTTTCATACAAACAATTGAAAATCAAGCTTTTGAATTTTGGAATCAATGATGAAAAACAATATCATGTTCAATTCATCAACATTGTTCTTCATTATGGATTGTCGTTATAAATGGTATATAGGGTATTATCAAGAATCACACTTACCCTTTATTGAGAACTATGATATGTTTCCCATGAGCATATTTGGGGTGAATGAAGGTTGAACTAGAACAATAGAGCTCAATTCTTAACTACCTTAGATATGAAAATGTTGTGAGAATTGATATTATCAGCTAGGATTGATTGGATGTAAATAATGGTGTTTCCATGCTCTATTTGTTTTAAAAGATAGATAATTGGCCGAAGGAGGAATTCCAAGAGAGGAATGTATAATGGTTATTATGTGTTATATATGGGTTTCCAGTGCTTGATGTGAATGCAAGAGTACCCATTTAAAACAACTAATTAATGTCTCAACTTTGTCCCCATGAAGTGTGAGGACAACTTCAAAGATTTTGATTGTGGTCACAATGATGTCTCTGTATCAACTGCATAATATACATTAATTGTGTTTACTCATTGCATAATATACTTGAACATAATATCTTTACTCATTATCGATTTTTTCATGAAATGTTTGTTAAAAAAAAAAATCAGTCATTTGGAACTTTCTCGAGTTTACAAAACTAAGCATATTTAGAATATCTTAAAATGATTTTCTATTGTTTGTAAAGGACATATGCATATTGAATGCTATAATTTCTATTTTTTTTCTTGTTCTCCTTTACCATATCAAACCATTCAATTCAGTGTAAGTAGCATTCAATTCAACCAAGTTCTATATTGTGCTCTTTTTGTACGACCTCACAATGTGATACTTACTTTCATAGTGATAAGATATTACACATGCATCTAGATAATTATTTTTAATTACAAATGGTTCATGGATGACTTGAGGTTTGGCTCATTTAAAAATGGAGTGGTATGTTCTTATGATAATTTTATGATGTTTCCTGAAATGTTTGATAATTTCAAATTGATTATTGCCGCTTAAAATTTTTGGTTATTTCATATTGAATATTATTGATTGGGATGAATAAGTTATGCTATTGTCCATGGTAATTATTTGATGGTTGATCTATCACTCTTCTAGATGATATTTTGGTGAAGGGAAAATGGCATAGCTTGTGGATGAGTCATATGTTTTTTTTTCCAAGAAACGGTAATGTTTTGCGTGGTGGGGGAAGGGAGATAATTAGATTCTTAGGTCATATCAGTGTTGATATTGAGGAGTTTGCATAGCGAGCCCAAAATTACCACTTATATCTCAAAAAATCATCTTGATTTTCATATGTGCCACCTTGCTTTTATTCTTAATATTTTTTCTCCTCCCAACATCTTTGAATTGCTTAAAGTTGTGCAAAGTATCTCAATTCAAAATGAAAATCTAGCTTGGAAATTGAATATGATTCCTCCCCCTGTGCATAATGGAAATTGGGGTTCTATGCTGGATCCTCTTGTAAACATGGTTGGGGTGATAGTCCTAGTGGTTCATGTATTGATTCCAATCTTTCCCTTCATCCAAAAGATGCATGTGTTATTATCAACCTTCCTGGCGGTTCATTTGTTGATTCCAATATTTCCCTTCATCCAAAAGATTCATGTGTTATTGTCCCCATTCCACCAATTGATCCACTTGTTCTATATGGTGTTATTAGTGTTGTTGTTAGTGCTACTCATCATGTTGATCCTCCTCCTAACACTTAACATGGCATTGCCATGATTGCAATTGTTCTTTATGTTCTTGATATTAACAACTTAGCTCCTCACAATCAACATGTTCTTCTTGTTGTAATCATAAAAATATTGATGTTATGTGTGATTTTGTTGATCAAATCCTTGTTGCTCTGCTACCTACAACAATTTCTAAACTAGTTGTGAATTATCCTATGATTGTGAATTCTTTTATTATTCCTTTATTGTAGTGCATGATTTTATATTATATTCTTCAAATTTTAATTTGAATAATTTTTATTTTCCGCCTTGGATTGATCTGATAGCTTTCTAATTCCTGCCAAACCATAAATAAAGTTGCTCTAGACCTAAATCAAGTTGCTTCCTATTTGATATGGATGGATTTGGAGGATCTATGCATACTTCTCCATCTGAGATAAATATTTGGAAACAATGTTATGTGGCTATGTCGGGGGATCTGCAACAATTAAAATGTTGTGTCAATAAATGAAATGATGCAACAATTAAAATAGAGGCCATAAGAATTGTAGAATCAACTAAAAACATAACAAATGCAATCATTGTCTTATGATTTCATAGAGTTAACCTAATTATTTTTATTCTTAATAAAGAAACATGGATCATCTAGAGACATCTAGACATGTTGGTAGTGGTACCAACATTCCTAGATGCCATTCGGATGGGAGTATTGGACGCACCACAAGCCCACTATCAGGTGCATTCCACTGTTAACTTCAACATGTTTAAGTCTAGGTTACATATTTCAAATGTTTAGTGTCAATACAGATATGAACATATTTATGTTAAATTTTACATGATTTTTAATTAAGGACGCATGGATCATCTAGAGACATCTAGACATGTCGGTAGTGGTACCAACATTCCTAGATGCCATTCAGATGGGAGTATTGGACACACCACAGGTCCATTATTAGGTGCATTTAACTATTAGCTTCAACATGTTTAAGTCTAGGTTACATATTTCAAATGTTTAATGTCAATACAGAGATGAACATATTTATGTTGAATTTGACATGTTTTTTAATTTGCGGAAAATTCTCGTCATGCATAGCTGCACAACTTCAGGGTGAAGCAAACTTGCCTTCTATGCACAGACACTATCAAAGGTCATCGTCAGGTAAATTCAATTGTTATTTAGTTCACGCTCAAGTCTATATGTTATATGTAATGTTTAATGTGAAAAAATATAGACATAAATATTCTTTTACACACTTTTCTAATATCTTGTCGTGCCCAAGTAGTGGCTCTGCCTATGACCATGGCAGACGCACTTCTGACAGGTCTACTGGACGTATAGAAAGAGAGCATCTTGAATGTCAGGATGGTCTGATTACTATGCACACACGTGCACAAAGGACACACATAGGTACATTCTGATGATATTTATCATTTTGTAGTACAAGTTAAATATATTTAACTTTTTTAAACATTACATGCATATGACTTGATTATTTTTGTGCACATGCATTCAGTTCCTTATTCTTCTGATATGCTACCACAAGCAGGCCAGTGCAAGATATACATGGTAAAGGTGAAATCTAAGTTCATAAATCTTGTTTGACATGTGTGTTTAATATGTGACAAATTATGATATTTCTCTTACTTATATGTGATTGTCAATTTATTGTTTTTTACAGGGGCTAGTGGACAGGCACGGAGGACACACTTAGGTAATTTTTAATGTTATTTACATTTTATAGTAAAAGTTAAATATCTTGGACTTTTTTAAAATGTTAAATGCATATGACTTGATTATTTTTTCGCATGTGCATTTAGTGCCTTATGTTGCATATATGACTAGCTTAGAGAGCCCATCAGCAGATAGAGATTGTTTACATAAATTCTGACCATAATTCTCATTTGACATGAGTGTTTTATTTGTGAAACATTATGCTATTTCTCTTAAACTTACATGTGATTTCCAATTTATTGTTTTTTACAGGGGCATCTACAAATTCTCAGAATACTGATAGGAGAGAAGAGTTAGTTTCTAGTACGCACAATGTACATGCTGAGGCAAAGGCTCCACCAAGTATTTTTAATGAACACATTTTATTTAAATATGTATACTTTGATCGATTAATTATATATACATTCTAATACTTTCACACATTTTACTTCTTACAGGGTTTGTTGCTCGTGCTCCTATTCCACCTCGTAATACAAGGAGAGGTTGTCGAGCACGTCAATATGCCCACAATGAAACATATGGCCCTCTATACACTCATCGTAAATATGTTCCTGATGAGATTTCTTAGGAAGACAATATCGCAATGCTTACTGTGGAAGAGATGAGGGAGCATTCTGCAAGATTGCAAGGTGAACTTGAGAGTTCTACTATCTCTATCGGTTGTCAAGAGAGTCTCCAGATTGTTTTACAAAATCTGAATAGTTTGATTGAGACTTATGTTGGGTTTGGACCATCAACCCATATTTTTTATTACATGATTCATAGGAGGTGAATGGCAGTGATGGGTCGCCACAAATTCGAAGAAATAAAAATCATTGTCACAAAATAAATGGTCTTTTCATTATTTGACTTACAGCCTGAAGACAAAAGTCGTCTAAAGATTGCAAGATTCAATGATCCAAATATTGCACCACATTTTTATTCGAGGTACCTCTATGCATATGGGAAGTTTCCAAATAATTATGAGGTCCCTCAATATTTTTTCAAGATGTTAATTGCAGAGTTTCGGTTGCACATGGACCCTGACTATACAGATATGGAATCACCTTTCTATGGTGCTGGAAAAAATCATACATATGAACATCCTAATTCCCTATGAGATGTTGAATATAGTCAATTGGTGCCTCAATTAGTAGTTCAACAACCTAGAGCCATTTACTTTCTAGAGGAGTTTGAAATGAAATCCGAAGTGTCAAGTAGGGTAAGGGCACTGATAAAAGAGCATGTTGGGTCTGCATTGGCAGGGGTATAAATCGGCATAAATAATATGGCATCTTCAACCAATATGGATGATAGCTCATTTGATGAATATTATGATGATGTCTTGATATTTATGAGTCGATCATAGCTCGGGCAGTATGCAACATATTGTTGAGACAGGTATAAGCGAGTCAACGCTCAAGAAAATCGATGCACAGATTTGGTACGTAAGTATGCTTTAATAATTGAACTCACAAAAGACACATTTACAATATGAGCTAGAATGTACATGTTACATATTAAATGTTTATATATATATATGTTTTTATTATCCAAATCTCATGTCTATAAATTAATTGAAATTTATGCAGTACTCCCAAATACTAAATGATGATGACTATGCTAATGGTTGTTTTGTTGGCGAGGAGGAAACAGAGGTATTACTTTGCTTATATGTATATAATTTCTTTTACCTCCTTTTGTATTTTCTCTTGTAGGTTTGTGCTTCTGTTTTTTTATCTTGCTAGTTAGTCTCTTACATTTTATTGAAATTTCAGGGTAGCGACACAAATATACATGTTGAGGAAATTGTAGCTACATAATTTCCACAGGCGACACAGGTATCAATATTTCTTTTTGATAACATTTTATTAGATTTGGTATATTTTGTCCCAAAACATTCATTTTGAATTTTCAGCCCAGAGAAAACCAAGAGAAAATGGAATTCTTGTACGAAGGAAATGGTGAGTGACAGGGGAACGACAATCGGCTTGCATGAGAATGCAATACTTAAAATTGGTTTTGAGTGAAGATGTTAGTTTTTGGACACACATACTAGCATTGGAGAAATTATCACTTATATGTCTATAGATATACTGGTTGTACTTGAAATGAAATTAATGACAAGGTATATATCCTAAATTTTCATATTAGAAAGAGTTTTTTCTTTTAAAATTAGACAGTGTATTAATTATGTTCAAGCTTTGATTCTACTTTGAATCCATGTAACTTATTTACTAGCCATTAGATTTCAATTATGGGAGGTTTAGTAAATTAAATTAAATTAACTTATGTTAAGTAAAAAATATTAATTTAATTTACTAATTTACTAAACATTATATTTCAGTTATGGGAGGTTTTAGTTATGGGTACATTAGATTTCAATTATCTATAGTGAAGCAAGGTATCCCAACTTTGTAGTGACCTAAGTTCATTTCTTCAACAACAATCCTCTAACCATCATGAAAATAATGGTTGGTTGTATTCACAGTTTTTTATTGGGTTGGTGACTTTGATGATTAGAGGTCCATTGCAAGTAATGTATATAATCTCGGTTAGGGTTTTTCTACTTGGGCATACTAGAAACAATGTACAATTTATCATTTCTCTTTCTTCAGTTGAGGCAGATTATAGAGAACTGGTCTGTTCATGTCAATGAGTCCTTTGTCTTTGGCAGAGCCTTTTTGAGTTTGGTTTCCACTAAGTTCCTCTAACCACATTGTACGCTGACTTCCTTGTAGAAGAGTTTGGGTCAGAGATGGTCATATTGTGAAACCTTGGAGGAAGTTGAGAGTGATCTGTTGAGACTCTCCTAACACTCGATGTTGTGGGAAAGAACTAGGTGATGAAGTCAAAGGTTGGGCTTCGATCAAATTTCTTCTACGAGTGTCAAGGTGAGATTTGTGGTAGGACCGAGAACTCAAACTCTTCAAAAGAATTGTGGGGGAAGGGTTGCAAGTTGAAGTTTGAGATAAGGTTTGTAGTTTCACTGATCGAATGCCAGAAGTATTGTGGGTCGTTTCCTTCTATTTGTTTCCATTGGAAGAAGGCACAAAAGTCCCCCTGATGTAGTATTTTTTAGGATGTTCTTTTAATTATTGATATTCATGTCCTAACACCTACCTCATATAAATATCAAGGCATATATTGTCTATATAAAGGAAGAAAATTGTGAGAGGAAACCTTTATATAGTAAATGGGACATCTAAAGACGTGGTTCTCCTTTCGCTCTACCTCCTGCAGGTGACACAGATGGTGAATACTTTCTAACCAGAGGATGTGATGATCAGTCTAGACTCGACAAGAAGGCTCCTAAGGCAATGGATCTATTGTCTCTACTTACACACAGGTCTGGAAATAAGATTCTAACTCAGCTATATGAACTTCTAAAAGTAGGTCATCCTAGGGTTACGGACTTGGATGGGGATTTGAATGATATTGGTTGGGTTGGTTTTCAATAGATATGCCAACATATTGAAGTAGCAAGGAAGCCTAAAAGAACCAAAAAATACTTTATCCTAAGGTGCTTGCAGAAGAAATATCCTCTAAAGAGTGAAGAGACATGCAGTGGTACCTCTCATGCCTAGAGGATTAATATGTCAAAGTCCAGATCTTGTGGACGAAGGAGACAAACTTGAACATAGGTTTGAGGTGCTAAGAATGTGCCTTAAACTTTGAGTTGATGATGGTTAGAGGATTTGTGGCAGGTATGTTGATTCAAGAGCAGTGATTGTTGAAGATGGTTGATTCAAGAGTGGTGATTGTTGAGGTAGGTTTGTTGGTTCAAGAGGAGTGACCTAAGTTAATTTATTCAATAGTAAAATAATGGTAGAAAACAATACCACAGAATACCGATTAAGATTTCAAGTTATAAAGGACAACATTCTTACCTCTTCATGTGATAGTCATCTTATCGAATATTTTTCAAGCTTTTCGAGGCTGGAAAACTGGGGCGATCTACAATAGATAGGTCATCTATTGAGCCCACTAGTTGTGATCAATGTTTTGTATAAGTGTAGGGATATCACTCAGTTAGGTCTGATATTTTTTTATTGGGTTGGAAAACAATAGAACTAATGGTACACAACCCAATCCCTGAGTGGCATGATATATATATTGACCAAGGGGAGGAAGCTAGAAGATTCCTAGCCTCTATTGCTTCGCATGGTGCGAAAAAGTGGAGTTTCAATATCTCTAGCTGTGGATGCTATGGTGAATAGTTACAAGAATTGTAATTCAATTCCACTGGGGTTTGATCTCTTGATCATAACCTATGTCCAGGATAATAGGATGAGAGAATTCATAGAGGCATTTCACAAAATCCGAAATTGTGGCTTCTTGCCATCAATAATTGTCTGCAATAGTTTAATGAGAGAGAAGGGACTTGTTCCTGATAAGTCAAGTTACACAACCTTAATTGATAGTTAATTCAAGGAAATCAACACAAAAGAGGCTTTCAAGTGGCAACATGAAATGATGAAAAGGGGTTATGTGCCAGATGACACATTTTGAGTATTGTTCACATTTTGCTCTACCCAAATATATGATTTGCAAGTCTAAGTGGATCTTATGATCAGCTGCAGTAGATTTTCTAGCCTGATGAGTCAATTACACAATAGTAATTGATGGTTATTTTAGGGAAATCAACACAAAAGAGTCTTTCAAGTTTCAAGATGAAATTTTGCAAAGGTGTTTTTTGTCAGTGGACACATTTTGATTCACTCTATGAGATGAAATTGTGTTCTTCAATAATTTATACTCCAATATACAATTTGCAAGTGTAAGTGGATATTATGCTTAGTGGCAGTATATTTTCGGGCTACAGCAGCAGCAAGCATAGCAATTGTTTTTCACTATCACTGTTTTGGTGTTTTTTCTAGTCGATATTGCATGGTAATAACAAAAATATATTAAGAAATAGATAATCAAATGGTGATAATGTATAATTTTATTTCCCCTCCAAATTTGTTACATGGACATATCTATACAAAACAGAAGTAATAGACATTGGATTCAAAATGTTCTTAATATATCATCATGGATTAATAAGTTGTTGTTTTTGAATTGCACCTACCAAACTTCAGCTTTAGTGCATGAAGTGGTCAATCTAATCAGTTGTCAAAATCACTCATTAACATGTAAATTACCTTCAGTGAAAGAGTTCTTGATGCATCTCTCTGGAAAATATATATTTATTCCAAGTAAAGCACTAACAAGTAGACTTCTTGTTATTTGCAGTGTATTTGCTGGAACTGTGAGTGAATACTATGAGTGTTGGAGGGGACAGATTTGTTGAGGGACTATTCAGTAGAAATTGAGAAATATAGATGTTTAGTAGAAATATAGATTTGATAATAGGTCAAGTATTCTGCCAACTACATTGAAATGAACAATGTCAATATATGTGATGATTTGTTCTTAATGAGATTTAAGATTTTGCTTTGTACAATGTGCATTGAGAATGAAAAATATTCCTTCCATATAGTTGGTTGCAATTTATAATGTCCCAAGAGAATGGGTTTTTGAAATGAATGCACAATAGCAAGTGACTTAAATATTCTTTTTTATTTTGTCTTCCAATGATAAATATGTTAAGCAAACCGTGAGCACCTAAAAATAAATTTAGCTTGATTGAATTGATATATTTTAATGTTTTATATGGCTCAAGCTTTGATATAAAAGGTTTTATTTTAGAATTATGTAATAAGAGGCCTTCTTCAATGGTAAATACCTTGTAGGACAGTGGAATTTATGGCATGAGATGTCACATGAAGTTTCAATATTGGAACTCTGCATGACATGAACCTCCTTTAGAATTTATGGTGTTATCTGTCACCTGAACCTAAAGCCTGGAATTATGTGACATGACCTTTCTTGAATACCTAGAGAATAACATGATACTACTAGCAAATGGTTGAAGGGCACAAGGCACTCAAAACTGACAGACGTTTGTCCATGTCAGTGCACATGGAATTATAAATCTTAACTAAGAGAAATTTAGTAATGAGATTAGTACAAGGTTTACATGACATTTTATACAAATGATCATCTAAACTTTTGATGTTTAAATTAATTTGAATTCGAAAGCTTTGATTTTTACAAGTTTTACATGATATTTTATACAAACGATGATCAAAGTTTTACTTGAATTTTTTTTATAAGTTTACCATTTTAATCTTTAAAACATTAAAAAACTATTTTATATTTTTAAAGATATTCAATTTATTGAAATTTAATTTATTTTAATTAATCATTTATGTTCACTTATATTTATATTTTATATTTTTATATAAACTTATTTATCTTCATATATAATACGATTATTATTAATTTTATACAACTATTATTTATATATATATATATATAAAGTTTGAGAAATATAATTCCATTTTTATCTATATTGGACTATATACTGTATCATTATTTATTATTACAAATACTTATATTTGCTCACTAAAATTCAATTTAATTTGTCATCCTGCAATTGTAATAAGAAAAGTCCACTTCTATATCCTTAATGTGGCATGTGTTCCTCCTTTGAATTCTATGGATATTTTAAATTTTCCAAGGAATATAGTGATTGGAGTGCTTATGGCTCTTCATTCTTTTAGAGCGTTAAATTTGAACAAAATTTGAATGAAAAATGTAACATGATTATAGTAAAAGTGGAAAAATAGTCAATAAATATGATATTTTACTTATCTTGTACCATTTGCTACCTTCATTGGCTTTGTCTGGACATGATAAAATTAATTCTACCTTCATTGGATTTGTCTCAACATGATAAAATTAATTCAAAAGAGCATTGTTTCTTAATGAGACACATTTACTAAATGTAAACATACAATTTAAGTAAATTGAACCAAAAATCAAATTTAGTAATTGATTTCTCTAGTTTGTTATCATTGAAATATATAATATTTATTTAAATATAAATTTTTCATCGTTGAAACTGCATTTTTGAATCTAGAAATATATTAGTCTTCACTTATTTTTATTTTATTGACATTTACAATTTTAACAATAGAATTATTTGTCTTATACCATTTCAATAATGAACCCCACCAAAGTTTGAACTTTTCAATAGTAACCATGATTTATGATATATGACTAAAGGCCAATCAAATTTATAAAAAAAACAAACAAATCAAATCATATACCAATTTACTATCACCCAAAGCATATAACGTTTCAGTAATGAACCCCACCAAATTTTAAACTTTTCAAGAAATAATAGAATAATAGCAACCATGATTTATGATATATGACTAAAGTCTAATCGAATTTATGAAAGCAACAAACAAATCAATTCATATACCAATTTACTATATTCCACTGTGGATGATTTATGGATGCTTTGTGTAATATGACATTGTGTCTAAGTGATAGGATGGTGCTAAAGGTAATATGTGGTCGATAAATTTAAACTTTCAAGTATACAACTATTGCATCCAAGTACATTATAGAAATTAAACAAACTAAAAGCAATTGCATGCATAAAATGTATGTCTTGCTAGCAAGAGATGTCAAATGACTAATATATGAGTAAAACAAGGAGACAATGTCAAAAATATTTTCGACATTGTTATTGAATTGGTAATCACTGTAGATATACAAATAATAAACTTTCAAGTATCCAACTATTGCATCCAAACACATTATATAAATTAAGCAAACAAAAAGTGAGTGCATGCATAAAATGTATGTCTTACTAGCAAGACATGTCAAATCCATAGAATTGAAATATTGATTGCATCATTGAACAACAATTTCAATAACCATGTAAATTCAAACTATGAACAAAAACATATGGAACAACTTCTATTGATTAATATAAAAAGTGTAAGAAAAGAGAGAAAATTGGAAAGAAAGAAAGCATGCATCCATCGTAGTGAATCAACCTTAAGGAATGACACGAAAACACAAGTTTGCATTCAATCACAAAAAAACAATGGAGAATTCAATACATGTCCATAAACTTTATAAAGTCCAATATAAACTCCATAAACTATAATGCCCAATTTATATAACAGTTCTATGTTCTAACCCTAGAATCAAAGAAAAAATAATTTTTCAATCAATGTGTTCTCGATTCGTATGAAATGTGCTAGTGGCCCATGCTTTCAAGAATGAAATTAGGATATTCTATCGACAATTTCTATTGTCGATTATTGGCCTTTTTCCTAGTCTTCATTGGTTTCAACTACAACCAGGCCGCTATGACTAAATGACTATATTGAGCACATATAACATCTAGCTCGTCATCTTGAAAAAGAATATGGTCATTACATTTCCTTATTTTAGCAAAGAAATGTCCCATTAAAACCATTGAACCCATTGCATACATATAATGTGTCGGATCCTTAAATTATTGCAACAACGTGCTTTTCGAACTAGTGCATCTCAATAAATAATAATGCACTTTTTCTGGATTATGTACCGGTGCAATGACAACAAATATGTCACCTTCTCTAACCAAATCAGCAACACGATCATAATCCTTGTCAATCACAACCACTTCATTATCGCGCTCTTCATATGTGATATTTCCAAATGGGGGCAATGGTGTCAATTCTTGGTGTATCCATGGTTTGAAAAATTTGTTATTTTGGTTTTGACACTCATCGAAGGACTCTAGATCATCAATACATGCAAGATAAAAGCAAGAGTACTTTCGTTTCTCGATTGCGTGTATATTTGCCATTTTTTTACTCCTAATGGAGTGTAAGCCCCTTGTTTTAGGGATTGCAACACAATTACATGGCATTGATATGTCAACATCGCCCATTGAAATATTCTAGAATAACTTGTTCAAGATAAACACATGACTTGTGCAAATCAAATTTCGCATTTTAAAAAAATTTAATAGACTTTTTTTTAAATAATTTAAATAAAAATACTCATGTACAGATAAACATAGTAAATAACTGCATTTGAAAAAAGTAAGGTTCATCAAATCAATTACATACCTTCTCCTTTCATTGAATTTGAATGTCTTAAATTTTACTTGCACCAATTAACAACATTGTTTGAATTTGCAATGAGAGAAGGAGAGTGATTCATTTGATATCTCCTAAGTGAACATTTTATGTTGGCCCCAGCACCATCATGTTCTCCTTTTCCATGTCCCGTTTAAAAAAAAACATGTGTGGCGAACATTCGTTTTATTATGAATGCGAGACAACCATAAGAATGAGCATGCCAATTTAAACTGACCAGCACAACCATCTGACCACACTCGAATGCTCTTTAAAAGTGACCCCTCATCTTGATAATTCGTTATAAAGCATATTAAAAAAATGTTGGACAAAACGTGTATCATGTGTACAATCATCACTGATGTAGAAATGATACTCTTTAATCACTTCACCATTAGTCTCATTGCTATCAAAACCATCAACATGAAGATCTACATGTCTGTACAAAATATGCACAAGTATATATACCTGGTGTGAATGATAATACTCACTTTGTATCTCCTTTTGTGGATTGAAAGTGTAATTTTCAGCAAAATAAACGATTGATAATATTGTTTCTTTTGGAAATACATCTCATGATTGCTTGAACTGTAAGTATTTCCATCGTGTTGTATGAGAGTGTTTGATATATCTATATATTTTCTCTCTAAATGACTCCATAAAACATGTCACATAGATATCATCTTCAACTAACTCAATCTTTCTTGATGTTTCCATTGAATATGTAACATGGGTATAATCAACATATTCATATCTCTTCCATTTCATAATGCGGTTTGACAACTGAGGATCATTTGGATCAATGGGGTATTTAACATCAAAAAGATCCAAATGAGAACATTCTTCACATTTTCTACCACCGACACATTGTTTCTTAAAGAATACTTGATCATTCTCTTGTGCACCTAATATTTTAGATACAAATTCATGAACACTCGAAGGAGGGGTGTCATTTGGCCAACACTGGATGCCAAAATTATTAAATGTCCCATAATATAATTCAAATTCTACATGGTATCGACAACAACATGTGTCACGAACAACAATGGGCCTGACATAGCATGGTTTAAGCTTCAAAAATGTGCTAAGGGTAATCTTCACATCAACATTAGTCTCCATAAAAAATTTGAACATTTCCACTTGAGTGAACTCTATTATGTGTTTGGCATGAGTTTCATAGATTCCTTTAGATATACGACACCGCACAACATCCTTTTCATTTGGTAAGACATGATAGTTTAAATTCCAAAACTCTTTCACCTTGTCCATCACATTATATGGAAGTCTATCTTGATAAGGTTTCCTACAGATAGAATCCCAACATGCAACTTCATCATACTCATCTAATTGAACCCTAACATTTTTATGCTTCCATAAACTTTTTCTTGATGTTTTTAATGTTCTTGCAGTCATAGTCAACAAATGATCAATTGCGGTGTTTTTTGCCACAACCCCTGTTAGCAATGTTTTACAAGCAAACAATAAATCATGAGATCCTTTCCTTGCAAGTGTGGCAAGGGTTGAGGTCATATTTTTTGATACAATCTCATTTGTTTTAATCTCTTTGACACTTTTAATGCCTAGTAATTTAATTGCATCTCTTAGACTTTTTTTCTTTAACAATCTATGTAACAACTAAGCTTGTGATATGACATAAATACCTTCAAGATAATTTTCAAGTATCTTTTTTCCTCTATATCAAGTTGTATGGTCACGCATCGAAGGTACCAATTATTCAATTTTACTTAAATCCATATTCTCCAAAAAATTGTCATCAATGACGATATTGTTGCAACTTCCAATTAATATATGTAAATTGATAGGTATGGTAGGATGTTGACCCTGCATGAAAATATATAAATTTATAAGATTGTGAACTTTCAAATCAATTATATACTCAAGTATTAAATACAATTTTATAAACATTAAAAAATATTTACTCATCAATCATGGTCTCAATATCAATGTTGCCCATGGTTTGCTCCACATTTGTCATTTCCTCATCACCTCCATGTTCTTCATTTCTTTCATCAACATGTTCCTTGATGTTTTGCATTCCTTCATCACCGCCATGTGCCTCCACAATTTTCATTTCTTCATCACCACCGTGTGCCTCCACATTTCTTTCCAATGCTCTTTTTTCTCTTAACTTTCTCATGTTTTCATGTTTTCTTTCTTTTCTTTCCTTTCCATCAGTTCTGGTGCGATCATGTTTTGTTGCACATTTCGTTTGGTTTCCCATGTTGAAAGAATTGAAAAACTAAACTCCATTGCCAAAAACTTGAAACCATAGTAATATGTTGGATATAAAATTGTACAATTAATGAAACAAATTGCAATATGACATGAAAACAAAACCAAATTCAGAATATTTCTCTTTGTAAAAATAAGAGTAATATGCTAAAACCAAATTCACCATGTCCCTTATATAAAAAAAATGTAATATGACAAAACAAAACATGCAATATGTTGCTTAAAAAAACAATAATATGCCAAAACCAAATTTTCTTTTGTCCTTTAAAAAAATATTAATATGCTAAAACCAATTTTACAATGTTTAAAAAAAAATAGTAATATGCCAAAATCGAGTATATAATATTTTCACTTATAAAGAAAATAAGCAAATATACCCTTTGTAAAGAAATTTATAACATAAAAAACCTTAAAACCTCCATAAGCAAAACAAAAAATACCTTATAACTTTATTTCGCAATGTAAATATTCGAACTTGAACTTGAACTATCCGAACTTGAACTTCTTTTTCAGACTTTCCTAGGTGAGTGATGGAAATAAACTTTCAGGCGAGAGTGTATATATAGAACTCTTGGGTGAGAAATTATAGAATATTGTCGAGAATCACGGGCAATTAATAGGTCAGCCCCTAAAAGATTCTTGGGGCGTTATGTAATAAAAATATCGCCTGAGATTTGTTTTATTCTTTCGGCTGACAATTTAAACAAACTCTCGGGCAATAAGTTTGTTTAACCCCGGTTTACTTTTTAGGCCAAAACTCTCTTTTCTAAGAAATATGTACATTTCTCGGTCGAGAAAATTTCTCAGAGTAGAGTTTCTGGTCAAATAATACAAGTATTTCTGCAGTTTTCTGAAATTTGTCACTTTAACAAGGTGGAAACCTTGCAAAATCTGAGAATTTTCTGTTGGAGTTTATACCAATAGATTCATCATTGAATCTGCTTTTGCATGGTATAATAATTTTTTTATTTCATTTGGGATTTCTATTTTGTACTGCTTTTTTTCTAAATTGTATAATTACAAAATTTACTAAGCTAAAAATTAGTCACAATGAAAATTCAATATCATCACAATGACAACACAAAAAAAATGTAAAAAGGCACAAGGATGTTCCTTGCACCGTCCTCTTCAAAATGGTAGTTTTAGTTTGTATGATAAGAAGCACAATTGAAAGAAAATGCGAGGACACGAACAAATGTCAATAAGGAACCATTATTTAAACAAATTTTATTTCGATAAATAATAAAAAATATTATAAGAGTCAAGGAAATAGGGTGGTTACAGTTGTGCATATGTCAAAGAATCAGATGTTTCCAATTAAGTTTGGAGAAAATGGCACCAACCTTGCTAATATGGCATATGAGGACAAAGGTTGGTTGTGGCATCTCCAGTATGGCCATTTGAATTTTCATAGTTTGAAGCTTCTAACATCAAAATAATTAGTTTATGGTTTTCATATGGTTGAAGAGCACAAGGATTTTGTGAAGGATGTGCTAAAGGAAAACATGCAAGAGAGAAATTTCCTACAAGAAAGGCATGGAGGGCCCATTATCCACTTCATCTTGTTCATTTTGATATTTGTGGTCCTATGCAGACAAAGATTTTGGGTAATTCATCATATTTTATTAGTTTTAGTGATGATTACTCATAAATGTGTTGGGTTTATTTTTTGAAGATCAAGGGTCAAGCATTTGATACATTGAAGAGGTTTAAATCCCTTGTGGAAAATGAAAGTGGTTACAAAATAAAGTGCTTAAGGATTGATTGCGGAGGAGAATTTTGTTTGATAATTTTTCAAAAATTTTGTGATATGAATGGCTATAGAATACAATTCACCACTTCTTACACACCTCAATAAAATGAGGTAGATGAAAGGAATAACTGTACAGTGGTGGAAATTGAAAGGAGTATGTTATAGACCAAAGGATTAAGCAATTCCTTTTTGGGGTGATGTAGATGCTACAACAATGTACATTTATCAATCGTAGTTACACTAATGCACTTCACATGATGACTCCTTATGAAGCCTAGTATGAGAAAAAGCTTAATGTTAATCATTTCAATGTTTTTGGTTGTTTATCCTATGTTCATGTAGCCGATCAAACGAGACAAAAGTTAGATCCAAAACGTAAACCATGCATTTTTTTTGGATATAGTGAGCAAAGCAAGGCTTACAGGTTGTATAATCCTCTCACCAATAGCATTATTGTGTCAAGAGATGTGATTTTTTATGAAGGGGGAGTTTATGGTCATCAAAAGGACCATGTTGAGAAGTCAAAATGTGGTTTGGATAGTGATATTATTGATGATATTAATCATGAGAATCCCCCTAATGTTTAAGTTCCAAATGCTACAAATACATCAAAGTAGCCCTTCATATAGTTCTCTATATTCAATTCCAAGTACTGCAAGGAAGGTGAGAAGCTTAAATGACATTTATAAGAGAAGTAAAAGTCTAGCACATAAAGAAAATCCAAGACTGCAAATTTTTCTTTATTTTCACAAGTTGATTTTGAACCATCAAGTTTTGAAGAAGCTTCTACTAATGAGGTTTGGGTGCAATATATGCAAGAAGAGATAGATTCAATTCATCGGAATGATACTTGGGAGCTTACAGATATTCCACATGACAAGAAAAAAATTGGTACTAAATGGGTCTACAAAACAAAGTATAATAGTGATGGGATTGTTGAAACATGCAAAGCATGGTTAGTTTCTAAGGGCTTCACACAGAGGTATGGCATTGATTATGAAGAGACATTTTCACATGTAGCAAGGCAAGAGACTATCGGAATGTTGATTTAACTGGAAACTCAAAATAAATGGAGCATTCATCACATGGATGTGAAAATTTCCTTCTTGAATGGGTACTTAGAAGAGGAAATATTTGTGGAACATCCACAGGGTTTTGAAGCACAAAGAAAAGAGAATCAAGTCTACAAGTTGATGTAAAATTCAATCACAACAGATCTATGGAACAAAGACAACAATTACTAGAGATGCATGCGGAAAATTGTATGTCATAACAGTGTGCTAAAGGTCTGCAGCAGTTCATGCATTATCATAAACTTAGAATATGATTACAATGTGCAGTGATGGCTACAATAAGACAAGCAATTCGAATCCTAGAGAGGTCATTCAAATTGAATGCATGAGAGTGGCTTACTTGGCAGTTAACACCACTCGACACATCAGTTAACCACTTAACTACCATGTAATTGAATCTAAAAATGTCTAACCGAGTCTAATTGAATCCATAACTCAACTGGATTCCCAAAAATAGGGGAGGGTTCCTTTCTAACTTTAGTTAACTAAATATTAGGTGAAAATAACACTAGATGAAGTCAAACTGAGTAGGAGGGTGCCTTTCTGACTCTAGTTAGCTGAAAACACTAATAAATGTTGTCAGTTGGACTGAGTAGGGATATTTAGTCATGCAAATCACTCCTTAAATGATGGAGGAGGCCCAGTTAACTAATATTGATGGCCCAGTTGACTCCTCGAATGTAGGAGGAGGACCAGTTCACTGAAACTGATGATCTGTTGATGATGTAAGCACATAATTGAGTCAAAATACTTAGGATAAGTGCAAAATTAGGCTGTGAAGCCCAAATAAATTATGTGTGGTTGGAAAATTCTCCATCAACCCCCCTTAGGATAATCTCATGTGTAGGAGTAAAACAGAATAATAAAAGGGCCCCAGAAGTAAAGGCCATAGGTCACCCAGTACAAAAATAATCCAAAAAATGCTCAAAAAATCTAAGTGAGGAAAGAGGGAAAAACCCAATGGGAAAGAAAACCCCCGCTCAAAATGAACACTGAATGATCTAATAGGTCCTCACCATTGCATAACTCACTCCCAATAGTGAACAGAGGTAAGAGAACTTCTTCTCAGTAAAGCTCTTGGTGAAGATGTATGCAATTTTCTCTTCTGTAGGGAAATTTTGTAGTACAATGGTTCTGTCATGCACAAGCTCCCAGATGTAGTGCATGTGGATCTCGATATGATTGGTCCTCTATCTCTGAAGCGGATCTATCAAGATATTTATAGGAATTTGATTGTCACAAAAAATGACAGTATAAGTGGTGCTACCAATATCAAACTCTGCAAGAATACCCTACAACTAAACTGCCTGAATGCAAGCATTGAATGCTCCTCGATACTCTGCCTCTGTTGAAGATAAGGCAATGGAAGCCTGATTTTTTCTTGACTAGAAAACAATACCTATGCCAATGATGAAAACGTATCTGGAAGTGTACTTCTAATCAATTCTATCACCCGCCCAATATGAATCAATGAATCCAACCAATTCAAGATCAGAACCTGCAGCATAGTGAATGCCAAAATGTCTAGTACCCTGCACATAATGCAAGATACTTTTGGTTTCCTTCCAGTGAAACTCATGGGGCTATTGCATGTACTTTGACACAGTACTCACGGCATAAGAAATATTATTCCTAGAGTGTGTCATATACAAAATACCTCCAATCAACTGTCGGTAAAGTGTAGAATCCACCAACGGTGTAGAATCACCATCCTCAAGGCTGATTCCTGAGAGGAATGGGAATGGTGAAGCTTTACATCTACCATATTGAAATTATTTAGCAAGTCCAAATCATATTTTTTATTTATAAATCATAATCCCATCAAAATTCTGAGTGATCACGAGACCAAGAAACTGCTTTAGCGAGCGTAAATCACTCATATCAAATGCTTGGTGTAAAGCTGTTTTTATAGTGCCAATCGAAGCAAGACTGCTTCCTGTAATAAATAGGTCATAAAAATAAAATAAAATTATCATAAAATTACCTTCATGCTTCTGTAGATATGCATTCAGATCTGATTTTCATCTCACAAAATTTTGCGACAGAAGAAAGGAATCCATCGTTGCATACCAAGCTCTTGGGGCCTATTTTAAACCATACAAGGATTTCCTTAATCTGCAAACAAGTGCCGGATATGATATGTAACCTTCAGGATGATTCATTTATATCACTTCTTGAATATACCCATGAATAAATGCAGTCTTCACATCCATGTGGTGCACCTCCCAGTGCTTGGATGCGAAAATTACCAAAACTAGCCAGATTGAGTCCATTTTTTCAACTAATGCAAAAGTTTTTGTGTAGTCCACACCATGGACTTGTGAGAAACCTTTTTCCATGAACAAAGATTTTTATTTTTTATGTTGAACCATCAGCAGAAACCTTGACTCAATAGACCCATTTGCATTCAACCAATTTCCTCCCAGGTGGAAGAGAAACTAGCTCCCATGTTGCATTTTTCTGAAGAGAATTGTACTCTTCATCCATGGTGGTTTTCCATTTCGGATATCGGTGGGCATAGTAGTATTATTTAGAATCTTACACAATTATCAAAAAAAAAATTTCGTACATCAATGGATCAGCATATGAAAGATCCAGACCTGCTCTTTGAAAGTATGCTCGGGTTCGTCTTGGATCGGAAGGATTTCCAATGTTAGAACTGACAAATGTGATAGTATTTTCTGCCCACTTTGGAAACTAAGGTGGCTCATCAGGATTATAATATGAACCTGATATTTCATGTTCATTAATATCAGCCATAATATCATAAATATTAGAACATAGACTTTTAGTATCTTCTTCTGAATCTTCTTCCGTAAGAGGAAGCAATTTGGCAGTTTCTTCCTCCACTAGTTGTAGATCATGAAGCGATTCTTCAAATTGGACACTTCACTCAATGAATATTCTTTTGGATCTGGTATACATGAATTTGTATCCTTTGTATTCTTCAGCATATCCAATGATGATGCACTCAGTACTCTGTGGTTCCAAATATCTTCTCTTCTCAATCGGAATTCTAGCCCATGCAGTGGAGCCAAAAACCCTGAGATGTGACACATTAGGCTTGTGACCAGTGTAGGATTCAAAAGGAGTTGTACCTTTGACGGATGAGCATGGAAATATGTTATGAATGTATGCAGAAACATTCATGGCCTCAACCCAAATATTTCAACTCAAGCAGACAAGTATCCATCTCTTTCAATGCTCGGTTTTTCCTCTCTACTACACCATTCTGCTGAGGTGTGTAGGGGACTGTGTGCTGGATTTGAATTCCATTTTTCACACAAAGTCTAAGTATCTATGATTTTATATATTATCCACCATTATCATATCTAAGATTTTTTATATTTCTCTTAGTAGCAGTCTCAACAAAATCCTTGAAGTTCTTGAACCTTTCAATCACTTCCGATTTGCTCATGAGAAAGTAGACCCATGTGAATCTAGAGAAGTCATCAATGAATGTCATAACATACCTTGAGACATTCATGGAGGGATTTGGTAAAGGACCACTGATATCACTATAAATCAGCCCCAAAATACAAGAATCTCTGCTAGCTTTTCCTCGATCGAACTTGTGCTCAGGATGCTTGCCAATGATGCAACCCTTGCATATCCCTTTTGAGGATTTGATGTTTGGAAGGCCTTCAACCATGGAATTATTTTGTATCAGATACAAATATTTATAATTTAGGTGACAAAGCCTATCATTCCATATCCGGCTAACCTCATTTCCATGAGTCAGAAGGGCACATGGCTTTGAATATGGCAAAAAATGAGAAAACTCATAAGTTTTGGCAACATGATTTGCCTTGCCTGTTGCAATGATTTTTCCAGTTCTAATCTCATAAATTTTAAAATCATTAGGGATGAATACAACCTTCTTGGGAAAACTAGTATGTGTCATCTGATACATAGAAAACAGGTTCAAAGATAGAGAAGGAACATAGAGAACATTTTGAAAACTACCGTGTTCTAAATGAATAGTACCTTTGCATTTCGATGAAATCTGTGAATCATCTCCCATATGGATGGAGATGCAACTATCGAAGTCTAATGATGAGAAGGATTCTTTTCTTGCAACCATGTGATTTGAAGCTCTTGAATCTATGAGAAAATATGTAGAATTAGAAACACTTTCCATGAGTGCATGACCTCTTTTTTGATGATCATTATTGTCCTTCTTCCTTGCGCCATCTAGAAGAGTAATGTTGTTTTTCTCCAAGAGAAGGGCCATATGATCAATAGTTTTCTTCATGCATGAGCTTTCAGGATGAAAGCCTCTGCAACAATAAGAACACTTTTTCTTCTCCTTTCCCTTTCGCTTGTCTTTTCTTGAACCTGAGGGCTCATCTTACTACTTGGTCTTCTCCTTTTGCTTGGGATGATCAAACTTGGCCTTCTCTTTCTTTTTATTTCCTTCACCATTCGTAGCCTTGGGTCCTCCAGCAAATAACGCTTGATCTTTGGAGGTTTTTATGGATCCCATGTGAACAAGCTTGTCATGCTCTTTTGTTAAGGACTCAATGAATGCATTCAAGGTTGGCATCTTCCAATTCATAGTGGTGATTTTTCCTGAATTGAAAGTAGAGACAGACACTGAATAATATGCTCCTAGTTTCAAAAGGATTGAAAGAATCAACTGATCATCTTTCTTCTCGACACCACATTGCTTCAACTAAATCACCAAATTCTTGAACTTGGTGAAAAACTCATTGATGGTTTCAAAATTATTAGGATTTAGGGAAATCATTTCATTCTCCAACTGATAATCCCTCATCTCATCCTACTTGAGAGTTTGGAAAGTTGTTCCCATACTTCTTTAGGATTCTTCAATCCGCTGAGATGGAAAAGAAGATCCTTCAAAATATTGAGACATAAGAAACCATAAGCTTCATCAAGCTTATTGAAGTATTTGGACTTCTCTATAGCTGCATTAGGCTCTGGTTCTATGCCCATAGTGACTCTATAGAGTCCTTTGGAGTGCGTCACTATCTCTATATCATCCTTCCACTGATGATAGTTGAAAGGAGTAAGGAGATTCTGTGAAGAAGAGTCTATCTCTCGTATAGCGAATGCAATAGGAGGCTGTGAGAAACGTGCAGTCACAAACAAACAAACAATATTTAGGTCGACAACCTACACTTTTCAAGTTGCATCACACCCGACATAGCCTATCAAGCAAGCTTGATAAGTCGGATGCACATTATCCAGGATTTATGTGGAAAAATTTCAGCTTCTGGTGCAGTGTTGGAATATTTTTGAGCAAACTTGCTCAATCTTCATAAAAAAAACATTGTAGAAGAGTTTCCTTGTCCTTCCATGGCTGTGATACCATGTAAAATTAAAGCACAAAATATCTATGAAACAAAGACAACAATTACTAGAGATGCAGGCAGAAAATTGTATGTCAAAACACTGTGCCAAAGGTTTGCAACAGTTCATGCATTATCATAAACTCAGAAGATGATTACAATGTGTAACAATAGCTACAATAGGCCAAGCAATTCGAATCCTAGAGAGGTCTTTCAAATTGAATGCATGAGAGTGGCTTACTTGGCAGTTAACACCACTCTGCACATCAGCTAAACACTTAAATACCATGTAACTCACTCTAATAGACTGTGAAACTATCTAACTAAATCCAGAACTCAACTGAATGCCCAAAAATAGGGGAGAGCACCTTTTTTACTTCAGTTAACTAAATATTAGGTGAAAATAACACCATATGAAGTCAAACTGAGTAGGAGGGCGCCTTTCTGACTCCAGGTAGATAATAAACTAATAAATGCTATCAGTTGGACTGAGTATGGTGCTTTAGTCATGCAAATCACTCCTTGAATGATGGAGGAGGCCTAGTTAATTGATATTGATGTCCCAGTTGATTCCCTAAATGTAGGAGGAGGCCCAGTTCACTGAAACTGATGAACTGTTGATGATGTAAGCACATAATTGAGTCAAAATACTTAGGATAAGTGGAAAATTAGGCTGTGAAGCCCAAAAATATGATGTGTGGTTGGAAAATGATCCAACAGTTGAAGAAGGATTTGTATTTACTAAAGCAAGAACCAAGAGCTTGGTATGCTATGATTGATCGATATTTTCAGTAGAATGGCTTCAAGAGAAGTACAAGTGAACCTACCTTTTACTACAAATAAGAAGGTAATGATATTCTTATTGTCAGTTTATATGTTGATGATTTGTTGTATATGAGTATCAGTTCTAAGATGAAGGATGAATTCAAATATGCTATGATGAGTGGGTTTGAGATGAAATATTTAAAACTCTTGCAATATTTTCTTGGAATGGAAGTTTATCAAAGTGAAGATGAAATTTTTATTTGTCAGACAAAGTATGAAAATGATATGTTGAAGAAATTTGATATGGTTGATTGCAAACCAGCTCCCACTCCAATAGCTCATGGAGTTGTGTTGTGTAGAGATGATGGTGTTGAAATGGATGATGAAACAACTTACAGAAGTATTTTTGGAAGCTTAATGTTTCTAACCCACACAAGGCCTGGTATTGCTTATTCAGTTTCACTTGTTTCCAGGTATATGACAAAGCCATCTGAAATGCATTTGAAGGAAGCTAAAAGAATTATGAGGTATGTGAAAGGAAATCTAAATTTTGGCATTCATTACTACACTTCTAAGAGTTTTGAATTGGTTGGATTCAGTGATTCTGATTGGGGAGGTAGTTTGGATGATCGAAATTCTACATTTGGTAATTTTTTTTCTTTTGGTTCGGGTTTGATCACTTGGAGCTCAAAGAAGAAAAGTATAGTTTCTCTTTCATCTACAGAAGCAGAATATGTTGTAATCACCTCAGAAGGTACACAAACATTATGGCTTAGAAAATTTTTGGAAGAAATTGAAGAAAAAAAAATCATCCTACAATGATTTTTTGTGATAATATGAGTGCCATCAAATTGGCCAAGAATCCAGTACACCATAGAAGGACAAAACATTTTGACATGAAGTATCATTTTATTTTATATTTGGTGCAAAATAAGCAAGTGGAATTGAAATACATCGACGCTAAAAAGTAACTAGCTGACATCTTCACTAAAGCATTTTAAATGGCCCAGTTTTTGAATCTCAGAGATCTTATTGTGAGTCCTCTCAGCATCAAGGGGGAGTATGTGGATAACTGATGTTATGCAAAATTATTGATAGTGTCTATTTTATTTTTAGGTTGCATGTGTTTGTTAAATAATTAGCAACAAACTTCACTACATGCTAATGCATGTGAAGAATAAAATAAATTTGCAGAATTCTGCATAAATCTACAGCTAAATTTACGACATGTAAAGATTGAATACTTTAATTAGTTTTCTATGCAATGTAATCAGTATATAATAAAGTAATTATGCAACCTTTTGATCAACGAGAGATAAATAATAATAAAAAATATTTTTTTGTGTTGAATTAAATTGTCTCTCTTGTTTTCTGTGTTGTTTTCCTTATGTTGTTGTAAGTTTGTCTCTTTCATAATCTTCAATATATAGTTGTGTTGTGCACTGTAGAAGATAAAAAAATTCAAGAGAAGGATGAACCATTGACAAAAGGACTTGCAGTTGTATCTAATGAAGAAGATAAAAGGAAGAATGATCAAAAGAAAGGTGTAATTGTTGTTGATACTATAGAAGCAAGTAAAGAAGAATTTGTAGAAAGGATTGAGCCTGTAGTAGAAGCTAAGGAGGCTATTATGATGAAAATATATTGGAATAACATGAAGATGGAATGTGTAAAAATGAAGAGGGAAACCTCATGGAAAGTAAGATCCATAGAACTAATGGTTTTTTAACATGTCTTTATGTTTGTGATGTTATAGGTATAAACAAGATCAAATAAAATGCAGTAGATGTTCCAGATGAAGCAATATGCATTAGCGAATAAGTTGAGAAACATATAGAGAACCTTGAAGAAAAGAGAAGCATTTTTATAGCAAATTTAAAAGAAGATTTGGAATCAAATGATGAAGATTCAGAGGAAATTAACAACATGCTTATGTTGTAATTGAAACATGTAATCAGGTATTTGAAGTTTTTTTTTGCAGAAGTGTTGATACCTTGTGAAGAAACAAATGTTATTGAGAATGAATGCAATCATAATGAGGATTTTATTAGCAGAGATAAAATGGAATATGACAATGAAATGAAAATAGATGAAGCTAAGAAGAAAGGCTTGAAATTTCTTCCTGAAATAAAATGGAACAAGAAGAATTTTGAAGACCAAGTTACAGAAGAAATCAAGCATTTGAATGTTGTTTTAAATGATGAAGTAAGTGAATTTCCTGATGATTGTGAGTTTGAAACTTTATTCTGCAAAGAAAAGTTAGATATAACTGAATAATTTTTGTATGTGAAATATGATGAAAGAATAACATAAATAGGCATGACAAAGGAATAAATGACAAGGTTGAAAAGGATATTGTCTTGAAAGACATTGAAAATAAAGGAAAACAAAATGAAGATTCCTTGATAAATTGTTTTGAGAATATAAATTTTGGTATTATAGGGGGGTATATGGATAATAATAGGAAAAAGTTCATGTTGAGGATGGACATCGAGGTTGCGATTGTCCTAGCAACAATTAATGTTAATGGTTCTAGATCAGCAGAGGGAAATTTGAATGGGGATCCTAAAATGATCCATATATTGTTAAATAATATGATTAACAACATAAGTGAAAAACATGAAAGGATTTTTTATGAAGAAGAAGATGGCAATGATGAAAAGAAAGCAACTCTGAAAGTTGCATGTACAATGGCTCAAGTTTCAAGAGAAGCTAAAGAAGATATTTTGAAAGAAAGAAAAATTCTATAACCATTCGAATGATTATGCTTGTACAAGTGTGGATAGCAGAGGTTAAATTGTAAAAGTTGATAAACACCCTGAGTTAGAGGTGTTGAAGTTGCCAAGCAATAAATCCAAAATTTAGCAAAATATTGAATATATTGATGTTGAATTTCATGGTGTTGACAAGAACACTAAATCTATAAATGAGGAAGCCATAAATGGTAAAAATTGTCAAGAAATGCTAAAGATGCAGAGCTACAACAATATAAAAGGAAAAATTGAAGAAAATATTAATGACAATGACATGTCATGCATAGGATATGATGATGAAGATGAAGAAGGTGATAAAAAATAATAATGTGTTTTTTATTTTTGTTAATTTTTTATCTTTAATTTGTGGTTCACTAAAATAGTACTTGAAATCCATACACAATTATGAGCATAAGCATTCACATTCGACACCCAAATTTACCCTAGGGAAATCCTCTATAACACGAGGGAGAAAACCCCAACAAAATCATCCTTAGTATATTGATAAATAGGAGACAATGATTGCTTCACAATGAGGAGATTGCATCAAGCGCCCCCAGTGCAATTCAAGAGAAAGAGAGATAGACAAAGAAGAGAACTCATAATAATAATCTCCACTCAATCAATTTGCTCATATTGGTTGTGTGCACAAATTTCCTTTAGGAGAATTTGCGCCAACATTGGATACATCAATCCTACATGGAAAAGTGTGTCATCATTCTCATGCAATGGATTTAACTCTGAATTCTGACTTGTAGATGAACTCTCCCTTCAACTAAATTCTAGACCACTTAGTTAGGTGGCTAACATAAGTGTCTCCATGCAAGTGTCATAACTCAAGTGCTGCAACTCAACTGTTGTCCTTTAGTTTAACTCAAGTGTCAGCATGCAAGTGTCGCAACTCAAGTGTT
Organism: Larix kaempferi; assembly: GCA_027924585.1. Lineage (NCBI taxonomy): Eukaryota > Viridiplantae > Streptophyta > Pinopsida > Pinales > Pinaceae > Larix > Larix kaempferi. The sequence goes on from BSBM01000519.1 coordinate 5,745,279, forward strand.
GTCATGCAAACACTTAGTTAAATAGATATTCTTTGTTATCACTTAGTTAACTCTTTTAACTAAAGTCTTTCTTGTTAACATCACTAAAGTGAACAATTCGATTTCTCCTTTAATTTGCCAAAGTATACTTTGTTAACATCACTGAAGTGTACTAATTCAAGTTATTTATTATTTAGTTGAAGCATTTATCATTACTCAAGTGAGAAAATCGAATTCTCTCTTATCTTATCACATCTTATCTTTATCTCTTGTCTTATCTGCATGGTCCACATGTGCCAGCTTAATTAATTATCATATCAAATATACTAAGGATATATTTCCAATGATGTGACCATCTTGTTCTACTATCGTTCCAAGTGGTTATATGCTAAAGTAATTCACTCTAGATGTGGCCAATCTCTAGAGGAGACTTAATAGCTCAACCATGGTTAGTAGTACATCACACACCATTCAAGCTTTGAAATGCAAACCAATACCTCAACACATGAGGATCTGTCTTAACACACAAAACCTTAGCCTTTACAAGCAATACTTTTACAACATCATCACTTTGACATACAAAGCAATTACCTCAACACATGAGGATTAACCTAAGTTACACATAAGGCTTAGTCATTCTTGAGTTCAACTCAAGAATCTACTCCAAGCTTCTTTAGTCCAACTCGAACTCCCTAAGGCACTACCTCGACACACGAGGCTCAATCTTGGCACACAAGATTGATCTGGAGAATGACTCATGATGCTATAACTTTAATGATTTTCAGCTTAAATATTTAATTAAAGTAAAATATGTTGATGAATTTCTTGGCTGGTGGAGTTTGAAGAGCTCAACGTTTGCCAATAGTTGTTGAAGTGGTAAAACGGTATTGAGTAAGTTGATATCACAGAGAATCACGAAGAAAACATATTGATTTTTAAATTTTCTACATTAGAAAAAATGTTAGCGGGTTAAGGATTTAAAGGTATTATGCATTTGGATGATGATGAATTGAAACAGACAGCTTCTGTAATGAATAATGATGATAACAGATTTGAAATACGCAAGAACAAATTAAGAAGTAAAACATAAGTGAAGATGAATAAGATGAAGTACACCTGGTTCAAGGTGTGGCAATGAAGAAAGTGGAAAATATGCAAAAACATGTTTGAGATTTAAATAAAATGATTGATATGTACATATGTTTGATTTTTAGTGGTTTGTTAAGTATTTGCAACTATAGCCAAGATTGATACCGATAGACAAGTCAATCAATCATATATTGAAATTTTGATATTTTGTAATTTTGTAATTTTGAAAGTATGTTTGTAAATCATGAATATATGAAGGAAACGCAATTTGTTAATATAGTTGAGGAAACTAGCATAGATAAAAGGGAAATTTTGAAAACAATAGGAGAATGGGAAGTATCAAGGAAGTAGTTTTGATAACCAGTAAACATAGGGAAATATCAAGAAACAAAAGAATAAAATATGAAAGAAGAATTTGTATCCTATCATCATAATCAAGAATTATTTTTGGAGAGGGGCTCTATCAAGGCTACATGATCATTTGATATTCATGATTGGATAGGATGTACAGAGACAAAAATATCCATGACATTCATGACTCGTGTTTATGTCAGCCTGTAACAATTTTTCTCTATTATTTCAACATTCTCATGTAATACAAATCCTACTCAGACTCCATAATCTTTCTTTATATTAAATAAATCTTTGAGAAGCCAATTATCACCATATTCATGCTATAGATTTGTTGAGTACCAAATGATGATTTCATATTTCATTTTTACGACGTGTTTTACTCATAAATGTTTGTCTTATTAAATAGTAAATGAAGGTTTCAATTGTGGTTTGATATGTGAATGTACTAGCTACTATAGTTATGAGCTTACTCAAGATTTAAATTACTCTAGTATGAAATGTTGAATTCTTAAATGCTCAGTACATTTCCTTTTAGCCTGAATTGTAGGATTTGTCCCTTAGGATATATTACATACATCAATTTGTTTCGTATTCTCCATTCACTCTATACTACGCTAATTACTATACATAAACCTACCAAATTCATGTAAAGCGGAAGGTCTGGTAGGAAGTCTATCCTTAGTCTTGTACATTTGAAAAATTCCAAATATAATTAATCAAATATCTGTTTCAATAAAGATTGAGCTCTATATAAAAACATTGAGCTACATCATGCCCTTGCATAGTTCCATATATCTTGAAACATCTGAGTGGTTAACATGAAAATTGGCATCATTGTTGGGGATGGAGGAATCAAAGCTATTTTTCCCTAGGCATGACAAAAACATAAGTTATGATTCTTGAAGGTGAATATGAGTTAGACACTAGGCTATGCAAATTTCACTTGAGGAATCCACTAAGGAAAATATGGCATCTGCAAGGTAGCAAACCAAATCCAACCCAACATCTGAAGAGTTTCAAATCCTGCAAGATATTGAAAATCTCGTTACCTAAAGGAATACACATGAAAGAGAAACTTCCCCATTTTCAAGTAATCCTCAGATTAATCCTTCTTCTCCTTTTGATATAGATCAAGAAGAATCATCTTACGATTTCAATACTCCTCAAGACACATACCCTTCATTTCTCACCCTTAATTCATATGGAAGATTCACCTCTAAATTTTTCCTGAAGGAGTTAATATTCCTTGCAACCTATTATGACAAATCCAAGGATTAATACAACTCCTAAAGCCAAGAATTGAATTCTACAACATCTAATGGTTGGAGCAAGAGCAAGAGGTCATAGTCCACCATCCCCACCACCATTAAATACCTAGATAGATTCCAGGTACAAAACTTTGAATCTCCATGAATTTTGCATGGACTTCCTACAAATTATTTTTAAATCCTACCCAAATTTGATGGAGAAAAAACTACCACAACTAAAGAGCATATGTCTACTTTTCAGGACTTCAGTAACAATTATTATATTGAGTGTTTTTATGAGATTTTGCATTCATAATCTAGAGGGTGATGTCAGGAAGTGGTTTAGAGGGATTCCTGTAGCATCCAGTACTTCCTGGTAGGTCCTAAAAATTCTGTTAAAAATACAATGGGGAGAAAAGGAAGACAATATCTATTACCTGAATGAGTTTTATTCCCTAAAGAAAACAAATGTAGAGCTAGTTGGGGATTTTAATAAAATATTTAAAAAATTATACAATAAGATCCTTGTAGACATCAAACCTTCCCCATCAACTATAAAAGTCACTTATGCAAGAGATTTTGATACTGAATTTGCAATGATGCTTAGGTAAAGGAGTTTAGAAACCTTACTCATCATGCAAGATGATGTCGTAGATGTAGAAGGAAACATGATAGGTTTAGAAAAGATAAAATATAGACAAAATGAAGGGGATAATGATAGAAGAAAACAAAAGAATGAAATTGACACTTCTAGAATAAATAGGGATGCTCAAGATGCCAAAATTGAAGAAATGAATAGGATAATTAAAAGGTTATCTAACCAGCTTAACTATACTAGAACTGGAAGGAAACAATCCAAACGAAGCTCCTTAAAGGGTAGCACCAAAACAACGAAATAGTACATAAGGCCTTTCAACCCTTGGATTATGAACATGGAAAGGAGAAATTTGGATCAACTCAATAGGGAAGAGTGGAGTGGAGTGATGCAGCTTTATGGAGAGATGACCCATTTTTTTAATGTTGTGAATTAAAAAACTAATTAAAAACATTTAATATTGTGAATTAAGTTAGCATTTTACGTTATGGGGATAAACAAAGAAGAGTTAGTTAAGAGTCTTGAAAAGATGACCCTACATCAAATATTTCCATGTGAGAGTATGGACGAGTCAAATTTATATTAAATATTTGCATATAAATTAGAACTTGATATGATTTAATATGACTTCAAGTTTTTATATATAGTTATATTAAATATTTGCATATAAATTGGAACTTAATATGATTTAATATGATTTCAGGTTTTTATATATAGTTAGTTTATCTACAAATTGAAACCATGATCATGTAAAACAAATCCTGAGAGTATATTTGTCACATCTTCTAATCTAGGAATAGGAAGAAGACCCTTTCACGTCTATCCTAAATTGTAATAAAATAATTTTTATACATAATTTTAAATAATTCAAATTATATATTTTTTTGGGATAAACAAAGAAGAGTTAGTTAAGAGCCTTGAAAAGAAGACCCTACATCAAACATTGCCATGTGAGAGGATGGATGAGTCAAATTTATATTAAATATTTGCATATAAATTAGAATTTAATATGATTTGAAGTTTATATATATAGTTAGTTTATCTCGAATTTGGAACCGGATAATAAAATAAATCTTAATAGTACAATTATCTCATTTTCTTGTAATTTAAAAAGAATACTACGCTTAGTCCACCCGAAATTGTAAAATATAAATTAATTTAATATTATAAATTAATTTTATAATGCTATAGATACAACTAACTTCCTCTTTCTAGACACGACTAGGGTTTTGGCACTTAGGGTTTTCGGTTTTCTCACGCTGCGGCAGACTGGCTATGGCGCTCTGTTGGCTCAATACTGAGCTCTGGAGACTTGGATTCAAGCTGGTTCACCCTGAACCAGCCCAGTACCTACCAAGTATAAAAAAAAGAGGGAAGTTTTGTAGTTTCGGTGGTGTTCACGTGCTGTCATCTGGTGGTATCCCTATCTAGGGTTTCTTGGCTATTCTATGGTGGTCACGTGATCGGTTCATTGCTTGGTGTCTGTGGTTTTGTCCTTCCTTTGACGTGACTGGGTTCTCTGGGTGCTCAGTGGAGGTCGTGTGCTGTTACCTGGTGGTTTTGTTTCCTCGGTCTCTCCATTCATAGGGTAATCTGCTAACGGTTTGGTGCCTGTGAGTTCTTCTCTCGACGTACTCGGCCGGTTTCTTCGGGGTCTAGCCCTACTTTGACGGGACCGGCTTACTGGGTGGTGCTCTGGGGATATCATTGACTTGCTCTCTCCGGTGGGATTTTTGTTCTTTTCCAAGTGCTGTGGACAGATGCCGGTTCCTTGAGACTGTCCCTGATGGGTCACCGGCGTAAAAAGCTAGGGTTTTCCCCTAAAGGCATGGACTTGGATACACCTCTTCCTTTTTCCACTGAATGTTTGCGTAAGGTCCCTGGGGGAGCTGATACTTGTGCTCTGCCGACTCCAAATGAGACATCCCCTACGGCTCTGGAGCGGACAAAGTGGTCGGCACGTTTTGTAGGACGGAAAGCATGGAAATGTAGAGCCGACAAATCTCTGAAGGTGCAGGAGGGTTTGATCCGTTACAAGATCCTTGTTGAGACCAACCTGGACCGTATAGAAATGCTGAGCAGTAGAGCTATCGTTGGCCGACTCGAGTTCACCGGAGCTGATCAGAAGGAGCTGGTGGATTGGGTACGTAAGACTTGGCTCCCTATCACTGGGGATATGCCTAGGGTTCTACAACTCATTAACGTGTGGCTTATGTTCATCTTCTCCAGCTCTGAGCATGTTGGTCGCATTTTACTACGGTTTTGGAGTTTCAAAGAGGTCTCTCTCTGCCTTAAGAAGTGGCATCTTAATTTTGACCCGGTGAGGGAGGTCCAAAGCATTCGGCACCTGTGGATGATTATACTTGGCCTGCCGATTGAACTGTGGTTGCAAAATGTCTTGATGGGTATCGCTAACTCTGTGGGTCGATTTGTTCGTCTGGATTCTTCGCTACATAGCTTTGACAGACGGGCGGCACGGGTTATGGTTGAACTCGAGATGGCCAAAGGATTACCGGAGGAGGTGGAATTGGTGTGGGGCGCTAGGGTTTGGAGGCAGCGCCTCGATTACTTACGGGTTCCCTTTCGCTGCCACTACTGCCTTCGGACTGGACACATTCTCGACAAATGCCCTGAAGCTAGGATTCAGGCTAGTTGGTGGCGTTCCTCGGACAACTCTGGATTATCGGCTCAACCCTTATCTAGCTTGGATAGCTCTCCTGCTTCGGCCTCTCCGGGTAAGTCTCTTCCGCACATTGGTTCCCCTATTCCTTTTATCCCAGAGGAAGATCTTGTATTAGCTCAAGCGGCTGAGGCCATTCTGGACAAAAAGTTGGCCTCTGGGGGTATTTCGTTCTATAAGAGTTCTGAGAAAGCTTTGCCTTCTGACTCTCCTCCTGCTTCTACTGGACTTTGTCGTGGTCTGTTTGGGAACCCGGACTTGACACAACCTATTTCCCTCAGTCCGTCGGTTACAAACCAGGTCTCTGGGCTAGGTCGGGGGGAGATGGGAGATACCCCTGACATTGTGCCCAATTTTCCATTGAGTGATTCGGAGGCTTCTTCTTTCCATCGAAGGGTTGTTGATCCTTCTGTTGTCGACCGGGTTATAGGCCAGCCACTTCCTAGGGATATTGACACTTTTACTGATTCTGGGTCTGACTTTAGCTGTATTCCTCCCTCGGATGCTATCCTTCCTCTGCCTATCTTTTCTAAAACCCCTTCTGACAACCCGAGGGTTTCGTCGGCCATCTCTGCAAATTTTCAAAATGTTACCATCAGGAAGATGAAGAACTCTGCTCGCAGGGCTAAAGACCATTCTGAGGACTTGGGGTCGCGGTTCTTTCCTTTATCTGAGCGGCTCAAGACACCTGACACTCTGCAAAACCCTTTGGCTGGTTTAGTGGATGTTGGGAAGGGTTTGGAGGATCTGTCTGTTAATGTTGGGGGTCTTAGAGCACTCTCCCCCCGTGACTCCGTTTCTTAATGTCCATCTGTTCTCTTAACATTCGAGGGTTGGGGAGGGCTGCTAGGGGAAGGGCCCTGTCCAATCTGATTTCTACTTCCCGGCCGTGTAGTTTACTGCTCCAAGAAACGATGTGTGAAGACTCTGTCGCCATCTCTAAACTAGCTGGGGTGGTCCCTGGTTGGGAATTTTCTACTGTTATCTCTATAGGCCTGGCAGGGGGTTTGGCTGTGGCCTGGGATCCCAGGGTCTATAGCCTCTGTCCCTTTCAGACCTATTGGGGGATCTTGTTGGAAGGTTATTGCAAGGCTACTGATTTGCATATTACTTTGTTGAACTGTTATGCCCCCTACAAAAATCGAGAAGCTTTCTGGTTGGGACTGCAGTCTTCGGGCATCCTGAATAGAAGGAACTTCATTTTAGCGGGGGACCTTAATTTCACTAGATTGGCTCAGGAAGTTTGGGGAGCCAAGGCGAGAACAGATGATTTGGCACATTTCTTCTTGGATTTTCTTATTAACAATGACCTTATTGATGTCTGTACAGGGAAGCTTGCCCCCACTTTGTCAAATGGCCGCGCAGGGATTGATTGCATACACAAGCGCTTAGATAAATTTCTTGTTAATGTTGATCTATTGGAAATTTGTAGTCGGTATAGGACCTGGGTTGGAAGCTCTAAAGTCTCAGATCACTGGCCGATTTTCTTACAACTGGAGGAGGATTTTCTGTCAACTCATTTTCCTTTTAAATTTGACTGTTCCTGGATTTCTTATGGGGACTTCAATGTCTTGGTCCGGGATGTTTGGACTCGGACTGGCTCAACTACAGAACTGAATCCTGTTGACCTTCTTTGTTACAAACTCAAAGTCTTGAAGGGTGAGGTTTCACATTGGATCCATTCGAAAAAACAGTCTGACAGGAAGTTACTTGTTGAGGTGGAAACACAACTACAACAGCTTTATCTCCTTAATATCGAGTGTCCTCTCACGGGTTCGGATCTGGAGAGGTTAAAAAGATTCGAGGCTGAGAAGGATAGGATCTATTTGGCTGAGGGAAAGGAATGGAGATTAAAGAGCAGGGCTCTTTGGGTGAAAGCCGGTGACAAAAATTCTAAATTTTTTCATAAGTTTGCCTCTGCTAGAAGGAATAATAATACTCTTTGGAAGCTTGCAGATGATAATGGTGCAGTCTTTGCTGGCACCGGGGAATTGCAGGCATTAGCTCATAAGCATTTTTCACATATTTATACTAATGATAAAAAAATGTGATCTGGTCTCCCAACTTCAGGTTGCTCGGCTCTTCCCCCGTTTCTTTGATCAAGCCAATGCTGATAAGTTATGCTCAGTTGTTACCTTGGCCAAGGTGGAATGTGTCCTTAAATTATTCACCAAGGAGAAAAGCCCAGGCCCGGATGGCTGGACTGTGGAACTCTTTTTACACTTCCTGGACATCATGGGGGATGACCTGGTCAAGATGGTTGAGTATACTCGTTGCCAGGGGTATCTCTTGGGAGCTTTAAATGCAACCTTCATTACTCTTATCTCCAAAGTGAACGATCCGTCGACCTTTGCTGATTTCAGACCTATTGCACTGTGCAATCTGGCTTATAAAATCGTGTCCAAGATTATTGCCTCTCGGTTAAAGCCGGTCTTCTCGCAATTTATCACTCCAGAACAGTTTGGTTTTCTTCAGAATCGGCAGATACATGATGCGATTGGTATTGTTCAGGAATTGATGCATACTATTAAATCCAAGTGCCGTAGGGCTATCCTGCTCAAATTGGATCTTGAAAAGGCTTTTGATCGGGTGAATTGGGACTTTTTGAGGATTCTGCTTATACAAATTGGGGTACCTACTTCGGCTATTAGATGGATTATGGCGTGTATTAATTCTACCAATATCTCTGTTCTTATCAATGGTGCTCCAGCATCCTTCTTTAGCTGCTCGAGGGGGATCCGGCAAGGTTGCTCATTGTCCCCTATGCTATTCATCCTTGTCATGGATGGGTTAAGTAGGTTAATTCAACAAGCTAGAGAGCAGGGTACGTTTAAAGGTATTAAAATTGTCTCTGACCTATTTTTATCGCACGTTCTCTTTGTCAATGATGTTCTCATCGCTGGTATTGCTTCGGTGGAGGAGTGGACTGTTCTACAAAATATACTTGAGCTCTTTTGCAATGCCTTTGGCATGAAAGTGAGTCTATGGAAATCCAACCTTTATCAATTTTTGGTTGAGGATGACAGGCTTTTGAGGATCCAGTCTATTGTTCCTTACAATTGCCACATGCTTACAGATGGTTTTTCATATTTGGGTTTTCTTTTAAAACCTAATGGGTACTTGGTTAAGGATTGGGATTGGTTGGTTAAACGCTTTGAATCTCGTATTTCACATTGGACCTACCGACTTCTTTCTATCAGGGGTAAGTTAACATTGGCCAAATCGGTCCTAGTTGGTATGCCTATCTACTGGTTTTCGCTCTTTACTGTTCCTAAAACTGTGATCAATTCCTTGAGGCGACTGATTTACAATTTTCTTTGGACCGGGGGTCTTAAGCGAACTACCCTGACTATGGTCGGTTGGGAGAAACTCTCACTACCTTACAAATCTGGTCGCTGGGGATTGAAGGACATTGCCATCTTTAATGATGCTCTGAAACTTAAAAGCCTTTGGCGGGCTATCTTTGGAGGTACTCTGTGGTCTTCTGTTATACATCTTAAATATATCAAGATTAAAATTTCTTACTGGCTCCGACAGCCGTGCAAATTGGTGAGGGGAGTCTCTCCTATCTGGAGGGGTCTGATGAAGGTTTACTGTTGGCTGGCACATAAGCTCTGTTGGAAGGTGGGCTCTGGGACTAAGGTTGCGGTTGGGGTTGACCCGATCCTTGGTTTAAATGGAGACTATGTCCTCTCAGAGGGTCTTACTGCTTCTCTACGAGCTGCTGGGTTATTCACACTCAACCGATTTGTCAAAAATGATCAGAATGGATACTGGCTCAATGCTGTGGATCTTAACCTAGCTCCACCATGGTTGTCTGAATGGGATTTTTATACTAAAGCTTTGAATGCTGCGGGTGTTCGGATCTCGGATGCAGAAGATGTGGTTGTTTGGACTGGGAATAAGGCTACAGGTACTATTACTGCTCAGTCTGCTTATGATTGTATGATACGTAGGCGCTGTATTTTCCCCAACCATTGGTGGTACCTAAAAGTCTGGCAGTGGAATTTGCCTCTGAAAATAAAATGCTTTTGTTGGCTGCTCCTGATGAACCGGTTAAAGACTTGGGATAATCTCTTGATGCTGGGCTGGGCTGGGCCCAATCGTTGTATTCTCTGTAAGTCAGATTCAGAAACTGGACTACATCTTTTTATTAACTGTTCCTTTACAGTTTCTGTGTTGGACAAGCTCTATCTCGAATTCGGTATCCGCTATGCCTGGCAGGGCAATACGATTGACATGTGCTTGAAAGACTGGATGCATAATTGTAAATCATATGCCACCCTGCCTATCATCATGTGCTGGGCGGTGTGGTCTATGAGAAACAGAGCTACGTTTGATGATCGACATCCGGATATATATGAAACCTACAAGGCTACTATCTCTCTTTTCTTACAATATCGGACCCTGGAAGTGGCCCCTGCTCAGAGGTGTATCGGAGTTTTTCAATTCCACTTGTCTGAGCCTGTTTTATTCTTCGATGGGGCAGCGCGACTCGGCAATTGTGGTGCTGGAGGGGTGATTATTATCAATTCACATCACAAGTTTTTAATCAGGCTTAATTGTGGATGTGGTTTGAATATGAAGGCTGAGCTGCTGGCGTTATGGTGTGTTGTCAAGGTTGCACATATCTTTGGGCTTCCAAGGATCAAAATCTATAGAGACTCACGGGTCACTATTAAATGGGCTCAGGGGGAATATGACATCAATGTTTTAGAATTGGATGGCTGGTGCAGCAGGATCAAGGAGTTACTACAGACCTTCACCACTGTTACACTGGATCATATCTTTCGAGAACACAATGAATTGGCTGATCGGCAGTCTAAGCTGGCTCTGGATGGGATTGAGGACTTTGTGTTTTGGGAGGAACTTTGGGACCATTCGGTGATTAACGAAGGTTCCCATAATTTTATGCTTTGATTCTATCCTCTGTATCTTAGTTTTGATCTTGGGACTGTTAATGCTTCCCTCCGAAATTTTTTCTTGTAGCTAGGTAGTACTTTTGGTTTAAAGGACTTTTGATAATCTGGTACCTTTTTGGGATACAGATACTGTAGTATCTTTAGATTGGTTTGAGGATCCTGCTTTTGCTGGTGCCTAATTTGTACTATTTGATTCAGCCTTATGAATAACAATAATATGATTTTTCTCGCGGAGAAAAAAAAAAAAAAAACTTCCTCTTTCTTCGGCTTGAAATCTAGTTCCTAATAATAATGTCCCAAGTTTACACATTATATATTGAACTCCACCTGCTAGGTCTACAACTTTATCTTAAGATCCCTGGAAAGCTTTACATATTTTCACCTGCTCGGCTCATTTCAGCTCTGCAACTTAAGATCCGTCGAAAGATTTGGCTAAAACTCGGTGGGTGTATTTGAAGTGAACCAATGGAGGTACTGCCGAACGATCTCGTTAGAAAGTGCCTGCTGAGAGTGCCCTACACATCACACGATAACCTGAAAGCTGTGTGCAGAAGCTGGGAGAGTATAGTGAATAGCCCTCAGTTCTACGTGGACAGAAAGATATCTGGGACGAGCGAACAGCTAATATGCTTCATTCAACAGGATCCGAAGGCTGTTGGCGATGATAATAATGTCAATTTCGTCTGTGTAATAACAATATATGACCCTTTGAATGAAACCTGGAAAAGGCTAACTCCCAATGATGATCCCCACTTTCCTGGATCAATATCAGCATTTTCTCAGTGCGTTGTTGTGAATCAGAAGCTAGTTCTCATAACAGGACTCGTCTCATCCAGCTCCATGAATCAGAAGAGTGTATACATTTATGAATTTGAGTCGACGAGGTGGAGGCACGGAGCTGACATGCCTACACCTCGATCCTTCTTTGCCTGCTCTGCCTCTTCCTCCAATGGACTTGTCTACGTCGCTGGCGGGATCGATTAAAGTTACAACCCTGTGGCGGCTACAGAGGTTTATAACGTGGAGGAAGACAAGTGGGAAATTCTGCCTGATATGATCTAAAAGCATGGCGTAGGATGCCACGGTGTTTTCATGAATGGTGATGAGGAAGGCTTCCAGATTTGAATAGATTTTATTACGATGATTTGTTGCATAGTTTCTCTGTAGTTTTTTTATTTGTTTAGCATTTTAGAGTGTGAAATTTAAGATTGGGGTTTTAAGATGTAAACGGAATTTGGCTAGTAAGACTTGACCTAGTTTCTCTATAATTATTTGTTATCTGATTTAAAGTCCGAGTTTCCATAGCATTTGTGTCAGGAATAATTTTATGTGTCTTAGATGTGGTATGTATGCTAATTCATTATTAATACTTTGTAGTCTCCTCTCTCCTATTTAGCGGTCATGAAATTGCCCGCATGGATCAAATTCAGTTTGTTCATCGAATCTCCTCCTCTTTTGATAAAAAAAATTGACTAACGTGCTTCGATTAATATGAATGGTGTCTAGAACCAAACTTGTTCTGATTTGAATACCATGGGGATATCTTACATAATCACACTATGCAATTACTAGATACAACAAACTGAAATCAAAGAAGGTTAACAGAAATTACAGAAAGTAAGCTAGAAATTACAAAAAGTAAGCAAGCTGGTGATGGGAAAAAAAGAGATAAGTAGGATTCCTTTCTTACAAAAAGCAAGCAAGTTAGTGATGGGAAAAGAAAGATATATTAACGAAAACAAACAATAATCAAAGATAACACCACACAGGTGAGATCAATAGATATCTCACCAATCACTTGTCTAATTCAGCCAAACACCATTACATATATATAGTGTTATTAGGCAGATGACCACCATCATCTGGATTCTTTTAACAACCAAGGACAACTGGACAATGACTCAACACACTCACTCCTAGGACAGCTCACATGAACAACTCACACATGGACATTTCTTCATTATTTCCAATGCATCCCCTTAATGGAGAAATGTAATTTCAACAACTCCCAACATAGATCTAAACATTTCAAACTTGGCTTTGTCAGTTGGCTTAGTAAACATATCAACAACATTCTCATCAATTTTACAATAGGTCAGATCAATCTCTTTGGATTGAAGGTTTTTTCCGACAAAATGATGTTGAGTCTCAATATGTTTTGATCTTGCATGATAGAATGGATTGTTAGCCAACTTGATTGAACTCTCGTTGTCACATTTGATGACAATTGGTCCTTTCTGCTTCTCTCCAACATCTTGAAGAACTCTTCTTAACCATATGGCTTCACAAGTAGAGCTACATAATGCTTTATATTATGCCTCATTGGATGATAGGGACACAATAGATTGCTTTTTACTACTCCATGAGATGGCACTTGATCCAAGCTGGAACACATAACTTGTTGTTGATATCGTGTCATCAACATCTCATGCCAAACCTGAATGTGTATATCCTATCAACTTAACATCATAATTAATAGTAAATTCAATTCCATAATTATAAGTTCCTTTCTAATAACGAAGAACTCTTTTTGCAGCTATCCAATGAATCTCATGAGATTTGGCCATATACTCACTAAGTATGTTGATAGAATATGCAATATCTGGTCTAGTCAAAATATCCAATAAAAATGCATTTACTTGATTTTGCATCCAGTTTCCTTCTTTCATCTTTGGGAATGTGAACAAATTCTTTACATCCAAACACTCTAAGATGACTAACTGTAGGTTTGTATCCATGGAAGAATTCAAATGGCGTCTTATGATCTAGACATCTAGTAGGGATTCTATTCTTTAAATAAACTGCAGTATTAATAGCTTCTTCCCAAAAACCATTTGAAACATTTTTACCTTTCAACATGCTGAAAGCACATTCCACCAATGTCCTGTTCTTTCTCTCAGCAACAACATTTTTCTGAAGTGTGTGTGGTACAGTGAACTGTTGCACAATTCCATGACTTTTGCAGTAATTTTTTAATGCTTTAGAGGAGTATTCTCCCCCTTGATCAGATCTAAGGATTTTGATGCTTTTACCTCTTTGATTTTCCACCATAGTTCTGAATTCTTTGAAGTACTCAAATACATCATTCTTTTTCATTATAAAATATGCCCAAGTATACTTGGATCTATCATAAAAAAAGATGAGAAAATATGATGCACCACCAAGAGATCTAGTTTGCATGGATCAACACACATCAGTATGAATCAACTCAAGTATATCCCTTTTCCTTTTCTCCTTGTCAGAACAGGAAATTCATCTCTGTGTTGCTTACCAAGAGCACATGCTTCACATTCTAAATGTTCATATTTCAAAACAGGAAGGCCTTCAACCATTGATCTATTCTGAAGAATCACTAAGTCATTTTGATTAAGGTGTCCATAGCTCTAATGCCAAATATTTTCTGTTGACATTGCTGCAGCTGCGAATGCATGATGTGATGTATTGGTCACATTCAACTTGTAGAGTCCTCCATCTCTAGTCCCACTAGCAATAAATTTGTAGTAATAAAAGATATCTTTCACAACACATCCTGTTTTCAGAAACTTCACCTTAATATTTTGATCAGTAATGGAAGAAATAGATATCAAGTTCTTTTTTATTTCAGGGACATACATAACATTATGGATTTCTTTCATTTGACCATTAGGAATGTTTACACATACCATTCCATAGCCTTGGACCTTCAATGATCTATCATCTCCCAAATAGACATAAGCACCATCTATATTTTCAGAATACTTATCAAACTATTCCTTGTTACAAGACATATGAGCAGAGGCACCATAATTAACATACCAAGCATTCTTATCATCAGTCTCTACATACATTGCAGCTTGCGAGATGAACAACTTAATATTTTTAAATCCTTCATTCAATGAGGTGTTATTGTTCACCAAATTTCCCTTATGCTTCCTATAGCTACGTTTGGATTCTTCATTTGCTTTCCTTGTATAACAATCTTTGGCATGATGACCATGTTTTCCACGATAAAAAATTCATCATTCTTCTTAACATTAGATTCACACTTGGATGAGTCTATACCTTTTTTCTTTGCTTGAAATTTACCTCCTTTATTTATGTCCCATGGATTGCCTCTGTATGGTTGCTTTCCTTTTGCAACAAGTTGCAAATCTGAAGACCTTGCATCTAAGTCGAATGCCTTCATTCTTTCGTCCTCTTGTAAGAGGATCCCTATCAACTCAATAAAGGTGGGAGGATTTGCTGCTCTAGCTACAAGACTTGAAATGAACACTTGATAATATTTAATTAATCCTTTTAATGCAACTGTTACAAGATCAGTGTTGGATACCTTCTCACCAATTGCACCAAGCGGATCACTTAGATCTTTGATTCTGGATATGAAGGTTGTGATGTTCTCATGTGCCTCCATTTTGATGAACAACAACTTGCTCTTTAGGTAGAGAATGAGATTGTAATTCATTGTCTCATACAGATCCTTGAGCACATCCCACGTTTCTTTGGATGTCTTACAGTCTCTGATATGCAGGGTTATATTGTCTTTTACGGACATGCACAACAACACTTTTGGTGTCAATTCTTGTTTCTCCCAATCTGGGATTGCAGCAGCAGTACTAGGTTTGGCCTCATCCCCACTGACTATAGACCACAAATTCATTCCTTCTAACACCGTTAACAACTTAAATTTCCAATTAACATAATTGTCCCCATTAAGTGTTGAGGCTTCATTTAAATATTTTTTAGCAAATGGATTTGACATTGTGAAAACTAACCTTTTACCTTCACAAATTTAGTGTTGCATGTTTCCCTTCTGTAGCTCAGGATCGCAGACTATGACAGTGGCAAATACACAATCTTCCACAATAGGTTTAGATCTTGGATGGACACAACAAAGATTGATCTCTTCTTAGAAACAATTTGACGACGGGTGACGTAGCATCCATAGGGTCTCAACACAGGATTGACCCAACCTTAACAACCTTTACTTCATAGCTTCACAACTTCCACACCATGGTCTACGACCCCACCTCCACCTCACGGCATCATAGTCTGCAGCAACAATGCGTTTAGTCTTGAACTTGTGCTACCAGCAATCATATCTTAGCAAATCAATTGTAATCACACTAGCCTCATAGGCTCTTACTCAGCTCTGATACCATATTAACCAAAACAAACCAGAATCAAAGATAACACCACACAGGTGAGATCAATAGATATATCACCAATCACTTGCCTAATTCAACCAAACATCATTACATATATATATCGTATATATAGCGTTATTAGGAAGACGAACACCGTCATCTAGATCCTTCTGACAACCAAGGGAAACTAGACATTGACTCAACACACTGACTCCTAAAAAAGCTTACATGAACAACTCACACATGGACATTTCTTCATTATTTCCAATAAGATAAGTAGGACTCCTTTGCAGCTTCTTTATCACATTGCCTGCATGGAGATAATATTTATGTTATTACTAAATCTTTAGCTGTTTATGGATATTGGCATCCAAATTGTTTTCCAAATTACCATAAAAATATTCTTTTTAAGTAACCTACAGGTCCATCCAACATCGAAAAATATTTTTATACAAGTAAAAACTACTTGAAGGTGTTGAGAGAGAGCTCTTATGGTCAGATGCGATATTTTCCCAATATCGACTCACTAAATCCTTCTTCCGATCATGCCTCCGTTGTGCAGTACTCAGCCATCAAACACCAAAGACCCCAAATTCTAACACACTTTTACAATAAGAGAAGGGTTATTTCTTGACTGCTTCCATACAATATTTGAAAATGGAAGGACAAAAGTATCTAGTGCGTAAAATATTCTAGGCTATATCCATCCTAGTGTGATGACCGCCACATGCTCCAGAGTGACTGTCATTACGTCGAGAGGCGCTCTACAGCCCAGTATGGGGGAGATCATGGGAGTAGAGTGAGAGACTTTAGAGCTTAGGATTAGGTGATAAATATTATGTCAGCCATAAACAAAAAAGAATAATAAAAAGTAAAAAGTAAATATGAGACTTAAACTAGAGACTTTACATTTTACTTTTAATACAAAGTAAGAAGTAAATATGAGACTTTAGAGTGTTTGTCCAGTAATAAAATAATATAAAGTAAACAAAAAATAATAATACAAAATAAAAAGTAATAAATATTATGTCGGCCATAAACAAAAAAGAATAATACAAAGTAAAAAGTAAATATGAGACTTAAACTAGAGACTTTAGAGCTTAGGATTAGGTGGCTCATGAATTGCACTCAAGGAGCTATTCAAGGAGAGGTTTGCATCTCGAGAGATTTGATCCCTCTCAGCACTTGATAGAGCCCAGGATTTGGATCTAGGCTGGTTTAGTACATTCTCAGCTTCTTCATGAGTTAGACATCGTCATAGGATAGAGTCGATACCACGGTGATACAATGTGTCAACAATTATAAGATAGTACTTCACATGATGGCGAATGCGACAATGGTCGTCATGAGAAACCTCAAGACAGAAACATTGGGTTCAGAGATACAAAATGATGTCTCCATACCATGGATTAGATGTACTAATGATAAAAAATGACTTATCCAGAAGGGGGTAAATGGGATCAGATTCTGCATTAGTACGAGGAATATCACATACAAGCTCTGCAAAGATTAAGGATTTTTTCGATTTAGACTTTACAAACTCCAAATCAAACTCTTGGAGAATGAAAATCTAGGGAGAATACTTCCCCCTTAGTACTTAATGAATTAAAATGCGGTACATGGGGTTGGATTCCGCAATAATTGTTGTCTTGCAGACCAAAATGTAGTGGAGAAATATTTGAACAGCGAAAGCCAACTTCTCAACATGTGAATATCAAGTTTCGGAGTCCACAAGACTCTTACTATTAACACCCAAAAATTGTTCACCTAGCTCATTCCCCTAGTCACATAACTCAATTATGCATTTTTCCTACATTTTTGGCCTCCCAAAACCCAAAAATTCCTAAATTGGTAACCAAATGGGAAAACAATCATTATTTCCCTCATCAATTAGTGAAAATCCTTAAAAAAAAGGTTAAAATCCCACAAAAAATGGTCAAAATCCCTAAAAAAGAAAAAGAAAAAGGGAAAAATATTCAAAATAAAGGAAAAATGAGAGAAAACTGAAAATACCACAAATCAATACTAATGGTTTCCCAATACCATGGGTCAATACTCCACCACCCAAAATTGCTATAAAAAGGTGTTGTGGGCCCCCCATTTCACATACATACATGCAATATACACTCTTAACTGCCAAAATTCCTATTGAACTCTAGCCTACCTTTTTGAGCCACCATTTGAGCATTCGGAGAAGAGTAAGGAACCTTGGATACCCAGCTCTTTGTACGGAGGGCTCCCACCTACTCACCTTTTGAGGTAAATATACATTGTAAACCATTTTTTACAAAGCAATACAAAATCAATATTCAATTCATGAGTTCCTATTTGTTTGTTAAATGTTATTGCGGTAATTAGTTATATTAATTTTTACTTTTATTTGTATTCACACATTATCCATTTACGAGATTCTACTACTGGTTCCATAATCCTACTACGGGTTCTACTACGGGTTCTATTAGTTAAGAGACTTGAAAAGATAACCCTACATCAAACATTGCCATGTGAGAGTATGGACTAGTCAAATTTATATTAAATATTTGCATATAAATTAGAACTTAATATGATTTCAATTTTTTATATATAGTTAATCTTGAGAGTATATTTGTTGAACATCTTCGTGTAATTTGGGCATAGAAAGAAGACCCTTCCACGTCTATCCTAAATTGTAATAAAATAATTTTTATACATAATTTTAAATAATTCAAATTGGGGATAAACAAAGAAGAGTTAGTTAAGAGTCTCGAAAAGATAACCCTACATCAAACATTGCCATGTGAGAGTATGGATGAGTCAAATTTATATTAAATATTTGCATATAAATTAGAATTTAATATGATTTGAAGTTCATATATATAATTCGTTTATCTCGAATTTGGAACTATGATCATAAAATAAATCTTAATAGTACAATTATCTCATTTTGTTGCGATCTAAAAAGAATACTATGCTTAGTCCACCCCAAATTGTAAAATATAAATTAATTTAATATTATAAATTAAGTTTATAATGTTATAGAGACAACCAACTTCATCTTTCTTAGGCTTGAAATTTGGTTCCTAATAATGATACCCAAGTTTACACATTATATATTGAACTCTACTTGCTCACTTCAGGTCTGCAACTTTATGTTAAGATCCCTCGAAAGCTTTAGGTATTTTCAACTGCTCGGCTCACTTCAGCTCTGCAACTTAAGATCTGTCGAAAGCTTTGTGTAAAACTCGGTGGGTGTATTTGAAGTGAACCAATGGAGGTACTGCCGAACGATCTCGTTAGAAAGTGCCTGCTGAGAGTGCCCTACACATCACACGATAACCTGAAAGCTATGTGCAGAAGCTGGGAGGGTATAGTGAATAGCCCTCAGTTCTACGCGGACAGAAAGATATCTGGGACGAGCGAACAGCTCATATGCTTCATTCAAAAGGATCGGAAGGCTGTTGGCGATGATAATATCGTCAATTTCATCTGTGTAATAAAAATATATGACCCTTTGAATGAAACCTGGAAAAGGCTAACTCCCAATGATGATCCCCACTTTCCTGGATCAATATCAATATTTTCTCAGTGCGTTGTTGTGAATCGGAAGCTGGTTCTCATAACAGGAGTCGTCCCGTCCAGCGCCATGAATCAGAAGAGTGTATACATTTATGACTTTGAGTCGGCGAGATGGAGCCGTGGAGCTGACATGCCTACACCTCGATCCTTCTTTGCCTGCTCCGCCTCTTCTTCCAATGGACTTGTCTACGTCGCTGGCGGGATCGATGAAAGCTACAACCCTCTGGCGGCTGCAGAGGTTTATAACGTGGAGGAAGACAAGTGGGAAATTCTGCCTCCTATGATCGAAAAGCACGGCGTAGGATGCTACGGTGTTTTCATGAATGGTAAATTCATGGTGTTAACTGGACACAAATTCGACAGAACTGCAGAAGTTTTCAATCCGAGTGCGGGAACTTGGATAATGTGGGAAGATTTATGGAGTTTCAACGACGATCTTTGGAGCACCTGTGTGGCGGCTACTTCTGCTGGCAACCTGTACGCGTTTAGTAAACAACAGGGTGTGATGAAGTATATTGATCGTGAGAACAACGTTTGGACTCGTGTGGCTTCTTTTCCAGACCGTAATTACCTCTTAACGTGTGCTACGGAGTGGCGCGACTGGATTTTTGTAAGCACATGTCGTTTCATCCCCGAAAAGCACATCTCTTATCTGTTTAACCCGTCAAGCGGTCGGTGGATTGAAGTCAATGGTGATGAGGAAGGCTTTCAGAGCATGATCCTATGTGCAACAACCGTCCAGATTTTATTACGATGATTTATTGCGTAGTATTTTTTTTTGTTACAGTGTCCATTAGCATTTTAGAGTGTCAACTTTAAGATTGAGGTTTTAATATTTAAACGGAATTTCGCTAGTAAGACTTGACCTAGTTTCTCTATAATTATTTGGTATCTGATTTAAAGTCCGGAAAAAGTCAGAGTTTCGAGTTTTGGTAGCATTTGTGTCGTGAATAATTTTATGTGTCTTACATGTTGTATTTATGTTAATTATATTATAAATGTGTAGATATTATTTGAGATTTCGGACTTTTTTGATTGGATTAACAAGATTAACGTAAGTGTAACAAGTTAGAGTGGGGATTCATTTCATGGTAGTCGTATCTTGATATGCTCAAATGCATTTAGATTAAGATTTAAATAAGTTTGAGTTAAGCAGTGGTTATGAAAAGAGGTATGCTTATTAAAAATAGTATTTGTTTTTATGTTTCCCTGTCATTTTATTTGTGCTTGTGGCTGTGCTAGTTTATTATTAATACTTTGTAGTCTCCTCTCTCCTATTTAAAAGTCATGAAATTGTTATTATACAATTAATAGATATAACAAAGTGAAATGAAAGAAGGTTAACAGAAATTACAGAAAGTAAGCAAGCTGGTGATGGGCAAAGAAGAGATAAGTAGGCTTCTTTTCTTACAGAAAGAAAGCAAGCTAGTAATGGGAAAAGAAAGATAAGTAGGCTTCCTTTGCAGCTTCTTTATCACACTGCCTACATGGAAATAATATTGATCTTACTAAATGTTATTACTAAATCTTTAGCTTTGTATGGAGATTGGCATCCCATAAAAATCTTCTTTTTAAGTAACCTACAGGTTCGTCCAACATTGAAAAACATTTTTATACAAGTAAAAACTATTTGAAGGTGATGAGAGAGAGCTCTTATAGTCAGATGCGATCCTTTTACCAATATGGACTCACTGAATCCTTCTTCTGATCATCCCTCCGCTGTGCAGTACTCACCCATGTGACAAACATCAAAGACCTAATTACAATTTAGGAAGGGTCTTCTTCCTAGATTACGGAAGATGTGACAAATGAGTACTTGCAATCCCTTAATGGTCTCATATTTCAAGTCTCTTCTATTCAAGCCTCTGCTTGCAATCCCTTAATGGTCTCATATTTCTCAGTTTGCTGCAATGATATAGAATCATAATCTTCTTTTAGGGTTTGATATATATTTTCAAACAATCGATTATTGTATTCTTGAAGAAGGCTATCGTCTTCACGAAGATAGTCGACAGAGGCCTACAACTGGGTAGCCTCATTAATTAGCTGGGTATTCTCTGCTTCCAGACTGCAATTTTTTGTCTACAAGCCATCAATATCTTCATAAGA
The DNA here is from genome assembly GCA_027924585.1 of Larix kaempferi. Taxonomy (NCBI): domain Eukaryota; kingdom Viridiplantae; phylum Streptophyta; class Pinopsida; order Pinales; family Pinaceae; genus Larix; species Larix kaempferi. The sequence goes on from BSBM01000519.1 coordinate 5,766,932, forward strand.
GATGGATTTCACCTCTTCCTCTAGGTCATCGACCAAATCTGACGGAACTTCAAATCCATCTGCCAGATTATGGAAAATGGATTCTATGGTATTTTCTAGCATAGAATCATTCAAGAATTATCATCAAACTACCACAAAAGGCTAGTTTGTGTTAACTAATCCTTGGGGATTTGTTGTATTGTATTATAATTAGATTAGTTAATAAACCGTCTACCTGTAGATAATCGTCGACCTGTGGGTACCCATATTTTCCCTCTTTTATATATCTGTATCTTGCTTAAATATGAATTTAATTCGAATCTTGGAGTTTCAGCCCTGTTCTTCAGTGGTATCAAAGCTGCGAATTTTTAAACTCCATGAATTTCAGTTCAGATCGATTTGGAGATTCCCCTGTCTATTGTCCATTTTGAGGGCCTGGTTATGAAACATACACCTGCGAACTGTAAGTACCAATTTTTTTGAAGTCGGGGAACAAAAAGGGTCATTGATTCCATAATTTCCAGTTTAGATTGTTGAGTGTTGTTGAACCGTCTCTAATTGCTAAGACAGATTGTGGAATTTTCAGATTGTGTAGTTGTATGTTGCCAGAGGGTTGCACAGTTAATTATATTGATATAATTTGTTGTTGATAATTTTTTTATGCACAATACAGATTGCATATTTTGATTCCGATAAGACAAAATTTGCATGTACATTGTTCTTGCAAAGTAGCTCACAATGCATTCTTTAATATCAATTGTGGGAGTAGTTTCTGCTTCTGTAACCGAAGACGTAAGTCGACATATTCGTTTGAGCACAACAACATTTACAACATTAAAGAAATTAAACACAACAACATTTACAACAATAAAGATATTAAAAGATATTATGACTACCATTCAGAATTGGAAATTATACAATTATTGATGAAGTTATTTAATCTTGAACTGAAAGATAATGATCCCATGAAGTTAGCTTCCGAAATTAAAGCCATTTTTCATGATATTGTATCAACTAGTGTCAAAGTTGATATGCAACTCACTGCATTCATTAAATCCCTATATCCTACCTATTCGCACTACCTATAATCGCTTCAAGCTAGTGGACAAATGAAAGCCATGACTTTTGATGTACTTCTAGACAAAATTGTTGAAATAGAGAAAGCCTTTGGGAAAAAGGAATCTCTTTCCAAATCTATTGTTGAGACTTTATGTCTTGCATAGAAAGAGCAAAAACCTAGAGGAGAGTTTGCTAGATTTGATCATAGTAGCAAAGGTCGTGGTAAAAGATCATTTAGAGGAAGGGGGGGTAATCCTAATCAATGTGACAGACAACAAGATGACGGACAACAGAAACATTTTCAGAATGATACAGAAACATTTTCAGAATGATAAACAATCTGTTAAATGCTATAGGTGTGGTAAATTGGGTCATACTTGCTCTCAATGTCGCACTCCTTGGGAAAAGATTAGTGAGAAGAAAGAGCAACAACCTCCAACAAAGGAAAACCACATGAATCTACTCTCTATATCGTTGCACATTGTAATCTTAGTCTCAATGAATTTTTTAGCACTTCTTTTGTTTCTTGGGAAGACACTTGGATTTTAGATACTGAAGCCACTTGTAATCTCACCTTCAGAAGAGATTTTTTTGGGACATTCAGTAACCATATTGACGGAATAGTTTATTTTGCTGATAAGTCAAAGATAAAGCCTTCAGGAATTGGATCTATTCGACTTAAATTACCATGACTTGCTGATTATATTTTGCATGATGTTCTCTATATTCCTCAATTAAAAAGAAATATGATGTCTCTCATACATATCAGGCAGCAAGGGCATTCTATACATATGTTTGATGGTATAATTGAAATAAGAAGAGCACATGATGATGTGATTGTTATGACTGGTGTTGAAGAAGACAAACTTTTAAAACTTAAAGGCACATCATCTTTTCCATCCAATTCAACACTTTTGGCTCAACATAGTGATACTCTATCTTCCAGGCTTCCTACTCTTCCAAGAAAACTTTATCCATGTAATGCTTGTATTTTAGGCTAGCATTGTAAGCAGCCTTTTTATGGATCTACTTCTCGAGCTTCTAGAAAGTTAGGTCTTATACATTATGATCTATGTGGACCCATGCCTATTTCATCTGCCAATGGTAATAAATATATGGTGACCTTTACTGATGACTACACCAAGATGTGTTGGGTTTATTTGTTGAAAGAGAAATCTGAGGTTTTTGCAACTTTTAAGAATTTTCATTTATGGATTACAAATGAAATTCAACTTAATATTGGCTCTCTAAGATCAGATAATGGTGGTGAATACACATCTAATGAATTTGAAAAGTACTTGGAGGATAATGGTATTAAACATCACACAATCGTCCCTTATAATTCACAACAAAATGGTGTGGCAGAGCGCATGAATAGAACTTTGCTTAATATGGTAAGGTCAATGATGTTTATTCACAATGTCAAGTTGATATTTTGGGGAGAAACAGTACTTTGTGCTATCTATATTCGCAATCATTGTCCTTCTACTACAATCAATAATAAGTCTCCTTATGAAATGTGGTATAATCGTCTTCCTGATGTTCAACATTTTAGAGTTTTTGGTTCTCCATGCTATGCCTTAATTCCTAAACAACAACGCGACAACTTGGGTTCTAGAAGTTGCAAATGTCTTTTCTTGGGGTATTCTAATACCTCGAGAGCTTATCGATTATATGATGAGGAAAACAAGAAATTTGTTGTTTCAAGAGATGTTGTTTTTCTCGAATTTGCTAAAGATGCTTCTACTATTGATAGGAAACTCAATCAATTGGATAGATTATCTTCCAAGAATTTTTATTAGGAATGGGACCATGATCTTCCACATCCTGAAGGGGGGATTCCTATTCTAGATCAGTCTGTGGATTTTGATTTTCCTTCAATTAATTTTCCTTCTGTAGCAACACCAGAGAATGAGGAAAAATTAGTTGATAATAATGTTTTAGATGAAGAAAATTTGGATGATAATAATGTTTCTGTAGAAGAAAAATTGGATGATCACAATGGAGAATCAAAAACTAGTCTTGAAGAACCTATTTATCAAAATGAGTAATCACCACAACAATCAGTATGCAGATCAACACGAACTAAGGCAATTCCAAAAAGGTATGATGAATTTGAGTTAATTTTTTCTAATGTTGTTAATGAACCTTCTACCTTTGAAGAAGCTGCTAGTTGTAATAAATGGAAACATGTAATGCAGAAAGAGTATGGTGCTCTTATTAAAAATAACACTTGGAGGTTGGTGGATCCTCCTACTGGCATCAAACCAATTGGTTGTAAGTGGGTTTATAAAATAAAATATAAGGCTGATGGTTCACTTGATACGCACAAAGCAAGACTTGTAGCAAAGGGGTATTCTCAAAAAGAAGAAAGCAAGACTTGTAGCAAAGGGGTATTCTCAAAAAGAAGGTGTCGATTACACAGAAACATTTGCTCCTACTGCAAAATGGGGCACCATTAGAACTTTATTTTCTATTGCAGCTCAAAAAAGATGGAAAATACATCACATGGATGTAAAATCTGCTTTCTTGAATGGTGATTTAAAAGAAGATGTCTATACGTTACAGCCAAAGGGTTTTTCTATTAAAGGAAAAGAGCATAAAGTATGTAAATTGGTGAAATATTTGTATGGTTTAAAACAAGCACCCCATGCATGGTATGAAAAGTTAACTGAATATCTTCTCAAATTGAATTATAAGCATTTCAATCTAGATGATGCAACTCTATTTGTGAATAAATTTGGAAGATCGATTGTATATCTAGTTGTCTATGTAGATGATATGCTTATCACAGGAAATAATGATGATTATATAGCCTTTATTAAAAAGGAGTTTCCAAAAGGTTTTTGATATGATAGATTTGGGATTACTACCTTATTATTTAGAAATTGAAGTAGATCAAAAACCAAAGCACATTTTTATTTCTCAGAAAAATTACATTGGAGAGCTATTGAGCAAATTTGGGATGCAGGATTGTAATTATGTTTCTACTCCAATGGAGCAGAATCTAAGGATTACTTCACATGAAGGAAGTGCATTTGAAGATCCAACAAAGTACAAGAAACTTGTTGGAAGCTTGATTTATCTTACTACTACTCGTCCTCACATAACTTTTGTTGTAGGAATACTTTCCAAGTTTATGCATCAACCCTATGAAGGTCATTGGATCGTAGCAAAACGAGTGCTCAAATATTTAAAAGGAGCTCAATCATATGGCATCAAATATTCTAAAGTTTCAGAATTCCATCTCACTGGTTATTCAGATTCTGATTTTGACGAAGATAAAGAGCATGGAATGTCTACTTTAGGTTATTTGATGAATCTTGGATCAACAACTATCACCTGGAGATCATGAAAGCAATCTATTCCTACTGATTCCACAACTGAAACCGAATATGTTGCAGTAGCTCAAGCCACAAAAGAAATCATTTGGATTCGGAAAATACTTGAAGACTTGTAGGAGAAACAAGTGACTTCAACGCCTCTCTTTGTTGACAACACTTTTTCAATTCAATTGGCCAAGTATTCTAAATTCCATGATCGAACCAAACATATCAATACCATATATCATTTGATTCGAGATCATGTTGAGGCCCAAACCATTCATCTGACACATTGTTCTACTTCAGAGAAAATCACAGATATCTTTACCAAAGCATTGGGACGTGAAAAGTTTGAAAAGTTCAGAATGTTACTAGGCATGTTAGATGTCCCTTCAGATTAAGGGGGAAATTTTAACTAATCCTTTGGGATTTGTTGTATTGTATTATCATTAGATTAGTGAATAAACCATCGACCTGTAGATAACCATCGATCTATGGGTAACCGTATTTTCCCTCTTTTATATATCTATATCTTGCTTATATGAATTTAATTCGAATCTTGGAGTTTCACCCCTGTTCTTCAGTTTGAAAGATGGCATCCTTGTCTTCCAACTAGTTATGGGATATCTCCAATTCATTCTTTAATCATTAATTCTTAGTTTTCAACTATGCAACAACATTCTGCAAGTTTTCTACTTCTTGACAAAGTTAGTTATGAGATTCTTCTAATGCCACTACCTTCTTCGCATAGATCTCCTACAATTTCTGGAAAGCTAGAGCTTCATCTTCATTGAGGGAACCCATACTTATCAGAATCAATTCATAACTAAGGCACCACTATCCCAATTTGCACTAGTAGACTTATGCCATTCGATCACTTCAAGGGTTCAATCGACAATAATGAAAAGACTTCTTATAGTCTTGTTCTTGAAGATATGGTAATAAAATTTTTATAGTTATGCTATACACCAAAAATAGAAATACAAATAAGTCATAATGAAACTTATCTTTACTATCTGGCACATAAAATATCCTCTATGGTCGACACCAACTGGTCAATACAATGTCAATGATGGGAATTCAAGGTTACTTTACACTACCATTATCCAATTTTTCGATCCACTTTTCATATAGATCAGTCGATCCTCCATTGATAGACATTGCAAATGTTATCAAAGAATTTAATTGATTACAATGCAGGTCTAACATAGAGTTAAACATCCCAACCATGAATCAAACAAGTGTTGATCAATCTAAGTTTTAATGAATAAATAAAGGTCCTTCATGACTGTCTTTCAATTATGTGTAAAGGAGATACTCTAGTTGATACAACACCATAAATATTTCATGGGTCGAAGCACTGATCGACTAAATTGGCACCACATATCACAGCATCAGATAGAGGAAAGAGTCACAATCCTAGAAAGAACATGTCCACACAAGTCGATGTAATCAATGAACCTCCAAACTTTCTCTCTCTCAGTCGATGGCACATTCAATGGAAATACACATTCAAACTGTCCATCATTCAATGGATCAAACTGCATCAAAGTAAGATTCTAATCGACTTCCTTCATATTCAATTGAAGAAGGAGTCTGTAGATAGTAAATGGATGGATCACCTCTGTATCACACACTAGGGAATGCGATCAATGATCAAATCCTAGTAATCAACAATCCTCCACCCAATAAGTCCACATCACGGATCAAATTAGGGAATTTCCACTACATGAGACACATTAAATGGCCATAATTTCCTCCAACGATTAAATTTCGGTAAGTGAAGATCTATGTTTTGTCCATGTTCTCAAATCCACCATGACTAACCAGTTGATGATCAATTTGTAACATTAAATAGTAAAAAAACCTAGTTAACACATACCATTTGGAACCCATTAGCGATTGAGCTCTGTCAATTGATATTCCTCACAATTCAAATTAAATGAGCAATACAAGGTTATTATACCATTGATTACATCACTTTATAGCACCTCATCGTTGGTAAGTCGTGAAGGTATCAATCAATCCCATCCTATATGATTATGTTCAAGTTGACCTCTTCTAATTCAATCAATATATCATAAGCCGATCTCTTACAACAAGGGTTTTCCTTTTTTAATCAAACAAATAGGTCATGGGAAATAACAAGTTGACTATTGAGAGATCCCATGAGCAAGGTTTAAGCATAGCTAAAGTATGCCTCATTGAATAGTGATCTATTACACCCAACATATCTAGATCAAGCCAAATAGATACACCTGAAGAGATCAATGATGAGCTAGGGAACAATGTGGATTTGAGACTTAATCACAAGGACCGAGATTGCACTAGTAATTCAATAGGTTGTGACAAATCAAATCTTATACGAAACTCTTATAATTCTACAAAACCTCATATCACAAACCAACAAGCTCTAATACCATGTTGGGACAGCAAGTAAAACCAACAAAAGAGCAAAGATATTTCGAGATAGAGTTGGTGTCTAAAGACACCATAAGTTCTCTTAAGCACTAGATCAATGTTCCCAATTGTGATGATAGAATGATCAAGAAGATTGTCTATAAATAGGTTTGTCTAGAAGACAAACCCAACCTATAATTCATCAACAAGCAATCAAGTGCTTGAAGACATTCAAATCTCAATTGGTGGTGAGTATGCAAAGTTAAATGTTCAAGGAGTTGTTAATTTGAAATCTCCCCAATAATATCACACACATGTCGAATGCACTCCCATCCTAGACCAACGTGTGTAAAAATTACCACAACAAATCGGTGATGGGACTCATACTTCTTTTCCACCTCCCTTACCTCGACTTTCTAGTGCACGATGAAGAACTCCTAGATGTATTCATGTGGATGAAAGTTCCCTTGTAGGCCTTGAAGGTAAGTTACCTAAACAAACTATTGATTGGTAATGTATAAAATTCATCAAAGAATTTTTTGAATCCAAGAGTGATGCATCAAAATGTCAATTATTCATGAATTTGTTAGTTGTTGTTACGAGAATTTTAGGCATAAAGATAATTAAAAGTTAAGAGGCTAGTGGTCATGTTGTTAGAAATATTCAATATGCATTTAATTTGATTGGAAATACGTCTCCTACAAAAGATGTTATTGTGTCCCATCGTGTATTATCAAAATCAATTCTAAACAAATCCACAAGGAATCGTCTCTATCAGACGCATCTCACATGTTTAAAGTAGATGGAAAGACTCTTCAAAATTATCCTTCTATTATAGAAAAACCTAACACCCTAGGCCAAAAAGCTTGTTCAACCTTCATTGATAGGTTGTCTCATTTAGACACGAAGCTAATTGATGTTGTTAAAGAACTACTACAATTTTTTTGGCATGAAAATACTAGACATTAATCCAATCAAAGAGATTTGCTAAAGTTGAGAAAATGTACTAATGAACGTGAACCCCACGTCAAGCGCTTCCTTAGCATGACACAAACAAAACTCTATGAAATATTCAAGACAGAGCACACAAAATTTAACTTGGGCCAAAGCTCCTTTGAGAAATGCATACCTTGGTATGCTAGGATATGCACTGACCACAATACATGTGGCTATAGATACCATGTAGACTTTGAATATTATTAGGAAACATATAAACATATCCTTTGTGATTTTCATACTAACATTGTGCAATAATTCTTATCCATAATACCACCAAATCCATGGAGATAATTTATCCACAACATCATGTGTCCAAGGCCCGAAGTATGAAAAATTATGTTTATATGAGATGTGTTCCAGGTGCAGTGGATTTACATTATTGAGTTGTTGCATTCATGAAAGCGAGGAGCATGAACTTAGGAGGATTACAATAGAAATGCAGAACTTCAAATATGTAACATATCAAGTAGATAGTGTGAAGGAAAGCAAAAATATTACATTGGTAAAGTCACATGCAAGTGAAAATTACATACTTTTAGATTGTACATTCAATCTCTCTCTCTCTCTCTCTCTCTCTCTATATATATATATATATATATATATATATATATCTATATATATATATATTAATTCCCTTGTTTTCGTGGCACCGGGTATGATTTTGTGATTTCATGAAGATATTTTACAAAAGAACCGAGTAGTATGTTCAACATGTGAATGTAGCAGGGTGGAAACATGAACATTATAGAAAATGCAGGGGACACCTTTCCACTTGGAACCATATTGTTAGTTGTATATTTTTCTAAGAACTACACTCTTCAGCCACATAATTAGATTCAATATTACCATTCAGACCAATTTAGCATAATGGTACATATCACATATAGGCATAGCGAAGAGAATAACAAGGAGAGAATACTAGTGAAGGAGAAAAACTTCTACACAAGTAATGACAGGTTGCCATGACCTACATTATGTCCAACATTGCTTTCAAATTTTCAATTATTAGATGAAGGAGAGAGATATACACATGAATCAACATTTGATATAGTCAGATGGTTGTGAGAGGCAGTTAAAAAATACTCGTGTATTCTAATGGTTGAGTATTTTGCACAAGGCATATGATGTGCCACATATTTGTAATTATTTTGAGACTTAACATGGGAAAGGAAAGCACAATTGGGTTGGTGCATTCATCAAAACTACACTATGAAGGGAGGAGATGAGGTTTATGAAAAACACTCATATGAGAGATGCAAAATCCATAGTTCAATGGTGCTATGCAAAATGTCAAATCTAACCAAAGAGTAGCGAACATCAATAAGGATAGGACATGTGGTAATAAAATTTGGGTAAGTGGTTGATACAAATTGATCACGTCTGTATAGTTATTGCACAATACAAGGAACACATGGATTTCATTCTATTTGAAGCTAAAAAAAACCCTTTATTTGAAATATGGAAGTGAAAACTTGCTTTCTTGTATGGCTCTTGTAGTAGTGGAGAATGGGATGTTGAATGGGATTATGTATCAATTACAGTGGACCCACATCTAGTTATTGAAAAAAACTAGTTAGAGTAGTGTCGGTCATCTATTTCAGATGACTATGATCATATCTCTGATGTTGTACATCCAAGTAGACATTTGTGCAATCATATCTCGAATTCCTTTTTTTTTTTATTAAACCATATTATCAACCCCTTCACATTTGCATTTGACCGTACAATGCATTTTTTCAAGACGCATCTATGCGGTTGTTTCCTCGAAAAATGATGTATAGGGCATGGATTAATGTTTGGAAAGATGAATCCAAGGGAAGAAAAACCTCAACACATCAATAACTGATGATGAAGGAATTTAATTTCCCATTGGCTAGATGGTGTTTAAGGGTGAATAGATTACACTATATGGAAAGTCAAGAAAGACAAGTGGGTATGTATTCGTGCATTATATATTAGGTTCACTGGTGTATCACTTTACAAACCTGATTGTTGATACAAACATCCAACTACAAACAATGTCTAGAAAGGGCTCAAACAAGGTACACTACTTCCTACCTCATATAGAGCATGGGATATTGATGGATACAATTATCAATAGAGAGCATTCATATGGCCTACTTGAATGAGATCACTTATTTATTCAAAAGAGATAGAATTGCATCAAAGATTGTTATGTTCCATATCGAGGTATGTGGATTTTTATGTTATTTTTTCATTGCATATATACACAGACAAAGGTGTTTTGATGCATTTTCATGTTTTAGTGTATTACAATGAATACTCAAAGACTGTGTCCTCAGCACACTCTCATGAAGTCACTGCATTGTTTAGTGTTGTAGAAACCATATTTTCCTTTTCCTTTGGATACATTTGTAGCAACAACATGGTATTTTATATTTTATATTGATTTATTTAAACTTTATTTTTAAATCTTTGATCCAATCAAATATAATAATTTTTTTTGAAAAACATGGTATGGGGATCTATTGATGGGTAGATTTTGTTAATATTTGGTTGATATTTGATCTTTAATTCTTTTAGATATCAAAACTTGAAGCAATGAGACAATTAAATCACATGAAATTCATATATACATAACACAAGATATACCTTGGGAAAAATACTCAAAACTATGACAACAATAAACCCAATAAACTGGATAGTAGAGAATTATTTCTTTTACAACATAACAGATTGCTTTCGGAAGATAATAGATCACCAAAACACTCTTGGTTAAGATACACAAGCAATAGACAAGAGAGATCAATTAGATGTGTTTTCCAATGTTCCCAACACATCAATAGCAAGCACAAATAATAACCTACACAAAGAGAAGCGCATTTCCTTCAATGGAGAAGAGAATTCGCTTTATATTGAATTCATCAATCCCGTATAACATATTTATACATTCTTCTCATGCATTGGCTTTTTCTAACTTTAGGATGAAATCTCCCTCATATTGGATGTATCAATCTTGCATGAAGAAGTGCGCCCCACTTCTCATGTAGTGATTTATCTCACTAAACTGTCTCTTAGGAAAAACTCACCTCTTAACTTAAATCTTACCCACTTAGTTACATGGCTAACTTAAGTGTTGTCATGCAAGTGTCACAACTCAAGTCTCATCTTTTAGTTTAACATAAGTGTCGTCATGCAATAACACTTAGTTAACTAGATCTTCTTTGTTGTCACTTAGTTAACTCTCTTTATCTGATTCATTCTTGATAACATCACTATAGTGATCAATTTGACTTCTCCTTGATTTACTAAAGTGTCGTCTATTAGTTTAACTAAAGTGGAAACACTTTAGCTAACTAGTCCTTCTTATTTAACACTTAGTTAATTATTATTAACTGAAATCATGTTGAGTGATTTACTTGTAATGACCACTGTGAGTTCTTTAGTTAACTGAGGAATACATTGTGGCTTTAACTGAATCTTAACAATTCAAGTTCACTTAGTCATCTCCCGATGAATTTGAATTCTCTTTTTCTCTATGCATTTATCTTTATCTCTTTACCTTTTACTCCATGTTAAACATCTCTTGAATTTAATTATCCATCACATTACATTATACTAAGAAGAATTATCATATGTTGCAATCATACTATATTATTTCAGACCAAATGATCATATGCTAAAGTAATTCACTTTAGAGGTGATCAATCTCTAAAGTATACTTAGTAGCAATCTGGTGATCATGGTTAATAATACATCACACAACATTAAATGATTTTAACAAGTAAAACATGACCTTTATATAGAAGTTCCACCTCTATATGGGAGGTCCATCCCATGAATACCTTTATATGGAAGGTTCACATGAGAATCATGACTTGAAATACAAGTCTGGAGCCTTGTCCAACAAGACTTTACAACATCATTGCTTTAATAAATTACCTTTATACATGAAGAATAACCTTTATACAGAAGGAAATCAATGTGCTCACCTCTATATGGGAGGATGGATCTTGGTTGCACAATATTGGTTTGGAGAATATCTCCTAATGCTATACATTTAACATTCCCTCTCAGCGAGGAAGGAATTATCTGCCATACCAATCTTGTCTCAGAAGTACCTGAACTTTGTCACTAGCAGAGGCTTTGTTAACAAATCTACAATATGCTCATTAGTAGCAATGTACTGAAGTTTCACTGTACCTTTCTGGACCATGTCTTGGATGAAGTGATACTTCATTTCAATGTGCTTTGAATTTTCATGAAACACTAGTTTTTGGAAAGCTTGATGCAAATCTGATTGTCACACTTAACAACTATAGGCTCAAGCTTTTCATTGAAAAACCATGCAAGTATTTTTCTGAGCCATGCTGATTCTCGGCAGGAAACACTAGCAGCTATGTATTCTGCTTCTGTAGTGCTCTCGGCTATGAAGACTTGATTCCTATTGGACCAAGATATTGTAGTTGTTCCTAAGCTATAACAATAGCCTTATGTACTCTTACGTTCCACAATGATTCCTCACCAGTCTGAGTCTGTATAACTAAGTAACATGAATCCTCCACTGGAGGCATATCTAAGTCCATATGAAATTATACCTCGAAGGTACCTAAGCACATGCTTAGAAACTATCCAGTGTGCGTATATCAGATCAGACATAAATTGAATCATATTACTCAAGCCATAATATACATGAGGCCTTGAATGTATCAAGTACATTAGCAATCCTATAAACTATCTATACAAAGTGGGATCTATTGGATCTGATCCAGAGCCTGACTCATGAAGTTTCCTGAAATTGGAAATGATCGGTGTAGTCATAGATTTGCAATCTATCATTCCAAACCTATGCAATATATTCAAAGTGTACTTCCCTTGATATAGAAACATTTCATCTTTTCTTTGCCAGATCTCAATGCCATGAAATTAATGCATCAAACCTAAGTCTTTCATCTCGAACTCTAAGGTGAGCTCCCTCTTGCACCGAGCAATCACTTGTTCCTCTCCAGTGAGAAACAAATAATCAACATACATAACCAATATCAATGGTTGGTTCTTCACTACTTTCAAGTACAAATTTGGATCAGCTTCACTCTTACATAAACCCATTTTCTGAAGGTAGCCATCAATTCTGGAGTACCAAGCCATGGGGGCTTTCTTAAGCCCATATAGAGATTTCTTTATAGCTTTCAAACATAGGACTCCTTCCCATGCACCACAAATCCTTTAGGATGATGAATATAAACCTGTTCCTTAATCTCACCATTGAGGAAGGTTGTATTCACATCCATCTGGTGAAATATCCATCCTAGAATAGATGCAAATGCAATCATTGCTCGGATTGTGGTCTACCTTTCCGTGGGAGAAAAGGTCTTATCATAATCAATGCCTTCTTTTTGAGAGAAACCTCTAGCAACAAATTTATCTTTATACTTCTCAATTCTACCATATGTAGCATGCTTTATCTTGTAAAGCAATCTAGAAGTCACAATGGACTTCCCATCACATTTGGGAATAACCTCCCAAACATCATTCTTCATTATAGAGCTGTACTCTTATGTCATTTCATCTTTCCAAGCTTACTGCTTTGCATCCTATTCATATGAGGATGGTTCTGAATCACTAGGGGGACTCATCCGTGCAACATACCCTGAATATCTATCAGGTTGGTTACGTTCTCTAGATGAGCTTATTGATGCTCCATGTTTATCTGCATTGAGTAAGATATGTCGGCACCATGCATATCTTCTTTTATCGGGAGATTCATTAGGTTACCTCTCAATTAGTTCTATTGGTTCTTCAGGAGCTAGTGAATATGAGGCATCTTCTGGTTTCTCCCTCTCAAACTCTAAATGGGGAGAATAAGACTCAGGATCCTCCATCTATGAATCACATTGAATCTCTTTTGATATTTTTAAATCTTCTTCCTCAAGGAAGGTAATATCTCGACTGACTTCAATGCGTCTCTCACCAGGTACATATATTCGGTATGCTTTGGATGACTCACTGTAACCCACAAAGGTGCCTTTATTTCCAGAAGGCTCCATCTTTTTTCTCTTTTCTGTCTACATGAATGTATACTGGGATCCTAAAGACCTCAAGTGTGAGACGTATGGATTCTCACCGATAAACACTTCTTCTGGTGTCTTCTCATCTAGAATGGAAACATGGATTCTATTTTGGATGTACATAGTTGCACTGGTGGCTTCTTCCCATAATGAGGTAGACATATCTTGGTCATGCATCATGGATTTTTCATCCTCACATATGGTTCTATTATTCCCTTTGGAAACCCCATTTTGATGAGGGTTGTATGGTATTGTTAACTATCTACATATTCCTGCATCACTACATAGCTCATTAAATGCATGTGAATCAAATTGACCTCCATTATCATACCTCAATGCACGGATGGCATTTTCTTTCTAATTTTCAACTAGGGATTTAAAATCTTTAAATTTGCTAAGAGTTTCGCTTTTAGTCTTCATGAAATAAATCCATGACTTCCTAGAAAAATCATCTATGAACGGTACATAATATAAGAAGCCACTCAAGGAGGGGGATGACATGGGACCACATACATCATAATGTATTAAACCTAAAATCCCTTTAGATCTAGTAGTACTCCTTGAAAAAAATTTCTTAACATTCTTCCCAAGTGTATAACCCTAACATACACTATCATGCTCAAAATCAAATACGGGCATACCTTTTACCATCTTTTGAAACTGTGGTAGTGATTTTTAGTGTGGTGTCCAAGCCTTCAGTGCCATAGCTCACATGGAATGATAGTTTGGTGAATCATAGCTTGAATGTACTTCACGAGTACCTTGTACAGTCCTCCCTCTCGAACGCCAATCACAATAGTAGATTCTAGGTTTTTGTTCTTTGGCAATAAAAGTGCTTTGTTATCCATGAATATAACACAAAATCCTTTGTCTTCAAGAACCGAAACCGACAATAGGTTCTTCTTCCATAATGGAACATATATAATGTCCTCCACATGTAAAATATCACCGATGCTCAACTGAAATGAGGTGGATCCAACTCCTTGGATCAAATATGTTGAGATTTGAAATATGCAAGAATAAATTTAGAAGTAAAACATAAGTGAAGATGAAGAAGATGAAGTACACCTAGTTCAAGATGTGGCAATGATGAAAGTGGAAAAGATGCAAAAACATGTTTGAGATTTAAATAAAATGCTTGATATGTATATATTTTTGTTTTTAGCACTTTGTTAAGTATTTGTAAGTCTAGCCAAGATTGATACCGATAGACAAGTCAGTCAATTATATATTGAAATTTTGATATTTTGTAAATTTGAAAGTATGTTTGTAAATTATGCATATATGAAAGAAACACCATTTGTTAATATAGTTGAGGCAGATAGCATAGAGAAAAGGGAAATTTTAAAAACAATAGGAGAATGGGCAATATCAAAGAAGTAGTGTGGATAACTAGTAAACATAGGGCAATAGCAAGAAACAAAGAAGCAAATATGAAAGAAGAATTTGGATCTTATCATCATTATCATGAATTATTTTGGAGAGGGGCTCTCTAGAGTGTACATGATCATTTGATATTCATGATTGGATAGGATGTACAAAAACAAAAATATCCATGGCATTCATGACTCGTGTTTATGTCGGCCTGTAACAATTTTTCTTTGTTATTGAAACATTCTCATGTAGTACAAATCCTGCTCAGTCTCCGTAATATTTCTTTATATTAAATAAAGCTTTGAGAAGCTCGATATCACCATATTCATGGCATAGATTTGTTGAGTACGAAATGATGATTTCATATTTAATTTTTATGACATGTTTTACTCATAAATGTTTGTCTTATTGAATAGTAAATGGCGGTTTCAATTGTTGTTTAATATGTGAATGTCCTAGCTACTATAGTTATGAGCTTACTCAAGATTTAAATTATTCTGTATGAACTGTTGAATTCTTAAATGCTCAGTACATTTCCTTTCATGCTAAATTGTAGGATTTGTCCCTAAGAATATATTACATACATCAATTTGTTTCATCTTCTCCATTCACCCTATACTACACTAATTACTAAACATAAACCTGGAAAATTCTTGTAAAGAAAAAGGTCTAGTAGGAAGCCTATCTTTAGTCTTGTACATTTGCAAAATTCCAAATATAATCAATCAAAGCTCTGTTTCAATAAATATTGAGCTCTATCTAAAAACTTTGAGCTACATCATGCCCTTGCATAGTTCCATATAGCTTGAAACATCTGAGTGGTTGACATGAAAATTGGCATAATTGCCGGGGATGGAGGAATCAAAGATATTTTTCCCTAGGCATGACAAACAATTAAGTTTTGATTCTTGAAGGTGAATGGGAGTTAGAGACTATGATATGAAAATTTCACTTGAGGAATCCACTAAGGAAAATATGGCATCTACAAGATAGAAAACCAAATCGAACCCAACATATGAAGAGTTTCAAATCCTACAAGATATTGAAAATCTGGTTACCTAGAGGAACTGTCACATACCCAAATTCTAAACATTTTATGTTATGAGAAAAACATTATGTTTTATTTTTATTGTAAAGTTTCATGATTATTGACCAAGTGGGGTCAAGGATGACTGTAGTTAATTACTTTGAATATTTTATTATTAATAAATAAAAGAGGAGACAAATATCCAAAGGTGGCTATTGAATGAGTGTTCACTGACCCACTAGGAGAAATGGACTGGGGTGAGAGAAAATTGACACTTGGAAGCATCCTCAATTCACTTCTAGCTGTTGCAGGAGGCAACTTCACTAATTTTATGGTCATGTTCCCCAAGAAAGTGGAATTGAGCAGGTGGCTCATTAACTAAGAAAATTGACCAAAAGACCTAGGCATTCTTTATCTACCTATCGAATTCAGCAGGAGGTTGTTCATCCTTACCTTGTGATAATTTCTGAAATAGAAAGTGTAACGCCCCATATTTCGGCTAGGCATGTTTATGAGTTAGACACCTTTCACCTTATTGCTTGTTATCTGTTCGACTCAGCTAGACAGGGTGAACTATATTTATCACTATATTTTCGGCATGATAGACATGATGATATGTTGCAACTGTGCTAATGATGTTACTATATTCATGCAGTTATTAAGTTATGATTAACATGAGATTCTTTTATTTCATAATGACAGTGTATGTTTGATAATTGTCCTGGAGGAAATGTGATATATATATATGATGTGGTAATTATGCTATGATCGATTTAATGATTTTATGTGATGAAATGAATGATGTTGATGATATGGATCAATTGGTGATCGAATGGAAATGCTTGTTATAAAAGGTGTATCTTGCGGAATACTAACCTACAGGACACAAGGGCTATGGGATAGCCGGGTACTTGATCTGATATACGGAGAAGAACCTATGCATGCAGTAAACCTTAGCAACCGAAATTGATGAAACGATGACATGGACCGATAATCGCGAGAGCAACAGAGTATGATTTGATAAGGGCGTAGGCCCAGTATGTTGAGAGGGATGGATGCGTTGCCCACCCTATGTTCCTATGATACCCGAGATCATGGGAGGGCCGTGCTGAGACACGCTCCCCATGTATGTGTGATGACGATGGTCGGATGCCTGCTAGGAGAGGATAGGTCCGCTTTCTGTTCAGCCGACGCTATCGCTCTCAAGTTCTATGTGGTCAAGTCGTTGAGTCCGACAGCCACTTTTGTACTAGCAGAGGAAGGATAGGGAGGTTGTGGCAGTAGGTTAACGATGGGAGGATATGATAGTTAGTACTGTTGAGGGTTGGGCATTCATTGACCTGGAGTTAGTGGTAGTAGGTAGCCTTCCTTGTACCTGATTGATTGAACAAACGTAATCATAAAAGCAATGAAATGGAATCTTAAAGGTTAACTGATAAAATAAACGATGATGTTTTAGTAAGATTATGATGAATGTGTACTTGTTCGGTTTGCATAAAGTATTATGAATATTAGTTAGCTGGTATGCATAGAATATATATATGACATATGTTTGTAGTACATGTCTGTCTTGTGCATACGCTGGCCACGCATGCACATTATGCACATGCGCAATAGTATTAGTTTACAACATACTTATCAAGATTTAACAATGTTATAAGTATCATAGGTAACTCCATTAAGTATTCAATCAATGACTTAATCAGTAAAAGATCATCAAGTCTTAATGTGTAAAATAAGTTAATTAGGCTTGTATGAAGACATGGTAATGAACGATTAAAATAAGTGTCATTAATTGTAAGCATCCTCAGGTGAAGGTGACTCCTATATGAAGTATAATAGTTAAACATTAATACTAGAGAAGTGTGCTATATAATTGTTGATCACGATAAAATAAACCATTAAAGTATATTTCATTATTTATACATAGAGGTACTATGTGACCCTTATCCGTTAACCAAATAAATATTTCTAAATTCTATTCACAATTAACTTAATTTCTATTATTATTAATTATTATGTTATTATTGTTATTAATTAATTAATGATAATAATGATGATAATATTTATATAGAGCATAGTGGACTGAATGACTTATTAAATAGATTATTCGTTTAAATTAAGGAACAGAATCATTCCCAAAATAAATGAATAAAAAAAGATTTGTTTAAGTAAATCATTGAATAATTCCACTACCCGAGAGAATTTGGATGATATAAAATAATATATACTCCACCTTTTACCTTAAAAAGGGGATGCATTAATGATTAGTACTTCCTAGACCACGACAGCTAGGGCGGTGGAGTGATAAGGAAGTTTGACTTTGGAAGGAGGTGGATTCCTATAAAGAGGAGAGTTATCAAAGTAGTAAGGGGGATTATTGTGGGAGAACTGTGAGGATTATTTTGTGAAAAAGGAGGAAATGCCGAGGAGGGGGTTAACTCGAAGCTTTGATGAGGTGGGAAACTCAAATGAAAAGACGGAGGAGGGGGTTAACTCAGCAGAGGATTACCATGGAAAGGTTCGATGGAAAGGTGCTGTCGGGATTATCGGTCTGTGGGCTCGGGGGCTAGGAAATCCGTTGATTTCCTAGGGTCAGCACGATAATAGCTGATCGGCAGGGTGGACACATCATTTTGGGTTGCTAAGGTAACCTACAGAACCCTCTACAGGAATCTACTTACCTTGCTGCAAATCTACGGTTTCCAGGTATTCTACTGAGCCCGCTTAAGTAACAGGTATTTTACTCAGCTAGCTTGAATAAACTGAATGTTTTTTTTTTCTTCTTTCAGATTATGCATGAAATAAAAAACAGGGTTAGAATGAAAATCCTTAAACTTATGCTTATTTAATTTGCACAAGCTTATGAACTTATAGAAACTTGAAACATAGATGGTTGTTTCTCTTCTTTTAGAAAGCAAACGAAGTAAAAATTTGGTATTTACACATAAATGGATAAATGGTGACCCAGTGCCTAGCAGGGGCACTACAGATGGTATCAGAGCAAATGGCTCAAACCCTGAGACCTTAGGGCCTGACTACACCTGGAATTATAGTAAAATTACTATAAAATAACAAAACAAATATGATGGCTGCAACAAAAGGGGAGATAACTTGAAGATCCCTTTTCTGTTTATTTACAAAGCATAACAGGAACAGAACGTGAACGAGAAATATAAATACATATATTGAGTAGAAAAATTTTGAAATTTTGTGTAAATCCAGCATCCCCCACCGAGAAAATTGAACATAAGGTTTTGGAGAAAAGCTAAGAGGCTGTCCGTAAAGTAAACGAACTCCCATACTCCAAATCTATGGCGGATGGGCATATTCTTCCTGCAAATAACAGAAAACTAGGTTAATAAATGTGAACTTATGAAAAAAAATATATATATATATATATATATGTTTTCAAATAATGAAAATGCATGTACGCAAAATGCAGGCAAGTATAGCCTAAAGACCGACATATTTTCCGAATAATATTTTTGAATTTTATAATATAGTTAGAGTGAGATGAATTTATTATTTTATGTTTAATGTAATATTTTAAATATTACAAATAATCATTGAGCAAATTCTAAGTGTAATTTTAAAGCGTAAAATAATTTTAATCTATTATTATAAAGGAACAATATTTAAATACAGATTAGAACAAAATTCGCGTTGTAAGTTTACGTAAATAGATAGCAAAGTGGCGATCGAATATTAATGAAAAAAAAATATATATATATATACAATAAATAAATAAGTATAGCACTATAATAAAATATGATGTAGATATTTTATTGCCGTATTTATTTATTCACATTCGAATTTCTAAAAACAAAAAGGAAATGTATGTATATATAAAATAAAAGGAAACCTCATTTTCTTCCCTAAATGGGGAATACTTTTGATGGCACGTGAAGTGGTTTCCGCATCATCCCTTGAGCGGTTTGCCATACCCCTTTTTAATATGCGGATGCATAAACGAATGACACGTGTGATGGTGGTTTTTTTTCTCCGCGACCACCAACCATCCTTATCTCGCGTGCAAGTTGGCAACGCGGGACGGTTAGGGAGCTATCGATCTTCCTGTACGACTCTCGCAAACCTCCAACCCAAACGAACTTTACCACGTCGGCACTACAAAGAGTTTTAATGCTCGTCCAGCTGAGATGACCACCAAAACGAGCACATAGCTTTGGACGTTTCCGTAGCCTGCCTGTATAATCCTCATTGCCCAACAAATATGTGCAATGATTCTACCTAATCAATGTAAACCCACCTTAGATATGAAGGCAATCATGAGTGAATGGAGTGACAGCACTGTATTGTTCATAGCGTTTACATATCCATACGGCAGAGCAGAGCAGACCGAGCTGCTGCTGTTGTTGAGTGAATACATAGGTTCTATCTCTGATAGGAATATGGGGCATCAAACGAAACAATAAACTAAAACGCTCCAAATCACATACACCCTGATCCCTCCAGAAAGCGCGAAACGAAAGAAAACCATAGGCAGTAATATAAACCTTGAAAATGAAAACACCCACAATCAAATATCCGCGGCCATGGAATGAGAGAGAAAATTTCAGAAGCGGAAATGTCATAAAACACAGCAGTACAATGGAGAAGTTGTAAATGCCAGGGATTCAAGGAGCGTCCAAGCAAATCAAGAAAATTGTGATTGCCCGCCTGCCATCGCTGGTTCTCTCGAGACCTAATTCAATTTTAAGTGTACAAAAGCTTAAAAGCGAACAGCATAAAGCAACTGTTAGACAAGAAACCTGGAAGACGAGGCCGTCCAGTATGGCCACGGCGTGGGTGACGAGACCGTCCACCATTCGGTCCCATTACCCGAACGCACAGTAAAGCTATCTTTATCTTTGTTCCTGAACAGAAAGCGGACATATCTGTTTCAGAATGAAGGATCTGAAGCTGCGCTGGGGTTTCACCTTTTTCTATTCCCTGCACAAGTAATTTTGCTAAAGCTTCGGGCTCTTTCTCCCCTACGAGAACTGGATTCTTCTTCTTAAACCTTTGGAAGGATATCTATGAGTCTTCTAATCTCATCATTTTATTGCCGGTGGCTTCAGCACCATCCCCTAAACTTTGAAGTCGCAGCCTGGCAAGCCTGGCGCAGATGGCTAGTAGGGGCTGCCCAAGACGTCACCATGACATGTAGAGGAATTGTTCGGCCGTGCCCAGGGCGACCAGCTTCTGTTATGGCACGATTTAGCGTCTGCTGCACGGTGCTTAGCCCTGCTTACATTATTGCCGATGTGTAAAAAACAAAACAAAAAAAAAAATGTAACCTCGTTCCTCCTTAAATAGAGAAAAGTCGATGCCACGTAGGCGGTTTTCGCGTCGCCCATGGGTGGTTTACCATACCGCCTTATTGATATGCGGATGAGTGAGGAGTGGACACGTGTGACGGCGGTTTCCTTACCGCGACCACTAAACCCCGCTATCGTTCGGGCATGTTGCCGACGCGGAGTGGAATGAGAGCCGTCCATCTTCATCTACGGCCCTTGCGAACCTCCGAACGAAACGACCTTTTGATCTGAAGTCAAACGCGCTATTGTTTGGGCATTCGTGCTCATGCCCCGCATTTATACCAGCAACAAAGTTCACGAAGGACGTGTTAGGGAAAAAAAATTTAATTTAAATTAATGTCATTTTAATATTAATTAAATTTTATTAACTTAACTTAATGTTTTTTTTTATTAAATCTTATTAATTTAATTTAAATGTTTTTTTATATATATTAATGTAAATTAATCGAATTAATTAAATGTCTTTTAATTAATTCATTTACTCTAATTAAATTAATTAATTTTATTTTAATTAATTTTATTTATTCAATTTAATTTAAAGTAATTGTTGCTAAGAATTAAAAAGTTAATATTTGATTTTTTTTTATTATTATTATTTAATTTAATTTAAATCAATTTAATTATGGGTTTTAAAAAAAAAAAAGAGAGGGGAAGAAGAATACCTAAGAAGAGAAAGAGGGATAAGCTCAAGAATAAATAGAAAAGAAAAGAATACGAGATCAGGAAATAAGAAAGAAAATAGGATAAAGAATAAGAATATTTGTCTAAGTCGAGACTTCGACGTACAGTCGAAGAGGCGAAACAAACACTTAATCTGAAAGCATGGAACCGCTAAAAGAGCATGGCAAGCTGAATGCTATGACGCTAATTTCACTACATAACAAAATCATTAATGAAACGACCATAGATTTCAACACGTTGACCCTAACAAACGGTTCCTTGCACATGCGTATAAATATAGGCATATTAAGGAGCACTGCATTAGGATTTTCTCGTAATGTAAGATGACAGGGTAGAAATGAATTTCTTTATTTTCTTGAATTTCTCCTCCAATCTCGGTTCAAATTCTGGTACAAGGATGGGGTACTTATGGTGACAGTGGCTTCCATAGTTTTATTAAGGCAAACAAAAAAAAATTTAGTGTTTCAATTACAAACCTTATTTGGTTTACTTAAAGCTAAATTAACAGTCTTATGATAAAAGAAATACATGGTAAAAAAATCTAAGACGTTCATTTACGTAAAAGACCAACTTACGAGTTAACATCTACAACAATCTCGAATAATTCAAATGAGTATTACAAAGAGTGGAAATTATCATATATCAACTCAGAAAGGAAAAGTTGTGTTTTAATCTGTTAATGAAATTCCTAGATTGCATTTAGTTGCAATGTTATGTAGCCTCACCTAGTTCTATTGTATAGGCTCTACCTATTGGGCAATTAACATGTATAATGGTTATGTGAATGTGTAATTTGTTAGAACAACCACATCTAAACTTTGTTTGTGTTCAATAAGAGAACATGGTGAAATAAACATGGAGTGGTGTTGAGCTGCTACTTCCCCACAACATATTACACGACATTAATATGTGTGCATAGATAACTTGGTACAAGGTACAAATTAAAGTGAAGACTCGTGAACCTCTCATAATCATGTTCACGAATGAAATTTCCATTTAAACATAAAGATAAATGTTATATAGAGTCGTGAAAAATACACTACATTATTTAGATAAGATAAAGGATGGAAATAAAATTTGCTCGATACAAGGACCGGGTATCCTTTTGAATCCCATTAGGGAAAACACCATGCGCTAAAAAAAAAGAAAAAAAAAAGAGAGGTTTCATATAAAGCTTATTAAAAGACTATTTCATTAAGGGGAACATGGCTTAGACTAATCAAGTTACATATTGGTGTAATGGTGCGGAAGGTTTTTGAGAAAATTTCGGATTAATTATACCTGATATAGTGATCATTTCGGGTAATAATAAGAGAGTCATAAGAATCTCAACACAGTCCTCAACTTAACTCAATTAAAACGGTTGTTATGAATTTCTACTATGATTGAGCATATTACGCAATGATGTTCTCGTTCGAATTGTAGGGGTAGATCAAGGCCTTTACAAAATACACAAAGGTTGCTGGTGTGAGTAGGAAGAGTGGTGATGTACAAATACAATGGCTTACTAGGATAAATACTAGTAATTACCTTTACAATGGTAGGGGTGGGGACAAAACTAGCTACGAGATTCTTAAGGAATTGAAGAGGTAATGGTTTCCCGACAAATGATATCAGTTTGAAAAGAGAATAATAAATAAACACGATAACAATTGTATTTGATAAGAAACAACCACGAAAACCTTTTAAACAATAATAGTTCTTTTAATTTAATGATGTTATGATACTTTTGCTATTGTTTATTACTGGTAAGTGAAATGGCAAGGTGATATACCTTAAAGATTGTAAGTAATGAAGAAATGTTCTAGCACTATTAGTGGAGTCCGCTTATGTTTAATAATGCGTTGAATTGTTGAAAAATATACATTTGTGTTCAAATATTAAGGGCTAATGGTAATCAGTGACTAGGATCTACAGGATCTATAGGTTATACATTTATATATGGGGGGAGGATCATCGATAGAAACAAGGGAGGTATTAACCAAATCTAATAAGGGAGTAAATGGAGTAAGGACATGGTAGCGATCTAACAAAATGGGAGATAATGCGAAGTCAAGAACACGTAACCAATAGTCTAACAACCGTTATAAATCAAGTACTTGGAATTTGTAATAAAACTATGTTTTAAGGGAAAATGTGCATTTCCAATTTATGAGAAATGATGAAATTAATTATTGATGAATGGGCATCTTTACAAACTGTCAAGAAAGGGAGTAAGATTATGGGTGTATATCATGTCTAGTGATAATTTGTAGTTGTTTGAGGCACTCCAAATAGAGGTGGTAAGTCAATATTTAAGGTATGCGTGAATGGATTTCCCTATTGGAAAATTTAATTAGTATTAAGACATGGGAGATATCTATGTATTAAATAAACACCGTAAAATTTCTATGTGTAATGTGCCATTAATCATGTTTCAATGAAGTAAGTGGAAGAGATTGAGGTAACTAGGTATGTGCGAGAAGGGGGCAAGGGTTGTATGCCGCTAGCTTTGTTTGGGATAAATGGTCATGCTGGGGGTCAGATATAGTTACTAAAAACACTCGAATAAATAATACTTCCCCAATTTAATATTCGTTACAATACTTATGGTTATCAAAGATGTAGATTGCTTATTAACACTAAGGTAACAAGAATGCTTGACCTTAGGATGAAATAACAAGGATCCTCATCTCCTAGGAGAGGTATACAAATCCTAAAGAATCCTTGTAGTCGCTTGTTGAATAATTGAAGATTATGAACTCTCAGCTCTCCATTTAAAAAAAAAAAAAAAAAAAAAAAAAAAAAAACGTTGATTATTTCATGCTAAGTTGGATCAATATAAGCTATTGGTGAGGATGTTATAACTTGGAGGATGTTGCTAAACGGCAAGAAGTAGGATATTAAAATGGATAACACTTGATTATAACCTTACGGATTTTAGAGGTTCAATAGAAAGATTAATCTAAATGCTTCTTTAAATCAGTAGAATACACATCAGGGGATACAAGAAGCAAAACCATAGGATAATATCGGCATATTCCGTCAAGCCAAAACTAAACCTGCTACTTGCAAGAATGAAGAGGTTAGGCATCAAGATTATTCCCTGCATTATTATGACCATAACTTCGGGACGAAGTTTCCTGAAGGGTGGGTGTATGTAACGCCCCATATTTCGGCTAGGCATGTTTATGAGTTAGACACCTTTCACCTTATTGCTTGTTATCTGTTCGACTCAGCTAGACAGGGTGAACTATATTTATCACTATATTTTCGGCATGATAGACATGATGATATGTTGCAACTGTGCTAATGATGTTACTATATTCATGCAGTTATTAAGTTATGATTAACATGAGATTCTTTTATTTCATAATGACAGTGTATGTTTGATAATTGTCCTGGAGGAAATGTGATATATATATATATATGATGTGGTAATTATGCTATGATCGATTTAATGATTTTATGTGATGAAATGAATGATGTTGATGATATGGATCAA
This sequence comes from Larix kaempferi, assembly GCA_027924585.1. Classification (NCBI taxonomy): domain Eukaryota; kingdom Viridiplantae; phylum Streptophyta; class Pinopsida; order Pinales; family Pinaceae; genus Larix; species Larix kaempferi. The sequence continues at coordinate 5,792,608 of BSBM01000519.1, forward strand.
TTGGTGATCGAATGGAAATGCTTGTTATAAAAGGTGTATCTTGCGGAATACTAACCTACAGGACACAAGGGCTATGGGATAGCCGGGTACTTGATCTGATATACGGAGAAGAACTTATGCATGCAGTAAACCTTAGCAACCGAAATTGATGAAACGATGACATGGACCGATAATCTCGAGAGCAGCAGAGTATGATTTGATAAGGGCGTAGGCCCAGTATGTTGAGAGGGACGGATGCGTTGCCCACCCTATGTTCCTATGATACCCGAGATCGTGGGAGGGCCGTGCTGAGACACGCTCCCCATGTATGTGTGATGACGATGGTCGGATGCCTGCTAGGAGAGGATAGGTCCACTTTCTGTTCAGCCGACGCTATCGCTCTCAAGTTCTATGTGGTCAGGTCGTTGAGTCCGACAGCCACTTTTGTACTAGCAGAGGAAGGATAGGGAGGTTGTGGCAGTAGGTTAACGATGGGAGGATATGATAGTTAGTACTGTTGAGGGTTGGGCATTCATTGACCTGGAGTTAGTGGTAGTAGGTAGCCTTCCTTGTACCTGATTGATTGAACAAACGTAATCATAAAAGCAATGAAATGGAATCTTAAAGGTTAACTGATAAAATAAACGATGATGTTTTAGTAAGATTATGATGAATGTGTACTTGTTCGGTTTGCATAAAGTATTATGAATATTATTTAGTTGGTATGCATAGAATATATATATGACATATGTTTGTAGTACATGTCTGTCTTGTGCATACGCTGGCCACGCATGCACATTATGCACATGCGCAATAGTATTAGTTTACAACATACTTATCAAGATTTAACAATGTTATAAGTATCATAGGTAACTCCATTAAGTATTCAATCAATGACTTAATCAGTAAAAGATCATCAAGTCTTAATGTGTAAAATAAGTTAATTAGGCTTGTATGAAGACATGGTAATGAACGATTAAAATAAGTGTCATTAATTGTAAGCATCCTCAGGTGAAGGTGACTCCTATATGAAGTATAATAGTTAAACATTAATACTAGAGAAGTGTGCTATATAATTGTTGATCATGATAAAATAAACCATTAAAGTATATTTCATTATTTATACATAGAGGTACTATGTGACCCTTATCCGTTAACCAAATAAATATTTCTAAATTCTATTCACAATTAACTTAATTTCTATTATTATTAATTATTATGTTATTATTGTTATTAATTAATTAATGATAATAATGATGATAATATTTATATAGAGCATAGTGGACTGAATGACTTATTAAATAGATTATTCGTTTAAATTAAGGAACAGAATCATTCCCAAAATAAATGAATAAAAAAAGATTTGTTTAAGTAAATCATTGAATAATTCCACTACCCGAGAGAATTTGGATGATATAAAATAATATATACTCCACCTTTTACCTTAAAAAGGGGATGCATTAATGATTAGTACTTCCTAGACCACGACAGCTAGGGCGGTGGAGTGATAAGGAAGTTTGACTTTGGAAGGAGGTGGATTCCTATAAAGAGGAGAGTTATCAAAGTAGTAAGGGGGATTATTGTGGGAGAACTGTGAGGATTATTTTGTGAAAAAGGAGGAAATGCCGAGGAGGGGGTTAACTCGAAGCTTTGATGAGGTGGGAAACTCAAATGAAAAGACGGAGGAGGGGGTTAACTCAGCAGAGGATTACCATGGAAAGGTTCGATGGAAAGGTGCTGTCGGGATTATCGGTCTGTGGGCTCGGGGGCTAGGAAATCCGTTGATTTCCTAGGGTCAGCACGATAATAGCTGATCGGCAGGGTGGACACATCATTTTGGGTTGCTAAGGTAACCTACAGAACCCTCTACAGGAATCTACTTACCTTGCTGCAAATCTACGGTTTCCAGGTATTCTACTGAGCCAGCTTAAGTAACAGGTATTTTACTCAGCTAGCTTGAATAAACTGAATGTTTTTTTTTTCTTCTTTCAGATTATGCATGAAATAAAAAACAGGGTTAGAATGAAAATCCTTAAACTTATGCTTATTTAATTTGCACAAGCTTATGAACTTATAGAAACTTGAAACATAGATGGTTGTTTCTCTTCTTTTAGAAATCAAACGAAGTAAAAATTTGGTATTTACACATAAATGGATAAATGGTGACCCAGTGCCTAGCAGGGGCACTACAGAAAGACAAGAGAGCACAAGAGATTCGATGAGGGGAAGGTTAGAAGTGATTGAGTGAGATAAGACTGCATTCTGAACTAGTGCAGCCACATTGTTGAGTTCAATATTGCTAAAGGAAGAAGTATTACTGTTATGTACTATTGCTGAGTTGCAGAGGAATTTATTCCATTCTCCACACATCATCTTCTTCCTGGTGGTTCAGTGAACAAGCTCGGGGGTCCTAAGACAACTAAATTGGCTGTCTTCAGGAGAAGGTTGCGTGGAACGGGCTCCTTTGGTTGTTTGTCTCTTCTACATATTATCAAGTTTCATTTGTGTTATCTTTTTTTTTTTTGTCCAAATAAATTGCTAAAGGAATGAATGAAATTATGTTATCATTTTTCTATTAAATCTTAGATATCTCTTGAATGTTAATAAAAATTTTATTTCTGCAATATTATCTATTCTTAAAATCTATTTACCTACTAGGTTAAAATGTTAATTGGATAGTTAAATTTCAAATTTAAATGATGATTGATAGAAGAGAAATACTTCCCTGTATTTTTCCACACACTGATTTAGTTCAGTACTCTAGAACAAGGAAGATGAATTAAAAGTGGATTTGAATAGTGATATACTGTAGATGGATTTGAATGATTAAATTTCTTAGATAAATCTATTTTATTTCAGTACAATTTTACTGTTTTAGTTTCAATAAAACATTACAAGACCCTAACTAGGAAACCTAGATATTTCTACATATAGCTTAGCAACAGAACTATCAACACATTACACATCTGTATAATCCTTTTACAATACATAGGTTATACTTAAAATCAAACCTCACTTATGTACAAAATTCTTATTTAAACCTACTTTATAAACATTATAAAATAGGACAGAGTCCTTGAATATTTCACAAACAGTTTAACATTATAAGCATCTCACTTTTATATAGAAATAGTAATCTTCTAATCAATTTACTCTCATAGAGTTAATTCCTCTATGAATTATAAACTGTAGTAATGCAAAATTATAATAGTATTGAAAATATCTTATAAATGAATGTAGAGAAATTATTTAAATATAACTCTTTTTATAAACAATTTAGGTTGCAAAAACATAGAAGTATCGTATTTCCATATTACAGGTTGGTTATCTATTTCTAACCCAATATCAAACCATACATCTTCTTGTACTGAAGAGTAATCGATTACATACTTATCAACAATTATTTCAAACCATTAAAATATACAAAGATTTACGAATCAATAGTAAAACTAAAGAGTCTTTCAACCATCCTAGGATTGAAAACCATGTGCGTAGATCACAACTAATGTTACTGTAATATTTATCCATTGATTTCCCAAAACAAGAAAGTAATACAACGACTAGGGTTCGATACTTGTAAGGGGTCACCCAAACAGATCTTTAATTAAAAGAAATGTTAAACATAATCGTCACAAGTGCTAATGCACATGTGTGTAGGGTTCGAGTCTCGACTCACCCTAATCACTTTGTAAAAATTATAATCCATCAAATTAAATCCTAAATACATAAAAGGTTCAGGGTTCAAAATCCGTAGTAACTATCTTCTAAACCATAAAAATTCTTAACCGTTAGGGTTTCCATGCAACATCAAATTATAGCAGGAAGGGTTTTACAAATTTAAAACATTGACTTCGAACTAATCAAACAAAAGATATAGGAAAAACCATAGGCTCATCCTCAAACATCACATACTTTTTATGCAGTAAGAAATACATAAGATGCAATTAATTTAAACCATAAGATTTAGTTACAAGACTGTAATTCATAAGAAAATGTTGAGAAATCAACGTGAGCTCAAAGGCTTGAGGGTTAAATCCTTTTGTACAAAATGGAATATGGCTTATAAATTCACAACCAATTGTGAACACAAAATCTCATTTCTCGGAGAAACCAAATAAGACCGGCACCAAGCCAAGCTTCACCACATCTTGCTTCCGAGTTTACAAATAGATGACCTTAGGGAGTCACCGAGGCTTACCAGGTCCAAGAATCTCTTATCCCACTCGGGCCAACCGTAAACATCAGCTAAGGAAATCACCTATCAAGGAGTATCAACAAGGAAACCAGTTAAACCGTGTTATAAAAAGATTAACTCAAATACATTTTATTGAAACTTTGTATCACTAAAAACACAGCAAATTACTGAAGAATGACTGTAACATTACCTTCGATTCATCAGCAGAAACGAGCAACTCTCCAACATATGCGTGGTTATGATTTCAACATCAACACCGGTGGTGCATAGATTCACCATCGAACCCAGCAACGATTGCAAACTCTGTAACACTGGTAGTGCAAATATTCACTATCGAACCCAGCAAGGTTTAAACTCTGTATAAGTATTTGGTTCATATAAGCCTACGGATGACAAAGATCCAGACTGTTAGGTCTCAATATCGAAATCCTGGAGGACTGCAATGTTGTTTTACAAACCCTAAAAACTCGATAGTTTGTCGGCCTCTCCCCACACTACTTGCAAGTGAAATGGATACGAGGTTGATAGACTATCAATGCAGGGTTAGGGTTTATCCCAAAACCCAAAGCCATCAAAATATCAATGGTGTCGAGCCTGCCACGAAGGCATGCTATCATGTGATCCACCAAACCTCATTTAATAACATTTAAAATTACAGCTAACAAGCTCAGTACCCTGCCAATGCAGAACTCCACCATGGTTAATATCGTGGACCACACAAATGCTTAGAATGTAAAGTATATAGCATATAGTTTACAACATTTCGCATTCAGTTCATAACGTATAACATTTAGAATTTATGCATATAGTTCGTAACACAAAGATTATATAATATAATATATTTATAATCTATGTTATATGGGTAGATTATGTTACATAAAACTTGTACAATGCCATAGGTAAATCATGGTCATAACGCGGCCATGTTAAGATTGCATACTTAAACACTATAGATAGAATTTTCAAATACACATAAGCTTTGACATTAAAGTAAAGATTTTAAACATTATGAAAACCATAATAAATGTATAGGATATTCCTAAGCCATGTTTAATGTATGAATTTAGGAAAAGCATGAAATTATACATTTGGCATCTTATTGACATAAATCATAATATTTGTAACCACATTTAGGGTAGGCCTTACCCTGGTATGAATTTAATCTCTCTTTACATTGAATTTAACATCAGAGGAAAATTGAAGTACAATAAGTCAATTGACATACATTGATTATGCTTCAGTAGAAAGTCACAACAGTTACGTATGATCTGTAACATAAGTTCAAGAGCGTTACCTTTAAATAGATAAGTAAGCCTCCGGGTACCTTACGACCCCTTCATTACAAATGGAAAAATAAACAACTAGTCACCATAGTCAAAAGTACAACATAGGCATGGACAATATAATGACGAAGTGCACTTTGAACAAATTAAATAATTCAAGTTTCAGACATTGACATAATATGTAAATTTTTTTAATAACGATGCTTTTATACAAACGAATGACGATTACATAATCATGTACAACATTGAAATAACTAGCATTCAAGTCTTCATACAGTAATATGTAATACCAACGATTTATGACATATTATAGTATTCCGTTGTGTATGTAGCGACGTAACTCATTGAGTCATTTATGACCACTTTAAATAGTTGTCGTCATAGAAATCATTTCTTATTTGGTTAAATAAATTAAGTCGTCATTAGTGATACTTCCGCATAACAAATACAAGCATTTAATACTACCTTAAAAATTTTAAATTTTTATGAAATTTGGGGATGTTTTAAGAACACACATGAAAGAGAACTTTCCCCATTTTCAGGTAATCCTTAGATTAATCCTTCTTCTCCTTTTGATATAGAGCTAGAAGAATCATCTTACTATTTCAATAATCCTCAAGACACATACCCTTCATTTCTCACCCTAAATTCATATGGAAGATTCACCTCTAAATTTTCCCGAAGGAGCTAATCTTCTTTGCAACCTATTTTGACAAATCCAAGGATTAATACAACCCCTAAAGCCAAGAATTGAATTCTACAACATCTACTGGATGGAGCAAGAGGATGAGGTTATATTCCACCATCCCCACCACCATTAAGTACCTAGATAGATTCCAAGTACAAACCTTTGAATCGCCCATGAATTTTGCTTGAACTGCCTAAAATTTATCTTTAAATCCTACCCAAATTTGATGGAGAAAAAATTACCACAGCTAAAGAGCATGTCTACTTTTCAAGACTTCAGTAACTCATTATATTGAGTGCTTTTATGAGATTGTTTGTTCATAATATAGAGGGTGATGTCAATAAGTGATTTAGAGGGATTTATGTAACATCCATTACTTCGTAGTAGGTCCTAAAAATTCGGTTAATAAGAAAATGAGGAGAAGAGGGAGATCATCTCTATTACCTGAATGAGTTTTCTCCCCTAAAGAAAAAAAAATGTAGATCTAGTTGGGGATTTTAATAAAATATTTAAAAAATTATACAATAAGATCCTTGTAGACATCAAACCCTCCCAAGCGACTGTAAAAGTCACTTATGCAAGAGATTTTGATACTCATTTTGAAATGATGTTAGGTAAAGGAGTTTAGCAACCTTACTCATCATGCAAGATGATGCAGTAGATGTAGAAGGAAACATGATGGGTTTAGAAAAGATAAAATATAGAGAAAATGAAGGGGATAAAGATAGAAGAGAACAAAAAGATGAAATTGTCACTTATAGAATAAATAGGGATGCTCGAGATGTCGAAATTGAGGAAATGTCTAGGATAATTTAAAGGTTATTTAACAATATTAACTATATGAGAAGTGGAAGGAAACAATCCAAACGAAGCTCCGTAAAGGGGAGCACTAAAAACCGAAACCAATACAGAAGGCCTTTCAACCCTTGGATTATGAACATGGAAAGGAGAAATTAGGATGAACTCAATAGGGAAGAGTGGAGTGGAGTGATGCAATTTTCTGGAGAGATGACCCAATTTTTTAATGTTCTGAATTAAAAACTAATTAAAAAACATTTAATATTGTGAATTAAGTTAACATTTTACGTTATGGATACAATAGACTTTTTTTTCTTAGGGTGGAATGCTATGAATGAAATTAATATTAATAGAGTTTAAGGTATATTGAATTATTTTCATTTTGATAAGAGAATGAAACACTCTTACATTTATCCCATGATGATTATATTCAAGTAATATTTGAATACTTATTTAATGTAGTGTTTATAAAAAAAATCAAATCAAAAGCAAATTAATGTTTTCAAGTAATGACGATTATTAGAATGAGATCATTTAGCAACAAAAAGTGTAGATTTAGAGAATCCAATCCTTCATTAGCCCATAGATTATAAGATATGCATATCTTTTCCCACTAAGGGGGGTAGTTGTAAATAAATGACCACATGATATTGATACTTAAGTTTACAATTAGTTGGTTTGGCCCCTTCAAAGTAGTGACAAGATGTTAGAAAAAAAAGGAAATACATGTACATTAACTTTGTAATTTTACTCTTCTAAGTGTTGTATGCAATTGTGCTTCGAGTACATGAAGAATATGATTTTGTTTTACAATAGAATAGATATTTGTGATTTTTTTCTTGAAAAACAAATATAAAACTTGATAGGTCTTTCCAACTAATAAAAGGTTGTAAAAAGTAATTAATGTATTATAGACTTGCCTATAGAAAAGAACATGTGATATCAAAGAGTGAATAAGTGGATAAACCCAATTCTTCAAAGATTCCATTTTTCATGGGAGTAAGTTAATTAGTGGACAAATGCAATTTTTTATAGTTAATAGAACTTAACTCTTACCGGGTTTGACTCATTTTAAAGAGAAGTTATATATCCACTTGATTAATGTGTACTTAACTATGAAACTTTAAGAGTTTTGGTCCATTTTAAGTCAAGATCATTCCAATTTAAAAAAACTAAGAAATCTAGGCAATTCTCCAAATTAAAAAAACTAGTGAAAAATATTGATTTTATCTACTTATTTACTAACTTTTTTTTACCAAAAAAATTATACCAATTCTAATAATTTTGATAATCTTAAATGAAAATAAAAATCTCAAAAATCTTATTAATAATAAGACTAACTATAATTTTCTTTATCAAATTATAATTAAAACTTAAATAAATTTTTTGATAGATTTGAATCATTTAAATAATATTTTTTTATAATCTTGAATAGTTTAAATAATGTTTTTTACATAATTTTAAATAAATCAAATTATATTTTTTGGGGGATAAACAAAGAAGAGTTAGTTAAGTGCCTTGAAAAGATGACCCTATATCAAACATTGCCATGTGAGAGTATGGATGAGTCGAATTTATATTTAAATAATATTTTTTTATAATCTTGAATAGTTTAAATAATGTTTTGTACATAATTTTAAATAAATCAAATTATATTTTTTTGGGGATAAACAAAGAAGAGTTAGTTAAGTGCCTTGAAAAGATGACCCTATATCAAACATTGCCATGTGAGAGTATGGATGAGTCGAATTTATATTAAACATTTGCATATAAATTAGAACTTAATATGATTTGAAGTTTATATATATATAGTTAGTTTATCAAGCTCCTCTTATTCTAACCAGAGAAGGGCTGTGATTTTAAATACTGCCAACCTTTTACAAAATATTCTTTGGTGTGGTTTAATAACTATTCTTTGGTTAAATAACTAATCTGTGATTAATTATGTGTTTTAATAACTGAGTCACCAAAAAAGTTTTTATTTTTTATTTTTATTTTCTCATGATAACATCTGATCTCCTAACACGGCTTTAGGAAAAAGCTTTATGGCTATCATATAGATGTGAGTTGTGTCTTCTCATGTTTCTCCATTTTTCAATTTTTTTGAATTGTGTGGAAATTTAACTTTGATTTCTACGATCAACTTTTGATATTATTTCTTTCAAGCGTATATATAGGCAGCTTAATATAGGGTTAGCTTAATATAGTGGCAAATTGCCTTTCGAAAAATGACAGTTCGTCTTTTTTAAATAATTCAAGGGTTCCTTATTAATCACATAGGGCTCTTATCAAGTTTATTAGCATCCTCAGACACTTTACACTATTTTGTGGTGATTTATGATCAGACTATAAGTTCTCTTAACTAATATTGACAACTCTTCAACTAATTAAGGTAATAACTGATTTCTCGTTGAGAGTTTCGGGAATGGTCCATAACTCCCTCAACGGTTCTCTATCTTGATCTGTGGAACAATTGACACATAGCCAATAGAAGCTTGATGGAAGCTGGGCTATAAAGACTTTTGTTTGGTCCCCAAACTCGCTAACTCAATCCCCTTCAGTTTTACACCATCAAGAAAGAGAAAGCAGAGTTTGGAAGTGCCGTACAGGAAGCAAAAGCTTGTGTAGAACAGGGAAATCTTCTACAGTAAGTCAAGTAGCATCAATGGCTGGAGGTATGATCTATTTAGTATTCTTATTTGGATTTTGTTTAATAGTTTTATTCCACATTTTTCAGAATCGGAAGTTTTATTCTAACAGTTGGTATCAGAGAAACTTTTATCTCTGCCTTGATGTTTGGATTGTTGTGCGTCCATTGGGACATTGCTCAAGCTTTATATTGTTTATATTTCCGTGTCTCTATATTTGACATTGTTGAGGTTTGATCTGTCTATTATGTTTAGCCGTAAGTTTTTTGAGCCTATGTAAGGATTATTGTAGAGGTCGCATCCACTTGCTGACTGTTTTGTGATCAGAATATTGGGTTTTTGTGGAGGCTGTGAGCCCATGGGTCTGATCTATCCTGCTGAATGCATATTTGTGGAGGCCGTGAGCCCGATAGGTCATGATCTTATTTTACATGTTCATTTAGTATAAAACCGTGATATAGTAAATTGGATATATGTGGAATGACGTTAGTTAAGTCAATAATTGCCCAACAAAATATGGTAGTGAAACCAATATGATCTTGCGTATTCAATGGCCTGCTTCGGACTCTTCTCCAGAAGATTGCGAAGAATTGAGATCACAAATCCATGGCCCATTGAAATCAATCTCTACAATCTATTTAAAATCTCTTCAAACAGATTACCCACACTCAGCAATGCTGTGTAAGTCGTTGAGTGAATACATGATGTGTAGTGGCATTTGTTTGTATTACATAAATCCAGTAAAGGAAAGCTATCCACACTGTGAATATATATCTTCTAGTCAAAATCCAACCGAATTCAATACTTCAAATGAAATCGAAGTCTTTTAAGTATGTACTATGCTTATTGATTATTCATAGTTGTCGACTCCAAGCAAGCTGCCATTTACACAATGTGTTTTTTAACTGAGTTAGAGGTCACATAAATTCACTCCCAAAACCCTGCTGATCTGATTTTGAGGAGGTCACAGCCTCTAAAGTTTACCTACTGCCCTATTAAGGTGGGTCGTGACTAGACTTAGCCCATAGTGGGCTGCCTCTAACTGATTTGGGAGACCGTGACCTGTTCCAGCCTGTCAAAAGTTTGCTTGTTGATAATTGTGAAGGTCATGACCTCTTATAGACTGATCTGGGGTTGCATGCTAACCTCTGTGGTCTGTTTAAAAGGAGGGCTGCTTTTATTTGTTTGCTTGCTTCCACAACAATTATTTCTTATACAGTAATAAGAAAGAATTATAATTATAATTTATACATATTTTTGGGAGATCGATACAGTAATTATACCGATTATTTCGATACAATAATTTTAACTATTCTGGTAGATCAAAACTTTGCATCCTGGCTAGTTAAACAATCTCTATACAATTATTTTTCAATGCTAGTTTCATATCATTTGTTCGATATAGTTTTTAATGATAACCTTTTGTTATATAAACTTTTGTTTCATAAATTTATGAAATATAATGAGGTTGTCAAAAAGGTATTGTTTACAATTAGTTTATATAACTATATTGGTTACAAATGCTACATATAAATGGGTTTTGGGGCGTACTGATTCCTTAAATTTTCGTATTTCTTTTAAAATTCGTAACCACAGCAGCTGCTATGGGGAAACTATTGAAATGGCCTCATATATCGCTAATTACAATATGATACCTTTTCTATCTGAGTTTTATGCACATGTATAAAAGAATTGAAATCAAGAAACTGTTCTTTGGATCTCCGTCGAGATCAGTTAGCCATTTTTCTAACAGTTCATGATGTTAGATAAAGTTTTATAATAGGGTGCAATTAAGATTTTTTCCTAATCAACTTGAATATATATTTCATTTGCATGATTAGTATCAAGTTAATTTTAGTAATGTCTAGTGATCCATATAATTTTTATTGATTAGAGAATAGCCACATCATCTCTAATTAAATAATGTTATATATTATGATTGATTAGGATCACATAAATAATATTTAGACATTAATTGTAATTAATTATACTAAATATAATAAATTTTATCCCACAGAAATTTTTATTATATTTATATAATTAATTAGGATAAAATATTAAATTATTCATAACTTACCCACAGGAATTATGAATTAATAGTTTTATCATGAAGTTCAATTCTATCATAAAGAATCATTGAATTTGCTTGAATTGAAAATTTAGCCCACAGGCAATTTTTATGTCATTAGATTCAATTTTAAGCATGAATTTACATTGGTAAAACATGAAATTTTATTTGGTCTCAAATTTTAACGTAAGCATGTGATCTTTATTTTTATGCAGTTGTACAACCTGCAAATTTCTCTGAAATTCGTTGTGATATCCCTAAACTTAATGCAATCTCGTTTGTTTGTTATGAATCTAATATGGTCAATGTCAATATTAACACTTGGTGGATTGATTCTGGATCAACAATTCACATTACGAATTCCTTGCAGGGTTTGCAAAGCCTTAGGAAGCCAGTGGGAAGTGAACAAAGCATCTTATCAGGAAACAATATGGGCTCGGATGTGGAAGCTATAGGGACATGTTGTTTAACTTTAAGTAGTGGTTTTGTTTTAGAATTAGAAAAGACCTTTTATGTTCCAAGTTTTTCTAGAAACTTGATTTCAGTTTCAAGGCTTGTACCTTTTGGATATTCCTTCAACTTTTCAGAAATATCTTTCAGTTTATTTTATAAATCTGATTATGTTGGGAATGGTATTTTGTCTGATGGTATTTACTGCATTAATTTACAAAACAATGTCACTTATGATTCAATGCATGTAAACACTGGTGCTAAAAGATGTGTTATTAATTATAATTCCTCTAAATTATGGCACCGGAGACTAGGTCATATCTCCATAGAAAGAATTAAAAGATTGGTAAATGAAGGTGTACTTAATGCTCTGGATTTTATTGATTTTGAGACTTGTGTGGATTGCATAAAAGGAAAGAAGACCAACAAGTCGAAGAAAGGTGCCAATAGGAGTTCAGACATATTAGAGATCATACATACTGATATATGTAGTCCAGACATGGACTCACATGGTCAGAGATACTTCATCTCTTTTATAGATGATTACTCACGATATATGTATCTCTACATGCTTCATAATAAGAACGAAGCATTAGACGTCTTTAAGATCTTTAAGGCTGAAGTAGAGAAACAATGCGACAAGCAAATTAAGATCGTGAGATCAGATAGAGGTGGAGAATATTATGGTAGATACACTAAAGATGGACAAGCACCTGGGCCATTCGCAAAATTTCTTCAAGAGCATGGGATTGTCGCCCAATACACCATGACTAATTCACTCGACCAGAATGGTGTAGCAGAAAGAAGAAACCGAACTTTATTGGACATGGTACGGAGTATGCTTAGCAGCTCTAATATTCCTAAATCCTTGTGGACTGAAGCACTTGAGACAGCAGTGTATATATTAAACTGAGTTCCAACCAAGGTTGTTCCTAAAACGCCATTTGAATTATTGAAAGCTTGGAAACTGAGTTTGCAACATATGCGCGTTTGGGGATGCCCATCTAAAGTGAGAATATATAATCCACAAGAAAAGAAGCTGGACCCAAGGACCATTAGTGGGTATTTCATTGGATATGCTGAAAGGTCTAAAGGTTACAGATTTTATTGTCCATCTCACGGCACTAGGATTGTGGAATCAAGAAATGCAAAATTTCTTGAAAATGACTTGATCAATGGGAGCAATCTAACCAGGAACATAGTTTCCAAGAAGGATCATTCAGAATCTCAACCTTCCACCTCAAGTGATAGATTGGTTATTGTTCACAGCACCCATCAAGTACAAACTGGTGTTGAACAACTAATTGTTGAAGTTCCACAAGCTGCTGACGGCATTCTAGTAGATCAGGTAGTTCAAGAGTTTCCAAGAACTTTTGAACAACAAGTTGAACCACATACTTCTCAAGAATATAGTGATACAACATTAAGAATATCTACTAGACCAAAGAGATCAGAAATTCCTAATGATTATGTTGTGTATCTGCAAGAATATGACTATAACGTTGGAGCCGAAAATGATCCCGAGTCATTTTCACAAGCCATGAATTGCAAAGAATCATAATTATGGTACGATGCCATGAAGGAAGAGATGAATTCTATAAAGAGTAACGAAGTCTGGGATCTTGTTGAGTTGCCTAATGGTGTAAAAGCCATTGGATGTAAATGGGTCTTTAAGACAAAGAAACACTCATTGGGAAACATTGAGAGATACAAGGCTAGACTTGTTGCTAAAGGATTCACTCAGAAAGAAGGAATCGACTACACGAAGACTTTCTCTCCTGTATCTAAGAAAGATTCCTTGCGCATTATTATGGCATTAGCAGCCCATTTCGACTTGGAGTTGCATCAAATGGATGTGAAAACGGCTTTTCTAAATGGAGATCTAGAGGAGGAGGTTTACATGAAACAACCTAAAGGATTCCCCTGTAGTGATGGTGAGCAATTGGTTTGCAAGCTTAAGAAATCCTTATACGGTTTAAAACAAGCATCCCGCTAATGGTATTTGAAATTCCATAATGTAATTTATTCTTTAAGTTTTGTAGAAAACATAATGGATCAATGTATATACCTGATAGTTAGTGGGAGTAAAATTTGTTTTCTTGTTTTATATGTGGATGACATTTTGCTGGCAACCAATGATAAGGGTTTGCTGCATAAGGTGAAACAATTTCTCTCTAAAAATTTCGATATGAAGGATATGGGTGAGGCATCTTATGTCATTGGCATTAAGATCCATAGAGACAGATTTCGAGGCATCTTGGGTCTGTCTCAAGAAAACTATATTAATAAAATTTTAGAGAGATTTCGGATGAAGGATTGTTCACCAAGTATAGATCCCATTGTGAAGGGTGATAGGTTCAATTTGAACCAATACCCGAAGAACGACCTTGAAAAGGAACAAATGAAGAACATTCCATATGCTTCTGTTGTCGAAAGCCTAATGTATGCTCAGGTCTGCACAAGACCTGACATTGCATTTGTTGTGGGAATGTTGGGACGATATCAGAGTAATCCAGGTATAGACCACTGGAGAGCTACAAAGAAAGTAATGAGGTATCTTCAAGGAACTAAAGACTACATGCTTATGTATAGACGGATGGAAAATTTGGAAGTAATTGGCTACTCAGATTCTGACTTTGCTGGATGTGTTGATTCACGCAAATCAACATCAGGATACATTTTTATGATGGCCAGTGGAGCTGTATCATGGAGGAGTGCCAAGTAGACCTTGATTGCCACTTCCACTATGGAAGCCGAGTTCGTCTCCTGTTTTGAGGCTACTTTACATGGTGTATGGCTTAAGAGTTTCATTTCTGGGCTTAGAATTATGGATTCTATCTCTAAGCCATTGAGAATGTATTGCGACAATTCAGCTGCTGTTTTTATGGCTAAAAACAACAAAAGTGGGAGTCGAAATAAGCACATCGACATTAAGTATTTAGCCATAAGGGAAAGTGTTAAAGAAAAGAAAGTGGTCATTGAGCACGTCAACACTGAGTTTATGATCGCTGATCCTTTGACTAAGGGCATGCCACCATTTAAATTCAAGGATCATGTAGTGAATATGGGACTTGGTTCCATTATGTAGTTTCTCATTGTATGGACAATGTTATTTTTAATGAAATTTTTAATTACTGTGTTGTTTTTTCTCATACATATGTGCACCTTAATTTAATTTGAGGAAATTCATCTATGAGGACCAAGAATAAACATAAGGTTTATTCATTAAGAAATTGTTGCCACATAAATTAAAATAGCAATAAATACATAGTAATACATGGAAGGTAATACTTGTCATAAGAGGACTTACCGCCATGATTCTTGTATCTATTACTTAATACAGATTGTCAATAGGTTTTAAGATGAGACATTAAGTTTGGAAGTATGAACCAAGTGGGAGAATGTAATCTCTCTTAACTAATATTGACAACTCTTCAACTAATTAAGGTAATAACTGATTTCTCGTTGAGAGCTTCAGGAATGGTCCATAACTCCCTCAACGGTTCTCTATCTTGATCTGTGGAACAATTGACACATAGCCAATAGAAGCTTGATGGAAGCTGGGCTATAAAGACTTTTGTTTGGTCCCCAAACTCGCTAACTCAATCCCCTTCAGTTTTACACCATCAAGAAAGAGAAAGCAGAGTTTGGAAGTGCCGTACAAGAAGCAAAAGCTTGTGTGGAACAGGGAAATCTTCTACAGCAAGTCAAGTAGCATCAATGGCTGTAGGTATGATCTATTTGGTATTCTTATTTCGATTCTGTTTAATAGTTTTATTCCGCATTTTTCAGAATCGGAAGTTTTATTCTAACAGTCTTCTCCTGATCTGGGAGTCCTGAGTTTATAAATTTTGGATATCTCTGTAATAGTTTATGATTGTTTATTTTGTGGTGATTTATGATCAGACTTCTCCTGATCTGGGAGTCCTGAGTTTATAAATTTTGGATATCTCTGTAACAGCTTATGATTGTTTATTGTATATTCATCTAATCCCACATCAAGGTAAATGCTGTAAGGTCAGTGTCGAGTCTTTGTAGATGATATTGACATGTTTTTGATAGCTTCTAATGTATGGATATTTAGATGGATGTATAGATATTTAGATGGATATGGTATGTCAAGATATATGTTTTCTTTGATTCTATATGAATAACCAAAAACAATTTTTTTCTTCTTGGAAAGAAACTTTGATTTTTGGAAAACAATCATGTACTATTGGCCTTGGTTTATTTATGATATTTTTTTTTTAAAATTTTGTTAACAAAATATATGAAGATTTAAATTTAAATTTATTATTTAAAATATTTGAATTTTAAAAAATGAAACATTTTCAATAACAATCTTTCAAAGTAAGACCATATAAATTATCCTATATAAAATGATAATAATACATGTAAAGTTCCAAGAAGAAAAATGGGAGAATGCTCAATCATCCCTCCCTCAACTTCCCTATCTGCTTTCATATCCTTCCTGTTTGTATAGTGCATTTGTTAACAAAATATATTGAGATTTAATTTTAATTTATTATTTAAAATATTTAAATTTTAAAAAATAAAACATTTTCAATAATAATTTTTCAAAATAAGAACACTTAAATTATATTAAGTAAAAGGATAATGATACATGTAAACTTCCAAGAGGAAAAATAAGAGAATGGTCCATCATTCCTCCCTCAACATTTCCACCTGCATTCATATCCTTCCCTTTTTTTTTATAGTGCATCTAAATGGAAACCATGCTTGTCCAAATTTTAGGAGTGGTATATAATTATAAATACCAAAACATAAAGTTATTTTCATGAAACATAAAAGAAATAATAAATAACTATTTGAAGCATAAGACTCTTAAAGTTTACAATCACAAAAGAAATTACATGGAAGCTTCATAAATGACTATTCCATAGCTCCAAGAACAAGTACAAGTAGTAACCTAAAACATACAAATTACAAAGATCAACTTCAAATGGAAAAATATCCTTGAATCATTTCATATTTCAAATTAAGAAGATCATCTCCAAATGGAAAGTGATCCTTGGATCATTTCAAAAGTGGTAGGCATTTGAAGTGATAAAGAATTTTTATAGAAAAATGGATGATATAGAAAGTGAGGTTTTCAATATTCATGTATATATCAAAAATCCATAAAAATAAAGAAGAATTAGAAGGAATTAAAATCCCTCTAGAATACGTTCTATTTCATTTTGTAAGCTAGTATCCACGGGGATTTGAATTTGTGACTTTCCACTTGCAACTTCTCATCTCATTTACTCATTATTAATTGCTCTACCCCCCTAGACATAATATATTCTATTTATCTCTAAATCACAATATGTTTTAGAATCATAGCTCTTCCATACTACCTTGATATGTTTTAGAATAATAACTCTCTTGTAATCCTTATGAATATAATATCTAAAATCCCAATATAATCTCTAAAATCACAATATGTTTTATAATCATAGCTCTTCCATACTATCTCAATATGGTTTAAAATCATAGCTCTCCCATACTTTCTCCTCTAAGAATGTCTAAAGAACACTCTCATAGTTATTTTCTATTGAATGTGATTTCCATTGATGTCAAAGGAGTTTAGTAACATGACAAAAGAATAACCAAAGACATGATGGAAGGGTAAAACTCAGTGAATGACAAAGGGATAACCAAAGACATGATGGCAGGGTAAAACTCAGTGAAAGACAAAGGAATGACAAAGGAAGTGATGGCATGGTAAGTATGATGATGTGGCATGTGTGATGAGGTTGGAAAGACACATGATGGTGTTCTAGTTCTATCATGAAGTCAGTGTTTCAATCTGACATCACTCTAGAAAAGCATGACAAGTTTGTGAAACTTTGGAAATTGACTATGGAAAAAGTAGTCAAAACTACTCTAAGAGAATGCCCGCCATAATTCATGTTTTGAGAAAAATGCACGCACCATCATATGAGGCTATAGCTTGTTGAAGTGACTATCTAGTCATGGTCTCAGTTTTCCTTAATCATTTATGAGGAGAAAGTTATAAGTCTGCCAAAACAGGGTTTCAGGTTGCTTTTACACCAAAGTAACAAAACTGCCTAAGTGGCCTCAGGAAAATGCCTGCCATAGCTTGTCGGTTGAAGAAAATGCCCTAACCATATGTTCATCTTGTAGAATTTTTTTTTTTGCATCTGACCATGGTCTCAAATTGTCTAAAGAGTCTCTGAGGAGGAAGATATTGATTTGCCAAAAGTGCTTCTTAGCCTGATTTACACTACTCTAGTAAAATGCCCGTCAAGGAGAGAGAAAGAGGTTTAAAGGGGTGAAATTGGTTTGGATAGAATCCCCTAGTTGGCCCCTATCCAATGGATGTCTCACACTTCAAATTTGATGAAAAGAAAAATCACTTCGTATTAACCTAGGGTTTGATAATTTTGCCGAAGTGTCAAATCAGCAGTTTGGAAGGCCACTTTCAAATGCTCGCCAGATGATGGGTGTGTGTCAATAAGTTCATCTTTTGACATGGTATTGTTCATTGTTGAAGTAGCTATCAATCCATGCTTTTAGTTTTCCTTATGGTGATCATATATGAAAGAAATCAATCTACCAAAGTGAAGGAAAAAGTGTTTTACATATTAAAGACAAAAATTTGTTTGTGTCAAACTCACATGGCTAAGAGGCCATTTTGAAATGCCCACATGGAGGTGTTCATGTGATGATAAAATTAATCAGGTGGCATAGGCTTGTTCCTTGATGAACTGGATATCTATCCATAGGATCAAATTTGCCTTTGGGGTTCACACGTGTGAAAGACAAGCCTGCCAAAATGAGAAAAAGGTTGTTTTTGTTTTATTAAAGACAAAAAATTGGCTAATTGTTGAACTCACATGGCTAAGAGGTCATTTGAAAATGCTCACAAGGAGGTGTCCTTGTGCTGATCAAATTAATCAGGTGGCATAGGCTTGTTCCTTGATGAACTGGCTATCTATCCATAGGATCATATTTGCCTCTGTAGTTCACACGTGTGAAAGACAAGCCTGCCAAAATGAGAAAAAGTTTGTTTTGATGTCCAAATAAAGGTTGAAGAGGCATATGGAAATGCCCGCCAAAGAGTGTCCTTGTGATAATAAATTCTCCAGATGGCATGGACATATTCCCTGGTGATCTGGCCATCTAGCTATGGTGTCAGTTCTCTCTTTGAGGCTCACACGTGTGATATTTTGGCCTGCCAAAATGGTGAAAAATAAGGTCAAATGACACCTTATGATATGCCTGCAAGGGCTTGCAAAAATGCTCGCAAGGGCATATAAAATGCCCGTAGGGGCTAAGGGTTATGCTCGAAAGGGTTTAATTATTCCCACAAGGGGCTTAAAAGATAAATCTCCCAAGAGCTTTATTATGCCCGCAGGGGCTAAGGGTTACGCCCGCAAGGGTTTGGTTATGCCCATAGGGGGCTTAATGAATAAGCTCACAAGAGCTTAAAGATGCCCACAAGGGCTTATGTATGCCCACAAGGGGATTAATATATGGGGGCTAAAGAGATGCTCGCATGGGTTTGAGAAATGCCCGCAAGGGCTTGTAAGATGCCCGCAAGGGCTTAAATTAAGCCTACAAGGTGCTTAAGGAAGAAACTTGTGAGAGCATGGGATATTCCCACAAGCCAAGGGAGATAAGCCCTCGAAAGTTTGGAGTATGCCCGCAGGTGAACGAGGAGAATCCCACTGGCTAAAGATAAAGGCTATCCCACAGGCCTGAGATGGAAGAAGCCTGCAGATGACCAAAGAAGGTTAATTAAATAAATTAATTAATAATTGAATAATTAACATAATTCTGAATTAAATATTAAAAAGAACAGAGATTTGAAGATACACATCTTACTATTGAAAAGATGCAATGTTTAGAAGATGAGAATACTTGATATATAAACAGATATCTAAAGAAGAAGAAAAATGTCTAAGGAGTTCATATTGAAGGTTCAGCAAGAACAAGAACTGAAGTGTATGTTGGGTTTTGAGATGAATATATGAAGCAGCATTGAGACCAGAGTAAGAGACCAAATTTTTTGCACAATCAAGATGAAGAAGTGCATAATAGAAGTCAGAGAATTAAAGGGGATGAATTGAAGTTGTCTGCATCCCAGATCTATGTAGCAGTGCAAGAGAATACAAAGATTGAAGAAGCAAGGAAATATATGGAGCAAAATTGAAGAAAGAAAGATATGGAAGATTGATATAAGCATATTAGTGAGGTAGGTTGGTGCTAGGGCAAGCTACAGGCCTACAAGGGGGTTGTATCCTCCTTCCATTGGTAGATGGTAAATAGGGTGTCGAAGCATCCTTTCAGTTGTAGCTAATAAACCAGGGGGTTGTAACCTCCTTCCAGTAGTGGCTGGTAAATAAGGCTGTAGTAGCATCCTTGTCTATTGTAGCAGGAAGAAACCAAGGTGTTGTAGCATCCTTCAAGTGTAGCTGAGAAACTTGGGGATTGAATTCTCCATCAAGTTGTAGTTTGCAAAAACTATTTTAAACATAATTTTGCAGTATAGAAAGATTTTGTGGTTTTCCCAATTGGGTTTCCACGATAAAATCTATGTCTTGTGTATCTTGTTGGTTCCATGTTTTAATTAAGTTTAATAAGTGGTTTAAAATGGTAAAAAGTTAACAATACTGATTCACCCCCCCCCCCATCTCAATTGACCAATATTCCAACATTCTCTATTTTTTTAACTCCTTTTTTAACTATAGCGTGAATATATCTTTTTTATATTAGTATGTATCTAAGCTCAAATATGTATTTCATATCTTAATTCTTGTTGAGTCTAGGAAACTTTCAAAATCTCAAGGCCTATCTAAATTTTAAGACATAATTTTAAAGTTTAATTTTAAGGCTTATCTAGCTATTTTTCTATCACTAAAAATAATGGAAAAGGAAATCACTTTATTTTTAATCTAACAAAAACTAGGATCTTTTCCTAGCTTCCACCCACTCTTCTATTTGATCCATAATCTTGCTTGGATGTTAGGCTTGATTAAAAAAGAAATTAACATCGATAACAATAACAAGATCCATCCTCATTCACTCCTGCATTTCATTGCAAGCAAGGAGCAATTTGAAAGGTATGGTGATATTTCTTTTACATGAGTTGTATTTTAGTCTTCATTCACAAATATGCATATTTCAATGCATTTGGAAATTAAATACAAACATCAAATACTTCCATTTCACTCACAAATATTTTATTCTTCATTCAAAAATATGTAGAGTTCAATGCAAATGAAATGAAATCAAACAATCATGGACCAAAAAATCTCACATAGATAATCCTTGAATTCAAATGAATCAACCATGAAACAAGCTTGGACCTTATAAATCAAAAGTAAGAGGAATTAAAGAATCCAAAAAAGAAGGAGCAGCAAGAGGTCAATGAATTATATATGTTGGTGCACAGTATGAAATCCATCCTAAATTTTCTCAACAAAAGAAAAATTGAATTATTAATACTAAATGAGGATACCGACAGGATCAAAACCATTGTAGAATTTGTAGCCTCACAAGTTAGAAGTAAGAGGATACGAAATAAGAACTGCATGGATGCCAACTTTAATGACGATATTGATATGCTAGAGACCACAATAGTATTCCCCAAAATCGCAAAATAAAAAACAAGGCTACATATGGGTGTCCCTCGCCAAGGGCCCTCCTTTTATTGTACATTTTCTAAGAACATCCCATATGTGCACCTTAATTTTTATAGAGTTGTATTCTCAACAGAAGACATAAAATGTTGCTCTTCTAGAATCAAGAAATTCCTAGGTTGATTCGCCTTTTGCGCAAACTTCATTTCTATTTCATCCCCATGGTGTAGTTGGAACCCCTATAGTGGTAAATTTTAGCATTATAGGTCTTACCACACTATTCCAATACCTTTCTCATAGCTTATTAAGATCTTAATCATTCAACTTTGATTGAAAATGATAAGAAATGGGTGGGGGGGGGAATAAGAATGCTATGGGAACTAAATCTTTGGATCTAGCAATGACTACTTAGATCACCACACCTAAGATATAACCCAAGAAACTTGTAGTGTGAACATTGATTGCATGGTATAGTTTTCAACCTTACTTTGAGGTTCTAGGGGTGATATTGCATGTATGTGTAGGTAATAATAATCTAATTGGATACATTTTCATGAGGGGTGAAGTTATGTTTTTGGTTTTGTTATTATGGTGCCCAATATATTTAGTCTTGTCTATAATCAAGGGATTTTCTTTTGACTCCTTAAATCTAATCTTGAGTACCCACCCTATCACCCTATTTCCCTCTTTTATGACATGTGGTATCATACAAACACAATGACCTAAATGATTACTATAATAACATGTTAGAAGACAATGCAATATATTATTGATCCATCTACCCCTCCCATTCTTGTTACTCTCCCAATACCTCCATAGCAGTGTAATAAATCATTGTGAATGAACCATCCATGGATGTTGTGTGACAAGTGTTGGGACATGCAGTAAAATCAATAGAAGAGAAAAGATATTTCGAGATAAATGGTCATAATTATGATGATAGACTGATCAACAAGATTGTCTATAAATGGGTTTGGGTAGAATCCCAACCCAACAATAATGAGATCAAATGGCCATAAAAAAGTGGATGTAAAAATCCAAAGTGGTTATAATCCTAAAAGATGAGGGTACACTATGGACCATAGGTTCCAACACCCCCGTTGTAAATTCAGCTTGGAGGAAAGACCAAATTATACACAATCCCCCCCTTAATTTGATCTGAAATACAAACATTGATCAACATTGGTGCAGTAATATTCTTGGAATAAGTATAAAACATTGTCACCTCCATCATCAAACTCAATGCAATCGTCCACATTATACAATACTACTATCCAAATATAGTCCCATTGTTGGGACAAGCAGTCTTTGCCCATCTAGTAATTAGGCACTTGCAATAGTACTCAATCATATCTCCCAACAAATAATCCAGTCAAACATTGTTCAATCGATCCAGTCGATTTAACAAGAAACAATCCATTCGGAAAAAAGTTTGATTTACACAACAAATAGCTCCATATTTAGTTTCTCCTCCCCTTAAACAAAACTAAGAGACAAAAAGAACAATAAAAAAGTAGTTGAAACTTAGTTGACAAATAATTCAGTTGAAGCTTAGTCGACAGTCAATACTAGTCGAAGCCCAGTCGATGAATATTCTAGTCGATACTCTAGTCAACTGTCATATCTGGTCGAATCTCAATCGACTAATCAAAAGAAGGAAAGAGGAGAATTGTATAATATTATAGTTAAATATAGACATATATATGACATCATCAAGCATGTATTCAAATTATTCCACATCCATTCATAAATCGAACTAAAGTCTATCCCAGTGGTCAGCACTAGTCCACGATTCTGTGTTTCACATATTTTCTGCAAATTTTTGAAAGCATGGTTTCCACCTTTCCAATAATTATGATTCTTCAAAAAAAATCTCCAATTATTTTGACGAGGATGTCTATATGGAATAAATTTTTGTTTGGGTGGATGTAATGACCCTTTTTCAAAATTCTATTAAATGCCAATTTTTCCACTTTTTCCCCAATTTCGACCTTTGACTAGTTTAACTGTTTTGACCTCCAAATCAACCCAAATGCTCCCAAATCTTCTGTATGAGTGTATGAATGGTATTTAGACTTGAATATTAGGTTCAGAGATGTTTTATGGCCCTCCAAATACTGCTGCAAACTTGATTTGTATTCTGATCAATATAGGTAATTTTGACTAGTAATTTGTGCATCAAATCCCCCCGGGGTAACACTGAAAATGGCCTTCCAAATGCCTCCAAACTCACAAAAATTTATGAACAGAGGTATATAATGTGTTAAGTATGTGATGAAGGTCTCATATGCACCATTAATTTATTTTTACTACTGTTCTAACTCTCTCACATTCAACAGCAAAAACCCCCAATTCGACCCTTGGGGAAATGGCACTATTTCACCTCCCAATACAACTAAACTGAGTAAAAATGCTTCAAATGCTCAAGTATAGTACATGAAACTTGTAGAAGAAATACATGGAAGTATATTGATCACAAATATATCATAGAATCATCCATCCATTCGAAATAATCAACATTATAGTGTCATACATCAATGCATTGGGGAAATGGACATTGTTTGCTCATTAATCAATAGTTTTGCATACAACCAGTGGGTATTTCGACCTGAGACTTTATGAATATTAATAACAGAGGATATGAAGCTATTAAAATCAGAAATATATAATGAGAAGCTCTCTCAAGAAGCACAAGTGCTCACCAAAAACGCCCTCCCTCAAGGAGCATGAATATGCCTTCAAAACTGGAAACGGTGGAGAGAAAGTGCTGCACTAAACCAAACCATGAAACTTCCTGTAGCTGCTACCTGCAAATAAAAACTCCATTAAAGCACCATGAAAGACCTGAGTGGCCTCTCCAAACACCAACTTGGATGGGAATCTTTCACCCTCGAAATTGGCTAAGGCAAGAAACTAGTCATTCACTAGCTCTCTCTTCACAAATGCAATTTTTCTCAAATCATCAAAAGCCATTCTTGTTAACACCCAAAAAGTGCTCACTAGCTCATTTCCCTATTCACATGACCCATTTGTCCACTTTTTCACCATCTGAGCCTCCGAAACCAACAAAAGGTCACCAAAAGACCTTAGTACACCCCTTTTTCCATTAAAAAAGATTATTTTTCCAAGAAAATCATAAAAAACCCTCAAAAAGGGTCCAAATTCCCAAAAATATTAAAAAGGGAATTAAAATATTATTTTTATTCAAAAAAGGAAAAAGGAGGGAAAAGTACCTAAACCATGTTGGTCAATACCATTTGGTTTCCACAAAACCACAAATGGTATTCCTCACCACCAAAACCTATAAAAAGGTGGTAGGGGCTCCTCATTTCACATCCTTCCATTATCTCATCCTTATGCTGCTGAAATCTCCCCTGAGCACTTTTAGCCATTGAAGCAACCTTGGAGAAGGAGACCTCTTGGAGTTTGGAGCTACTCATCTTGGGAGTTGCTCAACATCAACCTTCACCATTGAAGGTAATATCGCAAGCACTTGCTTGCCCCCCCCATTTTTCAATACAAAAAATTATTTCTTATGTTTCTTGTTCTTGATTTTGACATGTTTACATTATTTGCTTAGATTCTTGCTTAGATTCATGAAAAGTATTGTTTATTTAGTTTATTGTTCTTATTTCTATTGAAACTGCTGCTACTAGTTAGCAGGTGCCCATAGCACTAAGCCTGGTTGCAAAACCGGGCCAACAGTTTTTGGCGACTCCGCTTTGGTTTGAACTTTAGATCTCTAGTTTTGCCTTTAAATCTTAGTTTTTATGAGTTTTTAACCTTTAGATCCATAGATCTGCCATCTTAGACAGCAGATCCATTGCTGTTCTGAGATTTGCCCCCATAAACAGCCCGAAATTTTCAATTTTCGGGTTAGTTTCTCGGTTTCCGTGCACGGCTTCCGCCTCGCGGCTTTTTGCCAGACAGTCGCGCGGTCCATCGTGACTTTTCTGCCTTTTTCCGCGCGGTCCATCGCGGATTTTTTCCAGACAGTCGCGCGGTCCATCGCGACCTTTCTGCATTTATCCGCGCGGCTCATCGCGACTGTGCGGTCAAAACCCGCGCTGCTCATCGCGACTGTGAGGCCTAAACCCGCGCGGTCCATCGCGACTGTGCGTCCAAAACCCGCGCGGTCCATCGCGACTGTGCGTCCAGAACCCGCGCGGTCCATCGCGATTGTGCGGCCAAAACCCGCGCGGCCCATCGCGGCTGTTCGTCCAAAACCCGCGCGGCTGAATTTTTTCATTCGGCCATTCCGATTTTGAAAAATATTTTTTACTGTACTTTCTGCCCATAGCACATTTTTTACAGTATTTGCATTCTACATATTTTACAGCTTTGAAAAAAATTTTACTATTTAAAAGTGCATATTTAGAAATCTTTTTCAAAATTTTCAAGAAAGGGAAAGAAAGACTCATTTTGCATTTTCATCTAAATTCAAGTTTTTTCTTGTTTACTTCTTTAGAATCTTGCCCTTAGCAATTTTTCTTGAAACGAAGAAATCCATTTATTTCTTTTAAAAAAAAGGAGTTTATCATTTGCTTTCATAAATCCAAGAAATCCTTTATTTTTTGAGTTATCTTTTGAAAAGCATATTAATTCCTTTTAGTGAAAAAAGTCTTAAATATTTGCTTTTTATTTTCGAAAAATCCTTTATTTTTTGAAAATTTCCCTTAAAGCATTTAATTTTTTCAAAGTTCAGTTTACAACACCTCACGTGCACTCACACGATCACTTAATTGAACTAAGCCTTAAAACGTACCTTAATTTGAACACACTTTTAACCCCACTTGGGGAACACTAAAAGAATTCTTGTAGCTAGGTAGTATTAGGGGGATAGGTGTTCCAATAACACCCCTCAGTTCATACATCTGAGACATAGAAGTTGTCCAATTAGGGAGCTAAAATCTCTTAGTACTTTTTGGCGCGGTCACAACCGGTTTGTGGGAAGGCCTCTCCCTTAGGAGGGTTGAAGTCGCGAGGATGGTTCCGGAAGCCTGAGTGGGATACCGAAACCCATTCAGTAACCGAAGGGCTACCATTCGCAGTTCTCGGGATATCCCTGTATTGGGATATTGCGATCAAAGGACCAAACAGCAGATTTACCTTTTCTCGACGCATCATGAACGGAGTATCCTAGTAGCCTGTCTTTTTAGGATTGATTACCCGGTGTCCCTCCCGGTAGGGGGATATCTAGCCGTTGTCTCAACATTCATATCGTCTGACTTGGATTTCATCACCTTGCAGAGGATATCGTCTGTTTGAGTCACAATACTTTTAGATTAGGTGTTTGCATGATCTTTACCACCTTTTGAGTCTAGTTACACCTATTTTTTCTAGGAGCCGCTTGCATGTTGGTATTCTGACCAGTTGTTGCATTCCTCCACTTATTGTAGCACAGCTGCTAGAATAAGTGCATTTTTTGAGGATTGATTTTTTGGCCTGTGAGCCTTCTTTTTTTTCACTCCCCTTCTTGCACCCTTGGTTGCATTAGGGTTTTGAGTCTTTTACATATATATCACCACCTGATATTTAAAACACATTTTTTACATACAAAACATATTCTCACCATTGAGAATTCTAGACGTTCTCGTCGTCTACAGGGCGAACTCCCAGAGTTTAGTCCACTTGGCTCTCCACGTCACAGACGCAGAGCATTGTCCCTTGATTCGACACATCGTCAATCAATTAGACGGTCATCCGATTCTGACATACCCCACTTCACCTTTGATTTGGAGGTAGAATCCGAAAACCCCACCGAGTTACCACCAACCACAAATATGTCTGAAACACCAGTTGATCCACAATTTACATTAACCATAGGTCAGACATCCGCAGACCCTTCTGTGGCAGTACCATCCACGACAACAACCACCCCCTTGGGTATGCCCAATATGGGTAACACTCCACATTCAGGAATGCCTAGCACAGGACCACCACCTGTCATGGGCATGCCCAACATGGGGGTCATACCCCCTTCGGTTTCCACAAACCCTATCCCAGGAATCCCCAGTGTGATTCCTAACCCAAGTGTAACTCATGTTGCACTTGGCAGTGCTATACCAGGAATCCCTGGTGCGATTCCTAACCCAAGTGTAACCCAAGTTGCACTTGGGAGCGCTAACCCATATCATGCCACACCTTTTGGAGGGCACATACCCTCCATACCTAGCATACCTATAGGCGCTACTGGACCCCTACACCATACCACAATGGCTAGGCAGGTCCCAGTTCCGGTCACCACATCCGCTAGTCTACCATACATGGCAAGTCTCAACCTGCCAGATTTAGCTAGGCTCACAAATGACCCCATCAGACATGATCCTGCTTGGCCCCATATGCCCACTAAGCTTCCCTCTGACATACCTAAGTTTGAGGGAAAGGCAGGAGAAGACCCCCAGAATCACATCATGTCCTTCCATTTATGGTGTTCCTCCAACTCCATAGTGGATGACTC
Organism: Larix kaempferi; assembly: GCA_027924585.1. NCBI lineage: Eukaryota > Viridiplantae > Streptophyta > Pinopsida > Pinales > Pinaceae > Larix > Larix kaempferi. Next base: position 5,820,788 of record BSBM01000519.1, read on the forward strand.
AATCCGCCTACGGCTTTTACAACGCACCTTCACTGGCTCCGCAGCCAAATGGTATATCGAGCAGCCCCATGGGACGCATGCCACATTTACTTCCCTTGCCTCGACCTTCCTGCAGTTCTTTCAGCTACCAGTCCGCTATGATGCGGGCGTCGAAATCGTACTGTCTTGCAGACAGAACACAGCCACACATATCACTGACCATATTCATGATTGGCGCCGGCGCCGGAGCCTATGCAAGATCAAATTAGACGACCGAATCTTCCTAGACTGGTTCCTTAAATCCCTCCTTCCTCTCATTGCGAAGGATGTAGCATCTGAAAGACCCCAGTCTGAGGAGGAGGCCATCCTCAAGGCCCAACAGTTTGATCTTATCTATGCCCAGTCAGGTTACCTATACACGATCATACATGACGCCCCACGAGGTGACTCTGCACGCGGTGACACACCGGGGGCATCACATGCCGCTGATGGCATTATTGGCCAAATTACACCGCAAGCAAAACCTTTCAGTATGGTGAGCACCATGCCCGCCCCAGACCTCTCTAGGGCTACATCCAGTTCCGGAGCGACAACTTCTTATGCTCCAAAAAACCAGACCCATCACATTCATGGACCCTCTTGTCCACAACATTGTTATGGCCAAGCGCCATCAGCATATGTACCTCCTACATACTATGCTCAACCTACGGTACAGACCCCCATGCAGTTCCCACAACAGCATATGCATTACCCACAACCGATTGCACCGGCTCACCTCACAACTCCACCAGCTCAGGGGTACCAACAACCCCAGCAGGAAACTGGACCACCTCCAGCTCCACCTGCGTACTATCCACCGCAACCTGCTCCCGCACCTGCGGCTCCTCAGAATCCCCCCAATGCTCAAGGGCATGTGTACGCACAACAACATCAGCCCCAATACCAAAATAACCAACGCAACCAGGGTGGGAAACAAAACCGCGGAAGAGGACGCAACCGTGGAAACAATCAAAACCGTAACCAAGCTCCACAACCTACCCATCCTCCGCAAGAAAATAACGCGGCGCCCGCTCATCAGAATCCCGATCGGCCACCTAAGCAACCCAAAAATGCTAATTTACGAACAAACCATCCTTGTTCCATTTGCGGTGTCTATGGCCACTATACCCACGCTTGCCCACATCTGGAGCGAGCTCGACAACTATGGACAAATGACGCCCATCGTCAAGGGCAGGCGGCTCCTCAGCCTCCACCCAACCCCCCACCACCTCCACAACAACCTTTGGTATTACAAAACCCTTTTCCAACACAAGGAGTGGTGAACACTCAGCCGTTAGCCCCCCAACAGGGCAACGTGCAACCACAACAAATTACTTACACAGCTCCTGACCAACCCATGTTTGATTCAGGCACCCACCACTTATTGATGATGTCCACCGCAGACGTCAATATCCAAACCCGTCGGAATCAATACGGACCAACTGCTGAAACCCCCCCCGCCGAAAAGGATACTAATGCTAATCCCACTGATCAAACATTGCGTATACCTCAGGTTCCACTCGATGGCGCTTCGAAAGCACCTCGCTTCCCCCTTTGCCGAATCAACAACAACCCCAATGCACGGGCTGCGTCCAATTACAACATCGTAGATGACCTAGCTCAATCTCCCGCAGCCATGTCTGCGTTAGAAGTCTTAAAAACCTGTCCTACTCAGCGCAAAACTTTACTTTCCGCCATTGGGGCGATTGACCCAAATGATTCGAAATTGATGACCTTTGATTTAGACCAATCTGAACCACGGCTGCCTTCTACCATAGCAGTCCAAGTTTCCGTTTCTATTCGGAATCTTGTCATCCATCGATGTATCATCGACGAGGGTGCCTCCACATGCGTCATGTCCACTTTTGTTTGGCAGAAGTTGGGATCCCCTGCTCTCCAGCAATCCACCACTGCATTGCGGGCCTACGACGGCCGGTCAGCTCAACCTCAAGGTTTATTACCCAAGGTACCCGTCCAATTAGGTGGGAAAACTGTGCTCATCGACATAGAGGTCATTAACGCCCAGCTCGACTATAACCTTTTACTTGGCCGCAGTTACATGTACGCCATGAAAGCGGTCGCCTCCTCCGTCTTCCGCACCATGATGTTCCCCCACGAGGGACGCGTGGTCAAAATTGACCAACTCACCTACTATGATCCCAACGCCCCTGCAGCACCAGAGAATGTTCTTCCCATGATTGAACAACCCGCTTCTAGTGCATTTACCTCCTTTGTGTCTTCTGTGGCACCCGGACTTTATTCGGATACACCAATGACCTCTACATTCCAGGCCATTCCACCACCGTCACCGGAGACCCAAGTCGCAAACCTCTGTACTCTTTCGCAGAGTACGCAAACGTCTTGTGGTCAACCACCATTGATCCCCAGTCACATTGGTGTTACACCCATCCACACCATCCCCTTCCTATTTCCTCCTTCGGGTGTAGTAAGCGCCCCGGTTATGGCTACCCTTAGCCTACCCGGGCTAACATTGGGGTTACCCGTGTGGTATATTCCGCCTCCCGTTCGACCACCGACACCAGACGTCATCCTCCAACCGGTACAACCTATTGTTACCACAAATCAGCCTCCTCCTGGTGTCGCAATCCCTTCATCGTCAACGACACCTCCTCCTAACCTCAATATCCCTTCGTCGTCAATGAAACCTCCTCCTGGTCTCACGATTGCGTCGACGTCAAAGGATCCCCCTCTTCTTTCTAAACCCACTGGGGGCAGAGGTCCACAACCATACACTGCTATACCACCTCCTAAGGCAGTCAAACCCCCACCGGTGTTTCGAGCTCCCCCCAAATGTTCATTATGCGATGAAATTGGCCATCCAACTCATCAATGCCCACACTTACCGGCACTCCAAGAGCATATGAATATGTTGGACGATGACATCGGCACCCCAGTAGTCAGATTAGAGCCACCTCTACAGCCTCGCGACAAATCACTGCGCACGAACCATCCTTGTGCTATATGCAGTGTTTACGGCCACTACTCTCACCATTGCCCTGATCTACCTGACTATAGAGCAGCGTTGTACGAGTTAAACAATGCCGACTTAGAGATATCTCCTCCCCTCATCGAGGAGATCCACCCCCCACCATCATCCTCGTCAGAAGAAGTCAATACGATATATATGATTTCAACAACCTTCAAACCAGAACCCCTTGATTTATGGTCTGACTACTTCAATACTGACGAGCAAATTTTGGAGACACTCACTGCACCCGACTACCCTTGGGATGATATGCATCATCGCTCGTACTTCCTCCCGGAAGCATCTACCTCCACCGCATCCAACCAGCTATCGATCGAGTCGAAAGACTTCATACCCACCAAAGTCGATTGGTTAAAGGACCCCATCCCAGCACCGGATGCCTTTGAAGAAGGGAACATGTCAAACATTTCCCCCACTATACAGATAGACATTTCCACAACACCAGGGAAACCTGAGCTCATCTCGCTGGGCGCATCTTGCACTCAAGCAGACACTCAGGCGTACAAAAAACTCTTTCAAGAGTTCCGTGATGTCTTTGCCTGGTCCTACACCGAGATGCCTGGTCTCGACCCCGCCATTATTGAACACCACATCGATACATGGCCGGAAGTACCCCCCTGTTCGTCAGAAACAGCGACCTATTCACCCTGCCAAGCTCCCCGCTGTTAAGGCTGAGGTCGAGAAACTACGAAACGCAGGGTTCATCTACCCTATTCCGTACACCACCTGGGTGTCGAACCCCGTTCCTGTCAACAAAAAGCAAGGCACCCTTAGAGTATGCACTGACTTCCGCGATCTAAACCATGCTTGTCCAAAAGACAATTTCCCCACGCCATTCATTGACCAACTCATTGATGAGTGTGCGGGCCATGAGGTCCTATCCTTCATGGACGGGTTTTCCGGATATAACCAGATTCACATCCGCAAGGAGGATCAGTACAAGACTGCCTTTACCACCCCATGGGGCACCTTTGCCTACCGCGTCATGCCATTTGGCCTTAAAAATGCTGGTGCCACTTTCCAGCGAGCCATGACCTATTGCTTTCACGACTTGATCCATATCTTGCGAGTCTATCTCGACGACCTCACAGCTCGTTCCCGAAAACGATCAGAACACCTTAACGACCTCCGGCAAGTTTTCCTGCGTTGTCGCAAGTATAAAATCCGCTTGAACCCACACAAGTGTGTCTTTTGCGTCCCGGCGGGCCGGTTGTTGGGTTTCATTGTTTCCCAAGACGGAATCACTGTCGATCCCCTGAAAGTCAAAGCCATCTTAGAACTTCCCCCTCCTCGCACGCTTCGGCAGCTTCAGAGCTTGCAAGGGCGGTCCAATTTTCTTAGGCGCTTTGTTCCTGATTATGCCACCAAAGTCCATGGATTCTTACGCTTACTTCGTACCCACATACCCTTTGTTTGGGATGAGCAAGCAGACACGGCATTCGAAGCCCTCAAGAAAGCTCTCACACAAGCCCCCTTGATATCCCCACCGGATTTCTCTCAAAACTTCACCCTTTACGTCTCGGCGTCTGAACATGCCATCTCCGGAGTTTTGGTCCAAGAAGATGCCTCCCACAAAGAGCATGTGATTTATTACGTCAGCCAGACCTTGTCTGGCCCACCTCTACGCTACCCATACGAGGAAAGATTAGCCCTAGCTGTAGTCTTTTCCGTACAAAAACTGCGACACTATATTTTGCTTAGTCATACCACGGTTGTCGCCGACTCCAACCCCATGGTCTACCTCCTCACCCGGCGGCTCCTACAAGGTCGTGTCGCTAAATGGGTCATTATCCTCCAGGAATATGACCTCACTTTCAAAACTCCCAAAAGCACCAAAGCCCTCGCGCTAGCTCACCTCATCACGGACCTCCCATCCTCCTCAACATCACCCGTGATCCAAACGGACCTGATCGACGAGCAGATCTTCATTATTTCGTCTGACGACCCTTGGTATGGAGACATATTGACTTACCTTCGTACGCAAAAATTCCGACCACACATCGATCGTGATGGCCGCCGTCGCATACGACACCACGCCCCCCGATACCTACTGATTGGGGATGTACTTTACCGACGCGGCATTGATACTATCTTACGCCGCTGCCTTTCCCATAGTGAGGCAGAACAAGTCCTTAACGATTGTCATAGCGGTGCCTGTGGAGGCCATTTCTCCGGTATGGCTACCGCCCAGAAAATCATTCGGGCAGGTTATTTTTGGCCATCATTATTTACTGATTGCATCACCGCAGTCAAGCATTGCCAGAACTGCCAGCTATTTGCCCCCAAAGCAAGAACCCCCCCTACCCCCCTTCATCTAGTCATCACTGTTGGACCATTCTTCAAATGGGCCATAGACTTCCTCGACTGCAACCCCCCGTCAGCCGGCGGTCACAAACACATCATTGTGGCCATAGATTATTTCACCAAGTGGGCAGAAGCCATGCCGACCTATAATTGCAAAGCCAACACTGCGGCACGGTTTTTCTTCAACCATGTTATCGCTCGTTTCGGAGTACCACAGCAGTTAGTCTCTGACCACGGCTCTCACTTCGAAGATGCCGTCTGGAAGGAGTTATCAACCATGTTGAAATTCGAACACCATTTCTCTTCCGCTTACTATCCCCAAGGAAACGGCCAAGTCGAAGCGATCAATAAAATCTTGAAGACCATTCTCCAACGCACTGTCGACAAGCACAAGTCCAATTGGCATCACATGCTTTTCCCGGCACTATGGGCCTACCGCACATCAACCAAAACCGCCACCGGTTTTACCCCTTTTCATTTAGTTCACGGTGTTGAATCCGTCCTCCCTATTGAGTGCCAGATCCCAGCTTTACACATCGCCGTTGAAATTCTACCGGACACTTCCCCGATCGAGCAACGTTTACTACTCCTAGAGCAGGCCGATGAAGATCGGCGCACAGCCATTCAAAACATGGAAGCAGCTAAACAACGATCGAAACTAAGTTACGACAAACGCGTCCACCCAAGAACCTTTTCTGAGGGAGACCTTGTCCTTGCTTACGATCAAGCTCATGATAAAACCGGAAAGGGAAAATTCGTATCCATGTGGCAAGGCCCCTACATCATACACACCTGCCTCGGGCAGGGGGCATACATTCTGACCGATTCAGAAGGCAACACCCTGCGCAACCCACGCAACGGGTTGTACCTTAAAAGATTTTACCCATAGAAAATCTCATGAACACCATCGTCCATTTTAGTATAGGCATACATCTTTTTTGATTCACAAAAAAAAAAAATTTCAAAAAAAACCTAAATATTTGTTTTTCTCTGCATGACCACAGATGGAGCCTCTTCCACTCTGCCATATCGGTTTCGCTGATGGTGCAAGCCGTTGGTCTCCCAATCTCGCCTCTGCAGCTTGGGTAATATACTCCCCTTCACATGAGTTAATTCACATCGATGGAGTATGTTTAGGTGCCGCCACCAATAATCAAGATGAATACGATGCCGTGACCGGTCTCCTGGCCGCTGCTCTCCAGATGCGCATACGTCACCTCAACGTTTTCTTGGACTCACAGCTCCTAGTTTCCCAGCTCAACAATGATTACCAGGTACGCGATCCGTGTCTTTTCAGAAAATTCCTGCGCACTAAACAAATGGTTAGACAGTTTGAATCCATTACATTCACACATGTCCCAAGACACCTCAATAGTGTAGCAGATAATATGGCCAACAGTATCCTCGACTGGCACACCAATCACATCATGTCATATTCATAAACAAAATGCATCCATGTGCAAAACATGTGCCTCCACGGGCATATACAAAAACCAATATTGCATCCACGTGCATAACATGTGCCTCCACGGGCATAAAACAAACAAACCAAATAATGCATCCATGTGCATAACAGGTGCCTCCACGGGCATACATAAATCAACAAACACACTGCATCCACGTGCATAACATGTGCCTCCACGGGCTATACAAAAGACAAATGTGCATCCACGTGCATACACGACAATATATCTAAAATATATATCCACATATATATATAAATCAAATGGTGAACATGTCATAAGTGCCCTCAACACCCGATATACAAAAAATACATCTGTCATACAAAAAATGCTTCCCCATATGCTCATGAGCATTTGGGGGCAAGTACAAATGTCGTCTACTCATCTGGATCCTCAGGATCCTCGGGCTCCTCCTCCGGATCCTCCTCCGACTCCACCTCCGCCGGCCCAGCCGGGTCAGGACGACCCCGAACTCGCCGCTCTGCTGGCCCTGCTGGATCATCCCTCAAAAGTATCCTCCCCTGCGCCGGCCCTGCCGGAGCATCTCCTCCACCACCCCCGTGCCTCGCCGCCAGCACCGCTGTCCTCAACAAGAGCGACTGCCACTCAGGTGGCGCACCAAGACATCCCTGCAAAACATCCCGATCGAGATCCCTCCAACCATCCTCAGGGAACCTAGCTAGGATCCGGGCAAAGGTACGTCGGACACCATCTATGGCGTCACCATCAGGGCCAACCCCTCGCCCATGAGCTGCATATCCTCCACCACGCGGAGGACGTACAGGTACAGGGGGACGAGCGACCACCATCGCCCGCCCCTGCCGAGCCACATAGTCAGGTGGTGGCACTGGACCCACATCTGCACAAAGCAAGTAAACCATTAGATACTATATAACAAAATCATCATAAACCAAACAACATATGATACAACATCAAATAAAACACAAAACATACCGTCCAAGCCCCAGGCCTGTCCTGGGGCACGAGGCATCTCTGCGTCACCTCTGTAATCCATGTCGGCGTAGGGATAGTCCTCGATCACCAGAGGCATCTGCTCCCACTGCTGATAAAAGTCCTCTGTGAAGTAGCCACGGATACCACCGCCAGCACGGGGCATCATCTGCCCCCACCTCATCATACGAGGCTCGCTCGGAAGACCAGCACGAACGGGTACATGTGGCCGCAAGGTCGGCACCCGCTCGAAGAAAAAACAGCATAAAAAAGAGGCGTAACAAAACTCGCCTCCCTCTCTCACGGCCTTGTCCAGATCTCTCCGGACACCGGCCAAGAACATCTGCGCCCAGGCGTAATACGTACCCCGTAGAACGGAATCCACCATCATCGTCTGCCCCCCAGACATACGATGTGGTGCAGCAGCACCCAAAATCCTCAGAACACAGGCACCAACAGCCCGCATATCCCACTCATGTAGGAACTTCAGACTAATAGAGCTGTTTACCAAAACAGCGTCATCCACACAGAAGGTCTGTAAGAGGTCCTCCATATCCACACCCGGAGGCAACCTAGGAGAAATATCACCCACCTCACCCAAGCGAGGCAAACCGGTCAAAAAATATACATCAGTGAGAGTAATCTCTAATCTCTCACCACCAATAATGAAGGCACCCTCTGCCGGCACCCACCACTGCACGAGCTTGTTCAGGAGTCGCCTCACTGAACGGATAGGAGGAATCTGAGCGAACTTCAAGAGTCCACTCATGGCTAGGGTCTGTCTCACCCCCCCATCGGCCGTTCTCCGTTTTCGACAATCCGTATGTCACCGGATCCAGTTTTCCGCGCTGATGACGATGCTTGAGACCTTTCCTCGCCCTCATCAATCCATTTTTGTTCGGTATAATTTTATCCCTTTTTCGGGCCGAGCAACCCCTCTTTACGAAAAAGGCACTTAGGGAGTCTCTGTTAAGCTCTTTTCTGACTCCTAAAACAATGAAAAGATCGCCGAGCTATCTTGCTTCCTTTCATGCTCGCTAAACGTATCTGAAAGGGCGTCTACCTGGTATAAGTTTACCCCTTTTCCGGACCTCGTAGACTAATTACGAAAAAGGTATACTCTAGTCACACCGGCTAGAAGAGTTCTCCATTCGCATCATTTTATGCTTTTTCGGGCCTTGGAGACTAAACTTACGAAAAAGAAACACCAATAGAGTCCACTTACCGCTTTCAGACTCTCTAAACATGAAAGCAACCATGAGCATGAGCCGTCCTGAGCTCACAAAATCCACAGGATCGTACCATTTCAGAGCACACTTTTATCCCTTCTTGGAGCTCATTAAAACTATGAAGAAGAAATCAATGGTGCCTCTTGGCGCTACAACACATCATGCCTACTCACATAGCAGCTTCCCCATTTTGGTCGCCTTTGTTCAGAGTATTCTGCAGTATGTAACCCTGAAACTCCCTCGACAGCTAGCATCAGCTTCACCCACCTAGAGTCAGTGCATACCCTTCAGGACCTAAAAGATGATCCCCACACCTACAAGTCAGGTCCCTACGCTGCCAGGTCAACCATGTCATCATGCTCTGAACAGAGGAAGTTTGAGTCTACCCATTTTTTGACCCAGTTATTTCCCATTTCCACAAGTATGTCAGTCCTACCATCAGTACTACAACACTTCAGTTTTACACCTCGTGCTCCTATCAAGGAAACATCATTGCCTTGTTAGTTGCTGGTCTCCCTCTGTCGACGACAACCACATTGATTCCAGAGGATAGACCTAGAGGTCCCTGTGTCTTGGACTCATTACCATCTATGATGAGTGCCTACGAATCATTTCGAGAGGAATCCTCAGTGCCTCTCCGAATGGTTGTTTCTCACATGCTCGACTTCAACACCTTGATCGCATCGTTGAGACTCGCACAGGATATTGGTCCGTTCAGTTATTTAGTCGAAGACCCCGGATACCACCTGACTCTTCCACATTTGAGGGTCTACCTATGGATACAACCAGTTACATTTTTTCTATAGATATCCGGGTTGCGTATGGCGACAGTATTCAGGTTTACCCCAGTTTCATACTCCCTTGAGTATACAGTTACATTATTTCTCAGAGATGACTCATAGTCATTGAGTCCATACAGATGTTGGACACCTTCAGTTTCAGCAGTTCAACAGTTATTCCAGTGTATCAGTTATTGAGATCAGTCATGATCATGAGTATATCCCACAATAATGTCCCCTCTGGACCATTATGATGTACCAGTATATTTCTTTAAGTATTAGATCCCCCGTCTTGGGACTAATTGTTTTGTATATGTCTTGATACGAGCATGGGAATGCCCGCCTCGTCCTTTATCAGAGATTATACCTCATTCATATTGAGGCCATGTAATATTTTTTGTTTTTGCAGCTTCCAAGGGCCGTGGCTCCAGTCTCCAACCGGTCTCTTCTCTCCCCTAAACCCCAGAAAAAAGGACAAAAGAACTATGATGTCTATCGGCCATACGATGAGCTCCTGCCCTCACACATCAGGGGGCAATCTGTTAACACCCAAAAAGTGCTCACTAGCTCATTTCCCTATTCACATGACCCATTTGTCCACTTTTTCACCATCTGAGCCTCCGAAACCAACAAAAGGTCACCAAAAGACCTTAGTACACCCCTTTTTCCATTAAAAAAGATTATTTTTCCAAGAAAATCATAAAAAACCCTCAAAAAGGGTCCAAATTCCCAAAAATATTAAAAAGGGAATTAAAATATTATTTTTATTCAAAAAAGGAAAAAGGAGGGAAAAGTACCTAAACCATGTTGGTCAATACCATTTGGTTTCCACAAAACCACAAATGGTATTCCTCACCACCAAAACCTATAAAAAGGTGGTAGGGGCTCCTCATTTCACATCCTTCCATTATCTCATCCTTATGCTGCTGAAATCTCCCCTGAGCACTTTTAGCCATTGAAGCAACCTTGGAGAAGGAGACCTCTTGGAGTTTGGAGCTACTCATCTTGGGAGTTGCTCAACATCAACCTTCACCATTGAAGGTAATATCGCAAGCACTTGCTTGCCCCCCCCATTTTTCAATACAAAAAATTATTTCTTATGTTTCTTGTTCTTGATTTTGACATGTTTACATTATTTGCTTAGATTCTTGCTTAGATTCATGAAAAGTATTGTTTATTTAGTTTATTGTTCTTATTTCTATTGAAACTGCTGCTACTAGTTAGCAGGTGCCCATAGCACTAAGCCTGGTTGCAAAACCGGGCCAACAATTCTCATACTTCATTTCTACATTTTATAACCAACATTAGCCTTCTAAGGGTCGAAATCCTCTCAATAGATTCAATAGATTTCCATTTAGGAAATATTCCACATTTGCCACTTGTCTCCTAGTTCCAACCTTCCATCTTCTCCCAAATTCAATTTTGAGTCTCTTTGGCTTCTCCAACTCCCAAATTCGCCTTCCTTGAGCCTATTTTTTGTGCTGACATGTCATAGCGGTCAGATGTCAGAGGTAAAGTCTGCAATTTGTCATAGTTGTCATAGATGCTCCATCATTGGTGTCATAGGGGCTAGGGAATCTAGCCCAAGTGTCCACAAACTTCCACTTTGACTCTTTATCTTCCATGGAGGTTACCAATCCTTCCCAATTCGACCTAAGATGCTCAATGACATGTGTTATGACTTACCAACTCACCCAAGAGTGTTCACATTCCCATTAATTCGAATTTGCAAAAGAGAGGTACCATGTATTATGAAAAATCAAGCTAGTGTGGGTCCCACATCCTCCATATGTCTCCAAAACCATTTGTCATCTAGGATTTCTCTTGAATTTCTTTATTCACTCTATTTATTAAATACTTGAACCCTTCTAATGTCTAAACATCATTTATTAGCTTCCTTATTACCATTCCACATGTTCCCATCCAACCTAGGAAACTAGTAGGATTGATGGGATTGTCTCACTATGAAATTATTGGAATGGGGACATTACAGTCCTCCCCACCCAAGATTGATTGCCCTCAAGCAATCTCAATTTACCATGCTGCAAACTTGTCCCTCCTCTATCAGGTGGCCTTCCATGAGTAATGTCTCCCATAATCTTTCTATTTCAGTGCTTCATGTTGTGGGAAGAAACTACCTGATTCGGATAGGTGTGTTGCCCTCTCACAATCCTTAGTACTCCTTTTGAATCTTGGAATTTCATTTCAGGAATTTTATAATTTACTGTATGCTCTCCTATTGAATACAACCATTGCACTCCCAAAACAACATTAGTATCAGCAATATCAACCACATAAAAACTATCGACAAAAGTATAGTTACCTACGGTGACTTGCAGCTGTGGAATCCATGTTTTGCACTCCATTGTGTTGTGACCGGGAATGACAACTGTGAATCCATCAAATGGTTCAATAGGTATATTTCTTTTCTCCACCATCTCTGCATCAATGAACTTATGGGTGGCTCCTCCATCTACCAAAACTGAAGTTCTTTGTCCTTGTACCATACCTTTGCATCGGATAGTATGATAGCGAGGTACTGCTGAAAGTACTGCCATTGTTATTTGGTGGGAGATGGATGCTTCACCTCTGGTTTCCCTTCTTATGTTGTAGTATATCCTTCTTCTTGGGCTGAATTATGTCCTTCTTCCTCCATGCCCCCTTCATATCCCTCATCACAAAATACTTCAATGAATTGGGCCTTTCCTTTAGCACATTTATGTCCAGGTACCCATGGTTGGAAGCATGAGTAACACAATTTCTTCCTTCTGAGCTCTTCCCTGCTTAGTTCCTCTTTCTTATCCTTTCCATATTCATCTTCTTGCCATGGCTTCTTATCAGGTGCATCTCTTTGCCAAGGTTTCTTTTCAATTCTGAAGTCAGGCTTGGGAGGAAATCTCGTTCTAGGAAGCACATTTTGGAGATCCCTAGTCAAGTTCATTGCATCTTTTAATGTAGTTGGCTTGTGGGCTTTGACCAAACCTTTTAAGGGTTCAACCAGACCTTCAGTGAACACAAATACCAACCTTCCCATAGATACATCAGCCACCTTGACTGATAATTTTTGAAAGTCCAACATATATTCAGTAGGGGTCCCAGTTTGCTTCAATTGAGCTAATTCCTTGTGTTTGTGCCAGAAATTGTTACTAAGGCTAGAGTAACAAGCCAACACAATCTCAAGAGTAAAACTCAATTCAAACTAGGGTTTAGGGTTTTGTTTTATGTGTTTTTGGTCATAAACTTCAAGAACATGCAGGGAATACATTCAGCAGATAAGCAACAACTAAATCATACACATATACTGATAAAGATGCATATATATCACAAAAATCCAACAAAAGACTGTACTGAAGTTCACACATAAAGGACAAGCACTACTAGAAAATACACATTAACCAGCAATGAATTTGTCATTCATGAAACTAAACAAGTTCAAACATGAAGCCAACACAGACCAAATGAAGGGGAAAGAGTCATATATTCATAATTTCATCAGTAAATGCATATAAGAGTTACAGTACCTATCTTTGAATAAGTCTGAAAGTACAAGCAGCTAGCAGACCTCCTGATGCTCCCAAAAATCCAAACCCTCACAATGTTTTGCTCACCTTTCTAAATAGTTCTCTTCTCAAAAACAGTTAGGTTTTTCCTCCTAACTCTCCATTGAATCACTAGGCTAGGTAAAGTAAAATTTACAGTTTTTACAAAATTACAAGGTTGCTAAAAATAGCAAATTCTTAACCAAAACCAAAATGCTTATCTTAAATAACCCCTAACTAATAACTGCCTCATATCTCCTTCGCTGCCTCCACAAGAAGAGATGTACCATCTAGACTTGAAGACCTCTTCTTTGCTCTTTTATGCTTCTTCTCCATATCAGCTATCTTTTTCTGAAGGTCTTCATTTTCCTGCTGTAAACTTTCAACTGTCTTTTCCAGCTTTGAACAGTGCCTGTCAGAAGCCCTTTTCCTGCTGAGAACTTCTTTGGAGACCTCTGATAATTCCAAGAAATGTTTATGGACATCCTGCAACTCCTCTACAAGCACTTTGTTGACTCTAAATAGCCCATTAGTAAACTCATGCAAGTGTTTAACATGCTGCTTGTATTTCTGAACACTTTCCTGTAGGTCTTCATCATCAAAACTAGGGATATTAGGAATATTTGCATCCTGCATTATAAAGTCTGTATAATCAACAACAAAACCTGGTTCGTTTAAGATGCCTGCTTGCCTGAGTATATCTTCATCTTCTTCCTCCCACTCCTGTTTTTCAATAGGACATGCTTTTGCCTTTACCTCTTGTTGCTGTTTGAAGAGCTTATCTTTTATCTCACAAATTATTTTAGACAGTTCAGACCTAGGCTGTTCAATTTCTCTTGCTGACTGTGATCTTTTTGTACCTGCAAGTTGGGAAAAGGAAGAAGACTTAGCAGCTACCTTTCCCTTGCCTTTACTGCCCTGTTTAACAATTTCTGTTTCTTCACTGGAGGAAGAATCAATTACAACAGCTTCCTGTCTGGCATTTAGCTTAGGATTAAGAAGTTTTTTCATGTTCCATCTCAGCTTATTAGTAGGTCTGGTTTTAGGACTCCTGTATGAGGCTTTATTCTTCTTTTTCTTCTTCTTGGATTTAACTGATTTCACCTTTGAAGTAAGAAATTCTCCACATGCTTCTATACTTGGCTCTGTCTCAACAATCTGTTGTTCATCCTCCAATAAATAACCTTCATCTTCAGATATTATGGTAAGAGGGCTCCTTTGTTTAGTTTTTAATTCTTCTTCAGGAGTAGCAACTCTCTCTTTATCAATAGTCCTAGCTTGCTCAAAATGTGTTGCTGGTGATGGCAATTTTAGACTAGGCTGTACCTTTTCTCCTGCAAACAATGAGTATCTGCCTTTAGGGTAATCTGAAACCACTTTGAGCTGACTGTCATCCTGTCTCTATCCTGCTACCTGCTCTGTCACCTTCTTGGCTTTAACATCATCTTTACTTGTAGATTTGACTGAGTGACCTAACTTTTTCATCATTACCTTCCCCTTGTCAGTCTGTCTCTTTGGTTGCTCGTCTTCTTTTTGAGGATGAACATCTGACCAGAACAAAAAGAAATCCCAAGTCCTTCCCTCATGTTGCAACATTGTGGTGATGATCAGTTTAATGAGACCATGGTGAAAAAGTGACTGGGAAGTGTGATCATCATGTTGCTTTATCTTGCTTGACATCTTCTGCAGGATTTTTAAGAAAAAGAAGGGCAGATTCATTTTAGAAACCCCTGCTATGTGTTGAAGGAACCTGAAATGATATTTAAATACAAATGAATATCTTCCTTCACAGGTCACATAACTTTGAAGTATCCTTATGGGCTCAATCCACTCCTTCCTGAAATTTTGAATGAGAATACCCTTGTTCCAGTCAGGAGTCACATTAGGCAATAGGTACCTTTGGGGTTCAAACTCAAAAGGCAATTTTTTAAACCAGTGCTCACCCTCATTGCTGATCTCAGTAGCTTCTGCTATTAACTCCATAGTCAATTTGAATTTCAAAGCATCCATCATGATCATATCATCTTTAAGTCCCTTAGCAAACTTGCAGGACACCTGAGCATTGAAACCATCCATCTTCTTGAAAAACTTCAACCAACCTGCCTGCTGAAACAGTTCTGCACAGTCAGGAAGCTTCTGAATCCAGGTTAGGTCTGTGGGCTCAGCCCTGTTGACCTTACCACTTTTGCCACTTTTCCCCATATTCTTCTTTCAGAAAACAGAAACAGTCTGGCTTTAGGTTTCAAAAATGTTTTGTAAACTGGTTTCTTGTGCTTTGAGCTCCTTCAAAATTTGCTACACACTCCTGGACAGGCCTTCAAGTTCAATGTTCCCTTATCTCAACCATACAACTAGGTCTGTGGATAGATAAACTGTGAGATAAGATCAATCATAGATGAGAACTGTCATAAGAACAATATAGCACTGCTTAATTTCAAAATGCACCATCAGGCATAATGTCGAACTGTTTCAGAATATAAGCCGCTCAAACTCCTCGTTTTAGGGTTAAGGAGACAAGCAGTATGATATGTCTTCAGACATAAACTCCTTCCTTATTACAAACTGATTCACATCATAGAATACAAAACTTTGATCAAATTCAGTGTTCAGACTGTTCAATGAGATTGAAAACTATCAATGGATGAAGTTGTTCTATATTCAATATTTGCTCCTCCTTCAGTACAACTGATTCAAATCACTCAAAACAGCACTGCAATGTCCAGACTATTCAATGTAATGGAAAAATGTCAGTGAATATGGCTGTTTTACATCAGTCTTTCACTTTAATCTCTGTGTATCAACCAGTCTATATTTTCAAGCCCTAAAACTCTCACTGCTTCAGATTTTCCAGCATAACATCAACCACAGGCTTATTTGACCAACTGGAGACTGATAGCATGAGAGGAGAGAACAAAAACACCACTGTCTGCAATATATTCGCCCTAGCCAAAAAACTGCCATTCAAACCTGTATATGAAAGCCAACATGTTCTCCAAGCAATTGAACATGGTTCTCCAAGCAAGTGATTTCACAAATCATAACAATTTTCAATAGCTTTCAAACCACTTAAACAAACCAACAAAACACCTTCTGTAAAAAAAATGAGCATAACAAATCAATCTATGAGTCCTCTCAATGCTATTTCCTGTAGATTCTGTCAATTACTCATCTGTCGTGGCTTAAAGCTTCGTTTTGGGGTATCAACGGTCTCTTCTTATGAGAATAGGTGTCTTCATATCATTTCTTTGACTGCTGGTAAATGAATTTGGAAGCCCTAATTCTCGCTGGCGTTAAAAACACTGTCTTCTCTTCACAGCAACACAATCCACCTTTTTAGCAGTTAACTCTTCTTCACGAACACTCCTCTCCTATAATAATGCGTGTAGAAAGAGAAATTTGACAGCTTAGACCGGGATTTGCTGGTTTTTGTCCAACTGATTCCGCATAATATGCAATGATGAGCCTGCTCTACTTCATGACTGATAACCAACTAAAATCATGCTTAAACTGCAGTAAACACGTGTTAAAACACTCACACAAGGCGATTAGTCACTCACATACTGCAATCATGATTGAAATCCATTTGAAATTTGAAAAAACAAAGGGCCGCGATATTCTTGTAGCGCGCCCTTTGTTAAAAAATTTTCTAGTGCTACAAGAATAGCTGCCATGCCAGAATTTCGCAGTTTTTCAACTTTCTGCTAATTTGTCGGAGGTTTTAAAAGTTACTTGGTTTAAGAAACAAGTCTAACTGCTCTCTAAACACATTAATGAATCAACTTTTGAAAATATGACCTTCTTTAACCCCCTTTAAAATATAAAAGATCAACAAAAATCAAATAAAACCTAAAAAGAATGGGCTCAAAACTTATTCAATCACCCATAGAGTTTCTAAGGAGACTAAAACTAAAACTTAAAACCAAAAATTTAACTGAGGTAGATTGAAAAACAAACCAAAACTGAAGAAAATAAATCAAAAATGGAGAAAAATTTACTGACTTAACATCTGGCTCCAGCTGCGGGATGAAGTCCTCCCTGTGAGGCTTCAAGAACCTGTAGACTAGTGCCTTCTGTCTTCAATCTAACTGCCTGCAAACTTCCATTGGGCTATGGAGTCTTTATTCAATCTCACTCACACCAGTATATACAATGAAAAGTGACAATGATCCTCATTAACTGTAGAAATGCTTGAGGAATCGCCCATTGAAAGGGATGAGCAACTCCTCATCTTCCAAGGACTGCAAGATGAATGTATTATTTTCCAAAACTTTAGATATCAGAAAAGGGCCAAACCATAGATTATCAAATTTGCCATGCTTACCCTTCTGTTCCTTTCTTGCATCCCATCTTAAAACCAACTCACCTTCTGAAAAAGTATGCTCTTTAATATTTCTGTCAAACCTGTTTTTCATTTTAGCTCTATACAGCTGTGCTTCTTTGTCTACCTTCTCTCTATTTTGCTGTAACTCAATCATTTCGAAGATTCTCCTTTTCATAGCATCCGGTTCCTCTTAAGAGTTCTGAAGGAACTTCATTACTGGAATCCCCAACTGAACTGGGAATACTGCTTCTGTTCCATACACCAGCTGAAAGGGAGAAGTACCAATGGCTTGCTTCACAGTAATCCTATCTGCCCACAATGCATATTTCAGCATTGAATCCCAAGACCTTTTATTATGTTTCAGCAGCTTCTTGATGCTTTGAATGATATTCTTGTTAGATGATTCAGCCTGACCATTTCTCTGAGGGTAATAGGAGTTGAGTGCTTCAGAATAATGCCATTTCTCTCACAGAAGGCCATCATTTCCTTGGATTTGAATGCTTTGGCATTATCAGTAATCAATCTTTGTGGACAGCCAAATCTACTCAGAATAGTATCTTCAATGAACTCCATAATCACCTTATCTATAGCATTTCTTGTTGGAATAGCTTCCACCCATTTTGTAAAGAAATATGTAGCAGTCAAAATCCAATGATGCTGGCCTGAAGATGCTGGATTTATTTCTCCAATAAAATCCAGACCCCACTGCTGAAAAGGGGTATTGACTGCAATAGGCTTCAAAGGCAAAGATAATAATTTCTGTTTACCTGCAAATTTCTAACAGGGTATGCAAGCTCTTACCTGCTGGTAAACATCTGAGAAGAGGGAAGGCCAATAGTAACCATCTCTCAAAATTTTATAGGCTGTTGTTTTCCAGTATTTATGTCCTCCACAAGCTCCTTCATGAGATTCTGAAATTACTTCTTCTATTTCAGCCTGATCCAAACACCTTAACAAGATTCCTCTTGGGTCTTTCCAAAACAATTGATCTTCTATCAAACAGTATTTAGTAGCTTTCAATTTCAGAGATCTGGCAGCCTTCCTATCTAAGTGTTCTGGGCATTGCAAAAATAACAAGAAATGAACAATATCAGCATACCAATCTGAAGATGAATAAGAGTCCATGATTCTTTCTTTCTCCAGGAATGCTTGCTTTTCTTCAGGAAGTGAGTCTTCAACCATGACATGCAGTCCTAGAGCCTGGCAATTAGAATCAGCCAACAACTTGGCTAAACCTTGTCCCTTGACAAGCTTGGTAGGCCTTATTTCTACATCATATTCCATAATCTTCGCAATCCATCTGCCTCTCTTTCCTTCACTATCAGGCCGAGTTAACACCTCCTTCACAGCAGGATTAGGTACAAAAGAAATTACCTTTGAATGCAGGATATAGATTTTGAAAAATTTCAAAGATTTTACCAAAGCATAAGCTTGCTTCTCCAGAATACTATACTTCAGCTCAGAATCTCTGAGAGTTTTGCTGAAGAAAGCAATAGGCTGTTCCAAACCTTCTTTATTTTTCTGAAGTAAGACAGTTGCAATCGTGTCTTCTGATGAAAATGAGAAGGTAAGGAATTCCTTGGTAAAATCAGGACTTATCAGTACAGGTGCTTCAGTAAGATCTACTTTGATTTTCTCAAATGCTATCTTTGCCTCAGCAGTCCACTTTACTTCCTGATCTTTCTTTAACATGGCTGTGATTTGTTTAATGGTTTCAGCAAAGTTGTGAATAAACCACCGCAGAAAGTTTATCTTGCCAATGAATGATTGAACATCCTTTTCACTCCGAGGTAAACTAATCTTCAGTATTGCTTTCACCCTTTCAGGATCTATTCTGATGCCATCAGCAGACACCAAGTGACCAAGTAATTTACCTTCTTGCACAGCAAAATGTGATTTTTTGGGGTTTAGGGATAAGCCAAATTTTCTGCATTTTATGAAGGTTTGCTCCAAATGCTTCAAGTGTTCATCATCAGATTTTGAGAAGAAAGTAATATCATCCAGATAGATAACCACAAACTTATCTTTCTCACCCACAAATGCAATGTCCATGGCTCTCTGAAAGGTTTCTCCAACATTCATCAAACCAAAAGGCATCTTGTCATACATAAATGTCCCCCAGGGGGTTGTAAAAGCTGTCTTTTCTTTGTCATCAGGGTGCATGGCAATCTAATTGTACCCTGAGAAACCATCTAGCATAGAAATCCTCTGAGCTCCAACTACCTGCTGCAAAACTTGTTCAATCTTGGGGAGAGGATAATTGTCTTTTAATGATGATCGATTCAAATTTCTGAAGTCAACACATAATCAAATTTCCCCATTCTTCTTTCTAACAGGAACCAGATTAGCCACCCAAGAAGAATACCTGAGAGGCACTATTATCTTTGCATCCAACAACTTCTTTAGTTCTTTTTCAATTACAGGGAACAAGGCTGGATTGATTCTTCTTAGTTTCTGTCTGAAAGGCTTGACATTTGGTTTCAAAGGGACCTTGTGCTGAATAATTGCTGTATCATAAGTTTTTAATTCTTTATAAGACCAGGAAAATGCATCTACATGTTTTTTCAACAGCTTAATATATCTACTTCTTTGCTCCACTGTTAAGAATTTAGAAAGTTTTACCATTCTGGGATGTTCTGCTGAACCAATATTGTAGTCTTCTACATTGTCTTCTGAAGATTGAATTACTGGCTTTGAAGGTGTATCATCTTTGGTGAATATTCTTTCTAAAGGTACTAGACCTTTTGGAATGAAGTTGCTCTTCAACTCAATGATTTTATGCCTTGCTATCTCTTCTGCAGCAAACTCATCTAACTGTTCATCCCTTTCATCTTCTTCCTAATCAATTTGAGTATTTGAAAACTCATCTACAAGCTCAAGAAATTTTTTTATTTCAATGTCATCTTCAAAAACCCTCCAGTGCTTCACATTGTCAGGAACACAAGGTCTATACCTCACTTCTATAGGATACTTTAGCTGAGTGGTTTTAGGGATTCTAAAATATGTGGCAGCCAGGGCTAAAGAATCTGCAGTCTCATTATGATTCCTAGGAATATGAGTGATATTAAATGCTATAAAATAGTTTCCAAGCATATCCCATACCTCATTTCGATATACTTTCAGCAAACCCTGCTTTACTTGATATTTGTTCTTCACCTGTTGAACAACTAGTTCGGAGTCGCCAAATGCAGAAATCTGCTGAATTCCCAAATCTTTAGCAGCCTTCAATCCCAATAGCAAAGCCTCATACTCAGTAGTGTTGTTAGTGGTAACAAACTCCAATTTATACATGAGTTTCACTGTTTCACCCCCAGGGGAAATGAGTAAAAATCCAGCTCCAGCACCCTCTCTGCATGAGGATCCATCAATATACAACTGCCACACTGCATCTTTTTCCTCTATGCTATGTTTTATTGGCTGATATTTTTCCACTTGTAACAGACCAGCAGAATTATCCTCTTCACTAAACTGTAATATGCATGAACCAATGTCTTTATCCACGGAGTACATTGGGTGATTGGTGGGATTTTTATCATCTGTGACTATGTAAGCAAGCTGTAGCTCTCTGTAAAGTCTCCTATTTTCTCCACCAAAAACAGGAATGGTGGCATAAGAGAGGTCCATCTGTAATGTTCCCCCAACCTTCTTAGCCCATGACCTAGATAGAAGCAAGCCAAATTTTGGTGTGATGTCAGCTACCACAACATCCATTATTACAATTTTCATGGGCAACTGAGTAAGGTTGGCAACCATGTCTTTTATCACTCCTAAACACTTTACAGCTCGGGAGTCAAAGGCATATAAATCATGGTAAGGCTTGGTGACATTAAGGCCCAGGGCTTCCATCACAGCTTTTGGCATCAAGTTATGAGATGCTCCTGAATCTAGCAGGCAATTATGAATCATCTGCTCGTGTACAGTCAAGGTTATATAGAAAGGAGGAGAAGCACCAGCCTCGTTTTCAGTCTTTTCAGCCAAAGCTGATCCAATGAAGATTCTAGGGTTTTCTTCCTGCAAATTCACTGTATCTGAAACAAGCTGATTATTGGGTATATTCATCACTTTCAAAACTGTATTCTTATATGATGGATTCTTGATAAGCTCAGAAAATGGCACAGGAATTTTTAGTTTACCTAACTCATTTTCCAAACTGAAATTTTGAACTGACTTGTTTACCTCCTCAATTTCTGCATTCTTCTTGGACTTTTCTGCAGGTTGCTTCTTTTCTGTTACAGGATCAGCAACTGGTTTATCAGGAATAACTGGAGCAGGAACAACAACTTTCTTCTTAGGAGCTTGGACTACCTATTTCGGTCCAGATCTGAGATTAATAGTCTTCTTAATTCCATTCTGATTAGCAGCAGCATTTACAGCAGTTTTTTCAAACTCCAAGTCATCTTCAACTTCATACAAATCTGCATCATAGTACTCAGAATTTAGAAAATCTTCTTCTGTTACAAAACCTCCAGATAAACCATCTCCAAAATGGTTCACATCCTGATCTGTTTCAGTTTCTTCAAACAGTAACTGTTGATCAATTTCTTCTTCATCCACCAAATTATTTTGAAAAGGTGGGGGTACTTTTTGATCCTCATTCTCCCTCCTTTCTCGCTGAATACCATTATTTATGCGCTCTCTTGGCATGAATCTAGGAGCAAATTGCCTCCTGAACTGATTTTGGTTATTTGGATTTCGATCAGCTTCTGGGGTGGGTTTACTAGCATTTTTCTCAAGCTCTAGCTTATTCAATTTTGCAGTAAGAATCTTAACCATTTTAGCCATCTCATCTATCTTGGTCTCAGCCGACTGAGAAGCAGAACCTGCTGTAATAGATTCTTTCTTTCCTTTTCTTTCATATAGCTGTTGGGTTGTTTCTTTCTTAAGTCTGTTTGAAGCTAGCAAATTAGACTCTACCTCCAAAGCTGCATCTTGCATGTTCAGCAGGGTGATAGGTCTTCTTTCTTTCAGTAACAGAGAAAATTCATGATCAAAAGCATTTGCATAGGTTAGCTTAGCTGATGTTTCTGTAGGTTTAATTTCTGCTGGAATTCTACTGTACATCTTGTTAAACCTTTTAGAAAAATCTGCAACAGTCTCATCTTTCTTTCTTCTGAGAGCTCCAAACTCAGTTATATAGTAGGTGTGGTCCTGTGTGTCTCCCCATTGCCTCATGAAAAGATCATGGAGTTCTTCAATGATAGTAATTGAGTTGGCAGGAAAATCTCTGAACCACTTTCTTACATCCCCATCAAGGCTCTGAACAAAAACCCTCATCCACACATCTTTAATCTCAATGTTCTGATTGTCAGCATAACTTAGAAAAGCCTCCCAATGTTCTTCAGCAGTGATTTCCCCCTATCCATTGAATCTAGGCATATATTTCTGGTAATCACCTCCGGGTAATGCATGTAAAGGTTGAGGTAAAACTAATGGTGCATACCTAGCTGCAACCATGCGGTCCATCATATCCATGGGTGGGTTTTGACCTGCCATTTTTGTACTGACTGACTGGGAAAATGTGGAAACTTGGCTAGAACTTTTTTGAAAAGGATTCCTTCCTACTTTCAGCTGAAAGATTGGTATTTTATCAGGGGAAGAGGTTTTAGCTTTCAAAAAACTTCGAGGATTAGTAAAAACCTGGAAAGTGCTCTCAGGGATGGTAGGTTTTACACAAGGTGAAGTTTCAGCTGAATGTAATGAAACACCCAACTGGTCAGGGTCACAGGAGGCTAGCAAAGATTGAGATTTTCTGAGTTTATTGGCTGTTTTCAAGATCTGCTCAGGGTCTGTCACACCCAGTTTCAATGGAGAAACAGGCCTGTTCCTGGTCCCAATCCCTTTAGAAGCCACTGTAACTACTTTTTTGGTGAAAATAGCCTTTTAAAAAAGTGTTGGTTCAAGTCCACCTCTTAAACCAGGAAAACTGATAAGTATCCCAGGGAAGATATGCTTCAGCTTCATCCCCGACAACGGCGCCAAAGATGTTTGTGCCAGAAATTGTTACTAAGGCTAGGGTAACAAGCCAACACAATCTCAAGAGTAAAACTCAATTCAAACTAGGGTTTAGGGTTTTGTTTTATGTGTTTTTGGTCATAAACTTCAAGAACATGCAGGGAATACATTCAGCAGATAAGCAACAACTAAATCATACACATATACTGATAAAGATGCATATATATCACAAAAATCCAACAAAAGACTGTACTGAAGTTCACACATAAAGGATAAGCACTACTAGAAAATACACATTAACCAGCAATGAATTTGTCATTCATGAAACTAAACAAGTTCAAACATGAAGCCAACACAGACCAAATGAAGGGGAAAGAGTCATATATTCATAATTTCATCAGTAAATGCATATAAGAGTTACAGTACCTATCTCTGAATAAGTTTGAAAGTACAAGCAGCTAGCAGACCTCCTGATGCTCCCAAAAATCCGAACCCTCAAAATGTTTTGCTCACCTTTCTAAATAGGTCTCTTCTCAAAAACAGTTAGGTTTTTCCTCCTAACTCTCCATCGAATCACTAGGCTAGGTAAAGTAAAATTTACAGTTTTTACAAAATTACAAGGTTGCTAAAAATAGCAAATTCTTAACCAAAACCAAAATGCTTATCTTAAATAACCCCTAACTAATAACTGCCTCATATCTCCTTCGCTTCCTCCACAAGAAGAGATGTACCATCTAGACTTGAAGACCTCTTCTTTGCTCTTTTATGCTTCTTCTCCATATCAGCTATCTTTTTCTGAAGGTCTTCATTTTCCTGCTGTAAACTTTCAACTGTCTTTTCCAGCTTTGAACAGTGCCTGTCAGAAGCCCTTTTCCTGCTGAGAACTTCTTTGGAGACCTCTGATAATTCCAAGAAATGTTTATGGACATCCTGCAACTCCTCTACAAGCACTTTGTTGATTCTAACTAGCCCATTAGTAAACTCATGCAAGTGTTTAACATGCTGCTTGTATTTCTGAACACTTTCCTGTAGGTCTTCATCATCAAAACTAGGGATATTAGGAATATTTGCATCCTGCATTATAAAGTTTGTATAATCAACAGCAAAACCTGGTTCCTTTAAGATGCCTGCTTGCCTGAGTATATCTTCATCTTCTTCCTCCCACTCCTGTTTTTCAATAGGACATGCTTTTGCCTTTACCTCTTGTTGCTGTTTGAAGAGCTTATCTTTTATCTCACAAATTATTTTAGACAGTTCAGACCTAGGCTATTCAATTTCTCTTGCTGACTTTGATCTTTTTGTACCTGCAGGTTGGGAAAAGGAAGAAGACTTAGCAGCTGCCTTTCCCTTGCCTTTACTGCCCTGTTTAACAATTTTTGTTTCTTCACTGGAGGAAGAATCAATTACAACAGCTTCCTGTCTGGCATTTAGCTTAGGATTAAGAAGTTTTTTCATGTTCCATCTCAGCTTATTAGTAGGTCTGGTTTTAGGCCTCTTGTATGAGGCTATATTCTTCTTTTTCTTCTTCTTGGATTTAACTGATTTCACCTTTGAAGTAAGAAATTCTCCACATGCTTCTATACTTGGCTCTGTCTCAACAATCTGTTGTTCATCCTCCAATAAATAACCTTCATCGTCAGATAATATGGTAAGAGGGCTCCTTTGTTTAGTTTGTAATTCTTCTTCAGGAGTAGCAACTCTCTCTTTATCAATAGTCCTAGCTTGCTCAAAATGTACTGCTGGTGATGGCAATTTTAGACTAGGCTGTACCTTTTCTCCTGCAAACAATGAGTATCTGCCTTTAGGGTAATCTGAAACCACTTTGAGCTGACTATCATCCTGTCTCTGTCCTGCTACCTGCTCTGTCACCTTCTTGGTTTTAACATCATCTTTACTTGTAGATTTGACTGAGTGACCTAACTTTCTCATCATTACCTTCCCCTTGTCAGTCTGTCTCTTTGGTTGCTGGTCTTCTTTTTGAGGATGAACATCTGACCAGAACAAAAAGAAATCCCAAGTCCTTCCCTCATGTTGCAACACTGTGGTGATGATCAGTTTAATGAGACCATGGTGAAAAAGTGACTGGGAAGTGTGATCATCATGTTGCTTTATCTTGCTTGACATCTTCTGCAGGCTTTTTAAGAAAAAGAAGGGCAGATTCATTTTAGAAACTCCTGCTATGTGTTGAAGGAACCTGAAATGATATTTAAATACAAATGAATATCTTCCTTCACAGGTCACATAACTTTGAAGTATCCTTATGGGCTCAATCCACTCTTTCCTGAAATTTTGAATGAGGATACCCGTGTTCCAGTCAGGAGTCACATTAGGCAACAGGTACCTTTGGGGTTCAAACTCAAAAGGCAATTTTTTAAACCAGTGCTCACCCTCATTGCTGATCTCAGTAGCTTCTGCTATTAACTCCACAATCAATTTGAATTTCAAAGCATCCATCATGATCATATCATCTTTAAGTCCCTTAGAAAACTTGCAGGACACCTGAGCATTGAAACCATCTATCTTCTTGAAAAACTTCAACCAACCTGCCTGCTGAAACAGTTCTGCACAGTCAGGAAGCTTCTGAATCCAGGTTAGGTCTGTGGGCTCAGCCCTGTTGACCTTACCACTTTTGCCACTTTTCCCCATATTCTTCTTTCAGAAAACAGAAACAGTCTGGCTTTAGGTTTCAAAATTTTTTTGTAAACTGGTTTCTTGTGCTTTGAGCTCCTTCAAAATTTGCTACACACTCCTGGACAGGCCTTCAAGTTCAATGTTCCCCTATCTCAACCATACAACTAGGTCTGTGGATAGATAAACTGTGAGACAAGATCAATCATAGATGAGAACTGTCATAAGAACAATATAGCACTGCTTAATTTCAAAATGCACCATCAGGCATAATGTCGAACTGTTTCAGAATATAAGCCACTCAAACTCCTCGTTTTAGGGTTAAGGAGACAAGCAGTATGATATGTCTTCAGACATAAACTCCTTCCTTATTACAAACTAATTCACATCATAGAATACAGAACTTTGATCAAATTCAGTGTTCAGACTGTTCAATGAGATTGAAAACTGTCAATGGATGAAGTTGTTCTATATTCAATATTTGCTCCTCCTTCAGTACAACTGATTCAAATCACTCAAAACAGCACTGCAATGTCCAGACTATTCAATGTAATGGAAAACTGTCAGTGAATATGGCTGTTTTATATCAGTATTTCACTTTAATCTCTGTGTATCAACCAGTCTAGATTTTCAAGCCCTAAAACTCTCACTGCTTCAGATTTGCCAGCATAACATCAACCACAGGCTTATTTGACCAACTGGAGACTGATAGCATGAGAGGAGAGAACAAAAACACCACTGTCTACAATATATTCGCCCTAGCCAAAAAACTGCCATTCAAACCTGTATATGAAAGCCAACATGTTCTCCAAGCAATTGAACATGGTTCTCCAAGCAAGTGATTTCACAAATCATAACAATTTTCAACAGCTTTCAAACCACTTAAACAAACCAACAAAACACCTTCTGTGTAAAAAATGAGCATAACAAATCAATCTATGAGTCCTCTCAATGCTATTTCCTGTAGATTCTGTCAATTACTCATCTGTCGTGGCTTAAAGCTTCGTTTTGGGGTATCAACGGTCTCTTCTTATGAGAATAGGTGTCTTCATATCATTTCTTTGACTGCTGGTAAATGAATTTGGAAGCCCTAATTCTCGCTGGCGTTAAAAACACTGTCTTCTCTTCACAGCAACACAATCCACCTTTTTAGCAGTTAACTCTTCTTCACGAACACTCCTCTCCTATAATAATGCATGTAGAAAGAGAAATTTGATAGCTTAGATCGGGATTTGCTGGTTTTTGTCCAACTGATTCCGCATAATATGCAATGATGAGCCTGCTCTACTTCGTGACTGATAACCAACTAAAATCATGCTTAAACTGCAGTAAACACGTGTTAAAACACTCACACAAGGCGATTAGTCACTCACATACTGCAATCATGATTGAAATCCGTTTGAAATTTGAAAAAACAAAGGGCCGCGATATTCTTGTAGCGTGCCCTTTGTTAAAATTTTGTCTAGCACTACAAGAATAGCTGCCATGCCAGAATTTCGCAGTTTTTCAACTTTCTGCTAATTTGTCGGAGGTTTTAAAAGTTACTTGGTTTAAGAAACATGTCTAACTGCTCTCTAAACACATTAATGAATCAACTTTTGAAAATATGACCTTCTTTAACCCCCTTTAAAATATAAAAGATCAACAAAAATCAAATAAAACCTAAAAAGAATGGGCTCAAAACTTATTCAATCACCCATAGAGTTTCTAAGGAGACTAAAACTAAAACTTAAAACCAAAAATTTAACTGAGGTAGATTGAAAAACAAACCAAAACTGGAGAAAATAAATCAAAAATGGAGAAAAATTTATTGACTTAACACCTTGAAAGGCAATTCTGGATCTTTTTGTTCAAATCGCTCTAGTACCCTATCAACAAATTCTCCATATGTTTTAACCTGATCATGACCCAAGGTTTTCAAGCCATAGAAACACCATTCATTGGCATCTCCTTCCAAATGCAAAATGGCCATTTTTAATGCATCCTCTTCCAACATAGGATTCAGCTGAAAATATACATCCAATTTTTGCACCCAAGTGTTAGCAGAATTTTGAGAAGAACCATCAAAAGTAGGAAGTGACATTTTTCCAATAGCACTATTTAATTCTTTGTTTTGGAATGGACTCCTATGGTCTCCCTTCCTTTTAATCTTTTGCATAACATCAATGTAATCACTAAGTGGTACCCCTCTTTTACACTCTTCATTCAAATCATTCCAATCATTTACTAGTTTCTTGTAATCCCAGTCAAGATTGGGATCTTCTTTGGGTGTGAGAAATTTAGGTGCAGTATGCCTTTGTGTGCTTTGAAATTCATCAGGTCTATTATGAGGTCCTGTACTTGAGAAAATATGCTCATTCCCTTTCATCTTTTCCCCTGAGTGTGAACCACTATTATCTCCTATCATCCCTTTGCCTGAAAGTTGGCTACCCAACAATTCGAAACCTTTCATCATTTGTTTATTCATATCTAGGATAACCATGGTAATTCCTTCAAAACATGGTTTTAAGGCTTCAATAAATTCCTCCTTATGTCTTAATTTTTCCTCCTCCTCTCTACCCATTGTTTTAGAAAAAAACTCTTTTTCTGCTATTATCTCTTCTTCAACCAAAACTTCTTCAACTACTGATTCAAAGGGTGGTTTTTTATTTGTTTGGATTCTTGTTAATACCATCAGGTTCCAAGACCATGCTCTGATACCACTTGTAATGACCCTTTTTTCAAAATTCTATTAAATGCCAATTTTTCCACTTTTTTCCCAATTTCGACCTTTGACTAGTTTAACTGTTTTGACCTCCAAATCAACCCAAATGCTCCCAAATCTTCTGTAGGAGTGTATGAATGGTATTTAGACTTGAATATCAGGTTCAGAGATGTTTTATGGCCCTCCAAATACTGCTGCAAACTTGATTTGTATTCTGATCAATATAGGTAATTTTGACTAGTAATTTCTGCATCAAATCCCCCCCGGGTAACACTGAAAATGGCCTTCCAAATGCCTCCAAACTCCCAAAAATTTATGAACAGAGGTATATAATGTGTTAAGTATGTGATTAAGGTCTCATATGCACCATTAATTGATTTTTACTACTGTTCTAACTCTCTCACATTCAACAGCAAAAACCCCCAATTCGACCCTTGGGGAAATGGCACTATTTCACCTCCCAATACAACTAAACTGAGTAAAAATGATTCAAATGCTCAATTACAGTACATGAAACTTGTATAAGACATCCATGGCAGTATATTGATCACAAATATATCAGATAATCATCCATCCATTCGAAATAATCAACATTATAGTGTCATACATCAATGCATTGGGGAAATGGACATTGTTTGCTCATTAATCAATAGTTTTGCATACAACCAATGGGTATTTTGACCTGAGACTTTCTGAATATTAATAACAGAGGATATGAATCTATTACAATCAGAAATATATAATGAGAAGCTCTCTCAAGAAGCACAAGTGCTCACCAAAAACGCCCTCCCTCAAGGAGCATGAATATGCCTTCAAAACTGGAAACGGTGGAGAGAAAGTGCTGCACTAAACCAAACCATGAAACTTCCTGTAGCTTCCACCTGCAAATACAAACTCCATTAAAGCACCATGAAAGACCTGAGTGGCCTCTCCAAACACCAACTTGGATGGGAATCTTTCACCCTCAAAATTGGCTAAGGCAAGAAACTAGTCATCCACTAGCTCTCTCTTCACAAATGCAATTTTTCTCAAATAATCAAAAGCCATTCTCATACTTCATTTCTACATTTTATAGCCAACATTATCCTTCTAAGGGTCGAAATCCTCTCAATAGATTCAATAGATTTCCATTTAGGAAATATTCCACATTTGCCACTTATCTCCTAGTTCCAACCTTCCATCTTCTCCCAAATTCAATTTTGAGTCTCTTTGGCTTCTCCAACTCCCAAATTCGCCTTCCTTGAGCCTATTTTTGGTGCTGACATGTCATAGTGGTCAGATGTCAGAGTTCAAGTCTGCAATTTGTCATAGTTGTCATAAGGGCTAGGGAATCTAGCCCAAGTGTCCACAAACTTCCACTTTGACTCTTTATCTTCCATGGAGGTTACCAATCCTTCCCAATTCGACCTAAGATGCTCAATGACATGTGTTATGACTTACCAACTCACCCAAGAGTGTTCACATTCCCATTAATTCGAATTTGCAAAAGAGAGGTACCATGTATTATGAAAAATCAAGCTAGTGTGGGTCCCACATCCTCCATATGTCTCCAAAACCATTTGTCATCTAGGATTTCTCTTGAATTTCTTTATTCACTCTATTTATTAAATACTTGAACCCTTCTAATGTCTAAACATCATTTATTAGCTTCCTTATTACCATTCCACATGTTCCCATCCAACCTACGAAACTAGTAGGATTGATGGGATTGTCTTACTATGAAATTATTGGAATGGGGACATTACAGTGGAAGAGATGATGCAGGCTCAAGTTCTGGTTCACCGACAGGAGCAGAACAACCCTGCGCATCGATAGTAATTTCATATGCAACAACATTCTCAATTTCTAGCTTATTAGGGATAACCAACTCAACAACACGTTTCAACAAACCTCTTCAGTATGAATTCCATCATCAACAAACAACACTCGTTTGGTGTGCTCAAAACTAAGTGTAGCAGCATCATATCAAAGACCTGTTCTTGGTGGCTTCAATTTAGGGGTAATAGGAACAACAATACCTTGTCCATTCTTCCCAAGTCTTCCTATGGCATATCCCATTTTGTTGAGCAGCTGGGATCCTATACCTTTAGTATGCTTCTCAAAGCTAGGGGAAATAACATCATTAGTAGCAAACAAATCATGAGATGAAACAACAAAATCATCAACATCTTTCTTACAATCAGTTAGTTGACAAACAACAAGGCTACAATCAAGAGCATCAATGGTGGAAGAAGTAATGGGTGATCCTATCATCTCAACAATGGCAGTCTTTTGCTCAGTAGTTGAGACCTCGATAGTATTGTTCTCAACATCTCACTGCTCAATAAATTTATTTTCAACAATCTATAGTATATGGAACTTCTATTCAAGCCTCTACTTGCAATCCTGCAATCCCATAATGGTCTCATATTTCTCAGTTAGCTGCAAGGATATAGAAACATAATCTTCTTTTAGGGTTTGATATTTTTCAAACAACTGATTATTGTATTCTTGAAGAAGGGTATCTTCTTCATGAAGATCATCGACAAAGGCCTACAACTGGGTAGCCTCATTATTTATCTGTGCATTCTCTGCTTCCAATCTGCAAATTTTTGTCTTCAAGCCATCAATATCTTCATGAGAGATGGATTTCTTCTTCTAGGTCATCGACCAAATCTAACGTATCTTCAAATCCATCTACCAAATTATGGAAAATGGATTCTATGGTATTTTCTAGCATAGAATCATTCAAGAAATATCATCAAACTACCACAAAAGGCTAGTTTGAAAGATAACACCCTTGTCTTCCAATTGGTTATGGGATATCTCCAATTCATTCTTTAATCATTAATTCTTAGTTTGCAACTATGCAACGACATTCTACAAGTTTTCTACTTCTTGACAAAGTCAGTTATGAGATTCTTCTAAGGCCACTACCTTCTTCGCACAAATCTCCTATAATTTCTGGAAAACCAGAGCTTCATCTTATCATAATCAATTCATAACCAAGGCACCACTATCCCAATTTGCACTAGTCGACTTTTGCTAATCAAATGGTCTGGTAATTTTATTATGGTAATAAGATGGTTATTATTCCAAGATCATTAGCATGAATATGGTATTGTAACTTGACACCCAAAGGTGGTATGGTATGGTATTTCTAAGTTTGATAATCGGTAGTCGAGTTGTCTAGTTGAGAAAAAATGAAAGCAAATCCCTGGATTGGACTTGCACAATCTATAATCAAATTCTATTCATGATCTACAAAAAATGTCTAGATAGTTTTGAATCCTCGGGGAGGATTGCATGTTTAACCGATGATGGTTCCTTGCGTATCTAGTTGATGGATAAAGTTGACCTAGGGTAACATATTATACAACTTGACGAGAGCCCGACATTATTCTCGTTTTTTGGGGGGTCAATTTTAGTAGTTGTTTTTACCTCCGTTTCAGAAAGTGTGTATATTGGTAGCACCATTTTTCATTTTGAGATTTTTTTTTTTTTTTATATTTTGAATCTTCTTGGTCATAAGAAAACTATAACTTTTATTTACAAGTGCGTTTTTTCAAATTTTACAAAAATATGTACATTTAGTAACTAATTATAATGAAAAATATATACATTTTCAAATTTTTTTCATTTTTGGAAGCTAGTTAAAATGAAAAATATATATATTTTGACTATTTTTTCGTACATTTTTTCTCTTAAAAAAAATATTTGTATGCTCAAATTTGTAAAAAAATAGAAAAAAAAGCATATCAGGTTTCTTTTTGTTTTTTTATCTTTTTATATACAAATCTAAACATTTTTAATATTTTAAAATAAAAATAAAAAACAAAAACAAAAACAAATAAATAAATAAATAAAACTTTAAAAAAATTGAAAAACACAAACAAAAAAACACAAATTAAAAAAATAAAATGAAATTAAACACAATTTAAAATTTTAAAAATTAAAATTTTTACTTAAAAGTAAAAACAATAAATAAAAATTTTAAATTTTAAAATTTATTAAACAAAATTTAAATTTAAAAAAAAAAATAAAACACAAAAAAACCAACTTCCCCCATCCCCCTCCCCTCTCTACCCTCCCCATCTGCCACTCCCCTCCCCCTTCCCGCTCCACCTCCCCCTCCGCACCCTGCGCCCTCTCACCCCATGTCCCTCCCCCTCCCCATTCCCCCCTCCCCCTCCCCCTGCGGCCCTCCCCTCCCCCTCCACGCCCAACGCCCCCTCACCCGACAGCCCTCCCCCCCTCCCCCTCCCTACCTACCACCCCCTTCCAACCCACCCCCCTCGCAGGGGCGGCCACGGGGAGGTGGCACGATTATGAGAATCTCGCCATCGCGGGGGGGAAATGCTTGGAGAAGTGAGCGGATATGCTCACTTCTCCACCCAAGCATCGCCCCCCTGTGGCAACGCAATTCCTGAGAATCGCGTCAGGAATCGCGCTGCCCCTGCGAGGGTGGTGGGTGGGAAGGGGGCACACCGCTCATTTCTCTGCTAAAGCGCCAGCCCCCCGCGGCAACACGATTCTCATAATCGTGTTTCCCTTGCAAGGGGGGTGGGTGGGAAGGGAGCGCATGGCAGGGAGGGGGAGGGGGAGGGACGCGAGGTGAGGGGCGTGGGGCAGGGAGGGGGAGGGGGACGGCGGAGGGATGCGGGGTGAGGGGGTGCGGGGCAGGGAGGGGGAGGGGGGAGGAGGGAAAGGGGAGGGGAAAGTGGGGCACGAGAGGGTGGAGGATGGAGTGCTGAGGGGAGTGGTGGATAGGGTAGGGGAGAGAGGGAAGTGGGATGGGGGGTTGTGGTGTTGTTTTTTTTTAAATATTGTTTTAAAATTTAGTTTTTAATTTTGTATTTTTCGTTTTTTAAGTTTTTTTTTCGAAGTTTTTATGAATTTTTTTTTTAAATGTTGTTTTATTTTGAGATGTTTTAAAAATAAAATTATTTGTTTTTTTTTAATTGAAGTTTTTTTAATTTTTTAATTCAAATTTGTTGAATTTTTTTTAATTTTTTTAAATGTAAATTTTGTTTTAATTTGTTTTTTTTTCTTGAAAAAATGAAATTAATGTTTTATTTTGAGTTTTTTTTACAATTTTTTTTGGATTAATTTTTTAAATTTTTTTGTTTATAAATTTTCTTGTAGGCTTGTAAAAAAAATTGAATGTATTTTAATTCGGTTATTGATTTGTTTTAATAAGTTTTGTTGTTTGAATTTTCTTTTTTTTTCACATTGTTTTTTTAATTTTAACTTCAAATAAAAATGATAGTGATCCCAAGAGGACCACTTTTCAATCCAGGGGTTGATTTAAGGTTTCGACCGCAATGATGCCACCTATCATTTCCAGAAAATTGTAATTTTAGCCCCCCCCAAAATGGGTAATATTGCGTTTCCTCCCTCATACGCTCAAATATCATAATTTCTACATTTTATGGTTTAATAGATGTTTTTATTATGAATAATATCATAAATTATTTTATTTTATATGGAAAGAGTGGTCAAATAATTTCTTAAATAATTTGTGATTAACTTAGTGATAGTTCTGTATGGTGTTATTAAGAGATTTAAGCAATACAATTTTAAATTATAATGCAATGATATAATAATGCCATTTTTTGAAAAAGTGTGGTACCGATAGCATTAGTTTTCAATTCGGGGATTGATTTTAAGGATTTTGTAAACAACAATAACAATTGTTTTGGTCCATAGCCCACGGGGGGTAGAGCAATCGGTAATGAGTAATTGAGTTGAGAAGTTGTAAATGGAAGGTCACAAGTTCAAATCCCTGTGGGTACTTACTAAAAAAAACAATTGTTTGGGTCCATAGCCCACAGGGGGTAGAGCAATCGGTAATGAGTAATTGAGTTGAGAAGTTGTAAATGGAAGGTCACAAGTTCAAATCCCCGTGGGTACTTACTCAAAAAAACAATTGTTTTGGTTCATTTCTATATTTTTCACCCCGAATCAAAAAGTGGTGCTACCGGTAGCACCACTTTTTGATTCAGGGTAGTTTTTTGGGTATAGAGTTCTCGTTTTGAGTATAAAGTTCTCGTCAAGTTGTATAGCATGTTGGATGCTTTTCATCTAAAACCAAGTACAATATATCCTATTCATACTTATAATTGAAAAAAGTTAAATGCTATTCAACCATCAAATTTGAGCCCATCCCTTCTTCTGAGGATTTTTGGCTCATCCCATAAGTGCTAAGTGAAAATTTCCCTTAAAAAATTTAAAATCTCATTTTTACTAGTCCAATTCAGAAGGCATGAGTAAATAATATTATTTCATAAGGAAAACTTTTTTATCACCTATTAGTGTTAATTGACATGGGGATTTGCATGTCTTAGGTTCGGATTTGGACAACTATCAATTTTTCCATAAATTTATGCTTTAAGGATAATTCAATTATAATGTGGTCCATTACTATAGTCTACTCAATTCTAGGCTGCTAACGTCATCGTCCCATGTCCTTCCACATTCTTGGCTCCACGTGCTTATTAATCGCAATTTCCTACTAGATTCTTTAGGATTTTATTTAAGGGATTTGATTGTATCTCCAAAATTTTGTCTCAAGACTAGAGTGCTTATTTTTAAAACTCACGAGCTAGTTCCTAACTTCCTACTGGTTGCATGAACTTTCCACTCGTTGCTGCTTCTACCAAAATTCAGGTATTTTCCAAATTCTTGTTTCTTTTTCCATATTAAAGTTTATATGGAATCATATGAATCACTAAATTATGGTCAACAAATTGATTCTATTGAGAGAATTCAAACTATAATGATACAATATTTACTTTTCTTTATCTTTTTATGGAAGCGACCCATCTCATAACTAACAAATTACGGGTTATTACTCTATGTTTATATATCTATTTAGTATTTTTGTTGTTTTCTTTTGCATTCAATAACTCTAAATGTTATAAAAAAGACTAAAGAGTGGAAATTTCTTAAATTAAAGTTATTCTAAATATTTATTTACTTTTTCTTTTCCATTTTATGGATTAGAATCTAATTCTATTTTGAATCCAAACAATCTGATTTTCGTTTCGTTTTTTAAAACAATTGAACATATATAATTAGGATTATCCATGATCAATATTTTGCACTTTTTATCCTTTAGATTTCAATAAATATGTATATAAAGATCAGATATTTGTTATATACCAAACTTAGAAATAATAACTCCCAAATATTATTATCAAATAATTTATCTTTGTAAGGAAAAAATAAATAATATGGTGCATGTTGAATTACACATTGTATGAACCTAAATAATATGGTGCATGTTGAATTGCACATTGTATGAACCTATATGATAGACAAGATAAAATCAATCTCGACAAAGCTAGGGTTGATTCAGGGTTTTCCAAGGTAGAATGGATATGAAATTCTAGGTCTACTTGATCTGACCCATGCATCAACCCTAAGGACGATGAATATAAGGTCTCTCATGCATAAATTAATAGACCCATATTTTCAGTACTTTCATATTCATTTTCAGCGGTGCTATTTTTTTTTCATTTTCGGAAATGTTGGGTTATTATATTAATTCTCCTCCTCTTCCTTGGAACCTATGGAAAACGTTGGCTAATGTGGCTCTGAATTTTCCCTCTATTATACCTCTTCCTCATGTGGAGATTATAGGTTTAAACAAATGCATGAAGTGGATTCTGGGTAGTGCTCTACATTGTGGCAAGATTCCATATCGGAAGCTCTACCATGAAACTTATCTAGATCTATTTACTTTTTTTTAAAATGGTAGATGGTAGGAAACATGATCCTATAAGACGACCTAACAACATTGTTGAGTTGCGCCTACTCATACCAGGCTTGTCAAGGCATATTGAAGAACTTCACAATTCCATTGCAAAGGTGTCATATTCTATTTAAGCGAGGATCGATGATATTAGTCCTAAGAACAAGAGCTAAAGAACATGGTCACAACCCAAGATGGGGAGCTACATAGTAAGGTCATAGCTCAAAATGGAAATATGGATAGGCTCATCGTTGAACATAACGTGCATCTCCAAACACTTTGTGAAGTCAAAAGGAGATCAACAACCTTGGTAGACTCTCAACCAACCTCTCAAGATAACAAATATTAGGAAGAGGAAAATCACTGGATATTGATTAAGTGGAAGAAGCAGCTCACCCACCAAGCTCTTTTTTTCTTATATGTTTTTTACTTTTTTGCAAATGTCAATTAGTCTTGGGCCATTATTTTTTTAATGGCT
Source organism: Larix kaempferi (assembly GCA_027924585.1). Classification (NCBI taxonomy): domain Eukaryota; kingdom Viridiplantae; phylum Streptophyta; class Pinopsida; order Pinales; family Pinaceae; genus Larix; species Larix kaempferi. The sequence continues at coordinate 5,857,896 of BSBM01000519.1, forward strand.
GTAGTTTTCTAAGGACAATAGAAGAATGAAAGGGTAGTGTCAATGTCATATTTTGCAAAGGACCTTCCTTCTATTCATTTTGTATAAGTCAGCATAACAAAGACATTTCATCTATTTTATCTTGCTATTTGATTTGGTCGCATACTTTTTAATATAAAATCTATCTAATGAGATTAAGGTAAGTATTACATGATCAATTTTCTCTGCTTGTGTTCATGTTTTCCTATTTGTTTCCCTATACCAACATGTCTGTGGTTGTGAACTTGATTTCAATTTCAGGTACCTCTACTTTGTTCTAGGTTCACATGTTTCCATGTTTTAATAGAATGATTTTTGTTGATACCTTCCAGTAATAGTATAAAATTTTATGGTCTGTGTAATGAATTTATGCCACAAAAAAAATTGTAGTTTCCAATGCACATAGTTAAAATTCTTCAATGACATATATCGTAATTTTTTGGAAAATACCTCTTGTTTTCGTATTGGTTCATTCTATTGGAGTCTTTATCATTTTTAAATCCATAATGGATATATGTGTTTAGCATTTGTTAACACAGACATGATATTATTTAACCATAATATATATGAACACATTTAGAACCTGTTGACGGGAAGAAATGACCACTTGTCAATGTGGTGGAAGCAACCCAAACAAGGTCCTTAAATTTGTTCTTGATTTGTTTGGTGCAGTTGATTTTAACAAGAATAAGGGCCTCATTTCCACTAATCGGAAGTTTCTCCCTTAATGGGACACTTCAAAATGAAAGTTTCCTAAATTTATAAATGCAAATTAATCTAAATGAAATGCGAATTAAACTAAAATGCAATCTAATTAAAACAATTCACTATCTATAGAAATATAATCCATTAGATATTGAATACTTCCTGTAAAATTTAAAAAAAAAACGTAGTAGAAAACGCCACAAAGACATAGAAAGAAAGGTTGCGTAAATATAACTTAAATAGCTATAGAAAAACTCTCTAAAATCTAATCTAAGTGTAATTTTCAGTAGCTATAGAAAGGCAATTTGATGCAGGGGCATCTAGGCCCAAGAGAAACAGTTGGACATAACCGATGGAAGATGCTCGGAGGATAGTCAATGACCTCCGAAAATAGGGGCGATAGTCGACAGAAGGTAGAGGTGTCACGTAGATTCCGATCAACTGTGGTTGATGGCCGACGACGAGACAACATAGTGGAACAGTCGAAGGAGTTGCTGAATGGAATAAAGGAGGAAGTCAATAGACGGTTACGACCGATGGTGACAGTTTGAAGTTTGAGGAATAGAGCTGTGGAGGTAGTTGGGAAGTTGCAGGAGCAGTTATGGCGATAGTTGCAGAATGCCTGATGGAGCCACCTGATGAAGGAAGCTCCCTAAAGTATTTAATATAGTTTGACCATGCCTATAAGTGATCGAGGCTTCTAGAAGACATTCCAAGTGAGTGGCGTTGAGTATAAATACCCGTGCATACTCTGAGAAAGGAGCTTTTGGCCTCTAGAGGAGCCTTTGGAATTTTTTGGAAGAACACCCTTTTGGGAACAAAATAATACATGTGTATGTGTGTGTATAATCAATACGACTAAGAATAAAGCATAGAATCTGCATGTAATCATTCATGTAACAATTGATTTCCATTTAATATAAATCCATAATCCTTGGGAATTTGTTGTTTGTTATTATTGGTGATTGTGCCATGTGCACTCTAATCAGTGGAGATCAAGGTCATTGCTAGTAAATTGGTTATAGAACACGACCATTTCTATAAGCTTGGTATCAAAGCAATAATTAATCCTATATAGTGAGTCCAGTTGCGATTATATGAAGTGGGAAACTCTAACTGCGATTGGGTAGAGTTGAAGTGGATAGAGGAAGCCCTATTGCGATTGGGTGGTGTGAGTTAGTTGGTGGAACTAGTGACCATGGTTGAGAGGGGAGTAAACGTCCGTGGTAGAGGATGAAGGACGTGTGGAGGAGTAGGAATCACAATTGATCAAGAAATGTTTGAGGAACGTGTCCAGACCATAAGAAGTATGAAGAGCGAGTTGGATGTAGTGAAAAAAGCCCAAAAGAGGGGATTGGGTATTGATACCCTCAATCATAGCGATGAGGAGTTTGAAGAAGAAGAACATGCTCCTAAGGATGACTATGAAGAATACCCAAGAGACAAGTTGTTAAAGGTGTTATTTGAGATGAAGGGTAGATCAAAGATGGAGGTCTCTACCTATTTAGGGAGTCTTTAAAGCCTGAAGAGTTGATTGATTGGATAAGGGAAATGGAGAAATAATTCAACATGGAGCAGATAGAGGACCCTAAAAGGGTAAATTTTTACTGTCTGGATTTGAAGGGTCATGCCTCATTGTGGTGGGACAATGTACAGGATGACAAAGTAAGGGAGGGAAAATACAAGGTGAAGACTTAGGACATAATGGTTTCCAAGTTGAAGGATAAGTTCCTTCCCACTGACCACGTGATTTATCTATTCAGGAAGCTACAAAGCCTGAGACAAAAGGAAATTTTGAAAGAGTTCACGAAGGAATTATATCATGTGTCTATTCGGTCAGGACAAAATGACGAGGGAGAGGATGGAGTCGCCAGGTATGTGAATGGCCTAAATATTCCATCCAGGATGAATTAATTCTTTTGAGGTTCAGGACAGTCAGAGAAGCCTATCGGCTAGCTCTAAAGTCCAAGAATAAACTGTCGTGTCAAACCTTGACGAGCAGAGGAAAATCGACTGCGCAAAGTAAAAACAATTCCATCACCAAAAGACAGACTAGTGGCACAAGGAAGGAAGAAATTCGTAAGGAACGATGAGAAGAAATCACGACAGGGGGTGATGTTCGTGAGTACGGATGGGGAGGATATAACCCTAGAGGTCGAGGTGCCTACAGTCGAAGAGGATCCTATGGAAAGACATGCAGACCAACCCAAAATAGTCTTCTACAAGTGTAGAGAGTTGGGACATAAGGAATATGAGTTCCCAGAGAACTTGCAAGACGTCGAGATAAAGATGAGGAGGGTGGTCCAACTGGAAGAGGAATCTCCGAGGAGGTTGCATCAGAGGGAGGTCGAAATATGAAAAACCAGAGAGCGTCATTACAGTCAGTAGGATTAGAAGAGGCGAAACCGACCTAGAGGAAGTCCATTTTTCAGACAAAGGTTAAGATTCAGGACAGATGTTGGATGACCACCATCAATGGGGGAAACATGTATAATATGGTCTCAACGGAGGTTATTGACAAGTTGGAATTGAAATGTTAGACACACCCGAATGCATGCAAGGTTTTGTGGTTACATAAGGGTCACCATGTTACAGTGACACAACAATGCCTAATTAACTTCAATATTGGAGGATTGTAGGAGAGTGTGCTATGTGAAGTAATTCCAATAGATGCATGCCATTTATTGGTATCCCAACCATGGAAATACGATCAGAACATGGTTTATGATGGATGCAAAAATGTGGTTATGGTCGAGAAATATGGAAAGAGTTTCCGGATGATTCCTTTAGTTGAGGAACATAATAGTTGAGGAAAGGAGAAGAACTATTGGGAGAAGAGAGTGTTGATGTGTTCATCCAAGTAGTTTTTGAAGGAGGAAGAGAAGAAACAGTATTTATTTGTTTCCCTTCCCAAGGGTCTAAGCGTCGATGGACCGACGAAATAAATTCTGACAAATTCACATAATTTTTGTCGGATTTCAATGCCATTATGGTCGATGAGATGCTAACTTGATTGCCACCAAAGAGGAGTATATGTCATCATATCAACTTGATTCTAGGGTCGATCCTGCAAAACAAGGAAACACATAGGATGACACCAATGGGAAATTATAAGTTGAACCGACAAGTGCAAGAGTTGTTGGACAGGGGGCTAATCAGAGAAAGTTTAATCCCATGTGTAGTACCACCCATACTAGCACCAAAGAAAGGAGGGGAATGGAGGATGTGCATTGACTCCAAGGCTATCAATAAGATTACTATTAAGTACAGATTCCCATTTCCGAGGATGGACGACTTAATCAAATATTTGATTGGAGAAAATTACTTCACCAATATTGATTTGAAAAGTGGTTATCATCAGATATAGATTCGAGAGGGCAACGAATGGAAAAAAACCTTCAAGAGGAAGGAAGGGTTGTATGAATGGTTGGTGATGTCATTTTGGCTGAACAATGCATATAGTAGATTGATGAGGCTAATGAACGACATTTCAAATGCATTTTTTGGAAATTTTGTTATAGTCTACCTCGAGGACATTTTGATCTTTATCCAGACCAGAAAAGAACATATGGTAGACCTTTGAGAAGTGTTGCAATGGTTGCAGGAGGAGAAATTGGTGGTGAATCTGAAGAAGTGCTCTTTTATGAAGGACGAACTAACATATTTGGGATTTGTGATCTCACAATGAGGGTTCTCAATGGACCCATAAAAGGTACAGATGATACTGGAGTGGCCAGAGCCGACTAGCATGACAGAGATAATAATTTTTCATCGACTTTCCAGCTTCTCCTCCAATTTCATCAGGGATTTTAGCCAGATATGTGCACCACTGACGACGTGCATGAAGAAGGGTGATTTCAAGTGGATGGATACCGCCCGATGAGCATTTGAAAAGCTAAAGAAAAAGGTGACGGAGAGACCAGTATTATCTCTCCCCAACTTTGATAAAGTATTCCATGTCGACTACTATGCAAGTGGAGTGATGATTGGAGAGACCAGTATTATCTTTCCCGAACTTAAGAATATATTGGATAATGCTTATGCGTTGGAGTTACGAGAGGGGCTGAATATCCCACCAACATTCAATGTTGTTGACTTGTATAGGCATGAGGAAGGGTCAACTAGCGGAGAAGAACCGACCATCGACTGGAAAGAGCAGGTAACAAGCCAACTAGAAAAATAGATTGTTGAATTTCTGGAAGAACATAACACATGTTAGATGCAGAGAAACAAGAAGAAAGAATACCTAGTTCGATGGGAAGATAAAGTAGACGAAGAAGCAACCTGGATTTCGAAAGAAGACTTCTAACGACTGATAGGATGGCCAAGTTATTCTCAACCCAGGTACGATGATACAGGGGCATATAGACCCAAGAGAAACAATTGGACATAACAGACAGAAGATGCCCAGAGGATAGTCAATGACCTTCAAGAATAGGGCGATTTTTGAACGAAGGTATAGGTGTCGTGGAGATTCGGACCGATCGTGGTTGATGGCTGGCGATGACACAACATAGTGGAATGGTCGAAGGATATGTCGACCAAAATAAAGAAGGAATTCAAGAGTCGGTTACGACTGATAGTGACAGTTCAAAGTTCGAGGAATACAACCATGAAGGTAGTTGGGAATTTGCAGGAGCAGTTATGGCGATAGTTGCAGAATGTCAGGTGGGGCCACCTAATGAAGGAAGCCACCTAAAGTATTTAATACAGTTTGACCATGCATGGAAGCGATCGAGGATTCTGGAAGACGCGTCAAATGAATGGTGTTGAGTAAAAATACCTGTGCGTACTATAAGAAAGGATCTTTTGGCCTCTGGAGGAGCTATTGGGAAGTTTTTGGAAGAAGAACGCCCTTCTGGGAATAGAAGAATACCTCTGTATGTGTGTGTATAATCCATACAACTAAGAACGGAGCATGGACTCTACATGTAATCATTCATCTAACAATTGATTTCCATTTAATATAAATCCATAATTATGGTATTTTTTAAGGATTATAAAAGTATACTTAACTATAGTATTCTAGGCGATTATTTTGGATTGAAAAAAACATATATATAGATTGGTAGGAGAATATTAAATATGAAACATACAATTTACTACCAAAACTTGTAAATTTTGGTGAATATTATTATTAAAAAACATATTTTATGTAAATATAGGCGATATTAGAGACTAAAAATGACTAAATAGGGAATTTATTTTTTGACAAAAGGCTCAAAAAATAGCAAATTGATGAAATTTCACCCCTAAAAATTTCCCTCACCATAATCCTTGGCAATTTGTTGTGTTATTGTTGGTGATTGTGTTGTGTGCGCTTTGATGAGTGGCGGTCGAGGCCGTTGCTAGTAAATTGGTTACAGACCACGACTATTGCTATCACAATTTAGATAGTTGTAGAAAAAAAGTTTCGATAGCTACCAAAACCCTATAGCTCATCTACTAAAATACTATTCAATATTTTAAAACAAAATTTTATCCTATCTAATCTATCATATCCTACATAATCAAATTTGAAATTAACAATTAATCTAATTTGAATTAAAAATAAATTATGTTCAGATTTAACTTAGAGACAAAGCTAAATCGAAACCACAACACATTATGCACTTTATTATATTCACAAAATAATAACACAAAAATTATTATTATCTGAAAACACAATAATAAAACAATTTAGCTGCACTTGTTATCGATGAATAATAGAAATTTTATCAAAATCAATAAAATACTCTAATAATAGAGGAATATTGCATGTAGTAAAACAAAAGAGATTGTATCAAGCTGAAAAATAACTTTCATATGATACCATAATGAAAGAGTTGGCGTGCTTTCAATAATTGTTATCGTTCCATCATTTTGTGATCAGAACCTTGATTTCTGCGACTAAGTATATTTTCTCCTCTTGTTCACCCTTTATGGTTCTTTGACTTTCATTTCCTTGCCGGAAATCGGTTATAAATTCTGTAGCAGATTCTGTCATTTAGGTGCAGTAAACCCAAGCGTATTCTCCTTAGTGTGCAGTTCAATAGCGTGCCTTAATTTTGCAGCGATTTGGCAGCATTATCCTGTGGCCTTCCATTTCTCTTGTCGTGATTAATATACTTGTGAACTTCCCTTTCCAAAATTACAATTATACAGACATTTATTTTAGAAATTCAAATAGATTATAAAACTGGGCCCATTGATCGAGCTGAGGTGGAAGGTTGTAGGGACTTAAAGCCACCCATAATAAATAATTTGCAAGTTTTCACTAAGTGTATTATTCTCATATATTAGCTTCACATAAAAATCCAAAGTCTTATGTGAGTATTGTTTAGGATAAAATGGATAAATCAAATACTTCCATTCCATTCCAAGCATGGGTAAGAAGGAAACAGATTTTAGTAATGTTATGAATCTTTCCATATTATTGACTAGAATGTTGAAGCATGGGCACAAGACTGTTGGATTTGGCCATTTCAATCTCTCATTCTCAAAAATGAGATCAAATTTCACTAGGACATCCTTGATTAAATGCTTAAGAAGTTTTGAGGAACCAATGGTGGATCTATATGGAGATATGCTTTACAAAAGTGGAACATCTATGCACCCATTGCATGATGCTCTATTGCAATCATAGTCATATGAAAAGTGTATGATCTACAAACATGATTTTATGCAACATGATATATGTTTTGATGATACAAGTCTTTGCATCACAAATAAAAAACTACCACCCATATTAAAGTTGTAAATGAATAATTGTTTAGATGATAACAAAAACCACTTTGTCTTTTCATTTTTATCTATTTTAACAACGGGAGTTTTTGAGATTGTCAAAGTTGGATTCAATCACGGTTGGACACACCCATGAAGACATAGATGGAATTGATGGGAGGTTATCAACAAAGCTAATGCGCAAAGGGTATATTTTCACTCTTAGAGATTATGGATACTTATAGGACATGTGAAGATTGTAAAATTAGTCACAGCAGATCTAATAAACAAGTAAATCAATCACAATAGATGAACATAGAAAATATGGTGTAAAACTGTGTAAAACATACACAGTGCTCAATATCCCAGTAAGGGTGAATGATTACAATAGAATACAGTAACAATGACTGAGCAATTCGAATTGTCTAAGGAGGTCATTCGAATCACTGAATGGAGTAGCTTGACTCCAACTAGGAGTCCTCATCATCAATCAGTGGTGGTCATCAATGCACAAGAACCAGTCATCTAGGTGTCAATCTGAGTCTAACTAAGTGTAACATGTGTAACTGAAGTGTGTAGCACTGATATAGGGAAGTGGGCTCAGTGGAGGGTGCATGGGAGGCTAACTAAAGTCAGAACAAGTCATCTAGTCAATCTGGAGGTCCAATGGAAGTGAAATAGTCAGTCGGGAGTAAAACTAGCCTCAAATCAGGGAGAATCGGAGCTAACTGAGTGTAACTAAAGTGGAACTGTAGTGGTAGGTGAAGAAGTGCGCCCTTCTCTGGCAGTAGGTGAGAAGTGGGCGCCTTCCTGACTAGGAGGGCTAAAACTCTGAAGTAAGTGGCTCCCGGGTGCTAGAATAAGGTGGCTAAGGTGTTGGAGGCATCAACCTGGTGACTGGGATGCATGCAAAGTGCATGCAAACCCTAGAATTTGCATGCAAACCCTAATTGCATGCAAGATCGTGAAAAAGATGATGTGGATATCCGAACACCCCCCCTCAAGCTAGACTATGATGTACAAAAAATAATGTGGGGCCCTGGTAACTAAGACCAAAGGTCACCCCAATACAATAATCCAAAAAATGTTGAAAATAAACTAAGTGAGGAAAGAGGGAAAACCCAGTGGGAAGAAAGCCCCCCCTCAAGCTAAAGCATAATAATGGATCAATCTGTCTCCACCATGATGGAACTCACCCCCAACAGTGAACGGAGGTAAGAGAACTTCTTCTCAGTGAAGCTCTTGGTGAAGATGTCTGCAATTTGCTCATCGGTAGGGCAATATTGCAGAATGATTGTGCGATCATGCACCAACTGTCGAATGTAATGCATGTGAATCTCAATGTGTTTGGTCCTCTGCCGCTGAACTGGATCTGTGGAGATCTTGATAGCACTTTGATTGTCACAAAATAGGACAGTCGAAGTAGTGCCACCAAAACCAAACTCGGAAAGAATACCCTGCAACCAAAATGCCTGAATGCAGGCATTGACTTCCCCTTGATACTCTGCCTCTGCTGAAGAAAGTGCAATGGCTGCTTGCTTTTTGATGGACCAGCAAATAGCACCATGACCAATCATGAAAACATAACCGGAAGTGGACTTCCGATCAATGCTATCACCTGCCCAATCTGAATAAGTAAAACCAATGAAATCAAGCTTAGAATCTATAGCATAATGTATGCCAAAATGTTTCGTACCTTGCACATATTGCAAGATCCGCTTGGCTGCCCTCCAATGAAGCTCATGGGGCTGCTACATATACCTTGACACGGCATATGAAATATCAGGCCTTGAGTGTGTCAAATAAAGTAGTGAACCAATCAACTGTCGATACATATTGCAATCTGCAAGCGGTGTAGAATCTCCCTCCTCAAGACTGATTCCTGAGAGGAATGAGAATGGGGCTGCCTTACATTCAGCCATATTAAACTTCAATAACAGGTCGGAAGCATATTTTTGCTGAGATATAGTGATCCCATCAAAATTTTGAGCTATCTCCAAGCCCAAAAAGTGACTCAGCAAGCCCAAATCGCTCATGTCAAAAGCTAGATTTAAGGCAGTTTTTAGCTTGTTTATTGAAGTAAGAGTGCTACCAGTAATGAGAAGATCATCAACATAAAGTACAATAACCAACAAATTACCTTTAACTCGTTGAAGATACACATTCGGATCAGATTTGCATCTTTGGAAATTCTGAGAAAGAAGGAAGGAGTCCATCTTTGCGTACCAAGCTCTTGGGGCCTGTTTTAACCCATACAAAGATTTCTTCAATCTGCAAACTAATGATGGATCTAATGTGTAGCTCTATGGCTGCTGCATATATACCTCTTCAGCAAGGTCTCCATGTAGAAATGCACTCTTCACATCCATGTGGTGCACTTTCCAGTGCTTGGATGCAGAAATAGCCAAAACAAGGCTGATGGAATCCATCTTTGCAACCGGTGCAAAGGTCTCAGTGTAGTCCACTCCTTGGACTTGTGAGAAACCTTTTGCCACCAACCTTGCTTTGTATTTGCTGATAGAGCCATCATCAACAACTTTTGTGCGGTAGACCCATTTACACTTCACTAATTTTCTTCCAGGTGGAAGAGAAACTAGCTCCCATGTATTATTCTTTTGAAGAGAACTGTACTCTTCATCCATGGCACTTTGCCATCTCGGATCTCGGTGGACAGAATAGTATGATGTGGGATATGAACCAGCCATCAAATAACAAATCTCAGGAATTAATGGATCAGCAATAGAAAGAGCCATACCTGCTCTTTGAAAGTCTGCTCTTGTTCGTCTCGGATCAGCAGGATTTCCAAGGTTCGAACCAGCAGATTGAAGAGTGTTTGGGCCAACTTTGGTAACTGAGGAGGATCATAATGGTCGGATTCCGAACCTGATATGTCATTATCATCATGTGCTGCTAAAATATCAAAAATATCAGAACTCATACCTTCATTATCGTTACACGGATCTTCTTCTGGTGAAGGCGGTGAATCGGCAGTCTCTTCCTCGACTAGTTGCAATTCTTGAAGCGGTTCTTCAAATTGCACACTGCGCTCTATGAATATCTTTTTAGATATGATGTCCATGATTTTATATGCTTTGGATTCTTCCCCATATCCTATCAGTATGCACTCAATACTTTGTGGATCCAAAGCTCGTCTCTTCTTGTATGGAATTCTAGCCCATGTAGTAGAGCCAAAAACTCTCAAATTTGACACATCCGGTTTGTGACCAAAGAAGGCTTCGAAAGGAGTCATACCTTTCATGGATGAATGTGGAAAACGGTTCTGTATGTATGCAGCAATATTGATTGCTTCAGCCCAAATATTTGCAACCAAACCTTTTGATTCAATCATGCATGTAGCCGTCTCTTTCAGTGACCGATTTTTCCTTTCCGCTACACCGTTCTGTTGGGGTGTGTAGGGAACTGTATGTTGGATCTGAATTCCGCTTTGGGCACAAAGTTGCAGCAACTCGGCCGATTATCATATCTAAGAGCTTTGATCTTTCTCTCAGTGGCGGTCTCAACAGAAGCCTTAAAACCCTTGAATTTTCCAAGCACTTCTGACTTGTTTTTGAGAAAGAATACCCATGTAAAGCGGGAAAAATCATCAATAAATGTCAAAACATACCTTGAACCATTTATTGACGTATGGGGCAGCAGACCACTTATATCAGAATGGATCAACCCCAAAACTGTAGAAGCTCTGCTAGCTTTTCCGCGGTCGAATCTGTGCTCGGGGTGCTTCCCAATGATGCAACCAGTGCATATTCTCTTCGAGGAACGGAGTTGTGGAAGACCATCTACCATGGAATTTTTTGATAGCAGTAGCAAATACTTATAATTAAGATGTCCAAATATTTCATGCCAAATCCTACTAACCTCATTACCATGTGTGTGAAGAGCAGTGGGCTTTGCAAGCAGAATAAAGTGTGAAAACTCATAGCATTTTGCAGTGTGGTTTGCCTTTCCGACTGCAACAAGTCTTCCACTTTTGATATCAGAAATTTCAACTGTATTAGGGCTGAATGTAACTTGCTTCGGTTCACCAGTGTGTGTCATTTGATACACAGAAAGAAGATTTGAAGCCAAGGAAGGCACATAGAGAACATTCTGAAAGCTTCCATGATCTACATGAATCGTACCTTTGCCCTTTGAAGAAATTTTTGAGTCATCTCCCAAATGGATGGGGATGGAGCTGTTTGGATCGAATGAAGAAAAAGAATCAATATTTGCAGCCATATGATTCGATGCACCTGAATCTATCAAGAGAGTAGTGGGCTTCGAAACAGTTGCCATGAGTGCTTGTCCTCTTTCATGATCATCATTCCTATCCTTCTTCCTTGCAACGTCAGGAAGAGTTATGTTGTTCTTTTCCAAAAGGAGGGCCATTTGATCTATAGTCTTCTTCATACATGAACTTTCGGGATGAAAGCCACGGTTGCAATAAATACATTTAGATTTTTGGTTACCTTCTTTGCCCTTTTGCTTGAACTTTGAACTGGATGGTGCATCTGTCTGTTTGCCGTTCTCTCTTTGCTTGTGAGGTTCGAATTTGGGCTTCTCCTTCTTTTGCTTTCCTTTACCATTCGATATTTTGGGTCCTTGAACATATAGGGCTGAATCTTTGGAGCTTATGGACTCCATTTGAATCAACTTGTCATGCTCTTTTGTGACGGACTCAATGAAGGCATTCAAGGTAGGCATCTTCCAATTCGTGGTAGTTAGCCGACCAGAATTGAAAGTAGAGACAAATACCGAATAATCTTTACCAAGCTTGTTGAGAATGGAGAGGATCAATTGTTTATCCTCTTTGATAACTCCACTGTTCTTCAACTGCAAGTGCAAGTTCTTGAATTTTGTGAAGAATTCATTTATGGTCTCGAAATTCTCAGGACTAAGGGAAATCAATTTATTCTCTAATTGAAAAGCCCCCTAAGCTCGTCCTGCTTGCCAAATAGTGTTTCAAGTTGCTCCCATATAGCTTTTGGAGTCTTCAATCTGCTGAGATGGAAGTGAAGATCTTTGGAGATGGAGAGACAAAGAAGACCATAAGGTTCATCAAGCTTGTGGTAGTGTTTGGTTCTATCTGACAAGTTGTTTGGCTCTAATTCAAGACCAAGAGTGACTCGGTAGTAACCTTTTGAACGTAATATGATCTCCATATCATCTTTCCAATCAAAATAATTGAATGGGGTGAGGATAGGCTTTGAAGAAGAGTATTCCATTGCTAGGAGTGAGTGCACACTGATGTAGAGGAGCTTGCAAGGGCAGAGTAGCGAATGCAAATGATGGAGACAATAACCTGCAAATCACAATAAACCAAGAACAATGAGGTCGAACAATCCACCCTTTTAGAGTTGCATCACACCTGGGATTGGAGATCAAACAATGTTGAATGGGTCCAATGTATCAGATCCAGGATTTATGTGGAAACTCAAGCTTCTGGAGTGGTATTGGATGTATTTTCAAGCTTTGCATGCACAGGAGCGAATGCCCTTGAGATCTTTCATGCCAAAACTTTTTGCAATTTTTGAGCAATTCACTCAAATCTTCTTGTAAAAACACCTATAGAAAAGAGATCTTGTCCCTGCAATGGCTCTAATACCATGTAAAATTAGTCACAGCAGATCTAATGAACAAGTAAATCAATCACAACAGATGAACATAGAAAATATGGTGTAAAACTGTGTAAAACATACACAGTGCTCAATATCCCAGTAAGGGTGAATGATTACAATAGAATACAGTAACAATGACTGAGCAATTTGAATTTCCTAAGGAGGTCATTCGAATCACTGAATGGAGTAGCTTGAATCCAACTAGGAGTCTTCATCATCAATAAGTGGTGGTCATCAATGCACAAGAACCAGTCATCCAGGTGTCAATCTGAGTCTAACTGAGTGTAACATGTGTAACTGAAGTGTGTAGCATTGATATAGGGAAGTGGGCTCAGTGGAGGGCGCATGGGAGGCTAACTGAAGTCAGAACAAGTCATCTAGTCAATCTGGAGGTCCAACGGAAGTGAAACAGTCAGTCAGGAGTGAAACTAGCCTCAAATCAGGGAGAATCGGAGCTAATTGAGTGTAACTGAAGTGGAACTGTAGTGGTAGGTGAAGAAGTGCGCCCTTCTCTGGCAGTAGGTGAGAAGTGGGTGCCTTCTTGACTAGGAGGGCTAAAACTCTGAAGTAAGTGGCTCCCGGGTGCTAGAATAAGGTGGCTAAGGTGCTGGAGGCATCAACCTAGTGACTAGGATGCATGCAAAGTGCATGCAAACCCTAGAATTTGCATGCAAACCCTAATTGCATGCAAGATCCTGAAAAAGATGATGTGGATATCCAAACAAAGATCATAATTGCTATGTTGCTTACCTAATTGGTGATTTTTTTTTTAAATAATTTTGTGAAGCCCCATCTTTTGGATGGCAATTCCAAGATCATTGGTATCATAAAATGCAATTTTTTAATATTTCAACTCATATATAACATTCCAGTCATGCAATGTAGGGCATCCCTTCAGGATGAAAAGTAGTCAACTCCTATTCATCTATGGCGTTCATTTCTAGATGGTAGTGCAAACTTACTAATGAGGTAGCATAAGTTATTAAATTTGCAAATAAAAAGACCTTCAGACATGGACAAAAAAAAGAATAGAAACATATATTTCATTATGGATGCGAGGGATTGAGAAGGGAAGTGAAAAAATTTGGTTTCCCAAGTTAATTTATTCGGAGGATATATATAAATATTTGGATAGTCCCTTCCAGAGTGTTGATTTGTGAGCAACTAATTTTTACCATCAATAGGGAAGGATATATAGAACAATGCGCATACAAAATCCTCACATGAAATTATGGATGCCTACTTGAAGGAAAATGTTCCTATATTTTAGTATTGCTATGTTGGAATTGCATGCAACAAACCTAAATATGAATTCACTCCAAGAGTAGATGTTGTAAAGATACAAATGGTCACTGTGCAATCACTAGAACTAGATTGTGCATATGGTTGGGTAGGGCAATTGGTGATATTTATCAAGATCTAGATGCTACTGTTTAGTCTTCCAAAGTAGAGGTGTAATGGTAGAATCCAACATGGGAATTAAAGGACCTCAAGGGGTTATATAGAAACCGTTTAAATAAAAACCAACAATAGGTTGTTAGTACAAAAAAATATATGATCATCGATGTAAACAACATTATATGAGCATGGTCACCAAGGGTAGGATGGATATAAGAGAGAATAAAAATAAATGAGAAAGGCCTTGCAACATTAAGGCACGACAAGAGATAATGAGACATAATGTTTAGAGTGGGATCGATGTTCACATGGATATAAGTTAAGGGTTTCTTAGCCCAATGAAATATTTCGGTCGTCTTATTAATGTATAAATAAGTATGTTAGTGACATGGAATATAGGAAGTGTTGAGGTTCATTGTAAACATTGGTTCTTATTCTTCAAACTACATATTTTATTGTTTCCCTGTATATTATTAATGTAGGATTTGACAGTAGAAGTTCTTTCATCAATGGGAACATGTTACTCAGTAATCCTTGGCTTTATGGTCTAGGAGGATTACTATTATAACTGACATTGTTAAGTAAATATCAACATTGGATATTATGTGAAAGAAAATAATTTAAAACAAGTCATGATGACAACTAGTGCATTATAATGTTGTACTTTTTCGAAATAATTCAAGGCAATGTGCAAAAGGGGTCCATATAAAAAAAAGAAGAATCTCATATACATAGAAGACAAAGTAAAAAAATTTCTTAGATAATGGTAAAATATGACACCTATAATCTCTAAAAAACGGAGAGCAAGTGAACAATTTAACTTTACATTGTTCCAATAGAAATGAGATATGAGATGACCAATAAAATGGACACTTTTCGAATCATAATTTAGAACTATAAAATTTAAACTTATTGTTTGGAATAAAAAATCATAGTTTTGGAAATTAAATTTTACTTTTGAAATAAAAATGTTGCACTTTTAAAATTCAAAGATTGCACCTTTTGAAATGAAAAATGCACTTTTCAAATCAAAATTCACATTTTATAAACTGAAATTCACACTTTCGTAATAAAAAAATGCACTTTTGGAATTAAAAATTGCACTTTTAGGATTTAGAATTAGTAAAAATAAACACTTACAAAATGAATTGTAAATCCATGTAGCCTTTTGGATTTATTACATTCATAAAGGTAATTGATTTTTCTAGAGGCAAATGGGGTAAACTAGTGGCCTTCATTATAGATCCTAACCCCAAGGAAATCAAGAGATTTGAACCTATGACCTCCCTTACTCTGGGGGGAGAGATCTCACATCTAGCTCAAGACCACTTGAGCTACCCCTTGGGGCCTTTTCTTTGTGTGTGTTTGTGTGTTTAATACTTTCTCCTTCTCCAATGGATTTTTAATAAGTGTGCATGCATGCACATTTGAAACACACACACACACACACACACACACACACCATTGGAAAAACACTCTATGGGAATGACAAAGGAGAAGTTGGAACTTCAAATATTGGGGTTCTAGATACATGGTACATAAGGGACTGTTTAAATTTTGGGGGCATATTTTATTGATCCATTGGAATGCAGCATAGTGTTATATGCAAAAGTAGATGCAACAAAGTGTGTCTACTATGTGGGTGGAAAGTTTCTTCATTACAAAATTCAAATCGAAGAAAAATAGTTTCTATATAATTTTCTATATTTTTTTTCTTACAAACAATTTGATTAATTTTGATAAATAAAAATCACTTTAATAAATAATATTATTTGAAATTGTAAATGTGAGATAATATTTATACAACATCTGTAATGTCCCTTCTTAGGAATTTTATTAAAATGACAATTTTTCACTTTTTTCCCTAGTTTGACCTTTGACTAGTTTTGATCTCTAGGTCTCAAATTTGCCCCAAATGATCCCAAATATTCTGAGAAGGTATATGAATGATATTAGAACATAAATATGTGTTTCAGGGATGCCTTTGGACCTTTAAAATACTTCTACAAATCCTCTTTCAATTCTGATCAATGTAGGTAACTTTACTAGTGATTTCCCTTTGACTAGTATTGGTCTCTAGGTCTCAAATTGACTCCAAATGCCTTCAAATCTTCAAGAAAGGTATATGAATGATATTAGAACTTGAATATTATGTTTATGGATAACATATGGCCACCAAAAGACCTCTGCAAACTCTCTTAAGATTATGGACCAATTATGCAATTTTATTAGTAATTTGGGGTTCAAATCCCCATGGGGTAAGTACTGAAAATGGCTTCCCAAATGCCTCCAAACCCACTCAAATTTATGAACAGAGGTATGTAAGGTGTTAAGTATGTTATTAAAGTCTCATATGCACCATTAATGGATTATTACAACTGTTCTCACCCTCTCCCATTCAACTGCAAAAATCCCCAATTCGACCCTTGCGGAAATGGCACTATTTCACCTCCCAATACAACTAAACTGAGTAAAAATGCTTCAAATGCTCAAGTACAGTACATGAAACTTGTAGAAGACATCCATGGCAGTATATTGATCACAAATATATCAGAGAATAATCCATTCATTCGAAATCATCAGCATTACATTGATTCACAACAAGGTAGTGGGGAAATGGCACTATTCTTTCATTAAAATTGAGATTTATACATTTCTACTTGGAATTTCGACTTGAAACTTTCTGGAGATGAAGAACAGAGTATTTACTTCATATTACAAAATAAATGGGGCATTAAAATCTCCCCCAAAGAGTACAATAGCTCACCAAAAACGCCCTCCCTCAAGGATCAAGAATATGCCATCAAAACTGGAAATGGTTGAAGGAGTGAGCTGCAATAGAAGAAACCATGAGCTGCCCTGCAGCTTACACCTGCAAATAAAGACTCCATTAAAGCTCCAAATGAAAGGTCTAAGTGGCCTTTCCAATTACCAACTTGGATGGGAATCTTTCACCCTTGAAATTGGCCAAGGCAAGAAACTAGTCATCCACCAGCTCTCCCTCTTCACAAATGCAATTGCAAATTCTACAAATGATCAAAAAGATGGTTTAATTATTTTTTATTGACATTTATAAAGTTCTAATGTCCTCCATGGGTCGAATTCCTTCCAAGAGACTTATGCCAACTCAAGTTGGGAAGAGATTCCAAAGAATGCCACTTGTACAACAATTTCTAGTCTCCCACTTCCACCAAATCACATGTGGAAGCATATTAGCTGCCCTAACACCCTTGAGCACCCTCTTGGAGTCTATTTTTATCCCTGACATGTCATATATGTCATATGTCAGCCTTCATATCTGATTTGTGTCATAGGTGTCATAGCATCTTCATCATTGTTGTCATAGAGCTAGGGAATCTAGCCCAAGTGTCTCACTAGCTCCAAATTGCCTCTTCCTCTTCCATGGGAGTTACTCTTCCTCTATATTTCGACCTTGGATGAGTCATTCCATGAATAATACCTTTTGGACTCCCCCAAGTATGTTACCATTCACCTTGAATTCGAATTGGTGAGAGAATGATGCCAAGTGTAGTGGGGAAATCTAGCCATATGTGGGTCCCACTTCCTCCATGTGTCTTCATGATCAAATGCCACTTTGATTTTCACTTGTATATATTTATTTAGCTCCTTTATTAAATATTTATGCCACTCTAATGTTCAAACATCATTTATTATCCCCATTATTCCAAATCCCAAAGCTTCCACCCCAAACCTAGGAAACTAGTAATCTTCCTCCTTGGCAATTATTTGAACTTTAGCATCAATTTGACAAACTCTACTGAATAGGGACAATGTGATTAGGCCATTGTGACCCAATGCCAAATTTGGGACATTACAACATCCTACCCATTAACAAAGTAAATCTGTTATCTAAGATAATATTGAGATTTTATACAACTTTAATGTAATGTGAATCTAATCTCACAAAGGAATTTTGCAGAACCAAAAAATATATTTTCAATAACATAATGATATTCTTTATTCTTTATTATATAGGTAAACTTTTCTTTGTCTCACACTTATAACTTCCTTCAATTTAACAACATTTTGTATTGATGAATGGTTTAACTTAAAATTGATAATTTAACTTTTGGAATTCATGTTCTATGAATTCTTTTTTAACAATTAAGGGTGAAGGTAAAACTTATGCACTCATCATACTAATTTAAATTTGATAATTATGATAAAAATTATCACAAATATTATTGATTTTTGCGTTGAAGAGGCACATTCTACAACCCAGTCATAGGATGTGTAACTCATTTCATGCTCATCTTGGAGCTGACATGTGTCTTTTTTGAAAATAAATAAAATATTATAAAAAATAAGAATTAGAAAAGCACAGTTGCTTCTGCAACATTTACACTTTAAGAAAGAGTTTGCACCTGTAGAGATTTGATCCCTCTCGACACTTGGTAGATCTTCCTTTAAGATGAATCTATGCTAGTTATAAAATTTGAATTTGATTTATGGTTTAAGGTTTTTTAATATGTACTACAAGCCATCCATCTTTAAAAATTAAACATAATCTCTCTTTTTTTGAGAAAAAGAGAATTCGTTATTTTTGTACACAAGAAAGGATTTTGGATGCCTTTTTAATCATAATAAAAACCTAGTATTTAATTTGAGATGGATGGTTGTAGTCCCTTGTCCTCCTCGTGACCATTAAAGAGGTTGGCCACTATTGGAGACAATCACCATTTTGCTTATCCTCAAAACATTGTAACCCTAAAAACTCACTAAAATTGAATAAATGAAGATGACTTTTATAAAATTACAAAAAGAAATTTAATTACATTTTGAGCAAGTGATTTTTCCACAATGTGAATTTAATTTAATTTTTTTAAATATTATAATTAATATGATTTAATATATCAAACTCTATCCATCATTTATGAGACAAAAGTTTTTTTTAATTATGTAATTGTTTAATTTATAAAGACATACTTACCTTATCACTTCCAAATTTTAATATATAATTTTCAAATAAAAATAAAATATTCTTAATTATTAAACTCATTTAACTTTTACAAATAAAAATAAAAAACATTCCATATTTAAATAATATATTATTATTATATTACACATTAAACACATATCGATATTTTTTATAAACATTATTTAATATCATGTAATAAGTTGTCATGCTGATATCATGACTTTTTATAAACATCATTTAATAGTATGAACGTGACCATGTAATGACAAGCCATTCCTACTACTTTATACCCCTATTTGTTTTGGTAGATGAGAATAAATTGGTGTACAAGTTGTAGCTCATGTGTCTTAATCATCTACCTAGGCATTCAACTTAGCTTCATGGACCAAGACAGTGAAGGTCCTTTTCAAAGAAATCAATTTTTTAAGTACAATTATTTTGTTAATTAATTGCGATCCATAATGTTAAAAGTAAAAATAATTATATTTATATTAATGAAACAACACAATCTTATTAATATCTACATAACCATTCAAGATTTACCACAACTTAAATTTTATTGAAAAACACAACATCAATGTTGCTTTCATTTTAAAGAAACACAACTTCAATGTTGTTTTCATGCCGGTAATAGATGTGTTGTATCATACAATGACAACTATCAATAACTTTTGAAAGAAAGAAAATTTAATATATGCATTTTCTAAATTTGAAGTCCCATCCTACCTTTGGTCAATAAAAATTATATAACCTCCAACAAAGCAATTAACATGTGGATTTATATATGATTTCAAACTTTTGGTAGACAAAACTATTTTAAAATATTTAGTTTATTAAAATAATATGAAAATTGGAATTTTATCATGTAAATGTTTTTGGATTAATAAACTTTGACGATTCAAGTTTGGCATTCATAAACACTCTCATTTTTATAACACATGTACGGTATTAAATATTATAAACCTATCCATATTGTAGTGGTTATTTAGTAAAATTATTCATAGTGTGCTTTTTATCTAAACGTTGATAAACACTAAACTTCGGTAAGAACATGACTTTGATATTTTGGTGTTTGCTGGTACATTTTAGATTTTTTGATATTTTGGTGTTTGCTTGTACAATTTAGATTTTCTCGAAGCTAGGTAACATTTTAATGCATCTCAAAAATGGGAAACAAAATATTATGACTTTTATGCTTGTATTTATAAAAAAAAAAAATTCTTACTATTTTAAAAATCAAAGAAAATGAAGGTTACATCATCAGTTCAAGTGACTAAATAGATTCAAAGATCCTCTTGGAATGTCCAAGGGACATACAAACCATGAGCAAAAAGATGTCATCATGATCCAAACAACCAAGAAAGTAATCTACTATCAGGTAGAATGAGATACAAGCAGGTATGCTTAAACCAATAAATTCAAAATACCCCAATCAGAACAAAAAAATTTGAGAGCCTAAAACAAATAGTTCCCCATCTATTCCATACAAATTTTAACAATTTAGTTCAGTAACACATTCAAAAACCAAAGAGCTTTCCAAAAATTCTTCCGAACCATGAACAACTTTCTTTGAAAGGATATCAGCGTCCTTCTTGAAGATCCTGAATATATATGAGAATGAAATCTCATGGAAAGAGTCAATCAAATTTTGGATTCGATGACACCAATGAGCCAGCTGCAACACTTGAAGATTGTATCCACATTTTGACGATTCACTGATAACTTTTGAATACCCATAGATCTTTAGAGAGACAATGCCATTTAAAAAAGCAAATTGCAAGTAGTCTCCATAACACCAACAATTCAACCTTAGTACTACTCCCCTTCTCACTACCCATCGATAACTTGACATAATGATCCTTGTTGATCATAAGAACCATTTCATAGACGCAACTTCCTGTAGATGAATCCCCATCAAATAAACCAATAGTTGAAGAGAAGGTAATGTTAAGAGCATACACAAATTTGGGTAGAGATGGCTTCACTTCATTATAGAATTCTTTATAAAAATTAATACTCTTCATGCTGCAAAACTGATAATTGGGAGGAATATTGTCAAAAATCATTATGTTCCTCATATTCCAAACTACCCAACATAAAAAAAAATAGGAAGTAATTTGTGATGATAAGCTTTTAAACCCCATAATTTGAAAGTTTCATCCAAATTACCATACCCCCATGTCACATAAATATTTTGGTCTACATAGACAAGTTGCCACACTTTCTTATTGAAACCACAAAGGATAAAAAGATGATCCATTGAATCAACATCCTGTTTACAGAAAACACAACAACTGGGACCAATCCAACCCTTACGCAATAGATTTTCCCAAGTCACTATATCGTTCTATAGAGATAACTGGAAGAAAAATTTTAGTTTTAGGGGGATATTCCACTTCCTTAAATTACAAAACCACCATTTGATATCAAATTGGCCTTATGAGATAACATTGGAAATATAAGCATTCTTAGTTGTAATTTGACACGTAGATTTTTTCCAACTACACACAAGTTTGTCAGGAGAATCACTTAAACGAATACCAACATTATTAAGAGTGTTGATATAGCCATCCCAATATTCTTCCCAACTTCCTTGCAAGCCCAAATCATTTGATTGCAGCCAGTAGTGACCATCCTGGTTTAACCACAGCGGTCTTCCATCTAATCCAATGTAATAAAACCATTTACTCAGATAAGTATTCCAATAGTCCCAATGGAAAAAGGTATTTTCCATTGTCTCCCATAAAAGGATCAATACCAATAATAACATTTTTACCATCACCCACAACCCAAGAAATCCATTTACTAATCCAATGAAATTTTTTTATGAAACCATTCCATATAATAGATACTCCTCTAATAGATTTTTTAGCAAATCTGAACCAGCTAAGAATAGAAGTACCCCTGAAATATTTATCCTTGATCGCCAAATTCCATAAACCTTCCGCAAAGTACCACACCACATGCTTTTCATGCATAATGACATACTAAACCATGTCATATTTTTAATATCCCATCCTCCAAAGGCTTTAGGGGAAGTCAAAATTTCCCAAACAACCAAGTGATACTTTTGATCTTTACCATCACTAGCTCACAAAAAGTTGAAAGCTTCTTCCGAAAGAGATTGATAATGGTTTGAGGAACCATAACTAAGGAGAACCATTATACTGGGATACTTGTAAGCACCGCACGTAGCAGAGTAATACTGCCACCCAATGATAAGGACCTATAAGCCTAATTTCCAATTCTTTTATCATTTTTTTCACCAACCATATCCAATCTTCAATTGTGTTAACCTGTAGTTATTTGGCTTCAACAAGTATCCCAAATATTTAAAACCAATTTCTATGTTTTCCACTTTGAGCGGAAGGAAGGAGCAAATTTGTGACAGATTGTACTCGGAGACCCTATGCTGATAAAAAAGAGATTTTTCCATGCTAATGTCCATACATGAAGCAGAACACAACACTAATAAAATCTCATTAAAGGTATGTCATTCATCCACAGTTCCCTTACCAAATAATACCACATCATCTACAAACTAGAGTAGATGTGTAATTTGTAGGGGAAATGATATTTTCATGCCATATAATTTACCTTTCAACTTTGCATCTAAAAGCATCCTACTGAGTCCTTCAATAACCAATAAGAAAAGTAAGGGGGATAGAGGAAACCCCTATATAAGGCCTCTTGAACTACTAAAAACTATTGTAGGTGATCCATTA
This sequence comes from Larix kaempferi, assembly GCA_027924585.1. NCBI lineage: Eukaryota > Viridiplantae > Streptophyta > Pinopsida > Pinales > Pinaceae > Larix > Larix kaempferi. Next base: position 5,880,998 of record BSBM01000519.1, read on the forward strand.
ACAAGGAAAACTATGTTAGCTGAAGAAACAGAACCCTAAATCCAATTGGTAACCTCCACCGGAAATCCTATCTACAAAGGGTAACTCTAAGGAATACCTAGTTTACTTTGCCATAGGCTTTGGCAAGGTCCATTTTCAAAATCAGGGCATTAATTTTTTTAACTTTTACAAAGTGCAGGCATTATTGGGAGACCCCAATGGCATCTAATATTTGTTGATTTGCAAGAAATCCAAATTTCTCTTTAGATACTACTTCTGAAAGATTAGGCTTAATCCTATAAGCAAATATTTGTGTTTCCAATTTATGCACCAAATTACACTGAGAGCAATGGGTTAGAAATCAGAAAAAGTCTCAGGTTTTTCTTTCTTAGGGATAAGAGAAATACAAGTATAATTTAGGGCGCCTGACATAACACCCTAAGTCCTAGACATCTTAGCAACAACCAGTAGATTCCTACCCACGAGATCGAAGAAATAAGTAAATGGTTTCATGGAGCGGCCATTAGGCCCAGGGATTTTATCTTTTGAAAAAAAATTCAAAACACTTTCCACTTCCTCCAAACTAATAGGTTTGTCAATCTAGATACCTTCCTTTGTGGTGAAAAAATAGGGGTAGTGTCTTACCACTTTCATTTGATTACCTATATCCAGCAGACCATAATATTTAAAATGGTTGTTGAAGAAGCTGATAGTTTCTTTCTCAATGTCCCTTTGAGCAATGACCCATTCCCCACCAGGAGAATTGATGTCCCATATAGAATTAATATTACACCTATAGCTCGCATAATTGTGAAAAAAAATTGGAATTGTTGTCCCTAGAAGCAATCCACAAGACCTTAATTTTAAATCACCAATCATCTTCTTCCATTTTCATAACAATATCTTTATTGTTTTCAACCTCTATTAAACAAGCCCTCTCTTCACGATAAAAATTTCCAGTCAAATTACTAATCAGAATGTCACTTATTTTTACTTCAGTCTCAGTAAGATATTTCTTTAACTGAACCTCCTTGTCTTTAATCCAATTGGTAACAAAATTCTTTAAGTTTTTAATCTTAAAAACCAAAACATTCATCGCCTTAAAACCACTCGAAGTCACCAAACTTGCCCAGAAGGATCGAACCATAAAAAAAAATATTCATCTTTCAACTAGGATTGGTTGAATTTAAAAGCAACCTTTGTATATACAAAGTCCCCATCCAATTGTATAGATATGGGGTTATGATCCAAAATACTTGATAAAATGGTCCATGATCTATATCTTCAACAAGCACCAATCAAGGATTCTGGAATAAAAAACGTATCAATCCGTTTTCCAATACCTTCAACCCTAGAGCTCAAATTTTTCCATGTAGGACATAATTTGTGCGGAATGATATCCAACAGATTATTTCGTCGAAACAAATCCATAAAAAAACCTTCATGAGGATCCACTGAGGACTGCATACCCCCAATAGTCTAGACAATTCCTAAGGTTAAAACAATTTGATCCATGCTTTTGTAGACATGTGTATTCCAATCCATGCTGTTACAACGATGCTTCTCCAATATTGTTTCTAATGTCATGTGTGCTTTTGCAACCATATATTTTCCAACTGATTTTTCCCCTTATATTTTGTTGTAGCTTCTATTTCCCTACTTAATAATCCTATTTGGGAGTCCAGCTCAAGAAACACTTTTTTCCATCGACTGTGAACAAATTCAAGAGGAGTGCTTTCAATGCTAGATGGGATGATAGAGCAATAAAATGTATCACTAAAAAGTCCAAAAATACATGGATTTGATTAGTACTGAAATTTTCATATTTTTGTCATTATTTTTCCTAGTCTATCCTATTTTTTCCCATCTCTTACTCTGGATTTGATCCTTTGATATTTCTAAGTGGCCTCAATCATAAGGTACTTTTCATTTTAAATTCCTTGAAATTTTATTAGTTATTTGAATAATGAATAAAGGATTATGTGTTTGTAACTTCCTTGTTAAGTGTTATAGAACTATTGTAGATCCCATCACCAAACTATTTTATATCCTGCCATCTTCAAGATTGTTGCAGATCCAAGAATGATGCAAATCTAGGATTGCTACAAATTCCATCATCTCTGGAACTGCTACATATCTCATCACCAAATTTCTAAGGATGTCGTTATCTATAGATCCTCAAATATATAGGATGTCGCTGCTAGCTCCAAGTTATCAGATCCTGAGCTATGGAAGTAACAAATCCAAAATTTCTTTTGGCATGTTATGAAATAATTTGAATCTATTAGAGATATTTTTTCATCATGCTAACTGTACATGAACCATTGATCTGTGGTTCTTGTATCCATAAATAGTGATGTAGTTGTAACCGAATCAAAATCGATGCATTGACTACCTATTTTGAAATAAGAATGGTGATTTTGTATTATGAGAATAGTTGTTTCTTGGAGCAACTTGAGAAATGATTGATTCTCAAGTGTGTTCCAGATCATTTTATTAAGTTAGGAAATATTCAAACCGCATAAAAATAGAGCCTCTCTATGTGAGGAGGGATAATGTGGAAATTATATCTCTTTATCTAGATTTTTGCATTGGATTAAGAAGATACACTAGTAAATTTGGGTCCATTTTTCGATGAAAGTTATGACGTTTCACGTAAGTTCTGTCGGTTTAGAAGTAGTCAGAATTCTGATGAAAGGTGGGATTTTCATCAAACATATGATGAATGTTGGGAAATTCGATATATCGACGTCGAATTTTTTGCGAAAAAATCCCAACTTTCGTCAGAATTTTGACAATTTCTAAACCAATGAAATTTATGTGAAACATCGAAACTTTCATTGATAAATGGACCTAAATTTACTAGTGATGATTTGAAGTTGTGGAAAAAACTTTTTTATATGTTGAGCTAAGTTCATTTCATAGTTGTTGTATCCTTTCTCCAACACTCTATTCCTAAGAGGTAGGGGCTACTCCCAATAGAAGGTGTTGATCTTTTAGCTCATAGAATTTGTAGATGATAGATTTTCATAGTAATTTTGTTCATGTTAATTGGTTATTTACCCTTATTGGTTGTTTGTTAAACCTTACTGGTGTGCATGTTAATTGATTGATGATCACTCATGTTGATTGTTTAAGCTCTTATAATTTAGCTCAGTATGTAGCTTTCCATTCATTCTTTAATGTGAATTATAATCTAGGCTTTATTCTTAGTTGATCTGGTTGGATTTTGAAGAAGTTCATATTTTCTTCACTTTACTGTAACTCAAAATAAATAAGTTGATACTAGATAATAAATTGTAGCCTACATAGACATTGCATGATAACTCGAAAGAAACCTTAAACGCAGGATTCATAATTTGATGAACAATCTATTTAACTACTTTTAAAAAGGGTAATTAAATAGCTCGTTCTTTTGGTATCATTGACGAGGAGTTATCAAAGGAACAATAGTAAATCTAGTATTGGTTTTAGACTGTGTTACAGGGGTACCTGTCCCCATGGGTTGAGTTCATGTCCCCGTCCTGGGTACCATCCCCACATTTTAGAAACTGGTTCGAGGACCTATTAAACGTTTCCTGAAGTCCCCATCAAAGTACCCAAGTATCAGAAACCTTTGACAAAAAAATTTCGAAACCTTCGCTTGGTTTAGGGACCCCGTCCCTTGATTTTGGGGACTTCGAGGAGACTTCTTTGATTGATTTTTTTTTTAATTATAATTTTTTTTACCATTTTGAAGAGGGAAGGGGTGGGCGTGGGTCCCCCTACCCTCTTAACACCAAGCCCTAACTTCCCAATGCATTTTTTATTTTCATTTGACAATTGACTTGTCACTTGGAGAGAGGTAGTGACAGGAAAGTAAGGCAGCCTGTAGAGGATACAACAGAAGAGATATCCCACAGGAGTCTATCTTGTATGACAATTTACATATATCATGATTGAAAAATCATGATTCATATAAATATGCAAACAGTAATTTGAATTTCCACGTGGTTTATGTAAATTATGATTATATGATATCATGTTTATAACTGTATCCTTAAGGTTCATATGTAATTTCCACTTTATATCAATGATTCATGAACTTTGAAGCAATGTGTATGTTACTTATTGAAATTGAATACTAGCGAAAATGATTTGATTTTTTATTTCATAATATATATATATATATATATATACATACATACATACATACACACACACATACACATAGTACCCCTAAAATACATAAGTCCCCTGTTTCAAAATGTGGCATCCCTATCCCCTGTCCCAGTCCCCAAGTTTCCTGGAAACTTAGGTTTTAGACAATACTTGGTATTGAGATCCACAAGAACAATTTTTAATTTAATTCTTTGGGATATCTCATATGTAGTGTCTTTTATTTAAGAGTTAGATCATATAGAATGCATGACTAGAGGCAGAGACCCAAAAGGTTGGTTTTTTGGTGCAGTAAGAGCCACCCAAACTACTAACCATCTTGCTTGAAAATCCATTAAAGGAGAGATATCAAGGGATTCCAATTCTTTCTCAAGACACAAAAGGACACATATTGTTGGTTCGACAACAAAATCTACAAACTCTGTCTCTATGTGGGAAGTTATTATAGAAGGAGTATATCTTATTCTAGAAGTGATTTTAGATGAAAATGTTATCGTGGAGTAATTTTCCACAACTGCAAGAGTTGTTGTTACAACTGAAAGATATCTTATATTAACAGCAGCTAAAGCTACCATTGGAGCAAGTCCTATTTCTATTGTTGTTACACCTAAAATAAATCCAATCTCTGTAGTAGAAGAAAAACTTTATTCCTCTGCAAATTTAGCTCTTATACCTGTGAACTAATTAGTGGGAAATTCAAAATATAGGAGAGGGCCCAAAGATATTACAACCTGAATTTCAAAGTTAGCCATTGGAGGAGTCACCTCGGTTGAAATTGGTAATCTTCTAGAAATTTTAAAAGTGATATTCTTAGTTCTATAAGCTCAAAATTTTATACCTTGTAGGTAAAAAAGAAGTAGGAGGAACCTGAGTTAGCATTGTCTATATTATGTTCCAAGCATTGGAATAATCATCCTTTGAAGGATTTTCCACTAAATACATTGAATTCTACAACATTTGTGAACAAAACCATTCTACCAACAATTGTCCTTCTCTACCAGGTCAATAGTAGTGTACTAAGAGATGATGAAGGAAGAAAACAAATATGTTTTGTTTCCTAAAAGTCACTTTGGTCATCTCAACAACCAGGTATGGGTCAAGGCGCTTCTTAGTTTTTTAATTCTTATTGGATAACCAATAGATGCAATATACTCCCCAACAAATGAAGTATCCTTCTTTTTAGTAAACCTAAAAACTACATTGTATTGAAACAAATTCTTAACGTTTAAGTCCCGAATTAGGGACCATACTTAGGAGACTAGATAAGCTCATGCAAATAAGGTCCACATTCTTCCTATTAATAATGACACCATATTTGTGTAACAGCTAGACCTTGAAGCCAACTTATATGCAAAGAGAAATTATTGGAGTCAGTATTTATATTTCAGGTTGTGAAGGATAGGTTTCCGTGCTTCACTAATTGTCCATATGTCATCTATATTTAAATTATTATTGTTTACCTCTATCTCTAGGGATTCTCAAATATTTATTTTCCCAAAATGATCAATTTGGGAGATGATTTTAGTATCCTTTATGTATATACGGTACCTAGGTTTTTGGTAGTCTTCCACTAAATATTATCCTTTGATACAGTTATGTCTAATACCAACAACATGCTCACTTAATCTCACTTGAAAATACCTACCTATCTCACCTGTGTATTGTTTACCACATGAACAAGTGATAGTGTAAACAATACATTGGTGAGACAAGCAGGTTTTTTCAAGTGATATTAAATGAGCATGTTGTTTATATTAGACATAACCATATCAAAATATCAGCTTTAGTGAAACAATCCCAAAAAACTGGTCACCATATAGGCATAGAGGACACTAAAATCATAGCCAAAGTTGATCATTTTGGAAAAATAAATATTTGGGAAGCCATACAAATAGAGATAAATGAGAACATCTTAAATAGAGATGACGAGTGGACAATTAGCATAATACAAAATAATGGATAATTTCAAATTTAATTATAATTACAAATGTATATCTTAGAGACCATCTCTATTTCAAATGTAATTATATATATCTTAGTTTATGTAAGAGCCGCTTTATTTAATTAAGAATACATATTAATAATCATAAAGTTCAAACCATCATAATTGTTTTTTGAATTATCAATAATTAAATCAATTTTATGGTTCAAAGTTTGGCATTCATAAGCATTTATTTGTTGGTAATAAAGTGATTTTGACATTTTAGTGTTTGCTTCTACAATATAGATTCTCATGAAGCTATGCAACATGTTATTCCATCTCAAAAATGGAAAATAAAACCTTATCACTCTTATGCTTTAACATTAATAGTCTAGACAATTCCTAAGCTCAAAAAAAGTTCATTCATGCTTTTAGAATGATGCTTCTGTTATAATATTTCTAATGGCATGTGATTTCGCAGCCATACATTTTCCAACTCATGTTTTTTTCCCTAGCTTTTGGTTTAGCTTCTTTTTCCATTAACTATAAAAGACTTTTTGGTTTAGCTTCTTTTTCCATTAACTATAAAAGACTTTAGGAGGAGCACTTGCAATGCAATGTGAGGATAGAGTAACAAAATGTATTACTACCAAGGCTGAAAATGCATGGTTTCTGATGAGTACTAAAAATGTCATCTTTTTGTCAGTGTTTTTGTGATTCTTTTCCTAGTTTATTCCTCTGTTTTCCCATCTCTTATTCTACATTTGATCCTTTTGATGTTTTGAGAATCGATTGATTCTCAAACATGTTCCCAAATCATTTTGTTAAGTTAGGTGATATTTAAACTATATAAAAATAATAGCCTCTCTCCAACACTCTATTCCTAGGAGGCAGTGCCCAGTCCCAAGAATAAGTGTTAATATTTTAGTTCATAGAATTCATAGATGATAGATTTTCTTAGTAATGGTTCATGTTAATTGATTATTGATTATTTTGGTTTATTGTTTGTTAAATTTTATTATTCTCCATGTTAATTGATTGGTGATTTCTCTTGTTAATTGTTTAAGTTTTTATAATTCAAATTAGTATGCATTCCATTAATTCTTCATTGCAAATGATAATTTATGCTTTGACTCTTGTTGATCTAGTTGGTTTTTGAAGAAGTTTATAGTTCCTTTACTTTACTACAATTCATAGTAAACAAACTGATACCAAATAAGAAATTGTAGCCTACATAGACACTGCATGATAACTCACAAGAAATCTTGAATGTTGGACTGATAATTTAATTAACAATTTATTTAGCTACTTTCAAAAGTGTAATTAAATAGCGCATCATTTTTGCGTCATTGCCATGGAGTTATCAAAGACATAATAGTAAATATAGTATTGGTTTCAGACAACACATAGTATTGAGATCCATAAGGATGATTTTAGAGTAAATTCTCTGAGATAGATCATATGCGAACTAGAAATAGAGACCAAAAAGTTTAATTTCATGGTGCAGTTAGAACCACCCAAACTACTAACCGCCTTGCAGGAAAATCCATTGAAGGAGAGGACATAGGAGCTTCCAATTATGGCTCAAGACACAAAAAGACACCTACTATCGATTCAATGGTGAAATCTACAAACTCTATCTCTTTTGGGGAATTTATCCTAGAAGAACTAGCTCTGTTTCCAAAAGTGATTTCAACTGAAAAAGTTATTATGGTGGATTCAAGTTTCCTCAAGTCTTGTAGGAGTTGTTGTTACAACTAAAGAATATCTTATATTAGCAGCAGTTGAAGCTACCACTAGAGCAGGACCTGTTATTGTTGTTGTTACAACTGAAATAAATCTAGTCTTTGTAGCAACTGAAAACTTAATTCCTCTACAAAGTTAGCTCATACTAGTGAACTAATAAATGGAAAACCTAACACCGATTTTTATGAGAATATGTTTCAAGAACTAGATTTCTTAGAGAATTTTGTTTCTTTATATGAATCTATAGCACAAGGAGGTATATATGTCATAAAAATTCTACATAACATGGAGGATTTCAAAGATACTTGTTCTAAAATTTTTGATATAATCACTTTTGAATTCCCAATCAGATATACCAGAGGTATTTCCAGATGAAAAACATTCCTCCTTCAACTTTACCAATTTCAATGGTTTAGAAAGTGAAGTTCCATACACCTTTATCTTCAAATATGATGTTATTTGGAAAATCTATGACAATAATTTAGATTCCCAAAAATTAAAGGTATTTCCATCCACCTTGAAAAACATAGCACTTTGTTGGTTTATGGGATTAGGTGGAAATAATGTTCACACTTGAGAAGACATGAAGAAGGCATTTATGAATAAATAACAAGAATACTAGAAAGCATAAGATCTTTGAAAAGAATGTTTTAAGATGAAGTAGAAGGAGGATGAAAGTCTGGAATATTATGGGGAGAGGTTCCACTATAATATTCAGCAATCCAAACAAAGTAAATTACATAAAGAAACCTTAAGAATTTTTTTGATTAGAGGGATTAGAGATGAGTGTTTGAACCTCTTGAACCTAATGGGGGGAGGAGATGTTTCTCAAGTTGGCTATGACAATATATGTGACTTATGCCGAAAATAATCAAGTGGGAATTTGACATATGGGAGAGGTCCCAGAGATAGTACAACCTGCATTTCAAAGTCGGTCACTAGAGTAGTCACCTAGGCTGAAATAGCTAATCTTATAGAAAATTTTAAAACTAATATTCTTAGTTGTATACTCTCACAATTTGATACCTTTTAGGTCAAAAAGAAGTAGGAGGAATTTGAGCTATCATTGTCTATATTATGTTCAAAGCATTTAAAGAAGAATCATGTGAAGTATTGTCCACTAAATAATGTTGAAGTATACAACATTTGTGAACATAACCATTTTAACAATAGTTGTCCTTCTCTACCCAAGTTCAAAGCAGTGTATATGGAGCTAATGAAGAACAAAACAAGAATCCATGGCCTTCTCAAAAACCAAGTATGGGATAAGGCCCTTCTTAGTTTTTTAATTCTTATTGGACTAACAATCATATGCAATATCATTCCCAACAAATGAAGTATCCTTGTCCTTCCCAAACTTGGCATTGTGCCACAACTTGAAAATAATAGCCACCTCATCCAACCCGGGGCTATCAATGGTCACAGGGATGGCAAGGACCTCCATATGTAAATTTAAAAAAAATAATCCCCACAACAACAAAAAATACAAATTCTTACAAATAAACCTCCCTCGAGAACATAAATTCCTACACAACATGTTCCTAATCCAAACAATAAAATAACTCGACACACTTACACTACTAAGTTTCCTGATTACCCTACATACGTTATCTCCCTTGCAAAATGTCAATATATCCATAATCATTCAAGGAGGAGACTTAGTGATAGGACTTCCCCAATTATTATAGAACAAGATGACAAGGAAGTCCAAAAATCAAAAGAAAATTATTTTGATGACCACCCTAGGGTTCATCATCTTACCACAACTCTACTCACTTATCCTAAAACTTTAAACCCACCACGGTCATCAGGGGTTTCTCAACTTCCTCCCTTTCTAGAAATATTAAGCTTGGAAAAACCCCTCACTCAACTTGAGTTTTTTTCATTAGGAGAATTGTTGAATGTGTGTGTCAAAATTACACTATTTCAAGCAATTAAGGATGTTCTAATATATGCCAAATCCATTAAAGAGTTGTTCCTCAAGAAAAATAATAGGAAACGAAAAGATCCCCAAACCATTCGTGTGATCGGTCAATTGGTTGATCTAATGCTTGGAAAAGTTTTTACTTCCAATACAGAGGCACTAGTAGCCTAATAGTTGATGTCCAAATCAATAATATCCATGTATCAAACACTTTGATTGATTTAGGGTCTTCCATAAATACTATGATGAAAGAAACTATGGATAAGCTTGGATTGTTTAACTTAAGACAAACTCCTACAATATTGCAACTAGCAAATCAATCCATTGTTAAACCCAAGGAATTTTAGAGGATGTGGTGATTTTGTATATTTCTAGGAGTACCCCACTGATTTTATGGTTTTGTGTCCAAAATCATCCTCCTAACAACCTTTCCAATTCTTCAATTCTATTATGAATTCCTCTTCCCAGGAAACATACTCATTGGTCGATTCATAATTTCCATTGGACTCATTCCCCTCTCTATGTTGTGATGTCACCAAGTTCACCAACATTCTATTCAATATTATCCTAGGAAGAACCCTTATGGGTTGTTGACTTCACAAAAAGAACATTTGACCAAGCTTTTGCAATAAAAGTGTGATGCCTTTGCATGGGAATATCTCATTATGAGAGGGATCCATCTGGATATTTTCATTCAACATTTATATGTTACTTAACGAGGGAATTGTTCATGGAAATTTTTAGGGGATAATCTTAGCCCATGGGATAAATTTAGAGGTTTTAAATTTTTAATAGGCTATTTTTTTATTAAACAATCGTTAGGTATGATTAACCCACATTTTATTTATTTATTTTTAATGAATAGTAGGTTAGAACCATCAAATTTAAAAAGGGAACCCAAGATAAAACAATTTATCCCCTCTAAAAATGGATTTAAACCTTTGTTCGCCCACAAAAAATAGCTAGGCAACACCAATTCGCCCTCGATTTACAAAAATGGGAGTTGCTATGGGATATTTTTCCTTCTATCAATCATGGAAATTGAATTCAGAGTTACATTCATCTAGATTTTATGGGTTTAATCTCATTTTGCAAGTTGCTTAGTGTCCATATGAGAAAGGCAGTTGATATTTACTATCACGTCTTATAATGACCCATTTGCGTCTAGGAGAGTTCTAAATCCCATCACCTTAGATCCAAAGTTCCCACAAGAAACATGGGGATTGTGAAGCTTGAGATCGATGATGCATGAATAATGTTTTTGTGGGTGTTTGGGGCATCATGCTTGGGAGCTAGGAATTAATTCATAGCTGTGTATTTGGGCATGCAGGGGGGCATGAATCGCCAAGGAGAAACTTGTCAAAAAATTTGCCAGGACTTCACAAGGTTTTATAATTTAGTGAAAGATTTGCCAAAACTTTACAAGGCTTTATAATTTAGTGAAAGATTCACCAATATTTTACAACATTATATAATTGAATGAGATATTCGCCAAAAAATTATATATATAAAATATAACATTGATAAAATAGCCTTCATATTTTCCTATATATCATGGGGATTCGCCCATTTATTATACATGAAAATTAAGGGGTACTCTTAAAATTTTCCATGGAATTGTTGTTGGGAATCACATAGCCTTATCAGGTATCAAAGTCGATCCAAGGAAAATAGAGGTAATCTTGAATCTTCCTATTCCAAAAATGCAGAAAGATGTATGAATTTTCTTGGGGCATGCTGGTTATTATCACCACTTTCTTTAAAAATTTACTAAACTTGCATCTCCTTTATTTAACTTACTTTATAAATATGTGGCATTTGTTTGGACTATTGAATGCTCATCTGCTTTTAAATATCTGAAGGAACACTTGTATGTGGTTACATGTTTTACAGTACCAAGTTGGTCCTTATCATTTCATATCTCTATTGATGCTTTAGACACATCCATTGAAGTAGTACTTGGAAAAACAGAAGAATTGAAGGACTGTGTTATTTACTTCATCAATAAGTCTAACCTAACCCATGTAGAACTAAAATATATGGTAATATAAAAAGCGTTTCTTGTTTTTATTTACTCCATTAATAAATTGTATCATTATATAACCGACTATCATGTCTTCATACATATTGATCACTTTTCTATCCATTACTAAATGAAAAATCCTATTATTAATGTCAGAGTGACTAGATGGTCATTATTATTACTAGAATTTGATATTACAATCATTGATAATCCTAGAAGGGATAATGCTGTTACAAATTTCATTTTTAGACTCACCAATGATGGTGATGCTACACTAGTTGAACATGTATTTCCTGATGAACAAATATTTTCATTATCTACTCACACTACATGGTTTGCATATATTGATAATTATCTTGCTACAAGAGAGGATCTAGCACACCCCTTGAGAAAGGAATGACAAAGCATTATCGAAAAAAGTGCAGGGTTCTCCTAGATTCAAGATACCTCTTTTACACAGGGACAAATCTCCCAATATGGAACTCTTTCAGAGAGAATGAAATTTATGAAATCCTCAAATCTTTTCATGACGAGTCTTGTGGTGGGAACTTTGTGGACAAAAGGATTCCTCACAAAGTAATACATTTGGGCTATTATTGGCTTAATATTTTCCATGATGCCAAAAGGTATGTGAGGCGTTGTGATAGTTTTCAAAGGATGGGGAAACCTATTAAATTTGATGAAATTCCATTGTAGACTCACCTTGTCATTGAGCATTTTGAGAAATGGGATTTAGAATTTGTGGGGCCCATTAATCCTCCATCTCGTCACAAATTACATATCTTGGTTTGCATAGATTATGTCACCAAATGGGTGAAGGCTAAAGAACTTCCAAGAGCCACTAAATAATTTGTAGCAGGTTATCTCTATGAGGAAATATTAGTCCTATTTGGAGTACCTCGTATATTGTCATTGATGGAGGAGCTTATTTCACTTCCAAACTCATATAGTCTATTACCAAACAATACTAGATATCGCATAGGACAACTACGCCATATCATCCATAGTGCAATGGACAGGAGGAGGTTATGAACAAGGTGTTAGACTCCATTCTAACTAATACCATGCAATTCCACTACCATGATTGGGATGCCATACTTATTGAATACCTTTGGGCTTATTGTACAACATGGAAGAATACCACAGGCTTCAATCCCTATGAGATCGTTTATGGTAAGAACATTGTTTTTTCTATTGAATTTGAAGTCAATACATTGAAGATTTCATTGTAGGTGGCTTAGATATTTCATAAACACCACTTAAATTAGCTTAAAGAGATTTATGAGCTTCACCAATATATTTTACATGAAACTTATATTGTCCCGTAGCAACAGACAAAAAGGCATGACAGGTTTATCACAAATAAGAAATATCAAGCTAGAGATTGGGCCTTGTTGTATGATTCTAGGTTTAAGGATTTTAAGGGGAAGTTTTGCACATGTTGGTTGGCACCTTATGAATTTGATATAGTTTATGGCAATGGTTCCATCAAGGTAAGGACTATTGATGATTCTTGGACTTATTTGATTGCTAATGGCCATTGGTTGTGATTGTATCAAAAACCCTTGTCCAAGGAACCATTCATCCTAGAGAATGTTGTTCATCCATACTTTGAGGCTGTAGTTGTAGTGGCTCAGCCACCTATTCCTATAATAGAATGAATTTTTCATATATTCACAATCAGCTAAAGTATTATATATATATATATATATATAAAACCTGTTTCCAGGAACCAAAGGACCTAATGATATTGGAAACCGAGTCTTTCACTAGTATCACTTGGAAGAAAAATAAATGTAATTGTAAAAATCCCTTCTAGGGTGCGATTAGACCAACATCATTTGAAAACCAACTTGCTGGTAGATGGTGCTTTCAAAAAAGAAAAAAAGAAAAGAGAATAAATAATAATATAATAATATAAAAAAACTTAGAAATAAAATATACCTAACTATTCTTTCAGAAGAAAATCTTTGTTTCTACTCAGACTAAATGTTCCAACTTGCATATTTTTCTTTGCTATACAATATATGTTGATATGTACAAAGCCAATTATTTATGGTTTGTTTTAAATCTAACACAATGGCATGATATCTACTTCTTCAATCACTCCATAGCTTCATTTTTGCATGATCCTCATCAATGTTAATTCAAATTTCTCTTCTTACTTAGTTGCGGATATGTTCCCTTAATTATAGAATGATTTCATTTTGTATGGATCACTTGCTGTAGCACATTACCACCCTCATTGGAAACATAGAAGTTTTCCCTTCCTACAAATTGGTTGCAATTGCTACTAATCCTCATTTTCTTTTTCATCTTATCTCCCATGATCGATCTATGTTACTTCTCTCTAGAAATCATCCATGCATATCACTCTAGGGTAAGTGCAGGTATTTGCCCTTTGTTTATTGTCAGTAGCTAATGCATGCCTAGGTATGTTTGTTGAAGTATCTATGCCTCATTATCCTAAGGATTGGACAAATTATTTTGTGTGGGGGCGAGGGAAGAAACCAAGTAACCAATTTCTATAATTGGCACATCATTTCCATAAGTGCCCTTACTAGGAATGGTGGTGGATAGGTTGGTGTTTTCAACGACTTTCTTGCATGGACATGTGCTACTATGGGTTCTCACATGATTTGCATATCACATTATTATAATGCATAAATCCTCTCCACATGATTATCTTTTGAAATTCCATGCTATTTGCTAAGGTGGAAACATTGTCCTTGTTTTTTTATAATACCATGCCATTCGAGTTTATCTATTTTTTATTGTTTGAAACAAATTTCCTTGTAATCACTTAGATCAATTTTTCATTTGAATTCTCTTCCTCACCATTTCTACTTTTAAGTTAATATTATCCATTGTTTCCATTTCATTATGAGTGGGACTATGTTGTGAAATGAACTCAAAGACACTGTGATCATAGGTTGTGATCTAGAGGTGTTGTAGTTATTGATTGAGATTGGATGGATGGTTTACTTTGATAGACTATAGGGGTTTGATAAGACCTATTTGGAAATCACTCATTCATTGCGGTTGAGAGTAGAAGAATTTAAAGGGTTACAAATTCAAGTGAACAAGGATGGTATTGTGAGGGTTATAGGACTCCCACAAATAGGTGAACACTGCTTTCAATGATGAATTGTGTCAACCAATGTCCAAAATGAATTTATTGATGGTAAATAAATAGTGAAAGGAATTGACAAAGGGGTATAGAGAGCCTCCCTCAGTCAACCTTGGGATAGTGTAGATCCATGTATACACAATTAAATGACATGTGAAGGTAGGTTCATTTTAATATTTGAATATCATTTTAAGTTGTTAAGCCATCTTCGACATAAGAGGTATATTAATGTATCATACTTTCCTCTTCACTCACTAGATTTAATGTGTAAGAATCTTCAATCCCCTACAAAATCCAGGGCGCAATTATACCAACATCATCTAAAAACCAACCTGTTGGTGGATGGTTCTTTCAAAAAAGAAAAGAAAAAAGAGAATAAATAATAAATAATAAATAAAACTTAGAAATAAAATCTACCAATGATTCTTTTAGAAATACATCTTGTTTTAACTCAAAGTAAATGTCCCAACTTGCATATTTTTATTTGCTACAGCATTTGTTGATATGCTATAGAACCACTACTTTATGATTTGTTTTAAATCTAACACAGTGACATGATATTTACTTCTTCGGTCACTTCACAGTTACAGAAGCATTATTGTGAGGGTTATATGACTCCCACAAATAGGTGAACGTTGGTTTGAATGACGAATGGTGTCAACCACTATTCTAAATCAATATCTTGAGGGTAAATTAATAGTGAAACACACTGACAAAGGGGTATAGATAGCCTCCCTTAGACGATCTTGGGATAGTGTATCTATGTGTATACAAAATTATTTGGCATGCGGAGGTAGGTTCATTTTCATCTTTGTCTATCATTTTAATTTTTTAACCCATATTTGACATAAGAGGCATATTAATGTACCATACATTTTTCTTCTCTCACTGGATTTAATGTGTAACTAAGTTCAATAAGGAAAAAATACCAAATCCATTCTAACCCATCATGGATTAATGGAGCTATTAGGGATATATGGTATTCTACAGAGAAATCAAGACTAGGATACCTTTATGGTTTCCCCATCATCACCCTCTCAAAAGAAATAGGGTAACTGGAGACCATCCAAGTGTGATATCAGGAAATGAGCTATGTATGTTGTCAAAAGAGTGAGTGAATCGTCAAGAGGAAAGAAGTAATTGAGTGTTAATAAGCGAATCCAATTGAAGACAGTTCCAGATCTTGAATTCCCAAAAAAACATAGTACAAGGTCTATTAGAACTACAAAACATAGTAAAGTCCTAGAAGTAATTGATGTAGAAGAAGAACAAAACCCTAATTTGATTACAAAATCTATTCAAGGAATTAACGTTAGGCAGTTGAGTAAAGACAACAGACTAGAGCTAGACATTTTGAAGGAACTTGGTAGAGAAGTAGCGACACAATCCATGATAAGGAAACAAAAGAAGAAAATATGGCTTTTACATGTTAAGTATCATCCTCTATACTTTGTTGCAATAGATGGAAAGACTTTTCATAATTTGAGGAATTAATCTAACAATAAATTAAGGAGCATAACTCAAAAATTGTAAAAGAAATTAGCCCTTTCTAAAAAAATATAGAGGTCTTATGAAACTCAAAGGACTTTGGTTGTATTAGTTTAGGCCATTAACAACAATATAAACAACCATCACCAATTTCACTTGGTGGTGGCCATGTCAATACTTATGAAGAAATTGAAAATGTGATTGAAGAAACAACACAGAAACCATGTGTAGTAGTGACAGGAAAATAATAATTTGTTGCATCCCCTACTTTTGAGAAAGGAAATATAGAGGCATTAAGAGCACAAGAAAAACAGGATAATTGTTTAGGGTTTGTTGAAATTGATAAAGTAAAACAAAAAGTTGCAGATGGCAAGATGAATCAGAGTCCTTGGAAAAGAGGGTTAACCTTTTGAAACATATTCATGAAGAATTTAGTCAGTTGAATTAGTTAGAGTAGTCGAATAACCAAGAAGCCATGATTATCACACAAAAACTAAGTAAGGTGCAATAACTTGAATAGGATAAGCACTATCTTTGTCACCTGGCCCATTCCAAGACAACCTGTTGTTACCTTTATCTTGTGTACTCTTTGTATTTGAATCAATGGATGATCTCCTTCTATATGAGGATATTAGTGATAGGTAACTATTATTGTATCCTAGAATCTAATAAATTTATACAAGAATATTTTCAAGTTAAAGAAGAAGATCAATATTATCTTTGAGAGTTGCATCACCATAATGTTTTGTTAAAGGGACATGACAATTGAGACCCCAATCCATTTGTGATGGATATAAGGACTCAAGTTCACATCATTCATGAAGAATCAAATCAATTGGATCTAGGCACTTTCTCATCTAGGGTTTGTAGAGCGTAATGAGGACTTCTAGGTTAATGGAATTCCAAATATTTCCATGTTGGTTGCTAAGAAAGTCGTTATGCTTCAGGTAGGTAAATTTTTTTATTGTTTTCAAGAAGCACAAGCACTGGCCATTTCTACTCATGAAAAAAGGATATCCATGAACCAGTTGGAAACCCTATTATGCATTTTGAAATGAAAAGGAGTATCAATTGTTGAGTAGAGGAAATGAGATCCCCTTACCTGTGAAATATTTGAGTAGCATTACATTAGTCTTATTAGTATATTGATTGCTATAAAAAGCATGGTGTATAATGGATTGGCCTCAAGTTCTATTTTCCTATTTTTGGCATCCAATTAATTCAACATAGGAAGGATATTTGGATTACTATAGGAACCAAATTGGGATATTATGGAGTTGAAGAATAAGGAGATTCCCTTTATAACTAGAGCATGTTTCACTTTGATTCCCTTCAATATGATCTTCCAAATTTAGATGAATGAATTCGATTGCATGGAGACATGCAAATCCACTGTGGGGAGATGATAAGTCCTAAAAATGTCATTTTTTTCCTTGTTTATCCCACTTTTTCCCATCTATTGCTCTTCATTTGATCCTTTTGATGTTTTGAAGTGACCTCAAGCATAAGGTATTTTTTAGATTGCATGTTTTTTTCCATTTCATTAGTTATTCGAGTATTGAATGAAGCATGATGTGTTTGTAACTATCTTATGGAGTATTATATAACTTCTACATATCCTATCAAGAGACCGCATCTGCAAATCCTATCATATATAGGATTATTGTATATATATGAATGATATAGATCTAGGAATGCTATGGATTTTTTCATCTCCAAAACTATTGCAAATCCTCACACTGACTCACACTTCTTAGGAACTAACCTGAAGGAGGCTACAATATCCTCTCCTTTCCCAATCCTACTGCCCTAATATGAATAAGAGTATAAACCTACCATTGTCACTGTTACTGTCAGTATCACTGTCACTATCACTATGTCAACCTATACATGCCTCAAATATGTTTGCAATAAAACCTTCAACAAGATGCCCTTCTGTACGGTCCGACTCGGTTAGGATTTTTTTTTTGTAATTAAGTAATAACTCATTTTCGTATCGTGATTGTTGATAACAATTTAATTTCTTTCTAGAAACATAAATTCAAGGTAATAATATCTTAACTTAGTTGTAAAGGTATACTCATTCTCCTAACCAAGACCCTAATCTAAACCATATCATAACCTAATTAAATGCTCATTCCACTATCTTCATACATTCACATGTATCTTCATACATTCACATGTGTTGACCATGGTAATTAAATCAAAGAAATTCGTAAACCACAATTATTTCTTCTAAGCATCCAATCCACTTTAATTAACCATCTCTATTTATCCATCAGCTAAACTATGCATAATCCCAATTCTTTTGTCTGGTTTGACAATTAAATATACATCACATGAAATTCTTACCATCACGTAAATATAAATTAATATACAACTTATGGAGATCTTGAAACCAAATTGAAATGAATATTAAATATACATCATATGTAAACCCTGTACACAAGTTAATATGAATGCTTATTATACAATGTATGAAAATATGAACACAATTAAGTGGAGATACCATTAATTATACTACAAGTCAAACTTAAATGACACTGCTATAATAATATAATCACTACCTAACTCCTACTATATTTCATACATTACTAGAAAATAAAGATCTAATCATTCGATAATTAATGGACCACTCGTAGTCCATATGGGGTTGTCTTGGCAGATAACCTCAAGACATACGTATTATGTCCCCAACGAGCATGGAAATTCATGGAACTCAGCATACAATAATTTACTCCGACTACTTATCTATTTAAATTTATACAACAGAAATATTGATTGACTTGGAGTTGTCAATCTACGTAGATCTGAGATCGACTCAATGTCAATTAGTGATCTTTCTACTTGGATGTCGAACACGTAATAAATTTATTACAAAAATTTTGTAATTAATTAATGGGAATTATACGCAGTAGCATGGCATCGAACCCTGGATCGTATGCATGCTCTGCAAATTCGCAGGAAACCAATATATATAATATGTAGTAAACATAAACACTATGCTTATCCATAAGTGGATTGTGCTCCAGATTAACGAAATGCAGAAAGAGATAATACATCAATCACTTGGTATCGATCTACAAAGATCGATAACCATTGGTGATCATATGGA
Source organism: Larix kaempferi (assembly GCA_027924585.1). Taxonomy (NCBI): domain Eukaryota; kingdom Viridiplantae; phylum Streptophyta; class Pinopsida; order Pinales; family Pinaceae; genus Larix; species Larix kaempferi. Next base: position 5,900,482 of record BSBM01000519.1, read on the forward strand.
GGAGTTATACGTAATGTTGAAACAATCCATCGCCGAATGAGATCGGGCATCGATCTACGGAGATAGATTCCCACCCACTCCGATCTATATACTATTATAAACATAATCAGAAAACCATTGATATTCGGTTACGATTAATTTTATACGTTATTCGACATCGCACAAATGATTTGGCCATCGATCCTTAAGGGTATATCACCCTCAGTACTTATACGTGCTACAAGTGTAATAAATTCCACAGAAGGTTCCAACATCGATCCACTGAGATCGATCATTGTCCATTCGATTAACATGCAAGGGTGTTAAATTATTAAATTGTTTAGGCATTGAGGATATGAAAGATCCGACATCGATCTATGATGATCGATATCCATCCTTTCTCCGCGATCTTTTATGTGAAACATTACAGAGATACAAGTATAGAATGGTATCGGTGATCTGAGGTCGATCCATGAAGATCGATAACCATCCTTTCTTACGAACTGTGATATAAAACAACAGACAGAGATGCAAGTATAGAATGGTATCGGCGATCTGACATCGATCCATGAAGATCGATCTCCATCCTTTCTTAATAACTGTGATATAAAACAATAAACATATATGCAAGTATAGAATGGTATCGACGATCCGGCATCGATCCATGAAGATCGATCTCCATCCTTTCTTAAGAACTATGATATAAAACAATAAATAGAGATGCAAGTATAGAATGGTATCGGTGATCCGACATCGATCCATGAAGATCGATCACCATCCTTTCTTAAGAACGGTTATGTAGAACATTAAAACCAAAAGAAATCATATGAAACATTAACCCCAATTCGGCATTGATATACAGATATCGATCACCGTACTCCATCAATGAGTGGTATGGGTAAGCATTTAAATAAATAGAAGACTTATGAAATGTGACCACTAATCGGCATCGATCTGCAGATATCGATTGTCGTCCTCCATCTTGAGTGGTATGTACAAACATTTAAACAAATAGTAGTCAATAAAATGTTACCATGATTTGGCATCGATCTAGGAAGATTGATCGCCGTTCTCCATCTCGAGTGATATGTACAAACAATTAAACAAGTAGCAAACATGTGAATAATGTAACATTAACAAGATACAAGCATACAAAATGATACCATGACCCGACATCAATCTATGGAGATTGATTGCCATCCTCTATCAACGAGTGGTAAGTATAATCTTTAAACAATTACAAGCATATGCATATCCCTACGAACCAGCATTGATCTATAGAGACCGCTTGCCATTATTTCGGTAGTTTGTTGAGATAATCGATGAATACAGTATCCTAGCATCGATCCATGCAGATCGATCGCCATTCCTTTACATAAAACAAGAACAAGTTTTCAACAATAATACAACAATCTCATTATGGGTAGAATGAGAACTATGTCCTGAATGGGTCTCCCAACAGAAGGAATATTTGAAGCATGTTTAAGTGTTACTTCAATAATGCTGAGATTCTTTCTTGGATTACCAACTCAACATAAATGAAGAATTCGAAGATATCAAACAGACTCATGCATTTCCATGGGTGCCTAACGCAATCCCAGAAATAAAATGAAGTTATACGGATTTATGTGCATCCACGATTGAATCGTGAGGATTCACAATTTCTTCCCTTGTTATGACAATCTCACTCAATCTCATTTCATAGAAAGCATTTATACAATTAATATAAATTACAATAATTCCAGCCTTGTAACATATATAACCATTATTTAAAATCCATGCATTTTTCACATATATTTGAAACTAAATAAATGTTACCTGATCGGATAGATGCTCGAGTTGTTGACGGTGATACTGGATCTTAAGTTCTTCTTGGTCCTTTTCCAAACTTTGGAATTCACTGGCGGACACCTCAGTTGACCACCCAACCGTATTGGGAGTACTCTTCTTCCTCCCGAAGCCCCGAGCAAATCGAGCCGTAGAGCTCACACACATACTAGAGATCTAGAAGTGGGATTCCCCCCCACCAAGACCTCTTTCCAAACTCACAATAAAAGCAAATCAATGTCTTACAATCATTACAGTAGCCTTCCAGTCATAGGGTATCCTCCCCTTTCCTCTTTCCTTCCTTAAGTAGGAAATTCCTCTGCGACACATGTCGCTTCATGAAAATATACCTAATATTCTAATTATTCAAATATAATTAGCTCACCTAGCCATGTGTCTAATTCCTGAGGGAGTGCACCTACATTCCTAGATTTACTGGAATTTGTCCCCCTTGATGCTTCAATCTAGTTTCTATTTTTGTGGGTGCAAGTGGAGATGTCTACATGCTAATGTTTTAGTATACTATTTTCTCCTAAACAAATATTCTCCATTATTTTAATTACAAATAATTATTTCATGTGCAAATGGTCTAAATGAAAACCTATATGCTTAATGCATGATATTCATCAATTGTTCTCGCCTTGGGTCTAGGCACCACTTCGTCGGGTCCATCCATCCCTCATTTTCATTTTATGAACATGGTACCACTGTTCGGATATCCACATCATCTTTTTCAGGATCTTGCATGCAATTAGGGTTTGCATGCAAATTCTAGGGTTTGCATGCACTTGCATGCACTTTGCATGCATCCCAATCACCAAATTGACGCCTCCAGCACCTTAGCCACCTTATTCTAGCACCCGGGAGGCACTTCCTTCAGAGTTTTAGCCCTCCTAGGCTGAAAGGCGCCCACTTCTCACCTACTGCCAGAGAAGGGCACACTTGTTCACCTACCACTGTAATTCCACTTCAGTTACATTCGGTTAGCTCCGATTCTCCCTGATTTGAGGCTAGTTTCACTCCCGACTGACTGTTTCACTTCCGTTGGACCTCCAGTTTGACTAGATGACTTGTTCTGACTTCAGTTAGTCTCCCATGCGCCCCCCACTAAGCCTCCTTCCCTTAATCAGTGCCACACACTTCAGTTACACATGACACACTCAGTTAGACTCAGATTGACACCTGGATGACTGGTTCTTGTGCATTGATGACCACCACCGATTGATGATGAGGACTCCTAGTTGGAGTCAAGCTACTCCATTCAGTGATTCGAATGGCCTACTTAGTCAATTCGAATTGCTCATTGACAGGTATTGTATTCTATTGTAATTCATTCACCCTTTCTGGGATATTGAGCACTGCTGCATGTTTTGCACAGTTTTACACCATATTTTCTATATTCATCTGTTGTGATTGATTTACTTGTTCATTAAATCTGCTGTGACTAATTTTACATGGTATCAGAGCCATTGCAGGGACAAGATCTCTTTTCTACAGGTGTTTCTACAAGAATATTTGACTGAATTGCTCAAAAATTGCAAAACGTTTTGGCATGAGATATCTCAAGGGCATTCTCTCCTGTGCATGCAAAGCTTGAAAATACATCCAATACCACTCCAGAAGCTTGAGTTTCCACATAATTCCTGGATCTGATACATTGGACCCATTCAACATTGTTTGATCTCCAATCCCAGGTGTGATTCAACTCTAAAAGGGTGGATTGTTCGACCTTACTGTTCTTGGTTTGATTGTGATTTGCAGGTTATCAAGCTCCTCTTTTGCATTCGCTACACTGTGCATGCAAACTCCTCTTTTGCATTCGCTACACTCTGCATGCAAGCTCATCTACATCAGTTTGACTCGCTCCTAGCAATGGAATACTCTTCTTCAAAGCCTATCCTCACCCCATTCAATTATTTTGATTGGAAAGATGATATGGAGATCATATTACGTTCAAAAGGTTACTACCGAGTCACTCTTGGTCTTGAATTGGAGCCAAACAATGTGTCAGATCGAACCAAACACTACAACAAGCTTGATGAAGCTTATGGTCTTCTTTGTCTCTCCATCTCCAAAGATCTTCACTTCCATCTCAGCGGATTGAAGACTCCAAAAGCTATATGGGAGCAACTTGAAACATTATTTGGCAAGCAGGATGAGCTTAGGGCTTTTCAATTAGAGAATGAATTGATTGCCCTTAGTCTTGAGAATTTCGAGACCATCAATGAATTCTTCACAAAATTCAAGAACTTGAACTTGCAGTTGAAGAACAGTGGAGTTATCAAAGAGGACAAACAATTGATCCTCTCCATTCTAAGCAAGCTTGGTAAAGATTATTTGGTATTTGTCTCTACTTTCAATTCCGGTCGGCTAACTACCCCAAATTGGAAGATGCCTACCTTGAATGCCTTCATTGAGTCCGTCACAAAAGAGCATGACAAGTTGATTCAAATGGGGTCCATAAGCTCCAAAGATTCAGCCCTATATGTTCAAGGACCCAAGATCTCGAATGGTAAAGGAAAGCAAAAGAAGGAGAAGCCCAAATTCGAGCCTCACAAGCAAAAAGACAAAGGCAAACAAACGGATGCACCATCCAGTTCGAAGTTCAAGCAAAAGGGAAAAGAAGGTAACCAAAAATCTAAATGTACTTATTGCAATCGTGGCTTTCATCCCGAAAGTTCATGTATGAAGAAGACTATAGATCAAATGGCCCTCCTTTTGGAAAAGAACAACATAACTCTTCCCAATGGTGCAAGGAAGAAGGATAGGAATGATGATCATGAAAGAGGACAAGCACTCATGGAAACACTTTCGAAGCCCACTACTCTCTTGATAGATTCGGGTGCATCAAATCATATGGCTGCAAATATTGATTCTTTTTCCTCATTCGATCCAAACAGCTCCATCCCCATCCATTTGGGAGATGACTCAAAAATTTCTTCAAAGGGAAAAGGTACGATTCATGTAGAACATGGAAGCTTTCAGAATGTTCTCTATGTGCCTTCCTTGGCTTCAAATCTCCTTTCTGTGTATCAAATGACACACACTGGTGAACCAAAGCAAGTTACATTCAGCCCTAATACAGTTGAAATTTCTGATATCAAAAGTGGAATACTAGTTGCAGTCGGAAAGGCAAATCACACTGCAAAATGCTATGAGTTTTCACACTTTATTCCGCTTGCAAAGCCCACTGCTCTTCGCACACATGGTAATGAGGTTAGTAGGCTTTGGCATGAAATATTTGGACATCTTAATTATAAGTATTTGCTGCTGTTATCAAACAAATCCATGGTAGATGGGCTTCCACAACTCCGTTCCTCGAAGGGAATATGCACTGGTTGCATCATTGGGAAGCACCCCGAGCACAGATTCGACCGCGGCAAAGCTAGCAGAGCTTCTACTATTTTGGGATTGATCCATTCTGATATCAGTGGTCCACTGCCCCATATGTCATTAAATGGTTCAAGGTATGTTTTGACATTTATTCATGATTTTTCCCGCTTTACATGGGTATTCTTTCTCAAAAACAAGTCAGAAGTGCTTGGAAAATTCAAGGATTTTAATGCTTCTGTTGAGACCACCACTGAGAGCAAGATCAAAGCTCTTAGATCTGATAATGGTGGGGAATATATCAAGTTCGAGTTGCTGCAACTTTGTGCCCAAAGCGTAATTCAGATCCAACATACAGTTCCCTACACACCCTAGCAGAACGGTGTAGCGAAAAGGAAAAATCGGTCACTGAAAGAGATGGCTACATGCATGATTGAATCAAAAGGTTTGGCTGCAAATATTTGGGCTGAAGCAATCAATGTTGCTGCATATATACAGAACCATGTTCCACATTCATCCGTGAAAGGTATGACTCCTTTCGAAGCATTCTTTGGTCACAAACCAGATGTGTCAAATTTGAGAGTTTTTGGCTCTACTGCATGGGCTAGAATCCCTTCTAAGAAGAGATGAGCTTTGGATCCACAAAGTACCGAGTGCATACTGATAGGATATGGGGAAGAATCAAAAGCATATAAACTCATGGATATCAGATCTAAAAAGATATTCATAGAGCGCAGTGTGCAATTTGAAGAACCGCTTCAAGAATTGCAACTAGTCGAGGAAGAGACTGCCGATTCACCGCCTTCACCAGAAGAAGATCCGTGCAACGATAATGAAGGTATGAGTTCTGATATTTCTGATATTGTAGCAGCATATGATGATCATGACATATCAGGTTCGGAATCCGACCATTATGATCCTCCTCAGTTACCAAAGTGGGCCCAAAACACTCTCCAATCTGTTGGTTCGAACCTTGGAAATCCTGCTGATCCGAGACGAACAAGAGCAGACTTTCAAAGAGAAGGTATGGCACTATCTATTGCTGATCCATTTCTTCCTGAGATTTGTTATTTGATGGCTGGTTCAAATCCCACATCATACTATTCTGCTCACCGAGATCCGAGATGGAAAAGTGCCATGGATGAAGAGTATAGTTCTCTTCAAAAGAACAACACATGGGAGCTAGTTTCTCTTCCACCTAGAAGAAAATTAGTGAAGTGTAAATGGGTCTACCGCACGAAAGTTGCTGCTGATGGCTCTATCAGCAAATACAAAGCAAGGTTGGTGGCAAAAGGTTTCTCCCAAGTCCAAGGAGTGGACTACACTGAGACTTTTGCACCGGTTGCAAAGATGGATTCCATCCGCCTTGTTTTAGCTATTGCCGCATCCAAGCACTGGGAAGTGCACCACGTGGATGTGAAGAGTGCATTTTTACATGGAGACCTTGCTGAAGAGGTATATATGCAGTAGCCAGAGGGATACACATCAGATCCATCATTAGTTTGCAGATTGAAGAAATCTTTGTACGGGTTAAAACAGGCCCCAAGAGCTTGGTACGCAAAGATGGACTCCTTCCTTCTTTCTCAGAATTTCCAAAGATGCAAATCTGATCCGAATGTGTATCTTCAGCGAGTTAAAGGTAATTTGTTGGTTATTGTACTTTATGTTGATGATCTTCTCATTACTGGTAGCACACTTACTTCAATAAACAAGCTAAAATTTGCCTTAAATCTAGCTTTTGACATGAGCGATTTGGGCTTGCCGAGTCACTTTTTGGGCTTGGAGATAGCTCAAAATTTTGATGGGATCACTATATCTCAGCAAAAATATGCTTCCGACCTGTTATTGAAGTTTAATATGGCTGAATGTAAGGCAGCCCCATTCCCATTCCTCTCAGGAATCAGTCTTGAGGAGGGAGATTCTACACCGCTTGCAGATTGCAGTATGTATCGACAGTTGATTGGTTCACTACTTTATTTGACACACTCACGGCCTGATATCTCATATGCTGTGAGTGTCGTGTCAAGATATATGCAGCAGTCACATGAGCTTCATTGGCGAGCAGCCAAGCTGATCTTGCAGTATGTGCAAGGTACAAGACATTTTGGCATACATTATGCTGCAGATTCTGAGCTTGATTTCATTGGTTTTACCGATTCAGATTGGGCAGGTGATAGCATTGATCGGAAGTCCACTTCTAGTTATGTTTTCATGATTGGTCATGGTGCTATTTGTTGTTCCAGCAAAAAGCAAGTAGCCATTGCACTTTCTTCAGCAGAGGCAGAGTATCGAGGGGCAGTCAATGCCTGCATTCAGGCAGTTTGGTTGCAGGGTATTCTTTCCGAGTTTGGTTTTGGTGGCACTACTTCGACTGTCCTATTTTGTGACAATCAAAGTGCTATCAAGATCTCCACAGATCCAGTTCAGCGGCAGAGGACCAAACACATTGAGATTCATATGCATTACATTCGACAGTTGGTGCATGACCGCACCATCATTCTGCAATATTGCCCTACTAATGAGCAAATTGCAGACATCTTCACCAAGAGCTTCACCGAGAAGAAGTTCTCTTACCTCCGTTCACTGTTGGGGGTGAGTTCCATCATGGTGGAGACAGATTGATTCATTATTATGCTTTAGCTTGAGGGGGGGCTTTCTTCCCACTGGGTTTTCCCTCTTTCCTCACTTAGTTTATTTTCAGCATTTTTTGGATTATTCTATTGGGGTGACCTTTGGTCTTAGTTACCAGGGCCCCACATTATTTTTTGCACATCATAGTCTAGCTTGAGGGGGGGTGTTCGGATATCCACATCATCTTTTTCAGGATCTTGCATGCAATTAGGGTTTGCATGCAAATTCTAGGGTTTGCATGCACTTTGCATGCATCCCAGTCACCAGATTGATGCCTCCAGCACCTTAGCCACCTTATTCTAGCACCCGGGAGCCACTTCCTTCAGAGTTTTAGCCCTCCTAGGCTGAAAGGCGCCCACTTCTCACCTACTTCCAGAGAAGGGCGCACTTGTTCACCTACCACTGCAGTTCCACTTCCGTTACATTCAGTTAGCTCCGATTCTCCCTGATTTGAGGCTAGTTTCACTCCCGACTAACTGTTTCACTTCCGTTGGACCTCCAGTTTGACTAGATGACTTGTTCTGACTTCATTTAGTCTCCCATGCGCCCCCCACTGAGCCTCCTTCCCTTAATCAGTGCCACACACTTCAGTTACACATGACACACTCAGTTAGACTCATATTGACACCTGGATGACTAGTTCTTGTGCATTGATGACCACCACCGATTGATGATGAGGAATCCTAGTTGGAGTCAAGCTACTCCATTCAGTGATTCGAATGGCCTACTTAGTCAATTCGAATTGCTCATTGACAGATATTGTATTCTATTGTAATTCATTCACCCTTTCTGGGATATTGAGCACTGCTGCATGTTTTGCACAGTTTTACACCATATTTTCTATATTCATCTGTTGTGATTGATTTACTTGTTCATTAGATCTGCTGTGACTAATTTTACAACCACATCGTCGGGTCCTTTTGCATCTAATTTGCTGGAACTTCATGTAGGGATTTAGGATTTGTTACCTTCAATCCTTCGTCTACACTCTATTGGAGACTAATGGTGCTGGGGAGTAAGTCCATTCTTACTGCATGCCCCCCAACCTCATACATTACCAACTCTGTCATGGTCCACTTCACACGACTTCATGCTTCCCTGAGTATGTGGATAGGTGCTTTTCAACTCATGCATGGAATCCGTAGGAAATCGACACCGTCGTCGTTCCTCCATGTGTGATTTTATTCGTACTCTACAACCCATCTATTTCCTTTGTGATTCCGTCGGTGAATCATTTCACCTATCGTTGCACACATGCTCCAAATCACACATTAGTATCTCTTTTCTCATTCATCATGATTCATTTCATAATCCACTAATCGTTAAGCAACCATACTTTACTCATAACATCATATATTTCATCAATCTGCTCATCATTAAGCCAACATGCACTTCTTTCACTCACATCATATATTTCATAACATTGCTAACCGTTAAGGAGCATATTCATGTATACACATCATACATTTCGTAAAACAACTAATCATTAAGCAAGCATACATTTATTCATCAAATTCAAATAAAGTATCCATTTCCACAAATGCCATTCAATTCATTGTTTTCATTCATCAATTTGTCGCCATGCACATCAATAGGTGTTTCTCAATTATTCAAAATATATAATCAAAGGGTCATTTTATTAAATTTTTATTCAGTCGGGTCACTCAATGAGTGCCCTAAAGGTCTACATCAATCTAGGGGCACTACACCTTCAAGTATGTAACAAACCCTAGAAACAATCATCCATAGACTTCATTTGTTTGCTTCTTAAACCCCTTAACATCATTATCGTGTTCAAACTCTAGGTCATTCTAAGAGAGGAACACTAGATCATTCCAATAACATCACCATACTTTATGCCAATAACATCACAATACTCCATAACAATAACATCACCATAATCATCAGCATCACCAAAATCTATGTTGATGGCAATAACATCATCATGATCTAGGCCAATAATATCACCATGGAGAAACTTTAATCCATATGTTTATTCCAAGGCAATATCATGGAGAGACCTTACAGGACAAAACATTATCATGGAGAGACCTTACATACCTTTATGCTAAACCTTGAAACATATGAGAGAGACCATAATTTACACACCTTAAATACCTCACAAACTACTTAAATCATGAGAATCACAAAAGAACAAAATATTCACTCCACATGAACTTAGCTTATCACGGGAATCACAAAAAGACAAAATATTCACTCCTCATGAACATAGCTTAGCATGAGAATCACATAAAGGAAAAAGATTCATTCCTCATGAACAAAGCTTAGCATTGAGATTTCATGAACTTTACTTTCACCTTATTAGTCCCTTCCTTCCTGCAGAGCAGTAGGGATTATAAGAATCGATTTCAAACAATTGTATTAGTTTGGCACAATAAACAAAGAGTTTTAACCTAAGTTTTTTTTTTTGTGTGTGTTTTGGAAAATTAACTATTTGAAGGCCTTATTTGGCCTCTATTCAAGGTAGCCCAGTGTACGAGGGGAAAATATGATATATTCTGACAACGTACTCCTCTGCTCTGACAACTTTATTTCCCTTACAGTTCTGACTAATTCCCTGACAGTTCTGATTGACATCGCTACTGACACCTCTTGCCCTTGTCTGCCATCTGTGTGTGGTCACAGCCTCCATCTCTGTGTGCTATGCAAAGCCGGTTGGAGATCCTATTTCATATCTAGAGATACATGGTAGTGCTATATTGTTCAAGCAGCGAATGACCCCGCCCTTTCCATTGAAACTGAAGTTTAGTGGTTTGAAGGTTGCAAGCTTTCTACAGTCAATACAACAATTCTCATCCACCAAATCCTCTCCATATAGATTACTTTCTCGATGCCCGTGCTAATGTATCGTGTAAGATTCCAGGCCTTTAATATTTTTATTTACAGATCCTTATGGCTCAACGAAACAACACATCAAGTAGCTCATGCTTTAATCCCTGTTGTACTATTGATTTATTCTACATTTATTTTCTTGATTAAATATTTTCGATCTTAATTATTTACTATCTACGTGAGTGTCATTCCTGGTGTTTCAGGTGTTGGCAGGCAGGTTTTGGGATAAGTTAGCTGCACAGCATTGCAGATACTGTGCAAGGTCAAAGATATCGCGCAAGGAGGAAAACCACTCACAAGTCAGAGTTATATTATTTGATGTATTTTTGGGGTCATTATGGACCGCATTGTGCAAATTAGGGTCATTATTTTGTAGATCTTGTTAGAAAGTAGTTAGGCGGTTGTCTACGCGGACCATGAATGTAAAGGTGCAAGCCTATAAATAGATGTAGAATTATAAGTGTTAAGGATATATAAGAATATTGTGTGAATAGTATCGGATATTGATCTTGGTCTTTGTATGCGATGGAAGAACTGTGTTGATGCATCTGTATTTTGTTGCGAAGGTTAATATGACATGATGGAGCTTGACAACAATCATTGTGTCTTTTCCTGTTTCCCTGTTATGAATGTGATATGTATCTGCAATATGGATTTGTGAATGATGTGATGTTTATGTGCTTCAATTGATGTTATACTGTTAGATCTATTTGCGCATTAAGGGTTTTGTTGATAATGAGATCTGTTGAATGATGATGTGATTATGTTTGATGCATGAGATGAATAGTTAGATCTGTTAAATAATGCTGCGCTAAGTTGATAATTAGATGCACATGGTCCTCCTTCATTCTGCGGAAACGTGGTTTCGTCAGCTCTCCCTCAAACATCTCGGGTGAGACTTCATCTGCTCTGCAGGTGTTGCTGGATAGGATAAAAATTGTCTGGGTCGATGCTCAGGGAGATCGTGGTGGTTTGGGTGTCGACAGAGTGTGGAAACCCTGTTGACTGGTTTTTTGTCAACAAATGGTTCCGTTGTCGGGGACCTTAGCGCAAAGCGGAGGGAGGACATGTTGTGGCATCCGACGAGACCAGAAATTCAAGATTGGTTCGACCAAAAGTTACGAGAATTTAATGAGAAAGAGAATCAGAACTCTGGACTGACGATGGATATGTGGCTGGAAAGGTACATACATGATGGTCCACATGAGTATTTTTTCTTTGAATTCCCGATCATCTTGTATGAATGGTTGGCACAATTGATTTATCGCAAGACAAATTTCCAAGGCGGTGAGCCAACATCCTAGACTGCAGAATTGATCTAGGAGTTGCTAGAGGTAGACAATAGAACATCACGGGTTGTTGAAGTCTGGTTTGACAGTATATTAGAGGGTTATATCACCGAGTTTGCGGTTGATACAACGAAATCTTATAGCGGAGCTGAAAGGGAATTTTTCAACGGACCAAGAGGTAGGTTCCTGTTGTCTTTGCAATTATCCATTGAGATGCTCATTTGTGAAAAGGGCATACTGAAGATGAACCTTGAGTAGTAGAGCCCTGGTGTGCGGAGGTTGTGGGTACCGTGAAGACGGGGGTGGGGAAAATGGAATGACATGGGGTAGATGGGTGCAAGTTATGACGAGACTATGAGGAAATTCAAGGAAGAGAGTGGTCTTACGAGGGGAGGAGCGAGGTTTTGACAAGAGAAGAGGTAGAGGAAAAGGGAAGGTCTTGCTGCGATCGAAATGCAAGCGCGAAGGAAGACCACACGAGACGAAGCGACCCCACAGTACCGACAAGGACGACCAGGCTATGCCCGAGGCAGAGGCAAGAACAACCCCCAGCAGTAACGTACCCACACCTTCGTGCACTACATTGCAACCAGGAAGGAATATGAGTTTGACACCACTGTGTCCGGCATGTAAACAACACTCAAATAGTAGTGGATCAACGACTGTAGGAGGAAGGCCCAGGATGGCGGGCGACGATGTGAAGTTACCTATGTTCCATGGAAATGGAACTGAGGATCCAAAGCAATATTGGTTCTTATGTGAAGCTGTGTGGACTGTTAAAGAAAATATGGATGATGATGTCAAGAAAGGTAAATTGGCGATGACTCTTCGGGGTCACACACTGGATTGGTACATGAAATTTATACAAGTTCCTGTGGGGAGTCCAGAGAAGATATTGGTTGAAGTTAGAAAAAGATTAATTCAAGAGTTCAGGAAACCAAAGTCTGAAGTGCAATACATTTCGAAAATGAAGGAGATCAAGCAATATCCAAACGAAACTATTTGATATTTTGACCAAAGGTTTAAAACGCTAATGGAAAGAGTCATCTTTGAGATGAGCGACATTCAGCATAAGGAATGGTTCATTGCGGCATTACTAACTCATATCAAACTTCCTTTGATGCAGCAGAAAATTGCGACATAGAGCGAGGCTCTGGAGATTGCGATGAAGTTAGAAGATTCACCTGTTGGTGAGAATGCAGTCGGCATGACTCAGATCCAGACGCAGCTGCCGAATCTGACACTTCAGTTGCAAGATCTCAAGAAGGGTAAAGAGCACCATGAAGAAGTTTGGTGTACTTGATGTCGTGCAGAGGGACATACCAAGGATAACTACCCAAATTTCTGAAGATACCTATTATCAGGAGCTCTGAACCCATTGAGTGGCGGAGGTATGCCATGGTGTCACATTTTTCAAGTTTATGGGCATCGACATGAAGAGTGTGTATACATGCAGAAGATGGTCACGAAGCCGACGAATTTATACTGTACATTCTGCGGGTCTATTGGGCATGAAGATAAGGATTGACGTGCATATGACATACTCTAGGAAAGAACGTACGACTCATACTACGTAAAGGGAGACGACCATCGTGTAGTACAACAACCGCAGCCACAGCCCCAGGTGGCCCAGCCGCCACCTCAACCGCAGATGCAATTTGTACCGCAACCACAACCACAATAGCAATTTGTGCCACAACCGCAGTATAATCAGATGCAGATGGCTCCGCAACAGCCATAGTATGTTCATCCCGTGCAGTATGTTCATCCAGTGAAGTATGTTGAGTAGCAACCGAATCCCCCACAACAACAATTTAATCAACCACAATATCAACAACAAGAAGGATTTCGCAGAGGATTCCAAGGAGGACGAGGTGGAGGCTTTGGTCAAGGAGGAGGACAGGGTCACAAACCTTTGCAGTGTTATAATTGCAGAGTATTAGGACACTATCAGAGAGATTTCCCGCAGTTGCGAGCAGAGTGTACATATTGTATTTCTATTGATCACACTGTTGATAATTGTCCATAGCTGATCGCGAGATGGCAGGCAGGAAATGTTCCGCAGTTGTAGAAACAGAACCAGAACCTGTTGCAAAACCAGTTTCAAAATCAGAATCAATTGCAGAATCAGAATCCGTTGTAGAACCAGAATCAACGTCCAAATCCGAATCAGAACGCAAATCAAAACGTGAATCAACCTGTGAACCCACTGCCGAACTAGAATTAGGGACCAACTGTCACGACGATTTCAACATAACCTAGAACGCAAGATGTCAACGTTGCTGTTATCACTCGCGGAGGTGCGACGACAAGAGAAGATGGTCCACGTCCATTAATCCAGCTGGCTGGAAAGAAGAAGGTGCAGTTTGATATTGATGTTGAGCGAGACACATTCTTTGAAGAACGCGATGCGATAGGAAGAAATATTGGTAATTCAACTACTTATGACATGCTCGCTGCTTTTGACTCAACTTTGGTAGCAGGACCATCACGACAGTATGGTACTTTGCAGAACTTCTTTGAAAGTTGCTTATCACTGGAAAGATATCCCGATGCTCTTGCAGAGATTGATATTCTGTTGCATCGACCAACCAGGGGACAGAAAGAGTCCATAGTGAACTCTTTACAGAGGAAGAAGACAGGAAAAGAGATACATATGAATATCCAGATTGGGGACTACGAGGTAGATTCATTCATTCCATATCTAGGCTCAGATGTCAATATTCTAACAAGGAAGACATGGAAAAAGATGGGGATCCCAACGCTAAGTTGGTCTCCTGTGCAGCTGCGACTGGCTAATCAAGCCAAAGTAAACCAATTGGGAGAGTTCCGCACCTTGTTGTGGAAATTAAGGGGATGAAAACCTATGCTGATTTTGAAGTTATTGAAGTTTTCGATGGTGGAAGATCCTATCCCACGTTGCTGGGGATTGGATGGGCCAATGACAGTGATGGGTCCATTTTTCAGGTATTTTGATAACCCTTTTTCCACAGTCCATCTCAAGCAATGGTAACGAAATGCACTCAATTGTGGGAAAAGTGTTTTACTTTAATGATTTAATGAAATTTTTTTTATGATTAATCTTGTATGTTAGAATGCATATCAATTAAACTGATTATATGGAAACCAAGCATGATTGAGCAAGTTCAGGTTTATGAAAGGAAGGACGTGTAGAAGACTAAAGGATCACCACAAGCTCGGTGCCCTGTTTCTTGATTTATAGGGGACACACTCCCACTTTCAAGATGAATTGGCACTTTGACAATCAGTTAGGATTAGAGTTAAATCGTATAAATATGGACCTCTCGGGTAGTGAGAGGTCCCTACTATTATTTTTGTGAAAGACATTATTGTTAACGTTTTCTGCACTATTGAGATATTGAAGTACAGACTTCTATTTTGACATGGATTTTACATATTAATGAAAGATTGATGATTAATTCCAGCAAGCATTTCTGAGTTTTTATTCTCTCCTGAGTATGGGTTGGGGAGGGCCCCTCCAACATGTAGGTCAGGAGATTCCTATTTGCAGGTATTTTTCCAAGTATGCGTTTTACATTGATGAACAGTTCTATGATATATGGTAGTGTTGAATGAGTCATTGTTTTCTGTAGTAGTCTAGAATGCATTCCGTAGTACAGTAAAACGATTTCAGTAGGCCTATAGGTTCTTTCTTGCAATGCATATTTTTATCCATGATTACATGTGTAATAGCTTAGCTTTCAATGTCATGGTTAGATCTGGAGTTCACTACAGTTTCTCATCATGATTAGTTTCTTTTAACTTCTTAGTAGAAGAGGGGTAAGCATTAGAATGATCGTATTTCAATTCTAGATTGGTAGAATAAGATAGATCAAGACTCAATTTGTGTGCACAGACAGTAGTTACAGACTTCGTTTCCCCAATAGTAAAATAGCTCTGTTATGGTATTTTCATTCTCAACATTTAGTTATTTCAGCAGTTTAATTCTTTCAAATAGATTTACTGTCTTTATATCTTTATTTCTTATAACAGATCAACATCTAATTACTTCAGCATTTTAATTACATAGAATAGATTCCCTGCATTACTTCTCAGAACATATTTACTGCTTTCAACACTTTAATTCTTTTAATCAGATTCATTGCTTTCTAGTATTCAATTTCGTAGCATAATCAGTTTTCACATTAAGTAGACAACCTTCACATTTAGTAGACAATCTTTAGAACATCGATACCGCCCTTTAAACCGTGACAAGAGATTATCCTATAAAGAGCACAGACAGTGCATGCATCTCTCAAGTTTGTACGTTCCCCGGGTTAAC
Organism: Larix kaempferi; assembly: GCA_027924585.1. Classification (NCBI taxonomy): domain Eukaryota; kingdom Viridiplantae; phylum Streptophyta; class Pinopsida; order Pinales; family Pinaceae; genus Larix; species Larix kaempferi. Next base: position 5,916,694 of record BSBM01000519.1, read on the forward strand.
ATTTAAAGTAGGTTCTTGGTATAAGCTTCCCTCATTAGGAATCCATATTAGGAGCTCACCACTTTTTGGCGCCGTTGCCGGGGAGGTGCTAAATCTTTTAGGAGACATCACCTAAAAACCACAAAAAGGAAACAAAAATTACATAAAACAAAAACATAAATATCTTCTACCAATGAATGCCTTGTCGGCAAAGGGATAGGTTTGGTCGCTTTCTGCCCAAGCATTCCATGAGCAACAACGGTAATAACAGTTTTGACCATTCTCAGTTTGAATTTGTACACTCTGAAGACGAGACTAATTCCACATACGATCCAAATAGAAGCAACTTCACTACCAGTTCCAGCTCAAACACCTCAATGGCAAATGAAGAGGAAGAACCTAGGGAGATTTTCACTTTTCCCATTAGCATACCTCTCGGAGATGCCAGAATGAAGAACATCAATCCTAAGAATCTGCCAAACTTTCATGGGTTGACTTCAGAGGATCCTGACACATTCCTGTTTGAATTTGAGGTAGTTTGCAGATCATTTGATTACACTACTGATGCACAAAAGCTTAGGCGTTTTCCTTCCACACTAAAAGACCTATCACTTCGGTGGTTCATGAGCCTTGAAGGAAATAGTATCTTTAGCTGGGATCAAATGAAATAGTCATTCTTAGAAAAATATAGGGACTACTACAAGGCCAAAGATACTAGGGATGAAATATTTAGGATGCAACAAGGAGATAGTGAGTCATTAGAATATTATGCCCAAAGATTTCAACTCAGCTACAAACGAACCAACCATTGCACATTGGATCCTGAATCACTAAAGCTTGTCCTTCTCAGGGGTGTAAAAGAGGAGAATTTTGAAGTCTTAAATCTCCTTGGAGATGAAGACATATTCCAAAAATATTTTGACCAGATCCTACAAATCTTCAAAAACTACTCAAGATCTAGGAAAACTAAGAATGGGATGAGGGATACACATACAACCACTAGTGGATCATCATCCTCACTTACAAAATCTGATTTAGGAAACCTGCTGGATGACATGAAAACTGACATACTGCAATCAATGCCATGCAACTTGTTGCTCTTCAAATAAAAAAGAAACAGGATGAAATTAACCAAGCCTTGGCAGTATTTGGTCCTCGTTGTAGGAAGAAGCATGAGAAGGGGTAGTGCACCTTAAACACAATAGAAGTATGTGGTCTCTGCACCGATGACCATTCCACTAATAAATGTCCCCTCTTACCCTCATGTAAGGCAGCCATTCAAGACCCAACAGCTGAAGGAACTGTAGAACAGCTCTGTTTTATAAATCAGAGGAGGAATAATTTTGCTAGGCCATATTAGCAGAGCAATCAAACTTACTATAATCAAGGACATCCAAATTGGAACTCTGCACTGACTCCATGGAAAGCACATCCAAATCAAAACCAATGGCAACAAAACCAACAAGCATATCAACCATCCTATCAACAGCCATATTATCCACCGTCTTATCCTCAATACCCCCCACCGTTTCCATCCACTACAAACTATGCAAACCAATACCCACATCCATCAAATTAGATGGCGCCATTACAACAACCACTCATTATGCCACCCCCACAACCTCAACCACCCCCCAAACCTCCACCTATTCCAGCCCAACCAATTCCAAATCCTAATAATAACAGGCCCCCACAACAGCAACAGGCTTACAACACTGATATCACATAAGTCCCAACTTATGTTGTAGACACCATAGCAATAAATGAAATAAACCTACGATCTGGAAAAACGTTGCAGAATACACCCCCACACAACATCCAACAACCTGTACCTGAAGCTCAGGACCACACATCAAGACCCTATGTTCAGCATCTTGATGAACCAGAACCTCTTGAGGAAGAAATTATACCACTAACATGAAATAGAAACCCTCCATTTCCAGAAAAACTTGTCTGGAATACAAAAGAAGAGGAAGAGAATATAATCTTAAACGAATTCAAACACTTAAACATCCAAATCCCAATCTTACAAGCCATAAGGGATGTGCCCATCTGCAACAAATTCATTAGAGAGAATTGCCTAAAGAAGCCAGGAAGAAGGAAGCGTGACCCACCAACTATTAATGTAGTGGGACAATTTGCCGATTTGATGCTAGGTGTCATAATAAATCCTAAATATCTTGATCCTGGTAGTCTTGTAGTAAGTGTCACCATAAATAACAAGCAAATAAATAAAAGCTTAATCTATCTAGGAGCTGCGATCAATGTCATGACTAAAGAAACCATGTTATACCTAGGACTCCAATCAATGGTAAGACCAACTACAACAATACTCCAACTAGCAAACACGTCCACTGTGAAGCCCGAATGAATGCTAGAAGACATCATGATAAATATCGAGTCCTGGGAATACCCAGCTGATTTTATAATAATCGAAATAAAAAGCAAACTTAGTGGCTATCCAATTATCCTGGGTAGACCTTGGTTAGCAACTGCGGACGCTTACATAGGTTGTCGATCATGAAATATGACAATCACCAGTGGACATACCAGGAAGAAGATAACAATCTACCCACCAGCAATGAAATCATCAGAGTTAGAATATCAAAATTGGACTGATGATTACCAGAACACACCAAATCAAAACGTCTGACCTATCCTAACAATTGATGCTACAATATCTTTAAAGGCAATCGATGAAGATGGCCATATAGATAGATTTATACAAAATATATCTCCTAACAATCATGTTATTCAAGAATTTTTTTCTACAGAAATAGGTGAAAGTTCAAAACAGAACATGGATGACTTATGGACAGAAATGCTGCCAGAACAGATTGAGAAGGTAAAAGTCGTAGAAGTTAACCCTGGCAAGACAGTCAACATAAATTCCAATTTAAAACCAGAGCAAGAAGAGAAATTGATGAAGATACTAACACAACAAAGTAAAGCATTTTCCTGGGCATATACAGATATGAAAGGAATACATCTTGATATCTACAAACACTACATTTACATCAAAGAAGGTTCTACTCCCATCAGGAAACCACAAAGAAGGCTGAACCCGACACTAAAAGACATAGTCAAAATGGAATTACAAAAGTTATTAGACGTAGGGTTCATCTATCCAATATCTGATAGTGAGTGGGTCTCACCACTAGTCATAGTGCCCAAAAAAGGAGGCAAATGGAGAATTTGTGTGGACTACAGGGAGATGAATAAAGAAACAAAGAAGGATCATTTTCCACTTCCATTTATAGACCAGGTGCTGGATACATTATCTAGAAACAAGTACTTCTCATTCCTAGACGGTTTCAGTGGTTACAACCAAATTTTAATACACCCAGCTGATCAAGATAAGACGACCTTCACATGCTCATGGGGAACTTACGCCTATAGGGTCTTACCCTTTGGTCTATGTAATGCCCCAACAACATTTCAAAGGGCCATACTGAGTATTTTCTTCGATTTTCTGAATAAAAAAATGGAAGTATTCATGGATGATTTCACACCTTATGGACAGAGCTTTGACCAGGCATTGGAAAACCTTGAATTAATATTGAAAAAATGTATTTAGATGAGCTTGTGCCTAAGCAATGACAAATGCAGGATGTTAATGGAAGAAGGAATTGTTCTAGGACATCATATATCACAGAGAGGTATAGAGGTGGATCAAGCCAAAGTATCTATAATCAAGACACTGCCCCCACATGTCAAACAAAGAGATGTGAGAAGCTTCCTTGGACAGACAGGGTACTACAGGAGGTTTATTGAGAATTATAGCAGAATTGATGCCCCCATGTTTGCACTTCTCACAAAAGACAATGAGTTCATATGGACAAGCAACTGCATGTCAACCTTTGAAAGTCTTAAATAGAAAACCATCATAGCACCAATACTTCAAGGACCAAACTGGGAAATTCCATTTCATATTCACACCAATGCATCAGATAAAGCAATCGGATCTGTGCTTGTGCAAGAACAAGACAAGAAACCCTATGCCATATACTATATAAGCAAAAATTTGGCTGGGGCAGAACTCAACTACACAGTCACAGAGAAGGAATTTCTGGCAGTCATACATGCAATCAACAAATTTAGGCATTACATTACAGGATACCAAAGTTTTATCCATACTGACCACTCAACGATCAGATATCTTATGAGAAAGCCTAATACAAGTGCAAGAATTATTCGATGGATGCTACTTCTACAGGAATTTGACATCACTATAATAGATAAACTAGGAAAGCATAATGTCATAGCAGACTTTTTGTTAAGAGTAACACATGGGATAGATAATGAATTGGTCCAAGATAACTTCCATGATGAGCACCTTTTTGCCATATCAATAAAAAGTCCATGGTTTGCTGACATAACAAAGTATTTGGTTTCCGGGATGTTTCCAGAACATTACAGTTATAAAGAAAGGACAAAAGTAATAAGACAAACTGCCACATATACATGGATAGAGGGCATGTTTTTTAAACAGGGACTAGATCAAGTACTTAGAAGGTGCATTAGGGAAGATGAGGTACATGACATAATGCATGCCACCCACAATGAACCCTGTGGAGGACACTACGCTGCAAAAAGGACAGCCTACAAGATCTTGCAAACAGGGTATTATTGGCCAACACTCCACAGAGATGCTTATGAGTATGTGTCCCATTGTGACAATTTCTAGAGAATGGGAAATCCAACACAAAAACAAGAAATGCCACTACACCCACAAATAGCTTTAGAAGCATTCAATAAGTGGGGATTCGATTTTGTTGGCCCATTCAAACCACAGTCCAATCAGAAGAGCTACATCCTTGTATGCACTGATTAACTTACAAAATCGACCGAGGTAGCAGCATTGGCTGCTGCAAATGAAACTAGTGTGGCCAAATTATTTACTGAGCAGATCTTTCACAGATTTGGGGTGCCAAGAGAAGTAGTTTCGGATCAAGGACCACAATTCACATCTAATTTAATTGAAGACATGATGAAAAGAAACAATGTAAAGCACAAACAGTCATCCTCCTACCACCCTCAAGGAAATGGTCAAGCTGAGGTAACCAACAGGGAATTAGAAAGAATCTTGACAAAAACTATCGAAATTGACAAAAGAGATTGGGCTAACAGACTTAGTGAAGCAGTCTGGGCTTACAATACTACATGGAAAACAACAACAGGATTCACACCTTATGAGCTGGTCTATGGGAAAAAGGTCATGCTACCAATCGAATTTGAAGTAAAAACATTAAGAATTGCAGCCGATCTAAATATGAACCTATCAGACATTCAAAAAGAACACATGCTACAGCTAAATCAACTGGATGAACACCGCCAACAAGCGCTTACACATATTGAAATCATCCAACAACAAAGAAATAAATGGCATGACCAACATTTGAAGGATAAGAAATTCAAAGAGGGTGATTGGGAACTACTCTACGACTCCAGATTTCACACATTCAAAGGGAAGCTAACCACTAGATGGCTTGGACCTTACAGTATACAGAAAATTTATGACAATGGGGCTGTGAGAATTATTACAATTGATGATGATAAGCTCCCCATGATTGTGAATGGGCACCGCCTAAAAGTCTACAAACAACCAAAGTCCAAAGAGGAATTTACACAAGTACTCTACCAGCAACAATTGATGCTGATAGAGCATGCTCCAAAACAGTAAGCTTCAACACATTTCATGAAAAAAAAAACACAAAAAAGAGAGAAAAAAGAGAAAACAAAGCAAAACAAAAAAGAGAACAAAGGAATAACAGAAAGTACAGGGCATCAACCTATTCAAGAAAGCCTGCACAATAATTCAAGTGAGGCTACCAGCAATTCAGGAGAGCTTGCAAAATATATCAAGCGAGGCTGCCAATAATTCAGGCAAGGTTTCCATCAATTCATCCAAGAAACAATTTATATCAAGCGAGGCTGCCATCAATTCAAGCGAGCCTGAAAAATAAATCAAACGAGGCTACCATATATTCAAGTGAGGCTGAAAGCAATTCACGCAAGCCAGCCACGTGTACATGCAAAATAAGTCTTCATCTACTACGAAATTCATCAAAGACACACCATGCCAACCTTTTTCAAACATATTCAAGAGAGCCTGCAAAGTAATTCAAGGGAGCCAATCAGATCCAACCATGCAATCATCCAAATATAAAGCACAATCGCCTGAGTCGAATCAACAACTGGCACAATTTTCAAAAGCACATACTTAGCAAATTCAAAACGTGCATATTGAAAAAAGCACCCTATGCACGTAACTACTGACATGCAGAAATCAACTACAGACACCGCCAAGATTACTACAGAATCCACTGCGCATGAAAAACGGACCAGCTCATCAATGCAGGTACGCATACATACCAAGGTAATCTCTAAACGATTTTATTTGATTTTTACGGCAAACCAATTTACCACAATAGAGTCGTTTCTAGTCAGTTGAGGACAGCTTCAATTTCAAATCGGCGGCATGGTGGAATGACCTTCATAACTCATGATTGCTACCAAAGTCCCGTCACCCTCAGCAAATCATGATCGCAACCTTCACCACATGAAGTACAGAGGTCGATCATAAGAAGGAAGAGATCAATCATGAAAGATAGGGGATTAGAAGTGGCAAGTATAGGTATGATGAAAAGAATAGGTGCAGAAAGGCAGTGAATTCGAGTGCAGCATATTCCACGATTTTGCATATAAGTAACCACTCGGAATTCTTGAGAAGCAACCACCATTGAATTCCTTGAGCCCGTAGGCAGAGCCCGACCAAGTTAAAAGTATAAAACTGCATCCCAAAGCCCTGGTCTGTCTGGTTATAGAGAAGATTCGAAAAATGACGAAGGGTTTTAAAAAGAGTGAACCAGAAGATCACAGTGCCATTTATCAAAGCCCGAGAGTCCTGCAAATCATTCACAACTTAGGCTGGATGCCATTTATCCTTGGACTGAGAGGATATCACACAGCGGTATCCCAGGAGTTCGCAAGAAACTTCAAGCATATAAAAGATGAATAGTACGTCACCCGGGTGAAGGAGTTACGCATAAAAGTGGATGAGGACATGATAGCCAAACACACTGGTCTTCCAATGGGCCTGCATTGGAGAAACAACGACCGGGAGGAAAACCACATAGAAAAAGCAACATTCTTTGAGCATGGAGAAGTTTATGATGAGGACAAAAATGGAGTCAAGAGACCCTCCATGCCAGCACCATGGGATGAAATGGATGCAATTGTCCTAAGGTATATTACATGCACTGGAAGATTAAGCTATGTTCCCATTTTCCATTTTCGTATTTTAGAGCTTCTCAGGAACATAAGTCACATTTCATCAAACAACAGCATTAGCATTCCATTTTTCTTGCTCCAATCCCTAGCAGAGATGAGCAGTAAGGTGGCTAAGGGAAAAGACGATGGTTTGGCCCATCATGGGCTGATCAAACTAATAGTTGGTGAGGAGCTAAAAGCTCAGATTCCAGAGCTCTCTTGGGAGGAGTTCATTGTGGTATCTGCTGAGGACATTCAGAGAATGAGGACCTGAATCAAAAAGTAAGACCACCTCTGTATCAGGGGAAAAAAGAAAAATCGACTTGGACAGTGTGGCTGACACCTTGGTCAAAATAAAACACTCCAAAGAGGACTCCCCCAAATCAAACCCAGATATTTCTACCAGTAGTCAGGGGTCGAAGAGGCGAAGCAAGAGATTCACACAGGTATCTAAAATCCGAGTCTCCAAGGAGAAAGAAAGGGAACCCAACCCCCTAATTACCAATGTGTCTGATGATGACATTGATCCTTTTATAGATCAAAAGGATCCCACTACGGATGAAGAAGAGGACGAAGAAGAAAAAGAAGAACAGGATGAAGAAGAGAAAGGGAATGAAGAGGAAAATCAGGATACGGAAGAAGAGATGGATAAAGGAGAAGGGCAGATCTTACAGGAGCAAGGTAACTTTTAGGAAAACCCTCCAGAACGTAATGAAGACCCCGAGGTCGTTTCCCAGCTCGCTAAAGCATGAGCAGAATTGGAAAGGCTCAGAAATGAGTTGGCAACATTAAGAATTCGGCCAGGAAGCCAGGCCACACCTCCCCCATTCTCAGCCGAGAAGACACAAATTGTAACGTCCCCTCCCGCCTTCCAAATGCAGGGGAGAGAACATCACCCATCATACGGGGGGTTTTGGCAGACTTAGCCCCAATATTTTACTTTACTCATAAGTTCATAACATATAAAAACTTCTGTGTGCAAGATCAACTCAATATAAACACAGCGGAATTAAACATAATAGCAAGCACACAAACAATAATGCCTAACATGTATACATATATCACAGCAGAGGATGATTCAGCATATAGAGACTCAATCTCGTTCCAATGCCATGCATGGATTCCAAATTAAGATAATCAATTCATTTCAATAAACATGGACAATTTAACATATTGCAGAACACAGAATGTAAATAATTTATAACACATAGAACACTTATCTTGAAGATGAAGTTGTCCAAACAACTGGCTATGTGAGAGCAACGTTCCACCCAACCATAGATCTCTGTCCAGCCTATATTCTTTCAGCTGAGAGATCACCCCCGAGCTGGGCTGTGTATCCACTAAGAAAGAACTAGCTGGGCTCACTCACAACCATGGTTTCGGTCATCAGCTATGCTAAGCCAACACACCATTGGGTTTATCAAGCATAAGGATGACAAATGAGGAGGATGCTAAGCCAGTGAGCTCAACCACAAAGCTACAGGCATCTCAAATGAACTCAGCAGTCATGGCACCCACAATACCTACCGCACCCAACACAAGGAAGGTCCCCTTCTCTGCTACACAGTCCCTCAGGCGTCCCTTCCCTCCAGTGCTCTTCAGGGTGGGCATAGAAAGGTTCAGTTGCTAATTCCTTGAGATTCTAGCCTTCACTGGGTTTATCAAGCAAACCAAACCTCTGCTCAGTCATTCACACTTGGATTTCTCACAGTTCTGTTATCCAATAACTCAATCCCGCCACTTCATTTCTGGGCTGTAAAAACTGGGTTTTCCAATGGATTTCGGGGTATCTAATACTCTCAATTTCGCCCCAAGGTTCATATATATGGATCCCCCATTGGATTTCACTGTCAAATACCAATTTTGGGTGTTTATGGCTCTTCAAAACGTGGGTTCTTTCAAGGTTGCGATTTCTGGTTCCGTCACTGGTTTTCTGGGCTGCAAAAACTGGGTATTCCTATGGATTTCGGGATAGCTAATGCTCCCAAATTTGCTCCAAGGTTCATACCAAAGGATCCCCTGTTGGATTGCACTGTCCAATGCCAAATCTGGGCGTTTTTGGCTCTTCAAAACGTGGGTTCTCTCAAGGTCGCAATAGAGCAAGAAGCAACATCCCTGAGGTAGAGTGGCTTGTGGTACAAGAAAACAGAGCCCATACTCTGCCATACGAATTTCTGGGCTGCCCATGCTCCATTGAAGCCATGGACTGAATTCCTCAACCACTTCCTTACAACACAAATAAATGTCAGCAAGGTAAGTCAAATGGGTTCTCAAGGTGACATATGGAAGCCTATGGTTCAATCCCTTAGCCCCCTCACCACTCCCTAGTGGATACACATGGCCCCTTCTCATTCGTTGCTCCCATATCCAGTTTGGTATTTTATTTCAATATTAAATATTTACATCAATTTACAATATCCCATGGCTTAATAGCACATGGGTAATAACATATCAAATACTTGTCCATTTTAAATAAAACCCAAACATATACTAGCGGGGCCTTAGCCTTGAGCTCCACGCTAGGAAAACATACATTACATGTATACAATATTTACATGAAAGCCAATATTTCCTAAGGGTCAAAATTGGGGTATTACATTCCCCTCCCCCTTAGAACAACACCGTCCTCGGTGTTCTCAAAACTGAACAAAAATGGAAATGCCTCTCTCATGGCATCCTCCAGCTCCCATGTAGCCTCATCGGGACTAAGGTGCCCCCATTGGACCTTTACTTGTCTAATGGCTCTGTTCCGGAGCAAAGTGACTTTCTTGTCGAGGATGCGCATAGGTTCTACTTGGAACTCTCCCTCGGGTTCCACCTGTATCACATTCCAATCAATCATATGATTAGGATCATGTACATACTGCTTAAGCAAAGATACATGGAAAACATTATGAGCTCTTATGTTAGCGGGCAATGCAATTCTATATGCAACTGGCCCTATCCTATCAAGGACTTCAAATGGCCCACAATATCTTGGTGACAACTTGGCACAACTCCCCAACTTGAGGGAATTCTTCCTTGGTTTCATTCTCAAATAAACATGATCCCCAATCTGAAATTCCTTATGTACTCTTTTCAAATCTGCATAACTCTTTTGCCTGTCGTGAGCGGCCTTTAAATTCTGCCTGATCTTAACAATTTCCTGTTCCATTTCCTTGATCATCTCTGGTCCAAGCACTACCCTGTTCACTGGGCCGTCCCAATTCACTGGTGTCCTGCATCCCTTGCCATACAATGCTTCAAATGGACTCATTCCCAAGGATGCATGGTGTCCATTATTGTATGCAAATTCAACTAAGTGTAAATAATCTTCCCACTTGGATGGTTTGTCCATCACATACATTCTCAGCATGTCTTCAATAACTTGATTCACCCTCTTGGTTTGGCCGTCCGTTTGAGGATGGTAAGCTGTACTGAAATTCAATTTAGTTCCCAATTCCTGAAACAATCCCTTCCAAAAATTGGAAGTAAACTTTGTATCACGATCAGAAATTATTGCCTTAGGCAATCCATGCAATCTGAATATCGCTCTCATGAAGATGTTCGCAATGTCACTAGCCTTGTGAGTGGACTTCACTGGAATAAAGTGAGATACCTTCGATAGCTTATCCACCACAACCATGATTGAATCATGCTTCTTCACTGTCATGGGCAGACCTGTTATAAAATCCATGGAGATCACTTCCCACTTCCATTCCGGAATGGGTAAGGGCTGCAATAACCCTGCTGGATGTTGGTGTTCTGCCTTGACTTGTTGGCACTTCTGACACCTAGCAATGTACTCAGCTATGTCCTTCTTCATACCATGCCAAAAGTATTGTTTTCTTGCTGCTTTTATAGTCTTCTGATATCCTGGGTGTCCAGAGTACGGCGTTTGGTGTATTTCATCCATCACTAGTTTCTTCAAATCTGCGTTATTTGGAATGTACATCCTATCTTTGTAGATGAGGATACTGTCTTCACCCAGCTGATATCCTGCACACTTTTCATCCACATTACCGTGCTGCAACTTCTCTTTAATTTGAAGGCAAGTTTCGTCACCGTTTTGGGCTTCAAGCACTCTTGTCTTCAAATCTGATTTGCACATACTTACTGCTGAAACACGAAATTTTCTGCTAAGAGCATCTGCAACCTTATTCTCCTTCCCTTTTACATGTTTACTTTCAAAATCAAATTCACAAAGAAATTCCATCCATCTAGCTTTCCTAGCATTCAAGTTTGGCTGATCAAACAAATACTTCAAGCTCATGTGGTCTGTTCTAAGCTCAAATCTTCTTCCCATCAAGTAATGCCTCCACATCTTAAGAGCATGCACTATGGCTGCCAATTCTAAATCATGTGTGGCATAATTCTTTTCATGCTCTTTTAATTTCCTGGATTCATAGCAAATCACCATTCCTTCTTGCATGAGAACCCCACCCAGTCCTTCAATGCAAGCATCTGTGCACACTATAAAATCCTTCCTTGGATCTGCTATCTTCAAAACAGGAGCGCTAGTAAGTAACTCCTTTAATTTCTGAAAACTTTTCTCACATTTTTCAGACCATACAAATTTGATGTTCTTCCTTTGCAATGAAGTGATCGGATGAGCTATCCTGGAAAATCCTTCAATAAACCTTCTGTAGTAACCAGCAAGGCCCATAAAAGATCTAACATCTGAAACATTTCTTGGAGTTGGCCAATCCATGATGGAATTAATCTTCTCCGGATCCACTGCAATTCCTTCTTCTGAAATGACGTGACCCAAACATTGAATCCTCTTTTGATAGAATTCACACTTGCTTAACTTGGCATACAACTGATGTTCTCTAAGAACTTGCAACACCATTCTTAGATGCTCCTCATGTTCTTCTTCATTTCTTGAATAGACAAGAATGTCATCTAAAAACACAATCACAAACTTATCCAAATATTTGTTGAATACACTATTCATGAGACACATGAATGTGGCAGGTGCATTGCTAAGGCCAAATGGAACCACAGTGAACTCATAATGACCATATCTAGTTCTGAAAGCCGTCTTGTGAATGTCTTCTTATTTAATCCTCACTTGATGGTAGCCAGACCTCAAGTCAATCTTTGAAAATAATTTGGCTTCCTTCATTTGATCAAACAAGTCATCAATTCTTGGTAATGGATACTTGTTCTTAACTGTCACTTTATTGAGCTGCCTATAATCAATACACAGCCTTAAAGTCCCATCTTTCTTCTTGATAAATAATACCGGTGCTCCCCAATGAGACACACTAGGCCTGATATACCTTTTATCCATTAATTCTTGCAGCTGCATCTTCAATTCCACCAACTCTGGTGTACTCATTCTATAAGGAGCTTCGGAATTCGGCGCTGCCCCTGGAACAAGATCGATGGTAAAATCAATATTTCTCGTCGGTGGCAACCCTGGTACCTCATCTGGAAACACATCTTGGAACTCTTGCAATATCCTGAAGTCTTCTAGTCTTGGCCCTTTGTCCTCTAATGAATCTGGCATATGGACTGCATATAATTGACAACCCTTCTTATAAAAAAATTTCAACTGCAGGGCTGAAATCTGCCTTACTGAAACTTGCTTGGGAATCCCTTTTACCAATGTTGGCCTTCCATTTTCATCAATGCACTCAAGTGCTTTCTCATAACAGTCCAATTTGGCTCTATGTTTTTCTAACCAATCCATGCTAATTAATGCATCATAGGATCCTAATGGTAACACATTCAATTCAGCACATGTGTGGAGTCCATTCAATTCTATGGGACACTCCATCACTACCTCACTTACTTTTCTCTTGGTTCCCGTGGCTAATTGCACTATCCAAGACTTATTATGCTTCATTTTTCTAAGAGAACAACCTTCAACCACTTTTGGAGAAACATAACTATGAGTGGATCCTGGATCAATCAAAACAGAAATAGATTGCGTAGCAATCTTACCTTCGACTTCCACCACTGATGATTGATGGTCTGCTTGATGATTATCCAGTGCTGCATAAATCCGAGGTGTTTCCCTTGCCATGTCCTCCACCGTAACTACTCCCTTCAGGTTGTTCAACTTTCGAGAATTGTCTTTTCGATGTGGACAATTCTTCAACATGTGGTTTTCTCCACATCCCCAACACTGAAGTGGTCCCTTTGATACTTTGTCTGCTGCCACTGCTGGTTTGAATCCACTCCTTGCTTGCTGCCCCTGTGGAAAGGTCCTAGGCTGTCCTTTGAATGGTGGCTTGAAGCCATCCTTGTTTTGATCAAACTTCCCTCTTGGCTTTCCTTTCCATGCTGGGTTAGCCTCTGTTTTTCCTTTATTCTGCTCATAACAATGCATTGCCATCCTAATGGCTTCATCCAAACTTGGTGGATTAACAAACTCAATATGATCTCTGAAACTTTGAGGTAGACCTCCAAGGAAGCATTGGATTTTTACTCTCTCATCTTTGATATAGTCAACATACCTCAATAATTCCAAGAATTTGTGGACATGCTCTTCCATAGATTTTAGTCCCAACTTGAGTTCATTAAACTCTTTTCTCTTACCATCATAATACCTAGCAGAAAGGTATTTCTCCTTGAAGTACCTCTTAAATCTTTCCCAACTGATCTTTCTCTCATTAATTCTTTTCACTTGCAAGAGATTGTCCCACCAAATGGAAGCTCTACCATTTAGATTGTAAATGGCAATTCTGGCTTTCTCATTTCCTGAGTAGTCTTGAATTCTGAAGTATTTCTTCATTCCAAGAAGCCATGCTTCTGCTTTTTGGCCAGTCTGGCCTTCCCCATCAAATGTGGGAGGTCTTGCCTTCCTGAATTCTCCCTGTGGGATGCCCTTGAACTTATTTCTTCCATCCAATCTCGTAGGTGCACGTCTTGGGATTCTTCTAGAACATTTGGATTCACACGACCTGCTGGAAGAAGACCTTGATGAAGATGTTTTATGCTTTCTGCTCACCGAACTCTTCCTTGGGCTTGGAGTCCTCCTCTTCGAGCGACCTCTAGAATGACTCCCTGCATATCTTCCTTCTTCACCCATATTTCTTGGGTTGGACCCAAGGTTTATCTTATGCTACATATCAGTGAGGCTTTGCAAAATAGCAGCATTGAGTTGGTGTTGTTCTTCTTGAGCCTTCATCAATCTTTCATTGAAGCTCACCATGGTTTCAACCAAATTCTGAGGAGTCACCTGCTCCCTTCTCCCATTGGATTCAGTCTCCGCATTTTCTTCGTGCATATTTTCTCCTAGAACATCTTCTTCGTGTTCATAAGGATCTTGAGCATCATTTATGGTCACCATCTTTCCTGTATGCTACCTCTGCTACAATTATAAATTTTATGCGCTGCAAGCACTGTGCATTATGAGAATATTTGTCAGACATCATAAGAATGCATATAGAAATATACACAATCAATATTTAACATAATAGAACTCATGGAATAATTCACACAGTTGCTATGCATTCCTTTCCCTTGCCCATTCAAGCAATTCTGGAAATTGCCCATATTTATCAATAATTTGTCAAAACAGTCGCTGGTACATTTCTGCTCTAATTATTTGTGGGGTATGATAACTTCATTCCAATTCTGGTTATACATCATTATTCCCTACTAGACAAGCTTTCCAATGCCTGTCCCCCTGCTCCATTCCGACATCGGGTGTGGAAGCATCGTTGTTTCAAAAATGACAACTCTTACCAATAATTCTGCACATTTTACACAGTTGTATTTTGGTCAAGAATGCCAACTTCAGCCACCTGTGGAAGAAAATCTATGAAGAATCACAAAACTTTTATATCGGGCGAAGTTAGTCCATATAACAAGGAACACTTGGCACTTCGCGGATCTCAATTTCGATGCACCATTCATCTTTTATAAAATTCTGGGTTTAACTACTTCTTACTTTTCACATTTTAAACTCCCTTTGCATCCTGTGCTCCACCTGTGCGCCACCTGCGCACAACCTGCGCGCAATCCGCGCACTATCCGCGCGCAACCTGTACGCAATCTGCGCGCAATCCACACGCAATCTGTGCACGACCTGCACGCAATATGCGCGCAATCTGTGCGCGATCCGCGCGTAATCTGTGCGCAATCCGCGCACAATCTGTGCACGATCCGCGATCAATCCATGCGCAACCCACACGCAATCTGCGCACAATCCATGCGCAATCTGTGCACGACCCGCATGCAATCCATGTGCAATCTGCGCACAATCTGTGCGCGATCCGCGCGTAATCTGTGCGCGATCCGCATGCAATCCGCGCACAATCTGTGCGTGATCTGCGCGCAATCTACGCGCAAACCGCACACAATCCGCGCGCAATCTGTGCGCGACCCACACGCAATCCGTGTGTAATCTGCGCGCAATCTGTGTGCGATCTGCGCGTAATCTGTGCGCGATCCGCACACAATCTGCACGCGACCTGCGCGTAATCCGCGCACTACCTGTACGCGATCTGTGCGCAATCTGTGCGCAACCTGCGTGCTTGCGGGGGTCATATCTCCCTCGTCCCTTAACCAAATTGGACGAATTTGGTACCATTGGAAAGATC
This sequence comes from Larix kaempferi, assembly GCA_027924585.1. Classification (NCBI taxonomy): domain Eukaryota; kingdom Viridiplantae; phylum Streptophyta; class Pinopsida; order Pinales; family Pinaceae; genus Larix; species Larix kaempferi. Next base: position 5,932,485 of record BSBM01000519.1, read on the forward strand.
TTGGAGAGGTCTATGCACCTATGTGATCTTATTCTTCATCTGAGAAGTCTGACCCTGTCATTTTCCCAATCAATGTGCCGCCCCCAACTTCCCAATATTACATTAAAACCATTATGTTTCTTGCCTGTAATTCAGAGTTTGGCCCAAGTAGCCCCAGTGCTGCAAGATGGGCTCTGATACCACTCTGTAACGTCCCCTCCCGCCTTCCAAATGCAGGGGAGAGAACATCACCCATCATACGAGGACTTTTGGCAGACTTATCCCGAATAGTTTACTTTACTCATAAGTTCATAACAATTAAAAACTTCTGTGTGCAAGATCAACTCAATATAAACACATCGGAATTAAACATAATAGCAAGCACACAAATAGTAATTCCTAACATGTATACATATATCACAGCAGAGGATGATTCAGCATATAGAGACTCAATCTCGTTCCAATGCCATGCATGGATTCCAAATTAAGATAATCAATTCATTTCAATAAACATGGACAATTTAACATATTGCAAAACACAGAATGTAAATAATTTATAACACATAGAACACTTATCTTGAAGATGAAGCTGTCCAAACAACTGGCTATGTGAGAGCAACGTTCCACCCAACCATAGATCTCTGTCCAGCCTATATTCTTTCAGTTGAGAGATCACCCCCGAGCTGGGCTGTGTATCCACTAAGGAAGAACTAGCTGGGCTCACTCACAACCATGGTTTCGGTCATCAGCTATGCTAAGCCAACACACCATTGGGTTTATCAAGCATACAGATGACAAATGAGGAGGATGCTAAGCCAGTGATCTCAACCACAAAGCTACAGGCATCTCAAATGAACTCAACAGTCATGGCACCCACAATACCTACCGCACCCAACACAAGGAAGGTCCCCTTCTCTGCTGCATAGTCCCTCAGGCGTCCCTTCCCTCCAATGCTCTTCAGGGTGGGCATAGAAAGGTCCAGTTGCTAATTCCTTGAGATTCTAGTCTTCACTGGGTTTATCAAGCAAACCAAACCTCTGCTCAGTCATTCACACTCGGATTTCTCACAGTTCTGTTATCCAATAACTCAATCCCGCCACTTCATTTCTGGGCTGTAAAAACTGGGTTTTCGAATGGATTTCGGGGTATCTAATACTCTCAATTTCGCCCCAAGGTTCATATATATGGATTCCCCATTGGATTTCACTGTCAAATACCAATTTTGGGTGTTTATGGCTCTTCAAAACGTGGGTTCTTTCAAGGTTGCGATTTCTGGTTCCGTCACTGGTTTTCTGGGCTGCAAAAACTGGGTATTCCTATGGATTTCGGGATAGCTAATGCTCCCAAATTTGCTCCAAGTTTCATACCAATGGATCCCCTGTTGGATTGCACTGTCCAATGCCAAATCTGGGCGTTTTTGGCTCTTCAAAACGTGGGTTCTCTCAAGGTCGCGATTTCTAGTTTTTCTCCTTGCTGGCAATTCGTTTTTGGATGGAAAATGGTGCTCGTCCGTTTCACAATCGAATGGGGATGAGGAAGAAGCAAAATCCCTGAGGTAGAGTGGCTTGTGGTACAAGAAAACAGAGCCCATACTCTGCCATACGAATTTCTGGGCTTCCCATGCTCCATTGAAGCCATGGACTGAATTCCTCAACCACTTCCTTACAACATAAATAAATGTCAGCAAGGTAAGTCAAATGGGTTCTCAAGGTGACATATGGCAGCCTATGGTTCAATCCCTTAGCCCCCTCACCACTCCCTAGTGGATACACATGGCCCCTTCTCATTCATTGCTCCCATAGCCAGTTTTGGTATTTTATTTCAATATTAAATATTTACATCAATTTACAATATCCCATGGCTTAATAGCACATGGGTAATAACATATCAAATACTTGTCCATTTTAAATAAAACCCGAACATATACTAGCGGGGCCTTGGCCTTGAGCTCCACGCTAGGAAAACATACATTACATGTATACAATATTTACATGAAAGCCAATATTTCCTAAGGGTCAAAATTGGGGTATTACACAAATCCTAAATATGCACCATGCAGAAGAGCTCCAGCTGGCCGAACAGAAGAATTTAGAGCTGCAAGAAAATTTAGCCGAAGCACAGAGCAAATTGGCAAGGAAGGACTAAGAAATTATCAAAATTAAGGATGTTCTTGCCACTACTATCAGCATATATGAGAGAATGCATGACCTCAGACCACCATCGGTGGTCTATGCAGTTTATTTACAAGAAAAATGGGGCGAATTCTAGCTTCATAGATTGAAGAAAGATCTCCCTATAGAGGTAAGCACTCCTAAGGAATTTATTGTTGCATCATTGAACTCCACAGAGCTGGAGAAAGACCGATTGAGTGAGTTCTTCTTGCACAATTTCGTAGTTTCTGGCTCGCCCAACTGGTCACCAAACCCATATGTGGGTGATTTCCAGTTAAGGGCATTGTGTTCGTGGATGAACCACGAAATTGAGCGAGCCCGGGACTATCATCTCTATGTGGCATCTAAATGGAAAACTCCATTAATGATCATAACTGAGCCCACTCACCCTGAGGGAATAATTTATAATCATAGGATCCTCACTCAGGACAAGGAGTTGATACCAATTCTCCTCGCAAAACAACAGGAGGCGGTGAGTCACTTTGACATTACACTTCGCAGCACCCAAAAGGAAGTTGATGAGTCCATCGGGGAAAGGTGGAGTAGGGTGGCAAATGATCTAAAACGAAGAGAACTCCACTCTCCCCCCAGGCTTAAGGATGCTCTCTTCAAAACCATACACTATAAAGAATCCCTGGCAAGAAACCAACTAAGGTGGATTGGGATGAGATTGAATCCTCCATTCTTTCTTTCTCCAATCCTCAAAGAACAGATTAATGAAGAGGAGGAGAGGAAGGCATGGGCCAAGGCTGATCAGAATTTTGGGTATCTCAGACAGGAAGGGGCACCTAAGGTGGCAGCATGGGATATCAGGGAGGTCATCGACGAAAGGAACAGGTCACCCAAGGATGGGTGAATCCTTCAAGTAGGGGAGAGAATGATGGGTCCATTTTTCAGGTATTTTGATAACCCTTTTTCTATAGTCCAGCTCAAGCAATGGTAACGAAATGCACTCAATTGTGGGAAAAGTGTTTTACTTTAATGATTTAATGAAATTGTTTTTATGATTAATCTTGTATGTTAGAATGCGTATCAATTAAATTGATTATATGGAAACCAAGCATGATTGAGGAGGTTCAGGTTTATTAAAGGAAGGACGTGTAGAAGACTAAAGGATCACCACAAGCTTGGCGCCCTGTTTCCTAATTTATAGGGGACACGCTCCCACTTTCAAGATGAATCGGCACTTTGAAAATCAGTTAGGATTAGAGTTAAATCGTATAAATATGGACCTCTTGGGTAGCGAGAGGTCCCCGCTGTTATTTTTGTGAAAGACATTATTGTTAACGTTTTCTGCACTATTGAGATATTGAAGTACATATTTCTATTTTGACATGGATTTTACATATTAATGAAAGATTGATGATTAATTCCAGCAAGCGTTTCTGAGTTTTTATTCTCTCCTGAGTACGGTTGGGGAGGGCCCCTCCAGCACGTAGGTCAGGAGATTCCTATTTGTAGGTATTTTTCCAAGTATGTGTTTTACATTGATGAACAGTTCTATGATATATGGTAGCATTGAATGAGTCATTGTTTTCTGTAGTAGTTTAGAATGCATTCTGTAGTACAGTAAAATGATTTCAGTAGGCCTGTAGGTTCTTTCTTGCAATGCATATTTTTATCCACAATTACATGTGTAATGACTTAGCTTTCAATGTCATGGTTAGATCTGGAGTTCACTGCAGTTTCTCATCGTGATTAGTTTCTTTTAACTTCTTAGTAGAAGATGGGTAAGCATTATAATGATTGTATTTCAATTCTAGATTGGTAGAATAAGATAGATCAAGACTCAATTTGTGTGAGCAAACAGTAGTTATAGACTTCGTTTCCCCAATAGTAAAATAGCTCTGTTATGGTATTTTCATTCTCGGCATTTAGTTATTTCAGCAGTTTAATTATTTAAAATAGATTTACTGTCTTTATATCTTTATTTCTTAGAACAGATCAACATCTAATTACTTCAGTATTTTAATTACTTAGAATAGATTCCCTGCTTTACTTCTCAGAACATATTTACTGCTTTCAGCACTTTAATTCTTTTAATCAGATTCATTGCTTTCCAGTATTCAATTTCGTAGCATAATCAGTTTTCACATTAAGTAGACAACCTTCACATTTAGTAGACAATCTTTAGAACATCGATACCGCCCTTTAAACCGTGACAAGAGATTATCCTATAAAGAGCACAGACAATGCATGCATCTCTCAAGTTTGTACGTTCCCCGGGTTGACATTTAAAGTAGGCTCTTGGTATAAGCTGCCCTCATTAGGCATCCATATTAGGAGCTCACCAGACAGTATGGCAGTAATTAATTTCAAGAAGTGGGTGATGACCTTTGAAAATGAAGACCTCTGAGTCATAGCTCCGTTGGATCCGACTGAAGGGCGAAGGTATGCTGAACTAGTAAAGGATGAAGTTGTAAGAGGATGGGATCACACATATAACATTTCAGAAGCCTAGATCCATCCGACTGTCGACGGCGAACTCGGTTGGAGTAGCTCTAGCTCTGCATCTTCTGACTCTGATTATGCTTTAGAGAACTGGTAGAATCGCATGCATGAGGTGTCATTCAGAAAGTGTGGTTTGATCACACAGTCACTGCATCGTGTCACTACTGAGACTATTGAATTACCAGTATACGAAGGACTTCCCGAGTTGGCTGAATTTTTAGTGGCATTTGAAGATAAGGTGTCCGAACCACAATGGTTGCAGGTGTTGGAGGAGGCTCTTAAGGCTACCCTAGCACGCTGGTGGGAGACCCATAAGAACTCGATTACTAGATGGTTGCAGTGTCGAAGATTGATGATGGTTCACTTTGGTGAGGCAAAAATATACCACATTGGCAGGTATGATGGGAAGAATGACCCTAGCGGCCATCTAATTTAACGTCAGACTTTGTGGGCCTCATGACCAAAGGATGAATGGGTCCATGCCTTTGTCCACACTTTGGATGAAATTCTACGATCTTGGTATGCCTCAGCTGAGTTGCACAGAGAGATTACCACTTGGGAAGAGTTGACGGTTTGCTTCACTCACACCGTCAGTTTTACGGATGCCAATCCAGATGTTCATAATACCCTGCAGATCATCCATGATGTTGTTCTGAAGGTGGTTCCAGTTGCATACCCCGTGGATCTGCATGCGCATTGTCAGATGCAGGCGATGATGGAATGCTATAATATTACTGGAGGGCCGGAGGATGGTGATGACCCACAGAATATCAATATTCTGGAAATAGAAGGGAGTCGGGATGTCGCAACACCCGACATACCAACAGACCCAATAAATCAGTCGTTGAGGCTTAGGAAGGTCAACATTGGGACGAAGGAAAACCCAAAGTTTGCGAATTTTGGGGACTACTAGGATGAAGAAATGATGGCAAAGATCACAGACCTGTTGCATGAATTCCAGGATTTATTTCCTACAAATTTTTTCTAGACGAAGGGAATATTGGGGGATTTAGGAGAGATGAAGATTCCGTTGAAGCCAGATGGGAAACCAGTAAGGAATCGATCGTATCGACTGAATCTGCGACACAAGGAAAGGGTCAAAATTGAACTTGACAGAATGTTGGATGCTGGAATAATTGAGCCGATCGAAGAATCAGAATGGATTAGTCCCATGGTGGTTCAAGATAAGAAGATAGGTGAGGTTCAGATTTGTGTTAACCTGAGGAAGTTGAATGATGCATGTATGCACGATCCATTTTCGACACCTTTCACTGATGAGGTACTAGAAGGAGTGGGCGGTCAAGACATGTATTCCTTCATGGATGGCTTCTCTGGCTATCACCAGATCCGGATCGCAAAAGAGGATCGCCACAAGACAACGTTTGTGACTAAATGGGGTTGTTTCCAATATACTGTGATGCCATTTGGGCTAAAGAATGAGCCTGTGATATTTTCCCGGGTTGTTGTCGCTGCATTCAAATATTTTATTCAGAAGTTTCTGCAAGTCTATATGGATGACTGGACAGTTTATGGATTGATCAATGACAGGCTAGCAAACTTGCAACTGATGCTGGAACGATGTAGACAGCATTAGATCGCGCTGAACTTGAAGAAGTGTATTTTCTATGCACCATTTGGGATGTTGTTGGGTCACATTGTTTGCAAGAAAGGATTGTTGGTTGACCCAACAAAGATTGCGTTGTTTTGAGATTGCCACCCCCTACAACCGTAAAGCAGTTGAGAGCGACGCTGGGGCACACGGGGTACTACCGCAAGTTTATCCGTGGTTATGCTGTGATCACGGCTCCTATGGAGAGGTTGTTGAAGAAGGATGCGGTATTTTTATGGAGCCCAGAATGTCAAGTAAGTTTCGATATGATGAAGGATAAGATGGCTTCTGCATCGATAATGGTATTTCCTGATTGGAACAAGGAATTACATGTCCATGTGGATGCATCGTTGATTGTGCTAGGCATGGTGCTCGCACAACCAGGAGAAGGAGATCTTGATCACCCGATTGCTTTCATGAGTCGGAAGCTGTCATTGCAGAGAAAAATTATACAACTACAAAGAGGGAAGGTATGGCGATGTTATACGCGCTACAGAATTTTAGGCATTACCTGTTGGGGGGTCATTTAAAAATGTTCACAGACCATTCTGCTTTGAAATACCTGGTTAATAAGCCTGTGTTGGGGGGGAAGATATGTCCTTGGCTACTTCTCTTTCGGGAATTTGATTTTGAGGTAATTGTGAAGCCAGGTCACTTGAATGCGGGGCCAGATCATTTATCGCGAATTGAGAAAGGTGAAGAACCAACAAACATTGAAGATGGGTTTCCAGATGCACAACTATTCAGAGTTGAGATGGTTGACGAGTCAGAAGAAGCAGTTGGTGGTTAAGGCCGTAGATTTCCAGTTGATTTCCAGACAGCTTTATAAACTAGGACCAGATGAGCTCTTGCGGTGATGCCTCCTACTTCATGAACAAGGGAAGATATTAGCAGAGGCACATGCGGGAGCGGTTGGTGGACACTATGGAGGTCATGCTACTGCTAAGAAGGTGGTTCACACAGGGCTTTGGTTTCCCACTCTTCACAATGATGCGACGGATTATGTGCGAACTTACGACGTCTGTCAAAGAACTAGAAAACCATCTAGGAGGGATGAGATGTCGTTGGTACCTCAAGTGACATTGCGGCCATTTGATAAATGGGATGTGGATTTCATGGGACCAATCAACCCACCTGGAAAGAGAACTGGTGCATGGTACATAATTACAACAACAAATTATTTAACATGGTGGACGTAGGCCGCACCTGTTATAGATTGCATCGCTGCGAAAACAATGCGATTCTTGTTTGACAATATTGTTAATCGGTTTGGATGCCCAAAGATATTGATGAGTGACCAGGGGAGTCACTTCATCAATCACACTGTCAGCGCATTGACAGAAGAGATTCAAATACAACATAGGAAGAGTACCCCGTATCATCCACAAGCAAATAGAATAGTGGAGGCATTCAACAAAGTGTTGGAGCATGCACTTACAAAGGTGTGTAACGCGAACCGTGATGACTGGGATTTGAATATTCCAGTAGTCTTGTGGGCATATCACACCACTTGTAAAATATTGACGAGATAGACACCATTCAAATTGGTGTATGGGAAAGAGGCAGTCATGCCTATGGATTACATTGTTCCAAGTTTGCGCATAGAGGCTGCAACAGGCATGGATGACGAAGCATCATTAGAAGAACGACTGGAGTGGTTGGTATAGCTTGAGGAAGACCATTTTTCCGCAGGTTTTCACCAGCGTGTCGTGAAGGATCGACAAAAAGTGTGGAACGGTCGACATATTAAAAACAAACAATTTCAGTAAGGCGACTTGGTGTTGTTGTATGACAGCAAGTTCATGAAGCATCCAGGTAAGTTACAGATGCATTGGCTAGGTCCATATCTCATTAGTTTTATTACTTCAGGAGGCGTAGTACAACTGAAGCGGTTAGATGGAGAAATGCTCCCCAAGCTAGTGAATGGTATCAAGTTGAATCCCTACAAGACGGGCCTGGAGCCATGCGATGCTTAAGGAATTGTGCAAGAAAAAAAATGATAGGATGCTAGGTAGAAGAATGGCGCACCAGCAGGGATAGGATGCGTAAGAAGGACATATGGTATCGCTGTTAGGAAGCCATGTTGTGACGGCCGCAGGGCCGTGACATAGTCCAATCATCAATAAATGTAGACAATTAAAAGGAGTTAACTAACAACGCTCGTTGAAGTGACATATATTTATGTCGGATCCGATTGTTGGATTGATAAGATCGACTACGGATTCGGGCAACTAATGCATGATTTGGTCATGATGATCGGCCTAATTTGGTTATGATGATGGAGGGACTGATTTGGCGCTATAAGAATGGGCCAAATACAGTCGGGAGCCACCACTGTGCAAGGCAGAGTAGTATTGAGTTGAATTGTGCATGATTGAGTAGTGTTGTAGAGCAGAGTCACATTGAGTTGAGTGAGTTTCCAAGTGAGGTAAGGTTGAGCACTCGGTGGGTGTTGTGGGGCATTGGTGCAACATGCAGAGTGAACCAGACATGGTTGAGATTTCGAGTGAAAGGGAATCACGAGTTGTCCCCATAACCATTGAGGAGGAAGTTGCCAGTATGCTAGTCGGGTCATCGTCGATACCAAAGAAGAAGAGGGGGCCGCATCGACCTAGCTCCCTAGAACCATAGAAGCGGCAAACCAGATCATCTTCCCAAATACAGGAGGAGGTACCTTCCCAGAAGAGTCCATCAAGCCCAGGATTTGTGGAATCCGCAGCTCACACAGGGGTATCTGTTGTGGATATCCTTGAAGAGTACCTCCCTGCCGACCTAGTGTGTAGCCTAAGAAGCTTACCAAGAACCAAAAATACCAAGTGAGGATGTCGGCGATAAGACACGACATGGTATGCACCATAGACATTGTGCATGCGCTGGTGCATATGAAGTACGATGACCATGATATGCTTGCATTGAGGGACATTACGGTGGATCCATATCTGCTGATGGTAGTAGTTTGAGGTAGCCTGACACCGCGCATTCCACAGGATTGGGCACGCGGATTGGATAAAGCAGGACTATTGGGATTGATCAACATGCTGCATTCTGAGCGGTTGGATGAGGCAAATGCCTACGTAAAGAATCTTTTGGACTATTTCCATGGCGGGATTTTATGGCTAGACAGACCGGTCACAGTAATGGTCACCCTTATTTATGACATCACAGGGTTGCCTATGGATGGTCCATAACCCTTGTAGTATTTTTGAGGGAAAGATAATGATAAGAGGATCGCAATGAAGTTGAAGAAGCGCTATGATTTACAGCGTGACGGATGGGCATACCGCATTGACAGCATCAATGATCAGGCGGTACACATCAGGGCAAGAATTTTGGCTAGTAAAGTAGTCCGGAATAACTGACCCAACCAAGGTAACTCAGGGGTCATTGCATGCACCAAATTGTGTGCGCAAGGGGTAAAAATGAATTGGTTTCTCTTTTTACTAAACCAATTGACAGAGGATGCAGTGGGAATCCAGGCGGGGAAGCAGTCGTTCACATACAATTGGTTATTGATCTTAATCAAGCTTGTAGCTTGGATGGAGCCATATGATTATCAAGGTATGGAAGTGGACACAGTCAAGATTTGTAAGGGCGCGTGCTACCAGAACCTCCGGTGGGTGTGGGAAGTTGAGCGGCTTAAGGAATGCACAGTGCAGTTCTGGATCCACTGGGAGGCATTGTAGGCGGCAACTGTGAAAGTTCTACGATTGTCTAACACAACCCTAATGAAATATCAACGGATTTCTCAGTTTGCGATTAGGCCACCCACCATTCATGTGCAAGGTCGGCGCAACCCGAAGAAGCGATGCTTTCCAACACCATAGAAGTTGTCTGACGAAGAGCTGGAGATGATTGTTGATGATTGGCCCACCGAATGGAGAAAACCGGTTAGTATGACAGAAGAATCAATGAGCCCACCAACGGATGCACCAGATGATCAAATACCCGTGATGGACCAGCAGAGTAACCATGACTCAGACCAAGAGTCATCATGGACACCCACTGATGAGGAAGTAGAGCGCACGTTTGAGGAGCCTAGAACGAAGATGCGACACAAGCAGGGTATGACAAGTGGCGCGGCCCTAGGGATGGAAGCGCAACTGAACCGGCTTATTGAGGCCATCGCAAACGCCATGGATGCGGCAGATGAAGCAATGAAGAAGCAGGCGGTAGAAGGTCTTAGTGCGGTAAAAACTCGACTTGATTCTTTATTTGATGTTGTTTTGAAGAAAGCCCCAGAGATAGCGACTGTACAAGCATTTGGCTCAATCAACACGGGGATGCGGGTTCAAAATGTACAAATCCCACCGACTGCGATTGCGACCGATGATGAGGATCTCCATGCTTCTTTGCAACAGTCACAAGTTTTTTCCATCAACATGAACGTGTTGTCCACACCGATGTTGGTGCATATGCAGAGGGTCTCCAATCAGCAATTGGCAAACAGGGAATGGAATATCAGCGTTCAGTTCTTGCGATCGTAGAAAAAAGAGGCAGAAGCATGGAAAGAGGTGGAAGAATTGAAGAAGGAGCAAGAGCGACTGATTGTAGAGAATGCTAGATCAATTGAGGAGCTGAAGAAGGAACATGATCGCTTGAAGGTGGAGAAAGCAAACCTCTGGGACAAGAAAGTGTGGTTGGAAGAGGCAATTTCTGACGTATGTCAGTATGTATTGGAACCCACCGCAGCATTGGATTCGGTCGAATGAGCACAACAACTTGGGGTTATCATTTCCTAGTTGCACTGCGACAATGCCGACTTAATGGATCTAGTACAACCAGGCACACCGTCGGGGCAAGTAGCAAAGAGGAAAAGTGCCCTGGAGGAGTTGGAGACATGGCTAGGAGAGTTGGAGCAAGAAGTGACAAAAGTAACTGAAGCAACTATGCAATTTTGGAGCAGCGTAGTCCATGATGAGAAATTGGAGCAACTGACCAAGCTGTTGCAGGAGGAAGAAGGGCATCTGGAAACACTGAAGACCTCGCTGAGAGTGCTGCCATTGGTTGTTCAGATCACCAAGTATGTGGAGCTGAAATAGTTACAACAGCGTGTGGCGAAGGCACAAGAGCGTCAGCGGAAGCGCAGTACGCAGTTAGATGAGTTCCAAGATATTGGAGCGCAGCTTTCTGTTAAGGCATTTTCGGCACTGAAGGCCGTGCAGGAAGGTAAGAAGGAAGTTTTTGATAAGCTGGTTGAGCACCCATTAGCGTGGGACTTGACAGAGATTCAGGAGATCACTGCGATGGTCAAGGAGCAAGTCAGGGAGATCAGTTAGCACTACGAATATTTTAGGCTAAAGATCAATGAATACACCATGTCAAGTTGACGTGGCTCGAGGATGAGCCACAAGATTGTGTTGGGGGCCTGTTGGCAGGCGAGTTTTGGGATAAGTCAGTTGCGTGGCATCGCGGATACTGTGCAAGGAGGAAAACCACGTGCAAGTCAGAGTTATATTATTTTATGTATTTTTGGGGTCATTTTGGACTGCATTGTGCGGATTAGGGTCATTATTTTGTAGATATTGTTAGAAAGTAGTTAGGTGGTTTTCTAAGTGGGCCATGAATGTAAAGGCACAAGCCTATAAATAGATGTAGAATTGCAAGTGTTAAGGATATAGAAGAATATGGTGTGAATGGTATCGGATATTGATCTTGGTCTGTGTATGCGACAGAAGAACTGGGTTGAACCCCTGTCGACTGGTTTTATGTCAACATCAGGTGAATTTAACGGAGTTTACATTGGCTCAGAGGTAAATCGAATATTTGAGAATTTTTTTGTGTAATTACTCCATAGCATGAGTTTAATTGAGATTTATAAAAAAGCTAAATTCATGTTTTTTTCCCAGGAAGGTGTCTCCACTTTGAGGTCATACGTGCTTAGTATAAGGGAATTTATAGGCTATATAAAGCATCGCTATAAAATCCCTCCCATGTACATCAATGAGAGTGGTAAGTCATCATTAATATTCACAATTTTTTTTCATAATCGAGTGCATCAGTAATTGAAAGTAGTAAGCGCCTTTCATAAATTTACCAAAATTAATATTGAAGTGATAGGGTTGTTTTCAATCTCAAACAAGATTTTAAAGGAGAAAGTTTTCATTTAACATTCACATTACAAAATTTAAAACTTATGAAAAAAACTTGTGCCCTTAATGTTCCTTGCACATAATTTTTTCCATCACTAAGAACATGGATATGAATCTGAAGGATATGTTGATTATGACGATGCCACAATTCCACTTGAACAAACATTAAACAATTTCTAGTGAGTGAAGTACCATTTAGAGCATTTATAATAACTCCTTCAAGCCATAAGGTACGCTAATACTTTGTAATTTATTTATTTCATGCGTAAATTTCCAAATGTCATCTAAATGTGAAGGAATAGATGACCATAACTACCTCGTTGTGAAATTCGATGCTATATATTTCTCACTACCTACTATTCAAAATTAGAAGACTAACAATGCCCAAAATGCAAGAAGGGCTCTATCAAGATTAAGTAGTGTGGAGAGCAAAGTTAAGAAAATTTCAACTAGAAAACAGTTGTGCCCTGCTCGTTCTTTCCCTTTTATTCATTTTGATATGCCCCTTTGTTGCTTCAAAGAGGCCTCCTCTTGTTTTTGTGTGGCTGCAAATATGTCACTTAATTTAATCCAATATATACATGCTAATTAATGGGCATGTCACTTTCAAAGTTACTGTTACAGAGATTTTGTAACGTGGTCCTTTATGCCTTTATGTTTATCAAAAGAAATGGAAATGTTCCTATTATCACTCCAGGAAACTCTCCTAGGTTGTATCTCAGAGATGCCTGGAAACTTACTGTTTTCTCAATGGTGGGTGGATAGGTGGATAAAAAATGGAACTACTAACACAAGGTTACTCAATCAAAGCATGTATAGACATATTCAATGGACAAGGCTTTTATCCCACTCTGTTTAGAGGTTTTAAATACAGTGTATGGACGAACAGAACTTATAATCTCAGCAGAAACATACATAAGATAGACATATGAATGACCAATATTATAATCGGAGAAAATACTTGTAAAGCTCAATTAATTAGCAAAATGAAAAGATGGCAGTTTTCAGATACTGGATCAACTCAAGACATGAAATAAATCATCAAACACAAGTATAGAACAGACGAGAGGTAAATCTGAGCATAATAGGAAAAAGAAGATTATATTATGATATGCTATAAGAAGTCTGAAGGTACAATCAGTGTGTTATCTCCAAAATCGAACCCTTTTTTCTACCTCAGTCACAGGCTTAATAGCCTTTACAAAACGGTCAAGATTCTGAAAAAATGGATCGAATCTACTAAAAATAGCTATCAAAAACAGCTTTCTGCAAATTATGAAAGATTCCCACATTCCAACAGTAACCGCCATCTTGCCAGTCCTCCTATCTTCGACACTTGTAATGGGCCTTCGGAGGCTGGTGAGTGAGGTCGAACTACTACCTGGAGAATCTGCAGGCCGTTTTTCCCAAAGTAGATGAGAAGATTCCTCTTCTCACCTTGCTGGTGCCCTTCAGTCTTGAACAGAAGATTAATCATGACTCTCTTAAGCCTTTAACCATCATTAGAAAATGCCCTCGTGCTATTTGGAGCCAAAAAACCAAGATCTGAGTGAAAAAAGATATCGTTCTATCAGTTCTGCATTTTTTAAGGAGCCAAAATTTTAAGCCTATAAGCCACCGAAAGCTCTACTTTTAGTTGCTAAGGGCAGCTGTGAAAACCCGCCTAAGCCACCAAAAGCATAGTTTTAAAAAATAGCTTTCAAAATTTATAAAATTGAATTCTTTCAGTCTATTTCACCAAACTGATACTTTATTTAAGTTCATGGCTACCTCCAAATTTCATGACACTACTCAGCATCGTCTGACTTGTGATAAGGGTCTGATACCATGTCTTGATGTCCACGGTCTTCATTCTTCCAGGTATGAAGGAAAATAGAGTATAAACTAGATGTGAACCCTAGCTCCTGAAGAAGGCTTTAACTGATGATAATTTGCCATGTTGACACTCTGATAGTTGTAGATCGTATCTTGCTTCCTTTACCATGTGCCAATTCTGTTCTGAATGGTGTTTTGAAATCCATATTTCATATCTCATCTCATAGTTTTAATAATCAAAATTTGAAGATGATTTATAAGCCAAAAGATGTATACTGCTTCCATGCACCATATGATAGCCCACTCTCCTTAAGGCTGGTGAGACCCAGGTTATTGTACTCCATTTTATTGTCTATGTCGATTACAATTCATCCACAAATAATTTCAACCGACAACTTATACAAATAGACAGGCAACTATTCAAACCATAAATGAGATAACAGTAAACTAATATCAGTGCCTGAAGCTGTCTTTTGGAGATCAAACCCGCTGGTCCATTTTCTTCATGCGTTTGGCTTCCTCTGGTGCTTTAATAACATGGCTTGGGGATTGTAGACTTGGACCTTTGGCGTAACTCGTGGCATGACTCATGGAAAAGGGCTATGTGTGTCGACCCGATACAATGCTGCCATTTCAATGTCGTGGCCTGAAGTCATAATAGCACCTGTAATCTCTGGAATTTTGAATTTACAACCCCAAAACCCTATAGCTCGGCACAAATCCTTTTGTTGGTGGCTCCTTTTCGTGGAAAGATGCTTTCGACATGTCAACGCTTCCAATAATCAATGTTACACTCACCATTTAATAGTTGCGCCTTCATTGACACCTGTATCTTAAATTACTTGGCAGCCTCTGCGTTTTTTATTATTGCTTGTGACAAAATTCCCCATACATCGGGACGTTAAGACACTCTGTCTTTATATATACAAACAATTTCTATGATATATGATTAAGTGTGTAGAATATAGAGAATGGCGCTCAGCGCTGGGCTTGGTGTTGGTTTGACTGCTGTGATTTGAATTCGATGCTTACAGTTTATAGAATCGATGAGATATGTAGGAGATGGGCTTGGCGTTCAACCGATTGATGAATTGACATGTGGGTTGGGCTTGATTCAAATGCGTTTGCACATAAATCATAAAACTGAAATAGAACTCAGCGCGGCATGTGGCTTGATGTGTCAACATGTGTATCAATTCATAGCTTGACTTATGGATTGGATGCATAGCTTAGATCGTGGGTCCCTAAAACCCGAGAGATCTTTAGTATGAGAACTGGCCTAGTGGCTTAGTATCATAATAAAATATGTAACCTAACTCATGGCTTGGTTTCGAATTCAATGCGCTTAACCGACTTAGGCTTTGGCATGTGTTTAGAATCCCTTCAAACACCCATCACTTTATAACAAAAAAATACATATTTGTTGTTTTAAAAGCTAATAAAGCTAAGATTCATAGACTGGGTAACATTTATCCGCATTTTGTGGAATGTAGGTCATAGACGGAGCCAGAAGAGTCTGGAGCAAACATGATCAATGGGAACTTAATGGGGAAAAATGAAAGTATGGATTATGGCAAATGACCAAAGAAAAAGAAAAATTAAGCATGAACGAATGAAGCTCCTCAAGATTTGCAAAACCATTTGAGGAGATAACATCTGGCTCCTACTCGGGGATGGAAACCTCCCTGTGAGGTTCCAAGAACTTAGTAGTTCCAGTCGCCTTCACCATTGGGCTATGGAGTGATTTGGCCTGTGCAACTAATTCTCTGAAAACTTGCAGCCTACATGTGTCTGCCGGTAGCCTACTCTGCTTATTGAAAAAAACTGAAAACAACTAAAAGGATCTACTTGCTTGTATGGAGAGCTTATTCTTCAACTAACTCCTACACTAACCAACTGTACTATTTCTTATCAAGTGAACTCATGCTTCCAATGAAGTCATATCAGAAATTGATTTGCTGAACCTATTCTTGATCTTGAGATGAAAAATAATGGAATTCGTAGCCAACAAAAAAATGGTTTGAACAGATGATAAAGCCAACTTTCATCTGACACAAATACTTTAACACAAATGCTGCTCATAGATTCCAAATAGTTTGCAATAGGGTCATTAAAATCATAAAAGAATACCTCTTCAAGTAGCCGTTCCAACTGAAGATTGAAATGCTGTTGTTGATTGCTTTCACTGATCTTGATGTTGAATGTGGACTGCTCAACCTCTGTCAGAGAAGCATGCATGATGAACTGCTGATCTAAACTTTTCAGCTCATCATCTCCCTCTTCGTATATGCTGCAATCTTTCTTTGTCTGTAAATCAGAAAAATGTGAGCTGCCCTCAACATCTAATGTAGATTCAATACTTTGACCTGCTGTTCTGTCAATCTGCTCATCATTTTTCAAGTCTTCAAAGGGGACAATCTGATCTTCTTGGAAGCTTAAGATAATAGATGCATTTGGTATAATGTCAAAAGCATCTATACTATAGCTAACATTATGAAGATCATCAATGTCTCAGTCACAATGAGAGATATCCCCTATAACAACATACTCTTCATGACTTTATGAATCTTTAGTTAATAAATTGAATTCATGACAACATTCAAGAAATAGAAGGTCAGCTGAAAATATTCCTTTGCAGAACAAATGAAAGGCAGCATGAAAATATGCCAAAGAGCTGGTACTAGAAATAGGAAGAGACTGGTACCAATCACGAGAAATCCCCTCTAATGAAAAACAGATGAGTCAGATCTGAACATCTTCATGCACAACTTGCAACCGATGAATGTAATCATGAAAATCCAGCAAATGTTCAGCTGGCACTTCCCACTCTTCTCCTCGAAATCTAGGAAGACTATTTTCCCATTCATCTCTACTAGGCACTGGATTAGGGAAACCAACAATTTTTGAAAAATCACAGAACGCATACCTCTTTGCCAAGATTTTGTTCATGTCATACCAATGGAGTCGCCAACATATTTCTGAGCAATGGAGTCGCCACTGAATCAGCCCTTCATAGAGTCACTAGATAGATGATTACAACCAAGAATATGTCCAGGATTTGTCTATCATCAAAGTTGGATCTATGTTGTTCTCCCAAGGAAGCTGAGCTTCAATCTCCTCTCCCCGGCAACGGCACCAAAATGTTATCACTCTAGGAAACTCTCCTTGGTTGTATCTCAGAGATTCCTGGTAACTTACTGTTTTCTCAATGGTGGGTGGATAGGTGGATAAAAAATGGAACGACTAACACAAGGTTACTCAATCAAAGCATGTATAGACATATTCAATGGACAAGGCTTTTAGCCCACTCTGTTCAGAGATTATAAATAAAGTGTATGGACAGACAGAACTTATAATCTCAGTAGAAACATACATAAGATAGCCATATGAATGGCCAATATTATAATCGAAGAAAATACTTGTAAAGCTCAGTTAATCAACAAAATGAAAAGATGACAGTTTTCAAATACTGGATCAACTCAAGACATGAAATATATCATCAAATACAAGTATAGAATAGATGAGAGGTAAATCTGAACATAATAGGCAAAAGAAGCTTATATTATGATATGCTATAAGAAGTCTGAAGGTACAATCAGTGTGCTATCTCCAAAATCGAACCCTTTTTTCTACCTCAGTCACAGGCTTAATAGCCTTTACAAAATGGTCAAGATCCTGAAAAAATGGATCGAATCTACTAAAAACAACTATCAAAAATAGCTTTCTGGAAATTATGAAAGATTCCCACATTCCAAAAGTAACCGCCATCTTGCCAGTCCTCCTATCTTCGACAGTTGTAATGGGCCTTCGGAGGCTAGTGAGTGAGGTCAAAATGCTACCTGGAGAATTTGCAGGTCATTTTTCCCAAAGTAGACGAGAAGATTCATCTTCTCACCTTGCTGGCACCCTTCAGTCTGGAACAAAAGATTAATCATGACTCTCTTAAGCCTTTAACCATCATTAGAAAATTCCCTCGTGCTATTTGGAGCCAAAAAACCAAGATCTGAGTGAAAAAATATATCATTATGTTAGTTCTGCATTTTTTAAGGAGCCAAAATCTTAAGCCTGTAAGCCACCGAAAGCTCTGCTCTCAGTTGCTAAGGGCAGCTGTGAAAACCCGCCTAAGCGAACCAAAGCACAGTTTTAAAAAATAGATTTCAAAATTTATAAAAATGAATTCTTTCAGTCTATTTCACCAAATTGATACTTTATTTAAGTTCATGGCTACCTCCGAATTTCATGACACTGCTCAGCATCGTCTGACTTGTGATAAGGGTCTACTACCATGTCTTGATGTCCATGGTCTTCATTCTTCCAGGTAGGAAGGAAAACAGAGTATAAACTAGATGTGAACCCTAGCTCCTGAAGAAGGCTTTAACTGATGATAATTTTCCATGTTGACACTCTGATAGTTGTAGATCGTATCTTGCTTCCTTTACCAGGTGCCAATTCTTCTCTAAATGGTGTTTTGAAAGCCATATTTCATATCTCGTCTCATAGTTTTAATAATCAAAATTTGAAGAGTATTTATAAGCCAAAAGATGTATACTGCTTCCATGCACCGTATGATAGCCCGCTCTCCTTAAGGCTGGTGAGTCCCAGGTTTCTGTACTCCATTTTATTGTCTATTTCGATTACAATTCATCCATAAAGCATTTCAACCGACAACTTATACAAACAGACAACCAACTATTCAAACCATAAATGAGGTAACATCAAACTAATATCAGTGCCTGAAGCTGTCTTTTGGAGATCAAACCCACTGGTCCATTTTCTTCATGCGTTTGGCTTCCTCTGGCGCTTTAATATCGTGGCTTGGGGATTGTAGACTTGGACCTTTGGCTTAACTCGTGGCATGACTCATGGAAAAGGGCTATGTGTGTCGACCCGATACAATGCTGCCATTTCAATGTCATGGCCTGAAGTCATAATAGCACTTGTAATCTCTGGAATTTTGAATTTACAACCCCAAAACCCTGCAGCTCGGCAAAAATCCTTTTGTTGGTGGCTCCTTTTCGTGGCAAGATGCTTTTGACATGTCAACGCTTCCAATAATCAATGTTACACTCACCATTTAATAGTTGCGCCTTCATTGACACCTGTATCTTCAATCACTTGGCATCCTCTGCATTTTTTATTATTGCTTGTGACAAAATTCCCCATACATCGGGACATTAAGACACTATGTCTTTATATATACAAACAATTTCTATGATATATGATGAAGTGTGTAGAATATAGAGAATGGCGCTCAGCGCTGGGCTTGGTGTTGGTTTGACTGCTGTGATTTGAATTCGAGGCTTATTGTTCATAGAATCGATGAGATATGTAGGAGATGGGCTTGGCATTCAACCAATTGGTGAATTGACATGTGGGCTGGGCTTGATTCAAATTCGTTTGCACATAAATCATAAAAATGAAATAGAACTCAGCGCGGCATGTGGCTTGATGTGTCAACATGTGTATCAATTCATAGCTTGACTTATGGATTGGATGCATAGCTTAGATCGTGGGTCACTAAAACCTGAGAGATCTTTAGTATGAGAACTGTCCTAGTGGCTTAGTATGAGAATAAAATATGTAACCTAACTCATGGCTTGGTTTCGAATTCAATGCGCTTGACCGACTTAGGCTTTGGCATAGGTTTAGAATCCCTTCAAACACCCATCACTTTATAACAAAAAAATACATATTTGTTGTTTTAAAAGCTAATAAAGCTAAGATTCATAGACTGGGTAACATTTATCCGCATTTTGTGGAATGCAGGTCATAGACGGAGCTAGAAGAGTATAGAGCAAACATGATCAATGGGAACTTAATGGGGAAAAATGAAACTATGGATTATGGCAAATGACCAAAGAAAAAGAAAAATTAAGCATGAACGAATGAAGCTCCTCAAGATTTGCAAAAGCATTTGAGGAGATAACAGTTCCCTTTGTGCTTTCTTTCATTATATATTCACACTTAGCCTAACTTTCTCTATTTTCAAATCTTATTTTAATTTAACAAATCATTTTCTTCCATGGTCAAAGAACCCTTTCTACACTTTCCAGTACATGGAGTTTCACTTTTATCACACACTTCATATATTTTAATCTAATTTGTACAGGAAATTAATATGTTTTTGTTGGTAAATGTGCAATATGATAATGTAAATAACTTATATTCTAATTACGCAGGTTTAATCATAAATGCTTCCACAGTAAGCAAAAATAAATGAACATGCGTAGACTTTTTATTTTGTGATTACAATCCATTTTTAATCAAATGGTAACCATTCCTATTCACACATGGTTTTGCGAAGTTAATCAAATGATAACCATTTCTCAATCCATTTTTAATCAAATGGTAACCATTCCTATTCACACATGGTTTTGAGAAATTAATCAAATGGTAACCATTTCTATATACATGGTTTTTCTCAAATGGTAACTATTTCTATTCATATATGGTTTTTTCTTAAATGATAATAGTTTTTACCATTTCCATATACCTGGTTTTTGCTCAAATGGTAACCATGTCTATTCATATATGTTTTTCCTTCAAATCATAAATATTTTTATTTTAACAGAAGCACCTTTGCTCACAATAGAGATGCACAGTATGCTACAAGAGAACAATAACCACTTTTATTCACTATGAACCTACACACATTCACGGGGGTTCACTTAGTGAACTTGTTACATAGCACGATCGTTCGTACGATATTAAAGAATATCCCTATTTTCACAAAATATTGGAAAATGCCTCATAAAATTGTATTGTTGAACCCCCCTCCCAATATGCCTTTTCAATTAAGAAAACCCCTAATTTCACCAGATATTGTAGGTATCAATTTTTATCAACCCATTTTTAATACCCCCTTTATATCATATTATCAAGTTGTAATAAACAAAATCCCTAACACATATTAATATAAGAAAAAAATATGCTAAATAAAATAATAATATAATGCTAATAATGATCCCAACAGGATTGCAGGGGCGACTGATCAATCTGTAACGTTGGATAGTGGAAGACCCAACGAAATAGTACCAGAGAAGGAAAAATGTGTAAAAGGAAACCCACTGAAAAAATCAACATAACAAAGAATGCAAAAGACTGATAGTCCACTAATTAGTGCAATTATTAGAAAAGATGAGAATTGCAAATGTTTCACACCATAGCCTGCCAATCTACCAATTTTAGATTATGTAAATACAATTATATCCATATAGAGCTCATGTTTTCTATAAGCTTAAAAATTAAACTCCATAAAAATGTAAAATTGAAACCCTTTCATGGATGGACTCCCCTACCTTCCTATCAAAACAAACATCTTGGCTCCAGTGAGCCAAGAAAGATTGATCTCATTTTTCTTGGTTGTCGTAGAGCAAGGTTTGATTTAATCTCAATACCCACATAAACCTCAACCTAAAAAATGAATATTTAGATCTTTTACTCGAATGCCTACAAAAAATACAATACAATTGTTCAACTCTCGAACTCCCAATTAGATACATATCTTAACTGAAAGATGAAAAACAATATAACATCAATTCAAACCAAGCCTAAATAAGTTATTAAATGAGGATTGCTCAAGGCTAGTACTCCAAAGAGACTTCCATCGATATTATCATCGGTAAATTATTATCAGATTTATGCAAAACTTAGGATCATTATAAGCCATATCAAATAAAAATGGAGGGTCCATAAGTTTTAGGTGGGTATGAATTGAGCTCATGATTTGGAGGTATGAATACATCCCACGATTTGGAGGTTATTCCTCATCCCACCCAAATAAAATAACCCCCAATATTTATATTACTATTTCAAATTAAAAAACCCCCTTGACCCCTTAATATAGAGCAATATATTTTTGAGATTTATAAGAGTATTCAAACCCCCAGTATGAATGGACGTGATATGATATTGCCCCTCTAGTGAACCCCCCATACACACATTAACCACTTTTCTTTCACATTGAACCTATGCTCATTGATGAAACTCTATCAATTACAGTTTTTTCTTTCAAGAAGTTTCAATGATAACCAACTTTCATTTGAAAATCAATTTTGTATTTAATGTTTTGAACATGATCCAAAATTTGCTCACTTTTGATCTATGAAGGCTTTAAACTTTTTATATTCATATTTATATTTATAGAGTTTTCGTGCACAGAAACTCTTGGAAGAACAGAGTCATTTGTTTTAGATAAAAATTTTAGCAGTGACTCTAAGGCTACTACTTTTATGCAGCGAGTGGACAACTTACTATGAATTTGAATTACAACGTGCTGAAGGAAATATTGTGAATAATAAATACCATACATGTAATATGGCGTAGTTAAAAAATGGAAGTACTTTCAAATTATTGGCATTAGATTCAGGCATGAAAAGAGCGGAGTGCTCAAATGGATTCTTATTATAGGTGTGTCAAGTGGATTCTTTGAATAAGATGAATTAATTGCGATGTTATTCTTGGGTAGTTATTCCCTATGCTAATGGACAATTTATTCATGGCACGTTCTATTACACTTAACAGTTTATTCATGGCACATTCTATTGCAAATACAGTTCATGGCACATTCTATTACAAATATAGTTCATTCATGCCACATTCTATTACATGTATTTGTATTTATATATACAACCGACATGTATTTATCTATAATCAAGCGAGATTCCCATGTTTTGGCATGTCTTGTTATAAAGGAGTTTCTCCTTTGGGGTTTGTGTATGAGGTTTCTCTACCTACAAGCTTCGGCCCTTGACTTCTTACTTGTAAGAGAAAGGATAAGCAGACCTGTACGTTTAGACATTTTTTTTTTATATAGTTTAAACTCGGGATTTAATCCCCTATTGGATAACTATTGATATCCATGAATACTTATACATTTGGACATTTTTTTCTTATTTAGTTTAAACTCTGGATTTAATCCCATGTTTCCAGTTGCCTAGATTGATAAAAAAAAATTTAATGATAGAACAATATTTTATAAGTCGAAAAAATGGGACATTAGTGATGTATGTGAGTCACCATTAACATCATTCTTATGAAAAAATTAATACATTATCTCAAATAATCTCTCCAGTCTTTTTACTTGTGCCTCTCCCATAATTCACGTCGACCAAAAGCTAAGAACTGAAAGTTTGCAATCTAATTTGGATATTTTATATTGGAGATATTAGTTTTGTTGGATAAGTCATATTCAGTGATCATAGTTTGGAGTATATAAACAAATCATCTTATTCAAATGTAAAGGTAAACAAGTTTTATTTTTATTACAATACAATTTAGAGTTGTCTAGATTGATAAAAACAATATTTAAATTCAAGATTGATAAAACAATATTTAAATTTAACATAAAACCAATGATAGTTAAGTCTCTTAACTCACATATTCATGTTTAATACTAATATATTTGGAAAGATACCACATTAATATTATTTTCAATGATACCATTCATTTAAAATTATTACTTATATAGCTTCCACATCAATGATAAACTTAATAATAAAATATTATTGATATAACTCCATATTAATATTATTTATAATGATATAATTAATTTAAAATTCTTATTCATTTAAAGCGGGGAATTGAAGCTCGGCTTCTTTCTCACTTAAGTGAGAAGTGAGAACCTTCGTATGGCTCATCTTATGTCATAGTACATCCTCCTTGCGAACCTTTTCTTATCCCCTTAAACATATGGATATGATTTTATATGTGTACGATGATGATGTCATATAATAAACTGAAAATATTTAACTACTATATACTAGTTCATGTCACATATCATCCTTGATTCAAATATTTAATAGGGCCGGGATAGCCTAAAAATACTTTTCTTATAAAGGGATTCCCTATTAAAAACAAGTTTTCTTGTAAGGGGATTTGCATGGGGCTGATTGTCTCACTGGTAATATTACTTTAATTTTTTAAGAAAGGGGACCTAATGTTGAATGGTTAGTTGAACTTTTAGGATAGTTTTACCCCTTTTGTTAGGGGATTTTCCACACATTAAAATGGCATGTTAATACTATTAGTTTAAGCCTTAGTTGTTACTATTTTAGGGGATTTTTCTTCAAGACATTATTTTTGTACAACTCAAAATGGGTATGTGGATAAAACCACATTTTATCTCATCCAGTGAAGGCCATGCTTAAAATCTACATCATATGGGTACCATTTTGGAGTTATCATTACACTTTTGCTTGGATTTTGGCATCAATGAAAATCTTATTTAACATAGCTTTCTCCTTGACACTGGTTTTTCTAGATGTCATCCTGACTCTAATGTCTATATCAAGGAAGTTGGAAACCATCTCATAATCAATGTTCTTTATGTTGCCTACCTTTTTCTTACTAGTAGTGACCCTAAAATTTTAACCCATGTGAAATCAAGCCTTAAGAAGAAATTCAAAATGACTCACTTTGGAAATTTGCTTTATTTTATTGGCTATTAATTTTTTCGATAATTTCATTCCATTATCATAAGTATCACTAAGAGAATAACATGTACAACATATATACATCATATCAATCATAGGCACAATAACAATCACACAAGAGACACATAGTTTCACCGGGGAAAACCAAGAAGGTGAAAATCCCCGCAACTTCCTCAGAGATAGAATAAACCCAAATACAAGATCACAAGGATCAAACACAATAAGATGTCTCTAGCAGATGCTCCTCCTCCTCCACATGTGTGCCACTTTCTCACTTAGCTAATGCGAGCTTGAGAAGTGACTGAAAATAGAATGAGGGACACACCCCTCTTATTTATACTTGACTTGACCTGCCAATAATTCACTGGGGTCGACTTGCTACTTAGGTCTAATAACCCAACCACATGACCTAATCAGGGTCGACTCCACACTGGTGGTCTAATAAACCATGAACACAAATGACAACACTTGTCAATACAAATGAAGACGCTTCCAAATAGAGGAATGTAACATCTCTGATGGATATACAATAAAGTACAAATGTAATACATAGAAGAATATCTTCCAAAGTTACAAATACATCAACACTCCCTCTTAACTAGGAAGGTATTCTGAACACAGGTCATCAATACATATCGGCACAAGTCTTCAATTCTGGAGTTGGATCATCATCACTGGATCACGGAACATCATCGTCAACACTGTTGTTGTACTCGACATCTCAATCACTGGGCTATCTATGAATTTTGCTCGTCATAGGAAGTTCTATAGAGCCAACCCTTTTTCATGTTGGATGTAGGCCCACCACCTGTACATCTTCATCATCACTGGCCATACTATGGATCCCAAGACTAATTACATGTGTCAACAAAACCTAGCTCAGACTATAGGATCTTTTACATGTTGACCTTCACAAAACCTTTAAAGAGCATCCCAGGATGTTACTAACACACAACTCTACCTGTCCGGATCTCTATAGAGAATCCCAGGCTGTTACGAGCACACAGATCTACCTGTCCGGATCTTCGGGATATTTTCTATGTGAACTTCTGCAAAACCTATAACAAGCATCCCAGGCTATTACGAGCACACGGCTCTACCTGTCCGGATCTCCAGGATCTTTTCTATGTGGAATTGTAGCAAAACGTCGAAAGAGAATCCCAGGCTGTTACAAGCACACATATCTACCTATCCGAATATCCTAGGATCTTTTCTATGCTACCTATAGAAAAACCTCGAAAGAGCATCCCAGGCTGTTACGAGCACACAACTCTACCTGTCCGGATCTCTCAGGATATTTTCTATGCTACCTGCACAACCTGTCCATGGCCACATAGTATCATCATGATACTCACCATACATCATCCTGATGTTTATCATCACATGATCATCCTAATCATCATCATAGAATTGTCCTGATGGATATCATCCAGAGTATCATCCTAATACTCATCACACATGATCATCCTGATCATCGTCACTGCATCGTCCTGATGCATATCATCTGGAACATCATCCTGATGCTCATCTTCCATGATCATCCTGATCATACAATGTATCCACCTGATACATATCATCATACATGATCCACCTGATCATACAATGTATCCACCTGATACATATCATCATACATGATCTACCTGATCATACAATGTATCCACCTGATACATATACAATACATGATCCAACTAATCATATCAAGCATCCAACATGATGCATATACAAATGCATGATCCAACTGATCATATCAAGCATCCAACATGATGCATATACAAATGCATGATCCAACTGATCATATCAAGCATCCAACATGATGCATATACAAAGTAGTAACTGGAGCATCATCTTGATGCTCATCACACAACGCTTACATCGATAGCCATGGGAAGGATCCTCCTCTCACCATGCTTGGAATGGCTCCTGGAAATGTGTCCATCAATTCTTCCTCGAAGTATCTTCAATCTGAAGAACACCAAGCCTCTCTCTGAAGTACTCAAACTTCACTCTGGCTAGTGGTTTCGTCAACACATTTGCAACCTTCTCATATGTCGCAACATACAGGAGCTTCATTGCTCCTCTTTGAACCATATCCCTCATATAGTGATATTTGATCTCAATTTGTTTCGACCTGTCATGGAACACCGGGTTCTTAGATAGCTTCACACAACTCTGGTTGTCACAAAAGATACTAGTAGCATCCAATAGGAGATCAAATAACTTAGACAGTAACTTTCTTAGCCATATTGCCTCACAACTAGCCTAACAAATTGCAACATACTCTGCTTCGGCTGTACTTAGTGCTACATAGGACTGCTTCCTACTAAACCTAGAGAACACACCTGATCCCATACTGAAGCAACACCCAAAAGTGCTCTTCCTATCTGCAGCACTACCTGCCCAATCTGAATCAACATAACCCTGCAAGTTAAACTTTTGATTTGCATCATACTTGAGCCCATAATAAATTGTACCCTTTAGGTACCTCAGAATATGCTTTACAACAACCAAGTGAACACCTCTGGGATCCATCAGGAACTCGCTCAATGTGTTCACCACAAAGCAAATATCTAGTTTTGTGTTCGTCAGGTACATCAAGGACCCAATCATCTGACGATACACAGTGACATCAACCAGATCGGATGAAGCATCACACAGAAGCTTCAGGTTTGATGCCATAGTTGTGGCCATAGCCTTGCAGTCCATCATCCCGAACCGCTTCAGGATCTCTACTGCATACTTCCCTTGTCCAAGGAAGATTCCATCTGCACTCTGCCACACCTCCATGCCTAGAAAGTAGTGCATCATCCCCAAGTCCTTCATCTCGAACTTGGCAACAAGATTTCTCTTCGTGTCGGCAATCAATCTATCCTCATGTGTAACAAACAGGTCATCCACATACAAAAGTAGTATCACTGGATTGCCTTCCTCAACCTTGTAGTAAAGGTTGGAATCCGCTTTACTCTTGGTAAAGCCCAGACTGGATAGAAAGTTGTCTATCCTACCATTACAAGTCCTAGGAGCTTGCTTCAAGCCATACAAGGATTTCTTCAACCTACACACATATGACTCCTTGTCATGTGTCTCAAAACCAAGTGGCTTCTCCACATACACTTCCTCCTCGACTACACCATTCAAGAAAGTTGTCTTGAAATCCATCTGGTGTATCTTCCATTTCATCATTGCAACCAGAGAAAGTACTGATCTAATGGAAGTGTATTTGGCTACAGGAGAAAAAGTCTCTTCATAGTCTATTCCCTCTTTCTGGGAGAAGCCATGAGCTACAAACCTCGCTTTGTATTTCTCTATGCTCCCATCTACAGTGTTGATGTATATGTAACTTCAGAATGTATTTCATCTATGTATTTTATTGTACTCCTATAGAGTGACATCATTTGTATTGACAAGTGTCACAAGTGTTGTAACTTGCTGATGGGTTATTAGACCACCTAGTAAGGGGTCGGCCTAGATTAATGTAACCATGGTTTATTAGGCTAAGTTAGACAAGTCATCCCCACTGGTTTATTGGGCAGGACAAGACAAGTATAAATAGAGATCAGGAGATCTCTATTTGATATATCTCTCATTACTCACTCTTCCATCACTCGGAAAGTGGCACACATGTGAGGAGGAGGATCAGCTGTTAGGAGAAGACTATCTCATGTACTTTGGTTGTATCATTTCTCTTTCTATCTCTGAGGAAGTTGTGGGTTTTTTTACCTTTATGGTTTTCCCTAGTGAAACTCTATGTGTCTATTGTCTCATGTGATTGCTTGATGTGATTGATATGCATTTCTATACTTGATATGATGTACATGTTATTCTCTCAGTAAAGATCCTAGAGTATATTGAATTAATGCTCAAAAATTATCATGGTATCAGAGCTTCCCTGAGAAGAAGACATTGTGTAGTGGCAGAAACTAGGGTTTCTTGTTTATTGGGTTTCTCTCCATAGATTTTGGAAAAGCAGTAAGGTAGATTGACTCTACTCATCAAGGAGAATCTATCTGTCCAATCAGAATTGAATTCTGAGCACTTTCAATTTTGGCCCTAAAAATTAGGGTTTCCACAAAAATAGGAATTTCTGAAATATGAAGACATAGCTGGAAGCTCCTTGGAAAAATAGAAGTTTAGAGCTTTGGATCGAGATTTTTGGTTGGGTAAAGCTATGGGAAACTCAAGCCCTAATTCAGGTTCCTCCCGAGTGAATCCGGGAAGACTAAAAGGCATTTTTGAAGGGTGAAACTTTGCAAATCTCAAAATATGAATATACCAGGCTGATCATCTCATCAAAGCACATCTTTCTATCTTTTCAGCAAATCAATTGGTAAGACCTACATCTTTTCTATTTCCATTTGAAGTACTCTTTAAGATGTATCACCACACCAAGCTTGAGGATAAGCTTGAAGGGGCTGATAAATTCCAAGCATGGAAGTATAGGATTGGGTTAATCCTGCAAGAAACTGAGTTGGACACTTATATAAGTGAAGAGGTCCCTGTCCCAGAGGGAGAAGAGGCTAAGGATCTTCACAAGAATAACTTGGTCAAGGAAAAGAGAATCATTGCTGATTCTATCAAGGACCATATCATCCCACATGTGTCATCTCTAAAGACACCCAAGGAGATCTTTGATTCCCTGGCCAAGTTATTTTAAGGGAAGAACATAAATCGGAAGATGACCCTGCGGAACCAATTAAAAGGGGTAAAGCTTCAGAATGGAGAGACCATTCAATCTTATTTTTCTAAGGTCTTTCAGATCAAGGAACAACTTGAAGTTGTGGATGAAATTGTGGACAATGGTGAAGTTGTCATGACCACACTAAATGGCCTACCCAGATCATGGGATTCCTTTATCCAAGGAATCTGTGCAAGGAAGAAGTTGGTGTCCTTCAGTAGGATGTAGGAGGAATGCTCTCAAGAAGAAGCTAGGCTTGTGGCCCGAGAAGAAAAGATGGGAAATGAAGATCAATCTCTCACTGCTCACACCAAGAAGGGAAGCAAGTTCAAGGGGGAGCATTCTCATTCTAAGAAACCTTCTCACCACTTTAAAAATAGGAAACATCTAAGATGTTTCACATGTTATGAGAAACGGCACTTTGCCTCAGATTGTCCCAAGAACAAGAAGGACAACAACAACAACTTCAACAAAAAGATGAAGGGAAAAAAAATAAAATATCATGCTCATGCTGCTGAGGATGATGAACCTCCCAAGAAGAAGGCTAGATCAGAAAGTGATGATTCATCAAGCGAAGATGAATATGTTCTAATATCTGCTCTCACAGGTACTATCTCTCATCGATGTAATGCTTGGCTTATTGATAGTGGGGCTTCCAAACACATGATTGGGTTTAAAGAATCTTTTGTAAACCTATCTGAACATGAGTCACCCCATAAGGTGAAACTTGGGGATGACTACCAATATCCTATCAAAGGAAGTGGTGAAGCCTCCTACAACCTAGACTCTGGGAAGTCTTTGAAGATGAAAGTATTTCTATATGTACCTGGGCTCAAGAATAATCTACTCTCCATATCTGCATTGGATGCAAAATGTATGAGGGTTGCATTTATAGATGGCCAAGTACTCATGTGGCCAAAAGGTAAGACCATAGATGATGCCGTAGTGATTGGAGAGCAAGAGGGAGGGTTGTACAAGATGAAGGGACAACCTGAACATGCCATGGTACATGAATCCATGGAGCCAAGTGAACTTTGGCATAGAAGGCTTGCACATGTGCACTATAGGGCACTACCAATTGCAAGTAAAGCTGTAGAGGGTCTTCCTAAAATCAAGACCAAGAATGAAGGTGTTTGCAAAGGATGTGCAAAAGGAAAGAACATAAGGAAGGCATTTCCAAGCAGTGAAAGTAAGGCTAAAGGGATCTTGGAAATTATCCACTCCGATGTATGCGGTCCGATGTCATCAAGTTCCTTGAGTGGGTATGTATACTATGTCTCTTTCATTGATGATTTCTCTAGGAAAACATGGGTTTACTTCTTGAAGAACAAAGATGAAGTGTTTGATAAGTTCAAGGAATTCAAAGCCTTGATGGAAAATAAAACTAATAAGAAGATCAAGACATTCAGATCCGACAATGGTGGAGAATTCACTTCAGGTGATTTCAAGAAACTATGCAATGATTCAAGGATTACGAGGGAGTTGACTGCTCCCTACAATCCACAACAAAATGGAATTGCAGAAAGAAAGAATAGAACAATCATGGAAGCAACACGGGAAATGTTGCATGACTAGGATCTGCCTATGCATCTATGGGCAGAAGCAGCTAGGACAACTGTATATGTGGAGAACATAACACCTCACAAGATATTGGAAAACAAGACACCAGAAGAAGTCTTCACTGGTAAGAAACTCAAGGTCAGCCATCTCAGTTATTTGGTTGTCGAGTATACACACATGTTCCAAAGGAAAAGAGTACAAAACTAGATCCTTCAGGAAAGAAGGGCATCTTTGTGCGGTACAATGAAAGCTTGAAGGCTTACAGAATATACTTTCTAGGGTTCAAGAAGATTGATGTCAGCAGGGATGTAACATTTGATGAAAACTCAGCTTTCATCAAGTCAAGAAAGGCACCTATTGAAGATCATGAAGAACCAAAGGAAAATAGATTTCAAGACACCACCATGAATGAAGCAATTCTAGAAGCAGATCATGAAGTTGAAGATCCACAAAGACCTGTAGATCCACCCCGTGAGAATAACTCTCACAAGAGGAATCCTGCATGGGCTAGAGAACTCATTCAAGATGCAGAAAGATATGGCATTCCAGAAGAAGAACACAGAGAAAGGAAAAGGACTAGATCACATACCAGTTATGTTGCCCTACTCTATGATATTATGAACAAAGAACCTTCCAGTTATGAAGAAGCAACGGAAAATAAAGAATGGAAGGATGCCATGGTCGAGGAATATCAGTCGATCATGAAGAATGATGTTTGGGATGTAGTCCTAAGACTTGAAGGGAAGTCTGTGGTGACTTCCAAGTGGATCTACAAGATCAAGCATGATGCAGATGGCAGCATAGAGAAATACAAAGTGAGATTTGTAGCTCGTGGATTCTCCCAGAAAGAAGGGATTGATTATGAAGAGACTTTTGCTCTTGTGGCCAGATACACATCCATTAGAATAGTACTTGCTCTGGCTGTAGTGATGAAATGGAAGATACATCAGATGGATGTCAAGACAGCTTTCTTGAATTGTGTAGTCGAAGAGGAAGTATATGTGGAGCAGCCACTTGGTTTTGAGACATATGACAGGGAGTCATATGTGTGTAGGTTGAAGAAATCCTTGTATGGCTTGAAGCAAGATCCTAGGACTTGGTATGGTAGGATGGATGGCTTTCTATCTAGTTTGGGCATTACCAAGAGTAAAGCATATTCCAACCTTTACTGCAAGGTTGAGGAAGGAAATCCTATGATAGCACTCTTGTATGTCGATGACCTGTTTGTAACAGGTGATGATGGATTGATTGCCAAAACCAAGAGGAGGCTTGCTGTCGAGTTTGAGATGAAGGACATGGGGATGATGCACTATTTTCTAGGCATGGAGGTGTGGCAGAGTGCAGATGGGATCTTCCTTGGACAAGGGAAGTATGCAGTAGAGATCCTGAAGAGGTTCGGGATGATGGACTTCAAGGCCATGGCCACACCTATGGCATCGAAGCTGAAGCTTCTGTGTGATGCTTCATCTAATCCAGTTGATGTCACTGTGTATCGTCAAATGATTGGGTCCTTGATGTACCTGACGAACACAAGACCAAATATTTTCTTTGCAGTGAACACATTGAGCCAGTTCCTGACAGATCTCAGGAGTGTTCACCTGGTTATTGTAAAGCATATTCTGAGGTACCTGAAGGGTATAGTTGATTATAGGCTCAAGTATGATGCGAATCAAAAGTTTAACCTGCAAGGTTATGTTGATTCAGACTGGGCAAGCAGTGCTGCAGATAGGAAGAGCACTTCTGGGTGCTGCTTCAGTATGGGATCAGGTGTGATCTCTTGGTTTAGTAGGAATCAATCCTGCATAGCACTGAGTATAGCTGAGGCAGAGTATGTTGCAGCATGTTAGGCTAGTTGTGAGGCAGTATGGCTCCGGAAGCTACTGTCTGAGTTATTTGATATCCCGCTGGAGGCTACTGGTATCTTTTGTGACAACCAGAGTTGTGTGAAGCTGTCTGAGAACTCGGTGTTCCATGACAGGTCGAAGCACATTGAGATCAAATATCACTATATCAGGGATATGGTGCAGAGAGGAGCAGTGAAGCTCCTGTATGTTGTGACGAATGAGCAGATTGCAGATATGTTGATGAAACCACTAGCTAGAGAGAAGTTTGAGTACTTCAGAGAGAGGCTTGGTTTTCTTTAGATTGACGACACTTCAAGAAAGAAGTGATGGACATATTTGCTGGAATCCATTCTAAGCATGGTGAGAGGAGGATCCTTCCCATGGTTGTGGATGTAAGCACTGGATGATGAGCATCAGGATGATGCTCCAGTTACTGATCTGTATGCGCATCATGTTGGATGCTCGTTATGTATATGCATCATGTTGGATGCTTTTTATGATTTATTGGATCATGTATATGTATATGCATCATGTTGGATTCTTGGACCATGTATCTGTATGTGTATCAGGTGGATACGTTGTATGATCAGGTAGATCATGTATGTTGATATATATCAGGTGGATACATTGTATGATCAGGTGGATCATGTATGATGATATGTATCAGGTGGATACTTGGTATGCATTAGGTGGATGCATTATATGATCATGATGATCATGGATGAAGAGCTTCAGGATGTTGCTCTAGATGACATGCATCAGGACGATGCAGTGATGATGATCAGGATGATCATATGTGATGACATGTATCAGGTGGATACATTACATAATCAGTTGGATTATGTGTGATGAGTTTCGAAGACACAGATGCACATGAGATTTTCGGACATGGTTGTAGATGTGTTCTCCAATGGTCGTGATGTAATTGCTGGGATTTTCCGACATGGTGGAAGATATGTTCTCCCATGGTCGTGATGTAATAGCCAGGGCCATTCGAGCATGGTTGTAGATGTGTTCTCCCATGGCTGCGATATAAGTGCTGGGGCCATTCGAGCATGGTTGTAGATGTGTTCTCCCATGGATGCGTATTAAGTGTTGGGCCATTCTCACATGGTTGTAGATGTGTTCTCCCATGGATGCAATATAAGTTTTGTGCCATTCTCGCATGGTTGTAGATGTGTTCTCCCATGGCGTAGATGTAAGTGTTGTGTGATGTGCATCTAGGTTGTGCTTCGTGAACGATGATCATGAGTATCAGGATGATACTCTGTGGCCGTGGACAGGTTGTGCAGTAGCATGTAAAAGGTCTTGGGAGATCCGATAGGTTGAGCTATGTGCTCATAATAAGTCCTGGGGTGCTCTTTCGAGGTTTTGTTGACTCACGTAATAAGTCCTGAGGATTCCACAGTATGGCTATTGATGATGAAGACTTGCAGGTGGTGGGCCTACATCCAGTATGAAAAAGGACTAGCTCTGTAGAACTTCCTATGGCGAGTAGATCGGAGATTGATTGAGATAGCAGCAGCAGTGACGATGATGATGATTCAAGGATGATGATTTGCTGATGATGATCCAGAGAAGAAGACTTGTGCTAGTAGATCTGTGTCGAGAAATACCTTCCTAGTTAAGAGGGAGTGTTGATGTATATGTAACTTCGGAATGTATTTCATCTATGTATTTTATTGTACTCCTATAGAGCTGTATTATTCCTCTATATGGAAGTGTTGTCATTTGTATTGACAAGTGTCGCAAGTGTTGTAACTTGCTGATGGGTTATTAGACCACCTAGTAATGGGTTAGCCCGGGTTAATGTAACCATGGGTTATTAGGCTAAGTTAGACAAGTCGGCCCCATTAGTTTATTGGGCAAGACAGGACAAGTATAAATAGATATTGGGAGATCTCTATTTGATATATCTCTCATTACTCATTCTTCCATCACTCAGAAAGTGGTGCACATGTGAGGAGGAGGATCAACTGCTAGGAGAAGACTATCTCTTGTACTTTTGTTGTACTTTGGTTGTATCATTTCTCTTTCTATCTCTGAGGAAGTTGTGGGGTTTTTCACCTTTATGGTTTTCCCCAGTGAAACTCTGTGTGTCTATTGTCTCATGTAATTGCTTGATGTGATTGATATGCATTGTTATACTTGATATGCTGTACATGTTATTCTCTCAGTAAAGATCCTAGAGTATATTGAATTAATGCTAAAAAATTAACATGCAGCATGTTTGATCTTGTAGATCCACTTAGAAGTCACAACAGAGTTCTCTTTAGGTCTTGGGACCACATCCGAAACATCATTCTTCATGATCGATTGATACTCCTCAACCATGGCATCCTTCCATTCTTTCTTTTCCGTTGCTTCTTCATAACTAGAGGGTTCTTTGTTCATAATGCCATAGAGTAAGGAAACATAACTGGTATGTGATGTAGTCCTCTTCCTTTCTCTCTGTTCTTCTTCTGGAATACCAGACCTTTCTGCATCTTGAATGAGCCCTCTATCCTATGCATGTTTCCTTTTGTGAGAGTTCTTCTCACGGGGTGGATCTACAGGTTCTTGTGGATCTTCAATTTCACGATCTGCTTCTGGAATTTCTTCATTCATGGTGGTGTCTTGGAATTTGGTTACCTTTGGTTCTTCATGATCTTCAACAAGTGTCTTACTTGATTTGATGTAAGCTGAGTCTTCATCAAATGTTACATCCGTGCTGACATCAATGTTCTTGAACCCTAGAAAGTATATTCTGTAAGCCTTCGAGCTTTCATTGTAATCCACAAAGATTCCCTTCTTTCCTGAAGGATCTAGATTTGTCCTCTTTTCCTTTGGAACATGTGTATATACTGGACAACCAAATATCCTGAGGTGGATAACTTCAGGTTTCTTACTAGAAAAAGCTTCTTCTAGTGTCTTGTTATCAAGTATCTTGTGAGGTGTTCTGTTATGTACATATACAACTGTCCAAGCTG
Source organism: Larix kaempferi (assembly GCA_027924585.1). Lineage (NCBI taxonomy): Eukaryota > Viridiplantae > Streptophyta > Pinopsida > Pinales > Pinaceae > Larix > Larix kaempferi. Next base: position 5,968,077 of record BSBM01000519.1, read on the forward strand.
CTTCTGCCCATAGATACATAGGCAGATCCTGATCATGTAGCATTGCTCGTGCTGCTTCCATGATTGTTCTATTATTATGTAGCTAGGGTTTTCACCCTAGCTTGTGCAAATGAGTACCTACTAAGGAGAAGGGCCTCCTTAGTAACAGTTCAGTAAAAGAGTAAAACTTGACAGTAAAACAAGGTAAAATCTAAGTTAACATGTGCATCAACAGAAAATAAAAAGACAATAATATAATGGGAATTTTTGTTTTGTATTAAAAATGAGAACAAAGTTACATTTACCTCAAATGTTGAGGTTGGTGGAGCTCTTGCAGTAGTCAAGGAGGGATTCTTCCGTGCTCCAATGGGTTCCTCCTCCTTCTACAAGTTGTTTGGATAATGGGCCAAACGAGGCACTCAAATGGGAAGCTAGCTCAAATGGTGAGCTAGGGTTTCAAGAGTGATTTTGGCAGAGTGAGGATATGGTAGATTGTGGATATGAAATGGGGATCCTCCATCACCTATTTATAGGTTTTTTAGTGGTGGAGTATTGAACCATGGTTTTTGGCACCATATGGTTTAGGTCAGTTGTTTTAGGGTTTTTGCTTCCTTTTCCCCTCTTTTTCCTCCTTTTTATATTTTTTATTCCCTTTTACTTGATTTTTTGGAATTTGGGGCCTCTTTAGAGGGTTTTGCTACGTTTTGAGGAAATTTAATTATTTTGGGGGGGGAAAAGATGTTTTTGGCCTTTTGGTGGCTTTTTAATGGTTTTTTGAGGTTTTGGAGGCAAAGATGGTGGAAAATATAGACAAATGAGTCATGTGGTGAGGGAGATGAGGTAATGAGCACTTTTTAGGTGTTAATAGATTGCCCCCTAATGTGTGAGGGAAGGAGCCCATCGTATGGCCGATAGACATCATAGGTATTTTATGGTTTTCCTAGGGTGTGGAGAAGAGAAGAAACGGACTAGAGATCGGAACAGTGGTCCCGAAGCAACTGCAAAAAACTGAAAATACATGACCTCAACAATGAATGAGGCATAATCTCAATATATGGACGAGGCAAGCATACCCATGCTCGTATCAAGATATATAAAATAACAATGAGGCCCAAAAAGGGGGCTTGAAAGATACATGGAGAACTACTGTGTACATCATAAGGGTCCAGAAGGGACACAACTTTGGGACATATTGCCGGTCTGACCATGTTTGACCTGAAGAATTGATACACTGGAATAATAATAGTGTTGTTGAGTGTGATACCAGAGGAACTAATGCGCTATTGGATCATAATGATGGGGAGTGATACCTTCAATGGTACACTAGACTTTAGCTATACTGGGTACTCAAGGAAGCATCCGAGTGGGTGGCCTCCGAATACTATTGCCAACGCAACCCAAATATCCCTGGGAACATATACTTGGGTGTTTCAAAGTGACTCACCAATGTGCTAGAGTCGGGGGAAGTCCGAGGTCTTTGAAAAATAACTGAAATGACTAATACCCTATACGAGTCTCAACGATGCAATCAAGGTGTTGATGTCGAGCATGTGAGAAACAATCATTTAGAGAGGCACTGAGGACTCCTTTCGAAATGATCCGTAGGCACTCACCACTAATGGTGATGAGTTCAAGGCACAGGGACCTCTAGGTCTATCCTCTGGCATAGATTAGTTGGCTTCGACAGAGGGAGACCTTGCAACTATCAAGGAAATGATGTTTCCTCGATAGGAGCGTGAGGTGAACAACTAGAAGGTGATAGTTCTGATAGTGGGACTGACATATTTTAGGGATGGGGAATAATTGGGGTCGTAGAGTAGCGGGGGGGACTCAAACTTCCTTCATTCAGAGTATGATGACATGGTTGTCCTAGCAGCATATGAAATTGAATTTTGAGGGAGAGGGATCATATCTTAAGGGATCATGGGATATGACTATAATGGGAGAGGCTCGGGGGGTCAAACTGATGTATGAGATCCAGAAACTCTTAAGGGTGGCATATCGCAAAATACTCTGAACAAAGGCGACCGTATTGGGGTTGCTGCCATAATGTGGGGACGAGATATGATCTGTTATGGCACCATGAGGCACCGTTGGGTCCTTCTTCGTGTTTTAAGGAGCTCAAAGAAGGTATAAAATGGTACTGTCATTTGGATTTATAAGAGCCCAGGACAATTCATGCTCATGATTGCTTTCAATTTTAAGGAGTCTGAAAGTGATAAGAAGACTCTGAAATAATGGAATGGTACCGTCGTGTGGATTTATACAAGCCCAGGACAGTGCATGCTCGTGGTTGTTTTCAATTTTACAGAGTCTGAAAACAATAAGAAGACTCCAGGGGGTTTCTTTTTCGTGTGTTAGTCTCCAAGGCCCGAAAAAACATAAAAGGAGGCAATGGAGAACTCTTCTAGCCGGTGTGACTAGAGTATTCCCTTTTCGTAATTAGTCTACCAGGTCCAGAAAAGGGTTAAAATTATACCAGATAGAAACCCTTTCAGGTACTTTAACGAGCATGAAAGGAAGCAAGATTGCTCGGCGATCTTTTCATTCTTTTAGGAGTTAGAAAAGAGCTTAACATAAACTCCCTAAGTGCCTTTTTCGTAAAGGACTTATACCGAAAAAAAGGAATGGTCAAGCAAGGAGAGAGTGTTCAATCAAGGGACATCGATGAGAACCAAGAACGAGGGTTGGGGGGAACACTGGTGGTGTCTCCTTGCGGGATGGTGAATGGTGGAAAAATAACGAAATAACTGTAGTATGAATGGAGTGGAAAGTTCATGGATATGCTTGCAGTGTCAAAGCAAGTGTAAAATGATGGCAACCAATGTGGCTCGCAAACCGCGTTTGCACGGTGGACAGACAAAATGTAAAAAGGGGCGACTGTGATAGCGAGCAATGATCTTAAGCATCATCACGAGTGTGGAAAACTGAATCTGGTGATATAAAAAATGTCAAAAAGGGATAATGACTGAGGTGGCACGCAAACCGAGATGACTAGGGGCTAGTAAAAAATGCCTAAAAAATTAGGGGGTGAGAGCGAGAAATGACCTCAAGCATCATCACAGGCTTGGAAAACTGAATCTGATGGTATAAGGAATTCTAAAAATGGATAACGATCGATGTGGCACGCAAATCAAGTTGGCGAGGTGGATGGAAAAAATTCCAAAAAAGGGGTTCAGAGAAAACGAGAAATCGAGTCGACCATTCTGAAGGTCTTGTCGTTCTGATTCCAGTGATGGAAACGGTTTGGAAAATGCACTCTGTATGGATCCAAAATGGCTGAATCGAGAAAAAGTAAACTGTCTATAAATAGTAAGTGGACCCATAATGCCAAGTGTCATTTCTTTCTACGAGTTGCAGGTACTTCACTAAACTTCTACCTTTAATGTTTTCTTGATCCGGGTGGGTAGTGGGTCCTCAGGGAGGGTGGTATGGTCCACGAGGGGTGTGGATTGCGGGTTTCGAGGTGATGGTCGTGATCATGGATCATGGTTGTGGCCTCCACAGCCGTGATCCGAGATCGCAACTATTGCCTAGGTAGCCGCGATCTGCGACCGCAGCTGTGGCCTGGACAACCGTGATCTGCGATCGCGACTGTGGCCCCCATATGCACGATCTGTGATCATGGCTGTAGTCCCGATAGTCGCAATTTGGGATCGCGACATTGGTCCCCACAGCCGTGATCTGGATCGGGATTGTGGAGTCATACCTGGGGGGATGATGGTTTAGATGGGGGATATGACTCTCATTAGGGATTACTGGGGACTCCCTTCGATGCGTATGGGCATTCAGTATTTTTTGTATATATGGCATGTATTTTATGACAGGGATCCTGTTGAGGCAACTCGATGTATATTTTTTGTATATATGAGTGCTGGGACACGCATGACATTAATATGACGATGATATATTTATATAGATATGAACATGGATGCATTTTTGCGGTGATTATTTTTGTACGTGCGTGGATGCGCCTGTATTGTTTTGTGTTTTTTATTGCACATGGATGCAAATGATTTGTTATGATAGGCATGTGGATGCCCTTTGTTGTAGATGTAGTCTTTTTGGGATTTTTATGTTTTTGATGTGTTGATATGTGATGATTATGCATGATGGATGATTTACATGGTGTGATTGATATGCCAGTCGAGGATGTTGTTAACCATTTGATCTGCAACACTATTTTGAGCTCTTGGGACATGAGTGAATGTTATGGATTCAAACTGTTGGCTCAACTGTTTTGTGTGCAGGAACTTTCTAAAGAGGCAAGGATCACGCACTTGGTAGCAGTTGTTGAGCTGGGAGATAAGCAGCCAGGAGTCAAGGAACACATGAAGGTGACGTATACCCATCTGAAGGGAAGCAATCAGGAGACCGGTCATGGCATCATACTCAGCTTGGTTGTTGGTAGCAGTGCCTATGCACATTCCGTCAAGGTGAATCAACTCGTGTGAAGGGGAATATAAGACCCAACCTGCAGAGGCCAGGTTTAGAGACAAACGAATTGCTCCATCAGCGAAGCCAACGTAATAAGGTGGAAGACGGTCCATCTGTGATCATGCAGGAAAATGACGAATGTAAGGTTGCGGAAAAAAGTGGAAAAGAAAAAGAAATCAAACTGTACATTACGAACTAGCGGGTCTGCAGGATTGTTAAGGATAAAATCGTTTAAGATACAACCCATTATAGGGGTTGCGCAAGGGGTGGCCTGTTGATTCAGTTAGAATATATGCCCCATGTCTAAGGAAGGTATGCACTATGTAAGGGCCTTGCCACATGGATTCACACTTCCCTTTACCTGTCTTGTCGTGGGCTTGGTTGTAAACGAGGACTAGATCTCCTTCATGGAAAGCTTGTGGGTGGACATGTTTGTCGTAACCAGATTTGGAGCAGTTCTTAGCGGCCTCAATTGTTTGGAGGGCTGCACGACGGTCCTCGTCAGCTTGTTCTAATAACAGCAGATGTTGCTCGAGTGGTGAGGTGTCGGGGAGGAGTTCAATGGCGATGTGTAAGGAAGGTATCTGACACTCGATGGGGAGGATAGATTCGACACCGTGGACTAAGTGAAAAGGGGTAAAAACGGCGGCAGTCTTAGTTGATGTACGATAAGCCCATAATGCAGGGAAAAGCATGTGATGCCAATTGGACTTATGTCGGTCAACAGTGCATTGGAGGATTGTTTTCAAAATTTTGTTAATGGCCTCAACCTGGTCATTCCCTTGGGGGTAGTAAGCAAAAGCATACTGATGTTTGAACTTAAGGAGAGTAGACAACTCGCGCCAAATGGCATCCTCAAAATGTGAACCATGATCTGAGATGAGATGTTTTGGGACCCTGAATCTTGTGATGACATGGTTAAAGAAGAAACGGGCAGCGGTGTCGGCTTTACAATTGAAGGTAGGCATGGCTTCAGTCCATTTGGTGAAGTAGTCAACGATGACAATGATGTATTTATGGCCATTGGCGGATGATGGTTTACACTCCATAAATTCGATGGCCCATTTACAAAAGGGACCGATGGTAACGACTGGATGGAGTGGGGTGGGTGGTGTCCGTGCCTTCAGGGAAAAGAGTTGGCAGTTATGGCAATGCTTGACCGTAGTGATGCAATCAGTGAACTACGTGGGCCAGAAATATCCGGTGCATATTACCTTCTGGGATGTGGCCATTCCAGAAAAATGTACGCCATAGGTGCGACTATGACAGTCGTTGAGGACTTGCTCAGCCTCCTCTCGTGTGAGACAACGCCAAAGGATAGTGTTGGCACCACGTCGGTAGAGGACATCGCCCATAAGGAGGTACCGAGAGGCGTGCTGATGGATACGGCGGCGTCCATCATGATCGATATCGGGGCGAAACTTCTGCGTACGAAGGTATATCAGAATATCACCATACCATGGGTCATCTGATGAGATGATGAACAAATGATTGTATGGTAACTCATCGGGGATTGGCGGGGACGGCAAAAGGGATGGGAGGTTGGTTATGAGCTGGGAAAGCGTAAGGGATTTAGTACTTTTCGGAGTTGTGAAAGTCGGGTCGTACTCTTGTAGGATAATTACCCATTTAGCGACACAGCCTTGCAGAAGGCGATGGTTCAAGAGGTAGATCATGGGGTTGGAGTCGGCGACAACGGTAGTTTGACTTAGGAGGATGTAGTGTCACAATTTCTGTACGAAAAAGACGATGGCAAGGGCCATCCTTTCGTCATATGGGTAATGTAGGGGTGGTCCAAACAAGGGTTGGCTGACGTAATAAATGGCATGCTCATGGCGAGCAGTGTCTTCTTGAACAAGGACCCCTGACATGGCCTGGTCGGATGCCGAGACGTAAAGGATGAAGTCCTGAGAGAAATACGGAGGGAAGATCAAAGGGGCTTGCGTGAGATATTTTTCAAGGGCTTCGAATGCAGCTTGCGCCTGGTCATCCCAAACAAAGGGTATGTGAGTATGAAGCAGACGTAAGAAACCATGAACTGTGGTGGCATAATCAGGAACGAAGCGGCGGGGGAAATTAGATTTCCCTATAAGTTCTGTAGCTATCGGAGCGTGCATGGTGCGAGAAGGTCTAATATGGCTTGAACTTTGAGGGGGTCAACAACGATTCCTTTGTAGGAAACAATGAAACCTAAAAACCGGCCTGCCAGAATGCAAAAGACACACTTGAGTGGGTTCAAGTGGATATGATACTTGTGACAACGCAGAAAAACTTGTCAGAGGTCGTTAAGGTGGTCGGATCATTTCTTGGAACGTGCTGTGAGATCGTCAAGATAGACTAATAGGATATGAACCAAGTCGTGAAAACAATAGGTCATGGCTCGTTGGAAGGCAGCCCCAGAATTTTTAAGGCCGAAAGGCATGACCCAATAGGAAAAGGTGCCCCATGGGGTGGTGAAGGAAGTCTTGTATTGATCTTCTTTGCGGATATGAATCTGGTTATACCTAGAGAACCTGTCCATGAAGGATAGGACTTCATGCCCCACGCACACATCGATGAGTTGGTCGATAAATGTCATTGGGAAGTTGTCTTTGGGACATGCTTGGTTTAAATCGTGAAAGTCAGTACATACCCTGATGGTGGCTTGTTTTTTGTTAACAAGGAAGGGGTTAGAAACCCAAGTGGTGTATGCGATGGGCTAAATGAAACCTATTGCACGAAGTTTCTCAATCTCTACTTTAACGGTGGGGAGATTTGATGGGTGAATGGGGCACTGTTTTTGGTGAACGGGGGACACATCTGGCCATGTGTCAATGTGGTGCTCTATGATAACGGGGTCAATACAAGGAATTTCGGTGTAGGACCAGGAAAAGACATCGCGGAACTCCTGAAATTTTTTTTTGTACTCTCTGATCTCATACTCGGTGCAGGAGGCTCCCAAAGTAATGAGTTCAGGGGCACCGCCTGGGGCAGAGATATCAATGTGGATTGTGGGTGAGATATTGGCCATGTTACCTTCCTCAAAGGCATCGGGAGCGGGAATGGGCTCTTTAAACCAGTCGACCTTGGTGGGGAGGAAATATTTGGACTCAACCAAAAATTGGGTGGCTGTGGTGGGAGAGGACTCCTCTGGGAGGAAATAGGAATGATGGTGCATATCCTACCAGGGGTAAAAGCCTCGATAATTTCCTCATCATTGCGGAAATGTTTTGTAGTCAAATCGGTTGACAAGGGGATGCTAGCAGTAGAGATCATATAAATGGTATTGATCTCTATTGTTGGCGGAGATTTTGGGGGGTGGATCTCTTCAATGGTGGGAGGAGACGTCTCGAGGTCCAAGTTATTCATCTCATAGAGAGCGGCTCTGTAATCTGGGAGATCAGGGCAGTGATGTTAGTAATGGCTGTAAATACCGCATATTGCACTAGGGTGATTGGTACGTAGTGATTTATCGCGAGGATTAGGGGTAAGGTCGATTTGGACAACCAGGATGTTGGGGTCATTGTCGAGCATTTGCATGTGTTCTTGTAATGAGGGTAATTGTGGACATTGATGGGTAGCATGGCCCAACTTATCACGCAAATAAAATTTGGGAGGAGTACGAAATGGTGGAGGATTCTTAGTGGCTTTAGGCGCAAGCGGAGCGGTGTAAGGTTGTGGGCCTCTGCCCCCATTGTATTTGGAAAGAGGGGGTGGGTTGGTAGAGGAGGAAGGAGTGGTGACACCGAGAGATGGCCGACTAGTAGTGGTGATAGGTTGCACTAGTTGTAAGATGACATTGGGCGTTGGAGGGGAAACGGGAGGCATGATGTACCATACAGGTAGTCCTAAAGTTAACCCCGGGAGGTTTAGTGTGGCCATCATCAGAGCACTTACTACTCCCGAAGGGGGAAATAGGAAGGGGATTGTATGGATAGGTGTGGTGCCGACATGACTGGGTACCAATGGTGGTTGGGGTAGAAAGGGTGGTTGATGGTTGGGTGTTTGTGTATTGTGGGAGAGGGTACATAAGTCAGATATTTCGGTCGCTGGTGACGGAGGTGGAATGGATTGGAATGTGGAAGTCATCGGCGTATCTGAGTAGACTCCGGGTCCAACTGAGGAAACCAACGAGGTAGATGCACCGCGAACAGGTTGTTCAACCATGGGAAGAACATTTTCGGGTGCAACGGGGGCATTGGGATCGTAATAGTTGAGTTGATCAATCTTGACCACTCGTCCTTCATGGGGGAACATCATGGTACGAAAAACGGATGAGGAAACCACCCGCATGGCGTACATGTAACTGTGGCCAAGTAAGAGGTTATAATCAAGTTGGGCATTGATGACCTCTATGTCAATAAGCACTATTTTACCAACCAACTGGATGGGGACATTAGTTAAGAGACATTGGGGTTGAGCCGAACAGTCGTCGTAGGCTCACAACACAGTGGTGGACGGCTGGAGAGTAGGGGATCCCAACTTCTGCCAAACGAATGTGGACATAACGCATGTAGAGGCACCCTCATCGATGATGCATCGATGGATTACAAGATTCCGAATGGATATAGAAACTTGAAATGCTAATGTGAAAGGCAGGCATGGTTCAGATTGGTCCAAATCAAAGACAGTCATTCGTGAATTAGTCGGGTCAATAGCACTAATGGATGATAACAGAGTCTTGCGCCATGTAGGATAGTTTTTTAAGACCTATAACGCAGACATGGCTGCGGGGACTGAGCTAAGTCGTCCACAATGTTGTAATTAGACACAGTGCAAGCATTGGGGTTATTGTTGATGCAGTGAAGTGAGAAGCGAGGGGATTTTGGGGCTCCATCTAATGGGGACGGAGGTATGCGTAATGGTTGATCAGCGGGAAGAGCGTTGGTGGTTTTGTTGGTGGGAGGGGCTTTAGGGGTGGAGCCATATTGGTTCCGGCGGGTTTGAAGGTTGACATCAACAGATGACATCATTAACAAGTGATGGGTGCCTGAGTCTAAAGTGGGGTAGGCAGGCGCAGCGTACGTGACTTGCTGTTGTGGTGGCGCGGTTCCTTGAGGGGGATCTAATGGTTGAGTTTTCACCACTCCTTGGGTTGGTAAAGGGTTCTGTAACACCAAGGGTTGAGTTTGAGGTGGTGGGGGGTTAGGTGGCGCATGAGGTGCCGTGTTCCCTTGGCGGTGGGCTTCATCGGTCTAGAGTTGTCGTGCCCACTCCAAATGTGGGCAAGCATGTGTGTAATGGCCATAGACCCCGCAAATAGAACAAGCGTGGTTTGTTTGTAAGTTAGGGTTTTTAGCTTGCTTTGGTGACCTATTAGGGTTTTGGTTGGCAGGTGCCGCGTTATTATTGTTTGGGGGATTAGGTGGCTGGCCGCCTTGGTCTGAAGGGGGTTTATTCCTGCGGTTACGTCCTTTTCCGCGGTTTTACTGGCCTTGTTGGCGTTGGGTATTTTTCGTTATGCTGTGGATTTTGTTGCATGTACACTTTCCCTTGGGCGGCAGGTGGGTGCTGGGGTTGTGCAGGTGCGGGAGCAGGCTGCGGTGGATAATAAGTGGTTGGGGTGGAGGTGGTGCAAGTGCGGGACCTTGTGGGAGTTGTTGATACGTCTCTGTGATGGGTGGTTGATTTTCCACAGGTGTTGCCTGTGGCAGATAATAAGTGGGGGGGGCTTGAGAGGATACAGGAGTGTGTGCGACCTGCGGGTGGTAATATGGTTGAGGTGCAACCGGGGGAACGTAAGCGGGGGATGCCTGGCCGAAGCACTGAGGTGGACATGAGGGTCCATGGGAATGGCGGTTATGCACCATGGGAGCATACAAATTGGTTGCTCCAGAGTGGGATGTAGCCCGCAAAAGGTTGGGGCCATTACTAGTACGTGTCATGTAAAAGGGTTGGTTATGCGGTGCAACATGGCCAATGATGCCATCGGCGGCATGGGATGCCCCCGGTGCATCATTTTGGGAAGAATCGTCGCAGGGGGCATCGGGTATAATGGTATATAAGTAACCAGACTGGCCGTAGATAAGGTCAAACTATTGGGATTTTAAGATGGCTTCTTCTTTGGACTAGGGTTGCTAGGATACCACATCCTTGGCAATGGTAGGAAGAAGAGATTTGAGAAACCAATCTAGGAAGATACGGTCATCTAACTTGATTTTGCACAGGCTTCAGTGTCGACGCCACTCATGAATGTGGTCAGTGATGTGGGTGGCCGTATTCTGTCTGCAAGACAGTAGGATCTCAACTCTCGCGTCAAAGCAGATACATAATTGAAAGAACTAGAGGAAGGTCTAGGTGAGGGAAGTAAAGGTGGCATGGGTCCCATGGGGCTGCTCGATGTACCACTTGGTTGTAGAGCCAATGAGAGTTCGTTGTAACAGACGGATTCAAACAGAGTCGTCCACTATGGAGTTGGAGGAACACCATAGATGGAAGGACATGATGTGATTTTGCGGGTCTTCACCTGCCTTGCCCTCAAACTTGGAGATGTCTGATGGGATTTTGGTAGGCATGTGAGGCCACGTGGGATCGTGTCTGATGAAATCATTGGTAAATCTGGCTAGGTCAGGAAGGTTGAGACTGGCCATGAATGAAAAAATAGTAGAAGGATGTGACGTACTAGTGGGGGCGGACATGGTGGGATCGCTGCCCCCAAGTGTGAGAGCTAGGTTCATGTTGGGGATGTTACCCCTAGACGGAGGAACGAAGGTGGTATGGGAGGGTCCTGCGCCGCCAAGTGTAACGTGAGTTGCAGATGGGGTTAGGTTGGGTATGGTAGCCGCTGCAATGGGAATAGTAAAAGGAATGGTAGGTGTGGGACCCATCGTGGGCATACCCAAGGTAGATGTGGGCCCCATCGAGGGCATACCCAAGGTAGGTGTGGTTGTGGCTAGTGTGCTCGCTGGGGTCGTTGTGGACGTTCCACCGATCATTCCTACAAAGAAGGGGTTGGAGGTCATGCCAGCCATGGGGCTGGTTGGTGCTGTGTAGGTAGGGTTTTTCGACTCTGCCTCAGAATCAAATGTGAAATAAGGAGCATCAGATTTAGGGGATGGAGCTCTATGGCACCAACAAATAGAGTCAAGTGACGAAGCTCTAGGTATATGATGAGTGGTGTCAAGTGATGTAGCTCTACATCTATGACGGGTGATGTCAAGTGAACTATGCAGCGGGGGCTCCGCAAGGAGGCGCCAAGAGTGTCTCGGGGACTCAATGGTGATAGATGGTGTCAAGTATCTAGGGGTTGTGTCGAGTGAAAAAAGGCTCAAAAACCCTAATGCAACCGAGTGTGCAGAAGGAGAGTGCAAAAAACACGGCACTCAGGCCAACAACCAACTAAAAATGCTTACTATAACAGCTGTGCTACAATAAGCGGAGTATCAGAAAAAATGGTCAAAATACCAACAAGGAAACGGTTGCCTAAAAATAAAAATGGTGGACTCACTAAACCAAAGGGAGGTAAGGGAGCATGCAAACACCTAGCTAAATAGTATTATGATTCGACCAGACATATCCTCTGTAAGGTGATGAAATCCAAGTCAGACAATATGGATAGTAGAACCAAGTTGCTAAAGATATCCCCCTACCGGGAGGGACACCGGGTAAGACAATCCTAGAAGAAAGGAAACTAAGATACCCCATTCATGACACGTCCAAAAAATTTGAATCTACAGCTCTTGTCCTATCACCATGTGGGCCTAAAAGGAACACCACACAAGGACAACAAGTAGGTAGCCTTCGGTTACTGGGTGGATTGCGGTATTCCACTCAGGCCTCCGGAACCAGTCTGGCTACTTCAACCCTCCTAAGGGAGAGGCCCATTGATAAACTAGTGGTGACCATGCCAAAAAATACTAGGGGGTTTTGGTACCCTAAATGAAAACCAGTATGTCTCAAATGTAAGCGACCGAGGGGTGTTATTTGGATGCCTATCCCCCCTATCCTACCTAACTACAATATTCTTATGTGTTCCCCAAGTGGGGTTAGAATGTTGGTTGTGTTAAGTAGTGTTTTAAGGCTCACTTGAATTGGGTGACAGAGTGTGTGTGTGTGAGGTAATGAACCCAATCAAAAGTGCCATGCGTGGGAAACTTTTTTAACCAATAATAATGCAGAAATTTAACTTGCAATGCAAAATTTCCTTTTTCCAATGTAAATGCTTAAACTTAAAAATTCTGTAAATGGAACAGAAAGCAAACTGCAGAAAAAGGTTGTAGGAACTGTGGCTACAGACAAAACAACTGGCTGTTCAGGTGCAGAAATATTGCAAAAAAATTATGGGTTCAAAAAAGGGGTAAAAATGCAGAAAACATATCGCGGGTCTGTGACTGAAATGTGCGGCCTAGAGCGCGGCTGTAGGGGTGAACCCTGCAGTCGAATCGCAGGTCTGTAGCCAAAATGCGCAGTCTGGGGCGTGGAAAAAGGGTACAAAGCTGCGGTCAGATCACGGGTCTGTAGCCAAAATGAACGGTTTGGAGCGCGGTAAAGGGGTAGAAAGCTGCAGTCTAGGCCACGAAAAAAGAGGCAGAAAGCTGCGGTCAGGTCGCGGAAAAACGACAGGAAGTCACGGTCTGGGCCATAGGAAAAGGGAAGAAAGTTGCAATCTGTATCACGGAAAAAAAACCGAAAGCTGCGATCTAGGCCGTGGCTACGAGGAATAGAATCGCAATCTACGGTAGAAAACCCAACTAGTCGAAGCCACAACCGAACAAGGAAAACAGAAAAATACTTGCAGAAAATAAAAACTTTTAAATTTTTAACCAGAAATTCAAAGGCCAATAGTGGAGTTGCCAAAACTGTAGCTAGGGTTTTCACCCTAGCTTGTGCAAATGAGCACCTACTAAGGAGAAGGGCCTCCTTAGTAGCAGTTCAGTAAAATAGTAAAACTTGACAGTAAAACAAGGTAAAATCTAAGATAACATATGCATCAACAGAAAATAAAAAGACAATAATATAATGAGAATTTTTCTTTTGTATTAAAAATGAGAACAAAGTTACATTTACCTCAAATGTTGAGGTTGGTGAAGCTCTTGCAGTAGTCTAGGAGGGTTGCTTCCGTGCTCCAATGGGTTCCTTCTCCTTCTCTAAGGTGTTTTGATAATGGGCCAAAAGGAGCACTCAAATGGGAAGCTAGCTCAAATGGTGAGCTAGGGTTTCAAGAGTGATTTTGGTAGAGTGAGGATAGGGTAGATTGTGGATATGAAATGGGGAGCCTCCATTACCTATTTATAGGTTTTTTAGTGGTGGAGTGTTGACCCATGGTTTTTGGCACCATATGGTTTAGGTCAGTTGTTTTATGGTTTTTGATTCCTTTTTCCCTCTTTTTCCTCTTTTTTTATATTTTTTTATCCCTTTTACTTGATTTTTTGGAATTTGGGGCCTCTTTAGAGGGTTTTGCTATCTTTTGAGGAAATTTAATTATTTTTTGGATGGGGGAAGGATTTTTTGGCCTTTTGGTGGCTTTTTAATGGTTTTTTGAGGTTTTGGGGGCAAACATGGTGGGAAAAATAGACAAATGAATCATGTGGTGAGGGAGATGAGGTAATGAGCACTTTTTAGGTGTTAACATCTTCCTTTTTGCAACTCCATTCTGTTGTGGATTTTAGGGAGCAGTCAACTCCCTCACTGCATAGTTTCTTGAAATCACCTAAAGTGAATTCTTCCTCATTGTTGGATCTGGAAGTCTTGATCTTCTTATCAGTTTGATTTTGCTATCAAGGATATGAATTCCTTGAACTTATCAAACACTTCATCTTTGTTCTTCAAGAATAAACTCAAGTCTTCCTAGAGAAATCATCAATAAAAGAAACATAGTACACATACCCACTCAGAGAACTAAATGACATGGGACCGCATACATCGGAGTGGATAATTTCCAAGATTCCTTTTGCTTTGCTTTCACTTCTTGTAAATGCCTTCTTAATGTTCTTTCCTTTTTCACATCCTTTGCAAACACCTTCATGCTTTGACTTGATTTTAGGAAGACCCTCTACTGCTTTACTTGCAATTGGTAGTGCGCTATAGTGCATATGTGCAAGCCTTCTATGCGAAAGTTCACTTGGCTCCATGGATTCATGTATCATGTCATGTTCAGGTTGTCCCTTCAATTTTATAATCCTCCTTCTTATTAACACCCCAAAAGTGTTCACTAGCTCATTCCCTTATTCACATGACCCATTTGTCCCCTTTTTCCACCATTTGAGCCTCTAAAACCTTCAAAAGGTCACCAAAAAGACCATAATACACCTTTCCCCCAAAAAATATGTATTCTTCCTCAAAAAACACAAAAAAACCTAAAAAAGGGTTCAAAATTCCCAGAAATCAATTAAAAGGGAATAATATTCAAAAAAAGGAAAAAGAGGGAAAAAGAGACCTAAACCGTTTTGGTCAATACCATTGGTTTCCTTAAACCATAAATGATATTCCCCATCACCAAAAAACTATAAAAAGGTGATAGGGGCTCCTCATTATTCATCCACATTTCATCCTATCCTTATGCTGCCAAATTCCTTTTGAGAGCCCTTGCCTTCCATTTCAAGTTTGAAGATCCCCATTGAAGCATTGGAGAAGAAGAGACCATTGAACATTGGAGCATCTCAACCTTGGAGTTGCTCAAAACTCACCATCCTCATCATTTGAGGTAATACAAAAGATCAAATTTTTTAATTTCTTGTTTTTATCATAGATCTTATTGCTTATGTTCTTAAATCTAGTTTCTTATTTCTTTACACATGTTAATGTTAGATCATATTACATTAGTTTTTACATATTTTTATTGAGACTGCTACTACTAGTTAGCAGGTGCATCCTTGCACATGCTTGGTTGAAAAACCAAGCAACAGTTTTTGGTGACTCCGCTGGATTTTGAACTTTAAATCTATATTTTAGTTATTTTTTCCCTTTAAAGTTGTAGATCTGCCATAATAGGTAGCCTCTTCATTGTTGTCCTAGCCTTTGGCATGTTCTGCAGCTTAAAACAGCCCAAAATTTCAATTTTTGGGTTCGTTTTTCAACGAATTTTTTCCATCCATACATCGCAACTTTCAAACCCACAGTTGCGCTGCGCATCGTGCCCTCACGTCATTTTTCTGAGTGGCCCATCGCGGCTGTTCACCTATTTTCCGCGCTACCCATCGCGACTGTCCAGATTCTTTCCATGCAAACCATTGCGGCTGTTCAATTTTTCCCCACGCGGTCCATCACGACTGTTCTCCCTTTTCCCGCGCTGTACATCGCTGCTTTTTCCCATATCACCGCGATCCCAATCATGGCTTTTCGCCTCATAGTTGTGATATTTCCTGTTTCAATTCAGCCAATTTTTTCTAGAATTTTTTGCCCAATCGACCCATTTTTTCCAACATTCTTTTCTGCAATTTTTTACATCCTAGTGTTTTATTATTGTAGCATTATACATTTATTTTCTGTGATATGCTTTACTAATCTTTTTGAAAATTTTCAGTTAAGTGAAAGAAATATTTTCTTAGTATTTTTCAGGTTGTAAGTTTCATACATTGCAAAGTTAGAATCATATTTATGAATTGCTCAATATTTTTCCCAAGAAAGGTTTTTAGAAATCCACTTATTTCTGCATATGTTATTTTCTTTACCTTGAAAATTTTGAAAAAACCATATTTTTTGAAAAAGAAAGCATTTACATTTGGAAGCGTCTTTCATTTTTTGCAAATTGAAATCATTATTTTAGTTTGTGATTAAATCACCCATGCAAGGCAAATTGTTTTGGTATACAACCACACCATCACACAATCTGTCACAATAATTTCAAGTAAGCCTTAAAAATTACCTTAACTCAACCAACATTCTAACCCCATTTGGGGAACACAAAAGAATATTGTTGTTAGGTAGGACTGAGGGGATAAGTATCCAATAACACCCCTCACTCACTTACATGTCGAGACATAGTGGTTGACATTTAGGGTACCAAAATCCCTTATTATTTGTTGACATGGTTTAAAACCAATTCATCGGGAAGGCCTCTACCTTAGGAGGGTTGAAGTAGCCAGACTGGTTCCGGAGGCCTAAGTGGAATACCGCAATCCATTCAGTCACCGAAGGATACCTACTCATTTTTCTCGTTGTACCACCCTTATGGGAGTACAATGGTGATAGAACAAGAGCTGCAGATTCACCCAACCGAACGTGTCATGAACGGGTTATCTTAGTGGCCAAACTTATAGGATTGTCTACCCAGTGTCCTTCCCGATAGGAGGATATCTAGCCTTTGATTCTACAATTTATATTGTCTGACTTGGATTTCATCACCTTGCAGAGGATATACCTTGTTGAGTCATAATATTTTTTAGTTGGGTGTTTGCATTCTCCATTACCTCCCTTTGGTCAATGAGTACACCTTTTTCTATTTTTAGGAGTTGTTTGCATGTTTCTTTTCTGACCACATTTTTTTATTACTCCACTTACTATAGCACAACTATTATAGTAAGTGTTTTGAGTTTGGTTGTTGGCCTGAGTGCCATTATTTTTTACACTCCCCTCTTGCAAACACGGTTGCATTAGGACTTTCGAGCTTTCCACTCACCACCACCTAGTATATTTAATTCACAACTGTCACCATTGAGTCCTCGAGACATTCTTGATGTTTCCGGGGTGAACCCCCGCAATACGGTTCCCTTGACTCCACACGTCATCAGCACGGAGCCCCATCATCCGATTCTGACGCGCCTCATTTCACATCTGACTCTGAGGCAAAATCCAAAAATCTCACATACACCACACTCACTAGCCCCATGGCTGGTTCACATTACGACAACTTTTTCACAGGGACTATTGGTGGAACATCATCCACCCTGCCACCAAAACGGCCACCACAGTCGCCATAACTACCACACCTCCATTAGGTATTCCTAACATGGGATACCTGTCCAATACAGGACCCCCACCTAGCCTAGGCATGCCCACTATGGGAACTATACCTACTATCCCCGCTACCACTCAGATTCCAACACCTCTTGGACATCTTCCCAACCCATCTGTGACTCCCTTTGCACTTGGTGGCATGGGCCCCTCCCACACTCCTATGGGTGGAGGGCACATACCTCCCATGACTAATATACCCCTAGGGGGCAGTGTCCAAATACATAATGCTACCACTAGCACTTATGTCCTTATAACAACGTCATACCTCTCCGCCAGTTTTCCATTTATGGCTAGCCTTAACCTACCCGACTTGGAAAGGATAACAAATGATCCCATTAGACATAACCCTACTTGGCCCCCCATTCCCACAAAACTCCCGTCAAACATTCCAAAGTGTGAAGGAATGGCTGGGAAGATCCCCAAAACCATATCATGTCGTTTCACCTATCGTGCTCCTTAAACTCCATAGTCGATGATTCTATTCGACTCCGACTTTTACAAAGAATTTTCACTGGATTTGCAGCCAAATGGTATATTGAGCAGCCACATGGGATGCACCCCATGTTTACATCCCTCGCCTAAAATTTCCTACAGTTCTTTCAACTACCTGTACACTATGATGCAGGAGTAGAAATATTACTGTCTTGTAGACAAAATACGACCACCCATATCACAGATCACATCCATGCGTGGCGTAAATGACATAGTCTCTGCAAGATAAAATTAGACTATCGTATCTTCCTAGATTGGTTCCTGAAATCACTCCTTCCTCTCATAGCTAAAGATGTAGCTTCTGAACGACCCCAGTCGGAAGAAGAAGCCATTTTAAAAGCTCAGCAGTTCGACCTCATATATGCCTAGTCTGGCTATTTATACACAATATTACCTTACGCTCCACGCGGAGATCCATCCCGGAATGATGCACCGAGGGCATCCCATGCCGCCGATGGTATCATTGGCCAGGTTATGGTACAAAACAAATCTTTCACCATGATGAGTACAAACAATGCCCCAAACCTTTCTAGGGCTACATCTCATTCTGGAGCTACAACTTCGTATGCTCCAGTAATGCACACCCACCACACTCATGGACCCTCATGTCCACCGCAGTGTTATGAGCAAGCACCATCAGCTTATGCACCACCTCCATATTATAACTAGCAGGCCTATCAGACTCTGGTTCACCCACAAGCCCAATCGGCTTATTATCCTCAACAAGCAACACCTCTTGCTCTAACGCTTCTAGTAGCTCAAGCTTACCCACAACCACAACAAGCACCAGGTCCACCTTAGAACCCTCCCGCTTACTATCCACCGCAGCCTGCTCCAGTGCCTGCACGACCTCAAAACCGACCTACTGCCCAAGGGCATGTATACGCACAGCAAAACCAACCTCAAAATTAGAACAACCAGTGTAATCAAGGAGGTCAACAGAATCATGGAAGAGGACGCAACCGCGAAAATAACCAACAACAAAACCAAGGAGGAAAGCGACCTAACTCTCCCAATAACAATAATGTTTCTCCTACAAATCAAAACCTTGATCGTCCACCAAATCAGGGAAAAAATCCTAACTTGAGAACAAACCACCCGTGTTCCATATGCGGAGTATACGGCCATTACACGCATAATTTCCCCCATTTGGACCGAGCACGTCAACTCTGGACCGGCGATGCCCAACGACAAGGACATGCTGCACAGCCAGCACCACCTCATCAACCGCAACCCATGATATTGCAAAATCCTCTACCCAACCAAGGATTAGTAAACACTCGTCCAATGGATCCCCCACAAGGATCCACTGCAACACAACAACAAATTACCTATGCGGCAACCAATTACCAGCATGCAGAGTCCAAAACTCACCATTTGCTAATGATGTCATCAAATGATGTCAACCTTCAAACTCCCCGAAACCAATACGGCTCAGCCCCTGAGACCACGCCCACTGATCCATCTTCGAGTACCCTCCCAACTAATCAGCCACTTTGCATACCTAATATGCACATAGATGGGGGTCCAAAAGCACCTCGCTTCCCTTTAAGACGAATCAACAACAAACCATACGCTCGTGCAGCTTCGAACTATAACATCGTAGAAGACTTAGCCCAGTTCCCCCCTGCTATGTCCGCTCTAGAAATCCTAAAAACTTGTCCTGCATAGAGAAAATTGTTGTTATCCGCCATTGGTGCCATAGACCCTAACGATTCCAATATGATGGATTTCGACTTATACCAAGCTGAACCTCGTCTTCCTTCATCTCTAGCTTTTCAGGTTTCTATGTCCATTCGAAACCTCGTCGTTCATCGATGCATAATCGATGAAGGTGCCTCCACCTACGTTATGTCGACTTTTGTCTGGTAGAAACTTGGATCCCCAATGCTACAACCATCAACTACCGCATTGTGAGCTTACGATGGTCGTGCAACTCAACCTCAGGGTATGTTAGTGAACGTTCCCATACAACTTGGGGGCAAATTGGTTCTCATAGATATAGAGGTCATCAACGCCCAACTTAATTACAATCTCCTTCTAGGAGGAAGCTACATGTATAAAATGAAAGTTGTCTCTTCTTCATTTTTCTGCCTCATGATGTTCCCCCACGAAGGACACATAGTCAAAATCGACCAGATAACATACTATGATCCCAATGCCCCCGCAGCACCTGAAAATGTTCTTCCCATTGTAATATCCCAACTTTTTGACTAACTATGATATGAGGTTATATTGGGCCACTGCCCCAACATATGTGATTTATTATTTTAGCGTAACATTAGTATGTTTTAAATTATGCTTTCATAAGTTGATATATTGGGCATGGACCCTGATTGTTTCATTTTTGGATATGTATACTGGGCAGGAAAGCCTGAATGAATAAACTATGTTGTATTATGAGAATTGTTACAAATTATGATATACTGATTTTTCCTCTTTTGTTACATTATACTGTGCAGAGCATGATTCATATGGCTGATTTTGTAGTGTGTTGAGTGTGGATTCAGAAACACACGAATGACCTATATATTAGGCCTAAGCCCCGATGTATCGAGAGGACTCCTATTACGTACTGAGCTTAAGCTCCGAGGTATGTTGAGTGTTGGGCATAAGCCCTGGAGCTCTCCAAGCTTGAAAGAAATGATTACCGGATCCGAGGCCACTTAAATATCCTAGATGTGTCTCACAACCACATTCTATCTCTAGTGTTGAGTGGAGACTCTGGAATTTCACTAGCATAACGCCCATGTGAGAGTGTTGAGTTAAAAGGCTCTGAAGAGCACTCGGGGTTACTATATTTCAAGTGTTGAGTCAGGAAGACTCTGAATAGAACCTATGTGTTTTATCACAACTATTCGACTTGATTAAATAAATCTTATTATCATCAAATACTGCGGGAACTACCATGTTAAAACGAGGGAATCTGACATGCAAAGGGAGAGACTAGAGGTTCCTTTACCAGCTTACCGAAACCGTCCAAAGAATTGGACCCTTTCCTTAAAAAGAATTAAAAGAAGCATCATGTGAAACAAAAGGCTAAGGACCACAAAGTTAAGTATTATTATTTAGGAGTTTCAATACATAATATTGTTATTTATTACATGTATGCTTATACATAAGAGGCTGCCACTTATTAATTATTAGTTATTAATATTTAGACAGGACTGTAATTTTTTATATTATTATTATTATACAAAGGTTAAATATAAAAAACACTTTAATCAAACAAAGTGAGAAGTCCTAGTTCCTAAATATCTAGCAGTTAAGTAAACAAATATTATTTTATAATTTAAATAATTTTAAAGAAACCAGTAAATTCCAACAGTCCTAATTCAAGATTTGTCCTACTTAAGGAGGACAAAACCCAAAGTTTGGGGGATCTTTTTATTTTGGTATTATTATGCCAAGAAGAACTCTCTATTCTAGGAAGTGAACTCTTCCCATAAATTTCTGAACCAGCTACACATCTAGGGCCTCTACTTCTCAGTTTACATGTCAGAACCAGCTCGGGGGGGATTCTTACTAAACCAGGAACGGTTGTAGAATCATGGTTGGGAGGAATGTGGTAGTCCCAAAGTCATCCAATCCAATATCAATTATTAGGTCAGCTAAGAGTCAGTAGTTTCCCCTAAGAGTCAGTAGTTTCCCTAACTAGTTGGTTGAGTGTGCAGGCTAGTATCAGCAAGAACAAGCTACCGGGATCAACAGGTCATCATCAGTAGGACAAGTTACAGGGATTGATAGGTATGAATTGTTTATAAAACCATCCTATGATTTATATCTCTTTTATAAATGCAATGTTAAAATATCAATGTCCTCAGTATAAGTTTTTAATCAAGATTTCCCAGAATCGAATGGCATTCCTAGCAGGACTAGCCAACTAGTCTTTGCTAGTCATTTGTATTGCTTAAACTGTTAGTACATGCGAGTCGTTGATTTTAACACACAAAATATATAGTATTTATTTTCTCTTATTTAAACCCTTGGTTTAAATTACAAACAAAATCACTTAGCTACTGAATTCAAACTTTTAACAGAAATCATTAAACATCATGTAAAACCATTCAAAGGCCCAGTTATACAAACTATAGCAGAAATGCAGACATTATTTTGTAAGTATTTCCTATATGCTCCAATTCTAAACTCAAGACTAATATATTGTCCATTTTCCCGGTCTATCTTAGCTTTCTTTTTCAAGACCATACATACCATAATTGAAACGAAGACAACAGGTAGAACAGAGATCACATACACTGTGCTTTTACAATTACATACTCATACCCACTTCCCAATAAAAAGAACACGCACCATTTTAGCTATCGTTACCATTCGCAGGCCCCTAGTATTCTACAAGTCAAGAATTTAATACCATTGAGTGTGCAGTACAACTATACAGCGATTTTAAGTGCTGGGAATTTACAAACGAAGACGCCATTGAAATCAAAGGCCGAGGATCAAACCCCATGGACTCCCTTAAATCAAAACTCATAGTGGTCCCCTATAGGACTCACTTATGGACAACTTTTCGAAACAAATCTCCCATCAAAACAGGTCCCATTCATTCAACACAGACAACACATAAAATCGAGGTTTGTCTATTAAAACCCTAGTAGCGTTACCATAATAGAAACACAGAAAACCCCATATTAATCTCCTACTTTTTCACAAGCATTTAGTTAAGTATCCAGAAGCATCATGGTACTAGCAAACTCAAGAAGTAAAAAAAGATGAAACCAATACCGAAGTTCTAACTACGTTACAAGACAAGGATATAGAGAAGAACGTTTAAGTCTGTTCTTCCTACCAAATAACACATCACATTACATAGAAGCTAAGAGAAATAAATTAACCCAGGATGGACATAGATCACAGTATTTCTCATACATTGTTATAGGCACAACTTGTTAAATTTTCAGAATTTACTTCAATCTGATCTAGGATCTTAACTGAGAGAACAACATGTACAACAAATCTACAGCATATCAATCATGGACACAATAATGCAAGCACACAAGAGACACAAAGTTTACTTGGGGAAAACCATAAAGGTGAAAAACCCCAATAACTTCCTCAGAGATAGATAGAGCAATGACACAACCAGAATACAAGAGATAGTCTTCTCCTAGCAGCAGAGCCTCCTCCTCACAAGTGCACCACTTTCCGAATGAGAGAAGTGTGCGAATGAATGATCAAATAGAGATCTTCTGATCTCTATTTATACTTGTTCTGTCCTGCCCAATAAACTAATGGGGCCTACATGTCTAGCTTAACCCATGGTTAACTTAATCCAAGACGACCCCACACTTGGTGCTCTAATAACCCTTTGACCCACATGGCTGACCCCCAATAGGGTGGTATAATAACCCTTCGACCCACATGACTTATACAAGGCCGACTCCAACAAGGTGGTCTAATAACCCATCAAGTATAAGCTACGACACTTACAATATAAATGACGACACTTCTGTATAGAGGAATAATAACATCTCTATACGAATACAAACACTTCCGTATAGAGGAATAATGCCATATCTATAGGAGTACAAAATACATATATGAAATACATGGGTGAAATACATTCCGAAGTTACATATACATCAACACTCCCTCTTAACTAGGAAGGTATTTCTCGACACAGATCTGCTAGCACAAATCTTCTTCTCTAGATCATCGTCTCTGGATAATCATCATCGATTCATCGTCATTGTCACTGCTACTGCTATCTCAATCAATCTCTGAATCTACTCGTCATAGGAAGTTCTACAGAGCCATTCCTTTTTCATACTAGATGTAGGCCCACCACCTACAGGTCTTCATCATCTCTACAAACAGTCTGATAGAGGTGGTCTTTCAGGACTAATTTTATGTGCGGATGCAATATCGGAAAGAGCATCCCAAGAACATTTATGTGCCTAAGCACGACCGACAAGATCTCCCAAGACTGATTACATGCATCTCCTTCAAAATACCTTTAAAGAGCATCCCATGAACATTTATGTGCCACAGCACGACCGACAAGATCTCTAAAGAGCATCCAAGGACTTATTACGAGCACACAGCTCAACCTCTCGGATCTCCAGCACTGATTACATGTGAATAGACAATACCTTTAAAGAGCATCCCAGGAACATTTATGTGCCGCAACACGACCGGAAATATCTCTAAAGAGCATCCCAGGACTTATTACGAGCACACAGCTCAACCTATCCGATCTCCAGGACTGATTACATGTCTCCATAATAATACCTCATCCCAAGACTGATTACGAGCACACAGCTCAACCTATAGGATATCCGAGGACTGATTACATACTACATAGCAATACCTCATCCCAGGATTGATTACGAGCACACAACTCAACCTATCGGATATCTGAGGACTAATTACATGCTATTTGCACAACCTGCCACATAACATCTCTGACCTCCAAGTATCAACCTGATACTCATGATCCAATGGATCATCATCGCACGAAGCATCATCCTGATGCTCATGATAATATTGATGATCATCACTGTACCATCCTGGTACATATCATCTGGAGCAACATCCTGAAGCTCGTCATCATGATCATCCTAATCATACAATGCATCCACCTGATGCATACCAAGTATCTACCTGATACATATCATTATACATGATCCACCTGATCATACAATGTATCCACCTGATACATATATAGATACATGATCCACATAATTCATCTAACTGATATCTATCAACATACATGATCTACCTGATCATACACAGTATCCACCTGATACATATACAGATACATGGTCCAAGCATCCAACATGATGCATATACAAAATACATAGAAATGATCCAACCGATCATATCTAGCATCCAACATGACGCGTACATACATATACATATAAATGATCCAACTGATCATATCCAACATCATCCTGATGCACATACAGAGCAGTAACCGGAGCATCATCCTGATGCTCATCATCCATGATCCTCCTAATCATCATAACATCGTCCTCTTCAGATCATCTTATCGTCCATGAATCACAGCCCAGATGCACATCATCCAACACTTACACCACCGACATGGGAGAACACATCTACCACCATTCGGGGAAGGCTCCATCCCTTACTTTTTCACCATAGAACACATCTACCACCATGTGAAAAATGGCTTCAGCCCTTACATCTATACCATGGGAGAACACATCTACCACCATGTGAGAATGGCTCAGCAATTACATCACGATCATGGGAGAACACATCAACCATGTCAGAAAAGCTCATGTGCATCTGCATCTTCCGGACTCATCACTTCCCTTTGGAAGGAACCTCGATTTGAAGTGCACCAAGCCTCTCTCTGAAGTACTCAAACTGCACTCTGGCCAACGGCTTGGTCAATACATCTGCAACCTGCTCATCCATCGCAACATACTCTACTTCGGATGTACTTAGTGCTACGCAGGACTGCTTCCTACTAAACCAAGAGATCACACCTGATCCCATACTGAAGCAGTACCCAAATGTGCTCTTTCTATCTACAGCACTGCCTGCCCAATCTGAATCAACATAACCCTGTAGGTTAAACTTTCTATTCACATCATACTTGAGCCCATAATCAACTATACCCTTCAGGTACCTCAGAATATGTTGTTGATGTATATGTAACTTCGAAATGTATTTCATCTGTGTATTTTATATATATTTATTGTACCCTTATAAGAGATGTGTCATTCCTCTATAAGGACGTGTCGTCATGTGGATTGACAAGTGTCACAAGTGTGTGTACTTGCCGATGGGTTATTAGACCACCATGTGGGGTCGGCCCTGAATTATATATATTATAATGTGGATGTACCTAGCTAGACAAGTCGGCCCCATAAGGTCACTGGGTAAACAGATCAGTATAAATAGAGATCAGGTGATCTCTATTTAGATCACTCGGAAAAGTATCTCACTCTCACTCAGAAAGTGGCGCACTAGTGAGGAGGAGGATCATCTGCTACTAGGGGACTATCTCAGTGTTATTTGGTTGTACTTTGGTTGAGCCATTGCTCTCTCTATCTCTGAGGAAGTTGTGGGGTTTTTCACCTTAGGGTTTTCCCCACGGAAACTATGTCTCTTGTCTCTCATGCATTTGATTCTTGTGATGCTTGTGATGCTTATTGTGATTGTCATGCATTGATATACTGTATATGTTATTATCTCAGTAAAGATCCTAGAGTATTGTGAATTAATGCTCTAAATTTAACATATGCTTTACAGCAACCAGGTGAACACTCCTCGGATCCGTCAGGAACTGGCTCAATGTGTTCACTGCAAAGCAAATATCTGGTCTCGTGTTTGTCAGGTGCATCAAGGACCCAATCATTTGACGATACATAGTGATATCAACCAACTCAGATGAAGCATCACATAGAAGCTTCAGGTTTGATGCCATAGGTGTGGCCATGGCCTTGCAGTCCATCATCCTGAACCTCTTTAGGATCTCTACTGCATACTTCCCTTGTCCAAGGAAGATTCCAACTGCACTCTACCACACCTCCATACCAAGAAAGTAGTGCATCATACCCAAGTTCTTCATCTCGAACTCAGCAGCAAGCTTCCGCTACATGTCGGCAGTCAATCTATCTTCACCTGTAATAAACAGGTCATCCATATACAAAAGTAGTATCACTGGATTTCCTTCCTCAACCTTGTAGTAAAGGTTGGAATCCGCTTTACTCTTGTAAAGCCCAAATTGGATAGAAAGATGTCTATCCTACCATACCAAGTTCTTTACATATATGACTTCCCGTCATGTGTCTCAAAACCAAGTGGCTGCTCCACATACACTTCTTCTTCCACTACACCATTCACGAAGGATGTCTTGAAATCCATCTGGTGTATCTTCCACTTCATCACTGTAGCTGGAGCAAGTACTGATCAAATGAAAGTGTATCTGGCTACATGAGCAAAAGTCTCTATGCTACCACCTGCAGCATGCTTGATCTTGTAGATTCTCTTGGAAGTCACTGCAAAATCCCCTTCAGGTATTGGGACTGTATCCCAAACATCTTCATGATCTACCGGTACTCCTCGATCATGGCATTCTTCCCATATACCTGGGAACTTCAATATCTTCAATATTTTTAATAGATAACTTTGTTGCTGAACAAATGTTGTAGTCCTTCTTTTGTAGGTGATGGTATACGATCTTTCCTACACAACAAGTTAAATTGCATGATTAGAAAACATCTTCTAGTTTTCATAACAAACTCTTACACATAAAGAAATATGTCATACAGTCATGCAATCATCTTAGCCAATGCTTCAATACAACATTTATCCATATCCTGGAACTTTCTAGGTGCCTTCCAATCTCTACCAGAACATTGTTAAGAGTTTGAACTACTCCCAACATGTCAGCAAAGAGGTTTCATTCTAAATAAGTAGCAATGGATTGTCGCATAGTGCCATAGGCCACTTACCCATCACATGCATATTGGTAGTTTATTGTTCATTAATGCAATTATTCTAATATGCATAATACACAACCTAAGTCTAGGAACATAAGCATATACATCATTAAACAATAAAATATGTAAGAAATGATAATTCAAATACTTATCTTTGTTTGGTTGTTGGGTTGACTCCCTCTCAGTCTTTGCTTCTTTTCTGCAACTCCATTCTGATGTGGATTGTGAGAAGTTGTCAACTCCCTCTGAATATCTGCATCCTTGCATAAACAACTAGAGTGTCCTCCCTCTTGATCTTTGCTTCCTGGATTACCTGTCCTTGAACTTATATTCATCCTAGGTCCCTATGCATACTTATTAGTATCATGATTGTGTTATCCTTGTAATCTCAATATTATCAAAACGCAATAATCTTAAGCATGTATAGTCATGATCATTTCAAACAGAAATAGTAAGCATTAGTATTCAAGGTTTCAGGGAAGTCTTCTTTTACTCATGCATATTCTTATTTGATCATAGGACTCTTCTGGTTAGTTAAATCATCAATCAAGATAAGAGATCTAATATGCATAAAACCCGTGATTACTCAAACCTATACCTTCATGATTCTTCTAGTTCTCTTCAATGACTTGTGCTAGTAACCTCCATGTCTCATAAGTTATCCATTGTAGAACCAAGTTATACATACCTCGTAAGTAGATCTTCTAAGAGATCCATGAAAATGGATGAATCTTTGTCTCCATGTCATCATGATAATATGTTCTTGAACTAGAACATGATTTGTCTTTCTTGGTGTACCTTTCATGTTAGCGAACAACATAAACCTCATACACCACCATAATGCATTAGTACAATCATAAGTGTCAACACCCTAATCAATGAATGCATTCATGATTTTATTAAGGTGATATGACAAGTCTAAAATCAAGATTGTTCTAACAGTAATAACATGAAGACAAACATATCATAAACTTAATCATGAACAAATATCGAGACATACCTGGATGGGTCATACCTGTCGAGATTGCTTGTAATCTTATTATGTAAGGCCTTAGCCTCATCTCCCTCTGAAACAAGAACTTCTTCACTTATGTAGGTGACCAATCCATCTTCTTCTAGGATTAACTCAATCCACTTGATTTGCAAGAACTGGATCTGGAGCTGGATTAGGGTTTGTCAGAGAAACCCCAAAAATTCAAACTTTGAATTTCAAACTTCCAAAAAGATAGAAATATGCTCCTTGATGATCTGATCAAGCTGGTATGTTCAGAATTTGAAAACTGCAAAGTTTCACTCCTCAATTTTGCCTTTGAAACTTCTGGATTCACTGGATGTGACCCCAAACTAGGGTTTGATGAAGCCCACTATTCTGTCCAATCAAAAGGTTTGATCCAAATCTCTAAGATTCTATTTTTCTGAGGAACTTCCAACCGTGGTCATAGATTTATAAAATTCCCATTTTTGCAGAAGCCCTAATTTTCCACTTTTTCGATCAAAATACCGAACTAGGGCCTGATCAAGCCCGGTCTTCTGCCCAACCAAAAATTCTGATCTTGGTCTCTAAATTTCTATTTTGATGAGTAGCATTCAGCCGTATTCTCCGATTACAAAAAATCTAACTTTGTCCGAAACCCTAGATTTCGGAAGCCATGAATGAAGGTGCTCAAAAATAATTTTGTTTTGACAGAAATATGTACCTGATTGTTTCTGGTGTAACTCCGCACTTTTCGATCCACAGGGTCTGAAATTTTTTTTCTAGTATCGTACTCTATCATCTTTCCATCCCAACAGGTCTGACCGCAATTGGATTCTCTGAGAGAGATTTATTCCAAGTGTCGCAACGTGACCTGTTTATGGGATAAAACAGGAGAACGAACTTGTATGACGTGCCATGTGTCACTGGTTCAGTTTCGGCCTCTGAAAAAAGTTACTTGAGAAATTTTAGTCCATCCACTACCTGTCACTTTTTATGAAATTTCATTTGGAGCTTCCTAACCCAAGTTATGACCTTTTTTCCAAAGTCACATGTTTTTTACTCAAATCTGGAAGAGGCAGAAACCCTATATTGTACAGATCGTAAATCACAAAGTACAACGAATTAGAGGTTTTCCTTTCGACACAAGGTACATTGGGATCTGATATTCGACATGCAAAATTTTTAGATCCGAAAACTTCACCCAAATGGATTTATAGTGAAAGTTCTATGATGACTGGTTTTTTCTATATCAAGCCCTAGCATCGTAAGTGCAACAAGTGTCATACATGCCATACCATGCCTTCCTTCAGGATAGCTCTGATACTATGTTAAATTTTTAGAATTTAATTCAATTTGATCTAGGATATTAACTGAGAGAACAACATGTACAACATATCAATCATGGACACAATAATTTAAGCACACAAGAGACACAGAGTTTACTTGGGTAAAACCATAAAGGTGAAAAGCCCCAATAACTTCCTCAGAGATAGACAGAGCAATGATACAACCATAATACAAGAGATAGTCTTCTCCTAGTAGCAGAGCCTCCTCCTCACAAGTGCGCCACTTTCTGAATGAGAGAAGTGTGTGAATGAATGATCAAATAGAGATCTCCCAATCTCTATTTATACTTGTTCTGTCCTGCCCAATAAACTAATGGGGCCTACATGTCTAGCTTAACCCATGGTTAACTTAATCCGGGCCGAACCCACACTTGGTGGTCTAATAACCCTTTGTCCCACATGGCCGACCCCCAATAAGGTGGTCTAATAACCCTTCGACCCACATGACTTATACAGGGCCGACCCCAACAAGGTGGTCTAATAACCCATCAAGTATAAGTTACGACACTTACAATATAAATGACGACACTTCCATATAGAGGAATAATAACATCTCTATAGGAATACAAACACTTCCGTATAGAGGAATAATTCCATCTCTATAGGATTACAAAATACATATATGAAATACATGGGTGAAATACATTTCGAAGTTACATATACATCAACACAACTGTACAAGAGTCTTATCCGAAACAAAATAGCATTACATTTTGATAAGAATTCGCAGAGCCGAGTAACAAGTAAGACCCAGTTGCTACATAGTTCTTTACAGCACATTCCTATTACTTATTCAACTATTAAATTTACATTGAAACACCATTCTTTTTGGCCTAGCCAATAGACGACTAATAGACTCCCCAAGGTGAATCAGTAAGCCATGGGCTTACAGGAACCTCATTCTAAAACCAGGCCAAACGCATACATACAACACCAGAGGTACGGGAGATAGGGCACGAGTGGGTAGGCCAGACTTACCATTACCCTAGCCACGCCTACAATGCCATGAATCTTCACAGCTCCCATACCAAAGCATTTCTCACCTGTCATAAGCGACATACAATATCAATTAGTTCAAACATATGTTTTCAAATCGAAGAAAGAAAAATGTCAATTGCAGATAGAGATTATTTCCTTACCTGTAAGAGGCATGATCGCCTTACACCATATACAAAAGCAAAATTTACAAAGTGTGCTGACCACGAGCAGAGCTCGAGTCAGTACACCACACCGTCACCATACAATGAAGTGCAGAGCCAGAAACGAAGAACAAGTCGAATACAAGGATAACTAACACAAAACCCCAAATCAATATCCAAACCCTCTTGCCAGGCTATTCCCCGTACTCATTTAAAGCGCATTAAAGAGTACACCAGCCTCACTCTAGTGGAGGTTCAATTCTTTATGCAAGTCTATAGTGAAGTCGTGGAGTCAACCAACCTTGTTTTAAATTACAAAGGGGATCGATTTTTGTACAAAGTTTATAGCAAAATTATGACCCAACCCACATTTGTTTATATTACAATAAGCTTTTAGTCATGAACCTCACATTGGGAAAACATTCATGTTGTGAAATCCCATGGTAATGGGATAACCACTTTTTAAACTTATCATTCACCCTGGTGAAATAGGACCAACAGTAAAATAGGAACCAACCCTTTACAGATAACACTCTCAGATTGAATATACCTGCAAACACAGAAGTATGGAATGGAATTAGCATTATGCTAAGTAACTCTGGCAACCACTATATTCACCCATACCTCCCGGCAACCCTGCCGGGGTATGTAATTACCTGCCTTGGAGTATTATAGTACCACCACGTGAACAACATACCGACATCAAAGGAGCTCATCACCTGAGGGTGACATTAGACATTCAAAATTTAATCACATGATTTCTTAAGACAGTAAGGAGTGTATTTCTACCTTACACGAGCATTTACAATTAAAACTAAAACATGCAATCATATTATATTCCACATCGCTTCCGCAAATTTTAAACTCACGCATAGAAGAGCCCATGTAAAATGAAAGTCTTAGGATTACATTTGTTGCATGCAAGTATGGATGTTTTAATGATATCAGATTTAATTTGTAAAGTTGTCTACTGTAAATTAATGACTATTGCAGGTATGAAATTTTTAAATTTTTTTCTATTTTTGGGACATTACACCCATGATCGAACAACCCGTTCAGAGTGCACCCACATCGTTCGTCTCCTCAGTCGGACCTGGGATATATTCAGATACTCCCATGACCACTACTTTCCCATCTATCCCACTGCCTCTCTAGATAACTGAAATATCTGATTTGTGCACCCTCTCGCACAACGAACAACAACATGCTCAACAACAGCATACTCAACAACCTCAACCACTACCACAACCTCCAATAGTGCCTAGTCATATAGGATCCACACCAATTCATATTATCCCATTTTTATTTCCCCCTTCAGGAACCATCAGCACACCAGTCATGGCTACACTTAATCTCTCAGGATTAACATTAGGACTACATGTGTGGTACCTACCTGCCCCAACCCCTCCCCCGACACCGAATGTCATTTTACAACCGGTGCAACCCATCAATACTTCCAACCGTCCACCACCCAGCGTATCAAGCCCCCAAAACTGACCACCTGCAATAGGGGCCACTACATCAACCTCTATTTATGTTCCCCCTCAATCTCGCTACTATGGGGGAAGAGGCCCACAAACCTATACCACTGGACCCACAACCCACACCACCCCATCAACTCCCAAGTTGCCAAAGAATCCCCCAACAACCCATGTGCTCCCTAAGTGCTCTTTGTGCGACAATATAGGCCATGCTACCCATCAATGTCCACAACTACCAGCACTTCAAGAACACATGAATATGTTGGATGATGACACTAACGTTCCAGTTGTCAAACTAGAACTACGCCCTCAGCCTCGCGATAAATTATTGCACACAAACCACCATTGTGCGATATGCGGCATCTACGGCCATTATTCACATCACTGCCCTGATCTCCCAGATTATAGAGAAGCACTATACGAATCGAATAATGCTGACCTAGAGATATCCCTCCCGCTCATTGAGTAAATATTCCCCCCAGAATCTTCCCGTTCATAAGAAAGCAATACCATTTATATGATTTCAACTACCTACAAGCCTGAACCAATTGATTTAATGATGCACTACTTCCGCACTGATGAGGAAATCCTAGAAACACATACTACACCAGAATACCCTTGGGATGATATGCACCATCAATCATACTTCATCCCTGAAGCATATACCTCCACCATGGAAAACCAACTGTCCATTGAATCCAAAGACTTCTTACCAACCAAGGTCGATTGGTTCAAAGATCCTATCCCAGCTCCAAAAGCCTTCAAAGAAGGTAACATGGCCAAAATTTCACCGATCATAAAAATCGACATCTCCACCACCCCCGAAAAACCCGAGCTTATCTCTTTAGGCGCATCGTGCACTGAAAAGGAAACCCAAGCCTATAAGAAACGCTTCCAATAATTTTGAGATGTCTTCGCCTGGTCTTACACCGAGATGCCTGGTCTTGATCCTACCATTGTAGAACATTACATAGACACTTGGCCCAACACATCACTGGTCCGCTAGAAACAACGCCCCATTCACCCATCCAAGCTTCCAGCCATCAAAGAAGAAATTGAGAAGCTTCGAGTAGCAGGTTTCATATATCCTATTGCTTATACCACCTGGGTTTCCAACCCAATTCCAGTCAATAAGAAGGTAGGCACAATTCGTGTCTGTACTGATTTTTGCAACCTCAATCTAACTTGTCCCAAAGACAACTTCCCAACACCATTTATCGACTAACTAATCGATGCATGCACGGGCCACAAGGTACTATCTTTCATGGAAGGTACTCCAGTTATAACCAAATCCAAATCCGCAAGGAAGATCAATACAAGACCGCTTTCACTACCCCATGGGGCACCTTCACCTATCGCGTCATGCCTTTTTGTCTCAAGAACGCTGGAGCCACATTTCAGCGAGCTATGACTTATTGTTTTCATGACCCAATTAACATAATATTGGTTTATCTATATGACCTCATAGCACGATCTAAGAAACAATCCGACCATTTAGACGACCTCCAACAAGTCTTCATACGTTGTCGCAAATACCAAATCCGCTTAAACCCACTCAAGTGTGTCTTTTGCGTTCCAGCAGGCCGTCTGTTGGGTTCCATCATTTCAGAAAAAGGGATCACCGTTGACCCTCTAAAGGTCCAAGCCATTGTAGACCTACCATCACCTCGTACACTAAGAAAATTACAAAGCCTTCAGGGGAGGTCCAACTTCCTCTGCCCCTTTGTCTCAGATTACGCCACGATAGTACATGGTTTCCTCCGTTTGCTACGCCTTCATACCCGTTTTGTATGGGACAACCAAGCAGAAGGAGCTTTCATAGACCAAAAGAAAGCACTCACAAGTGCTCCCTTGATTTCTCCTCCGGACTTCACAAGAGACTTTATCCTTTATATTTCGGCATCCGATTACGCCGTCTCTAGAGTACTCATCCAAGAAGACTCCACTCGTCAAGAGCATGTCATTTACTATGTGAGCCAAACTTTATCAGGCCCACCACTGCGCTACCCACATGAAGAGAAAATGGCCCTCGCCGTTATCTTTTCAGTACAGAAGCTACTCCATTATATTCTCCTCAGCCATACCACGGTTGTGGAAAATTCCAACCCAATGGTCTATCTCTTGAATCGCCGCCTTCTTCAAGGCCGTGTTACCAAATGGGTGATTATCCTACAAGAATATGACTTGACTTTTAAAACCCTGAAGAGTATCAAAGCCCTAGCACTTGATCAGCTCAGTATGGACCTACCATCCTCATCGTCATCACTAGCTATCCATACTGATATAATTGATGAACATTTATTCATCATCTCGTCTGACGACCCTTGGTACAACGACATCTTGGTATATCTCTGCATGCAGAAGTTTCGACCCAATATCGACCATGACGGGCATCGTTTTGTTCGTCACCATGCCCCTTGTTATCTACTCTTAGGTGATGTCCTCTATCGACATGGTGTCGACACAATCCTACGACGATGCCTTTCCCAAGAAGAAGCAGAACAAGTCCTTAATGACTGTCATAGTGGTGCCTGCGGAGGCCATTTCTCTGAAATGGCCACCGCCTAAAAGGTAATCCATGCAAGTTATTTTTGGTCGTCATTATTCACTGATTGTATCACAGCAGTCAAACATTGCCAAAACTGCCAACTCTTTTCCCCCAAGGAAAGAACCCCCCCCCCGCCCCCCTTCATCCAGTCGTCACTGCTAGACCATTTTGCAAATGGGCCATCGACTTCATGGATTGCAATCCCACATCAGTTGGTGGCCATAAACACATTATTGTGGCTGTTGATTACTTTACCAAATGGATAGAATCCATGCCTACTTACAATTGCAAAGCCGACACTGCAGTCCGTTTTTTCCTCAACCATGTTATTGCTCATTTCGGAGTACCAAAGCAACTAGTCTCAGACCACGGCTCCCACTTCAAGGACTCCGTTTGGCGAGAATTATCAACACTCCTTAAATTTGAACATCATTTCCCCTCCTCCTACTACCCCCAAGGGAACGGCCAAGTTGAAGCTGTTAACAGAATTTTGAGGACCATCCTCTAGCGCACTATCGACCAACATAAGTCAAATTGGCATCACATGCTTTTTCCTACACTATGGGCTTACCGCACGTCCACCAAAACTGCCACTGTCTTTACCCCTTTCCATTTAGTTCACGGCATGGAATCTGTCCTCCCCATTGAGTGTCAAATACCAACTTTAAAATTTCCATAGAACTCCTCCCGGATACTTCACTAATTGAAGAACGCTTACTTCTTTTAGAGTAGGCCAACAAAGATCGTCGCATAGCTCTCCAAACAATCGAAGCTGCAAAGAACAGATCAAAACTCCACTACGATAAACATGTTCACCCACGAGCATTTAGTGAAGGATACCTTGTACTCGTCTACGACCAAGCCCATGATAAAACAAGCAAAGGAAATTCGAATCCATGTGGCAAGGCCCATACATCACACACACTTTCCTTGGACATGGGGCATATATTTTGACCGACTGAGAAGGAAACCCCATGCGCAACCCCCGTAACGGGTTGTACCTCAAACAATTCTATCCATAAAAAATATCCTGGACACCACAGTCCATGTTGTACAGTTTTTAATTCATTTTTTCACTGTAAATTTTCAAAACCTTACATTTTCATTTTTTCTTGCATGAACACAAATGGACCCTGTTCCACTCTACCATATCGGCTTTGCCGACGGTGCAAGTTGCTGGTCTCCAAACCTTGCCTCTATAGCTAGGGTACTTTATTCCACTTCACACGAGTTGATCCACCGCGACGGAGTGTGCATAGGTGCCGCCACAAATAATCAAGTTGAATATGACGCAGTAACCGGTCAACTGGATGCTACTCTCCATATGGGCATAAGTCACCGTAGTGTTTTCCTGGACTCCTAGCTCCTTTTTTTCATAGCTCAAAAACTGTTACCAGGTACGCGATCCCTGACTATTTATAAAATTCATGCACATCAATGATTCGACACTTTGAATCCATTTCATTCACTCATGTCCCAACAAATCTAAATAGTGTAGCAGACCAAATGGCTAACAACATTCTAGATTTAGCACGTCAACCAAAACATGTAGGACATCACAACATGCATCACATAGGCATCCAAATAATCAAATAAACAAACTAAATAAATCATCATAACATTGCATCCATGTGCATAACATGTGCCTCTACGGGCATACAAAAACAATAGTATTGCATCCACATGCATCGAACGTGCCTCCACGGGCAAACGAAATAACATACAATTGTATCCACTTGCAACAAGAAATAAAAGCAATCACAACATTTGCATCCACGTTCATACACGACTGTATAATCAAAAATCATAAATATGCATAAATATATATATCATCATATAGTCACAATGTCAAGAGTGCCCTCAGCACCCACATATACAAAAAGTACACCAGCCATACAAAATGAGTATCAACAAAATACATCCCCATATGCTCATCATCATTTGGGGGCAGGTACAAGATAACCTAATCATCACGGTCACCTAGATCCTCTGGTTCCTCCTCCTCTAGCTCCTCTAGATCATAGTGATCCCAAACTCTCCTCTCAGCTACCAACACAGCTACCCTCAGTAAAATCGATCTCCACTCACTCGGAGCATCGAAACAATGGTCCAATACACGCCGATCTAGGTCTCTCCATCCATCATCGGGTACATCACCCAACAGATCCTCAAAGGTATCACAAACATCCTCTATGGCATCATCTCGGTGACGCACAACTCCTCGTACATGAGGCGGAGGTACCACCACCACCATACATCCCCTACAGCCCCGATGATCTGTTGGAGGCAGCGGACCCACATCTGCAGTAAACCATGCTAAAACATGTCAATATCATGTATACATCTCTCGGTATCATCACAAATAAACATATAGAAAGCATGATATGATAAACAAAAACAAAGATGTACCGTCTAATCCCCAATCTTGTCCCTAAGCTTGAGGCATCTTGATATCTCCCCGGAAGTCCATACCCTGGTACGGATAGTCGTCAATCACAACTGGCATCTGCTCCCGCTGCTCATACATATCGGTCGTGAAGAACCGCCAAATACCACCACCACCCCGAGGCATCATCTCCCCCCAATCCTGTCCCTAAGCTTGAGGCATCTTGATATCTCCCCGGAAGTCCATACCCTGGTACGGATAGTCGTCAATCACAACTGGCATCTGCTCCCGCTACTCATACATATCGGTCGTGAAGAACCACCGAATACCACCACCACCCCGGGGCATCATCTCCCCCCACCGCACCATCTACGGCTCGCTCCTCATTCCATCTTGAACCGGCACACGTGGCCAGAAGGTGGGTACCCACTCGAAAAAGAAGCAACATAAGAAGGAGGCATAACTGAACTCACCTCCCTCACGCCTCACCTTGTTCAGCTCTCACTGAACACAAGCAAGGAACATATGACCCCAAGCAAAGTAGGTCCCAATCATGACATGATGAACCATCATCATTTGTCCCCCAAACAAATGATGGGGCGCCTGTGCACCAAGCACCCGCAAAACACAAGCCGCCACTACCTACATCTCCGACTCTCACATATCCGAGACACTCAGTGCGCTATTCTGCACACGGGCCCCTTGAACACAAAATGTCTCAAGGAGATCCTCTATATCCATACCAGTCAGGATCCTAGCCTGGGTATCCCCTATCTCTCCCAAATGAGGCGAGCTAGTAAGGAAATACACATCAGTCAAGGTGAGCTCCAATCGCTTACCCAGCACAATAAAAGCTACCTCCTCTGGGTCCCAGAAATCAATCAACTTGTTCAGCAACTCTTTGACTGAACGCATAAGAGGGATCTGAGCAAACTTTAGTAGTCCGCCCAAATCCAAGGTCGCCCGCACATGCGGGTTCTCCCGAATGCTCTCCATCAACCCCTCATATATCTCCCTCTCCCTCCACAATGCCTGTGGCCTCCTGAGAATCCTGCTAAACCAACACAATTTTTTTTTGAAAAATATTAAATAAATTTTTTCCTAGTCAGCGATCCACATCACGACTTTTAGCACCGACAGCCGCGATGCACATCATGGCTGTAATCCCTCATAGCACATCATGGCTTTCAGCCCTCACAGCCGCGATGCGCATCACGACTATAAGACCCCACAGGCGCGATGCACATCGCGGTTGTAAACACCCACAGCCGCGATGCACATCGCGGCTGTAAGCACCCACAACCATGATACACATCGCAGCTATAAATCCCATACCCGCGATGCGCATCACGTGAAAATCCCCATAACCCGCGATATTCTGCGTTGGCAATCCAACACGAAATATTTGCCGCTTCTGAGACCCCTAGGTTCACCAAAAAGCAAATAAATTGAAAGGATAAGGAAAATAGGCTTACCTGAAACTCATGAAATGGAAAATCGACAATCGAATCTCCCACGAACAAAGGAAATGATCTGACTAAATCAAATTACTCTGTAAAACTCAACGGTGAAAATGACACTTGTCACATTGGGTCCACTATCTATTTATATAAATTTGACCAATCTTCAATCAACCATTTCGGCATCATACGACGTCCATTTTCCAAACCATTTGTACCGTTGGAATCAACGCGGCAAGAACTTCACGATAGTCCACTCCTTTTCTCGATTCCACCATGTCTCGTTTTAGGAATTTTTCACATGCCCCTCGTCACCTCAGTTTGCATGCCACATCGATTGTTGTCCGTTTTTTACATTCTTTATATCGCCAGATTCAGTTTTTCGCGCTTGTGATAATTCTTTAGATCATTTCTCGCTCTCACCACCAAGTTTTTTCAGACATTTTTTTACACACTTGTCGCCTCGATTTGCATGCCACATCGGTCGTTGCCCATTTTTGCCGATCTTTATATAGCCAGATTCAGTTTTCCGCGCTCATGACGATGCATGCGATCATTTCTCACCCTCACCCCCATAATTTTTGGGCATTTTTTCAAAAGACCCCTCAGTGCCTCGGTTTGCGTGCCACATCGGTCGCACCCCCTTTTAAAAACATTTCTCACACCACCGGATTCATTTTTCCACACTCGTGAAGATGCTCGAGATCATTCCTTGCTCTCACCAATACCTTTTTGTTCGGTATAATTTTATCACTTTTTCGGGCCAAGCAATTCCTTTACGAAAAGGGCACTTAGGGAGTTTCTATTAAGCTCTTTTTGACTCCTAAAACAATGAAAAGATCACTGAGCAACTTGCTTCCTTACATGCTCGCTAAAAGTATCTGAAAGGGCGTCTATCTGGTATAAGTTTACCCCTTTTCCAGCCCTTGTAGACTAATTATGAAAAATGAATACTCTAGTCACATCGGCTAGAAGAGTTCTCCATTTGCATCATTTTATGCTTTTTCGGGCCTTCGAGACTAACATACGAAAAAGAACACCAATGGAGTCTACTTACCACTTTTAGACTCTCTAAAATTGGAAGCAACCATGAGCAATTACTGTCTTGGGTTCATACAAATCCATAGGACGGTACTCCTCCACCAATTTAGAGTCTTCTTATCATTTCCAGACTCCTTAAAAATGAAAGCACTCACAACCATGAACAATCCTGGGCTTGAAAAAATCAACAAGACAATACCATTTTAGAGCAAACTTTTATCCCTTCTTAGAGCTCATTAAAACCATGAAGAAGGACCCAATGGTGCTTTTTGGCGCCACAACAGATCATGTCTACTCATATGGCAGCTTCCCCATTATGGTCGCCTTTGTTCAGAGTATTCTGCAGTATGTCACCCTGAGAGTCCCCCAATAGCATCCATCAGCTTGTCCCCCCAGAGTCACTCCAGTTTGCAATACATACCCCCAATCCCTTAAGCTAGGAACCTCACACCTAAAAGTCAGTTTCCTATGTTGCCAGGTCAACCATATCATCATGCTCTAAACAAAGGAAGTTTGAGTCCACCCGCTCTATGACCCCAGTTATTCCCCATCCCCACAGTACATCAGTCCTACCATCAGTACTATCACACTTCAGTTGTACACCTCACACTCCTATCAAGGAAAAATCATTTCCTTGGTAGTTGTTGGTCTCCCTCTGTTAATGCCAACCAAAACTATTCCAGAGAATAGACCTATAGGTCCCTGTGCCTTGGGCTCATCACCATTAGTGATGAGTGCCCATATAGGTCCCTGTGCCTTGGGCTCATCACCATTAGTGATGAGTGGGCTCATCAAAATGATCACCATTAGTGATCATTTTGAAAGGATTCCTCGGTTCCTCTCCAAATGATTGTTTCTCACATGCTCGACTTCAACACCTTGATCGCATCGTTGAGACTCGTATAGGGTATCGACCCTTTTAGTTATTTGTTGAAGACCCCGGATATCACCTGACTCCACCACATTTGAAAGTATAATTGAGAAAACAACCAATTACACATCCCTGTGGATATCCGGTTTGCGCTTGGCGACAGTTTTCAGATGTACCTCAGTTTTATAATGTTAAATTTTCAGAATTTACTTCAATTTGATCTAGGATATTAACTGAGAGAACAACATGTATAGAAAATCTACAGCATATCAATCATGGAAACAATAATGCAAGCACACAAGAGACACAGAATTTACTTGGGGAAAACCATAAAGGTGAAAAACCCCAATAACTTCCTCAGAGATAGATAGAGCAATGATACAACCATAATACAAGAGATAGTCTTCTCCTTGCAGCAG
The DNA here is from genome assembly GCA_027924585.1 of Larix kaempferi. Taxonomy (NCBI): domain Eukaryota; kingdom Viridiplantae; phylum Streptophyta; class Pinopsida; order Pinales; family Pinaceae; genus Larix; species Larix kaempferi. The sequence continues at coordinate 6,008,959 of BSBM01000519.1, forward strand.
AGCCTCCTCCTCACAAGTGTGCCACTTTCTGAATGAGATAAGTGTGTGAATGAATGATCAAATAGAGATCTCCTGATCTCTATTTATACTTGTCCTGTCCTGCCCAATAAACTAATGGGGCCTACATGTCTATCTTAACCCATGGTTAACTTAATCCACGCTGACCCCACACTTGCTGGTCTAATAACCCTTTGAACCACATGACTGACCCCCAATAGGGTGGTCTAATAAACCTTCGACCCACATGACTTATACAGGGCCGACCCCAACAAGGTGGTATAATAACCCATCAAGTATAAGTTACGACACTTACAATATAAATGACGACACCTTCGTATAGAGGAATAATAACATCTCTATAGGAATACAAAATACATATATGAAATACATGGGTGAAATACATTCCGAAGTTACATATACATCAACACTCCCTCTTAACTAGGAAGGTATTTCTCGACACAGATCTGCTAGCACAAGTCTTCTTCTCTGGATCATCATCAGTGAATCATCGTCATCAACACTGCTACTGCTATCTCAATCAATCTCTGAATCTACTCATCATAGGAATTTCTACAGAGCCAGTCCTTTTTCATACTGGATGTAGGCCCACCACCTGCAGGTCTTCATCATCATTGGCCATACTGTGGAATCCGCAGGACTTATTACGTGCGTCACAAAACCTTAAAAGAGTCTCTTGACTAGCAAGAACCCTAAAGAGCATCTGAGTCCTTTTTCATCCTGTCCAGATCTCCAAGACTTATTACATGTGACCCCACCACAAAACCTCGAAAGAGAATCCCAGGACTGATTATGAGCACAAGGATCAACCTATCAGATCTCCCAGGGCACAAATTACATGTGGTCACCACAAAACCTCGAAAGAGCATCCCAGGACTGATTACGAGCACAAGGCTCAACCTATTGGATCTCCCAGGGCACAAATTACATGTGGTCATGGAAAAACCTCTAAAGAGCATCCCAGGACTAATTACGAGCACATGGCTCAACCTATCGGATCTCCCAAGGCACAGATTACATGCCATAGGACAAAACCTCGAAAGATAATTTGCTAGATATCCCAGGGTACAAATTACATGCCATAAGAAAAACCTTGAAAGACTATCTGTAAATCTCCCAGGGCACAATTTATATGTCCTCCCAAGCAAAACCTCGAAAGAGAATTTTCCAGATATCCCAGGGTACAAATTACATGCCATAGGAAAAACCTCGAAAGACTATCTGCAAATCTCCCAAGGCACAAATTACATGCTTATCTACACAACCTGTTCCACGGCCACAGAGTATCAACTTGATACTCACCATACATCATCCTGATGTACACATGATCATCCTGATCATCATCACTGCAACATCCTGCTGCATGTCAACTGGAGCAACATCTTGAAGCTCGTCATCTACGATCATCCTGATCATACATTGCATCCACCTGATGCATACCAAGTATCTACCTGATACATATCACCATACATGATCCACCTAATCATACAATGTATCCACCTGATACATACATAGATACATGATCCACACAATGCATCTAACTGATATATATCAACATACATGATCTACCTGATCATACACAGTATCCACCTGATACATATATAGATACATGGTCCAAGCATCCAACATGATGCATACATACATGTAAATGATCCAACTGATCATATCCAACATCATCTTGATGCATATACAAAGTAGTAATTGAAGCATCGTCCTGATGCTCATCATCCAGTGCTTACATACACAGCCATGTGAAGGATCCCCCTTCCAACATGCTTGGAATGGATTCCGCAAATGTGTCCATCACTTCTTCCTCGAAGTGTTGTCGATGTGAAGAACACCAAGGCTCTTCCTGAAGTACTTGAACTTCACCGTGGCTAGTGGCTTCGTCGGTACATCTGCAATCTGCTCATCCATCGCAACATATAGGAGCTTCACTGCTCCTCTCTACACCATATCCCTGATATAGTGATATTTGATCTCTATGTGTTTCGACCTGTCATGAAACACTGGGTTCTCAGACAGCTTCACACAACTCTAGTTATCACAAAAGATACCAGTAGCATCCAATGGGAGATCAAATAACTCAGACAGTAGCTTCCAAAGCCATACTGCCTCACAACTAGCCGAATAGGCTGCAACATACTCTGCCTCGGCTGTACTCAGTGCTACACAGGATTGCTTCCTACTAAACCAAGAGATCACACCTGATCCCATACTGAAGCAACACCTAGATGTCCTCTTCTTATCTGTAGCACAGCCTGCCCAATCTGAATCAACATAACCCTGCAGGTTAAACTTTTGATTTGCATCATACTTGAGCCCACAATCAACCGTACCCTTCATGTACCTCAGAATATGCTTTACAACAACCAAGTGAACATCTCTTGGATCCGTCAGGAACTGGCTCAATGTGTTCACCGCAAAGCAAATATCTGGTCTTGTGTTCGTCAGGTACATAGAGGACCCAATCATCTGATGATACATCGTGACATCAACCGGATCAGATGGAGCATCACACAGAAGCTTCAAGTTCGATGCCATAGGTGTGGCCAAAGCCTTGTAGTCCATCATTTCAAACCTTTTCAGGATCTCTATTGCATACTTCCCTTGTCTAAGGAAGATTCCATCTGCACTCTGCCACACCTCCATGCCAAAAAACAAATAGTGCATCATCCCCAAGTTCTTCATCTCAAACTCGACAGCAAGCTTCCGCTGCATGTCAGCAATCAATCTATCCTCACCTGTTACAAACAGGTCATCTACATACAATAGTAGTATCATTGGATTGCCTTCCTCAACATTGTAGTGAAGGTTGGAATCCGCTTTACTCTTGGTAAAGCCCAAACTGGATAGAAATATGTCTATCCTACCATACAAAGTTCTGCACATAGATGACTCCCTGTCATGTGTCTCGGAACCAAGTGGATGCTCCACATACACTTCTTCTTCAACTACACCATTCAAGAAAGCTGTCTTGAAATCCATCTGGTGTATCTTCCACTTCATCACTGCAGCCAGAGCAAGTACTGATCTAATGAAAGAGTATCTGGCTATAGGAGAAAAAGTATCTATGATACCACCTGCAGCATGCTTGATCTTGTAGATCCTCTTGAAAGCCACTACAGACTCCCCTTCAGGTCTTGGGACTCCATCCCAAACATCTTCATGATTGACTGGTACTCCTCGATCATGGCATTCTTCCCAGATCCTGGGAACTTCAATATCTTCAATATTTTCAATAGATAACTTTGTTGTTGAGCAAATGTTGTAGTCCTTCTTTTGTAGGTGATGGTATACGATCTTTCCTACACAACAAGTTAAATTGCATGATTAGAAAACATCTCATAGTTTTCAGAACACATTCTTACACATAAAGAAATATGGCATACAGTCATGCAATTATCTTAGCCAATACAACATTTATCCATATTCCATAACTTTCTGGATTCCTTCCAATCTCTACCAGAACATTGTTAAGAGTGTGCACAACTCCTAACATGTCAGCAAAGAGGTTTCATTCTAGATAAGTAGCAATGGAATGTTGTACAGTGCCATGGGCCACTTACCCATGTATATTAGTAGTATATTGTTCATCAATGCAACTATTCTAATATGCATAATACACAACCTAATTCTAGGAACATAAGTATATACATTATTGAACAGTATTATTTAAACAATAAAATATGCAAGGAATGATAATTCAAATATTTATCTTTGTTTGTTTGTTGGGTTGACTCCCTCTCAGTCTTTGCTTCTTTTCTGCAACTCCATTCTGATGTGGATTGTGAGAAGTGGTCAACTCCCTCTGAATATCTGTATCCTTGTAGAAACTACTGAAGTGTGCTCCTTCTTGATCTTTGCTTCCTTGCAGGAACAACTAGAGTGTCCTCCCTCTTGATCTTTACTTCCTGGATTTCCTGTCCTTGAACTTATATCCATCCTTAATCACTATGCATGCTTATTAGTATCATCATTATGTTATCATTGAGGTCTCATACATAATCATACATTCATTAGTATATTCTTAATACCATCAAAACACAATAATCTTAAGCATGTATAGTCATGATCATTTCAAACAGAAATAATAAGCATTAGTATTCAAGGTTTATATAGGACTCTTATGGTTAGTCATATCATAAATTAAAGTAAGAAACATAATATGCCTAAACCCGTGATTACTCAAACCTATACCTTCATGATTCTTTTGGTTAGTCATATCATCAATTATGGTAAGAAACATAATATGCATACAACCATGACTATTCAAACCTATGACTTCATGAATAATCATTATCAACAACACAACAGTATAAGATCCTAAAACAAGGTAGGATTCTAGCTTGATATAGGAAAAACATACCTGTATTAGCATGCTAGCTAGTTATGTCTAACATACCCACATAATGTCTTCTGGTTCTCTTCAATGACTTGTGCTAGTAACCTGCATGACTCATAAGTTGTCCATTGTAGAACCAAGTTATACATACCTCGTAAGTAGATCTTCTAAGAGATCCATGACAATGGATGAATCTTTGTCTTCATGTCATCATGATCATATGTTCTTGAACTAGAACATGATTTTTCTTTCTTGGTGTACCTTTCATGTTAGCGGACAACATAAACCTCATACAACACCATAATGCATTAGTACAATCATAAGTGTCAACACCCTAACCAATGAATATCTTCTATCATGCATTCATAATTTTATTAAGGTGATACGACAAGTCTAAATTTAAACAAGATTGTACTAACCGTAATAATATGAAGACAAACATACCATAGACTTAATTGTGAGCAAATCTTGAAACATACCTGGATAAGTCATACCTGTCAAGATTGCTTGTAATCTTCTTATGGAAGGCCTTAGCCTCATCTCCCTCTGAGACAAGAACTTCTTCACTTATGTAGGTGACCAATCCATCTTCTTCTAAGATTAACCCAATCCACTTGATTTGCAAGAACTGGACCTGGAGACGGATTAGGGTTTGTCAGAGAAACCCCAAAAATTCAAACTTTGAATTTCAAACTTCCGAAAGGATAGAAATATGCACCTAGATGAGCTGATCAAGCTGGTATATTCAGAATTTGAAAACTGCAAAGTTTCACTTCTCAATTTTTCCTTTGAAACTTTCGGATTCACTGGACGTGACCCCGAACTAGGGTTTGATGAAGCCCACTCATATTCCCAATCAAAAGCTTTGATCCAAAGCTCTAAGCTTCTATTTTTCTGAGGAGCTTCCAGCCGTGGTCACAGATTTCAAAAACTCCCATTTTTGTAAAAGCCCTAATTTTCCACTTTTCCAATCAAACTCCCGAACTAGGGTCTGATCAAGCCCGGTCTTCTGCCCAACCAAAAATTATGATCTTGGTATCTAAATTTCTATTTTTATGAGTGGCATTCAACCATAGTCTCCGATTACAAAAATTCCAACTTTCTCTGAAACCCTAAATTCCGGAAGCCATGAATGAAGATGCTCAAAAATAATTCTGTTATGACAGAAATATGTACCTGATTGTTTCTAGCGTCACTCCAAACGTTTCAATCCACAGGGTTTGAAAACGTTTCTTGAGATAGCCCGACCTATCATCTGTCCATCCCAATAGGTCTGACCTTAATTGGATTCTCTAAGAGAGAGTTATGCCAAGTGTCCCAGCGTGACCTTTTTATGGGATAAAACAGGAGATCGAACTTGTACGGAATTCCACATGTCACTGGCTCAACTTCGGCCTATGAAAACGTTTCTTGAGATATTATAGTATGTATACTACCTGTCACTTTTTACGAAATTTCATTTGGAGCTTCCTAGCCCAAGTTATGACCTTTTTTCCAAGGTCACCTGTTTATGACTGAGATATGGAAGAGGAAGAAACCCTATATTGTAGAGATCATAAATCACAAATTACAACTAATTAGAAGTTGTCCTTTCGACACAAGGTACATGGGGATCTTATCTTCGATTTGTAAAAGTTTCAAATCTGAACACTTTGCCAAAATGGATTTATAGCAAAAGTTCTACGATGACTGGTTTTTTCTATATCAAGCCCTAGCATCGTAAGTGCAACAAGTGTCATACATGCCATATCATGCCTTCTTTCAGGCTAGCTCTGATACGATGTTAAATTTTCAGAAATTAATTCAATCTGATCTAGGATATTAACTGAGAGAACAACATGTACAACAAATCTACAGGATATCAATCATGGACACAATAATGCAAGCACACAAGAGAGACAGAATTTACTTGGGGAAAACCATAAAGGTGAAAAACCTCAATAACTTCCTCATAGATAGATAGAGCAATGATACAACCAGAATACAAGAGATAGTCTTCTCCTATCAGCAGAGCCTCCTCCTCATAATTGCGCCACTTTCCGAATGAGAGAAGTGTGTGAATGAATGATCAAATAGAGATCTCCCGATCTCTATTTATACTTGTCTTGTCCTGCCCAATAAACTAATGGGGCCTACATGTCTAGCTTAACCCATGGTTAACTTAATCCGGGCCGACCCCACACTTGGTGTTCTAATAACCCTTTGACCCACATGGCCGACCCCCAATAGGGTGGTCTAATAACCCTTCGACCCACATGACTTATACAGGGCCGACCCCAACAAGGTGGTCTAATAACACATCAAGTATAAGTTACGACACTTAGAATATAAATGATGACACTTCCGTATAGAGGAATAATAACATCTCTATACGAATATAAACACTTCCGTATAGAGGAATAATACCATCTCTATAGGATTACAAAATACATATATGAAATACATGGGTGAAATACATTCTGAAGTTACATATACATCAACATATACTCCCTCGGGTATACAGTTACATATACTCCTCAGAAGTTGACACATTTACTAACTCTAACACATTTGAGAGTCTAATTGAGTCCCTACTGATGTTAGACACCTTCAGCTCTAGCAGTTCATCAACCCTTCTGAAACCTTATTCAGAATGGTTGTTGCTCTTTTCCAGTGTATCAATTATTGAGATCAGTCATGGTATGACCATGAGTGCGTCCCCTCTGGACCATTATGATGTACCAACAGATTTTTATGTATTATTCAGGCCCCCCTTCTTGGGCCTAATTGTTATGTATATGTCTTGATACGAGCATGGGTATGCCTTCCTCGTCCATTATCAGAGACTATTCCTCATTCATTTTGAGGCCATGTATTTTTTTAGTTTTTGCAGCTTCCAAGGGGTCATTGTTCCAGTCTCCAATCGATCTCTTCTTTTTCCCAAGCCCTAGGAAAAAGACAAAAGAACTATGATGTCTATCGGCCATACAATGATCTCCTGCCCTCACACATCACGGGGCAATCTGTTAACACCCAAAAAGTGCTCACTAGCTCATTCCCTTATTCACATGACCCATTTGTCCACTTTTCCACCATTTGAGCCTCTAAAACCTTCAAAAGGTCACCAAAAAGACCATAATACACCTTTTTCCCCTCAAAATATGTATTTTTCCTCAAAAAACACAAAAAACCTTCAAAAAGGGTCCAAAATTCCCAAAAATTAATTAAAAGGGAATAATATTCAAAAAATATTCAAAAAAAAGAAAAAGAGGGAAAAAGAGACCTAAACCATTTTGGTCAATACCATTGGTTTCCTTAAACCATAAATGGTATTCCCCATCACCAAAAAACTATAAAAAGGTGATAGGGACTCCTCATTATTCATCCACATTTCATCCTATCCTTATGCTGCCAAATTCCTTTTGAGAGCCCTTGCCTCCCATTTCGAGTTTGAAGATCCCCATTGAAGCAATGGAGAAGAAGAGACCATTGGACATTGGAGCATCTCAACCTTGGAGCTACTCAAAACTCACCATCTTCACCATTTGAGGTAATACAAAAGATCAAATTTTTTAATTTCTTGTTTTTCTCATAGATTTATTGCTTATGTTCTTAAATCTAGTTTCTTATTTCTTTACACATGGTAATGTTAGATCAGATTACATTAGTTTTTACATATTTTATTGACTGTTGCTACTAGTTAGCAGGTGCATCCTTGCACATGCTTGGTTGAAAAACCAAGCAACACCTCTTGCTCTCCAATCACTACTGCATCATCTATGGTTTTACCTTTAGGCCACATGAGTACTTATCCATCCACAAATGCAACTCTCATTCCCTTTGCATCCAAAGATGATATGGATAGGAGATTCTTCTTGAGCCCAGATACATATAGAACATCTTTCATATTCAAAGACTTCCCAGAGTCTAGCATGTAGGAGGCTTCACCACTTCCTTTTATGGGGTATTGATAGTCATCCCCAAGTTTCACCTTGTGAGGTGACTCATGTTCAGATAGGTCCATGAACATGAGTCATATTAGAACATATTCATCTTCACTTGATGAGTCGTCACTTTCTGCTTTAGTCTTCTTCTTGGGAGGTTCATCATCCTCAGCAGCATGAGAATGAAATCTCCTCTTGTTGCTCTTCTTCTTTTTGTTTCTCTTCTTCTTCTTGTTGAAGTTGTTCATTTTTTTCTTAGGACAATCTGAAGCATAATGGCCTTTCTCATCACAAGAGTAACATCGAACTTGGGAGATATCTTTCTTCTTATGGTGGAAGTGAGAATGTTTCTTGTTATGAGATTTCTCCCTCTTAAACTTGTTTCCCTTGGTGTGTGTTGTGAGAGCTTGATCTTCACTTCCCATCTTTTCTTCTTGGGCTACAAGCCTAGCCTCTTCTTGTGAACATTCCTCCCACAATCGACTGAAGGAGATCAACTTCCTTCTTGCACAGATTCCTTGGATGAAGGAGTCCCATGACCTAGGTAGGCCATTCAATGTGGTCATAACAATTTCACCATTCTCCACTCCTTCATCCACAGCTTCAAGTTGTTCCTTGATTTGAGAGGCCTTGGAAAAGTAGGATTGAATGGGCTCTCCATTCTAAAGCTTTACCCCTTTCAATTGGTTCCGCAAAGTCATCTTTCGATTTATGTTCTTTCCTTCAAACAACTTGGTCAAAGAGTCAAACATCTCCTTAGGTGTCTTTAGGGAAGACACATGGGGTATGAGATGGTCCTTTATAAAATCAGCAATGATTCTCTTAGCCTTGACCAAGTCCTTCTTGTGTAAGGCCTTAGCCTCATATCCCTTTGGAACTAGAACCTCTTCTTTTATGTAGATATCCAAATCATTATCTTCTAGGATTAACCCAATCCTATACTTCCATGCTTGGAAGTTATCAGCTCCATCAAGCTTATCCTCAATCTTGGTGTTGTGAGACATCTTTAAAGAGTACTTCAAATGGTAATAGAAAAGATTTAGGTATTACCACTTGATTTGCTGAAAACTGGATCTAGAGCTGGATTAGGTTTGTTAGAGAAACCATAAAAATTAAAAATGTGAATTTCAAACTTTTGAAAGGATAGAAAGATGCACCTTGATTATCTAATCAAGCTGGTATACTCGAAATTTGAAAACTGTAAAGTTTCACCCCTCAGAATTGCTTTTGAATCTTCCGGATTTACTAGGAGGACCCTGAATTAGGGTTTGATATTCCCGGAGCTTCACCCAACCAAAAAGTTATATCCTAATCTCTAAACTTCGATTTTTCCAAGGAGCTTCCGGCTATGGTCTCAGATTTAAGAAATTCCACTTTTTGTGGAAACCCTAATTTTTAGGTCAAAAACTGAAAAAGCTTAGAATTGAATTATGTCTCGACAGAAATATGTGCCCTTGCTAAGAGAGTCGGTCTAGCCTCCTGCCTTTGATGATCTATGGAGAGAAACTCAAATATTAAGAAGCTGTAATGTCCCCATTTTGACCCCCTTTGTATTAAATCGTAAATGATGTAAATATTGTAATTTGATCATGGTGAGGAGCTCAAGGCCAAGGCCCCACCATTGACTTAGCATTTTGTATCGGCAATTAAAAATAGATGCCTATGGTTCTTATGCGAGATGGGCACAATGTAAATAATACATCATGTAAATACGGATTTTAATGGAAAACCCACAACTAGCTATGCAATGCAACAAAGAGATGTGGCATGATTCTACAAGGAATAGGGAGGGAAATTATTCAAACCCTTGAGCCAATGGTGTCAGCCCATGTGTCAATGAGAAAACCCATGAACTCATAACTACCCATTTTGTCTCATGCACCCAATCATTTAATTCTTCCAAAGATTGGTTGGGGCAGTTAATGTCTTGGGATTGGAGAAGTATGGCAGTCAGATTTTCGTGCATGGGCAAGCCACCAACCTGAAAATCATATTTTTGGCTTGCTGGGCAAGAAAAACCCCACGAAATGTTGCCTAAGGAATTCTTCATTTATTACGTTCTTCCTCTCACGCAGACAGAGCTCACTGGAATTTATCCTCACATTTTTCGCCATAACCTTGCGTTTTTCCATGCCCATGAACTCGTTTTTGGTATTGTGCAATAGCTGGGGAAGGAGGGACGCAAATGGGGACTAAGGGAGAGGTCGTTTTTGCCCCTGGGGAGTTTTTCTGGAATGGGTTTTTCTCTCCCGGTCGAATTTTTTCAATTGCCATACGTTTTGAATCTACCCACATTTTTCTAAAGCCCAGGAAGTGTAGTTTGTTGTTATGTGCACCCTTGTTTGATGTGAACCTGTGAGCAAGAAACTGGAGTGGTAGTGGAAAGAATTGGCTTGATAAACCTAGTGTAGGGAGTAACCTCTCAAGAATATCAAGAGGGATGGCTACTTTTCTATGCACACCCTGAGAGCACTAGAAAGGAAGGTATGGCTTGAGGGACTGTGTGGCAGTGAAGAGAATACTTCCTTATGTTGGGTGTGTAGGCATTGTGAGTGCCAAGCTGAATAGATCTGAGAGGGGTACCCATAGCTCTGTGGTTGAGCTCACTAGCTTAGCAATTCTTCCTTCCCATTTCCTAGCAGCCTGATAAACCCAATTGCAGATTGGCTTCGCTCATCTTGGTGTATGCTTGGCTATGTGTGAGTTTGCTGTTCCCTGGTTTCTTGTAGTAATCATGCCCAGCTCGGGGGTGGCAGTTGTATCAAGAGGTTGATAAGCACAACTGGCCTATGCTTTGGTGGAACGTTGCAGTTGCATAGCCAGTTGCTTGGGACTACCTTATTGAGATAAGTATTCTCTTGTGTTAAATTGCAATTATCATTTGATGAATATTGGAATGAATGATGGATGTGCTAATGACTTTACTTCCGCTGTGTATTCAAATGATTATGCATTTCCATGTGATATTTTATAATTCTACAAAGGTCTTTATTTAATGGCTGTCACAGAATTTTGAATGTATGTTAGATATCAACAGGATTTATTTAATCTTCGTTGTGTTTCTACAGCATGCACATATACATGTCTTTGTATCAATGAGTTTAATTTAGTGAATATGGGGCTAATTTCCCGGATTGAGAACCACGTTCTCTCTATCATGTTGGTATGGTAGGAGGGGACATTACAGAAGCCCTAGCTTCCGTAGCTGCATAGTGCCTTCTTCTTAAATCGGCTCTGATACCATGTTAATTTTTCAATAATTTCATTCCATTATCATAAGGATCACTAAGAGAATAACATGTACAGCATATCTACAGCATATCAATCATAAGCACAATAGAAATCACACAAGAGACACAAAGTTTCACCGGGGAAAACCAAGATGGTGAAAAACCCTGCAAATTCCTCAGAGATAGAACAAACCCAAATACAAGATCACAAGGATCAAACCCAATAAGATGTCTCTAGAAGATGCTCCTCCTCCTCCACATGTGCGTCACTTTCTCACTTAGCTAATGTGAGCTTGAGAAGTGAGTGAAAAATAGAATGAGGGACACACCCCTCTTATTTACACTTGACTTGACCTGCCAATAATTCACTGGGGCCAACTTGCTACTAAAGTCTAATAACCCAACCACATGACCTAATCAGGGTTGACTCCACACTGGTGGTCTAATACCCCATCAACACAAATGACGACACTTGTCAATACAAATGACGACACTTCCAAATACAAATGACAACACTTCCCAATAGAGGAATGTAACATCTCTGATGGATATACAATAAAGTACAAATGTAATACATAGAAGAATATCTTCTGAAGTTACAAATACATCAACATTAGCCTCCAATACTTGCAAGCTAAAGAATAAATTGTTCTTTCTTAGTCTAAGTATGTTTGTGAAATTATTCATCACTTTCACATGGATGATTGTAAACCAACTCCATCTCCCTTTCTATCTAGAATCAATCTTACTACCACTTGCACTACACCTAAATTAGATTTCTCCTTGTATTGTTGGTTAGTTGGTAGTAGTTTGTACTTGAATCCTATCCATCTTGATATTTCCTTTGTTGTTTGTCTTGTTTCCTAGTATATGCAAACACCCCATCATAGTCATTGGAAAGAAGAAAAAATGATACTTTGGTATATCCGAGGTACAATTTAGTTTTGGATTCATTATAGTTAAGGGGGGACTCCTTTACTAGTTGGTTTTAGTAAATTAGATTGGGTTGGAAACCTTGATGATCAAAAGTATACTACATATTATGCTTGAAGTCTTGGTTCCAACCTATCACTTGGCCTTGTAAGAAATAACAAGTTATTTCTCTTTCTTCATCATAAGTAAAGTATATCCGGACACAATTAAATAAATTCAATAATCTATGTGGCTTCTAAAGATCCTTTCAGAGTTTGGATTTGTGCAACAACATCTAACTACCGTCTAGTGTGACAATCAAAGTGGCATCAAGTTCATGAAATATCTAGTTCATAGTCAGTGTAACAAACACATTGAGCTATATATGGAATTCATCAAAAAGCTTATTCAAGATTGCATTCTTGAAGTGCTCTTTTTCCCTACAGATGATCAAGTTGTAGGCATATTCACAAATTCTCTTTGAAAAGTCAAGTTTTCTAAACTTTGATCTATGTTAGGAGTTTAGAAATTTGTCATTAAGGGGAAATAAGATCTAATGCTTCCTTTCTTCTACTACTGTGTCACCTTTGTAAATCCTCCAATCCTATCCCAAGTTGTTCTTAAGGGAGGATGTTAGGATACTTAGACACTTCGGAGTTAGTTAAGAACAACTTGGTCTAAGTGTCTTTAGGTAAAGTGTGTTTCTTCAGTATGAATCAGTATGCAGTTATACTCATATAATCTAGTGCTCACAAAATGTTATATACATAGAAATGATATGATGGTTCATCTTCACCTCAATCTTAACGGATATTGGTTCATGTCTTAACACCTGATTGATCCATTATATCTATTTAAATAACATGGAGGGGTCATTTGATTGATGATTGATTGTGAGAAACTAAATATTTTTTCTTTTTCTTTAATATATGGCCTCAAGTAGATATTTCGTTGGGGTCATCAATTGTTTCCCTCTCTGAGGGTTTTAACAACGTAAAAAATCGGTGTGTTGATATGTGATCTATTTGTGTGAGCAGATGCTTAAGGTGTTCGACCTTTGAGGAAATATCCCATGTTATTCGAACACATAGAATTTCACAAGATTGGGAAATTTTGTCATATTCTCTATACCTTGTAAGAAAAACAATACCCCCCTTAACGATGCATCACTTTATCCAAAATCATCCATGGAACCTACTTTAAAAAATTACCCCAAAATTAGAGGCTCAATACAACCAAAGAATATTTCTCCTATATTTGGAAATATATCCCCTCATTATTCCTTCTCATGTCCAATTTTTTTCCAAAAAAATAGAAATTGGCAAGATATTTAATTACCCTTTTTAAACGTATTTAAATAAAGTTTTTATTAAAGTATCAATCCAATGTTCAATATTTCTTTCAATATATCATGCAATGTCATGTGTAGGCTACAATTTATTATATGGTATCGTTTTTTCTATTATGGGTTGCAATAAAGTAAAGGAACTATGAACTTTGAAAAAAACCATATCGACTGAGAATCAAATCCTTTATTATCATTCACATTGAAGTATTAGAAGGATACTCACTCAGTTGAATTATAAAACTTAAACAATCAACAAGATAAATCATTAATAAATTAATGTGAACAATAATCAATGTTTACAAACAATCAACAAGAGTAATCACTAATAAATTAACATAAGAATCATTACTAAGAAAATATAAAATCTATGAATTCTATGAACTAAAATATCAACACAAGTTCTTGGGAGTGGAACCTATCTCCTAGGAACAAAGTGATGGAAAAGGCTACAACAACGATGAAATCAACTCAACTCAACACATACAAAATCGTTTTCCACAACTTCTAATAAATTTATTAATTCAATGCAAAAATATAGATATAGAGTGATATAATTCCACATTTCACCACCATCACACTAACAAGATCTATTTTTATACAGCTTGAATATTCCCTAATTGAATAAAATGATTTGGGAACATGGTTGAGAATCAAATGATTCTCAAGTTCTTCCAACAAACAACTATTCTCAATATACAAAGCCATTATTCTTATTTCAAAACATGTTGTCAATTTATGGATTTTGATTTAGTTACAACTACATCATTATTTATGGAAACAATAACTGCATCTCAATGATGCATATACAACTGGCATGATGAAAAAATATATTTGATAAATTCAAATCCTTTCGTAATAGACAAAAGGCATTTGGGATTTTTTACTTCCACAACTCACGATATGATAAATTGAAGCTAGAAACAACATCATATAGATTTAGGGATATGCAACAGTTCTAAAGAAGAAGGGATCCACAAAAATACTAGATCTATAACAATTCTATAGATGATGGGATCCACAATAGTCTAGCGATGGGATCTCCAACAGTTTTGGAGATGACAAAATCCATAGCATTCCTAATAGTTTCAAGAAAATCTAACACCTTAAAGGGACCAAAATCCACAACTTCATGTTAAGTACCTCTCTTCAAAGTTCCCATCACTCAATGATCTTCTTCAAACAAAGATTTATGTTAATGAGATTTAACAAAAATACTATAGTGTGTTGGTGGTAGTAGGAGTAGAAAGAATAAATTTAATCATTAAGGAATTGCGTAAATTGTGGAAAAGGTCACTTTACAAAATAGTGATAATATTAAAAATATTATTACATAAAATTTTAAGGAGAATTTGAAGTGAAATAAAAAATTAAAGGATACAAGAAAAATATGATAGTATAAGAAGGCTATAAACCATAATCTAGAAGATTAAAAGTATATTTTTTGTCTGAAAGAAAATCTGCATTGCTAAAATAAGAACAAACTCTCACAAGCTTCATAGTCAAGCGGGGCATTGGAAATTTCCTAAAACATCATGGGATGAAAGAATTTATCATCTTTGTGACACAGAGGGTTGAATATGAAAATCAATTTCTCTTAGAATGCCCTGTGCACACCCACATTAGATATCAATTTCAAAATATTTGTTGTAATACTAACCTTCCTAACCATTTAACTCATCACAACCATGGTCATCTAGGAATGCTTCTCTTAAATATTTTTTACATAGAAAAAAAATTACAAATAAATCCAAGTGATTCGTTACCTTTTTTAAGGTCCAATATACAAATTTGGTCTCAGTGAATGTTAATAACCACCAGCACCATAATTATCATCATCATATTGTTTTGATTAAAATATTAAAGGATTAGTTCAACTAGTTATTGTCAATGTTGTTGAGTATTTCATTAGTGCATATTAGCAAGTTCCTAGTTTGAATCTGCTTAGGTGAGGTGTCACGATCCGACCTGACGCTAGTCAATATGACCCCCGAGTGGCCATGTGGCACTGCCCAGAGACTAACCAAAGGTGTGACCAACTCAGCATCCTTCCAGCAGACTATGCCTAAACCTTACGGAAGGTATACTTTTTTGTTTCTTAGATTAGGTTACTATTTATTTACTTAGCCAATTCAACACTTAGCCATTTCCACAAGTAAAACCAATAAATGCATAAGAAAAATAATACAACAAGATATGGAGGCAACACCGACCAGCTGTGCCCAAATTGTTATATATAACATATTTTGGGGTTACAACATTACATAGAAACAGTGGTTCCCAACTGGCCAAACCCCTGTGGAGGTGCTCAACTAGATACCCCAAAAAACCATAAAACATTAAGTACTTTCGACCAAAATCACTTGCTGAGATTCCTTCCCGCACTGCTGTGACTTCACCACAAGCCTGATCCACATTGCACCCCTATCGGTCCTATTGCTGGCACAAACCTTCTTCTCATCAAGACTCCCTCTCTATTGTCACACAGGGAGGCCTCCAAGTCTAACTTCCACCCATCCATGATCCTTTCCAAGAATCTTCCCAAGAGTGCCAGAATTCTTTGAGAGTGCAAGGCACACCCCTCTTATGACCTACACGAGTCTACCTTGGGTTTTCAAACTTCAGATCTCTCCTAGATGTGTGAACTTTCCAAAAATTCTTACACTCTTGCCTTGAATCCCATCGCATATTTATAAACGAGCTACCGAGGTGGGTGTGCCCCAAAGTGTGGACTCCTGACCCCACCAGTCCACATGCAACCACCCAAATGCCAACAACCAATCTACAATGGTCCATTGTTTAATCAATCCACCCACGGGGTACGTCCACTTATTAACCGATCCACCCAATTTTGATGCGGTGTCACTCACAAGTGTTCCCACGTCTTAACTGCCTCTCCTGTTTTCCAAATTTGTCTCCCTTACCATCTATGCACCCAACTTAGATTTGGTGCTTCCATCTCAAGTGGTCGACATGCCAACCGATTAGGTAACCGAAATGGTACTGCACCCATAATTTCCATGTATTAGGCATCTTGGGTGTGGGAACGCGCCCTCTTCTCGGTCCCACATCCCAACCAACTTCCATGCTACCGACGAGTGCCTACTTGGCTGACCAGCTAACTCATGGGCCCAACCTGCTCCAATTTCGAGCTACTTGGGTGAGGTCCTTGCTCACTGCGCAGGTAGAGGTTTGGCTAAGTTCTTGCAGCAACTAAGCCATTACATCCTCCCCCACCTGAATTAGTTTGCGTCCCTGAAAATGTATCCAAACGACCACTCTATTTGGAAACCTGTCACATTGTTTTCTGATTCACATCATATGTTGTCAAGTCCACCCCTTGTGTTTCTTCTATGCCAATCTGCATGGTTCATCTTCCCTTGTCTCTCGCAATTGTTCGGGTGATCATTCCATCCACTTGGATTCCATAGTTCGTTCGTCCCACTACCCTCTCTGCAATAGTCCCCTCATGTCGGTAACCTAACTCATCGTCTGGACGAATCTTGCATGCTTCATCTTCCTTGGATTCACTTTCAACAGGCCTCCTGCACGAAGCTCCCACAAACTTTCCTACATATGCCAAAGGTAGAGGTTGATGCCTCAAGCTACACTAACCAAAGAATAAGGGTTGATGGTGCTCCAAGCCATCACCCAAACTATTGTTCTCTTTTTTTCCACATCCTTCTTGCTTAATTTGATGGAATATCAACAATACTGAGAGGGGTGGGTGAATCAGTATTGTAAACTTTTTATTTTAATTCCAATTATTTTAAGCACACATATTAAACATTTCATTAAACAATAAACTCAAATGGACACAACATTTTATCGTGGAACCCTAAAGGGAAAACCACAAAGTCATGTATATTAATCTGCAAAATTGCTTTTACACGTTACAATAGAATTTGATTAGCACCAACTAATCAGGATGCACCCACACCCTTATTCACCAGCACCAACTAGTAGGAGGCTACAACCCCCTTGTTTAGTCAGCTACAACTGACAAGGAAAGCACCAACTCCCCTTCTGCAGGAACCAACCTTCCCTAGCTCCACCCTTCCACCCTTTAATTAGATTTCTTCATTAACATCATGGATTGTTGCTTATTCTGCATCTGCCTTTGAACTTCAATGCAACTGCTTCTGATCTTTAATGCATCCTCTTCTTGTGCTTCTGATCTTCAATACATACTTACAGTTACACCACTCTTGGTCTCTTTTCTACTTCTACTTCAGGTATCATCATTAAGAACTAAGAGACACATTCATCTTATGAAAGTATTGCTTATATAATCCTTTATTGTGCCTCTTCATAAATGGTGTGTCTTTTAGACTCACACCTTTTTATGATAGGAAGTGTCTTTTCATAAGAATATAATAAAATAAAAATAAACTATATATATATTAATATTTTAATTTACAACAAAAAAATATTTTAATAACCACACTTAATCGTATATAGCCAAGGTCAATTTATTTTATTGCTCTAAGAGCTTTGGCTCTTTGCATTAGCCCTCTTTTGGCTTTGGCTCTTCACTTAACCATTTCCACATAGCATTGAAACCCTCTTCACTTAACCATTTCCACATAGCATTGAAACCTTGTTCTCATGACCATGTCCATATCGGCGACAAATCACCATCCTTATTTTCATGCCATCGTCCATCTCCATGACATGTCTGCTAACACATTATTGCCGCATCATTACCCTTGTCAATAGTTGATTTTCCACATGTATTGTCGCGTCATTATCCTTGCCACATGTACCAAAAGGATAGGGGGCCTGATAGGTCATCCCAGGCGTCGAGCTGTTGTTGATCTTCTCATGGAGTCCATACACCCAGCACCCCCGATTATCCTTTGCACTACACATCAAAAGGATTAGTAATGAACCGAGTATTTTTTCACTGAAAAATATAACTTACTATTAATATACGAAATAGTAAATGTTGCCAACTGTCAGAATAAAACCATACATCTCATCACTCCCGAGCAGTACATGTGTCTAAATAAATCATCTGGCCACAGTGCTAACAGCCACATAGAAAACCATAAAAAATTACCATATGTTCATACATAAAAACGTGAACCCCTCCCGTAGGAGAAACAGGTTCATCGGCCCCCAAGTGCCAGCCAAGAGTCCCAGCAAAAAACAAAGTTCTCAAAAGTAACCAACAGCCAAAGCTGTCATCAAAAAGAAAAATGTCCAGTATGCTAAGGAACTAAATATGAACATAAAGCCCAAACTATATAGCCGCACATAGGAGTATACAAAAGGTCCAACAAGGAGTTGGAAGCAGCCCCTATGTGATATCTGCACATAGAAACTAACAAGGAACATAAGTATAACATCTCAAAAAAGGAAAACAAAGCAGCAGCATCAAATAACAACATAAAGTAAAGAGCTAAGAAAATCAAGACCAATGAAGGTGATGAGAGCCCTGAGCAAATAAAGAGTCATCCCGCCAATCCTGCCACATAATGACCCCAAGTGCCGAGGAAAGTGCCTTTTTAGAGAGCATGTCCGCCACCTCGTTAGCCTCCCGGTACACATGGTCAAAGTGAATGTGAAGAAAATCCTTCAATAAAATCTGAACCGCATCCATCCAGTGTTTGAGTAACAAAATATTTAAGGAGGATTTGCCATTCACCCAGGAGATGATGGAAAGGGAGTCGCCAAAAACCATAAGTTGGGAAATATTCCGCCGATGGGCCCAGAAGAGTAGTAACCAAAGAGCACATAGCTCGCTTCTGGTATTGGATCCACAGCCCAGATTAAGCCAAAGGTGAATGGAGATAGAATTTGAAAGGTGTATAACAGCCCCAGCACCTCCCCTCCCACCAACACTAACAGCAGCACCATCAAAGAATCCACACGGGTATGTCAGAACCGGAGGGGCAGAACGACGATGTCTGTCCAGATTATCACGAACCCGGGCCCGGCCATGGATAGAGAGAAATTCTTGATGTGCTGCAATAGTTTTAAAGCCAATCCCTGCTAAGAAAGGGGCATGATCCTCAAAAATATGTAGGTTCCGAGCCTTCCATACCTCCCATATCATAAAATAAGGAAGCTCCCTAAAACCGCAATCATGCTGGGCCCAAACGGCAAGACAGTCACTGAGGGAGCAATAGTTCCAAAGAAATGAAATGCCAGAAATGTTCGCAATAAAAGACCAGAGCTCTTTTATAAAAGGACAAGAGGAGAAAAGATGATCAACCGTCTCCCCCTCAGAGCAGCATAAGGTACACCATCCCGGGCCACAAAAACCTCGCCGGCAAAGGTTATCCCAAGTAAGTATCCGGTTATGGAGCGCAAGCCAAATGAAGCATTTAATCTTGAGAGGCAATACCATTTTCCAAATTGTTTTATCCCACCAGCTTACCAGGATCTGTGATTCAGCAAATAAAGCATCATAAGCCATTGCCGCAGAGACCCTGCCACCAGCCACATCCCATGACCAAACAAGCCTGTCTGCGCCATCAGAGAGCCGCAGATTGGATTGATACATAGACTTAATATAATCCTCCCATTCGAGCCTCAAAGAACCCACAAGGCCCAGCTGGGTAGCCGATATCCATCGAGGGCGACCGTCTACACTCCAACCAGCAGCATGAGCTAAGGTGTAATAACCATTAGTAAAAAGGAAAGTTCGCAGTTTCGACGAGAGAGAGTGCCTCAATGGCCCCCCTATGAAAGGATCAAGACCCAGTTTTATATCACGCCCATTGCCAGGCAACCACGCAATCCAGTGCATAATCACTCTGTAAGCACCCAGCAACCCGTTCCATATGTTTGAGACGCCCACTGTTGCAGGGCGATTACGCCGAAACCATCTTGAGACCGGAACATTACGCAGATACTTAGCACGAATAACCCTTCCCCAGGTCGATTGATCAAAGAGAACACGCCAGAGGCTTTTTGCATGGAGGGCCATAACAAACATTTCAATATCCTTTATATTCCAGCCACCCAGATGCTAGGGACGAGCCAATGCCTTCCATTTCATTAGATGCAATTTTTCCAGGTTTCCTCCACCCGACCAAAGGAAACTAAAAATCTTTCTTCTTATAAGATTCAGAATGGTTCGAGGGATTTTGCATAGGGAGAACCAATAAACGCCTAAATTCTGCAGAACAGCTTTAACCAGGGTAAGCCTGCCACCCAAAGAAAGATGCCGATAGCTCCAGTGTCCAAGCCTCAATTCAAATCTTTTAATGAGCCAGGACCAATCATTGATCAAATAATTTGTAGGTTTGATGAAAAAACCCAAATATTTAGTACCAGCCTCGATATCTTTGAAGTTAAGTGGCAGAAAATTGCCTATCGACAGCTGAACGTCCTCAGCCAGGGAGTGTTTCAGGAAGAAATATTTTATATAGCTGATGACCATGCCTGTTACCCTGCAGAACAAATCAAGAATCTGTTTATATGTCACCCATTCGGCCAGAATTCCCATGCCAAATAGCAAGACGTCGTCCACAAACAAGGAGTGAGTGACAGATATATCCCTGGTTACTTTAATGCCAACAATCCTATCTTCCAGGCGAGCTTTAATGATGGACAGACTTAGCCCCTCAATGACCAGAAGGAACAGTAGAGGAGAAAGTGGACATCCTTGTCGGAGTCCCCGAGATGCCTTGAAATATTCAGTAGGAATGCCATTGATAAGGATTGCATAGTTGACAGAGTTAATACATGCCATAATCCATTTCATAACTTTCCATGGAAGGCCGATCTGGATAAGGATAAGTCTCAGGAAATTCCAGTCCACCTTATCATATGCTTTCACCAGGTCCAGTTGTAAAACAAGAGCATCCATCCGTCTCTGTTTGATAGTGTGGAAAATTTCCTGTGTCACCCCCACGGCGTCATGGATCTGTCTCCCGGTAAGGAAGCCATACTGTTCCTTAGATATGTGCTGAGATAGCACCGGTTTGATTCTTTCAGCAATAATTTTAGCAATAATCTTATATACCAGATTGCATAGCGCAATTGGTCTGAAGTCATCATAACTGTTCGGATGGGAAGTCTTAGGTATGAGAGCCAAATATGTGGAGTTTATTGCACCCGATACCATGCCAAGCTTCCTGGATTCTTCCACTACCATTCGAAGATCCTCGCCCATGATATCAAAATTGTGAATGAAAATCTCCACCGTCCATCCATCCGGACCCGTAGATTTGTCTTTTGCAATCCTCCTCAAAGTTTTCTCCACTTCTTCCAGGGTGACATCCAGGTAAATATTGTCACCCTCTTCCTCATTGAACATACGAGGGTATTCCTTGATTAGTTTGAATTGTTCAGCCAGATTAGTATTTTTTGGATCACGGTAATACTCCTGGAAATGAAAAGTAGCTTCATTCATCAGGTTCTCCTCCCCCCAGATCCTCCGACCCATATGGTCATTCAAATCCCAGATTGAGTTTTGCATTCGACGGGAGTCAGCAAACTGATGAAAAAATTTTGTATTCAGGTCCCCCTCCTTGAGCCAGGTTGCTCGGCTTTTTAATCGCCAAGATTCTTCTTGCATCAGAAGAATTTTCATTTTCTGATTTTCCAAAGTAGAGAGTTTGGTGAGCTCACTTTTATTTAGTTCAAAATCAACTCCACGGTTCATCAGGTATTCCACTTCTTGTTCAATCTATGATAGTTCCTTTCCCATCATAGCTTTTTTGTTCTTTTCCCACTTTATTGTGAAATCTTTTAAAACCTTGAGTTTCACCGCCATCTTATCCATGGCCGATCTTTCCCCTGATACATCTGTTTTCATCCACATATTTCTCACACCCGAACAGTACTCTTCCTCAGAAAGCCACGTAGAATTAAATTTGAAAGGGAAGGCTTTGTGCCAGGGGTCATCATCAATTTGTAGAACAATAGGGAGATGATCACTGATTTTTATTTGATGCATCCAAGATCTATAATTCTGAAGGCTTGATAGTAACGAATCCGATATTAGAAATCGGTCTATACGCTTCTGGATCAGCTGGTCCCCTGTTCTACCATTAGTCCATGTTGGTGCCAGCGGCCTAGGAGCCACATCAACCAAAGAAAAATCCTTGAAAAAGTTTGTGAAAAAAGGTCCCAGAGGGTCCCTCCTTGCCAAACCCCCCCATATCTCCCCGTCGGCCCAGGTAAAATTTAAATCACCAGCAATTATCAAATTTTCAAGGTTTAATAATTTTTCCGTTCTAGACAGGTTCCAGAAGGTCTCCCTGTCACAATACGGGCCATAACAGTTAATAATGTTTATTTTTTTCTCGAGCCCCCTTATGTTCCCAGAAAGCAGAATGCCTAGAGAGACTTGTGAAGGAATTAACTTCAAAACAAGTGGATTCCAAGCCGCTAAAAGACCACCAGAGAGTCCAGCTGCGTCCACTGAGCAGCACATCCATCCCGGCTTTACTTTGTTCAAGAAAATACGGGCTTTTTCACCACTAACCATCGTTTCCTGTAGCAGAATCACATCAGGTTTGACAATTTCAAGCACACGTTTGAGGGCCAATTGTTTGGGTAGGCCCCACACCCCTCTAATATTTAAAGAGAGGAAGATCATTTTCTAACCCTCGCAAGGGCTTTCATTCCTCTAAGAGCCCGGGAGTCAGAAGTTTTGGGGGTGTGCAACGTGTTCAGGTCATTCTCCATCCCCTCCAGCATGACCTTTTTGTTTTTTCTGGCACTTCTTGTTTTCAAAGGTGAGAATTCCTGAGCGAGTCCACCCCTATGTGCCCCTTTATGTGTGATTACGTCTCCAGAAGTTTCGGGCAGGGTTGTAGATTCCAATTTATATACCCCCCCCACAGCAACAGGAGGCTCCAAATCTATGGACTCCCGCATACCAATTGCCGATGTTTCATTATTTGCCTCTACCCCATCTGAAACGGGGGTCGCCAAATCAATAGTTTCTCTCACCGCACCAACAGAAAGCTCGTTATTATCCACCACACGATTCTTGAAATATGTAGGTATGGCCGTTTTTTTTACCATGTCCGAGTATGATGGTATGAGTGGCTGTTTCCCACCCATCCCGACAGGCAGATTGTTATCCTCATTGTCACATTTCGTTACCGGCAACGACTCCGACAACATACCACCGGACGCTGAAAACCCCAATACATTGGCATCAGGGATTATTGCAGCACAGTTGCTCGAATCTTCACAGGGTTTCACCACATCCCGAGTAGGGACTATAAGGGCATTTTTGCCCAGGGAGACCGAAGGGTTGGTGGGGACGGGAGTCAGAATGTTTGGTAAGTTGTTCTCTGGAATCTGGTTGTTTAACTTGATCAAAAGCTCGGTCTCAGACTCCGGGTCGTCATTTTCTGAGGTCTCATTTGATGTCTGACCTGACCCAGATGAGTTGGATTCTATGTAATGGATACGACTCATATAATTGCCATTGTTCCCATTGTTCAAATCTAAAGAATTTATAAAAGATATATCCAAATCATTTAATGACTGATAAAACATAGGGTCCTGTAATTCCAACTTACGGATAACTGACGAGTCTGGAGCAATCGGGTTGAGCACCCTGTTGGAGAAGCCGTCGAGGGCACCCACTCCATCTAATTCGATGTCGCTGCTATCGTCAGATGACCACATTGGCCCCCCATCCGTGTTGCGGCCTGAGGATGCCGGAGCTGTGCATTGGCGCCAAAGGTGTCCCACGGCTTTACAATTTGAGCAGCGAAATGGTATGCCCCAGTAGTCTACAATCTGTGTCAGCTGGCGCCCTCTCCAATTGATATGTAGTACATCAATAAGCCCAATGGAAATATCAACTTCCACCAACAGTCGCCCCATCCTTCTATCAAAGCCATTGAGGTGTGCCTCCTCCACATGCAAGAACCTCCCAAGCCGGTTGCCAATGGCCTCGAAGGCCCCACGGTTCCAAAAGACAAGAGGAAGGCCCGGCAGAAGGACCCAAAGATGTCGCAGCCGAACTATGGCCGTTTCTGGGCTAAAATCCGTCTGCCATTTTTGAAGCATCAAGCTTCCCGAGCCATAGAGCCATAAGCCCTCCAAGATGCGTGTGCAGTGAGCCTCCTCACGAAATTTAAAACCATACCACCCACATGGCATTGCAAAAACCTGTGGTATGTAGTTTAGAATGGGTCTCCATAGCCCCTCTATCCATTTTACGACATTCCGCCGATTCATGGCGTGGTAGGAAAATTTACCAACGAGCACTGTCATGTTGAAATCAACTATCTCCTCGATGGCAATATCGCGGCCGACCGTCATCCATGCTTCCCCAGGCCTGCAAAAGTATTTGCCCATGCGCCTTCCATTTGCGCGGGAAGACGACCCAAACTTTCCACCACCACCCCGACCCGGACGAGCTCTAGTGTTGCCGACAGATGGGTCTGACCCCGAGGCATCCCCAAGTGTCGTTCCAGCGTCCAGGTGTCTTTTATTTGCCATCCCTTGAGATGCCACCTGTCGGCCGATGGGCTTAGTCGACCGCAGCTCCTGCAGTTGATTTTTGAAATAAGCATCCGGCTGCAACAGCCCTGCTTCCTCAAGCTGGGATTCCGTTATCAGCATATCATTTTCCGGAATAGGAAAGGTTGCCATCCGGGAGTTTCCCAAAAGGGCAACAATACGGTTCGAAACCCCCAGTATCCCGGGCCAAGAATGAGTCTTTATCGGTGAGATTCCCCGAAAACAACTGACAATGGATTGCAATGATAACAAACAGGACCACAGAAAGGCCTATCGCATGCCGGACTGGAAAAGCCCCACCGGCTCCACCCCACCGTGTCTATGAAGCCCCACAGATATTCAGCCGGAGTGTGACCTCGCGGATTCCAACAGGTTCTAAAACAGTGTTCCCATAATCAACGGCCCTGTATGTATCATACCCGTCAGAGATAGTCGACGATAAGCCACAGCCCTTGAAAGCGTTGTGTGGTTTAACACGCGGTCTGTTTGAACCCCGAGCCTCACAGGTATCCCGTGACGTTGTGGGATTAACCGCGCAGTCTCTTGAAACCCAGGTCAGTGGTTTTTACCAACTTCGTCGCCGTGTAACTCTCTGCCATCGCCGTGAAACCTGCCGCCATCGCCGTGAAACCCTAAACCAGTGCTCTCAAACCCTAGGTCCGCTCCGCTCCGCCATATCCAGTGCCAATATCCACCCTACCCTTCAAATAATGAACCGAGTATATAAACACGTAAGACTTCATTTTCGCGGCCAATGTGGGACTAAATCCCAAACCAAAAACCAATCGCAACCATCGATCCTCCGATCGGACGATCCCTGAGTTTCACTTGTAGCATTTCACCATTTCTTCTGAGAGCATGAATCTTTCCTCAGGCTTTTCAGAGCTTTTATCTTCCTTGACTTCCATCCATCATCCCTTTTTCCTCTACGCATTTTCCGTGGGCCTTGCAGCATGCATCGAGATCGTCGCAAGGCTCTTCTCTGGGGCAGCCGGTCCATCCAACGCCACAGTATTTCCCATATCGAATTCCAAAAGAATTACAGTCCCGCACACTTTTCTTGCAGGGGAAATAAGCCTTGGAGGAAATATTTTAGGATTATTGCCATTCCTAATGTAACACGCATCCCTTCAATGGCTTCCAGGTCCATGTGCAGAAGCAGAAAGCCATGCAAGCAATTTGGGGCTCGTATCCCACAAGATCAACCGTGGCTCATTGTTGCTGGGAAATTCTAGCCATTTACGAGTTAGGAAATAATTGGATGAAAGGAGAGCGATCCATTCCTTGCAAACTATGCGATGTCTATACACGAGTTCCATTGGCAAGTGGGCCAATATTTCGATCAACAAATTCTCTGGCAAGTCGTTCAACCCCATGAGGCGCTCTGCCTTTTCCATTTTTATTTCTGGTTCAATTTTCTCGGTCTCAAATTTCAACTGAAGAAACTACCATGCCGCGACGATGAGTCAAGGTATGTCTCACATATATTAGGCCATACATAATTCATCAAATGGACCAAATCATCCTCACATCCAAGTTCTACGAGATCAGGCAACAACTTGCGCTGTTTACCACTGGTATTTGACAGCTTGAAAATTCCAATTGCATTATTTGTTGCATTATCTGTTTTGAATGATCTTAGATCCCAAAAGGAGAAGCTTCCGTCATCACTTCTAGAGGATATCATGCAGCTTGCCAAGCGGTTCCATGATATAACATTGACATCTGCATTATGTGCCTTTATTGAGAGTGCTGGTTGTTCCCGAATTTGGGTATCCCATATATCTCTCTTTCTATCAACAGAACATGAAGCAAAGACATTTGCTTTTGTTGGGATCCACTGTAGATCCTCAACACTGTCTGTATGGCCCTTGAAAGGAATTTTGTCTATAGCCCATTTTCCATTAGATGTAGGTTCCCAAAGATGTACGTAGCCCTTGTAATCACTAGAAATAAACCTTCTAGGTGCTCCAATCTAATACATAACTCTCATTTTTGTGTCCACCCAAAAATCTGTAGCGGAGCCTGATGAATAGAAACACTCAATGTTGTGCTTACCCTTGGATCAGATGTTGCCAAAGAGCTCAAATGTCTATTAAAATCCCATGTTACAATAATAGATGGTTGTTGTTCGATTTATGCAACCTTGATGAGCCACCATACGTACCTGTAAGGTAAGCTTCTTTGATTCAAATCCCAAATCATCATCGTCCTCATCATCTTCAACACTACTGCGTGTTGCTCTGCCATCACTTTGCTTGCTACTCTGTCATCATCATGTTGTCATCAACTAGTTACCTGCATCTTCAGCCTTTTCCATATTGATTGCCATCAATGACAATCTTCAACCTTGGCCATATTGCCAACATAATTACACAAGGAGAGGCATGTTTCCATAGATCGTGCCCTCATCTTCAACAAAAAACCACCACGCTTTCAGATTGTCTAGCCACAGTTACTCATCCACAACTGAAGCTCCTAAGTCACAACTTCATACTGCTTTGTTCACTTGGGTAGCTTCTATACATCCTTCTTGGATACAATTTTTCTCTCCCATGGTTGTGCAATGATCAACAAGCTTCTCCAAGATCATCAATGCTTATTCCACTACCTTCTCCATGGTGTCCATTCGTTTTTCCAACCGAATGACCGATTCTTTTCTTTCCTTTTCCTTGCCTCGCCTCTCATATGCATGCTTGTGAGAGTCTGTTGCACCTACAGAAGTTGTCAATACCATAGACGTGACTTTTCCACTTCCCCACGGTCTCCTAGCAGTCTGCCTAAAGATAGGATTATCTCACGACATGAATTCCAAACACTCTAAATGCAACATAGGAGTTGCCTTAGATTTCTTCATGAACTCCTATCCAAGTAGCACATCAAAACCGTCCAATGGAATGATGGTGAACGTCGCCTATCCCAACCATTCTCAAAGTCTCAAAGGAACTTGGTTGGCCACTACGACCACCCTTTCCACTTGTGAGTTGATAGTCTTAAACGACGTATGTCCTAGCTCAATCTGCAAGCTGATCCTCCTTTCCACTTCTCCCTTCACGAATTTATGTGTCACACACTATCAACCAATGCTAAGACCTGTTGTCCATTCACTTTTTCCGATACGTAGCACAAACTTGTAAATTATACATCCTACGTTGTTGGCGGTTCCTCCTCAAGAACCGCATTCAACACCCGCAACACTCCAACCGACGGGTTGTCATTCTCAACTGCATCCAACTTCTGTGGTTGCAAAGGACAGTTCTTGGCATAATGGTCCTTGGCACAAACGTAACATGAGAGTGTTTTAGGGTTATCCTTGGGTCCCTCTATGTTCTTGGTTTTCTCATACTCATGTTTTCCACCCATTTTAGCTTCCCTCTCATCTTTTAAGTCTCTCATTTCCGTCTTCATTTTCCTTGGACTCACCCTTCCCATTCGCACAGTAGTCCAATCAATTATCGGTTGTCGAGATAGTTGCGGAAAGGTTCATTACACCTTGACATTGCAAGTCCATTTGCACCCATGGCTATAAGCCCTTCATGAAGTGATATAGCCGATCCTCTTCACTCATATCTTTGATTTCCAACATCATGCTCATACAAGCCTTAATATACGCTTGGACCTTCCCAACATGCTTGAGCTTCATGAGCTTGTTTTGGGAAACCCAACCTTTGTTGCTAGGCCCAAATTGATCTTTTAACGTTGCCTTCATTTGTTCCCAATTCTCAATTTGGTCCCTCAACTTCCCTACAACCACATATTCTGCATGTTTTCTCCACCATGGCTTGGCAGTGCCTATGAGAAACATGGCAGCAACGTTCACCTTGGAATCATCTAAACTTCTATTCATCTGGTATAAGTATTGCTCCACATCCCAAAAGAATTTTCCCAAGAACTTGGCATCCCATGTGTCATGATAAGGTTATGGTTCCTTCATGTGAATATTCATAGTTGTTTTGGAACAGTTGGAAGAGTCTAATTCGGTCGCCCGACTAGGTCCTATGTTCGACCACTTCGTAGAATATGTCGAACTATTGTGTCGGTCATTACATGTCTAGTCGGTTAGTGAACCGACAGGTCGCTATGTAACTGTCTGTAAACCATATATATCGGCTGGAAATCCAAATACATGAAGGACTAAGACATTCTAAAACACACTTCTGTACTTTTTCTAAGTAATAGAAATACTTGTTGGCTCTGCCACCATTACTTATATTTTGTTCATATCGATATATTTACTTGCTTATTCTATAACATGTATCACTGGTAACTATGTAATCCACTTGACTACAACATTGGTTATGTTTCCGGTGATACATGCATAGGACAATAATGAGCATGATCTAATGATATCAAAACATGAGATAAAGGAATGGTGGGAGAGAAAGATAGCAAACTATCTACATAATTATGCTAGAAGAAAGAAGTTGACTATTGCTCAAGCAAGAGAGAAGTTATTTTCTGAAACACATGAAAATTTCATTGAGTCTATGCCATTCACATTGAAGAAGCTTCTGGATGAAAAGACCGGCAGATGAAAAAGATTGACAATTGCTAAAAACACTAAACAAAGGAGACCGCACAAATTTACATGAATGGTGTGGAATAATTGCTGACGAGTTCTGTGAAGAGTGTGCAATTGAAGTGCGAGTATCTGTCGATAACATGAATCATAGGTTCTATAACGACCTTACCGAACAATTTCTTTATTCTCTACTGACGCTTCTATTTAAATTCTTGATCGACAAGGAAGCAACGCATATTATCGAACCTCAACCACTGTTGTTACCACCGCTCCTGAACACGAACTGGGAATAAAAACAAAGAAAGTGGGAAAAATCCATGAAAGAGAAAGAGTGGGAATACTTTATGAGAAAATGAATTGTTGCACCACCCCAGTCCTCTAAAGAGATTTGGGTCATAAATGGGGGGGTATTAGACCGCGTTCGGGATAGAGTAGATGAATAATGGTTGACAAATGAAAAAACGATATGGACAATAGTGAAAAATCCCAAAAATTCGACAATGATAGAATAATGATCCATAAAAGAATTCCATATATCCAAAAGATTGAACGAAAAAAGAGAAGGAAGCAATGCGAGGATTTAAGGGAGCAGGATAGTGCGCTCCAAGAAAAAAAAAAAAAAAAAAGGTCGGGTATTGGTGAGCTCTCAGAATGGATGCCTAATAAGGGCAGCTAGACTAAGAGCCTACTTTAATTATCAACCCGGGGGACATACAAACTTCAGAGGCGTAGGCACTATATGTGCTCTTATAGGATAGTCTTTGTCGTGGTTGGGCGTTGGTATCGGTGTTTGAGGGTTGCCTAAAATAAATCAAATAAGCTGGAAAAGGATTGCCTAATCTATGGATGAAAAATACCTATGATGAGAAGTTCAAACACTGAAAACAGTAAATCTATATTAAAGAATTTAAATGCTTAAAACGGTAAATATGTTCCTAAGAATTGACTTGCTGAAAATAGGGAATTTAGACTATGAAAGTGAATGTTGAAAACGTAGTAGATCTATTCTAAAATAATGAAAGTTGGATCTTTAATCTAAGAAGCAATTACTGTAAATCAAATACATAAAACTAGAAGCCTGGTCTAACCTATTCAATTGCCAAAAACAAGTTCAGAATGCCATTATCTAATGCTATGAAGTAATCAGAACTTTAAGAAGTGAATATCATTAATTAACCACAGTATTGAAAGTAAGCAATCTCTATGAGCAACCATAATAATGGGAGAGTGCATAAGCTTTAAGATCTGGATCATTGTTTCAAAAGCAATGCGAGTACATAAGGAACTAGATGCTTAAAATATACCTTGGAAGAATGTTGTTACAAGACTACTGAAACAGTATTACCGAACTGCATAATGTGTTATAAACTACTACGGAATCAGACTGGTCGCTTTACTACAGAAATCAAATCGTACTATTTAACACCATTCAAATGCTTTCATATGCAATATAGATTTTAGTCAATGTAAAGCACATAATGAAAAATACTTGAACAGTAAGATCTCCCGACTTATGTGTTGGAGGGGCCCTCCCCAACCCATACTCAGGAGTGAAGGAAACATGTAGATGCCGAATTGAAAGCAACATCAAATCTTTATTCAAAATAGCAGCTTCATAGTTTAACAAAAGTCTGTAACTCAAAGTATCTTGACAGTATAAAAATGTAAAACAATGGTTCTCAAAAATGGCAACAGGATCCTCTCGCTAGCCGAGAGGCCCGTATATATATGCCTCTAATGCTTAACCTAATATATGTCTAATTGCCGATTCTGTTTGAACATGTGTTCTCTCTATAAATTAGGAAAAAGGCGCTGAGCTTTGCATGAACTTTCAGTCCTCTACTTGATCTGCGTGTTTGTCCTTTAGTGTACCTAGACCTACTCAATCATACTCAATTTTCACATAATTAGTTTATTGAACACGCATTTAAACATACAAGAATAATATTTAAAACAACTTCATTAAATAATCAAGGTAAATCATTTATCCCAAAAAACAAGTGTATTTATTCACCCTTTCTTATGCTTTTGTTGTGGGGAAAAGGCTATCAGATACCTGTATCTTGGACTCATCAGGTATAGTGACAGATGCAGAAGGAAATCCACCAGAGTTGAGTCGAGCTCGACAAGAAGAAGGCGATGATGAACCACTGCCACTGATGGATGAAGACCAGTGGATGGATCATGGAAGCGTTGTTAAGATCCTAGTGGACGACCTTCACTAACACCTCGGGGTTTTGGTGTAACGGTTTGTATCATTTGGTATCAGAGCCTCCACCCAGGTTCAAGTCACAGAGCAGGTAGAAACATCGGCAGTGCAGTGTTCGCCCGAGGCTCGTACGACGCAAAGGGGACACCACCGTACGGGCGCACATCCAGCCCAGAGTTTGGACTGCAGAGCGTGGTGGGATTTTAATATCCTAGTGGACGACCTTCACTAACACCTCGGGGTTTTGGTGTAACGGTTTGTATCAAGCACTCTCCATGTGAGTATACATGAGGTTATAAATCCGCATTCACCATTACATCTAACTCAGAGTTCCCAAGTACAAGAAATTGTCAAAGAAGATTTAGGACTTCACGCTGGCCAATATGGAATCTGGAGCTGACGGAACGATGAAGGTAATGAGATTGATAGATTGTTGATCCATTGAACATAAGAAGGGAATTGGGTCACTTTTCAACCCGAATTTTCCAACCAGAGTTTTCATCTACTCTATTCAGATCAAGAGAAAGCGCCTCCCCATCCACTTCCAGCATTAAATGATTCGTCGAGTCAGTCGAGATCCATGATAAGAAGTACAACCCAAATAGAACAGAACTTTACGTGGGTATCGACAGAAGTTGTCGAATAAATTCAATAACCGATAGTCGACGAAGAACTGACCAGTGATATTGTTGTCGAAAGTGAAGAACGTGCATTCACTCTTGTCAGTGCACATCAAGAAATAGTACTTGTCAAAAAAAATTGCAAGAGCATTTCTTCCACTGGAAATAATCCACCATCACCACCTTCAAGCTTAGAAGTCGAAGTCGTAGCAGATATGGCACACATAACAGAAAAATTCCCTTTCTATGAAGGAGATGAAGACCCAAGAAGGCACTTGTTTGTTTGTGAATCAATATGGTAACCCAATGCCATTGTCAATGAAGATCGAAAAATGGCACAATTTGCTAGTGCCCTTTGAAAATGAGCACTTACATGGTACATCACTTATAAAGAAAGGACACCTACTACATCAAAGGCTCATATAAAACAACAATTTATGTCTTTCTTCAAGACCCTAGATGAAAAATATCTAGCTGCTAAGAAGTTGAAAACCACAACTCAAAATCCAACAGAAACTATCAGGGACTACGATAAAATATTCAAAGATTTGTTGAGCCAGATTGAGCATGATATTGAAGAATCCTT
Source organism: Larix kaempferi (assembly GCA_027924585.1). Taxonomy (NCBI): domain Eukaryota; kingdom Viridiplantae; phylum Streptophyta; class Pinopsida; order Pinales; family Pinaceae; genus Larix; species Larix kaempferi. The sequence continues at coordinate 6,042,117 of BSBM01000519.1, forward strand.
ATTGGTCCAATGGTTTGTGGCTGGACTAGTACAGAAAATTAGAGTGCACATTCGTTTCATTTATTTTACTACATGTGAAGATGCATTGACAAAAGCATTACAAATAGAAATGGATGATGAATATTCTATAGCTCCTGTTGACCGTTGCATTGAAGAACAAGGGGAGAATATGAAAAAATCCATTCGCAAAATCAGTCTACAAGGAGCCGATCTATGGTGTACAAAATGCTCAACAGTCGACCATACGAAATATTATTGTCAACAAGATGACCGCCGACAAGATGTCCATTTTGTACAAACAAAATGTTTTTGTGACATCTTCCAAGAACACGACTCACATTCAATGAAAGATTGTCCCTACAACATGAAGAATGATCAAGCTCGATGGTGCGTTATATGTGACGTAAAATCTCATTCCACAGCAAAATGTAACTTGAATTTAAAGAATAAACAAAATTATCATGCAGTTTATCAGACCAATGTTGTCGACCAGAGAAGTGATATAAATGATAGAAATGATAGAAACAACAGGAACGATAGCCGACGATATGCTCGAAGAAATGACAACTTCAATCGACGAGGAGGATTCCAAGGTCACGGATGAAACACCGAAAATCAAGACCCCTGATCACATCGACGACTGTAGTGTTTTACATGCCTAAGTGAAGAACATCCTTTTGCAGACTATCCCTTCAAAGGTCAGACATATCTCAAATTTTGTACTAAGTGTGGGGTGGATGATCACTTCTTGGAGGATTACCCCACCATACTTGAAAATATTACTAATAAAAAGGATGTTAACATAGTGTCCAATGTTCCCAATTCTGATATTGTTAAAACTAAGAATCTTCAGATTGTAACTCTTCAAGGAACTAAAATTGGTGTTGATAATCCGCAAATTAGAAAAATAAAAAGTAAAGATCAATCCTAATCCAATTGAATAGAAGCACTTATATAATAATGCTGCAATTTTTTTTCAAGAATTATCATCCCACGAAGACAATGACCAATCTCAACAAAGAAATATTAACGAACTCATCAATTTAATAACCAGAAGAAGTTGTCGCAAAATTTATAGATCTAATGCACAACATTAAAATTAAATCTGTCGAAGACAAACAAACTAAAAATATCCGTCGACTAAGTTAGAGAGATAAAAATTATGCATACCTACTTGTCAACTTAGAAATTGAAGGATACTTTGTTCAACAAGTCGTCCTCGACTTCGGATGACAAGAAAATATCATGACTCGAGACACTTGGGAACATCTTGGTCGGCCACAACTAAACAAGTTGGGCATCTATCTAAAATTAGCCGACTAAGGACTAATTGAACCAATTGGGGTATGGAAAAATGTCGACACATCCATCAAGGGAATAACAAAACGATTTGACTTTGAAATTATCGACCCAAAAAAAGGTTCCAATTCCTTTCCTACCCTAGTTGGCCAATGAAAGCTTCAATATCACTTAACAAAGATAGAATAAAACTCAAAGGAAATGGGAAGAAAGTGATTGTGCCAATTCACCCATCGCAAGGACAACTCTAGATAGAACCTATCGATGACGACATTGACATTCAACAGTTATATCAAGTAACAAACAATTAATACTATATTGAGCCTAACGCACAAGGAGAGATCCACCTCGGAAACCCTTCACTAGTCGGATATAATTCAGATGTTGAACTCTACGACTAGAAAATGGAGAATTATGAATTACAAGCACGAGAAGGTTGGACGATTGTAGTTATCCCCAAAAATAAAATCCAACATTGTTTTTTTGTCTCCATCATTCCGAATATTTTTGAAAGAAAAATCAAAGAATATCCGACACTCGCACCACTGGGAAACGAGTCATCGGGTGTTCCACCATTGAGATACAAAGAACGAGAATCACCCTCATCCCATGTCGAGGAAGTATCAAAGAATATAGGAGAACAAGGTCGACTTTAGAGTTTGGTCGAAACTTTCACATGTCAAGCTGGAAGATGGTGGGATACACACCAATCGAGACTTCAGACTTGGAATACAACGTCGACATACTTTGTTGAAAGATTCAAAGGAAGAAAAATCATGGCCTAGGAAAATATTCTTATTTTCACACAAGGCTAAGATCCTAGAAAGCATATTGACAATTGCGAAAAAGAATGGAAAATATTATGCTACATAGATGAAAGATCATGGCCACACCTTTTTCCAGGTAGACTCGACAATTTACCAAATAAGTGGTATAAAATGGAAGAAGCGAGAGGAGAAACATTTATTTGGAAAGAATTGAGAGAAAAAATCATCAAAGATTTTACATTTTCTCTGCAGGACGATCTATTAATAGAAGCAAGAAATCAAGTGAAAAAATTCCTACAACCAGCAAGTAGCAAAATATCATCAAAAAATCAACAATGACTTGACTGACAAGTTGATGAATGTAACAATATCAAGTCGACCCAACTTCAGCACACGACATGATTACAAATGGAAACAGACAAAACATAAGGGAAGAGTTTCCAATGGAAATGAGAACATCCAAATACATCAAAGTTGCTCAGATCAGTCTTTAATGTTGAATCTTTTGAAAAAATGATCCTGAAAGGATGATAGAAGCATATTTCCCCCCAACATTTACACAATTCAAAGAAGGTGAGCGATAGATCAATGAAACCATAGCACCTAAATGGATCAACGCACAGATTAAGATCAAAGAAATAGATATATCTAATGACGACAGATCGAAGATGGCTAAGATAGGAGATTATTGGAATGAAGAACAAACAACGGATATTACAAACTTATTAAAATAATTCCAAGATGTCTTTGCACGAGATTATAAATATCTGAAAGGACTTGCCTAGGAAATAGGAGAAATGAAGATCGACATCAAACCAGATGCAAAACCAATCAAGAAGATACCATACAAGATCACACATAAATACAAATAAATATTTAAGAAAGAAATAGCCAGCATGCTTACCGCCAGAATTATCTATCCAATTGATCAATCAGAGTGGGAAATCCCAATGGTCGTCCAGTAACCGAAACAACTGCGCGTTTGTGTCGACTTCAGGGAACTCAATAAGGTACCACTTACAAATCCATTTCCGACACCATTCGCTAATGAAATTATTAATGAAGTTGCAGGACATGAATGCTATTCATTCATGGGCGGCTTTTCTGGGTATAATCAAGTACCTATTGCCAAAGAATATCAGAAGAAGACCACAGTTGTCTACGAATTTGGATCATTTGCATATAAAGTAATGCCATTTGGATTGAAGAATGCACCAGATGTGTTCTCTAGAATAGTTGTCAAATCTTTCCAAGAATATATCTACAAAACCATGGTTGTATATTTCGACGATTGGACTATCTATTCTATGCTAAGGGACCATTGCAAATGGCTAAGACTTATGTTAGAAAGATCTCGACAGATCCGACTGTCACTGAATATCAAGAAATGTATTTTGCCACTCCAATAGGAATCCTACATGGATATGTCATATCTAAAGAACTATAAAAGTCGACTTCGCGAAAATTAAAGTAATTCTCGACCTGAAACCTTTAGTTAACTCCAAACAAGTTGGAGTGTTTCTAGGGAATACAGGATATCACAGAAAATTTATCTGTCACTAATCTGACATGACATATCCGTTAGAAGATTTGCAGAAATAAGATCAATACTACAAGCAGGCAGATGAATGCACTACATCATTCGACATTTTAAAAATAAAACTAGTTGAATCTCCCATCTTAAGATTTCCAAACCAGTCGATCAAATTTCATGTACATATTTATGCTTATGGAATAGAAATCGGCGCAATCCTGACTCAACCTGGAGATGATGGAATGGATTACCCTAACACCAACAACAGCAGAAAATTAAATAAGGCCGAAAGGAACTATTCGACAATTGAGAGAGAAGCACTAGGAATGGTATTTGCACTCTAGAAATACCGACATTATATACTAGTCAATACTTTTGTGTTCTGTACAGATCATCAGGCCCTAAAATACTTAGTTAATAAACCCCTACACCACGGAAGAATATGTAGATGGTTACTGTTATTCCAAGAATTCAAGTTTGAAGTTATAGTTTGACCAAGTAAAGAAAATGTCGGACCCGACCACTTGTCAAGGATAGACACAGGAGAAGAACCAACTGGAATTGAGGATGATTTAACCGATGCTCACTTATTGATAATTGAATCTATTCCATCAAACTTAGCATATATTGCTCAGTTCCTAGAAGAAGGAAAATCTCCAGAAGGATTGCATGAAAAGAAAAAGAAGATTTTAGCAATGAAAGTTGCGCTATACACTATAATAAATGGATTTCTCTATAAACTGGGATCAAATGATGTACTATGACGATGTGTTCTCGGCCATGAAAGACAAAGTATAATTAATGAAGCACATAATGGACCGCCAGGTGGACATTTTCAATAAAACACTAACTATAGGATTGACTAAACTGTGCAATATTGACAAGGATGACTGGGACCATAAGATACCTGCAGTCCTATCGAAGTATAGAACAACATACAGAATATTGGCAAGTTCGACTCCATTTAAACTTGTATATGATAAGAAGCAGACGTTCCCCTACATTTTTTACGATAAGTGCCAATGATTAAAGAAATACTACATATTGATATTGAACAGGCGAGAAAAGAAAGATTCTCCCAACTGCCCAAACTTGAAGAAAATTGACAGATAGCAATACATCATCAATAAATCCAAAAGCAGCAACAAAAATCTTGGTAGGACCGAAACATAAAGAACAAAAATATATCAGTTGGCGATCTAGCCCTACTTTATGGTAGTCGAATCAAAGGGAAACCTAAAAATCTACAAGGGGGCATATTCTGAAAAATTGTCAACGACACCCGACTAAAACACTACAAAGCATGTAAAAAAAGGTGGGGGAGAGAGAATTTAGTTATAACTAAATTTTAGAAATATAAATAATCATTTGGGACAAGTGCATCTGACGATTTCATCATGAAAAGAGACTGGAGAGACAACCCCGACAAGGGGAAGCCACACAATTAGAAGATCATCAAAAAACAAACAACAACATTGGAAGCATGACCGTCGACACAAAAATTATAGAGAAAGTGGAACAAGTTGACAAGAAACTGTTGAACAAGATGCTTGATCGAGCCGACACAAATCCGACCAACACAGCACCGACGAACGGAAGAAGTTAAAGAGAGGTCATCAAACTCGACATAAGGAGAAAAGAAGTTGGTATGCTACGGACGAAGCCCCGACCAGTAGTCATTTGAGAAACTAAGTACAACAGTCATCAATGGTGCCAGATTGAAGCATTATAAAGCTTAGGTTGGATACGACTTCAACTAAATGGTTGTATCATCATTTGGTCGACCGTCGTTCCCCAGAAACTAAGTACTATACACTAGTGATAGTTTGGACAGGAAACATGAATACAAGTCCCAGATGCAATAGGGAATATATTCAACACTAACTACCAGCAATACGTCGACTGATTCATCATCATCACTGGATCGATTGATCGTGAAATCTTAGATACATATTGTCTCCTGAAGCATGATTATAATATTTTCTTCACATGAGTTACACAAGCCATCATTCACCGTTAGTTCCGCCAGAGTCATCGACACTTCAGATATCATCATTTAAACTACCGCCATGTCAGTATAAAACTCACTTTCAATGCATACACGTACAATTACTCTAGCAAATCTATAGTCGCTACATGTGATATCTATGACCACCATCCCACCATGCTTTGACAATTGTCGCCTCCCCATCCTTCCCATCCCTGCTAATTCACCACTTTACTGGTTATTCACAACCTTCTCTCTAAAGGGTTTTCCATACCCCATATACCATCACACTGAAATATTCGGGAAGCCATGGAATTATTCTTCACCACCTCTATTCGTTTTCCTTTGTTATTCTATCAGAAATGATTGAGTTTTATGGTCGTTCCCCAGTTCTTTTCGTGATATATGAGCATTTCGACATTTTTCTCCTGGAAACTGCTCTCCACCCCGTGATATATGGGAATTTAGAGCAATCTCGAAGTCCCAATACCAATATTTGTCATTATGTTTCTTTCAACCAATCACGTCCCCGTATCTCCCCTTCCCATAACCGATTGATTTGCAAGCTGGAGCGGACGTGGGAAGATTAGCGGTCCAAGTAACTGTTTTCTTGGATGATTTCTTCTCTAAAAAAACATGTGACTCTTTTTTCGATCTTCCACATGATTGCAGAGTCATCAGATGTTGTTTAGTACCAGATCATGTTGTCGGCTTCTTCTATCTATATGGCGCATTTCTAGTCATAACTTGACGACCCAATTCCATCCATGGTAGTAGTCTATACCAGTTCATATTCATCAACTGTCTACACTTAGTTTGCACAAGACAAGCAACATCAAATTTTACCTTTTCATCTAGCCCAAGTTACTTTCTGATCTCTTCGAGACAAAGAATCACTTTGTTTGTGGGGGAGATGTCGGAGGATCCTAAGTCGGTCGCCCGACTAGGTCCTCCGTTCGACCACTTTGTAGAACATATCAAATTGTTGTTCTGGTCATTACATGTTGAGTTAGTTAGTGAACCAACAGGTCGTTATGTAACTATCTGTAAACCATATATATAGGATGTAAATCCAGATACATGAAGGACTCAAACATTGTAACACACTTATGTACTTATTTTGAGTAATAGAAAGACTTTTTGGCTCTGCCACCATTACTTATATTTTGTTCATATCTATATATTTACTTTATTATTTTATAACATGTATCACTTGTAACTATGCAATCCACTTGACTACAATAGGCACCATTCCCACTAGCCACAACACATTTCAACAATGCAATCATCTCATCTTGTTATTTTATGTGAAGCTGGAGTTGTTCCACAACACCCTTAAGCTTCCTGACTTGGCCCTCCATGCCATCCTGTAATGCAGCATGCAACAAATTTTTCACAGCTCTATACTCACTCATAGCCTCGTTGAAATCCTTCTACATCTGTTCCATTTCGCTACCCATGGTCGCAACCTTCTCTCTGTTCTTGTAGAGAGCGTGAGAGAAATGGTCCATGATCTTCTCAAGTGTCATGATCCTGGTTTTCACCTTGGGATATTTTTCCGACATTCCACCTTCTTTCTCCTTACTGAACGACTCTTCTGCATCCAAGGGCACTTCCAGTTCTACATCTAACTACAACGCTTGGTCTATGGTGCATTTTCCCATTTTGGGACTTAGTCGATTTTTCAACTCTATTATCAGTTCATGGGTCTTCACAATGTCTCCTTGCCTAACCTAGCAAGAATCGCAGCTTTGATTGTTCTTCCAAATCAATGTGCTCAACCCAACGCAAAGATCTACATGCCTGGGACCTTCTTGTCTACATGCACCTACCACTTCAAGTTCCATCGCACCTGATCCATCCAACTAACTGATATGCCAACTCTGTTGATTGCAAGTCTAATCATCTATTTCTAACCAAACCTAAATTCACCTTAATTCTTCCTTTTCCTGTCGTTGCCAAGCCTGTGGCACTCTGCTTCCCAACCATGGGTGTTTCGGTTTAACCCTCGACTCTGTCTGGATAGTCATTGCAAAGTACCCATGTTGCTTCCTCGACCAAGAAACCAATGTGAAGCTTCCAACTTGACACTTCGATGCCACTTGTTTTCCCAAGTGACTCTTGGTCTAGTACCACCTCTTTGCAACAAGAGTGGTGAAGATCACACATTCGCTACTCTGATACCACCTATCATGGTCTGACCCGACGCTAGTCAATCTGACCCTCGAGTGGCCATGCGGCACTGTCTGGAGGCTAACTGATGGCGTGACCATATCGGAAACCTTTCGACAAACTACACCTAAGCCCTACATAAATTATACTTGTTTTTTTCTTATATTAGGTTAATGTTTCTTTACTTATCCAATTCAACACTTAGCCATTTCCACAATTAAAACCAGTAAATGCAAAAGAAACACAATACAACAAGATATGGGGGTAGCCCCAACTTGACATGCCCAAATTCGTTTACCCAGCAAATTTTGAGATTACAACATTACATAGAAATGGGGGTGCGCAATTGACCAAACCACCCATGGAGGTGCCCAACCGGATACCCCCTAGAAACCCAAGAAATTAAGTACTTCTAACCAAAACCACTTGCCGAGTTTCCTTACTACATTGTTGCGACTTCACCACAAGGCTGATCCACACCGCACCCCTATCGGGCCTATTGTTGGCACGAACCTTCTTCCCGTGAATACTTCCTCTCTGATGTTGCACAAGGAAGCCTCCAAGCCAAGCCTCCTCCCTATCGTGATCCTTACCAAGACTCTTCCTAAGAGTGCTACAATTCCCCAAGAGTGCAAGGCACACCCCTCCTACATCCAACACTATTCTTCCTTGGGTTTCCAAACTTTAGAGCTCTCTTAGAAATGCGAGCTTACCAAAAATTAGTATTCCCTTTCCTTAACTCCCACCACATATGTATAGAAGATTTTCCCAAGTGGGTGCGCCCCAAAGTGTGGGCGCCCGACCCTATCGATCCACATACAATCTCCCAAATGCCAATGTCCAATCGGCAATGGTCCATTGTTTAACCAATCCACCCACAGGGTATGTCCACTTCTTAACCAATCCACCCAATTTTGATACAGTGTCGCCAGCAAGTGTGTCCATGTCTTAACTGCCTCACTCGTTTACTAAACTGGCCTCCCTTTCCATCTGCATTCCCAACCTGGAGTTGGGGTTTCTGGTGCAGCCATGGTCCACACAACTTCGGGATTCCAACCCAAGTGGCCCACATGCCAACCGACTAGGTAACCGAAATGGTATTATGCCCAGACTTACCATGTACTGGGCATCTTGGGTGTGGGCACGCGCCCCCTTTCCGGTACCACGTCCCAACCAACTCCCATGTTGTCAATGGGAGCCTACTTGGTTGACCAACACTTAGTGAATTTTTGGCTAAGTGTCCAACCAACTCATGGGCCCAACGTTCTCCCAAGTCGATCTACTTGGGTGATCTCCTTGCTTGTTTTACGGGTAGAGGTTTAGCTAAGTTCCTGCCGGAACTAAGCCATTACATGAGGTGTACTAGTTTACTAAAGATGCCCTTCACAATTGTGGGGAAGTTTCCCTTAGATTTCCCTCTCATAATTTCTTTGTAAAAATAAATATCATATCAATTGAAGTTTATTCAACATCTTTAGTTATCATGTTTGGTTGGATCAAGGAAAAGTTTCAGAAATGTGGTATGATTATATTATTTAGTTCAAATAAAATAATATTTTAAGTTGGTTCAGAAATGTGGTATGATTATATTATTTAGTTCAAATAAAATAATATTTTAAGTTGGTTGGATCAAATAATGTTTCAAGTTAGTTAAATCAAACAATTTTTCAAGCGGCTAAATAACATCAATTAGTTGCCTCTTCTTCATTCTTGCCGAACCGTATCATAAGTCCCACTTGTATCTAAAGAGTCAAGATTGCAATGAACTTGTATTCAAACCATCTCATGTAATAATGCTCAAACTATTTTGTTTATTATGCCTCGAACCTAAGCAAGAATCAAGCAAATCCTTTGTCCTAATAGAACCAAAATCTACACGTAAGTAAGTGGACATTACACACGGAGAGTGCTATTTATTTTGGTTGAAAAATTACTTGTTAAGATTTCATATGTTTTAGTTTTTTTCTTATTCATTTTTTTAATTTTAATCAATGATGTACATTATTTTTTTATTTTTTTTGGCTCATAATGAAATTATTTAGATATAATAACAAATTTGAACCTCGCTATCCTAGCCCAACCTTATTATTTTTTACAAAATTTCAATGTGATTTATGGCTCCAAGGTTTTTCGATGTGGTTTACAAGTAATCCATGATTTAGAATCTTAAATAAGGATTCTATCGTTCCAAAGAATTCACCAAGACAACAAAGCATTTGATTTGAGATGGATGGTTATAATCCTTTGTCATCCTTGTGAACATTGTAAAGAATCATTATCACAAATTTGCATTGGCCACCCACCTTTAAAGAGCGTGGTTATTATTAGAGAGGATCACTATTTTATTTATTTTAAAAAAATTATAGGTCTAAAAACTTACTAATGTGAATGTAAAAATGAATAATGAGTATGACTCAATGCAATTATGGAAGATTAGTAACTTTGATTTTCATGAACAAGCAAGGTTTGTTACCTTTAATATGATTGATTTGAGGAATAGGTGTTTTCACAATATAATCTAATTAAAAATCATAATAATCTAATTTTAAAATCATAATTTTGCTTTTCCATGAACAAGCAAGGTTTGTTACCTTTAATATGATTGATTTGAGGAATAGGTGTTTTCACAATATAATCTAATTAAAAATCATAATAATCTAATTTTAAAATCATAATTTTGTTTTTCCTAAAATTGATGTATCAAAATTCATTATGTATATAACAAACATTTCTTTGTCTTAATAATTTAATTTTAATTTATAAAAAATAAATAGCTTATCTCCTTCAAATTCGATATAATACTTTGAAACAAAAGACACGCCCCTCTCTCTCTATATAACTAAATACTTTGCAGGTTGTGATAATGACATTATAGGTTGTTTTTGAGATTGTGAGCATTAACGTGAGCATGTGATGACAAGCCACGTCCATAGTCCTACTTCCCTTTTTTCAGGATGTCCAGTTTATACATGTACCACGTGCTGATAATGAACAAGCTGAATCACTCTTGAAACGTGCTCTCCTCTCATTAGATGGTTCACTATATTTTGAGCATTGGGCTGGAGATATCATTCGAGAAGCGGGCAGCATCAAACTTTTTTGATCTTTTTGTTTTGTTTGATTGTAGATACTAAGCGATCTTGCTATTTTTTGTTTTGACACTTCTTGGAGGTTGAGAAATTGTGGGGGATGATATTTTTGGCTCATTTGGTTGAGTCAATTTCATTTCTTTTGGCTGGGGGCAGCTGGTTGTTTATGTGGGGAAATATGTACTTGGCTCAGGGGGTGAGCGTCTATTTCTTAGTCCGGTGGGACTTTCTCTTTGCGTTCTTTCCCCGGGTAGGGGTGTGTATTTGGTACTATCCTTAATATACTTGTTAATAAAGTATAGATATTTTTCTGATTGAAAAAAAGAGTAGTAAGACTACTACTCTATACTCTATGCTTAGTATAGTCCTACTAGTCTATACTCTTATTCTTCCCATGTACTTGTAGTGGTAGGTGGGAATAAACTATTGGACATACCGTTCATCTATTATATCATTAACCTAACTTTGGTACTTACATCATGGACCACTTAAATCAATAGGCTAAGGTTGTGACATGATTTTTATGAAAGGATAAGGTTGTTATGAATGTGTGGTAATAGATTTTATGAAAGGATATAAGGGTGTGACATGACTTTTATGAAAGGATAAGGTTGTTATGAATGTGTGGTAATATATTTTATGAAAGGATATGGATATTATGACTGTATGATATTTTATGAAAGGATATGGATGTTATGACTATGTGATATTTTATGAAAGGATATGGTTGTTATGAATGTGTGGTAATATATTTTTCAAAAGATAAGTATAGGAGGGTGTGGTAAGAAATTTTTATTGTTTTTTTTTAAATTTAATTAATTATTTATTTGTTAAAAAATTTATATCAAAATTATAAATTAAAATTAATTAATTGCTTGAAGTGTAATTTATATCATAATAGCATAATTGAATATGAATATGGCGATAGGGAAAAAATACGTAATAAAAAATTCCAATAGAGATAAAATAAAGAAGTAGAATTCTTATATATAATACTTTTCTTCAAATATATAAACCAAATTAGCATAAATGTACCTTAAAAACCATTCTTTTTTTAAGAAAGTAATAAATTAAATTTTTTTATTAAAAAAAATTAATAAAAATAATATATAAAAGAGAAATTATTATATTTAAATAATAATAATAATAATAACTAATAAAATCTTATAGGTTATACTTTCTAAAATAAAATTAAAAATAAATAAATAAATAAAATTAATATTAGAAAAGAATTAAGAACTAACTAATAACATATAAGTTTTATTTTAATTTTGTTGTATATAATAATAATAATAATTTAGGAATAATAAGTAATCTATATATATACAAGATATATACAAGAATAGTAGCAATGAAATATAACTAAAATATATTAATAATAATAACATGAATAAATTTAGAATGATAGGTTGGAATAAAATAAGATAGTAACAATTAATGATAAATTGAAATAAAAATGAAATATATAGAGTATTAATAATATAAAATATACATATGAACTATAATTAATTAGGTCGGCTCTATCATATGGAAAAATTAACAAAAACAAACAATATAAAAAATTTAGATTAGTGGAGTTTTCATATGAGATACCTTCTCTTTTGAAGATGGACTCAACTATGGAAACTCGTATAGAGGTCTCCATTTCTCCATAAAAATTGAATGTTATTTATATTTTATAGTTATTAAATAATTAAAATTTGGTTTTTAAAATTTATTTTTTTCATTAATAAGAATCTATATTCGCTATAAATTCGAATTGCTCTCATTTTCTGTACTAAAAATGTACAACCAAATTATACTACTATAATTTTTATTATTATTTAAAATAAAAATTATTAGAATTTATAATACCAAGTAAAATTCAACATTATTTTTTTATATAATAAATATTTCCATAAGATAATATATACAAATATTTATATTTGTATTTATATTTAATTAACATATATATTATTATTTGAATGGGTACAAAGTTGCTAGCCAAATTATTAAAAAAATTCACAGAGTCGACATTTTAAATTCAGTCGAAATCCATCATCATGACAAATATTATTAATATTACTATTATTAATATTATGATATTACATTATCTTTTATTTGTTATCAAGTTCGACATATTGTGATTTACATTATCTACTTATCTACTTGAAAACATCTCTTTTATATTGACACGTAGAATCTTATTTTAAACAACAAAAATTACTATAATTTTACGTACACAACATTTATTATTTTTTATTTAAATAATTAAATTAGAATATTGTTTCTTTAGGTTAATAGCATTTTTCACACGTAAGTAAAATGCCACATAATCGTACTATCAAAGCTTTTGCCCACTTATATTTTTTTTAACATGACTTCTATCTTGGTTTCATGCAATAATGGATGTGTCATATAATGAACACAAAAAACAAAATATTGAGAATGACTACTTTAATTGAAGTCCCATCGTACCATTGACCAACCAAAAATGGGGATGAAATTTGTTTGTTTTCAGCTTTGGATATATTTCCCTTACTGACGAGCAATAACTTTAATAATAAGTTTCCATTGTTTGTATTATTGCGTATTCTTATTCTTAATTTATTTATTATTTGGTTTGGTATGATCATTAACCTTCACATTGAACCTACTTTGATGGACCACTTTAATAATAAGTTTAGTTTGTTGTGAATGTTTTCAATATACTTAATAAAATTTATTTTATAATTAATATTATATAAATTGAAATATATTATCTAATTTTAAAATATTTTAAATTCAGTCACATATATCTTAAGTTATATAAGATTTCGAGTATTCAACAATTTTATATTTTCAATGTAAATTTAAAATATTTTTGTAGATTAATTCAATGTGTTGTTGTCAATTGCAAATCCTAACTTTGAGGGGATAAAGTGAGTTGAACTTGTGATCTCTTCTAATTTGGGGGAGAAATCTAAGATTTGGTCCATGGCCATTTGAGCTAACCTTTGGGGCTAGTTTTTTATGTGAAGGTTTATAAACATTAAACTTTTCTTTGTGGATAATAAAGTTATGGATTTATAAATAGTATAGTACAATTAAATATTGGAGAAGACAAAGAACACTGGCTCATCCAACTAAAGAGATTTTGGCATTCCATTGTTTCTCTATACAATTTAGACTTTCAGGAGGTTATGTAACATTTTATTCCATCTCAAAAACAGGAAACAAAACCTTATCACTCCCATGCTTTAACATTAAAATTCTAGCCAATTTCCAAGCTTAATCCATGCTTTTGCAACCAAATTTTTTCCAACTCATGCTTTCTTTCCTAGCTTTTATTTCAATGCTTCTATTTCCCTACTTCTATATCCCTACTTGGAGATCCTACTCAAGAAACACTTTTCCCATCAATTACCAAAGACTTCAAGATGAAGACTTGTAACCCTAAATGGGAAGACAAAGCAACAAAATTATCATTGCCAGGACTATGGAAGCAAAGATGGTAATACATGGCTACCAACCAAGGATAATTTTAGGGGCGAAATTTAGCCCATGGGCTATTTTTCCATGTTTTTTTCCAAAAAAAGATTCGCCAATTTGCATTTTTTGAAGCCCCATTTCGCCCAATTTTGATGGGATAAACTTTTTTCACTCTAAAATCGTCAAATTATTATATAAACTATATAAAATCCTTCGAAATTGAAATAATTTTAGAAAAATATCGCCAAATATTTTATAGTTGACATTTTAAGAACTGGTAAGATTCGCCAAGGTTTATACACTTTTAAATAAGTATAGGTCCTTAAAATTATCCCTGCTACCAACGTATTTGCAATTTTTTTGGACATGAGAAGGAATAATGGGGTGGGGGTATCTTTCCTGATATGGGAAACCTCTTCTAGGGTTGTATTAAACCTCCAATTTTAGTTTAATTTTTTGAATTGAATTCCATGGATGATTTTAGATAGAGTGTTAACCATCATTAGAGGTTCTCCCTCAACAATGAGATTTTTCTAGTATTGATCATGAGCAATAAGAAGGGTTGCTTCAAGGGCTTGAAGTTCAATTGTAAGCTTAATGTCCTTTCCACAATATCTAGAATAGATATGTAGAGTGAGTCATGAGATTTCTCTTAAGGCTTTACCGATTCCAAAAAATTTTGAGTTACCTTTAGGGGTTCCATCAAAATTAAGCTTGATGAAACTTGAGGGAAGAGGGTTCCATAAAATAGGAGAAGCAACACTAGGGATGGTATTGTTTTTCATGCAAGGTAAGAGAATAGGTCAAAAATCCCAAATCTTGGGAAATTATTAGTTCCCTTTCTAAATCCATCTTCTCCTCTATTTGCCACATTTTAATAATTGTGGTTTCCCTAAGATTTGTTTCAATAGTATTCCATACTTTGTTTACCTAATTTTTTTTCTATTGAAAACAATAATCCCATTATTTCCATATGCTCCATAGAAGAAAACTAGGAAATGATTCTAGAGTTGATTGATGATTGGGTTTTGTTAGGGGTTATTATGCCAATTTTTTTGGGTGTTGATGACATCCTACATGTCCCTAATGACGTTGACAAAATAATTATGTTCTTTTTCCCAGATTTTGGTGACCAACAAGAAGTGACTTATGATATTTTCTATGCTTTCTTCCTCATAAGTGCACATTTGACATATTGAGGGTCCATCAAACCTACATTTTTTTTGTAGCTAAGAGTTATAGGAAAGTGGCAATATTTGGCTATATGTTGGGATTCGAAACTTGGGATTGAATTGTGATGACCTCCTCATTGTGAGTACCCATAGAGAGATTGTATGATTGATTGATAGAGTAAAAACCCCATGGTACCACCTTGATAGCCCCATTCTAGGACATATGGGCATGTTTTGAAGTAAATTTTGAGCTAATATAGGGCACTCCAACAAGTGGTTGGTTCTTCTTCCATGGAGGCATCGATTGACTAGACCTTATAGGGTTTCCAACTTAACTAGTTGATGGTGTTGACTAGCTTATCCACTTGATCCTAGTATTGATTGATCATGGTTCATCTCTAATTGTGGAAGTGTGATTTGATGTTGGAAACTTATGCAATTTCATTCCATTTAGATTTTTTATGCTAGGAATCCTCCTACCATGTTTCCATTCCTAATTTCCCATAAGATATATTATTGTATTGTATGTATTCTTATCCAAAACTATTGCATATTAAGGATTTAAGGGAGGAAAACTTCATATGGATAATGTCTTGTTGGGAAATTTCCAAAGCATACTTATTACATAATATCTTGTCCTAAATATTTTCTTTTCTTTTTTTTCATATTCACCATATTTTCTTATCAAGAAAAAGGCTTGTAGAATGAACATTTTTTATGCCTAAGCCTCCCAGACATTTGGAAGGAAAATCCCTTTTTTCCTCTTTGTTGGGCCTTCCTCATAAGAGATATATTTGGATGTTTTTTATGAAGTTAAAAATTATGTGGGTAGAAATAAATTAAAATATATATATATACATGAGTGCATTGAAGCACAAATTTAACAAGGAGCACTCTACTTTATAGGGTGGGGAAACCATCATCCAACAATTTAGTTTTTCTCCAATTTGTTCAAGAGGGATTTCCAATATATGTTTCTCCCTTCATAATGTACCAATTGATTAAACTAACATTATAAACAATAATGCACACACTATTCACACTATATGAACTTGAAGCATAGATAAAAATAATAATAATATATATAAGTTATACAATAAATTATATATAAAATAATAGATATGTGTTGTACATAATAAGTTTTTAAGTTAATTATAAAGCTAAGTTATGAGACACCATAATAATAAGCATAGTTTGTTGTGAATTAGATTTTATAAAAGGATGTCATCACTAAAGGCTACATTAAACGTGTACAAAAAACTTACGTTATATCATAATAGTATTCAAACTATGCAGTCTGAATACGATTTAAGATATTATATTGGGATGTGGATTTAATGTAGGATTTCATGATCGTAGACTACAACTCAATGGAGCTCGAAATTGAATGATGAAGACTGTAAATCCTTGCGGGTTCTTGGGCATGGTGGCCCCATTCAATCATATATTTCTGAGGGAGGCTTAGTTCTTAGACATTCGTTGAAGGTCAAACAGTCGTCCTAGAGTCAAGTTTGTCTCTTTGGAAACAAACCCAGTATCAACCAGTTAAAAATAAGTGGGAACCCTTGTGTTAAATCCATTGTTTGAATAACACGGTGTGTGGAGAACAGTTATTCCTCTGTTTTTATTTTAGAGAATCAAGTGTACTCTTTTCTTTTTTGGTGGGATCATTTGCTCTCTCTTGGTTATTTATTCCAGCTGACCTGTTGATGGGTACTGTTGAGGAGGCTGACATAGAATCCTTTTCATATGGACCAGTTATTGGGGAGAATTCTAGCTTGTACTACCTCGTGGAGGGTCTATCTCGGGAAATGTCAATACAAACTCGCTATCGTCGGTGGTTTTCAAACCCTAGCCTGAAGTATCAGCTTCGTGGGGACATAGGGTTTCTATGCAAGATTCTCGCACTGGGGATGGGATAGGGTTAAACCCTGGTGGTATGGCACCAGCTTTTGTTAAAACTAGACACACATTCGCAAAGGATAATAAATCTGCTTTTGTTGGTCCCTGTATTACCTTTGAAAGAGAAAACAAGGGTAGGCCTCTCTGCATCCTTGGAAAAGACGTCTTTTGAGATGGTCTCTGCTTTGAGCCAAAGAGATTTAATTGGAAAGTTTGAGTACTTAAAAATTTCGCGTTCTTTAGTGTTATATTGGATTCGACGTAAATGGAAGAAGCACATTGACAGTATACCAAGGGTTTTAATACTAGCAAACGGATGGATGGTTTTCCCCTTTCTGTCAGAAGAGGGTAGGAAGACTATTGAAAGAATATATTGGGTTTTGGGGTTTGGTTCTTTGGTTCTATTTCATTGGAACATTTATTTTGACCCTCAAAAAGAAAGGTTAGCCCTAAGGCATTTATGGGTTATCCTTTCAGATTTCCCATTACAATGTTGGAATTTTAAGGGTTTTCTTGAGGTTGCAAACTCCATCGGGCATCTAAATCTTATTGAAGAAGAAACGTTAGTTGGTTCAGCTCGAAACACGTCGAGGATGCTAGTAGACCTATATTATGAGGAGGGTTTACCTGGTGAATTGGAGATGGTGTGGGAGGGAGGTTCTTTTGTCCAAATACTGGAATACTGGTGTATACCCTTCTGCTATCATCGATGTATATAGGTTGGCCACTCTAAGGTTTTATGGTCATCTCGGTCTCCCAGCATGAAGGATTTTAGGAGTTGTAATAGTCCACGTGTGCAAGAAGGGATGGATGGTATTTTAAATTGTCAAATCCCGCTGGATTATAGCTAGGCCAAGGATTGTGTATGTATGTTCACTAAAACCCTACCAATTTTGTTAATATTCTTACATGCCATCAAAATTTTAAATTATTTGACCCTTTCTTGGGATTCCTTGTTTCCTTCGTCCATGGTTTCTAGGGTGGTGCCGACAACAAACCCTAATCCTTCTTCTGAGACCTCAGTTCCATCGGATGTATTCCCTAGATTGGATGATGTTTTTCTTAATGAACATGTTGATCATCCTGTTAGTATTTCCAAGGCCCTACCTGTTCCCTCTTCCTTGATACTTCCTAGAGCTTCGGGTGCGAGTACATTGGGTATTGAGTTATCCCTGTCATCCCTTTCCGACTTTGATTCTGGTACTCATGAATTGTTTTCAGATGTTAGACTCCTACTTCCTACTTTTTCTATGCGGGACTCGGGTTCACCAGATTTCCTTCACATTTCATCTATTATGAATGGGAATATGACGATTAGGAAACCTAGAAAACCTAAACGAGGGAAAGGGGTCAACCTGGTTAATTCTACTATCTGTAATAATCCCAAAGTGACTTCTTTATTTGAGAAAGGTCTTTGTAGAGATGTTTATTTTATCCCTTCTTCAATGGTGTTCCTTAGAGATCCAACGGCCCTCGAATGTGTTCCCCCATGATTATTTCCTCTTTTAATGTGAGAGGGCCCTGTAGTGGCCCTAAGAGAGATGCATTAAAACACTTCTTAGACCTTTTTAAGTATACAGTAATTATTTTGCAGGAAACAATGATGTGTGTTGAAGATGCAATGAAATTTTCCTTCGTATCAAACCTGGCTAGAGGGTTTGTGCTCTGGATGCCTTGGGGTTTTTGGGTGGTACTCTGACTGCTTGGAACCCTGATGTTGTTGATTTAAAGGCCTTTCAAACTTTTGCAGGAATAATGGTGGAGGGGAAGATGAATGTTTTTTCCATAGCTATTCGCATATTAAACATATATGCACCTTATCAAAACATAAAGGTTTTTTAGGATCAGATTAGATATGGTGGTATGCTTCAGGATCCTGATCTTATTATGGCTGGAGATTTTAATTTTACGCTCTCTATTGTGGAAACCTGGTGGGATGGAAGAATTTTGGATCCTCTTGTTGAATATTTTGCAGCTTTGTTCGATGAAGCCAAATTAATGGACATTGTGCCTAATGTTCTAGTTCCTACTTGGTCCAATGTTAGGTCTGGGAAATACGGAATCGCCAAAAGGATTGATCGCTTCTTCATGGTGGAAAATCTTTGTGATCTGGTGGGAAGATATCGTTCTTGGTCTTATGCTATGGGTTTCTATGATCATAAAGCTATTTCCTTACAACTGGATTTTTATAACAGTTTTCATTTGTATCCCTTCAAATTGAATCTGATTTGGCTTGAAGATACCTCTTTTTGTGAACTGATTAGGGAAGGATGGGATTCTAGTTGCACTACTTTTCAAGGTCATCCACTACTTTGTTTGACTAAGATACTTTCTCGGCTCATAAAGGAATTCATTACTTGGGAAAAGGATAAGAAAAGGGACAATGCCAAAATTCTATTGGACATTCATAAAGATCTACAATTTCTCTCTCTTTTTGTGGATGATCAGATGTTTGATCCAAATAGGCTGGATAAAATGGATTCTTTGGAGGGATAAAAAAGGAATATTCTGAGGCAATTAGAGGAAACTTGGAGACAAAAAAGTTGGGGAGTTTGGATTAAGGAAGGGGATAATAACAAAAAAAGATTCCATCATTTTGCAAACCAAAGACGACTGATTAACTCTACTTGGGAGATTGAATATGAGCAAGGTCATGTTATTTGTGATAATTCTCAACTGAAAGATGATGCAGTTAAGTATTTCAAGGATATCTACAGGAAAAATAATAGCAATAATCTAGATAGTCAATTATAGATTTTAAAACACTTTCTCCGTTTTTTTTATGAAGCTACTTGTAATACTATTGGAGGGCCAATCACCGAACCTGAGGTTTTGAAAACCCTTAAACTTTTCTCTAAGGACAAAATTTCAAGACCAAATGGGTCGACTGTAGAATTTTTTCTACATTTCTTTTATCTCATGGGGAAAGATATTACTGTGGCTATTGATGATTCTAGACAGAAGGATCGGATTCTTGGTATTCTCAACTCCACCGATATCACACTTATCCCTAAGAATGACAGACCGGATGCCTTCAGTGATTATAGAACTATTTCGCTTTGTAACCTCATGTATAAAGTCATTTCAAAGGTCATTTCAGAACAAATAAATCCTTTTCTTGAATGTTTTATCTCTGCTGAAAAATTTGTTTTTCTACATAACCGAAAAATTATGGACACGGTGGGAATTTCCCAAGAGGGTTTACATTCGATTAAGAAAAAAAAGGTTGACTCTTTCATTCTGAAGATGGATCTTGTTAAGAATTATGACAGGTTCGATTGGACTTACTTAAGGTTTATCCTTTTGCAAACGGGGTTGTCAGTTGAAAGTGCTGGATAGAGTATGTCTTATGTGTCTTCTGTGAGTTATGTTGTTCTTTTCAATGGATCGCCTTCATCGCAGTTTAGTGGGAATAGGGGACTTAGGCAGGGGTTCCCTTTGTTGGCTTACCTTTTTATTCTGGCCATTGAAGGTTTGATCCTATTGATTATTGAAGCAAGGAGAGAGGGTCTCATTACAGGTATTAAAGTGGCAAATGCTCTTTCTATTACACACCTTCTATTTGTTGATGGTGTACTTTTATTTGGAAGGGGTAATATTTCAGAATGGGTACAGTTTAAAGGTATCATCAATACCTTTTGTGATGTTGCTAGCATGTAGATCAGTCTCGGAAAGTCTTCCTTTATTTATCAGTTTCATGATACATGTTTGAAGGATCAAATTAGTCTACTCTTACCTTATTAGATGAAGGAAATTGGGGGTGGTTTCATAAATTTAGGTTATTTCTTGAAGCCTAACGGATACTCCCCAGCTGATTGGAATTGGCTCATTAAGAAAGTCCACCAGAGGATAAATAACTGGGATTTTAAACTGTTATATTTAGGAGGACGGATCACCTTAATATTCTCTATGTTACAGAGTATACCAGTCTTTTGGTTCTCTCTTTTTTTGGTACCTCAATCGGTGATTACTAATCTGCGAAATATTTTCTCCTTGTTTCTTTGGGTCGGAAACGGAGGTTCTTTCAAGTTCCATCTTGTTTCTTGGGATTCTCTTCCTCGACCTAAGCATTTAAATGGATGGGGCATCAAAGAATTACGGGATTTCAATATTTCTCTATGTGCAAAGTCTCTATGGCGTATCATTTTCAATGTGGGATTATAAGGTAAGGTGGTGAAAGCTAAGTATATCGGAAGTTAGATCCTATAGTTTGGTTGCGCAATGGTAAAAAAGAACCACAGGGATCTTACCTTTGGAGGATCTTGTTGAAATCATTTATGATCATAAATCAAGTCATTGGTTGGGTTGTCGGTAGGGATACCCAATTTTATGTGGGTATAGATCTAATTGCGGGTCTTGGAACTACATTTAGACTTTCTCCTGAGCTCATATTAGAACTCCACATATGCAATATTTATGTAATGAAGCAAGCTTCCCTTTCACAAGAAGGAGGTATCACTCAATGGTTTTCTATGTCAGACATTATACTGTATTCTACTCATCATGTAGAATGGGAGAGGTATGTTAATTATCTTTTGCAGGATGGTATTACTTTGACTCACAAACAAGATGTTTTACTATGGATTTTCAATAAGTCGCCAGGCATGGTCACTGCTAGTCTTTCATATTCTTGTGTGAAGGAGTCGGGAAAGGTTCCAATCATGAGGGAATCATAATAGAGTCCAGACCCACCGACAGAAAGCGAGGGGATGGAAATTCCATTGATAGTGGTATTGAACATAGGAAGAACATTTTCCTAAGTGTACGACCCCTTGGCGTCATAGTATGTCAACAGGTCAAGTTTGACAATCCTCCCTTAATGAGGGAATATCGTGAGCTGGAATAATGACGAAGTGAATTCCTTCATAGCGTACATGTAACTATTCCCAAGTAGGAGTTTGTAATCAAGATGGGAATTAACAACCTCGATGTCAATAAGGAAAGTTTTTCCAGCTAATTCTACAGGGACATTCAAGAGATGCCCCTAAGGTTGGGAAGTGCAACTATTGTAGGCTCATAAGGCTATGGTAGAAGGTTGTAATGGAGGATACCCAAGATTTTTCCAAACAAAGGTTGACATAATGTAGGTAGAAGCGCCCTCATCGACAATTCATCGATGGATGAAAAAGTTCTGGCTTGAAATGGAAATCTGGAAAGCAATGGACGAAGGCATGGGAGGCTCGGCCTGATCCAAATCAAATGTGATGAGATGTCAATCAGACGGGTCTATTGCACCTAAGGCTGATAGTGAGGCTTTGTGTTGTGCGAGGAAATTCTTAAGGAATTCCAAAGTGGACATGGAAATAGGTGATTGTGCCAAGTCATCCACAATACTATAGTGGAGAGCAGCTCAGACAATAGGATTTTTTACAACACGACACAAAGGGAATTTAGGGGCTTTGGGATCCCCATCTATTGGAAGTATACGTAGATGCAAAGACGTGTCCATAGGAGGGGAGTCATTAGCCTTGTAAATGGGGACGATTTCAGTGGAAAAACCATATTGATTGTGTCTAGTATGAAGGTTGACATCAAAATACAACATTAAAAGGTGATACACTGTTGAATCAAGGGGGATGACTCGAGGAAGCATGAATGACCGTATATTGTACCATAGGTTGGGTATCTACAATTACTTGAGTATTCAAAGGGTTTTACAACACCATTGGTGGTCGACCAAATTGAGGTGGAGTTGGGTTTGGTTATGCCTATGCGGAAGCAGCTGCTTCATGCTGGTTGGCTTTGTGATCCCAAAGCTGTCTAGCTTTATCCAAATGGGGGTAGTGATGTGTATAATGTCCATAGATGTTGCAGAAAGAACATGGATGATCGGTTCGTATTTATGGGTTCTTTCCTTACTTAGGTGGTTGATTAGGATTATGTCCAACAGGGTTAACTTCGTTGTTGTCAAGGGGTTTGGGAGGTTGGTCACCTCCCTAACATTGATTGTTCCCTTGGTTTTTTCCTCTTCGTCACTTAACCTACCCTTGTTGGTTATTGGGGGCAGGTTGACCGGGAAGGTCCTGCTACGCATAAACTTACCCTTGCTGAGAAGGTGGAATTGGGGGAGGAGTCTGAATTGTAGTTGCGGTAGGTTGATTGAGATAAGGATAATAAGCATTCAGTGCGGGAGGGACCGCATATCCTTGTTGGGTTCCACCATATACAAGGCCTTGGTAGGAAAGTCCATGGACATGTGGAATAGGTCTAGGAGCCACATAAGAGGGTGTCTCTCCTGAATGGGATGAGGCATGTGATAAATCAAGGCCATAACTTGGCGTGGGAAAAAATCTAGGCAAGGACTAGGTAATACTAGGGGGGTTGTTGTATGGGGAACTAGTCATTGCAAGGGATGGAGGGGTATATGGCCTAGGGTATGATGCAACAATGCCAATGAAACAATCTATGGCATGGGATTCCCCATAGGAATCCTTCCCGGACGAGCCTCCCTGGGGTGCATCAGGGAGAATGGTGTACAAGTAGATGGATTGTTCATAAATAAAATCAAACTGTTGTGCCTTTAGGATTGTGTCTTCCTCAATCGGTGGACATGTAGAAGTCGTTTCTTTGGAAATGGGGGGAAAGAGAGACTTAAGGAACTAGTATAATAATATTCGATTGTCAATCTTGATCTTACACAAGCTCCTACGCCTATGACACTCATGGATGTGATCCATGATGTGTGTGGAGGTAGTGTGTCCGCAAGACAGGAGAATCTCAACTCCTTCATCATATCGAGGAAACTAAAATTATTGTAGGAAAGTGGAAACTAAAGACACAAAATTGTGGTATGCCCTATGTGGTTTCTCAATGTACCACTTAACTACAACATCAATTATGGTATGCTAGAATAACCACAATCGAATGGAATCATCCACTATTTTGCTGAAGGAAAATCATAAGTGGAAAGACATGATGTGATTATAAGGGTCTTTCCTATCCTTCCCTTCAAACTTGGGAATGTCTAAGGGGACTTTGGTAGACAAAAGGGGCTAGGTAGGATCGTGTCTAATGGGGCCATTGTTCAGTCTATCCAAATTAGGAAGGTTTAGACTAGCCATGAACAAAAAACTAGCAGTCGAGTAAGACATGGTGGGGCCAACATGGTGTTGGTACTTGGTTATGGATGCATCCAAGGGGTAAATTCCATTGGGAGGAGTTTGGATTATAGAATCGGTAACCGTAGTGGTAGTGGCGGGGATCATGGAGCCTCTTCCAGTGGGAATGGTGGAAACTACACTGGTATGGGTCGAGGAAGAACCTGTAGGGAATCTCAACATTTACAAATATGGTAAGGAAAAATTGCATGAAATACATCAATATGATCTCATTTACAAACGTGTAGTTGTTGCTAGTGTTTTCACTTCAACATGTGCCAAAAGGAACCTACTAAGGATTATGGAATCTGAAGTAGAGTTTAGGATAGGTAATAAATTAAACAAAACAATAGGAAAATAAATATAAGTTGAATATGCATGTAAACAGTAAATAAAATTAACTAACATTCATTCAACACACAATGAGTATATTAAAGATTTATTTTTGTATTATATGTGGTGAGCTATACATGGACCAAAGGAATACTTAGGACAAAGGGCCCTTGCAGCCTACCAATGTGCTATGATCATGGTCTCCATGCAGCTCAAATGTTCTCCAACTCCACTTCACAAGATGCCAATACTCAGCATAGGGAGATAGGGTCTCAATGGTGTATGTATGGAGAAAGGTGATTAAATGGTTCTCAAATGGGAAAAAATGCCTCTAAAAGTATCAAGTTCTAAAGGTCTAAAAGGTGTACAGGTGTAAAAGTGTAAAATGAGGGACCTTCATGTTCATTATATAGGGACATAGTAAGTTAGGGAGGATAAGGATCCAACTAGATAAATGGTTTTTGGTGATTGATGGTTTTTTATGATTGATGGTATTCGAGCATAGTATTTCGTTATTTTTTGGAGAATTTTCTTTTTTGGATATCCTTATCATTCTTTTATGTTTTTGAGAATGTGCCAACTTTCTTCTTTTTTGGAAAGAAGAAATATCCAAAATTTAGGTGACATGGCTCATGGTTTTTGGTGGATTATGAGCCAATTTAATTTTTAACTTTGTTGTTTTGGATATGTGAAGGTCTACATCATGGAAATGGAAAGTGGACACGATGTATGGATATGGTGTGGATAGGGGATAAGCAAAGTGGACAATTGTTTGGTGTTAAAATATTTCCCCCTAATGTGTGAGGTCAGGAGCTCATCGTATGGCCGACAGACATCATAGGATATTTCTTTGCCAGGAAAGGGGTGTGATGGGAACATAGAGAACAAAAACTGCAATGGAGGGAGCCAACTCTTCTTTGGGACAATAAAGGCCAATAACCTGTAGATATATAATACTCAAAATGGATTAGGTACATATAATCTCAAATATATGGACAAGATAGGCATACCCATGCTCGTATCAACATCTCAAATTATACAAAGTGGATCTAGACCTAAAAGGGGCCTAATCAATACATACATAATTGTTGTATGAATAATAGGTGTCCAAGAGGGACTGGATTGTAATCATGGTCCAAACAATTCTGATCTGAAGAACTAATTGTAGAAACAATGGAATTTATCAAGAATGCAAGATCACAAGAACTGATGCTTTGCTAGATCTGAAGGGGTCCAATAACTATGATGACTCAAATGTTGAGGATCTGAATCTCATGGGTACAATGAACTACATCTAAAACTATATGCACTAGGAAGCATATAACTGAAGGGCTTCCAAACATTGTCGCCAAAGCAACCCATATATCTCAAGGAACATGATACTCTGAGGGTTCCAAGTAGACTCATCAATGTGTTAGAGTTAAGGGACATCTGGGGATTTTGAACAAATAATGACACAACCAACATACTGTACAAATATCAATGATGAGATGATGTAGTTGAGGTTGAGCACGTGAGACACTACCGTTCTAAGGGGCACTAAGGTATCCCATCAGGTGGTCCAAGGAGAGAGTCATCAATGAGGTGTATGAGGCTAAGGTACAAGGACCTCTAGGTCTATCCTCTAGAATAGATGTGTTGACATCAACAGAGGAAGACCTGCAACTACCAAGGAAATGAGATTTCCTTGATAGGAGCGAGAGGATACAACCATGGAGTGAATGAAGTAGGACACAAGACTAGGACACTAAAGTGGGATACAAGAGAATATGAGGAAGGAGACTCAAATTTCCTTTGTTCAGAGTATGATGGAAGGGATGACCTGGAAGCATATGAAACTGATCATGGGGGATGGGATCATAGCTGGGGAACCAAGAATAATAATTGCAACAGGGAGACTCAGAGGTAGATACTAATCATTGGACAAAACTGGGTCGAAATCTTACTCATCGCATAATACTCTAAACAAAAGCAACCCGACTCAGGATGCTTCCATAATAAGGGACTACATGTGATCTATAGGGGTGCGGGGAAGCATCGTTTGTCGAATGGTGTATCCAATGCATGGGAAATAGAGAGAAAGAGGGTTCTAGATGTAATGGTATCCATAAAAAGTGCCTTCTTCATGTTTTAATGAATGCGAAAAAGGGATAGAAGTATCCTCAATAAGATACTCCCTGTGGATTTTTATCGAGCTCGTCAAGATTTTTTTTTAAGGAGTTTAAAAAACTTAAATAAAACTCCATAGTGGCTCTTTTTTTTAAAGTTAGGCCCCCATTCCCCCCAAAAAATAAAACAATACACAGGAGAACTATTCTAGTAAAATGTGACTAGAGTATGCATTTTTTGTAATTAGTCCATTTAGCCCGAAAAAGGGGTAAAGATATACTAGATGGGCGATCTTTCGAATCCTTTAATGATCATGAAATAAATCGAGCATGACCGAAAATATTTTATTTATGATAGAGTCTGAAAGGAGTGTAAAGGAGACTTGAAGATGGTATTTTTCATAGAGTTATCCCTCGATTCCCAAAAAAGCATAAAACAATACAGGGGGAACTCTTCTATCCAAGAGGGACTAGAGTATGGTTTTTTCTGTAAGTAGTATGTGCATCCCAAAAAAGGGATGAACTGATAAAAAACATACATTTATGATAGGAAAGGAGGAAGTGTTCAACGAGGCTCGTTCAAATGTCAAAATGAGAGCAAATGAGACGTAGTGAAGGCAGGATAAAACATTGATGGGACCTCCTTGCGGGGAGAGGAATGATGACAGAATAATATAAGAACTGCAGTATGGATGAGGTGGAGGGATTATCAACATGCGGTAAAAATATCATTGTGCCAGAGCATTGAAAAATATGAGATTCCATAGGGTAGGCCAAAGAGTGATGGTTTGAAAGAGAGCATGCAGCTTCATTTCAAGACATGAGACTACAAGGACTCCCGATCATAAGGGTATATCAATGGCATGGGATCCAAATGAAAGGG
This sequence comes from Larix kaempferi, assembly GCA_027924585.1. Lineage (NCBI taxonomy): Eukaryota > Viridiplantae > Streptophyta > Pinopsida > Pinales > Pinaceae > Larix > Larix kaempferi. The sequence goes on from BSBM01000519.1 coordinate 6,069,910, forward strand.
GTGCTAAATGGTCACCCATGTGACATAGGATCTATTGTCGAGAAAGGGTGAATGCAAGGGTGGTTAGGCTAGTCCACTTACTCTGATAGAGGGGGAACAACAAGTGTAAATGGGAAGTAATAAGACTAATGCAAAGATATTCAATAAGGTAGAGTACCTATATGCGAGGTTAAGATGTTATACTTGCAGGGATAATAATCACTAGAAAGGATAAGATGCCGCTAGAACCTATATCTGTATACAAAAGAAGGATACATAGGTGTAAAACATGTGTTTGAAAATTGAAAACTATATACAAATACAAGAATAAGGGAACTCATGTGACGGCATGCAAATCGAGGTGAACCAAAAATGGACTGAAAAGGTATGGTAATGGAATGTATGCATTATTTTTTTGTTTTTTATGTTTATTATCCTCTTATATGGTGATTCCTATATGATTTATGTGGACATGTGAATGAAAAATTATATGATAATGCATGGATGTGGTTTATTTCCTTTATGCAATGATTGATATGCCACTCTAGAATGTGAATAGCCATTTGGTCTGCAACACTATTGTAAATTTTGGGAACATGTATGAATGAATTGGATTTATGTTGACATAGCAATTGTCAACAGGGGTTCACTTCGCACTATCATCAAAAAACCATCATCGAACTCCCTTACACACTGGCCCAGAAAGGTTTTACCCTTTCCAGCAACACTCGCAGAGCGAGTGAAGTCTCACCCAAGATGAATAAGGGGGCTGTAGGAACCAAGTTTCCATAGTGGAGTTGAGGACATGCATCAAACGCACATTGAAATCGCATAAACCAGAGAATACACCTTTAACATTATGCTAACAATTCATCATTCGTAGATTCAATACATAATGGACATTCGCATCAACATGATTAAAATACTCATTTGCATGAACAGAAATTACCCAATCACAGAGCATTAAGCATTTCGCAAACATCTGTATTCACTTTCTAGCAGAAACAAAGACAAAAGATAAAACCATAGTTGAACATCTTCATGCATTCATTAAAACCTGCGGAATGACCTTCGCAGAAGAGTCAATACATCATAACATGGATACAAAATGGATCAAAACTAGATCAAAACCTCAAAATATTGATTGCTCTATCAATAACGGGATGCCCTTAGGCTAACAATCATGCTCCTATTTATATGACATTAAGTGCTTACAAAACGGTCCACATGACCCATTTCTAACAAACTAAACTACTTCTGCACTTTTTTCATTTCCTTGTTCTTTGCAATTGGACCTTTCCTCTGCGGATGGTCCTTCTTCGCACTGTCAGCTTCCGCACTTCATGCGGACTAATCCCGTTCCAATAGGCCCCCAACACAAACTTGTAGCTCTCCCTCGAGCCACCTCAGCTGGACACCTCTGGTACTGCGCTCGTCCATCGCTGTGGTAATATTCTGAAGCTATTCTTGATGGTTGGAGTTTGTTGTCATGTATCTCTTGAACTCATCCTCCAGTCTCTTAAAACCTTGATCATATAACTCGAACTCATCCTCCAGTATCTTGAAACCTTGATCATCTACCCCTTCTGCGCTTTCTCTCGCGCTTCAGGCTTGCTGCAATCTGGGGGAAAAATTCATTGACGTCGCCAAATTGTGAAACAGGACAACTACTCTGGCACATCTATTTCGCACATTTGGTCATCTGCTGCTGGAGTCGGAGGGCCTCCACCCCTGGTGTGCTAGTGGTCGGGGAGACCCCAGCTCTTATAACTACTACCGCACTCTTAGACATCTCAGGTGAGACCTCATGCACAGAGGCCCTCCGACTCCAGTAGCAGATGACCAAGTGTCTGCGCTTCTTCCTTCGATAGTTGTTCATGCACAGTCATCATTCTTGCTCTTAGCGCACCTGGAGTGCTCTTGCTCGAAATGAAGTGCACCATTGAAACTATCTCACTACCCTTTTCCACAGCTTCCTTGGGATTGCTCAGTCAACTTCATAACTCTCTTCATCTAGCTTACAGACTCACATCATACAACTCACTAATTCTCCTCTTCGGACATCCTTTACATTGACTTGCATTCCTCAAGCCCTAAGCCGGTATTTATGCTTGCTTCTTGACACTTGATCATCATTTGCAAAATCTTATCCACAACCATCTGAATCTATCATCATGCTACTCCATTGTCTTCTGTTGATGCTGATCTGCAGTGATCATACTTGGATTTGAATCCCATGAGCCAGACGTGTGAAGCATCGACGAGTGACCTGGCTGGCCATGATTTCCGCAAGCTTTCCACGTTTTGCATCATTGTTTTTTTTTTCAGCCGATATGGCTGTAGGGCTTCAACCGATTCCTGTTCACTAGCTTTGGTAGCAACCTGCTATGTAAACTCTTCAACTGCACCGCACCTACGTCAGTAAGAAAATCTATTATATAGGGACCCAACCAATGCATCTGTAACTTACCTGGATGTTTCGCAACAAACTTACTGTCCTATAGTAGAACCATATAGCCGCACTGAAAGTACTTTGTTTTAACATGTCGATCATGCTAGGCCTTCTGGAGATCCTTTTCTACCTTTTGATGAAATCCTACGATGAACCAATCCTCATCGAGCTGTATCAGTTGTTCCCATTGTTATTCCAGTGCTCTGTTGTCACTCATTCCTATAGATAGTGAGATGCGCAGACTGGGGACAATATATTCCATTGGCATGATAGCTTCTTGTCCATAAACCAGCTTGAATGGGGTCTGGCTGATCAAACATTTGCAAGTTGTGTGATACACCCAAAGTATCGCGGGGATCTTCAAATCCCAATCATCTTGATTCATGTTGCATACCTTCATGAGCACATGCTCCAAGATTTTATTGAATGCCTCCACTGTTCCGTTTGCTTGCGGATGTTAAGGGGTGCTCTTCCTGTGCTAAATTTGAAGTTCCTCTGTCATTGCTGCGATTGTCTGATTAACAAAATGAGTCCCTTGGTCACTCAATAGTATCTTTGGGAACCTGAACCTGGTGACCACATTTTCAAAGAGGAATCTTGCTGCCGTCGCAGCTAAGCAATCCTTCACTGGCGCTGCTTCCACCCATCATGTCAAGTAGTCAGTCGCATTGATTATATAGCATGACCCTGTTCTTTTTCCTAGTGGGTTGATGGGTCCCATGAAGTCAACTAACCACTTGTCGAAAGCCTACAGTTTCAATTGAGGTACTAGTGGCATTTCATCCCTTTGTGATGGATTCCTGATTCATTGACATACGTCACAGCTTTTAGTGTAGTCCGTAGCATCTCCATGCATCGTCGGCCACCATAGTCCTGCTCGGAGGATCTTCCTTGCAGTGGCGCGTCCTCCGTAGTGTCCCCCAGTAATCTCATCATGAGCTTCCGCGAGAATCCTTTCCTGTTCATGCGAAAGGACATATCATCGAAGTATCTCATCTGATCCCATCTTATACAATTTCCCTGCAATCAATTGAAAATTCGCAGCTCTAACAACTAGTTGCTTCTTTTGATCAGTAATGAATCCTGTTGGTGCCTCTCCTATTGCTAAAAACTGAATGACTTGTTCGTAATGGTCATCGACCATTCCAACCCTGAAAAACTGAGCATCCGACAATCCTTCATCAATTATCCTTGGCTCTTCCCCAGATTCTATTCGTGACAAGTGGTCTGGTCCTGCATTCAGTCGGATTGGCTCTACGATTATCTCAAAATCAAATTCTTGGAAGAGTAACAGCCATCGATAGATCTTCCCCCACAACACGGGCTTGTTCACTAGGTATTTAAGTGTCGAATGATCGGTGAACATTTTAAAGTGGTCCCCTGAGAGATAGTGCCTAAATTTTTGTAAGACTTAGACCATTTCCAACCCCTCTCTTTCTGTAGTCGTGTAATTCTTCTCCACAGTAGACAACTTTCTACTTGCAAATGCTATCGGGTGTTCTATTGTGCCTTCTCCTAGTTGGGCCAAGATGACTCCTAATGAGACTGATGACACATCGACATGAACGTGGAACTCCTTCATCTAATCTATAAATGCGAAGATGGGTGTTGCAACCATCTTTGCTTTTAATATATCCATACTTTTTGGCATTCTTCATTCCATTCAAACTTGGCATCTTTCTTCAACGATTTTTCCATTGGCGCCGTAATCGCTGCATACCCTCTAATAAATTTTCTGTAGTACCCTATGTGTCCCAATGTCACTCTCAATTGATTGATTGTTGTTGGTGGTGGTAGGTCGACAATAATTGCAATATTTGTAGGATCGACTAGCATTCCTTCCCTGCAAACTATGTGCCCTAATAAAATCCCAAACGGGGCACAAAAAATGCACTTTTTCAGGTTCAATGAAATCTGGTGCTATTGACATCACTCCAACATCAATCGCAGGTTTGCAGCATGATCCTTGACCAACCCATACACCGTCCAATCATCCATATAGACCGCAAGAAACTTATGGATGTAGTCCTTCAACGCAGCAATGACCAGGTTGGAGAAGATTGTCGGTGCATTCTTCAAACCAAATGGCATCACTGTATACTGAAAACATCCCCATTCTGTGATGAATGTAGTCTTTTGTCAATCCTCCTTCGCAATTTTGATCTGATGATAACCCAAAAACCCATCTATAAAGGAGTAAATTTACTGACCTCCCACAACTTCAATCACCTCATCCGTGAATAGTGTCGGGAACGGGTCATGTAAGAATGCATAATTCAACTTCCACTAAACGACACAGATCTGGACTTTGCCAGTTTTCTTGTCCTAGACCACCATCAGGCTGATCCACTCGGATTCTTCGACTGGTTCTATAATACTAGCTTCTAGCATTCTTTCAATTTCAGCCTTCACCCGTTCCTTGTACCTTGGATTCAATCGATCGGGTCGTTGCTTGACTAGCTTCGCATCAGGTTTCAGAGGAATCTTCATTTCGCATAAGTCCCCAGAATTTCCTTTCATCTCTGAGAATTTTGTTGGGAACAAATCCTGAAACTCATGCAACAGATCAGTCATCTTCATGATAGTTGAGTCATCCCAGTAGTCTCCAATACTTGCGAACTTCGGATTCTCCTCCGACCCAATGTTCATCTTCATGTTTTTTAGCGGTTGTTGAAACTTGTAGGAAGGTATTTATGGTGCCTCGACACTACGACTTCCTTCCGACTCCAGTATATATGTAGCCTGCAGAGCATCCTCATCATCCGGCTCTCCTGTGATATTGTAACATTCCATTAAAATTTATGGTGTCGCAATCCACTGAAGTTCTAATGGTCGCTCTGTCGGTACTGCTTCAAATACCTTTTCTTGAATCACCTGTAATGCACTATGGATGAAGGGATTCTCATCTGAGAAACAAAACCTTTGGCTGAAACCAATTGTTAGTTGTTCCCAAGAAGTCATCCCACGTCGTAGTTCTACTGCGACATACCAACTCCGTGGTACTTCATCCAGTGTGTGAATAAACGCATGAACCCATTCCTCTTTCGCTCGTAATCCCCATTTTCTTTCACACTCAACCAAATGTGCCTTTGGGTCACTTCTTCCATCAAAATTCCTTCCGCTATATCGTTCCACATCGCCGAACCTAACCGTCATTAGGTGGCGACATAGTTGGAAATTAGTTATGGTGGAATTGTGCGCTTCCCACCATCGCACTAGTGTAGCCTTTAGGGATTCTTCCAAGGCCAAGAACTGCTGTAGTTCTGCTACTTTTTCCTCAAATTCACTGATAAATGTATCCAAATTGGGAAATCCCTCATATGTGGGTAGCTCACACTCTTCTATGGCTACCCGTCGTAGCGACTGACTGATCGTTGCACACCTCCAGGATGATACTCCATGCAGCCTTTTTTGCCAGTTTTCAAGTGCTTCATCAAAATCTGATGACGCGGAACTGCTACTGTGCCATCCTAATTCTCCATCCGCAGTAGGGTTGATATAATCTTCATATATGTTGTATACATCATCCCATCCCTCAGTGAACTCATCCCTCAATGGTTATACATACCTTTGACCTTCCGGAGGGTCAAGAGGTGCGACAACCCTTATCTCCTCGTTCTCAAATGACATAATTATTTTCTTGAAGTCGATAATGGCTAGATTATCCATCGCCCAGTCTATTCCTAGCATCGTTGGGTAGGGGATGGTATTGTCCACAATTTCGATTACATCAAAATATGCATAAGTTTTGAGGCCCTCAATCTTAACAGGGACCTAGCATAGACGACCAAGCCGAGTGACCTTACTCTATTTGGATAGGCATAGTCTGGGGACTAGGCTAAATGCGGTTTTCCCATCGTTTCCCACGTCTCTTTAGTCAGGATGTTCACATCCGACCCCAAGTCCAATATAATGGAGTCGACATCGAACACTCCAATTTGTGTAGACATCCGCATCTCTCATCCTGTTTTTCTCTTATGTATGCGATTGACCATCTGCTCCAACCATGCACCATCCCGTCGATGCAACAGGTTGGATGTCTCCATCAATGCATCCTTATCTTTTTCTAGCTCCAAGCAACTCTCCAAAAAGGATCGTAAGGTGTTTTCTTTCCTCTGTGAACTTGTTGTGTCAAATAGCGGTGGCATGTCATATGTAACTGCTTCCTACTGATGAGGTGGTTTCCTCGACTATCTTAATGCCTCCTGCGTTTTCAGAAAAATGTCCCTTTCTGCTTTCACATCAAATGTGACTTGTTTTCTCATTATTGGTCAGACACCAGCCTGTGACCTGTCATCCCCTGTCACAGCTCCTCCTCATGTCACTATTCCAACAATCGCATTGTGACTTCTAACTTCTGCTGAGATCTTCTGTACCACTGGTGGATTCTAATTCTGATTTTGATTTTGCGGAGGTGGGGGAAGGTTCTTAGTTTTCCACTTCACAATGAGCTAAGGACAATCTTCAACCCCATGGTCCACAGTGCTGCAATAAGTGAACTATGGTGTTGGATTCAGGAAATACCTCTGATAATTCCCTTGTTTCCCACAATTGTAACATATTATGGTTCCTCGACCTCGTCCAGCCGCTTCTCCTTGGTTGGCGCCAGCGCCTTGGCCTCCACGGAACCCCCCTATATCTCCTCCCCACGGTATCCCATATGGTGGGTATTGTAGTTGATTATATTGTGGCTACGGCTATTTCTGTCAATCGTATTACGGTTGTTGAAACTGCGGTTGGCTATATTATTCCTGGTCGTACTGCAGCTATGGGTTATACTGTTGTGGTTGTTGATTATAATGAGCTAGCAATGGGTTATACTATTTTTGCTGCTGCGGTGGCTACTCTTCTCCCGTCATAAAGTATGTAGCCGTAGTCCTCTCTTGGATTAGGACATAAGCTATGCAGTCGTTCTCATTGTGGCCAACCGATTTACAGAACTTGCAATACAAGTTCGCTGGTTTCGAAACTATCTTCTGCATGTACACACATTCTTCTGGTCGATGGCCTCTCGTCTAGCAGACACAACACCAAGGAAACCCTCCCTAACTTAGGGGATTTGGTGCACCCAATTGCAAGTATTCTCGAAAGTCTGGGCACTAATCCTTGTGGTGTCATTTTGTCCTGCATCTAGTGCACCAGATGTCTTCGTGGGCCTCTTTTCCTTTCTTCATGTCTTGCAGTTGGATCATCAAGTTGTCCAGCTGCGCTTGTATTTTCTCCATGCCCAAACCTGTTTCACCGATTGGTGAAGCCTCCAGCTTCATTGTGATCTTCAGCGCTTCTCCCTGAGTCGCTACCTTTTGTTGCATTAGTGGTCCGTAAATGTGTGGCACCAACCCAGCGATAAACCATTCTTTGTGTTGCATATCATTCATCCCAAAAATCACCTTTTCCATTAGTGTTTTGTATCGCTGGTCGAAGTCCCATACTGACTCATTGGGGAATTGATTTCTTTGAGCTCAGTAATGTACTATGACTCATATTTTGGCTTTCGAAATTCATCGATCATTCCTGCTTTTATTTCTAGCAATGTCTTCCCTTGAGATCCAATCTATAACCTAGTAAACTTCATGTACCAATCTAGCGCACGGCCCCTGAGGGGTGTCGCTATTTGTCCCTTCTTTATATATTCATCCTGGACCTACTTCACAGTCCATACCGCTTCACACACAAACCCGTATTGTTCAGGATCCTCGGTCCTGTTACCATGGAAGGTTGGCATCTTTGCTTTGTCACCTGCCATTCTTGTATTGCTACTGTTATTTTTTACTGATGCGCTACTTTTACTGTTGTTTTGACATGTAGGACAACTTTTCAAATAGCTTGTGTTTGCTTTTATCAAATTCTGAGTAGTGTGCGGAGTTGAAGGTACGTAGTAGCTTAGGGCCCGTCCTTCTCTTGCTCCTGGGGTAGCCTGTTCACTTTCTTCATCGCAATAAGCTTACTTCCTCCCTTGTGGTCTTGTTTCGTAGTCTTCTGTTCTGGTCCTTTCAGGAGACTCTCTCTCAGTCCTCCTCTTCTTCTCAGGACGTCGAAATATCACCCCAATCCTCAAGGTACCACACTCTTTGTCAGCTTCCCTTAAAAACTTGTCATCGCTCATGTCAATCTACCCCGCATATTTCTACTGAACCTACATCTATACGGTACCCACAACTTCCGCACAATGGATCCTCTACTCATCGGATTTCATCCTCAACATGCCCTTTTCGCAGATAAGCATCTTAATCCACAGTTTCAACGACAGCAAGAATCTCCCCCTGAGTCCTTTGAAAATTTTCCTTTCTGCATCGTTGTATGATTTGATCGTGTCCACAAAAAACTCGGTGATGTATCCTTCTAAGATACTATCTACCTAGAAATCAACATCTCGTGATACCTTATTGTTGACTCGTTTCAACTGTCGAATCAACTATGGCATCCACTGGTCTAGCTCAGTCTCTTGGAAATAGTTCTTCTAAAATGTTAGCTGCGACAACCACTCGTGCAGTAGTACTGGGAATTCGCAGAAAAATATTTCGTTCATATTCGAATAAATGTACTTTTGAAACCAACTACTTACTGTCTGTCTAGGGTTTTTCTTTTCTCCTTCTGCGAATTCTTATGCTCTCTTGTCAAACCAGTCTTGGATCTCCGGTTTCGTCGGGTTCCACAACATATCTTCTTCTTTTCCTCTTCAAGGTCCCGACAACGGAACCATTTGTTGACACAACGACTGTCGACAGGGGTTCACTTTTCACTTTCGTCAACAAACTATCAACCGAACTCCCTTACACACTGGCCCATAAAGGTTTTACCCTTTCTAGCAACACTCGCAGAGCAAGTGAAGTCTCACCCGAGATGAATAAGGGGGCTGCAGGAACCAAGTTTCCGCAGTGGAGTTAAGTACATGCATCAAACTCACATTGCACTCGCAGAAACCAGAGATTATACCTTTAATATTATGCTAACAATTCATCATTCGCATATTCAATACATAATGGACATTCACATCAACATGATTAAACTACTCATTCACATGAACAGAAATTGCCCAATCACGGAGCATTAAACATTTCCCAAACATCTGTATTCACTATCTAGCAGAAACAAAGACAAAAGATAAAACCATAGTCGAACATCTTCATGCATTCATTAAAACCTGAGGAATGACCTTTGGAGAACAGTCAATACATCATAACATGGATACAAAATGGATCAAAACCTTAAAAGATCGATTTCTCTATCAATAGCGGGATTCCCTTAGGCTTACAATCATGCTCCTATTTATATGACACTAAGTGGTTATAAAATGGTCCACATGACCCATTTCTAACAAACTAAACTACTTCCGCACTTTTGTTGGCTCCTTGTTCTTCGCAATTGGACCTTTCCTCTGTGGATGGTCCTTCTTCGCACTGTCGGCTTCCGCACTTCATGCAGACTAATCCCGTGCCAACAATTTAAAATGTCTAACCAATTTTCTAGTGCGCAAGAACTTTATAAAGACGCAAGTATCGCGTACCCGATATCACTTATTCAACTGGGTGACAAGTAGTTGGGAGTCTAGGAAGACTTCAAGGTGACAAATACCCAAATGGAGGGAGAAAATTAGGAGAATAGCCACATCATCATGCTCATCCTTATTATTGGTGGATAATCCAACACACATTCTGTCGATATGGATCAACTCATGTGAGGGGAAATAAAGGACCCTTGTAGCTGAAGCGAGATTTAGAGATCATCTACTTGCATTGCCGTTAATCCGACATAATCGTACGGGGAAGGATCCATCTTGGAACAACCATGGAAACAAACCATGAGGATATTGAGGAAAAAGGGTGTAAAAGCGTGAGAACTATGGTACATAGAATAATAGGATGGGTGAATCAAGATTAAAATATCTTGAGGTAGAACCCGTTGCGGGAGTTCTTCAAGAGGTGACCTTCAAAATCAACAAGGAGGTATGCCCCCTTGTCAAGGAAGTGTTTAACAACATAGGGACCCTACCACATGGATTCAAACTTCCTTTTACAGGATTATCATGGGCTTGGTCATAGATGAGGATGTCTCCATACCACGGGTCATCATAAGAGATAGTGAACAAATGTTCATTGAATAAGTTGACAATGATCAAAGAGGGCGTGGAAGAAGATGGTAGGTTTGCGATAAAGGATGATAACTCCAAGGCTTTGGTTCTCTTGGGGGTGACAAACTCAAGGTCATATTGTTGAAGAATGATGATCCATTTGGTAGCATGATATTGAACAAGGAGGTAGCTCAAGAGGTAACACATAGGGTTGGAATTTTCCATAACTCGGGTTCGACTCATAAGAATTAAATGGCGTAGTTTTTGAACCAAAAAGAAAATAGATAAGGCCATTTTATATTTGTGACGATACTGGAGCAAAGGGCTGTACAAGTTTTGACTCATGTAGTATATCACATGCTCTTGACGAGCATCATCTTCTTCTTCTAATACTTCAGTGACAACATAATAAGATTCCAACACGTAAAGGATAAAATCCTTCATGAAGTCCGTGGGAGACAACAACGGAGTAGAGGACAGAGCTTGTTTCAACACATCAAAAGCATCTTGTGCATGTTCATTCCAAATGAAATGGACGTTGGTTAGAATAAAGCGCAAGAATCCATGGACTTTCGTAGTGTAGCCTGGGATAAATCAACATAGGAAATTGGCCTTGCCTTGGAGACTTTGCAATTGACGTAAACTGCGTGGAGGTGGAAGATCAAGAATGGCTTGAACCTTTAGAGGATTGAAACTGATCCCTTTCTGGGAAACAATGAATCCAATTAAGCGGCCAACAATGACACAGAACACACACTTCAGGGGGTTAAAGCGAATGTTATACTTGTGACATCGAAGGAAAAATTGTTGAAGGTATTCCAAGTGCTGAGAACCTCTCTTGGATCAAGTTGTGAGGTTATCTAAGTAAACCAAAATGATCTAGACCAAGACATGGAATAAAAAATTCATGGCACGCTGAAAGGTGGTACCCGTGTTCTTAAGGTTGAATGACATGACTCGATAAGTGAAAGTGCCCCAAGGAGTGGTGAAGATAGTTTTGTACTAATCCTCTTTGTGGATATTAATTTGGTTGTACCTAGAAAATCTATCCATGAAGGAAAAGACTTCATGGTTGGCATAGGAATTGATAATCTAATCAATGAATGGGGTCGGGAAGTTGTCTTTGGTACATTCCAAATTCAAATATTGGAAGTCAGTACATGCATGAATGGTTCCCTATTTATTGTTTTCAGGGACATGATTGGAAACCCAAGTGGTATATGCAATGGGGTATATGAAGCCTACTTTACGCTTATTTTCGAGCTCAACCTTAACGGCGAGTGCCTTAGAGGGGTAGATTGGGAATTACTTTTGGCGAACGGGCTCAACATAAGGACATGTGTCAATATGATGCTCAGTGATGGTAGGGTCAAGACTAGGAATCTTGGTATATGACCAAGCAAAAATGCCAAGAAACTCTTGGAAGAGTGCCTTATAGGAAACAACTTCTTCAAGGGCGCAAGAGATGCCTAACATGATATTCTCAGTAAATCCTTCTTTGGTAGAAAGATCAACCTGAATGGTGGGTGAGATGTTGGTGATATTTCCTTCTTTGAAGGCATCGGGGGATGGAATTGGGTTCTTGAACCAATCAACACTTCCATGAGGAATACAATATTTTGAATCGATGGAGAAATGATCGGATGACGACGTGATAGGCTCATTGGGGATAAAATATGTGTGATGGTGCACGTCATCCCAAGGAAAATTAGGTTGGGCCAATGCTTCGAGTATCTCGTCGTCACCATGAAAGCATCAGGTAGAGATATCAGAGGGATCATCATCTTTCGATGATGAGGAAGATTGATCAATAGAAAAGATGAAACGAATGGTGTTTGTGTTGTCAGAAAAAGGCGCAAGAGGGTGGAATTCTTCAATGACTGTGACTTGGGACTTGAGTGAGAGTTGACGCAAGTCATCCAACACAAACCAATATCCGGATAAATATGTACAATGGTGAGAGTAATGACCGCATAAGCCACATATCACATAAGGATGGTTAGTATGCAATGACTTGTTACGTACTATGGGAATGTCAGACAATTCCACCATGAAAACATAATCATCATCATCCAATGTCTACATGTGAGTGCAGAGAATGGGCAATGTCGAAAAATGCTGGGTAGCATGACCCAAAACATTGCACAAGGCACAAGGAGGAGTTGCTCACACTTCAGGCTTAGGAGGTGGGTTCGTGGCTTTATTCGTTGTTGCCGACGAAGTTACCTTCTTGGTGTTTCCCCCATCCTTCTTAGGTGGAGGAGGTGGGGGAGTCGATTATGTCATGGTGGGAAAACCCAAAGGTGGATTACTAGCAGTATCAATCAGTTGCAAAAGTGTCAAAACAACCTGCAAGGTTGCGGGTGGGTTTGGTGGAGTGAGGTACCAAATAGGAAAGCCTAACGTAAATCCCGAAAGGTTAAGAGTAGTCATAATGGGTGTACTCATGATTCCTAAAGGTGGGAACAAAAACAAGATTTGATGTATAGGCATAGCTCCCCATTGGTTTCCCGACCACTGACTAGTGGAATGTGTTGGCTGTGGTTGCTATTGTGATTGAGTTTGCATATGAGAGTGTAGTGAAGCCACAAGATGACTGGAAGAAATGGTACATAAATCTAAAATATCTGCGGTGAGGAGAGGGGGAGGCTATTCCTTAAAGGTTCCAATCATGAGGGAATCATAATAGAGTCCGGGCCCACCGACAGAAAGCGAGGGGATGGAAAGGCCATTGATAGTGGTATTGAACATAGGAAGGACATTTTCCTAAGTGTACGACCCCTTGGGGTCATAGTATGTCAACTGGTCAATTTTGACAGTCCTCCCTTCATGAGGGAACATCATGAGCTGGAATAATGACGAAGTGACTTCCTTTATAGCATACATGTAACTACACCCAAGGAGGAGGTTGTAATCAAGATGGGCATTAACAAACTCGATGTCAATAAGGAAAGTTTTTCCAGCTAATTCTATAGGGACATTCGGGAGATGCCCCTGATATTGGGAAGTGCGACTATTGTAAGATCATAAGGCTATGGTAGAGGGTTGTAATGGAGGATACCCAAGATTTTTCCAAACAAAGGTTGAAATAATGTAGGTAGAAGCACCCTCATCGAAAATTCATTGATGGGTGACAAAGTTCTGGTTTGAAACGGGAATATGGAAAGCAATGGATGAAGGCATGCGAGGCTCAGATTGATCCAAATCAAATGTGATGAGACTTGAATCAGACAGGTCTATTGCACCTAAGGCTGATAGTAAGGATTTGTGTTGTGCGGGGAAAGTCTTAAGGAATTCCAAAGTGGACATGGCAATAGGTGATTGTTCCAAGTCATCCACAAAACTATAGTGGAGAGCGGCTGAGACAGTAGGATTTTTTGCAACACGACACAAAGGGAATTTAGGGGCTTTGGGAGCCCCATCTGTTAGAAGTCTAGGTAGATGCAAAGATAGGTCCATAGCAGGGGATTTAGTAGCCTTGTCAATGGGGATGATTTCAGTGGAAAAACCATATTGAGTGCATCTAGTCTGAAGGTTGACATTAGAAGATAACATTAAAAGGTGATGCACGCCTGAATCAGGGGAATGACTTGAGGAAGCAGGAACGACCGTATATTGCACCATAGGTTGGGTAGCTACAATTCCTTGAGTATTCAAAGGGTTATTCAACACCATTGGTGGTTTACCAAGTTGAGGTGGAGTTGGTTTTGGCAACGCCTATGGGGCAGCAGCTACTTCATGCTAGTTGGCTTTGTCCCAAAGTTGTCTAGATTTATCCAAATGGGGGTAGTGATGCATATAATGTCCAGAGACGTTTCTTAAAGAACATGGATGATTGGTTCATAGTTATGGGTTCTTTCCTTACTTAGGTGGTTGATTAGGATTCTATCCATCAGGGTTAAATTCATTGTTTTCAAGGTGGTTGGGAGGTTGGTCACCTCCCTAATGTTGATTGTTCCCTTGGTTCATGCATCTATATCGCTTAGCCTACCCTTGTTGGTTATTGGGGGAAGTTTGGGCAGGATGGTTCTATTATGCATAAACTTACCCTTGTAGAGAAGGTGGAACTAGGGGAGGAGTCTGAATTATAGTTGTGATAGGTTGATCGAGATAAGGATAATAACAATTCGGTGCAGGAGGGGCCGCGTATCCTTGTTGGGTGCCACCATATGCAGGGCCTTGGTAGGAAAGTCCATGGACATGTGGAATAGGTCCAGGAGGCACATAAGAGGGTGGCGCTCCTGAATGGGATGAGGCATGAGATAAATCAAGGCCATAACTTGGTGTGGGAAAAAATCTAGGTAAGGACTAGGTAATTCTAGGGGGGTTGTTGTATGGGGAACTGGTCATTGCGAGGGATGGAGGGGTATATGGCCTAGGGTATGATGCAACGGTTCCAATGAAACCATATGCAGTGTGGGATTCCCCATAGGAATTCTTCCCGGAGGAGCCTATGTGGGGTGCATCAAGGAGAATGGTGTACAAGTAGGTGGAGTATTCATAAATCAAATCAAACTGTTGTGCCTTTAGGATTGCATCTTCCTCAGTCGGTGGACATGTAGAAGCCGTGTCTTTGGAAATGGGGGGAAGGGGAGACTTAAGGAACTAGTATAATAATATTCGATCGTCAATATTGATCTTACACAAGCTCCTATGCCTATGACACTCATGGATGTGATCCATGATGTGTGTGGAGGTAGTATGTCTGCAAGACAAGAGAATCTCAACTCCTTCATCATATCGAACAAGCAACTAAAATTATTGCAGGAAATGAGAAGCTAAAGACACAAAATTGTGGTATGCCCTATGTGATTTCTCAGTGTACCACTTAGCTACAACATCAATGATGGTACACTAGAATAACCTCAATCAAATGGAATCATCTACTATGTTGTTGGAGGAACATCATAAGTGGAAAGACATGATGTGATCCTAACAGTCTTCCCTAGCCTTCCCTTCAAACTTGGGAATGTATAAGGGGATTTTGGTAGGAAAAAGGGTCCAGGTAGGATTGTGTCTAATCAGGTCATTGTTCAGTCTATCCAAATCAGGAAGGTTTAGACTAGCCATGAACAAAAAACTAGCAGTCGAGTAAGACATGGTGGGGCCAACAATAGTGTTGGTTATGGCTGCAGTGAAGGAGTCGTTTCCACTAGGAGGAGTTTGTATTATAGAATCGGTAACCGTAGTGGTGGTGGTGGCGGGGATCGTGGAGCCTCCTCCAGTGGGAATGGTGGAACCTACACTAGTATGGCTCGAGGAAGAAACAATAGGGAATCCACCAATGGTGCTCCCAACAGAAGAAGTAGGGATCGTACCATCCATGGGGCTGTGAGTAGGTGAGTGTGTGGGTGATTCTAACTGATCAGAGTCGGAATCAAACTTAAGTGCCTTAGGAAATGTATCTGAGGACTATAAAGTGTTCCAAATAGGGGTGTGACATGTATGGTCTAAGAAAATATATTGAGGTGGTTTCCCTCGAAGTCTGGTGGTTTCCCTCGAAGTCTACGAGAGTACCTCAAAGGAGAAATAGTGAAAGGAGTGTGGATGCTAAACAGGTATAGTCTGTATCACGAAAATAGGCTCAAAAATACCATGGAAACCAAGTGTGCAAGAGGAGAGCTCTCAACAAAGAGGAACTCAGGCCAACAAGATCAAAAATACTAATGCAGCCGAATGTGCAAGAGGAGATCTCACAACAAAGGGGAACTCATGCCAACAACAAGATCTAAAAAATTCTACAAATGTGTGCTACAACAGTTGAGCAACAACAAAATGGCTACAAATCCAACAAGCAACACTCCTAGAAAAATAAAATGATCCAATAACATATCAAATAAAGGGGAACGAAATCACCTAACTAAAAGGATGGTATCCCTCACAAATAATTTTGCCTCTAGGGTGATGAAATATGCAATTAGAAAAAACAAAAAGGAATACCAATAAAGCTTTGAGATATCCCCTTACCGAGAGGGATCCTGGGTAAAAGAGTCCTAATAAGAAAGGATTCTAGGCTACCTCGTCGAGGACACGTCGAGAAAGGTTTCCTACGGCTTTATTTCGAAGGCTAAGAGATAAATTCCCATAGTACTAAGTGGAGAGTGGCATTTCACCCAACCCTCTGGTTCCAGGCTTACCACTTTCCCTCGTCAAAAGAGAGCCCCCCCCATAAATTAGTCTCAATTGTGTCCACAAATAATAGAGGATTTTAGTACCCTAAAGGACAACAACTATGTATCAGATGTAAATGATAAAAGAGAGTTATTTGGATGCATATCCCAAGTGTCCTACCTAACTACAAAATTCGTTTGGGTCCTCATGCGAGCTTAATGTTTGTTGATTTAGGATTAATTTTAAGGCTCTGCTTCGGGTCATGAACCAAGCGTTAATTTTAAGGTGTGAATTGTGTGCACATGTGGTGTGTACCCAGATATATCATTGATGAAATAAATTCTTAAATGGAAACAATAAACAATGCTAAGTAAAAACGTATCTTTCATTCATCATTTCAACTATGGCTAAGAATTTCACTTCACAGTTAAAAACGAGCAATTATTTTTCACCATACAACTTACTGAAACAGAAAATATTGCAGTCCTAACATATCTAAATGGAACCAAGAGTTGTAGAAAATACTAAAAAAACTATTTTTTCTTCACTATGGGGCTCAACAAAGGAATATCAAAATATGGATACAACAAGCAAGTGGGAGTAAGCAGAAAAAAAAGGGCACTACAAACAGATGGATCTGGAAAAATCAAAGAGAGCTACAGAGGGCAGTGAGGCTTAGACCAATTTTTGTAACTTTTAAGATGAATTTTCAGAAATAGACTACGGATCTAAATTTCTCTCAAAAAAATAATTAAAAAAAATCACTAAATTTCGAGTCTCGAAGGCCAAAATATATAAGTTTGAAAATATGTAATTTTCAGCATTTTTTTGTGCAAACAAAATTTTTGCAAATGGGATATCTTCTCACTGGACAATCAGATTCTAACCAGATCAGTGCCATTGGATAGGAAATTTCCAAGGTTTTGATTTGACATGTTATATTTCATACTTCTAGTCAACAACATGGATGCTACGACCATTACCAAATTCACCCTCAAAAACCTATGGGATTTGAGATCTAAGGATGGATTAGAGAATTCTTCTGGTTTCTTAATCCGAATATGATAGGTGGTGACAGATTGAGTACATATCTGACCCAAAGTTAAGAGAGTTGACTGACCTTTGTTGAGATCCACATATAGGCTGAAAACAAAGAAAATCAAGAAAAATAGAGCCAAATAGAATCTATGGAAAGGATGGCCAAACAGTACTAAAGATCGATAGAGATCAAACCCAATGAGAGTCACAAAATTGTTTCTAGTGTTTTCACACCACCACGTGCCAAACTGCACCTACTAAGGATTATAGAATCCAAAGTAGAGTTCAGGAGAGGTAATAAATTAAACCAAACAAGAAGAAAATAAATCTAAGTTGAATATGCATGTAAATAGTAAATAAAATTAACTAACATTCATTCAACACACAATGAGTATATTAAAGAATGATTTTTGTATTATATGTGGTGATCTATACATGGGCCAAAGGAATGCATGGGACAAAGGGCCCTTGCAGCCTACCGAAGTGTTTTGATCATGGTATCCATGCAACTCAAATGTTCCCCAACTCCACGTGACAAGGTGCCAATACTCAACACAGGGAGATAAGGTCTCGATAGAGATTTTGGTAGAGTGAGGGTGTATGTATGGAGAAAGGTGAGAAAATGGTTCTCAAATGGGAAGAAATGCCTATAAAGGTCTAAAGGTCTAAAAGGTGTAAACGTGTAAACATGTAAAGTGAGGGACCTTCATGTTCATTATATAGGCACATGAGTAAGTTAGGGAGGATAAGGATCCAACTAGATAAAAGGTTTTTGGTGATTGATGGTATTGGACCATAGTGTTTTATTATTTTTTGGAGATACTTATCATTTTCTTATGTTTTTGAGAATGTGTCAACTTTCTTCTTTTTTGGAAAGAAGAAATATCCAAAATTTAGGTAACATGGCACATGGTTTTTGGTGGATTATGAACCAATTTAATTTTTAACTTTGGTAATTTGGATATGTGAAGGTCTATGTGGTGGAAATGGAAAGTGGACATGATGTGGCTAGGAGATGAGTAAAGTGGACAATTTTTTGGTGTTAACAGTCGCATAGCACTTCTTAATTAAGTATTGGACATTGGCACTTTAATCTCTTTATCAATTATGATTTTTAGGTGAAATACCATGGTCTTTACACATCAACCAGTTCTCAGATATAAAAAAAAAGGTAAACGATAAATCTGGGGAAATATTTGAGGAGAAGTCTCAATAGAGAACAAGGTATGTTTGTATTTCATTGTATTCTATCTATTCAATTTTGGAATGCATTTCATAGTATTATAGAATTACATCTATGTTGTTTTTTATATCATAATTGTTGAACTTGGTATCCATTCTTAGTAGGTGTTTCTTTTCATGTAGTTTCTACATAAAACTAGAATTAGATATCACAAGGTAATTCATTTAGTTGTTACATTACTAGTAACAAAACCCACACAAAAATCTAAACTTAGCTTATAAAACAAACCATAGTCCTATGTAATCTATCATAGATGAGAATATTAAACAAAACTTGCAGTTACATCCAATCCATAAAGAATAAGAATAAGAGAATATATATATATATATATAGAGAGAGAGAGAGAGAGAGAGAGAGAGAGAGTATCCATCTCATCTCTAATACCTTTTGATGTTTAATGGATCTAGTGTCAAAGTGATGGAGGGTTTGCAATGGCATGTGCTATGAAATCTCTATTGCTTCCGATTGTTCTCAAGACAAGGCTTGAAAATGCTTAAATTATCATAAGTGACAAGAGTACACACCATGTACAACAATGTAACATGGATCACAACTCCAGTAAATATAAGAAAGATAAGTTACACAATAAATCCTTAAATAATAGGATATCCTTCTCCAAATACTCTAAGACATTCATATAATCATTTCACATGTTCCTCAACAATGACTACATTACCTTTATATATGCATATCCACTCATTGCACATGAGGCCCCTTCGTAGGCCGGCCTTGTTACATATACATTTGGCCCCATATATCCCCCACTCTGATTCATATAATATACATTCAACCCCATATATACCTCCCTTGGGTCATATCATAGTACCCTCCTTCAAAAAGCTTTGTCCTCAAAGATTTGAAGTTAATGGTTTTACATGTGATGAAACCAAGTAATATGATTTCCTTATATTCATGTTTTCCTTTTTCCATTGATGATGATCCATCCATCCATATTCAAATCCTTTTTCCTTGATAGTTGGTTGTTGCAAAATTTTGATTCCATGTGTTTTGATTCTGAGTTCTCCAATTTGTTGTAGTTTCTAGTCTCTAATAATATCTTGTTGAATAATAGTTTTTTGATGCCCTATTTCGTGAATATTTTGAAGTATTCCATTTTCCTCCTTGATAGTGTCATCATAGATCTTGTTCTCTTTCTTTGAAACTTCCTTTCTAATGAGGATGCCAATATGGTTTCACATATGATGGTTTCTCTTCCTTTTTCACATGCATGTCATCAACTTCTTTTCAAAGATAATGTCATCTTCTATCCTATGTTCTTGGTCTTTGATTACTCTCTCCTCTGAGATAATACCATCATATTTACATATTCAAGTTGGAGCCCAACTTCATGAAGTAATTTATGCTATCCTTATATAATCTTATATTCCTTCTCCTTTTGAAGTTGCAAGGTGATTCCATCTATCAATTTCTTATGTCCTTTTTCAATTCTGGATTGCATTTCTACTTTTACATCATCTGCATTTCCTCTTCAAGTCAAGAAACCATGCTTCTTTTATTTTTTTTAACGTCTTCACCTCATTTAGTATATTTTCATTATGGTTTCTTAATCTACATATTCTTCATCCTTCTTTTTCAATTCTTCCCTTGATTCATCCATTCCAATTTTCCTTTCCCGTTCTTTTCCTTTTCCAATTTATCAACCTCCTTAATGAATGATTCATTAAGGGATTGTATTTTGGACAAATCCTCATCTTTATTCTCGAGTTTATCTTTTGATTCTTTCAATTTATCTTGATTTTTTTTTCATTTCATCCTTTTTTGAATCCTTGATCCATCTTTTTGAGAAGAGTTCGTCAAATTCTTCCCATGTACCTTTTAGTCCAGTATTTTGATCAATACTCGTCCGCAACTCCCAATATTCATCATAAAATAAACTACTTTCACACCAAGGATTATAACCCTTTTCCTTTATCCTCCTCAACCATTACATAGTATCAATTCCATATTTATCTACATTTCCACTAAATCTAGGAATTGTTAACTTTGCCATTCTTCTTAACTGAGGACTAATCCAAACACCCAACTTACAACTTTAATATATTAATAATAATATAAAAATTGTATAATATGACTTTTCCAACATATTATAATGTATTTCCTCTTTCCAATGGCTTTGGAATCACCTAAATTGGACCCTCAATCAAAAGTTATGCAAATTTCAAAATACTGTAAAAGACTAAATTTGAGTTCTATATTAGTTTGATATATCTTATCTACAATGCCATAGGCTTGACCTAATTATGATGTGGCAAGAAAAAATAATGGCAACTTTCCCAAAACTTGTTATTTCTATCCCTTTCAAGTGAGTGAAAGTGTATTTCCTACCACGTGTCCAATATAGCTCTGATTATGAAATTTCTACCACAACTACTATGGTATGTCTTATTTCTAATGCAATAAGTTGTTAATGCTCAACATCAACATGATTATGGAGTTTCGGAACATGACGCTAGAGGTGAACCTATCAAATTTTTTCACATAGTCATATTGTCTTTACCGACATATCCAGGGTAAAGTGCATGTCAAGTCCATATCTCGTTTTGTCATTTCCACTTTCATATGATACCTTCAGCATACTTTCCAAGTCGCATCTTATGCATCGTCATAGTCTAGTTGGTGTCGTGTCTTGGATATTGGTAGTTTTTTCCACGCATGTCCTCATGTCATGATTTTTATACCATCGCGTTTAGTTTGTCTCGGCAATCATGCACGTACTTCGTTTGGAAAAATATGTGTTCGTTTGATACTCTCGACACCCAATCAAAGTTTCACCACATTAGAGTCTTATGTGTCATGTCAATTGAAACCTATCTATTTTGCATCTCTCGATTGATTCTTCAATCTTGCCTATTACCAGTGATCTCACTACACCTATGTTCTTAAAGTTCAAAAAAATTCCCCTAACTTTATCCTTCCAAGAAATTACCCAATATTCATGACCATGAAGAAATTTTTACATTCCCCCTCTTTTGAATCGAAAACATTATTTATCCTTTTTTATGCAATAAATTTCATATCTATTTTTTCCCTCCATTATATTCCCCCTATCATTTAAAACCCATTTTTCTTTATTTTCCCAAGTCCCTTCTCCACTCCATTTTTTAAATGATTTAACATCCATTTTTCTCCTAAACCCTCATTTTCCTATGTCTTAAAACTGAAAATATTCTCCCCTATCATTTAAAACCCTTTTTTTCTTTTTATTACCCAAGTCCCCTCTCCACTCCATTTTTTAAATAATTTAACACCCATTTTTCTCTTAAACCCTCCTTTTCCTATGTCTTGAAATTGAAAATATTAATTTGGAAAACAAAAGAAACCTCCTTTTTATGTTTACCTTTTTAATGTTAAATTTGAAAACAAAAGAAACCCTCTATTTATGTTTACCTTTTAATGTTCCCTTATACCCCTACCACTACATAATGTAAAGTTACCTTCAAACCAGCATAGATCCATCTTAAACCCGTATCTATCAAGCACCGAGAGGGATTGAATTTCTTGAGGTGTATTTCTTTTTTTAAATTTAAACTCAAGAAATTTGATCTTTCTTGATTGGTAGATCCGGGTTTAAGTTTTAAGTTTTTATTTTATAAATGAACATCTATTTTTTAATTACTTTTCATAATATTTTATTTTATGAACATGGATTTTTCTTTTTAAATACTTTCCATAATTTTTTATTTTATGAGCCGACATGAATTTTTTTAATTATTTTGTTACAAATGTTATTTTGTTACAAACGTTATATCACGTTACAAAATCTCCCCCATACTGAGTTGTAGAGCACCTCATTTCACTCGGTGCAATTATTTTTTGACTATCACTATTATTTTTTGCCAACAAGATCTCTCATAATATTCACTATCACTATGACTATTTTTTTTACCCGTTATAATGTTTCTACCATTATATCACTTACACGATCTCTCATAATATTCACTATCACTATGACTATTATTTTTTTACCCGTTATAACGTTCCTACCATTATATCACGTTACAAGATCTCTCATAATATTCACTATCACTACGACTATTATTTTTTTACTCGTTATAATGTTCCTACCATTATATCACTTACATGATCTCTCATAATATTCACTATCACTATGACTATTATTTTTTTACCCATTATAACGTTCCTACCGTTATATCATGTTACACGATCTCTCATAATATTCACTATCACTATGACTATTATTTGTTTACACGTTATAACGTTCCTACCGTTATATCACATTACAGGATCTCCCCCATCCTGAGCTGTACGCCTCTCGGTGCAATAAAAATCTTTTAAGCCAAAACCTTCACCACTTCAATCTTTTGCTCCCTATTCTAAGTTCTCTTTAACATTAAAAAATAAAAGGGATTTTTCCCATTTTCTTGAAAACCCATATCGTGATTTCAAATAATAAAAGAAGAGGCATATAAGAGTGAAGCCGAGGGGAAGCAGGTGGCAACGTGACATCACGCAAGCAAATTGCAAGCCTAAAACAACTGTGGCATGCAGTCAAGATTCAACAAGATGGTAAAAGCTAAGCATTGAGCTGCAGAGCAGAGACATTTTATTTTAATGCAAACAAACAACCCCACATAGAAGTAGACTGTAACACAAACAATGCACAAATAGGTCAATCACCATGTGGACACTGTCAGAGGGTGCACCGAGGCATCATGGACATGGTTTTTCATCCAAGCGTCATTACAAGAGAACATGCATCAACCCATGGTCATTTCTACACAGACTGCACAGAATCTCCTCTACCTAACAAAAAATAATAAAAATAAGTCAACACCAACTGCAAACAAGAGGATGGCAAGGGCCATACAACGTCTCTAAAAAAGTAATGCAATGAATACACAGAGACTAATTAAGTGCAAACCCTAGAACACCACACGTCCACACAGCGAGTAGAGATTTTCTGGA